>CM057455.1:1567482500-1568732500 GCA_016271365.2 Neoceratodus forsteri
AGCGTTTAAATGTTTTCAGTTTTGTTTTATTGTTGGGATAAAACCATTGAGTTAAAAGATTATTTACCATTGTGTACTTTTACATACTCAAAAAATGTTGCGTTAACACTACTGTAGTAAACAAGGCCCAGATAACATTAACATGCCTTAATACTGGGTACAAAAATGTGTTAGGCAATGGACATCATAACAGTTACAAAGTTAAAAAAGGAATAAAGCAGGGCTATTGCTAACAGCATGCAGGCATTGTAGAGATGGTTGATGTAAACGATATGGACTTGTGTTTATAAGTCGGGAACTGGACTTTAAAAATCTCATAGGGAAGCTGGCCCGGTGGTGCTGAGGCACTGGATGCCTTATCTCGTGTCATGCCAGCGACCCGGGTTTGGGAACGACCTTGAGTCATCGGAGAACCGGCATGAGGGGGCAGGGAGCATGATTGAGCAGCCAAAAGGCAGCAGCTCTCCTCTCCCGGGGTGGTCGTCGCCCCCGTAGTTCTGCTCTCACTGGGTGGATGTCCAGTGGGTAGTGTAAGTGGGAGGGGGTGGCAGTGTAGTGGGAGGGCACCGGGCGTGGCGTGCGTGCATGCCTCCACACGCATGTGCATGCCCGGGGATGGGAGAAAGCGGGGAAAAAGCCGATAAAAATCTATATAGGAAACAAACTCTCATAGGGACTGGGAGGGGGAGGAGGGTCTGAGAGTGACATTGCTCAGCTTCCCTTCCTGGAGAGTGAGCACCTCAGCTCTGTGACATATTTCCCCTTGAAAGGGGATGCCGGAGAACTGTATTACTCAGCAGTGTGCACCTCCTTCCTGGAAAGTGAATATTTCATCAGTGCCAGTGACTCAGTACTTAGCACTCTAGCCTCTGGGACCGGAAGATTGGAAGGTTATGGATTCTAGCCCCACAACAGGTACTTGGGGCAATACCCATAACTGACACTGTAATGTAATGTGGTATGAGGGGGCTGCTGCACTGCTGAGGTGCTGTCCTTCAGATGAGATGGTAAACAGAGGTCCCTTCTGCCCATCTTGGGTCACTGTCCAGGTAAAAGTTAAAGATCCTATGGCACTTATCAAAGAAGAGTAGGGGAGTTTATCCAGTGTCATAACCAACATTCCCCCTGTCCATGCAACCCTGCCACCAGGATGCACCTGGAAATGAGCTGTCAAAACGTAGTGAGCCTTTCCTGGCCAAAAATTACAAATAAATAAAAATCTCACTTCTAGGGACATGGATATGTTGTTCATCCACACTATTGGTAGGTTCCTTGCCGCTTTAAATCTTGCTGGAAGGTCTTCAAGCTGGCTCTTCCCACCCACCCAGATGGTAAAACTCTCGGCTCCGCCCCATGATGCCAGATCTTCCTTACCGCTTGGAAGCTCAGGTTCCCTCCTTAACGCTCTGCGTGATAGACTGGATCCTAACTCTTCGGTTCGTCCGAAACTCGTTTTAAAATTTTCAAGACTTCGGTCTTCCTTTTCCCTATTCGATGGACCAAATCGACTCCCAGTTTTCAGCGGTGCCCTTGTGAGCAGAAGATGTCCAGGATGGATCCGCACTCCGCGTGCGTCTACTCCTCGACCTGAAACCGACCCGCAGGCCTCGCGAGTCATGCTGTTCGTTCTTGGCCAACGTCTTGAGGACCAGACTGCCCAGTTGAAGCCTGCGCCCGAGGCCGCCATCTGCCGGTAAGTCGAAAGAAGCCCATTGTGTGTTACCGCGGCAGCTGGTCGGCTGAGCAGCTCGAGCAGATGATCGCCTCGAGGAGGAAGCGGCCCAGGCGCATCTTCCTCCTCCTCGGTCGCGGCATTTATCGCACTCTCTTTGGGTACACCTCGTATTCTGCTTTGTTCGAGGCTTTGCCAATCCCTTTCCACGAAGGGAGAGAGGCCATCGAGACATTCCTCTCGGTCCAAAAAGAAGGATTCCAAAGGTAGGTCCCATTGTCGGCATTCGTGGGAGCGGGAGAGGTCCCCTTCCCCGGACAGCCGACTGTCGACCTCGGTCGAGGTTGCGGCTAAGGCCGCTGGCTTCACGGCGTCCCCGTCAGGTCAGCCGGCCAAGACACCCGTCGATGCGGTCGAGATTTTTCTCGACCCGTCGGACGGGTTGTCGACTGGTGAAGCCGACAACCCTACTTCGCCGGTTCCCCCGGTGGAGACCGAGGATCTGCCTGCGCCCCCGGTGCAGCAGTCCCCGGTTAAGTTGTCTGAGCAGAGGGAAGAGCGAGTGTCCCCTGCTCCTTCCCAGGCCCATCCTTGGAAACACAGAGGATCTCGGTCTTGGACTTCTTGCGTCCCCTTCAATGGGGACTGGCCAGCCAGTGGTCACAGCACTTTGATCCGTTGGATCAGCTAGTGACAGTGACCCAGGGGATGTGGAATGCTCTCCAGTGGTGGACTGTTCCAGCACATCTGCAGGAGGGCATCCCGTTTGTCCACCCCGAGCTGACGGTCTCTCTATCGACCGATGCCTCTCTGATGGGTTGGGGTGCCCATCTGGGGGAGCACAGAGCGCACGGCCTCTGGTCCCCTCAGGAGTCCGGATGCCACATCAACCTGCTGGAGCTTCAGGCGGTTAGTCTAGCCCTCACTGCCTTCGCTCCCGTTCTCTGGTCAAGTGGTTTCAGGTCAGGCCGGACAATACCACGACCATGTACTACCTTACCCGCCCAGGGGCGGAATGGCGCTCCATGCCTTTGTGCAGGGAAGCTCTGCATTTGGTCTCAGTGCACAGCCTGGGCGGATCTCCTCGCCATTCATGTGGCGAGGCCTCCAACACCCTGGCCGATGCCCTAAGCCGGATAGGGGCTGCGTCTCACGAGTGGTCTCTCCTGCTGGAGGTAGTACAAGATCTCTTCTCCCACTGGGGCACGCCTCAGGTGGACCTGTTTGCCTCCAGGGAGAATGCGAAGCTGAGACTGTTTCATGCCCGCCTCCCTCAGCAGGGCTCGCTGAAGGGGGATGCCTTCACGAGGCCATGGACCCCGGGCCTCTTCTATGCCTTTCCCCCATTTCCCTTGATCCACAAGGTGCTTCTCAAGGTGAGGACGGACAAGGCGCAGGTGATTCTGGTAGCCCCAAAATGGCCCCGTCAGTTCTGGTATCCAGATCTCCTCAGTCTCAGCTCCAGGCTCCCAAGGTGGCTTCCAGCCCGCCTGGACCTGATCTCAGTCAATCAGGGGAAGGTATTCCATCTGGACCTTCAATCCCTGCACCTGACGGCCTGGTTCCTGAGCGGCTAGAGTTCCAGGCCTTGGGTCTTTCCGACGAGGTCCTCAACGTCGTTGAGGCATCCCGTAAGGAGTCGACCAGAAAATGCTATGCCTTCAAATGGAAGAGATTCTCCATTTGGTGTCAGGGCAAGGGCCTGGACCCTTCCTCCTGTTCCTTGTAGGCATACTGGACTACCTGGTCCTTTCTCAGCTAGGGCTTTGGTGGCGACCCTTAAGGTGCTCCTGGCTGCCATCTCTGTACGGTGGCGGGCGAGAGCGAAGCGGTGGTCTGAGAGAAGGTGGTCAGATGCTTTTAAAGGCCTTGATCACATATCCCTCCAGTCACGCGAGAACCTCCACCTCCATGGGATCTACTGCTGGTATTGGCTAAGCTCATGGGCAGGCCATTCGAACTGATGCACAGGTGTGACATCTTTCACCTGTCGTGGAAGACCGCCTTCTTGGTGGCTATCACGTCAGCCAGAAGGATGGGAGAGCTCCAGGCGCTTTCCATCGAGTCTCCTTATCTGGTCTTCCACAGGGACAAGGTTGTCCTGCGCCCCCACCCAAAATTCCTTCCGAAGGTGGTGTCGGAGTTTCACCTTAACCAGGTGGTTGACTCTGCCGGTGTTCTACCCCAATCACACCTCGGAGGCCGAATATAGGCTCCATACTTTGGACCCCAGTAGAGCGCTCGCTTATTATAAGGAGCGGACGGCTGAAGTTCGGGGAGAGGTTCGCCAGCTGTTTGTCACCTACGCTGAAGCCGCACCTGGCAGACCTGCAGCCAAGCGGACGATAGGCAGGTGAGTCGCCTCCTGCATAGATCTCTGCTATAGGTTGGCGGGCATGGAGCCTCCAGAGGATAGAGCTCATTCTACCCCATCGCGCCGCTGCATCGTAGCTGCTTCCAGGGACGTCCCTATCCAAGAAATCTGCAGGGCTGCTACCTGGAAGTCAGCACATACCTTCATCACCCATTACCACATCGACCTTGAGTCACGCCCAGGATGCTGGTTTGGGGCCTCAGTTCTCAGTCTTTATTCCTAAGTAGGGGTGTGCCTTGCCTCCCTCCTCCTGGAGAACTGCTAGGAGTCTGCCAGACAGTGTGGATGAACAACATATCCATGTTCCTAGAAATACAGGTTACTCACCTGTAACAGGAGTTCTAGGAATGGTATATGTTGTTCATCCCATATTCCACGACCTCCCTGGCTTGACGCACAACCTGGCTTCCAGTGGGCTAGATCTGGCGTCATGGGGGCCGAGAGAGTTTTACCACCCGGGTGGGTGGGAGGAGCCAGCTTGAAGACCTTCCGGCAAGATTTAAAGCGGTAAGGAACCTGCCAGACAGTGTGGATGAACAACATATACCATTCCTAGAACTCCTGTTACAGGTGAGTAACCTGTATTTCTGGGACATGCCCACCCTTGACTGGGAATCCTCAAGAGTGGCATGGCTCAGCCCTCCCTCTGTGACATGTTGGACTTTGGCAGGGGGTGCTGTGGGCTGTATTATTTAGCAGTGTGCTCCCCTTTCCTGGAAAGTGAACATTTCACTTCTGTGACATTCCCACCCTGGTCAAGGGGTGCTGGAAAGTGACATGACTTAGTCCTTCCTCCCTGGAGAGGGAGCACCTCATCAGTGTTGCATGTCCAGTCTTGATGGGGTGTGCCGAAGAGTAACAGGGTTCAGCCCTCGCTTCCCGGAGTCTGAGCACCTCACCTCAGTGACATGGGGACCTGAAGATGGGCATGGCTCAGCAGTCCCTCCATGGAGCTCAAACATTTTGCTTCTGTGACATGCTCATCCTTGTCAGGGGGTTCTGGAGAATGATACGGCTCATCCGTCCCTCCCTGCAGTGTGAGCACCTTATCTCCGATATGACTGTTTTTGAATAGGGGCCAAATGCCCTTTGGGGTAACCCTTGCCTCAGAGTTTGTGCACAGAGGTTCTTTGTCTGTCAGATAGTTTTTTATTTTAATGGGTTCACCACAACATAACCCAGACAGACCATCTTAGGGTAGCTGGTTCATTCCACTGGGATGTCAAACAGACGAGGCAACTGATGAGTCCTGGTAGGATGAAACACGTGTCTATGTCATCTGTTAGCACCCTTTGCGAACTGTGTGAGAGGCCTTTTGGCACCATACAATTCTGCTTAAAGTTGAACCAGCATAATATTCTGTGGTGATTTGCATATGCAGCCCATGATGCTTTGCATTGTGTGGGCATGTGTGATTTTAAATTTTCTCAAATGTTTATGTACATTTTAAAAGGTAAATTTATGTATTAAAACGTTCCCTGGGCCGGTTGTTTTAATTTTGGTCTTTTTAGAAAGAAACCGGGGTAATTCTTGGTTCTTTCTTTGGTTGCTGAACTGACCGCAAACCAAAAAAAAAGAGAAGTCTTTGTTTATCTGTGTGGGTTTTTGACTCACAGAAAAACCACTTTTTAGGGTTTTCTTTTTGGTATGTCGCTACCCAAGAAAAGAAGCTGCCCAATGGGTTTTCAGCATTGTACAGAGTTTGGGGAACCGTTTGCTAAAGCTGATCCTCACTTGATTTGTGTTTTCTGCCTAGGGTTTGACCACCTAAAGGCAGACTGTGAAATCTGTAAAACTTTTTCTCAATCAACGTTTGATAGGCATTTGAACCAACTGAAGGAAACAATGTCCAAAAAGGCTGCTGACCCAGCTTCCGATAAACCTTCTTCATCTCTAAAAGAGAAATCCCAGGAACCAATCGAACAACCCTCTGACCAGGGCAACGGTTCCTCAGTTAAAAAGAGAACGGCAGACACTGCCACTGACCCGGCAAGCTCTGCTAAAAAGAAAAGGAAGGAAAAACACTCAGTTCAGGAACCGCAACTGACAATCCTGCCAGTTCCACTGCAGAAGAAATAGCAAACGCTATTAAAATTATTCAGGTGCTGCAAACCGGTACTGCGGTTCTGGTTCAGCGGCCCGATTCACAATCCTCAGTTCAGGATATGGGTTCATCCTCGGTTCCCGGTTCACTTGAACGGTTTGTTGATGTTTATGTGGAGGGGGGAGGATGAGGATGATGATGATGATGAGGACTGTGGGGAGCCTATTGAGCCAGATGTTTCCCTTGACCCCCAGCATCCTGACTCCCCTGATAAGGGAGCTGAGGATTTTTGTACCTACCTTGCTTTTATGAAGCAGGTGGCTCAAACTCTGGACCTCTCCACCCAGGAGTCAACAGAGGAGGAAGGAGGAGCCAGACCACATGGAAATGATGGATGTGCCAGCAGCAAAGAGATTGTTATTGCCCATCCACAAATCTCTGAAGAGACAGGCCTCTAAAGTCTTACAGACCCCACTTCCATCCCTCCAGTGGACAAGAAGATGAACAGGAAGTACTGGGTGGCTAAGTCTAGAGCAGAATTCCTCTTTGGACATCCCAGCCATGAGGGGGGTGGTGCAGGCTGCTGCATGTGACAAAGCAGTTATTCCCCTGGCATCACATCCACCTGATAAGGATTCCAGAAAAATGGATTCTATGGCCAAGAAATCCTATCTGGGTGCCTCTTTGGCTATCAGACAGGCAACATATATGGCTTATGCGTCCAGATATCAGAAGAGCCCCTGGAACACAGTTCTAGAGATTGCCAAGGTGTGTCCTGTACCCATGGCATCAGACCTGTCTGAGGCTGCAAGAAGAGGCATAGAGGCTTCAAAAGGCCAGTTTAGAATGGCAGTAGATGCCAATGACATAGCAGCCAGGCAAATGGCAACCTCAGTGTCCCTAAGGAGGTTTGCTTGGCTGAGGACCACTAATTTGTCCCAGGACACACAGACAAAGGCATTGGATTTTCCTTGTGAGCCCACATCTCTTTGGTGAGCAAACAGAGGCTTACGTGAAGAAGATGGAGGAGTACAAGGTGGCCTATAAGAGTGCTGCTGCAAAGGAGAAAGCAGCAAAACCTCAGAAGTACCAGAGCAAAGGGAGTAGGAGTAGAACCCACTACAGGCCTTTCTTCCAGGCTCAGGCAGCGCCAGCCTACCAGCCTCCGAGAGGGTACTTCAGGGGCAGAGGCAGAAGGAGCAGCAGCTGTGCTGGCCCCAGCACTTGGCCAAGTGCACAGAAAAAGCAGAACCCCTGAGGGGTCTGCCAAGGTCGCCTCCCCACTTCCAGTAGGAGGCAGGCTGGCTCACTGTCTCCATGCTTGGGAATCCATCACCACAGACAAGTGGGTCCTGGAGGTAGTGAGCCAGGGTCTTGCTCTCAGTTTCAAGGTTCTGCCCAAACTGAGGGCAAGAGTTTTCAGACCTGCCACACTGTCAGAAGCAGCTCTGTTGGAGGAGGAAGCAGCAAAGCTCCTTTAGGACAAGGCAGTAGAGTCTGTTCCCTTATTTTATTTTTTTTTTCCAATTGTTTAACCAGGTGAGACATGCTCAGCTGCAAGCTTGTTTACAGGTGCAACCTGGAAGCACAGGGAAGTTAAGTGACTTGCTCAGGGTCACACAGTATACAAATGGGGACTGTGGGATTCAAACCCAGGTCTCTAGATTTGCAGTTCAGAGCCTTAAACCACTGCGCTATACTGTCCCAAAAGGGAAAGGGTATCTATTCAGGATACTTCCTCACCCAAAAGAAAACAGGGGAGTGGCGACCCATACTGGATCTCAGACATTTAAACAGGCATTTGACAAAGCCAGAGTTTAAAATGGTCACTCTGGCTACCATCCTTCCCACACTCAGGGAGGGAGATGGGCTAGCATCTCTGGACTTAAAGGATGCTTACCTCCACATCCTCATCAGGCAATCTCACAGAAAGTATCTCAGGTTCAGATTGCCATCAGGCCATTACCAATTCAGGGCCATGCCTTCCGGCCTGACTTCTGCTCTAAGGGTGTTTACCGGATGCCTAGCAGTAGCAGTAGCAGAACACCTAAGGAGGCAAGGGGTTACAGTCTTCCCATATCTGGACGACTGGCTAGTAGTGGACCAATCCCCTCAGCAAGTCAAAGAAGCACTGACAATCAGTCAAGATGCCCTGGGTGCACTGGGTTTTCTGGTAAACCACAGAACATTCAGTGCTAACACCAGTCCAAATCCTGGAGTTCAAAGGGGTGGAACTGAACACCCTGAGGGGAAGAGCATTCCTCCCCCAGAGAAGGGTAGACAGCCTGGTGCAACTGGCAAGCTCCTTCCAGCTGCATACCCCCAGACCAGCAAGACATTTTCTACAGCTGTTAGGACACATGTCTGCGTCAACAGCAACAGTGTCAGGTACAAGATTCCAGATGAGGGACATTCAGTTCCACCTCAAGTCCCACTGGTCTCAGAAAAAAGATTCCCTGTCAAAAATGGTATCAGTCACAGGAACCCTTCTGCAAGCATTATAGTGGTGGCAGGAAAAGGGCAACCTCAGGGTAGGTGTGCCTTTCCTCCAACTGCCACCATTAGCAGTTTTGACAACAGATGCACTCTCTGAAGGGGTGCTAGAGGTGCTCAGAGTCTCTAGAAAACCTTCTACCAGAAAGACTTACACTTCTAAATGGAAGAGGTTTTCCATTTGATGCCAGCAGAAACGGCTAGATAATCGTCAGGCTGGTTTCTCAGTTGTATTGGACCATTTGGTTCATTTGCATTCCCTTGGCCTTAGGCCTTCCACTCTCAAGGAACACTTAGCAGCTGTTTCTGCATACCTTTCAGCTGGAAAAGGGGCATCCCTGGCTGCTAACCAGGTATTCAGAAAGTTCTCCAAGGGTCTACTGCACTTGCGCCCCTCCCTTACAGGGAACCCACTCCTGCATGGGACCTCAATATATATGCATTGGCCAGCTTATGCAGCCACCATCTGAACCCATGTCCTTGGCAGAGCTTAAGTACATGACATGGAAAACAGTGTTCCTGGTAGCCATCACCTCAGCCAGGAGGATCTGTGAGCTCCAGGCCTTGTCCACAGGACAAGGTGGTCCTTAGAACTAACAAAACGTTTCTCCCTAAGGTGGTCTCGGACTTCCACCTTAATCAGTCCGTTACTTTGCCAGTCTTTTTCACTGATCATTCTAGTTCAGGAGAATGAAGACTGCATAGCCTTGATGTCAACAGAGCTATAAGCTACTACTTGGATCACACAAAAGCCCATAGACAGGATAGGACCCAGCTCTTCCTGACCTATGGAAAAGTGGGAATGGGCAAACCTGCTTCAAAGAGGTCTGTTGCCCACTGGATTTTTGCCTGTATTCAGTTTTGCTACAGTAAAGTGGGTAAAGAGACCCCTGTAGGTCTTAGGGCCCATTCTACAAGGGGTACAGCTGCCTCGATAGCAGCTGCAAGAGATATTCCTTTGGTGGAAAGCTGTAGAGCGGCTACCTGGAAAACAGTCCACACCTTTATCAAACACTACAGCCTGGATACTCAGGCCAGGAGTGATGCCAGGTTTGGTACAACAGTTCTACAGAGCCGGTTTCCTAAATAGGTTCTCTACCCTTCTCCAAAGGTACTGCTTGGGTAGTCTGCATATGTCAGAATACAGTAAGATTTCCTGGGGTTTGAAGAAAAAATGACTTACCATAGTAATCTTGTTTCTTCCAAGGGAATCTTTCTGTATTCTGAGCTCTCACCCTACCTCCCCTACTAGAACCTATGGGCACTGCAACACAGCTGTCCATGCTGTTTGAAATACTGTTTGAATGTTTTCTTTATTGGGCTTAGTGACTTGAGTCTTAGTGTTGCCCACATTTTTAAATAAAGGGGATTATTTCTTGTTGGGTGTTGTTAGTTAAGTTGTTTATTATTAGTATAGTTTAGATAGCTTGTTATTATGCATGCTCCATCAGAATCTGACAGTTAGGCCTGGTGGCGCTGAGGGTTGAGGCACTGGATGCCACACCTCACGCTACGCCAGCGACCCAGGTTTGGGAATGACCTTGGGTCCTCTGGGTGCCGGCTTGGGGGGGATGGTGGAGCAGGATTGAGCATGCCGATGGGCAGCTCTCCTCTCCCGAGGGTGGTGAGGGTGGGTTGGCGCCCCACCCCATAGTTCCACTCCCACTGGGTGGAGGTTCAGTGTGTAGCATAGGTGGAGAGAGGGCTGCAAACAATTACGGGAGGTGGAAGGGACTGAGCTGGCGCCACAGGATGTGTAGCATGCCTCTACATGCTCACACGGCCATGTGCCGGGCCTCAGGGGGCCAGGGGAGAAAACCTGTAAAACACATATGTGTCCCTGTTGCCAGCTGGTGGGAGGAGGTGACTGGGACCACATAGTGTAATTAAAAAAAAAAAAGATTCTGACAGTTGCAGGATGTATTCCAGGGACAGTGGTTTGAAAACCGACCTCGAGCCTAACATTCTATCATTAGCATAGGTTCTGTTAACCATTTTGGCTCCGGGGCAGTCCTATGGTGAGACCATACTGCATATGTCAGAATACAGTAAGATTCCCTTGAAAGAAACAAGATTACTATGGTAAGTCATTTTTTCTGCTTTGACATGCCCAAGGGTTATGGAGACCAACGTGACTTGGCTCATCCTCCTCTGAGAGTGAGCACCACCTGTGTAACTTATCTGAATATGACAGGAGGCACTGAAGAGGGATATTTACTCAGCCATCTCTCCTTGAGAGCAAATACCCTCCCTCCACTGGTCCAGTTAACAACAGACCTACAAAGTTGTTCCCATACCGAGCTCTCTCAGCATAATGAGCAACTGCTGAACCAGTGTGGCGGCAGCACAAATGCGGCTCTTTATTCATGTTTTTTGAAGAGGGGGTTGCTGTCTGGCCAACAGTGATAACAAAAATCACGGTGTTTTAGTAGTAGTAGATTTTATTTCTTTTGGGTGCCCTTCCCCGAAGGCTCAGGGCGCTCTTATAAAATTTAAAACTGACAAACAGCATATAAATATAAACAACCAACCATATAAAATAAGAATAAATAACACCCACTAATACATAAATGATTCCTATTAATTAAAACACAAAACTGCTTGTCACATTCAGTTATTTCTGGGACCCCAAAGGCTTCTTGAAAGAAAAAAGATTTTAATTTCCTTTTAAATATCTATAAGGAGTGCACCTCCCACAGGTACCCCGGCAAAGAATTCCAGAGGATTGGGGCAGCCACTTCAAAAGCCCTGTCCCCGGAAGATTTTAACCTTGCTCTGGAGACCTCCAGGAGGGCCTCTTCCACTGATCGGAGAGAGAGAGACTTGGGGTGTAGGGATGCAGAAGCTCCTTCAGGTAACCTGGACTCAGCCTGTGCAGGGCCTCATAGGTCAGCAGACCTGTTTTGAAGGAGATGTGCCAGTGCATTGACAGCCAGTGCAGTTTGCGCAGCACTAGTGTAATATGACAGGACCTTGAAAGATCCTTCAATAGCCGGGCCACAGCATTCTGCAGCAGCTGCAGGTGGCACTTCACACCCTCCTGACCCTGCGGTACAATTCATTACAGTAGTCGAGCCTCAAAGTAAAAACGCATGTACCAGTGTGGCCAGATCGTCAGGGGGATAAGGGATTTAATTTGGGTGATACTATGAAGATGGTAAAACCATTAAGGACAGCAGTCGACACCTGAGCATCAAGTGTCAGCTCACTGTCCAGAATAATGCCCAAATTCCTCATCCTGGTGGAGGCCCCTAGTTTGGTCAGGCCAGTAAAAAGCCCTAAGTCCTCTCCAAGGGCCTCCATCTCCCCCCCCCTCGGCCCAGCTCAACCACCAGTACTTAAAGGACAACTAAATGTGCTACTTCCACAACCACTGGCGAATGCAAAATCTGAAAATGTGGGGCTGCAGACTAAGCCCTTACTTGTCATGTAGTGCACCTCGGTTTATCCAGAAATGTATTTTAAAAACATTTCGTGGTGGTTGAAAAATATAAACAAAGCACCCAGCCTTTCAAAATCCCCACTCTGGTAGCAGCCTAGGATGGCCGTGCCGTGCGTACATAATGATGTCATTGGAACCACAGAGCTCCAGAACTATCATAGGATCCCTATAGGGACCTATTAAATATATTACTTTTAACCCCCTCAGACTGAATATATGGGCAAACTCCTTTACTGTGCATGTATGATGCCATCTTCACACATGCACAGTAATGGAGCTTGCCCATATATGCAGTCTGAGGGGGTTAAAAGTAATATATTTAATAGGTTCCTATAGCGATCTCTATGATTGCCCGAGTTTCGTGACCATGACATTATTACATATGCACATCGTGGCCAACTTTGGCTGCTACCGGGAGCTGGGAATTTTGAAAGGCTGGATGCTTTGTTTACGTTATTCAAACACCATGAAGCGCTTTTAAAATACGTTTCTGGATGAACCAAAGTGCACTGCGTTACAGGTAAGAGCTTAGTCTATAGCCCTACAAATTTCAGATTTTGCGTTCATTGGTGGTTGGAAGTAGCATGTTTAGTTATCTTTTAAGTCTTTCTCAGGTTGAGCCCCAACCAGTTTGACGGTGTCCATGCCCAGATCTCGGACAAGCACTTGTTCAGCACATCGACTGCATTGGATCTTCCCGGTGTGAAAGACAGGTAGAGCTGAGTGTCATAGCAATGAAATCCCAGTCCATACCACCTTATGACCTCACCCAGGGGCAGCATATAGACTACGAATAACATGGGGGAGAGGAAAGAACCTTGGGGCACTCCACAGGACAGGGCCATTGGGCATGAGGAATAATTCCCCCAAACCACCCTCTGAGACCTGTCCCGCAGAAAGGACTCGAACTGGCTGATGAACTTGCCAGTGAGTCCAGCATACTTCCTCAGCCTGTCCAACACCACCCCATGATTCACAGTGGCAAATGCTGATGAGAGATCGAGGGGAACGAGAATCAATCACTCTCCTCTATCCCTCACCCTGAGCAGGTCATTCAACACCCATACTAATGTGGTCTCCGTGCTATGCATAGCCCTAAACCTGGAGTGGAATGGCTCATAAATCTGCAAGTCCATGAGGGGATTCTCGAGCTGTTCCACAACCACCTTCTCAAGAACCTTCCCTAAAAGGAAGGTTTGAGATAGGTTGGTAGTCCAGTAAGATGTCGGAGTCCAAAGATGTTTTTTTTTTAACAACAGGGGCTTTACCAGAGCCTGTTTAAGGGACTCGGGGGCATCTCTAAGGAACACCTGACAATCTCAGCAAAACTAGGCCCAGAACTCCAGTGCAATCAGTGAGTAATTGTATTAGGCTTGGGTCCAGGCTGCAGAAGGTCGGTTTCAACCTCGAGATCACCCCACAGACCTCTGCCATCATCACCTATCAGAACTGTCCCCAGGGAGACCTAACGTGCCCGTCCTCCCGAGGCCCAGCCTAGTCCAATGATGACATTCTGAATGGAGAAATCCCAGCCTTTTCAGAGGACACTCTGTTTGAGAAGAACTAAGCAAATTCCTCACATTTTTGAGCTGAAAATGCTCTAACAGGTTCCAGACAGGTCGGATGTAAAAGCCTGTCCACAACCTGAAAGAGCTGAGCTGGTTGATTCTTCCCAGCTGTAATCATGCTAGACATAAAAGCTGCCTTTTTGTGGGTGATTGCAATCTGATACTCATCATAATGAGCCATCAGAACCAGCCTGTCTTCCTGAGTTCTGGTTTTTCTCCAGTGCCTCTCTAACTTCCGCCCCCTTTTAGTGCCTCAGATCACCATCAAACCAAGGCAAGCTAAGGCGCAAACCGCCAAACTCAGCAGGCATACACGGGCCGGCGCCAGGTGATCCAAGGCCTCCCTGACAGCCCTATTATAGGCCGCCGCAGCCTCCTCCGGACCCTCTGTGCATGCCTCCAGCACGGAAGAAATGTCCAGTTCAGCCAACAGTTTTAAAAACAAACAAACTTGAATCTCAAGTCAACCTAGTCTTCATTACTGAGGGTAATTTTTTACATGGAAACAGCAGCTTTGACCCTTACAGCTCATGTACAGCTGAGGCTTATTAAGGAGCTGAAGTCAGGATGCCCTGCTTGTGATATTATAGCCTTTTCAGTAGCAACAGAATGTAATGTCATACTGTAGCATCAGCTGCTGAATACGTCCTGGCTATAAGGGACAAAGATCCAAATTTCATGTAAATGTTCTTAATAAAGAATGAAATGGTCTGAAATTCAGTTTTTTGTGAGACTGTTGTGTATCTGGGTTCTGATGATACCAGTTGTGATTGTTTTTGCTGATGACTGGATACTTTTTTTATGTTATGGTTTCTAGATTCAGCTATTCTTTTCTAATTTATAATTACCGTCATACAGATGGTGAGATGGCCCAGTAAGAGGGGATATCTTTGATTTCATGGGGGTCCCTTGGTAAAAGCCACACGTTTTACATTTTTTTTAGTTTCTCTTTTTCTCCCCTCTTGGTGGTCCCCACCCTCTGAACACACCAGCCCCATCACCACAATGTCTTCCAGGACTTAGCTGTCAGCTTTCTTCCCCAAGGGCTTATCCCCCACTGACAGGGCCAGTTGGGTTCCTCAACCCCCTCCATCAAACAGGATCTGTTTAGGCTTGCTGGCCTCAGTACTCAGGTGCGAGCCATATGGTTGCTGGCATCATCCTTCCAGCTGGCGTTTTCTATGGTTTCCTCCGCTTGAGAGCACAGTGTGAAATGTCATGACACACATCTTGTGCTCTCACGCGACGCATGTTAATGACTGCCATGCCATCTTACTCTCTTGCGGTCTCGAGCTGCCATTCCCCTGGCTTCTGCAAGGGGCCGGGCTTTGGCCGGGCTCTGCAAACACGCCCCCCCAAAGGAGAAGAGCAGTCCTTCAGATACATGGTCCTCCTCCCCAAGCCAGCCCTCTGATAGCCCTGAGTTTGCTCCCAAACCCAGGTCGTTGGTGGTGCAAGTGGTTACGTTACCACTGCGCCAGCGGGCCAGCCAGGTTTTAATATATGTACATTATCTTGGTTGAGGTGAGGTGTGCATTAGATTCATTTCACATCCAATAACTATTTACAGCAGACTTCAAGAGCCACATAAAAGTAGCTGGTATCTAGGCAGGACTCAAATCGTACATTAACTTGGTGTCCAGCACACTCTAAAAATTGTGGGAGGAGTGCCGGGGGGCAGTCATTTTTATTTTGAATGCAGGCTCTTTCTCCTATGAATAAACAGTTGTGAAAAAGCATGGCAGTAGTGTATTTAGCCTGACGTGGCATACCAGATCTGTGGATGGAACAGCAAAATTATACTTCTTGCATTCCATCTACAGCACTAAATTTAACCCACAATATCTAGCTCCTGCCAAAGAATGCCTATAGAGTCCCTAACCAAGTTTGTAACATGGCAAAGTTTCTTAAGCTGAAATACAGCATCCCAATAGGTGGAAATGCACCTGGTGATGCAAAATGAAGTGGGTATTAATCCTCTAGTAATGCCCACTTCATTTTGCAGAACTTTAAATCGCCACATTTGAATCGCCTGCCAAACAACACTTCTGCTAGTTACCTCCCACCCATCTGCCCAGTGGTCACTGTTGTATCCTAGCAGATCGCGAATAAAACGTACCACAGCACAAAGATCCCCACCAAGTACTACAGGCTCAGGCTATCAGAAACAGACTTTATATACCCCAAAACGAGAAAGTTATGCACACCCTCAACCAAGTGCTGCTCCCGATGTGCGTAGAAAAGTAAGTTCGAGCCCCTTCAACTTGAGCCAGTTTACCATTAATGGCCTAGTCCATTTGAATTACTTCTCTCCTGGGAGCAGCAGTGCAGTTCCTGGTGTGACCGAGATGAAAAACTAGTAAACATTACCTCTGCATAACAAGTGCTGGTCTGCAGAACATGAGAAATGTCTAATTATGTCCTCTGCATAAAAATTGTCCGGTATTGTTGTTTGTAGCCATATTCGCCTCTGTTTTTTTGCGATCGGCAATGTTGGATTGCAGTATGTTAATAAGCGATCCCAGAATTCCATGCAGCTGAAATAGTGAGGTAATGCCGAAATTACGAGGACATTTCCGATCCTAAAAGTAGCTTCTTGTAAAATGTAGTGATGTAGCATGTATTAGCGTGTGGTACTGCTCCATATTTGGTATGTTTTAGTGATGCAACAGTTTGCAGCAGGCACAATATTAAATGATGTTGCCTTTGTAAAAAGACAACTGCAGGCATTACAAAAAATTGAAAGCAGCAGAAATGTGCATCTCTGTGTTTCTTTCAAAATGCAGCTGTGTGATATAAATTTTTGTAGTGCTTGCCATGTTACAAGTGCATTAATTCACTCAGAGTCAAATTTTACACAGGAATTAATGCCCGGTTAGTGGTTGGAGGCACCACCAGCTGGGCATTAATTTCCTAGTAGAACCCTCCTCTGCATTAATGCTTACATGATCAGTATATGTAACATATTCCTATGAAATCCTTAACATTGGTGGTACCATTCCTTGAAAAAGAAAAAACTATGCAAAGATGGTTTAATCTTTAAAACAGCTTGTATGTTTTAAAAAAAAAACTGTAAATTGGTGGAGCATTAAGACAACTGTGTGCAGTGTAACTTGAGATGATAAAGGGTTGCACGATATCTGATATGAAGCATTTGACTGGCATGCCTCTCGTTAACTCTACATTTTAATGTTGACAGGTTAGCGTGCATCTGCACTGGTAGAGCATTAATGATGCTGGAAGGGGAAAAAAACAAAGGGTTTTTGTTCTTCTTTTGCAAGACAAATATTTTTACCGAGAACTGTGGCTTACTACCAGTTTTCATTTACTGGCCAAAACTGGTTCAGTGTTGTATGCTCTTGGAGTGACTGCACTGGTCATTCTAGGGGCGCTTGGCACTAGTGTCAGCCCTGCTGTTCGGTATGTTTTTTGCAAACACACAAGGTTTTAAAATACTTTTTTTGTGCATTAACTTGGTATTCAGCACACACTAAAAATTGTGGGAGGAGTGCCAATTAAAAAATAGAGCAAGCAAACAAACAAACAAGCAAATCTTTAATGGCTACTGAAATTTCCACTAAGATTAAACAGACTTTATTTGCGGCATTGAAAGTGTTAGTGGTTTGGGGTGGGGTGGGGGTTCATATCTCTCAAATGGCTCTCAGTTCCAAAGGACATCCCTTATTTTACCACTCAGAAACTATTGCCCCAAATAGAGGGTGCTGCTGTCCCACATTCTGTAAAACAAAAATTCATAGTAATCTGTGTTTCTCAGTGAACAGCAGAGAGTAAGGTAAGAGTGTCATGAAATGAAAATTTTCATGGTATGGTAAACTTGGAAACAGATATCAGGATTGTCATACTATCATGATATTAAGGCATCTGGTTTTGTTTTTTTGGGAGAGACCCCCCACACCCTACATTTTTTGGGGGGAGGGGAGGTGGCTGAGGTAGTGGACTGAAAAACATTATTTCCATGTTATTGCTGTGTATCATGGTATACTGGGGCTGGCAGTATAGCCTAGAGTAATAGTTCTCAGACTTTGTCATAGTGAGCCTCCCCCAAGACATGGAGAAGATCATGAGCCTCACCGAAATACTGAAATAATCTTTGGCCTTCCCCATAGAAATATAGTATACTTTGCACAGTACATCAGGAGTTAAAACTCCTTTGCATAGTTGACTCTCATGTTATCAAGGTATTATAATCCCTCCTGTTACGCCCCCCTCACATGACAAGATTACTTGTTCACTATTTAGAGTCTCAAACAATTGTCTTCCTCTTGTTGCAGTACCTTCATTGGTAAAACCACATTCTCTGTCTGCTTTCCCCTCTATCTAGAATAACTTCGTACCCACCTCTGCCTCTCCTGCTCTTACCCTGCTCTTAAGCAACTTCCCAAATATCCGTTTGCTTCCTCCTGCTCTTGCTCCTAGTACTTGTCCACTTAACTCTTTTATTAGAGCTGTTCTGCCAGCAGTCTAATTGGTCAATTGTTATGTCTCGTTATTTGTTCATTGTTCTTATTTGTTTGTACTGTTGTTCATTTTGAATTGTTTGACTGTTCTGCAGTTACCTTTGTGTTATGTTGTATTCCATGACACTCCAGACATTACCTCTTGTGTTCTCAACCCACCTGATAGGCTAGTGATGCACATGTGACCCAGATACAATTTCGCAGCATACCTAGGTCCCACGTTTTGAATTGTACTCACTCCCTGACCTTCCTTGGGTACACATGAAATGAGCTTTGGCTCAATGTGCCTTTCCTGGTCAAAGATTTGTAAATAAATTCACCTAATATTATCTTATTTCAGTTTGCCTCATCCCTTCTCACAAATGATCTAAAACTCAAAAGTAAAACGCAATATTTTTTTCAGACTTGCTTGAGCCTCCCCTGGAAGAGGTTGGAGCCTCCCAAGGGAGGCTGGCCTCACCATTTGAAAAACCCTGGCCTAGAGGTTAAAGTAATAAGCTGTAAATGAGCTTGGTACATCTAGCAGACCTGAGTTTGATTCCCACAACCTCCACTTGCATAGTATGTAACTCTGAGAAAGTCACTTAACCTACCAGTGCTCTTGGTTAACCACTGAAAACGGGCATTGTGCTAGTAGACCTTACCCAGTTACCAAAGAATTTAAAAAAAAAATTGTGAAAAATGGTCATTACGAGCAGGAAAAACATACGAGCATACTAGATTACCAGTGGAAACAGGCCGTGATGGTCTATCGAGTCCCCTCGAGTGTGCAGCTTGGTGCCATACCATAAAGCTGCCCCACCAAAACTGCTTATTGTGCCCTAAAAAGGCACGATAATCAGTTTTGTCAGTGAAAATTTATCACAGTTATCACAAAACATGGTTATTGCGGCAGCCCTGCGCTAAAAAAACACAAACACTGACTTTCAAAGTGTTCTGTGCTGGAGTCTTAATTAGTGGACCGTGTGTCCTGAATAGTATCCCATTTTGCCACCTTTACATTTTATTAGACGGTGTTCCATGTTCAACTGTCGAAAGGCTGAGAGGTAACTCCTCCTCATTTTATATTGTTAGGATTCTGTTTTTTTGCTTTCTGTCCCATTATTGTTTGGTCACAGTACATTTCTTTGTACATTCAAGTCCTTTGTCAGACAAGGGTGGGATTTGTATGACATGACAGTGTTGAAGTCATTCAGTAGCACAGGTGTATTTCACACTGTCAGGCAGCCTTCAAGTTCAAGTTTATTGCAAGCTCAAGTTTATTGCAGGAAAGACTCCGTTGAGCAAGCTCATTCACAAGGAGGTCCTGAGGCACATACACATACAGTTCACAATTACATAGACAGGAGATATAAAATGTAGAACAACAAAGAAAAAACAATATATATATATATATATATATATGTATAATACAAGAGATATACACAATAGAAGTCCTTATGCTATATATGCAGTACATTCCAGCTTTAACCTTGCCCTAAATTATGCAACACATTTCAGCTTAATAAGTAAAGGGCCAGTTGGTACCTAGGAAGTTGACTTGGCGTTGGGGGCCTAGTTGCACCTACATATGTCTTTTAATTTAGAGATAGCTAGTGTTTTGTAGGAGTTAATTGATACGATGCTGGTTAGCTTCAGCATGGCTTGTAGTTGGTTCCAAATGTTTGGGAGGGCGTATGAGACAGCTCTTTGGCCAGCTGGGGTATGTGTCCTGGGAACATCTAGTAGGATAAGGTCATAATTCCTTAGGGAGTAGGCACTATGTGAGATGTGTATGAGAGACGTTAAATAGACATGCAGTTTGTGGAGTAGTAATTTGAGGGTCCAAATGCCAGCATGCAGGAGGTGTCTGGTGGCAAGAGAGGTCCACCCAACTGCTGCATAAAGATCACAGTGGTGGGTCCTGTACACAGAGTTAGTAAAGAAGCGAAGAGCACGGTGATAGAGTACGTCCAGTTTAGATAGGCTCAAAGTTGGGGAGGAGATAAAGATAATGTCTCCGTAGTCAAGCAAGGGAAGGAATGTTGCTTGGACAAGTCTTTTGCGGGTTGCGAGAGAAAAGAGGGTCCTGTTTCTAAAGAAGAAACCCAAGCGTGCTTTAAGCCTCTTTGGTAGCTCCTCTATGTGGTCATTGAAGGAAAGCTTGTTGTCTATGTCTGTCCTATTAATTTTGTTTGTGTGTGTGTGTGTTTCATCTCTTGCCACAAACAGGTAGCCAAAGATGTCTCTGTCAGACTGCACCATGAGCTGGAGAGTGTGGAAGAAAAACGAGCCAAGGCAGAGGATGAAAATGAAATCCTTCGGCAGAAGATCATCGAAGTGGAAATCTCCAAGCAGGTGCTGCAGAACGAACTGGAGCGGCTCAAGGAGGTAGGAAGTATGCTGCAGCTGACTACAACTTGGATGTGTCTTGCTTTGCTATCCAACTAGGGATCAGCTGCATGAGTGAGGTTTTAAAATGACAGGAGTCAGGCTTCATGCTGTGAAAGCCTGTCAAAATGTGTGCAGAGCTTCGTAACTGTAGGAACAAAGTTTTAAATAGCTGATAACTTAGACAAAAAAAGAAACAAACCCGGTGAAATGACTCTGAAGGAGTGAGAATCCACACTTATTCAAGATTTTTCTTTCATATAGATTTTTTTCCTTGCAGCCATTTAACCAGTCTGTGGGCTGCGTGGTGGGTGGGTGGGGTTGTCACAAGGCGGTATTCACCAGCTCTATCATATTCTTACCCCTAACGTCACTCCCCTGAGGGTCCATAGCATGAATCCTGAGAACACTACTGGCCGGTATCTTGACGACTCATATGGTGCCCCTGTGTTTGTCCCATAAGCTCCGTACACGAAGCCCTGATCCACAATCCCCTTCACCCCTTGGTGTGGTGCAGTGATGCACAAATATAATAGTCCCTATGGCAGGGGAGCAAACTCTTTGACCACCCTCTGTGAGTTGCTGCAGGGGGGACAACAGGCACCATCTCAATGAGCAGTGGAGGCATCCGGTCACCTTAACACTGGTTCTCGAGTCTGCTTCTCAACCCAGATCTCTGGTATGGAGATGCAGTGCTCTGCCAGTGGACTATTGGGTGGACCACTTTTTTATTTTTAAGGGACAGTTCTCTGTCTATCTTTAAAGAGTAGAGTCTGTCTAGTTCATATTTACAGAAAAATGCAGCCAGCTAGCAACCAGGGAGCTCAGCTGTGGCATGTGCTGCAGCAGCGTGGGAGACCAGGGTTCGTGAGCGAGTGATCTCTGGTTTCTTGCTCCCTGTACAGGTGCAGAGATGATACAGCCACTCTTATGGAGCTGGGAGGAGGCTGTATGTGACTAAACATTATAAATGAGGAAAGATTAGCCAAGAAATATGATTGGTCAAGTGTGATCACATGACCATGCATTATGCCGGCACAAGAAGCACAGGTCAACTTTACTTAACTTTCATAACCTCATTTTGTTATTTAAATTTTGATAACCAGGTAGGTGCACTGGCGCTGAGGTGCCTTTTTCAGGCACGACCTGGCTAAAAAAAGAGTACAGGTCACGACTGCTGAACATGTTACCGATATATATGATACATAATAAAATGACATGATGGAAATCAACATTTAAACATATATTTAGTCCGGCAGAGACTGTCAAGTTACACAAAGCACAGCTGCAAATGTCGGTCTACTGTTGATGGTCTTTCAGTTTAGCAGAAAAGGCTTTAAGGGTTGAGACTGCTCTAACTGAAGATGGAATGGTGTCCCAGGAAGATGCTGCTCTGTAACTCAATGAATTCTGCCCCATGTAAGTGCACATGAACGGCACTTTTTGCTGAGGAGCAGGAAGACAAGCTGTCAACAAACTTGAAAAGCTTGATGAGGCATTAGGGTGCACTTCCATGTAGCATCTTAAAAAGTAAGTTGGCTAAGGTTAACTGGGCTCTCTACTCAGGTTGTAACCATCCGGGACATTGAATGTTGGCACAGTGATGTTACCTCAGGCCCTGGGAGGATGCACATTTGGCAACATTGCAGGCTGAGGCTCTTTTTTCAGCCCTTATGGTAAGAAGGCAGCATCTGTTGCTCTGTTTTAAAATGAAAGCATTACGGGTGCCGTTATTTAATCACAGTAAGATGCTCCAGGGCATGTGTAACTGTAAGAGTCCAGCACTTCTCTCAGGTGTATCAGGCATGTGACTTCCCGAGGCATGCTGTTTTCCCACAACAATGTTCTCCTTGCTCTGCTTTATTGATGGCTGACAAGAGAAGTTCAGCATCAGTTTTGGAACAAGTGTTCTGCTCACCTATCCCAACTCATGGTCCTGTGGTCCTGTGATATGCCAAAAAAATAAGTGGAGGGGGTGCATATAATAAAGGAAAAACTGAAGGGGGGATAAGAAATTCTGACTAATGTTACTGTCTCAAACTTAGTCACAGCTAAACTTGCTTCTCACTTGTAGAAACTGTTTTCTGGCTATTGAATCAGATGTGGGCTGTGCTTCTGAATAGGGGCTACTGACTAATCCTTTGAAATGATGTTACTCATTATGGAGAAAGGTGTCTAAAAGTAAATATTCCACCAGCAAAGTTTGAGAACAGATAGTCTTTACAGTGATTTGTCTTTTTGTTTCGGCAGAGTCTAATGTGCTTTTTCCAATATTTCCATTGATAATAGCCAAGTTTTGAGCCATTTTCAACACATTTGTTAAGCTAATGAAATTACAGATACTGTATAATAAAAAAAAAAAAAAAAAAAAAAAATCTAAGAATTGGGAGGCAGTATAGCGCAGTGGTTTAAGGCTCTGAACTGCAAATCTGGTGACATCCAGCAGACCAGACCTGGGTTTGAATCCCACAGCTTCCACTTGCAGACTGTGTGACCCTGAGCAAGTCACTTAACTTCCCTGTGCTCCCAGGTCACATCTGTAAAAAAAGCTTTCAGCTTAGTGTGCTACTCCTGGTTAAACAACTAACAAAAAAAAAAGTACCATCAACATCTGTAAAAGCAGTTCAGCACTTTGAAAGTCAGAGCAGACAGTATAGGCAGCGTCATTGTGTTAATCCGCTTGAAGAGTTGGAAACTGGTAATTAAAGGGACATAATCATGCCCAGTGGCCATCACAGTCTGAAAGCTCACAAAAAGCACTTTCGAATTAGGTATTGGGCTCATCTGTAGCTGGAAGCACCCCAGAGATAAAGATGACTGAGTCTGTTCAGTATCAATACTACATTAGAGCCATTTTTAGAATCTTGTGATATCACTGACAAACAAGCTGTGCTTAAGTTAGTGCAGTTAGGCACAGCTTGTTCGTCAGTGACATCACAATGTTCTAAAAATGGCTGTAAGGTAGTATTAATACTGAACAGACTCGGTCATCTGTATCTCTGGAGTGCTTCCAGCTACAGATGAGCCCAATACCTTGTTTGAAAGAGCTTTTTGGGGGGCTTTCAGACTGGGATGGCCACTGGCCATGAATGTGTCCCCTTAAGTAATGACAATAGATCTGTCAGTAAGACTGCTCAATTGGAGTTGTTCAGTCTGTCTTCTTATGGTGTTGCACCTGTTGTCACTATTCTAACAATTGTGTTTTGTAGTTTAATTGTTAAATACAACATTTTCACAGGATCCTTAACCATCCTTACAGAATACAAATGTTTGTGTGTAAAGTGATGACACGGAACAGAATATGTGGTCATACAGTACTCTGATATGCACATACCAAGTGGGGAGGGCATTAACAGTAACCCCAAAAGTGTAAATATAGCAGAGTATAACCACACACCTTGTCATGTGACACTCATAGAAGTAGTAGTAGATTTGATTTATGTGGCACTCTATTCTAGAGGCACGCAGTACATTACGTTGAAAACTAAGCAATAAATGGGGTTGTGTTGGAAAAGAAGCTCATATAGTATGCTGTGATGTGCAGCAATCCAAAATGTGTGTAAAATGTTTGTATTACCAATTGGAATTATTATAAGTATGAAAAGAGGCTACTTCTGAAACCTCTGCTTGTAGTATATATGATCACTGGCTAGCTGGTCCCAATTATATAATACATATTGGGCTGGCAGTATAACCTAGAGGCAGTGCTCCAGATAACATTGTCATTCAAGGGTGATGTACTAACCATTTTTTGACATTAGCTAAGTGAAATATAATTTTGATGAGTAAATGTGCTTTAAACTTGGAAAAGCAGCTCTTTTTGAAGTATTTCTGGTACATTTTCAAGAACTGGGATGAGTATCAGTACTCATCAGAAACGTTTTTAAAGAGTATTTCTTAAAAATGGTGAGTAAAAGAGGCCAGTATTCACCTTATCTAGAGCATTGCCTAGAGAGTAGAGCCACAAGCTGTGAATGAGCTTGGTGCATCCGGCAAACCTGGGTTTGATTCCCCCAACCGTTACTTGCATACTGTGTGACTTAGAGCACGTCTCTTACCCATCCCAGTGCTCCTTGGTCGCCCCTGAAAACAGGTACTTGTGTCTGGTGGGCCAAAGGGGGAAAAAAGGGGACCTAGTTAAAAAGCTCATTCTGTTCCAGAGGTTTTTTTATTACCCCAATTATGATGGGTCAGAAAGCTACTAAGGGCTCTTCCTTCTGCTTCTGTTGTTCCTTCAATGCTGCCTTGCTGTGTGGCTCACAGTAGACAAGGCGTGATGCCACACATGTAGGTGTGATGCCACACGTGTAGCACCTTGATGGGCGCTTTAGCGCCAAGGGACCTTACATGCAGTAGTGCATAATCACAGTTGGAGGCAGTCTGTGCAATAAGGCAGTATAGCAAGCTGGGCTTCTTGAAAAGTGGTTATCATCAATTAAGGCACAGACATGCCACATAAAACTTGTGTTTCAGGGTCAGTTGCACTTCTTCAGACAGATGCAGTCATGGTGATGCTGCTGACAAGCTCATGGTGTGTCCCTGTCGGCTTGATAACTTTAAAAAGAAAGATGGTCTGGCACAGCCTAGTTAGATGTATAATGAAGCCTAATGTTTATTTTCCAAGGTGGAGTTCAGTTTTTTGGGAACTAATCTGTTATTGTGTTTGCTTTAAATGAAGCACGAGAATAGACTGGCTTGAAACCAAAGCTGTTTCCTGCAGAAACCGGGCGGGCTTCTGTAGTTCCCTGTATTTGTGTTTGTGTGCATTCTAGTTTAAACCAGAATGCTACTGTGATTGAGGTAGTTGTGAGCTGTGTCAAGATTTAATAATCTATAATACTGGTGTACTAGCTGCTGCAGACATTGAAACCAAAAAAAAAAGAGAGTTTGACTAGCCGAGGTAGTGTGGGTCAGTGGTTTGAAAACAGGCTTGGGGACCAGGAGATCGCAAGTTCAAACCTGGTTAGAACCAAATACTGTACTTGTGTAAGAACTAGTAGAGATGGCCAGACTGCCAGTAATATAAATGTAAGCAATGTTATTTAATATATATCTTGTAATAGTGCTTTGAAAGATGTGGATATATTTGCCCCTAATTTGGTGGGTCAGGACATTAAAACTCTTGTGTATATAGATGTAACTCAGATGCCGTGTCCCAACAGGCTACTTACCCCTGCCTTGCCGGCCAGACCAAGGTTGAGGGGCCTGGGTTCCTATTACTGATATTAAACTGGTTCTTTCCTGTAGATAACATTAAAATGTGCAGTGCCTCCACGCGGAGTATACTGTCAGTGGGTCTAATAACAACCTAGTGCAACCCCCCAGAGATGCTGTACCCACCCACAATACCATTTTGTCACCCCACACATGGATTAATAACCAAAACACCCAAATTCAACTTTTCAGAATTAAAGGTTCTCACTAAAAATAGCTCACATACCAGATTTATAAAAAAAAAAAAAAAAAAAAAAATGGCTAGCCAATAATTTATTTACAAGGGGGTGCGGGTTAGGAACGGGAAAGATGGAAGTGGAGGTTAAACAGTTTTGATTGGCAGCAGATAAATCGGCAGTTGGATTCGGATCGGATGTTCTGCAATAAAAAGGTAAACATTTTACATTTTAAATTCAATCATCTGTTACTATTGGCCACCCATCACCCTTCTGATAGATTCAGTCTGCCTGTTCTGGCTATCTAGCCGCATAGATAAATTAGGCGACACATGCCCAAACTGGTACCAGTCTCCAATAGAACCCCACAATTCTACAGTTATCTGGGTACTCAGTACTAAATTATTAGTTGCAGGCCTGAAATGGTGCAGCTGGTTGGCCGGCGTTGGGGCCCCTTAAAAAAATCAGGTTCATTTTTAGATGAATTCTTTAAACTTTAATTCTGTGGGCAGTCAGCATTTCCTATTCTTTAGAAACTTTGGGCTTTATATGCTGAACTTAGAAAACAGACCAGTAACTATTTACAGTCCCTTTCTGGTTTGCAGAACTGAGTCTGTGTACTCATGGTTCTGTAGTCCTCATCAGGCAAAGTCATAATCAGGCTTTACAAAGTAGATTCAAGGTAGTCACAAACTTGTTAGCTTTGACTCTCGGTGCTGAGGTGCATGGCAAAGGTGCGCAGCCAAACCCCCCCCACTCACTGCAGGCTCTTGCAGCTTTTGCAGAATGGAAATGTCTCTCAGCTTCTTTGTGCAGTTGCCCATGTTTATAGGCTGAAATCACATTCTGGAATACTCCAGAACAGACCAGGCTAGGGCCAAGGCCAGCACGCCTCAGACCCCCACATCTAGACTGTGCCCCTCAGAGGGAGACGTATGGCAGTGCCTTGGCTCCCAAGCTGATCAGAAAGACAGTCTCTCATTTAAATTCAGGCATTCAGTTGCTTTAAATTGTCACAGGCACTTAGGCAAATTCTCTTTCACTTTGAAAGGCAACAACAGGAGCTTAAGGCACGACTCCTCACCAAGATAAACAACGGAGCTTAAGGCATGGCTCCCAACCACTTTAGACACTTTACTTGTCAGCAAGTTCCTTTCATAGACACTTTTCAAAAGCACAGATACTGGCTTTTCACAGGACGGATTATACAGCACAGTCTTTTTTGGCCAGCTGGCATTTGTAGCCCCAATCAGAACATTTGCAAAGTCCTCGCAGGCAATTTCTGCTGAAGCTCCAACCTCAGGATATTTTCCTTCCATCCCTGTAGGCACACTTAGACAATCATATCAGGCATTTCCAGTCACCGGACCATCCAGGGTCATTCTGGCAAACAGATGCCCACCGTATATCTGGCGCTGATCAGGTGCTGGGTGCATACAGACATTGAGCACCTCTTGGCTTCATGGCGCCGAAAAGGTCTCCGAGTTACTTGTAGAAGTATACTCACTAAGGATTTGTATACAGTTCTCTAATAAGTATAGTCACAGGATTTATTCAGCACTCTCACTGCTGAGGCAGAGACGTTCTTGCAGCTCTCTCACAACTGCAGGCAAGGCTCTTTGCAGCTCTCTCATAGCTGAAGGTGAATCAGGTTTCTCCCCACACATTCTTTAAATGTGTAAAGGTGAATGTCAGCCCTGGGGGACAATAGCTGGCAACCCCCCAGGCCAGCCACTTCAAGGTCATTGCAGCCACATTTCTCTGGAAGGGGCCAGAGCCCCTCTCCCCCTGGAGAGGCTCCTGCTGAACTAACTCTAGATGCATTCTCCTTGACAAGGGGCAAGAGCCCCCCTCCCTATGGAGGGGCTTGTGCTGAACTGACTCCAAACTAAAATGTCTCTGGGGTTTTAGGAGCTCTTGGCAGCTCCTGATTGGTTGAATCAATTGTCTCTGTCAAAAATGAATATTCATTAGGCTCCCTCGATGCCTGATAGGTTCCCTGTTTAGTCACCAACATTTGCCCCTGCTTTTTTCCCCCCACAAGTCTTGGCACAGTCCCATAAGTCTCTGGCCAAAATTCTAGCTTACTGATTGGCTGCAGAAAGGTTAAAGGCTGCAAACATGGCTGCTAGTGTATAGTGCCCCCATGCAGTCCATAGGAGTCCCAACTTTACAAATCTGGCGCAGCCAATACAAACATATTTATTTATTACATGCCCCACTGTTCAAAAGCAGTCATGGTGCCCTCTTTATCGCTTCCCATATGTATTGATTAATTGCAGTCCTGAGCCTGTCACTAGTGCTGATTTAGACAGTCCCTGAGCGCTAGACAGACAGCTCATTAATATGCATTGGGCTATCATTAATATTCATGAGCTCTGTCCCAGAAACACAGCATGATTGGTGCTCCTTAATTACAAATTACAGGGGCTTGTCTTGGCCCTTGTTCAGGTCTCCAGCCCCCAACATGCTCCAAATGAGGACTGGGACCACCAGAAAGCTGCTATTTTACCGCTGTAGTGGTAAGAAAATGAAAGTGTGCTTTTGTGCATGTGCAAGCCAGCTGCCTGCTTAGACAAGCAAAACGGAACACGGCGGCTCACACGTCAGCTCCATAGGCCCCCACCCAGAGACTACCAGGAAAAGCAGGGTCTGGACTGAGGTTCCAGGACACCACAGGAGCTCAAAAAGGCTAGGACTGTGGTGATCCACACTTGGGGAGATTGGGGGACACCAGGAGGTATACGGGAGGCAAATGGGATAAACTGAGGCAATTAAGGTAACCCCCACAGGGAGTTTACATAGATAATGCAGTTTTATTTTCTTTAACCCCCTTAGGTTTGAAGAGGGCTTTGGCTACATTTAATAAATAACTTTTCAGTTTAAAGCTTAAAATGAGTGTCAGTGAGACTAGAATAATGATTCTGGGAAATTAGAGATGTAAAGAGGACTACTGGACTTTGGGGAAAGAAATAAATCGAGCTTGTGGATAATTGTGAGTATCTTGGTGCACAAATGCACAGAAATTTAGGCTGGAAAGCAAGTATCATGCAAATAAGAGAAAATGCCCATTCATATGCAGATAATTCTTTTATAGCTCTAAAAAGAACTTCTGAAGCCAAAATCAGTTCACAGATACTGCATTCTGGTAAAGTCTGGGGCATGGATAAGAATGTTACATTATTGGATATATACAAACTGTCTTTTATTGACAGGTATTGTCCCTCCCTTGTGATACTCCCTCTGCATGCATTTATTTAGAATCTAATATCCTGTCTCTTGAAATTAGAGCCATAATTAGAGCCTTGACTTATTGGGGGAAAATTGTACCTATCGAAAAAGGTAGACTTCCATTAAGTCCATGCACTGAATCCTGGTTTAAGAAGCTGAATTGTAGCCTAAGAAAAAATGGTTTCCCAGCATTGTGGGACCCATACATGTTCCACAGTACAACAGCTTATATTACTGAGACCAAGCAAAGATTACAAGAAATACACTGGCAATCACAGATCACTAAACTTCAGGATATAACTGGAAGTAAATTGTATAGGGACAACATTAAATTGGTAGAAACACCATTTTAACTGACACTTTGTATTAAAGTATCTCATAGACATGATCTGTGCAGAATTTGAATGGAAATACTAGAATATAAGAGAATTCTTAAGCTGATAGGGGCCTTAGCACAAACAAGGTCATGTGACTTGGTGAAGGTCACACCACGAGTCTGTGACAGTTGGTAGAATTAGAACCACCTGTGATCTCCAGTTTGGCAGTCATGGACAGCTCCAGGCTTGGTCAGACTGGGCACATGCTCTGGCAGAAATCTGGTTTGCCCCAGTAACGATCAAGGCCACTGACTTACAGTTGTTTAAGATAATAAAATTCAATTTTCAAGACTTGAAATTCCAGGAATTGCACAGGTGATTGTTAGTCTAATTTCTGGATTTTACCAGGATTCTTTTGTCATTCTTTTAATGTGTGTATAAATAATCGGTATAAAAGAAGGAAATTACAGTTATTTAAAAATGCCTCAAGTAAAAAAAAGAAATAGGAGTACCAAAGAAGGTATGCAGGATCATAATTATCAACTAACAGGAGAACAATTTAAGATTGAGCAGAGAAAATATTGGTTTACAAGAAGGATGGTGTCAGAATGCAATCGACTTTCTGTGGAATTAGTTGAAAGCAAGCAAAAACCGGACTATATTTAAGCATAGATTAGACCAGTACATGAAAGCAAGAGGAAAATTAGGTTACGATTGTTGAGAATTGACAGACAGTCAAGATGGCCATTAATTATGCCTGCTGTTGCCTGCACTTTTTTCCTGTGTTTCTGTTTCTCTGGTCCAGGCTAAAATCCGCCTACGTTATGTGCTCATGAACAAACTCTCCATATCCTGCCAGTGCCTGAGCCATTCTGAATTTCTGCCACTGTTGGCAGTCCAGTGCTTCAACATCTGTACTGTACTGCTTTCCCATTTCTGAAAATTGTGTCAGCACTGTCCTGCATTTCCATACCACATTCCCATACCAGATAAACTGGAGTCTAGTAACATTACATGACGAAGGCGTGTCTGATCAGCACACAAGTCTGATTTCCTACTTGCTCTGAAGGCATTCGGCACACACTAGACATGGAAGAGTTTGCCAGCCGTGGCCTATGAGGTTTTAAAAGACAGTTACTGTAATACTGAAGGGAATGTCCCAGGCTCTGTTCTGAGTGACTCAAATAACTTTCTTTGGAACTTTGTTTGTTGGGGGGGGGGGGGGATACACACATAAAAAACTAGCATTTGTCAATGCTGAATGTTTGCTGCTGGTATTGCAGTTGTACCATGTCTTGCTTGTGCACATTTTTACTGTATACTGTGTTTACCCAGGATAGAGGAGATGAGATGCAGTATCTCATTTTCAGAGGTGCCCTGCTTGGACACATTGTTAGATTGTAATTATCCAGGACTTGCAGCTGAGAGGCAGTATTCTACTTTTAAGTAGGCGCCACATTTTGACCCCAAATGTCCAACAGTCTTTTTATGACCTGACATTAGGATCAAGGCAGGTGGAATTTTTAAATTCCCATCTGAAAGGTGATTTCGCTGTGTGATTGTGGAAACCATTTTCAGAGGGGATTTGAAAAATGACACCTACCATGCTCAGGAGGTGGGGGTAACAATGGATATGTTGAACATTAGGAGCCAAAATCTGCAAAAAATAAAGTTATGAGTAAATATTGGAGCAGTTTGTTTCCTCATAACTTAGCTGTTTTTTCACATTTTTACTCCACATTTTCAGCATAATCTTTTAATGATCACTCCTTCTCAGTATGACAGGTGTCATTTATAAAACAATGGCAGAAACATTATTTTACATCAGAAGTATTAAAACATATTTTGGGTAGGATTTGAGAAATGACAGCTGTCACATTCATATGGGGGTGTGAAAAAATGACTATGTTGAAAAGTTGGGGCCAAAATACAGAACATTCTCACAGTTACAAGCGTGCATTGAAAAATTGCACTGTAGACTCATAACTCTGTTGTTTTCTTATGTTTTTACCCCAGATTTTCAACATAGCGTTCTTATGAGCCCACTTCATGACCAAGGGCAGAGAACATTTTCAAATCCTGCCCAAAAGGCAATTTCATGACACAAGTGTGAAAACACGTTTTGGCTACGATTTGAAAAATGACAGCTGTCACATTCATGAGGTGCTATAAGAAAATGGCTATATTTGAAAATTTGGGGTCAAAATATTGAAAATTATCAAAGTTACGAGCCTACATAGATACATAGATACATAGACAGTGTCGGCAGATAAGGGTCTATGGCCCACCTAGTCTGCCCATTTGAGCTTGTAAGTTCAGTTTGTTTTCCTAGAAGTCTGTTTCCCCTTACCCCTGCCCTCTAGAATTCCTTTATGTCTATCCCATGCATTCTTAAATCCCGTGATTGTTTCAGCCCCCACCACTTCCTCTGGCAGGGTGTTCCACTTGTCCACCACCCGTTCTGTGAAGAAATTCTTTCTCATGTTTCCTCTGAATCGTCCTCCCTCCAACTTCATCCCATGCCTCTAGTCCTGAAACATCTTTTCGCTTAAAATAGTGTTTTCCTGCACCCTGTTCCTCCCTGTAAGATACTTGTATGTCTCTATCATATCCCCTCTCTCCCTCCTCTCCTCCAGGGAGTACATGTTCAGTTCCTTCAACCTGTCTTCATAGGACTTGTGATGCAACCCATGCACCATCTTTGTTGTCCTCCTCTGAACCTTCTCTACCCTGTCTATGTCCTTACGTAGGTATGGTCTCCAGAACTGTACACTGTACTCCAGGTGGGGCCTCACTAGTGTCTTGTATAGTGGAATTATGACCTCCCTTTTCCTGCTGGTGATGCCCTGCCTGTACATCCCAGCATCCTATTTGCTTTACCTGATGCCTTGTCACACTGTTTCCTACCTTGAGGTCATCAGAGATGACAACCCCAAGATCCCTTTCCTGCTTGGTGCATGCTATATCCTCACCCCCAACTGATATATTGTGCCAGGGTTTTGTGCCCCATATGCATTATCTTGCACTTCTTTGCATTGAATTTCAACTGCCAAACCCTTGACCATTCTTCAAGTTTCTGCAGGTCCCTTCTCATTCTGTCTACACCCTGTGGTGTGTCTACTCTGTTACAGAGCTTTGTGTCATCAGCGAACAGTGAAATTCTGCCTTCTAGATCCTGTGCAATGTCACTGACGAAGATGTTGAATAGGACCGGTCCCAGCACTGATCCTGTGGTACCCACTGGTTACTTCTTCCCTCTGTGGAGTGACAGCCATTTACCACCACCCTCTGTGTCCTGCCACCCAGCCAGTTACCTACCCACCACACTACTGTCCTGCCCACACCCATATTCCCCAGTTTGTGTAATAGTCTTCTATGTGGCACAGTGTCAAAGGCCTTGCTGAAGTCCAGATAGGCCATGTCCACTGCCCTCCCTGATCCACCTCCCTAGTCACCCAGTCAAAAATTCAATGAGGTTGGTCTGACATGACCTCCCCTGGTGAAACCATGCTGCCTTGGGTCCTGTAGTCCATTGACAACCAGATGTTCCACCAATCTCTCCTTCAGTAGTGCTTCCATGATCTTTCCCACTACCGAGGTGAGGCTGACTGGTCTGTAGTTCCCTGCTTCCTCTTTGTTCCCACTTTTGTATAAGTGACTACATCTGCTGTCCTCCAGTCTTTGGGTACCTCCTGTTTCCAGTGATTGGCTGAACAGGATAGCCAGAGGTTCAGCCACCACCTCTTAGTTCTTTAAGCCCCTGGGTGCACCCATCTGGCCCATTGCTTTATCAGCTCTTATTACTTCCAGTTCCTTCAGGACCCTTTCTCGTGTAAAGGGACTTGTGTCCATTTCTGCACCATTCTCACCGTTGTACTCCCTTCAGACCCATTACCCCCCTCTTCCTTAGTAAAGACTGAGCAGAAATACCTGTTCAATATGTCAGCTTTATTGTTGTCATCCTCCACGCGGCTCCCATCCTCCCCCTTCAGTCTCACTATCCCTCCCTTTGTCTTTCTTTTTTCACTTATGTACCTGTAAAAGGTTCTGTCCCCTTTACCCACTGATTTTGCAATGTGTTCTTCTGTCTGAGCTTTGGCTTCCCTTGCTGACTTCCCTGCCTGCATTCGTAAATTTCAGAACTTTGTTGTTTCTTAATATTTTTACCCCAGATTTTCAACATAGCCTTCTTATGACCCCACCTCATGAACAAGGATGGAGAAAATGTTTAACTCATGCCTGAAAGGTGCTTTTGCGTAGTGACTGCAAAATCACCGGTAGGGATGTGAAAACACATTTTGGCCAGGATTTGAAAAATGACAGCTGTCACATTCGTGAGGTGCTGTGAAGAAATGGCTATGTTGAAAATTTTGGGTCAAAATATTGAAAAATGATCAAAGTTATGAGCCTGCATTCGCAAATTTCAATGTAGGCTCATAACTTTGTTGTTTTAGAGTATTTTTACCCCAGATGTTCAACACAGCCTTCTTATGACCCCACCTCATGAACAAAGGCAGAGAACATTTTCAGCTCCTGCCTGATAGGTGATTTCATGCAGCAACTGTGAAATCATCTTTCGGGACAGATTGCTTAATTTTGCTGCCATTGTTTATGAGGTGGGGTCCCAAAAGAGGCATGTTGAAAATTTGGGTCAAAAATGGCCAAGTTATGCCACTAAGTGCAAAACACCATTAAAGTACATTGAACCGCATACCTGATTTCCTCAGTTCACAGTCCAGCATTGAAGAGTGAAGACGTGTCTGCAGTCAAGAGAGGAATATGACGTTGGACCCCTGGTGAGTGAGTGAGTAAGTAAGTAAGGGCTTGCGGGGGGTGGGTGGTACTGAGTGGGAGGGAAAGGTTGGGGGGACTAACAGCAAGCCAGAATACTATCATGATCAGCCTGGCTGATGATTGCTGTGACACTGATGAGCCCCTAGCAGACCACTCTGCATTGGACTGACAGTGTCACACCCCTCAAAAGCCACTCTCATAACAAAATGTTCACTGCATGTGCGTGCATGGCGACTGTAAAAAAATGGCACAGAGCCCAAACATTTAAAACAGCACTCAGATCAAACAGCTGGTAAAATAGAATCCTTACCCCATCTTCGTTTTGTAAAATATGTATATATTTTTTTGCACTTTCTTTTTATCCCCTCCTTACTGCCCACTCGGTCCACTCCTTCGGACCGATCAATCCCCGTAATCCCTCCCACAGCGTCTGCTCCTAGAGTGCCAGCCATACTCCGTTGTCTCCCTACCTCGTTGCTCTTTCCTCTGGAGAGTCTGCACAGTGGGGTCTGCTTGTGGGTAGGTGATCGGGGCTGGGATTGGTTGTCATCCTGGCCCGAGATGGTGTTTTTCCACTTTTCTTCCCTTGGTCCCTCCTCCCCGGAGGGCGTTGGCACAGAGAACTGACGTTCAGACAGACGGCGTGCGTTGTCAAATGCCCACAACATCCTCCCCACCCCGACTCTGAAGAGCCGCCTGGTGCCCGTGCTTCCACCGGTGCCAGTGTGTCGGTGCTCAGAGCACCTCTAGAACCCACCCCAAGAGGAGGAGAGTATCCGTTGGGACGCTTGATCCTCCTCCTCCTCCTCCTCCCTCTGACCCCCGACGACCCCGAGTCCGTTCCCGAACCTGGGTTGCCAGCCTTGTGCGAGTTGTAGCGTCCAGCGCCTCAACCCTCAGTGCCATCGGGCCAGCTGTAAAATGTTTTTAATAAGAAAAACTTTTCATGGCAAAATTCATACATCAATTCATTATGCAAAAGACAACAAGAAAGCTAGCTACTTGTTACAGTCACATCAGGTACGTTTGGTTTGCACACCAACAGACAAGAATGATGAGGAATAATTATGTCACTTGGGTCTTGTACATGTTCACCAAAATGTGAGCTGGCGAAAAAAAAACCATATCATACCCATAGATAGCGCAATTATACAAGTCCCAGACCTAGGTTAAGAAATTGTGAGTCTTGGATTTAATTGTTCTCTTTAATGTAAATTCATGCACCACAACACATCATTCGATGCCTTCTAATAAATTACGCATTTAGAAGCAAATAAAATCCCTATAATTCCTGTAACTTTTTAGTAGCTTCATGTGAGGTGGATGTAGTCTCAAAGATGGGATAAGGAGTCTCTTTTACCAATTGGACTGGAATGCTGTTTTATGTGTTTGCTTTCTGTGCCATTTTTTTCACAATTACTTTGATCTTTGTATTGAAAATATCAAATACTGTACAAACAGCATTAGTGAAAAAAGATCAAGAAATTGCTGTGCCAGTAAAGCTTTTATGTAGGAAAACAGCCTTCCCCACACCCATTCAGCACCTTGAAAATATTGAAATGTATTCAAATAATTTATTTTTTGGAAAAGAAAATGTTAATTGAAATCAGGATGTAAAAGATGCATTTTCAGAAAGCCTTCTTCTTTGTGGAAAATGCATTTCCTTAAAGATATTGACACACTAGAAATTCACCGTTGCTGTAAAAATATGTTGGCTTATTTTGCAGTAGCTGTCTGGGTGGGAAATGAGCAGTAGCCTGAGGCCAATACTTGGACACATGGGCCGTTGCATGTCCTGGATTGCTGGCTTGGGTTAGCTAATCCTGCCAATGGAGTTTTAACAGTATCTTGATTATATTAATGAAGGCAGAGATCTAAAGGAGATGACTGTATTCTATATGGCGAGTTGCATTTTGCAAGTAGTGACATCTTTTATTAGTTACTGAGAATAATTGCCAACCCAGCAGGAATCAAAACAATAAATAAATAAAATATGTCTGTAATGACTGTGAAAATACACCATTTTTGTGTCATTATTACTTTTCTAAATGGACTCTAGTGCTGTGTCCCTGTGGACATCAATGGTTATATGACTGAGTAAAAAATAAATGCAGCCATGCAGCCGTTTAAAAAGAGTGAAATCATTTAAAGAGGTCTGAAAGCTGCTGGGAATCTGCTTCAGCACTGTGGGAACACCTCTCACTTGTACAGCTGGGGGGGCTGCATTTGTTTTCTGTCTGGTCACGGGGCTGAAGCCGAAGAATAGGCAGTCAGCCAGTGTAGTGGCAGGATGGAAAGGCTGGCCTCTGTGGAAATGCCAAGAGCTGGGAGGATTAGGACTTGGAGCAGCAGCTGTGAGGAATTCTCCTTAGGAGTGTTATGATATGGTTTGGCAGGCATGGGATGGAGGAGAGTGGAAGAAATGGGATTTGTTTCCTATTGGACAGCTGTACAAAGACAGCTGATTGTCTTTAATTATTGTTGCTTAAAGGCGTGAGGGGGAGGCCTCTTGATAGGACCTGGTCACTGACTGGAGGGGCATAGCTAACTTTGTCTAGTTTTCTGTTGTAGATTCTACAGCTTCTGTTAATTAGTGCTGAAATTCTCTCTTACTCATTTTGAGGGCTTACGTGTTTTTGACCATTCTCTAATTTTATATGGCTAGAATCTTCTTGTCTCTTGGCTAGACCAGATGAAACAGCATTTGCATTTGGTTTTGGATTAAAGGACACAGCCCCCACCTTTGAATGTGCATGTTTTACTAAAAATGATTCTTTTTATGCAAGGCCCTGTCTGCCACCCCCAGCGAATTCAAATACAGGCTTAAGAGGCATTAGTCCTTTTGTCTTTTTTTTTAATTGGCTAGAACTACATTCAGGTTTTGAGACAAGAATCTGTGGTCAAAGAACCTGTTCTGGGGGTTGCCTGCACCCCTTTAAGTGAGTTCCTTTCTCTCTTCTTGGAAGGGCGCATTAGAGCCAGTCAACGGCATTTATAATTAGTAAGGAAAGGGGAGGACGTGTTCTTTTCAAGGCAAATGGCAAACACAGCTCTGTCCCAAGAGAGAGTGAAGCAGATTTATAGGACTCTCTTTGACTTTCGTTTAGTGAAGATGTAGATTTTTGTGTGAAATGAGCTATTTACTGTGACAGCCCAGGGAGCTTGTCATCTTGTAGCAGAGGAAGAGGCATGCTGCTTTTTCCATCCTGACTGAAGGAGAGACAGAAAGGTGACAAGCAGACAGCTTGTTTGCTTTCCCAATGGGTTCAGCCTGGATTGGTGGGGGAAAATTAGCTCTAAATTCTGGAAAAAATATATAATACCAACCCAGAGGTCTTGCCCCTCTCCCAACAAGACCCTTATTTCTTGTTTCATCATTTCATAATTAATTAGGGTTGCCGACTGTCAAGTTTTTTTTACTTGGTGATCAGGCTTTTAGGATCCCTATCAGGTAATCTGGTTTTGCTCAGTGCTGGTCAGGTTTTTGAGCCATTTTGATCATTCACATACCTTTGAAACAGATTTTGTCATATCATTCATTGTTTCAGCTGCATGTCCAGGTTACAAACCAGTTATCATGTCAATATAATCTTTGTTTGTGAAAGCAGTCAACCTGGGAGGTGTAAAGTATGGCTATTAACGCCTTGTCTACTACATCTTAGAGTAGCATAGCAGCCAAGCTTCCTCCACCTTTTGTAACAGTAACAGAGCCAGTTGTCTTCTACTTTAATTTGCTGGTAAACATTTTCATCTCTAACAGAACTTAAGCATTTTTAAATGTTTTAAATTATTTTTTTCCTCAAGAAAAAAGTATGGTCACTTCTTTGGCTTTGAAATAGTACTGTGGACGTGAAAAGGAAATGGAACCAGAGAAAGATATAAAGTACACATTATAGAAAACACTTTCTTTATTATGTATTATTATATAACCAGCGTAAGGCACTTTGCGCCCTCCTGTTGGAGAGGCGATCTTGTCATATCAGTACCTGCTTCTGTTCTGCATTATTTGTTGTTCATTCTCTCTCATGATAGGCGCTCATGTCATGCAAATACATGCTTGTACTTTCAATTATTTTGATGTTTTTCTCGTTCATGTTGTTATTTGATGTTATCCTACCTCTCAATGCTGTTATGTAACTTGTTGCTATACTGCCTACCTGACCATTTTAAAGCCTGTTGTACCATATGCTGTACCACCCACTTGTCGGAACCTGTGGCTCCTGTATGTTACCTCGACTCTGTATTATGTTTCCTATGTACTCTGCAACCCTCCCGGATTGCACCTGAAAATAGGCACTTGGATGTCTAGAGTGCTAACCTGGTTAATAAAAGCAAATAAATAAATATACCATGTATACTATTGGATTCTATTTACAGTATTTATCTCGTCTCCCCCCAGATCATATCTGTAAATGAGATTTCTTTTATCTCTGTATGTTTATCTGGTAAACCAATGTCTCCTATTCTCAATATTCATTAATGACCTTCCTCTGAATTGTGGAGGGGCATCGGTTCAGCTATATGTGGATGATACCATCTTATATAGATCCTCCTTGACGTCTCAAGTATTAACTCTGACCTAACAGATGACTTTCAGACTCTAGAAACATGGTTTAAAAATAACCTACTAGTTCTGAACACACAAAACACTAAATCCATGTTGTTTCTCCATACCTGCTTTGATACAACCTCACACCCCCGGTTATCAAAGCATCCACTAACATTCAACTCGAAAATGTTACTTCCTTTAAATACCTGGGTGTAGTACTTGACAAGCATCTATCCTTCGATGAGCACATAACCTGTGTTACTAAGGCTACTAATTCAGAAGCTAGGCCTTCTATATCGCACTGCTCCCTACCCCTCAAGTAGTGCAAGAAGCACTTTTGCCTCTGCCACCCTTCTCCCAGGCCTCTTTTATGGTGCCTCTATAATCCACTCCTCTAAGTTTACACTCCTGAACAGACTCAAAATGGCCTATCACAGAATAGCCCGATTTGCTATTAAGGCCCCAGTTGCACCCATCACTGTGATGTGCTGAACAATTTGGAATGGCCATCTTTCATGGCCAGACTTAACCTCCCAGTATATTGCACCACCTTCAAGCTAATACACCTCCCACCTCCTCTGAGTATATCTAACCTAAGAACCCTGAAACCCTTCCCACAAACACTCAGGTCCTCACACGTCCCGATGCTGGGTCTGCCCAAGACTTGCCAAGCTGTTGGAAGAAGATCCTTCTTCTTCGCAGCACCACAAAAGTGGAGTGACCTCCCACACTCAGTACTCTCATGCAAAACCATTCCTCTCTTCAAAAGACAATATAGGGAAATATTTTACAAGCCTCCTGTCTGTAATGGGAACTGTACCTAATCTCTAAACTTCTCCACCTGCTTGCCTATACTCTCCTGGTGTGTATGATCAATGTCTAGGGCTATGAGTCTGTACACAGCCAATCGTCTATACTCTGCACTTATGTACTAACTGACTCTACTACGATTATATAGTATGCTCATATCAGCCTTACTGTTTGTTCACCTATGTTGCAACTGACATCTGTAATTTGTACTGTCTCCCAATGAATGGGATGGCTAGTCTAGTCCATGAATGTATGTAACTGTCCAGTGATATTTGTACATAATTCTCTGTATTTGTATTGTTTTCTTATGCTTGGAACATTTGGTTCCTGGGTCGCCCCTGAAAAAGGGAATTGACTGTCTCAGAGGGCCCACCCGGTCATCAAAATTTAAATAAATAAATACATAAGTAAATAAATAATTAGGAAGAACCCAGGAAAGTAACTTTAATAGGTGTACAGTACAGTATCTTAACATTTTTGTTGAACTGCTGCTTTAAGTGTTGTCTTTTACTGATATGATAAATGACTTTGGAGGAGGAGCAATGCATGACGAGTTATGAAAAGGGGCGGGGCTGGGTGGAGCTTGTGATCCGGTTTTTGCTTCATTCAAAGGTGGCAACTCTGTAATTAATCTTTACTTGACTAGGATTGCCTAGCTGAGATCCTACAGCTCCTTTAGAGGTGGGTCATGTTTATTTCCCAATTTTACAGTTGTGATGGGGCAGGGGGTCAGGCAGCTCCTGGGTCACAAACTTTTTTCTTTAACCATTATGTAAGTCCTACCTCCAGGGGGTTTTCAGGGGTTTGAGGCACTCCTTCCTCACCATGTCACCAGGTCGCCATGGATGTTACGGTGGCTAACTCTACCTTGTGGGCTTGACAAAGTTGAGAGGACTGGGTCTTTTAATCTCCTGTATAGGTGGTTTGTATCCAGTGTTAAAGATAGTAAATAGTGCTGTACCTCCACCCCAAGAAAAGTTAAAAAGGGCCTGATGTAAGTATGGTATAAGCTCCTGGATGCATTACCTCCTCACCTCACCACAAGGTCACCCAACTCTTAAACCTGATCAGTGCAGTGACAGTCCCCATAAAGCATGTACCTTTTACTTTAAATCAAATAAGAATTAAGTGTGATCAGATTCAGAGAAATCCATTCTGTGAGCCTCCATCAGATTATTGGAAACTCTGGTTTCGACTTCCGAGTCCACAGACTAGGAGTCAGAATCAGAATTTCAGATTCCGCATCTTGACACCTAGAAAACCTCTCAGATGACATTTAAAATGGACTGAAGGAGCTTCCCCTTCTCCCAGCCCCTTCCCCCAGTGCCTTGCTCACTGTCTAGTAGTGCGCTACCTTTGTATACTCCTCCTCCTTACCTGGGATTCGGCTCAGGACTGAGTCATGGCTGGATGCCCTGGATAGCTTCTCTGGTAGCAGCAGCATGGAACAGATCCTCCATAATCCGTATATCCTTCAGTACATCAGGCTTCTGAGTCCTCCCACCATGTTTCTGTTCATCCCCTGATTGGCTGCCCCCCTCCCTCGCACTGCTTGATCTAGCCATGGCACACATTCACTGGTCTGGATCTGCCCACCTGTCATGGTACACATGAAGAGGCATTGCAGAATGCACACACAACACTATCTTGCAGCTGCCAAACATTGTCTGGCCTAAGCCCTGAACACACAACACTATCTCACAGCTGCCAAACATTGCCTGGCCTAAGCCCTGCACACACAACACTATCTCACAGCTGCCAAACATTGCCTGGCCTAAGCCCTGCACATACACACAACACTATTTCACAGCTGCCCAACATTGCCTGGCCTAAACTCTCTGTGTCCAGTCTGACTCCTACCACTGAACTCAGTTTAGTTCAGCAGCAGCTTGCAAGCAGCACTCTCTGCTGGCTGGCCAGCTGGAACATTGAATCAGGCAAGTGAGGCAAAGTAACTGACATGTGTGGCTACTGTACAGTCCCAAGGTTTTTTTTGTTTGTTTGTTTCAGTTGTCCACCGTAGTACTCCTGTTTTTTAACTCAGGATACACTGTGAAAGTGTAACCACCAACAGGGCCAGACCAGACTGGGAGGAGGATTGTAAAAGTGGGAGAGAGGGCCGGGATGGAGACAGTCTTGTCTGAGCAGCAGAAGCACCAGCAACTTTGGTCAGAGGGGACCCAGGACAGAGGAGAGTGACACAGGGCAGGGGAGCAGTGGTGTTGGCACTAGTGGGCTGCTTGGCAAAGTGATTTTTGGAGTGGAGGGACACTTGGACAGCAGAGGGTGCAGCTGTGTTTTTTTTTTTGTTTTTTTTTCAAGCAGTGTATTTGGCCAGGGCAAGTGGGCAAAATATACGTCCATCGTGGTGGGCCACGACAGGATTACCATGGGACTGGGATGGACTTGGACACTACAGAGGAGTGGAGGTGGACCTTCATGGGCCTGCTGGAATCTCATCCCCTATTCTTTCAGGAACAGCAGCAGAGAGGTACTGGGGGAAAGGTGAGGGAGGGAGAACTGAGGCTAGCCCTGTCAGTAGGGGGCTTCTGAAGCAGGGTTTGAATTTGGAAATGGAATCGGATTCCAGTTCCAAATTTTTGGATTTAGGATTTCTGACCTCAATCTCTGAAAATCCTAAATCCAAATTTCAAACTGGAGTCTGATTAAATTCTATTCTGGGATCTAAAATCCAATCTTCCCAAACAAGAATATGCACAGCTAGTAATTACAAACAAAACAAGGGCTTTAGTTAGGGTTCAGGCATTAGGCCCTGAATTGGAAAGAGAGGGTAAGCAGCAATGAGGTAGTATTCCTCAACTGCTTTTTCTGTGCCTGACCAGGCCCAGCTTACTTCAGTACCAGGCTCTCTTCCATGCCCTTCAAGATGCAGTCAAAAGACAAATTTAAAAAAAGGACGTAGAGCAATGGATTTCGTACTTCCATTAAATAATCGTTTCCAACCTCTTAGTAATAAACACTTGGATAATGATCCTTTTTCTACTGGGGGTTCAGCCACCCAGACTAATAATGACCAATCAGCAGATATCCCAAGTACAGGTTTGTTAAGTGACTGCTCAATTAATAACAACTTTTTCCCTCCTAAACTAATGGAGTCACAGATATCAAGGGGGACCATACTATGAATAACTCTTGTCAACATAAATATAGCCACTACAACCAGCCCTTCTAAACAAATCACCGAAAGTGTAATCATTAATCATGAAATAAATCCCTCGGAACCCCTAGTGGTAACTGATGAAACCCCCTGTTGGCCCACTGATACCACCTTCTTAAGTAAGGAAAATGAGCCTATAGCACACTCATTGACTGTGAATAATAAGCCAGGTTCCTCGTGTCCAAGACATATATGCAGTATGTCTTAGGGGACTCGATCATTGAATATATAGACAGAGGAGTGTGTGGACATGACAAAGCTAACATAATGTGCAGTAGTTTCCATGGAGCTCAAATTGCAGAATTACCAGCATGTTGTACAATATTCTTAACAACTCTGGCCCTAACCCACTCGTTATCATCCACGCTGGTACAAACAATATTGACAGAGTGTGGAGGAGATCAAAATAGAATTTATACAGCTGGGCAACAAACTAAGAGAAATGGGATGTGATATTGGTTTCTCCAAAATCTTACCAGTGCCCAGGGCTGGATTTAGAAAAAAATAATAAAATTAAAGAAATCTATGAATGGCTATATAAGTGGTCACTACACAACAGATACGCATGCCTGACTCATTAGGAAGCATATGACCACAATGAAAGTTTATTTAGTTGGGATGGGCTACACCTGAGTTGTAGAGGAAGCTTGACACTGGGGAAACAAATTCAAAGTTTCATATCTAAACATTTAAACTAGACAAAACGGGGGACACGGGACATAAATAAGCCACCAGTAACAATAATGAACTTGGGAACATAACCCCAAAGGCATGTAAGATACTATTTGCAAACGCCAGAAGTCTAAATGTAGTCAAAATCACGGAGATAGAAATGATCATGAATAGAGTTGATTTGGATATTGTTGCAATATCAGAAGTGTGGTGAGATGATGCTAGTAACTGGTACCCTGAGATTAAGGGGTACAAACTATTCTTCAACAATACATGTAACAAAAAAGGAAGTGGAGTACGTGTGTATGTTAGAAGTAACATAGATAGTTATCAGTTCTTTCCAACCGATTGCAGTTGCTCATCCAGTAGAGAGTGTATGGTTACAAATCCAGTTTAAAAACATACCGAAGATTATATTTGGCAACTGTTACAGGCCACCAAATTCGAGCTTTGAATACAACAGTATGCTATTAAAACAACTTACTGAGGCATCAGATATGTAGTGGGTGATAATGTAATAGTTGGAGATTTTAATCTCCTGAGAATTAACTGGGACACCCTATCTGGAACTAATAACTATGACTGTTCATTTTTAAATACCATAGTATCCCAGGGATTGTCAACTAGTTAGGAACCCCACAATGGGGGATAATTTACTTGATCTCATTATCAGCAACATGGAAGATCAGTTATCTGATGTTTCAACCAGATGCCCACTGGGTGGTAGTGACCACAACATGGTACCATTTAATATCACGTCCTATATAGTAAAGACATCACTAACATCTAGCATCAGTGACTATAATAGGGCTGATTTCCCCAGCATAATAAGTGCCCTAGAAAGTTCTGATTGGAAACATGTGATTTTACATCTATCTGTAGAGGGAAGTTGTTCCCTTATAGGAAATAAAATTATGGATCTTGAATCAAAACGTGTACCAAAAAGGAAGAAATATAATAACAAGGGAAAGATCCCACCCTGACTGACAAGCTCCGTTAAGAGGCAAATAAAAAATAAGAAGGCATACAGTATACTAGGCTTAAGAAGAACAGAACTGAACAGTCAAATAATAGATACAAATCAGAAGTGCCTAAACTAAAAATGTTAATAAAAACTGAAAAGAGCAAAACAGAGTTCAGAATTGCTGTTACCAAAAACAGCAAAGCGTTCGTCACAAAAACACCCCAGGGAGGTGGATCCCATCAATGTGAATAACCAATCATGGATGATAAATTAACAGCAGATACTGTAAATTCAATAAATATTTTTGTTCAGTTTTCAATAAAAAAAAAAAATATTGGTTCCAATCCAAGAAAATGTGTTGGTCACTTCTAATATCAAGTTGACAGTGTTGGAAGTGGTATCAACAATAAAACAACTGAAGGTTAATACATCCCTGGGGCCAGATAACATCAACACCAGGTTTACAGCTGAAACATCCTCAGTTTTGGCATATCCTTTGGCCATACTCTTTAATAAATCAGGGTCTCGTGGGAAAGTTCCAGACGACTGGAGAACATCAGTCATGGTTCCTATATTTAAGAAAGGCGATAGGAGACAAGTTAACAGTTAGCATCCCATTAGTTTTACTCCAATATGTAGTAAGATAATGGAAAGTCTAGTCAAGAACAGAATTGCGACAGAATTACACGAGCAGGGAATCATGGATATATACCAACACGTGTTTACCCTGGGACGCTCGTGACCACAAATCTTGTAACCTTTTACAACTCTGTCAGTACTAGTTTAGACCACAACACTGTGGTGGATGTCATTCTGTTGGACTTTTGGAAAGCATTCGATACTGTTCCCCACTTTGAGCTGATTATAAAACTTACGAATTTGGACCTCAGTCAAGATTTAGTTAGGTGGATAAACAGTTGGTTAACGGACCAAACACAGAGGGTAAGGGTTAGGGGTCACCTCTCTGCCTCCGACGTAGGCAGAGTTACCAGCAGGGTTTGGTACTTGGACTGACACTTTTCAATTTGTTCATAAGCGACATAAATTATAACATTACTTGTCCATTGGTTAAGTTTACTAATGATACAAAACTAGGAGGGGAAGTAGATACATTACAAAAACATTTGAACCTGGCTCAGGATCTAAAAACCATCGAAAAATGGTCAATCGATAATAAAATGAGTCTTAACCCAGACAATGTGTGGTACTCCATATGGGTTAAAGGAATCCCTGATATGATTACGTATTATGTAACAAAACCTTAAAGTCATCAGATAACGAAAGGGACATGGGGATAATTATCAACAATAAAATTACTACCCCTGACCAATGTAAAAAGATAACCTCCATAGCCAATAGAATATTAAATAGTATAAAATGAACATTTATAAATAAAAATGAGTATTGTATATGCCCTTTTACAGATCATACATTCATCCACACTTGGATTTCAGATTACCCTTCTGGAACCCTTACACTAAACATGATATAAATATGCTTGAAAGAGTACAGCGTAGAACTACTAAAACGACTCCCCAACTAACGAATCTGTCCTATATGGATAGATTAGCCAGAACTGGGCTGGTTAGCTAGAAGACAGACTACAAAGGGGAGACCTATTACTGCTATGTAAAATTTTGCAAAACAGCAAACTTTCAACCCAATGTAGTTTACAGTTAGTCATCAGAAAATCCAACCTCAGATGCCACAACAAGCAACTAATTATACCCAGGCAAACACTAAAAAGTGGGATTATTACTTTACTACTAGGGGACCAAGGGCCTGGAATAAACTGACACAAAAAGTTGTTGATGCCAACAATTTCAAAACATTTAAAACAAAACTTGACCATTATTTTAAATGGACTGCCAACAATGACTAATTCACCCACCAGGTGGTGGGAGACATTCTCAATGGGCAAACACCTTCTTATGTCTTCATTAACCTAGTAAACAATGTTCTCTGGGCTGTACTTACGTGCCCTCCCAGATCCTTTTCCCCAACTACACTTCTGCAGTAAGTACTGTAGGTATTTGGCCTCCTGTACTGTGAGTATGACCCTGTCTTCACTAGTACCAGTGTAAAACCCTTAGTTATTTCTAAGGAGCTCCCTGTGCTTTACTGTGTACCAAACTGTGGAAATGGTGTAGGATTCATGTTGTTGCACATGGTTGGATGGTGGTGCACTTAGAAATGTTAGCCTTGCTTGTGGAAATAAATTCACCAAAAACCAAATGCTCTTAAACATCCTCTGAGATATTTATAGCTCCTGGCTGGATTGTCTAGTCCATTAAATGCTTCCAAGCTGGAATACTGGCTGTAGTTTGCAGGGAAAACCCTGAGTTTGGTCACAGTTACCCAGACCAGGTGATTTCCCTTGCAGTTTAGTGGGGGGATGGTGCCATTCCCAGTGAGTCCCCTCTAGCTGGCCTCACTGTCTGGGTAGTACATGCCTGTCTGTGACAGCGATCAATGTCGATGAAGGATCTGGCTTTCCCTCTGGTGTAGTTCAGGCCTCTTCTGGCTTCAGCTGGTAGTGCCAGATCTCCACTTCAAAGGACTCCTCCTCCTATGTCTCAAAGTCAGTCCGCCTCTCCCACCATGTCCTGGCATCCAATCTCAATTGGGTAACAGTGACCAGTAGGTGTACTACAAGCTGTGCTACTGATTAGGTGGTTTCAGTCACAATCTCTGGCTTTAGCACAACAAAAGGAGTCTCTCAGTCACTGCAGCTTTCAGTGCTATTCTGGTGCTGCACTTAGCATGCAGTTATCTCATCTCTGTCAAACTGCTGCTTCTCACTTTCACTCTGTCTCTGGCAGATGCACAATCTGTCTCTGTACTTTAGCAGTGCCAGCTGTCTCTTTCAACAGCACACAAGCATCAGCTTGTTCAGTAGATAAACTCAGACTGAATCGGGCCTGGAACAGCCCTTAGTGTTCAGTGGGGAACCTGCAGCTCTGATTGGCAGTTTGAGTTGTTAATTGTATGCAGTTCTAGGAGGTCTGTCACTCAACATGTAGTTAGTTACTGTGAGAGCACTTGAATTATGTCCTTTACAAATCGAAGAGCCCTTGGACTCTGTTCCCAAGTAATCCAATTCTGATTGGTTGCCCAATCACCCACTGACCTTGTTACCGTGCCAGCTTGGGTCCAAGGTGACCATAATGGCTGCATCTTGTAGTCCAGCTGTGATCTTCCACAAAGTCATTATTGACAACATGTCTTTGCTTGCAAACAAATAGCTGCCTCAAACCAGTCCTGTGTGAGTGTTTCTGCAGGTGTGGTTTGGTCAGTGCAGTGACTTGGAAAGTCCCAGCCCATTTGGGAGCAGTAAAGCATCAGCGTCATCAATGGTGGCTGGTGCCTTCGAAGAGCCTTAAAGGTAATCAAGCCCCTATTGGGGGGGGGGGGGGTACATTTAGTGGGCACAAATGCTGTACATATGAAGTTAGCTTTCAAGCAATAGTAAGATGATATGGGACATGATTAGTAAGGCTTTGTTGAAAGCAGGGGTGACATTTCAAAACTTCAGTGTCATTGTCTGCTCCATCACTTGGAGTAGTGCCCTGATTTCCAAGATCCCATTCAGTTGTCACTCTGATTGACTTCTGTTTTCTAAAGAGCAACTGACATTATCTGGGCAGGCAACTCATACCAAGGTGTTGCCTGCCCATGGAGCTAATTTAGTCTGCATTAGAATTTTTTTGTCCAGTATTAAATAAAATATTTAACTTACTGTGCTTGGCTTATAGCTTCTGTATATGAGACAAGTGGCAGTCGAACGCTGTAGCCCTGCCGCTAAAATAATATTTCTGATTATACAAAGTAGGGAATGGGGCAATAGACGATGTAAATACATAGTAATAGGATCGGGGGAGGGGGCTTTTTAAAGATACATATGCTTACTTTGCTGGCAGTTCTACATGTATCAGGCTAATATATAATAGCCCCTAAGACGAACCCACCCATCTGTGCCTCAACCAATGCCCCTGTCCCAGCTGGCTGCCACAGATCTTCACCCTTGTTCACTCCTCACCGTGTCCTTGTGCCCACTCTTAACCCTTCGCAAGGGTGATGCACCCTGGACACCTGGACCCACTGAGCCCAGTCACCAGTCCACCTGGATCAGGTCAAGGCCGACTGCTCGAACCCCAGGTGAAGTGCCGGGTTCGGTCTTATCAAACTTCACTTCACTCCTTTCCCTGCATCAGGAACGAATGTTTTCAAATTGCTTACACTAGATTTAGCTTGCCTCTTCTGAATGACAAGTACCCCAGAGATTCACAAACTATACCCTTATTATTAAAATACACAACCAGTCTGTATATTGTGCTAAATAAGAACTACTTTATTTATACAATGTATTTATACATTGGCCAAAACAGAACAAAAGTGCTTACAAGAGGAAAACATTAAAAATGCAATGTGTTAGCCCATAAGAATACAAAATTTTCTTTCATGTAGCTAGGTCAGACTTACAGGTGAAGATATAAAAAATGATGGTCTCATCTTTGGAGAACTTGAGCATTCCAGTCTCAGCCAACGGTCAGATGTGCAGAACTTCACACTGCCCCCATCTGTGTCCCACACCGTGAGGTAGGCTCTTTATAGAGACAGCTGCCAAGAGTACATGCCTCTCTGAAATAAACACATTATGACTGAAACAGGACGAGACCTGAGTTCCTGCTTCATCACAAAACAAAAACACTTAAACAGCCTTCCGATTTGCTATGCTTTTGGCTTCACAAGAGTGTCAACCAGCAACAGTGGAAGGCTTCAAAAAGACATGGGAAAACCACAGGGGAGTGTGTGGGGGGGAGGGGCATGTCCTAGCAGCTAGCTAGACAAATGGGCAGACTAGGTGGGCCTGTCGGTCCTTTTCTGCCGTCTCACTTCTATGATTCTTTGAACCATATCACTTTTCCCAGGGCATCACCCTACCAGTAGACCCCTAGGAACAGATAACATTTTATTACTCAAATGACCCTCCTTGTAAACCATTTGATAAACAGCTGACCATTTGGCCACATGTGCAGCTTTTAGAATTTGACCTGGCTGACCTTGTAGTATTTGGTGGGACCTTCAGTATGCCAAATAATTGTATGAAAACATTAGTATGCCACACAGACCTTCCTGTATGTAAAAAATAGGAACTTTTTATTAGAAAACTTTAAAATCAGCAACAAATCATACATTATCATTCCAGTTAGCTAACTGTTGTAAAACATTAGTATGCCACAGCCCCATACATGTAGAACTGCCAGCACAGATACTGTATGTAAGTTTAGATAGCCCCCGTTCACCGATACAATTACAATGAATATACAGTACTTGCAGTCCCGTTCTCTACTTCACATCATCACAAAGCTTATTTTAGGGGTGGGCTGCAGGGTTTGGTCACTGTATGGCTCATACACAGAAACTGTGAGTCGAGCATAGTAAGTTAAATATTTTATTTTTTACTGGACAAAAAATTCTAACACAGGCTGAATCAGCTTCCTTGGGCAGGCAATTCCATAATGTGACTTGCGCCCACAATGAGCATAGGTGTCAGCTGCAACAACCCCCAAATAAGATGTGTGATACCTCACTTGCTCCAGATTTGGTGGGTATCCATCATTCCAGTTATTTCTGCCTGGTAAAATAGTTATTCCTTCCTGAAACTGTTACCATGCCTCTACACAGGCACACACAGCCCCGTTTTGTGATGTCAGAAAACAAAGGCTGCATGTGCATGCTCCACTGACTTTAATAGGGGAGATTTTTCTGTAGATTTTATTACTGTTTAAAGTTGCGATTTGAAACAATCAAAGTGACTGCTCGACTGTTAGTTTATGATGGTATGGGAGTCCAGGAATTTTCCAGTGTTCTAGGGTTTTGTTCGGATCTGTAGTCATACTTCCTGACAGTCTTCAGTGAAGACGTTACGTTGTTGTTCTGGGCTGCGTGTTGGCAGACTGCTTCCATGTTGGGGCGGGGGTCACTGGGGCCATGGCAATTTGCTACATTATCTGGGCATCATTTTTACTGTGATTTTGAGCCACATTGGTAGAGGGGGGGCTAAAAAACTGCAAATGATATCAAATATTACACCTTATCTGAAGAAAAGAAAATGGCATAAATTAACAATGCAGCCTCCAAAATAGCTTGACAGATGTTACAGAAGCAGTCCACCCCTTGCACAGATGATCACATATAATATTAGAATGCTGCTGCACAAAGTCATACTGGGTGCCAGTTGATGCTGGCAGGGCTGAACAGGCAGAGGGCAGTTTAGATCACATCACCTTCAGTATCCTCACCATCAGCACAGTACATGTGCAAGTAATTCTGCTCCTGACTTGGGATTTATATTGGACTAGATCTACAAATAATGTACTGCCCTATCACAAGGGATTTACCCTGGTGAACGTATTGTAATCAATAAAAATATGTGGGTGCCATGTCTCTGTGTGAATTTAGAAATAATGGCCCTGGTGCTGTAGTTGTTGTCCTCCCCTTTCAGTGGTGGGGTTGGGGGAGTGTAATGTAACTGATGCTACTGGAAATTTATTTGAGGAAGCACTGTACATTAGAAATGTAAGATATGGTGTTCTAAATACTGAAATAGATACCATGCACATTCAGCATAGCCTGTCTGGGACTTAGTAAGCAATGCTAGCCTGGTGCTGGAAGGAGTATGCTGTAGATTTTACACTCACTTCAGATTTTGAACCCAAGCACAAAGGATCAAATCCTGCAGACTCCAAAGTCGCAACGTGGCCGTTAACTTGGACACATATCTATAGCTGTGTTTGCACTCCCCAAATCGTGTGGAATTGGTGTCACTCTGCTCCACTGGCAGTCTGCATCTGGTTGATTACAGAGGCAATGGTGCACACTTCTTTAAAGAGAAACAGGAGCCTTTGTCCTCATTACTTTTGCACTGGTGTTCCCCACATGTGTTCTCCAGGTCAGTTTGTGCCAGCCCCCTCCATTCTGGGACTCATCCTGAACGGAATTCCCTGATGTATTATAGTACTAATTACCCCTCAGGCTATGATGTGTAAAGGGTGCACAGTTTACGTTGCAACTGAAAAGACTTACACTGGTTCAGCTCCTCAGTTTGGTAGAGGGGCAGAGGAACCAAATCAATTTGATGTCTGCAGTTTGCACTCTCAAATGTACATGTGTGTGTGTGTATGATTAAACCACTCACACCAGTGTAGAAAGGCTGAGTGTAAACGGGGCTGTGACCTTGGTATTATCCCCTACAACATGGTCCAGCATAAACAAGCATATAGCTGATGAAGTAGTCATGCAGAACAGTCATCTGGGGTCTTGAAAGTGTCTTACAGACAGTAAAAAAATGAATTTGGGGTGAGGTAGAACCGCTTGTGTCAAATGAAATGTGTGGCACATTGTCCTGAAGTGGTACTGATGTAACATCCAGCTAGGGAAGAGGGTGACAGTCCATTTATTTAAACATCCTATGGTTTTGGTTACACCTTAAGTGGTACTTTCTGAGTGGCCTTGCAACTAAAAGGGGTGGCTGGTTAGCCTGGTAAGAACTGTGTAATTTGTAGCACTTCAGGTGAGTAAGGTATTGCTTGAGCACACCAACACAGAGAAACTGCACAGGGTGTAAAATGTGTCTGCGACCTCTCAAAGGCCTCAGCTAGCCTGCCTCGTTAACCCACGCGAGAGTGTCAGATGATCAGTCAAACCAAGTGTGCAACCCTGGAACCAACTCCTCATTAATGAGGTTGTTTGTCATACTACAGTGACACAAAAATTACTTTTTTCTTTCTTTAACTGTTAAATAAAGGCAAACACATGTGTAACCCCTAGATGGCGCTATCCAAGGGGCTACTACCCCTGCCTGATTTGCCACTAACAGGTTGAGGGGCCTGGATCCAATGGCGAGTGCCTCCACCCAGAGGTCAGGGTTTGCAATAGTTAAACTAACTTGGTCACAGCCCTCTGGGACACTGCAACCCCCCTTTCTTCCCACTAGTGGCCCACAATATATCAGAATTACCTTCACAGTATACACTACCCCCAGGTCTGGTTCGGCACTGGGACCTCCTGTGAAATGAGATACAGTGCAACAATCACAGTACAGTACTTTAACATAGACAAATACCTCAGGCAGTATAACTTTGCTGGAAACAAGCAGCTCTGATTTATTTAGGGGATATAACAAGGACAGGAAATCAGGTTAATTAGCTTATCACTCTAATAATCTACCTATGGCTCTGTGCACAGGCCTATCCCTATCATTACTGTCCCTGGGTGCCCAAGCCCTAGTGGCTAGTCCAAACCGTGGCAGCTGGTGGGGCCCTTTCACACAGAGAAAGGAGAATTAAACAGTCAGCAGTACAGTAATTCCATTTGGATTTAATGTGGCAATTCAACAGGGAGCGACCTGAATTAGTACTCACGACCTCCAAATAAGATAGGGTCCTTCAATGTCAGCAGGGCTCACTTGAGGTACACAACCTCTTCACACATCCATATAAAAAGAAAGCACTATACCAGGCAGGCTGCATCTGTTCGATCGCAATTACTTCACAATACCCGGAGAACACACAGCAGATTCAGTTCCTGTCAGACCGAGTGCAATTTTCAGCAATTCCTCCAGTCTTCTACAGGGTGAGCCTGGTTTCTACTCTTCAGAGATCCTTTGATTCTTTTCACAGGACGGATTCAATTCTAACAAGCTGTTACACAAGCTGCAGACCGGAACTCTGGGCCTTACACACGTTTTTTGACTAAAACTGCACACTGAAAAAGCACAGGGCTCCTTCCTTCTTCACTGCCAAAGCTCAACTGAAACTCCAACCGACAAAACCGAGCACTTCCTTTGAGTTCCTCCCAATTCTTGACTGGATTGGCTGTCACTCACAATAGACTGCTGCTGTTGGTCCAAAAAAAAGCACTGAAGTCTAACTACATCTCCCAGAGTCACTGCCCATACAATCCTCTTGTGGCTGGCTCAGATTATGAGTCCAAGTTCTGATTAGTCAAGGCACCATTTTAGAGAGCTAAGCTTACACTGATTGGTCCAGTTCAGCAGTTCAAAACTAGAATGGGAACTAGCAGACACAGTTCTGACTGCAAAGAAAGCAGGTTAGACAAACTGTAATTTCATTATTACTCTAAATAATTTCTGGCAAACAGTTACATCTTTCAGATAGGTTCCTTTGCATCCTAGTGACTGCAAAAATGAAGTGAATTGGCACAAGCTCGAGTGGTACTCAGAGAAGCACACAGTCCCCCATACAAACTAATCATGTCTGCAAGCAGACAGCTCTAAAGAGACAGTACCAGAGGTTCTAAAAACACTCACTGATAAATGGCTTAAATGCCAAACACCATTCAGGCTTGGAGCATTCAAGCAAGCTCCTGAAGTCTTTTGGAACCCCCATTTGCAGGGGGTTACACCTTCCTGGCCTGGGAAAAGCTTGACGCCCTGCTAGCAAGTGCAACCCCATAAGTTTCAACTGCAACCATACATTTGCATTAGGCTCGCACATGTAATCATCAGTCAATATATCATTTTACCAAGAACACATTTCTGAAACATTGCAGTATGTCACTCTTTACACAGTATTACATACACATTGTACCATAACTCAAGTTATTACCTCTTGTACATGAAACCTGAAGAGAGGGGCCCTTCCTATCAGTTACCTTGGGGCTGGATGGGGCAAGGGCACCATACTAGAGGGCAACACAAGTAACTTGGAGTTAGCACTGATGCTCAGTTTGGGCAATGAGCTCGGGGACACATACACTCCTTTATGGACAACATTGAGAGGCAAGTCCACAGGCCTCCCAAGTGAATCATAACTGAGGTGCACCACAGGCTTTACAGCTCGACCAGTCTTTCTAGGGGAACTGTTATAGTCTCTGCACTCTGAGCCTCATTTTCAGCATTGTCCTCACTTGTCAGGGGTCTCCATGGGGTAGAGGCTAGAACTTGGGCACTTTCAGCTCCAGGAGTTACAGTTTCTGAGTCCACAACATTTGGCTCGCATGGAGAGCTTTGGACACTGGCAGTGGACTGTCAGGGCACTCAAAATACTCTTCTTGTTCGGGTGTATCACCAGTCTGCCCCAATCTATCATTTTCCTCCTGAAAGCTCAAACAGTTCAACCATGCACAATGATTCCATTTCATCTGATCTGATGCTTTGCACTTCACTTTCTGGGAGCATTGGCTCCAGGGATGAAGCTGGGGGCTTAGACAGTCCAGAAGGCCCAGCTTCATCTCCAGTATTGACTAGGGATTGCCCCAAACAATTGACTCAGTTGTAAGAAGGATAGTATTCAAAGTCACTCTCACTTTCTTCCGATATGGACTGACAGTCATGCTCAACTGGGACTTGTGGAGGGAACACTTTAACTTTGCTTCTGTAGGTGCAGACTTTCTTGATCTTTTCTAGCAGCAGCTCTAGTCACTGGTCCAGAGGGGCATCTTCTGGGGCTCAGACTCAATTAAGATTTGTCCAATGGGCAGTAAATGATTTCTATGCATTGTTTTACATCTTTTGAATTATTCTCAGGCCTTACTTTGTACACTGGCAGATCATCTAGTTTGCCCACTACAATGTGAGGGAGATGGTGCCATCTGTCAGCAATCTTGTGCTTGCCATGCAGTCCCAGATTTCTTAGCAATACCCGATCTCCCTCCTGGAGTTCCTGTGCTTTCACCTTTTATCATACCTTTCTTTGTTGGCCAGATTTTTTTGGCAGCCATGGTTTGAGCCAGTTGAGTACGCATGAGTTAGCTGGGCCTTTAACTTTGCACATACTGTAAATAGTTGTCAGCTTGAACCCCATCAGGAGAGAGACCCCAAAACACACATCTACTGGTAGTGAGCTTCTCTTCCAAACATCAGGGTAGGGGAGAATCCAGTGGCATCACTTTGGTGCAGTTATAAGCATGTACCAGGGTGCTAATTTGTTGGCTCCATCTAGGCTTGTCCTTTGGGTGCAGGTGCCTAGCATATCTAGCAAAGTGCGGTTGAAGCGTTCAGGCTGTGGGTCCCCTGGGGTGGTAAGGAGTGGTTCTGGACTTTCTCACTCCCCACAGAGAAAGCATCTCTTTGATCAGACGACTCTCAAAGTCTCTCCCTTGATCAGAATGGATTCTTTGTGGAGCCCCATAGTGAACAAAAAAGTTTTCTACAAGTACTTTGGCTACAGTGGATGCTTTCTGGTCTTTGGTGGGGAAAGCTTGGGCATATCTCGTGAAATGGTCAGTGACCACCAGCACATTACTGATATTTCTTTGATCTGACTCCAAACTCAGAAAATCAATACAGACCAGCTCCATGGGTGCACTGGTGGTTATGTTAACAAGGGGCAGCCCTCTGAGACAAAGCTCCTCTGTAAGCAGCGACTACAGGATTCGAATGTGTTGCTCCACATCAGTCCCCATCTTAGGCCAATAGAATCTGGATCTCACCAAGTCAAGTGTTCTGTCTATACCAAGGTGCCCCATGTGGTTGTGCAAGGACCTCAGTACTGAGTCTCGAAAGGCAGTGGGCAGCACTAGTTGTTGTTTGTCTACTTGTCCCCTCTGTCTACTGTTTCTCTGTATAACAGTTTATTGATCAGTTTCAACTTAGGACCTTCTTTGTATAACAGTGCAGTTCTCAAATCAGTAGGCGTAATTTGGACACATCTTTTCCTGCATGAGGGCTTCTAAAGCTGCTTTGATCATGGGATCGCGGGATTGAGCCGTGAATACTGTCATTGTCCAGCTGAGGCAGTGCACCAATGTCTATTGCAGAAAAGTGGCAATAAGCAGCAGGTATGCAATTCTCAGAGGCTCCCAAGCAATCCACCATGCAGTCCACTGCGTCCGTGGACATTTGTTCCTCCCTGTCAAACTTCCGCAGAGTGCCCGAATGTCAGGTTCTGCCAGTCGGACCTAATCATTCTGGGGAACAGGCTCCCGGAGAGAGCATCAGCATCTATGTGGTTCAGACCTGCTGGTATTGAGAGCATAGTCATATGTAGATAATGCAGAAAGCCACCTATGGCCAGTGGCATCCAACTTAGCTGAGGTCTGCACATAGGTCAAAGGATTATTGTCAGTTTTACTAGTATTTTAGCCCCATACAAGTACTCATGGAATTGGTCAACAATAGCCCACTTCAAAGCTAGGAACTCTAACTTATGTACAGGATAGTTCTTTTCGGATGGGGTCAGGCTTCTACTGGCAAAGGCCACTGGTCTCAGGCCATTCTCGTGCTCTTGGTACAACACAGCCCCCAACCCTTGCAAGCTAGCATCAGTGTACAGGGCGTGGGTTTTCTTGGATCGGCATAGGCCAGCACTGGAGCATGGGTAAGTTGATATATGATCTCATGAAAAGCAGTCTCACAATCAGAGAGTCGCCAGGCCCCAAATACTTCACTCGGATGAAAATACCTCTTTCAGTCTTGAGGACGCTGACTTTTGGTATTTTTGTGGGTTGGGGGATACCTTGAGTAAGGTTAAGTAAAGGCGGATCACTCTTGAATAGTCCTTGATGAAGCTCCGATAATAACCACAGAATCCAGGAATCTTTGCAGTTCTTTTAGATTTTTGGGCTGTGGCCAGGTGGTCAAGGCCTCAACTTTACTTGGGTCGGTCTCTATTCCTCGGTGGATACTATGTGTCCCACATACTTTACTGATGTTTGAAAGAATTGACACTTATCAATGGACAGTTTAAGGCCAAAGTCCTCCAGTCGGTCCAATACCTTAAATAATCTGCTCTCATGTTCCTCCAGTGAGCTGCCAAACACAATAACATCATCTAGGTATACCAGGCACTCTAGTAAGTTCATGTCCCCACTGCACGCTCCATCAATCGCTGAAAAGTGGCTGGGGCACCTGAAATCCTTGAGGCATCCTCATGAATTCATAGAAGCCAGCGGACAGATAAAGGCCGTCTTCTCACGGTCCTCTGGGGCCATCGGGATCTGGTAGTACCCACTGCGGAGATCCAGCACAGAAGAACCACTCGCTCCCGTTTAGGCAGTCCAAAGCATCCTGAATGCGGGGCATTGTGTACTGATCAGGGATAGTCCGCCGGTTTAAGGTGCGATAATCCACACACATCCTTACTGTTCCATTCTTTTTCCTCACTACCACAATGGGGGAAGCATAAGAGCTTCTGGATTCTTGTATTACACCAGCAGCTAACATCTCTTGCAGATGCCGTCTCACATCATCTATGTCAGCAGGTGCCAGGCGTCGAGACCTCTCACGAAATGGTCTTTCGTCATGCAGCCGGATATTGTGCTCAGCTCCTTGCACGCATCCTACATCCCATTCCTTTAAAGAAACACCTGGTCTCTCTGGGCAAGCTTCTCACTGATCCTCACTTTCCATTCAGCTGGCAGCGAGTCGCGAAATCAAACAAGTCAGGCGTTACTCTGTCATTCTTCCTTGAACTCTTGCTGCTGGGTAGCACTGCAGTGTCTGCACAATGCACATTAGCCAGGATGCAACTCTGTTTACTCGAATGTCTCTTTCAGACACATTATGAACTTGGACCATTACCCTTCTGGCATAAGCATGGGCTCTAGCGGGCAAAATACTAGGCTTGACCAGCAGTCCCTCTGGCAATTTTCCATCGCCTGGTGCATCCAACATTAATATTTTATTCTTAACATCCTTTCTGATACGGACCTCTCCCTGTAAGGTACACTGGGCATTTGGCGCCAGGATCAGAGACTCAGGATCCTTCTTCCATACAATTCCGACCGGTTCCTCTGGTTCTGTTTTTCAGCATCTCTGTGCCTCATAGGCCTTCTTAATTAAAGCTGGAACTCTTAAAGCTCTACTAGTCTTTGAACCCTGTTTTCATAACACAACTGTGCCAGCCTTCCGAACATATGAGCATTTGTTCCAATCAACAAAGGGACACCATCATACAGTCCAGTGGGGGACACACTAAGGCTAGGGTCTCTACTTGTTCGGCCACTCCAGCCACGGAGGTGGGAAAGACAACCAAGTCGGATATACTGCCGAATAGGGTGAGCTTCTCACTTAACCCCCATACATGCAGTCCTTCTAATGGTTGTAAGGGTGCGTCTGACAAATGCTTCTGTTACCAATCCTGGAACATAATTGTCACTTGGGGCCACTGTCTAATACAGCTCTTGTAGACACTCCATTCACCTTTACAGTGGTCTCCATGGAGGGACCCACTATTCTGGACCAGTCTGGAGAGGCGGTAGTGGGGGCCTGGGCAACTGACCTTGCCACAAAGGACGTGAATTAGCATTTTGGTGCCCTCACTGGGATCATGTCGTGCACCTCTTAACCACTGATTTCTTCTCCGAAGCTCTCCTTGTAGCCTATATGCAACTTTGTCAGTGTCTTTTGGGGACTGGCATTCCCTTTTCATGTGCCCATCTTTCCCACAATTATAGCAAAACATACTTTCTGGAGTTTGAGCTGGCCGAGGCGCCACACTGGGAGCCAGGGCGGGGTATTACTAACTGGAAACCTGGGTGCCATCTCTGTCTGCGGCGTGATAAGCATTTGGAGACATCTCGTCAGTTTCTCCACTTCCATGGTCAAGGAATTGAGTTTGGAGCTGTTATCAGCAGGAGATACATGGTGGGTACCCCACCCCATAGCAGATGCAGTCGGATATAGGTCAGGGCCCGTACTTGCAGGCGTGGCCTTCATAAAGGACTGTTTTTGAATTCCGGATCTCTCTCAACAGTTCGCCCCATTGTGGCATATCTTTTCCTTGTCAGAGCACTCATTGACTGTCAACCTCTGCCCCTGAACTTCACTTGATGGGTCACCCTCAGTCACTCAGGTCGTAGCCACAGCTGTTGGTGCAGGTACCTCCGAGGTCGCCTTTTCTCAACTCCTCAATTTCTCTCATTAACTCATCATAGGAGGTGGGGATTCCAGTCGATTTGCCAGGCGTAACTGAAGCAACAGCAGTTCTGAGAAGGGCAGACTTAAGGATTCTGTCCAGTCTGGTTCGGTCCAGTTCAGTCGCTGGCAAACTACCCTTTCTGAGGCATTCTTGCAACAATTTTTCCAGCCGAGAGACATACACAGACAACAACTCCCTTGGTACTGTTGTGCATTTCTTACTCTCCACCATAGGTCCTCATCAGAATCTGGGCTCCCACACACATTCTCCAAGGCCTCAAGATAGGCCTGTGCAGTCGCTTCAGGGTTACTGGCCCGTTTGTGACGGATGGTAGCCAGGGCAGGACCTCGGAGGCTCTCACTAACCCTCTTTCGCTTTTAGCCTTCGAGCATTGCCATTCTAGCACTTGGGGGGCAACATAGTCTATCCAGGTCTCCCAGTCATCCTCCCTTGGGGGTGGGGGAGGTGCCAGAGAAGATCCTCAACCTTCGGTAAGAGTCGTGACTAATGGCAGGTGCAGAAATAGGAGTCTGCATTGGTTCAGCCACCATTACGGGCACTGGAGCAGGAGAGGGTGTTGGGGGAGGAACACCCCCAGGTGGCAAGAATAGTTTCTTCAAGTCCTCCACAGTTTTCCCCTCTCCCAGCAACCATTCAGCAAATTTCTCCTCAAAAGTTTCAGATAGTGGTGGGGGCTGATTCCCCACCGGGTCTTTACTGTCCTTAGTTATCACTCTCCAAGCAGTGAGGGCTCCCTCTGGGGTAATGGTCTGTGGCACTTTGGAGCTATTTATGGGATCCTTAAACTCTACTAGGGCCAGGAAAGTGTGGGTGAGCAGATTAGCATGCCGACCCACCACCACAGGGTTTTGTAAACCTTCCACCTTGGAAAGTACTCCCTGCACAGTGTCCGTATTGATACCCAGGGGGATGTCCAGGATAAGCATAGCATTTTGGGGGTCGATCTCCTCCCCAGTACACCACTCCACCAACCGGTGCACAGCCACTTCTGTCGGGGTACCCATTTTTTTCTTAACAGTGGTTCATAAATATGGCCACTAGAGGACACACAATCCCAGCGGTGAGCCTCCGAGATGTAACCCCTAGATGGCGCTATCCCAGGGGCTACTACCCCTGCCTGATTTGCCACTAACAGGTTGAGGGGCCTGGATCCAATGGCGAGTGCCTCCACCCAGAGGTCAGGGTTTGCAATAGTTAAACTAACTTGGTCACAGCCCTCTGGGACACTGCAACCCCCCTTTCTTCCCACTAGTGGCCCACACAATATATCAGAATTACCTTCACAGTATACACTTACCCCCAGGTCTGGTTCCGGCACTGGGACCTCCTGTGAAATGAGATACAGTGCAACAATCACAGTACAGTACTTTAACATAGACAAATACCTCAGGCAGTATAACTTTGCTGAAACAAGCAGCTCTGATTTATTTAGGGGGATATAACAAGGACAGGGGGAAATCAGGTTAATTAGCTTATCACTCTAATAATCTACCTATGGCTCTGTGCACAGGCCTATCCCTATCAGTTACTGTCCCTGGGTACCCAAGCCCTAGTGGCTAGTCCAAACCGTGGCAGCTGGTAGGGGCCCTTTCACACAGAGAAAAAGGAGAATTAAACAGTCAGCAGTACAGTAATTCCATTTGGATTTAATGTGGCAATTCAACAGGGAGCGACCCTGAATTAGTACTCACGACTCCAAATAAGATAGGGTCCTTCAATGTCAGCAGGGCTCACTTGAGGTACACAAACCTCTTCCACATCCATATAAAAGAAAGCACTATACCAGGCAGGCTGCATCTGTATCCCGATCGCAATTACTGCACAATACCGGGAGAACACACAGCAGATTCAGTTCCTGACAGACCGAGTGCAATTTTCAGCAATTCCTCCAGTCTTCTACAGGGTGAGCCTGGTTTCTACTCTTCAGAGATCCTTTGATTCTTTTCACAGGACGGATTCAATTCTAACAAGCTGTTACACAAGCTGCAGACCGGAACTCTGGGCCGTACACACGTTTTTTGACTAAAACTGCACACTGAAAAAGCACAGGGCTCCTTCCTTCTTCACTGCCAAAGCTCAACTGAAACTCCAACCGACAAAACCGGGCACTTCCTTTGAGTTCCTCCCAATTCTTGACTGGATTGGCTGTCACTCACAATAGACTGCTGCTGTTGGTCCAAAAAGGCACTGAAGTCTAAACTACATCTCCCAGAGTCACTGCCCATACAATCCTCTTGTGGCTGGCTCAGATTATGAGTCCAAGTTCTGATTCGTCCAAGGCACCATTTTAGAGCTAGCTTACCCCACACTGATTGGTCCAGTTCAGCAGTTCAAAACTAGAATGGGGAACTAGCAGACACAGTTCTGACTGCAAAGAAAGCAGGTTAGACAAACTGTAATTTCATTATTACTCTAAATAATTTCTGGCAAACAGTTACATCTTTCAGATAGGTTCCTTTGCACTCCTAGTGACTGCAAAATGAAGTGAATTGGCAGCAGCTCGAGTGGTACTCAGAGAAGCACACAGTCCCCCCATACAAACTAATTATGTCTGCAAGCAGACAGCTCTTAAAGAGACAGTACCAGAGGTTCTAAAAACACTCACTGATAAATGGCTTAAATGCCAAACACCATTCAGGCTTGGAGCATTCAAGCAAGCTCCTGGAAGTCTTTTGGGAACCCCCATTTGCAGGGGGGGGTTACACATGTAATGTAGTGTTTTCCGTGAAGCAGTCATGTGTGGTGATGCCCCCAAGTGTTGGCAACCACTCTTCCCCTCCATACTTCCGTTTTGTTAAAAACAGATCACTGGTCCCCAGTAGTGCCAGAACCGGGGCGGTGGCAGCACTCCCACTTTTACCCTTGAACATTCAGAGTGCCCCTTTGTTGCATGGAAAGTCAGAAGGGAAAGGAATCATGGTCTCTTTTGTAATGGCTACAACCCCCCCACACACACTTTCCCCCATGTTCCGGCACCCATGCAATACTGTGCATGTATGAGACAACCTGAATATAAGTTTATAGAAGGAAAGGGGAAAAGAATCCAAGAACGATCCTGTGCCTTCATTGCTCAGCTCAACCCTCATCCTTTCTCACTTTTCGGGGGAGGGGCACTGTGATGGGATGGCTGGTCGTTTCATAATTGTAGAAGATAATGCCATAGAAACATAGACAGTGTTGGCAGAAAAAGGCCATTGATCCATCCCATTTGCCCTGTTTTACCCTATCTTACCTCGAGACTTGTCTGAATGGGGTTTTGGCCCCCTCCTCTGTGCCGGTTCCCTGGTTCAGGAGTGAACGCAAGAGCTGGGTCGGGCAGCCAAGGATGCTGGGGTGGTGCTGCCATGCGGCAGTGCTCCCAGATGGGGTGGGATGATGCTGCGGTTCTGACACAGCAGTGACCCCTGCATTGCCTCCTCTGCAGGGACATTCATGTGTGTGAGGCCTGTCGAGGCATTGCCCAGAGCTGGGGGGGGCTTTGAGGATTGGGAATAAAACAGAAAAATCCTGTGTCTCCCACTGCCTGTATGATGGCCGCTGGTACTGTGGGGATCCCCACTGGCCCCAACAGTGGGGTGGGGTGGGGGCAACAGATGGGGCTGGGTGGTAGGCAGCAGGAAGGGCCCAAAGGAATAGCATGGGGCAGTATGAGGGTGAAAAGCTTGATTTAAAAAGAAAAAAAAGGTTTTACCAGGAAAGATCTGCTGAGCTGAGAACAGCTTGTTTCCAGAGACACCCTGGGGGATCGGGTACCAAGGAAATGTAGGCAATAATAAAGAAGTAGACAATATTATAGTACACTAGATTGCAAAACATTGCTACACCTAAACAACACAGGGCTCCCAAGCAGGAACTGACGCAGCAGGGCAAAATGTTATTGCAGAGAGGAGGAAAGTTGCAGAGGAGGAGGGCATTCAGTTCTTTAAACTATATAGGGAAGCACAGGCAGCTAGCAAGGAGCAAGAGAAAAGGAGAAGGGGGATGAGTGAAATAGGGGAGAGGAGTGTGAGAAGTTGAATACTGCAAGAAAAGTGTGTGCTGGTGATCAGACAGAAACTACATGCTACTCCTGGCAGGAATTGTAAAAGTAGCCCTCTTGTTATGATGGACCGGGTTTTGGATAGATTGAAGGCACTTGTTAACTGTGTTTCATGAATAGGGTTAACATGTTTTCCTGGCTGCACAATTAATCTTCATGTCATTCTGAGCCAGACTGGTACTTGAAACCATGCAGAGGGGACACTCTGAATCAAGGCAACAGGCTGTGTTTTTGCCGCAGTCAGCACCAATGCAAAAAACAAGTTGTGTGTGTGCATGTTATGTGTGGTATATAGAAAACTGCACAGACTTCCTTGTACAGAGCAGTTTTAATGAATGCTGGAAAAGCTGAATGCCTTACTAGATCATAGCTTCTGTTCTGTACTGTGGCCTTTGCTTTACCATTGGCATAGTGCTGCAGTGATCGCAGTGTTATCGTCCTTGCATACAGTATACGGGGTGTACAAAACAAATAGCTGGTTTAGGCAGCTTACTTGATGCCTGATCTCCTTAGAAATCAGAAGTCCTGTCATAAAGAAGTGGTGGCAGTGCTTTGCTGAAAACCAACAGTATGCACCTCACGCGGTGAAACCTCTACAGTGACAGATGTCGCTGCCAACAACAGTGCCAGGTCACTGTAGAGGTGGTGCCCGGGACCAGGCAACACTTTCCCCTGACTTGCACCCCTTCCCTGAACCAACTCCAATTCAGAGTTGGATAAGAATGGGGGGTGCGTGGGCAGAGCCCCCCCATGTGGGGTGTTTGGGGGGCAAAGCCCCCACCAAAGAAAAAATGGTCCCTGCTGTGCACGGCTCCCTGCCGACTGCAACTCGCAGTTGACAAGGAGCCTGGCACTGCGATGCTGGTCGATGAATTAGTTGTCGATTCGGCATCGTAGATCCAAAACCAACCAGTGATCAAAATGGGTTAGGGTGACTCTGTGGTAGAATTATCATCTCTTTGACAGACGTTATTGGTTTGAGGATCACACTGGGGACATAGGGGGACATAGGGGTCAGTCTCATTAGTTCTGGCACAGTAGCACAATACTGGGAGTTGGAGGTAAGGCGGTGAGTGGGTGTCACACTATTAGAGTTGCTACACATATTAAATGGAGGTCACTTCTTTGTGTGTCTAGTGGCTATTCAAGGAAAGCTGAAAATGTGTGTCCCCTTTCTAATTGATTGGGGTGGGGGATAATCCAGTTGCCCTGGCCAACAGTCTCCTTTTTATGGCTGTGGGAGGAGCCTGCAACCGTTTTGGTGTCGCTCTGAAAACGAGCAACCATGGCAGGCTGCTATTAGACTTTCAGAAGTATCCTTCCGGTAGTCTAATAGAGCTTGAAACAGTCTGCCATGGTCTCTCGCTGCAGAGCAACAGCGGCACTATTATGGCTGCTACTTCTGCATTCTGTACTAGAACCGCACCTGTGTGCCACACGTGCATGCGCAGTTCCGCTGGCGCCGCCATCTTGGAAATGGCAGTATGCCATTCAACGCAACTGTACATGAGTGAGTGCCGTGCATGCGCAGTTCTGTCAGCAGCGCCCGGTCCTTAGAGCTTCTTCAAGCTCGCCACATTCGTATTGGCCCTGGCTAGAGCTTTTCAGTTTAGCAGTAAGCCCTGAGGTGGCACTCTGTATTGTCAGCTAATTGCCTGTGTGTGAGGCAGGAGGCTGGGGGCCCGGATGAACATTTTATAGCAATTATGCAGAAAGCATGTGTTGCCTTGTGGGAATTATGTTAGTAGAAAATGGCTTTGGTCTTGTCTTTCATACTTTTATGGGTTTTTTATAGTTATAAACAAGATTTCTGTGTACTTACACCAGAATTATTAGATAATTGCCAGCTGCAACAATGATGAACCAAAGTTTAAATCCCAGAGGGCTTGTAGCAGAAGAATAGAGTGGTATACAAAACAATAGTCTTGACTGACTGAGGAACACAAGCCATTTGATAATGAAACCGTTTCAACAGTTGTCCATGGTTGCATGTGCGATGTGAGTGGTGAATACTAACTGCTGTGATTAATTGAATAGATTGCTACAACTGTGAGTGTTTTATTTTGAAAACTTGCACTGATGTACCTTCGTACCGAATCACTCTAGGACTGGGTTTATGCTATGTCAGTTTTGTGTAGTGTTTTAGGATACAGTTTGTATAAAGGATGCCATGGTTTCATGGAAGTGTCTAAAAGAGGAGGGAATACTGCAATGCCTTGTCACTTCTGTTTGATATTAAAAACATGTACTGAGACTATAATTTAGGACAACTAGTGCTGTAGGCCCCTTACTTATCACAAAGCCTGTTACCCTATCATGCAGCATTAATCAGAATTACTAACACCAGAAAATAGCAAGACTGCTTATCTCCTGTGTATAGGAAACTCTCACAAAAATGTGTTAAAGGCATATGCTGCAGTATAACATCCCTGCCTTCGAGAAGAATGAGCCTGAATAAAACAGTGTTATTTACTTTGGCTGATAAAACACAGTCCAGTGATAGAATAGCAGCCGCCACAAAACAAGCCCTGATTTTCTCTAAGCTCCAGAACGGATGGCATAACGAGCAGTTGTGTGTCATCTGGCGAACACTAATGAATTAACCTTTGTGACTCGGTGTTCTGCAGACAAACAGAAGCAACACACGCTCACAGTGTGCCATGTCACTCTTATCATTACAGACAGCCATACAGCTGTAATCTCGCTTCATCCCTTCAGTCCAGACAGACAATGAGACCAGTCTGGGGTCCAGTCTGCTGTTCCCTAGGGCAGCTGTTGTTCGGGGATGGCTGGTGCAGGACTGCTGTAGCTGAGAGGGATTTCTAGGAGATTTCAAGCCAGCCAGCCATGTTAATTACAACTAATGTGATCAGAGGCTGCAGGGTAGCCTCTTTAATGAAGGAGGAGGGCTTTTGTTACCAATTCATATGCTATGAAGATGCAGAATAGATACATTAAGAACAGCTGCTGTATTCATGAACATACATCCAGCGTAAATACCAGCTTACGTTGCCTTAACTGGTTCAGCAGTGCACCATTGAACAACGTGGGGGACTGCTGAATCGGGTTAGTGAGAACAAAGTAAAGTGGTGCGAATGTAGAAGGTAATGGTTGTGAATACAGCTCAATATTCCATGTGTGGAACTGTCATATAAATCACGGAATACCAGAAGTCCTTTTTGGGTTGGGGGAAGTGCCAGCATTTTGCAGCAGATTTTTCCTAGCTACGGTTATGTGAAGTCCTGCCTCAGAACCAGTTATCCACAAATGGATACATAACTAACACTGTGCCAGTTGTGCTGAATTTGGAAAGTGGCAAGCAAAAACTGGATGTGGGTTTTCAAGAACTGCTAGCATACATCTCTTGTTAACTTTTTCTGTTCTTGCTATTCTTGTCACATCAGTTCTAGACAGCAAGTGCCTATTTTTGTATAATGGTTCAAGTGAAGATCTGAGAACCTGGAGACAAAGGTTTGAATCCCACATCCACTGCTTACTCACTGTGTGACCCTGAGCAAATCGCTTAGCCTTTCTTTAATTTCTCACTAATCTGCTTGAGTGCTGTTTGAATCCTAAGAAAGAAAGAAAGAAAATGTCACTCTCCACTTTCCCTCAACTGTATTGTAAAAGGCTTTGGAATATATCTTGTTGGAAAGGTAAGGTATAATACCACATTTCTTTTTTTTTTTTTTAATTTTACAAAAAGATTTTCCACCTTCATGCAAAATGGGTCAGCCTAACAGGGCCTTAAGTTCTCTGAGCTCTTCCCACTGGCTTCGTGGGGTAACATAGTAACATATGTAGTAATTTAAGGTAAGAAGGGGCTCTAGGGCCATCAGGTCTGCCCCTTGCTTCATAAGCAATGTTTAACCAGTATGCTGTGCAAACATGTACTAATTTATAAGGATTATGTGTCATTTTTTTAATTTATTTGGGAATTTGTGACCGGGAAAGGTAAACTGAGCCAGGGCTCATTTCCAGGTGTGACCTGGTATAGGGGAACAAAGAATAAAAAACAGTACGACAAGTAGTGTTGCAAGAAGAGAGCAAAGTCGCAGCACACACAAAGACCAAAGTGCGTAATGATCAAATACAAAATTGGCAGTTAAGCATTACGCCAGATGTAAGAGACTGTTAAGAGGAAGGTAAACAGGAGCATGGGGGAAACGGAAGGAGGCTCAGTTGATGTCTGAGGCCTGAGGAAGGGGAGGCAGTGAGATGGAGGGAAGTTGGTTCCAAAGTGAGGGGAGATAATTGGAGCAGGCCAGTTGGCCAGCAGAGGTACGGGGACGTTGCGGCAGGACATCACCAAGGTAGTGAAGCAAGTCTTGCGTGCCATGTGCTATTCCCAGCCCTCCGACCCAGGAGAGCTAGAGGATCCTTTCCGGTCTCAATCTCCTCTGCCCAAGAGACTTCACAGTGACAGGGATATATTACCACCCTGGTCCCCTCTTCCTAATATGGAAGACTATTTGTCAGATGAACCTGAACTACCGGTGGATCTCCCCGGTGACACTGATGAAGAAGAGTTCCACAATTTGGATTTCCAGAACCCGGAGTCCCCCTACTCGGAAATCTCTTCCCTGGATGAGGACCTGCCTCTACCAGTCGCCACCTCTCCTTCAGATGACCCGTCCTTTAGTGAGATGATGGTTCAAATACAAAAGATCATGGGATTCTCTACCACAGAACATGACAAACAACGTAAAAATATGGCAGAATATCTTGAACTGCCAGAGGAGCCAGCCTTAGTTGTGCCCCCACAGATTCTGATATATCAGAATGCCATGCTGGCTGCCTGGCATCAGCCATCAGCTATTACAGCTGTCCCCCGAAAAGCAGATCACTTATATCAGGCATCCCTGGATCATCCCTTTTTGTCCACCATCCCAGAAGTGGATTCAGTGGTCATTACTGACGCTCATGATCATGCTAAAAAACTTAAACACATGAGTTCTTTACCACCTGATAAAGAATCCCGAAGAACTGACTACCTGGAGAAAAAGGTTTTTGCCTTAGGTACCATGAATATTCGAATTCTGAACTATATAGGACATATGGTCAAATACCAATGTACCCTTGGAGCTTCAGCCATCAAAATTATCAATAAATGTCCTCCTTCCCAGGAAAAGGACAAGTTATTGGCAACAGTGTCCACTAGCAGTTCTATCTCCCATCACCTACTTAGGTCAGGATATGACGCCATCGATACCTCAGCCCGACTCTCAGCTACTGGAGTCTCTCTGCATCGCCATGCTTGGCTTTGCGTTTCAGGCTTTGCTCCTGATATATAACATGAAGTAGCTAATGCACCCTTTAACGGGTCCAAACTGTTCTGGCCAGGTACTCAAACGTTGTTAGATGACCTGAAGGCATCAGGCAGAACCTTTTGTACGGTACATGGCATGTACCATACTCCGCAGCCAACCTATTGTATGCAATATTCCTCCTATTCCAAAAGAGGCGGAAAATATAAGGCCTCTAACAGAGGTGGCTTTTGAGGTCATGCCCAAGCAGCAAGAGGCAATGTCTGTGCCACCCGTCACTCCCGTGCCCATCCCCTCAGAAGGGGCTGGGCAACCCTGTACCCAGTGACCTGTCAGGGCTGTCCCCTCACCTCACCACCTCTCCTCAGCCAGGCCTCAGAGGCTGCAGGGGGTCATTTTTCCCTCCATCTGGAGGCCTGTAAAATGATCACTTGGGACAAATGGATACTTCAGATCATCCAAAAGGGACACACACTGGAAATTCTCTCCGCCCCACCCCCTTTTTCCCCCTTGGGTAGTCCATTATCCTCCAGATCATGTCCCTATCCTTCAAGAAGAATTGAAAGCACTTCTAGCCAAACAGGCTGTCTTACCAGCACCCCTTCCAGAATATCAAACAGGATTTTACTCCCACTTTTTTCTGGTACCCAAGCGAACCGGAGATCTCAGACCAGTACTAGACCTGAGACATCTGAATCTATATATTCAGTTCAAATATTTTCACATGATAACTCTAACTGCCATCATACCTATCCTAAAACAAGGAGACTGGCTGTATGCCCTGGATATGAAGGACACCTACTTACATATCCCCATCCATCCTGCCCATCACAAATTTCTGCGCTTACCCTTCTGGGTCAAAACTACCAGTTTTGAGCACTCCCCTTTGGCCTCTCATCAGCCCCAAGAGTGTTCACGAAATGTCTAGTGGTGGTGGCAGCAGGAAAAAAGGCCACTTCATCTTCCCATACCTAGACGATTGGTTAATCAAAGCAGAATCCAGAGACGCTCCGCTTGCCTCCCTAACTGCTACTCTGAGCATGTTCAGTGATCTAGGGATAACAGTCAGCTGGCCAAAGTCCAGTCCAAACCCGACACAGTCTCTCCAGTACATTGGAGCTGTTCTAGATACAGTCACAGCCAGACCTTACCTTCCACCTGCTTGTCAGGACACTCATGTCTCTGGCTTCGCGAATACAGACTCAGAAAACGGTTACGGCCAGACAAATGCTGAGCCTTCTGGGTCACATGTCCACTGCTGTCTCGACGGTGGCATTCTCCCGCCTTCACATGAGACCTGTCCAGTGGACCCTCCAGAATCAATGGTCTAAAAGAACTGGACAGTTCGATGACATAATCAAGGTCACTCCTTCTCTAAAGTCATCCCTGACATGGTGGACAATCAAAACCAATTTGTGTCAATGAATGCCTTTCTGTTTCCTCCCTCCCATGCAGACATTAACCATGGATGCTTCCCTGGATGGATGGGGTGCGCACCTAAGTTCTTATCAGTCACAAGGCCAGTGGACCGCCTCTTCCCATCACTGTCATATCAGTCTTCTCCAGATGACAGCTGTCTGTCTAGCCCTTCAGGCATTCCAGCCCTACCTCAAGCCAGGACCGTTGATGATTCAATCAGACAACACTGCAGTGGCGTTTTACCTCAGCAAGCAAGGGGGCCCAAAATTGCACACCCTCTGCATAGAGACCCTTGCAGTCTGGCAGGAAGTCTTCAGACAACAACTATCGCTAATGGCCGTCCACCTACCAGGATGGTGCAATCATTTAGCAGACCAGCTAAGTCGCCAGTCATCCGCTCATGAATGGACACTTCATAAAGAGGTACTCCAAGAAATCTTTGACCTATGGGGAACTCCACAGTGGGATCTGTTTGCCTCCCCAGTCCATCACCGGCTCTCCAGTTACTTCATTATCCTGAGCAACAGGGGATGATCTATCGATGCCCTGTCCCGACCTTGGGCAGGACTGTACTTGTATGCCTCCCCCCCACCCTGTCCCTCTCTTGCAGCGGACTCTATTGAAACTTCAACTGAAGCTGGATACCTTGCTTCTAATAGCAACAATGTGGCCTCGTCAACCGTGGTACCCTCTACTCCAACAACTGTCAGTAAGGGAACCCATTCAGTTGCCAGTCAGACCGGACCTCCTGATTCAGTGTCATGGATCCCTCCTGCACCCCAGCCTGAAGGCCCTTCATCTTCACGCTTGGCTGCTGAGGACACATTCATAAATAAACTCCAAGTGTCCTTTCCTGTTGCCAACATTCTCCTGGCTTCTCGTAAACCAGCAACCAGAGAAATATATAATTCCAAATTTAAACGCTTTTCCATGTGGTCTGGCTGTCGCTCACTGGACCCTTACTCCTGTCCACTAATGAAGGTTTTAGACTACCTGGCCTCATTATCAGAGTCAGGTTTAAGTTACTCCTCTATCAAAGTCCACCTGGCAGCTATCTCAGCATTTCATGAACCTTTAGATGGCAAACTCCTGTACCAACACCATTTGGCCAACATGATTTTGTTTTGTGTTATTTCTTTTCTCCCCAGCTTTGCAGCCACATTAGCCTCTCCTTCGGGTGAGCTAAGGCTTCTACGTACCCATTTTGTCCCCCGAGCCTCCGCTCTTAAATGACAGCCACCCCAGGGTAACCTGGCAAAACCCTTCACTGGGTGGGTCCCCTCCTCCGAAGTGGAAGGCACCAGCCAGGGGGCCACAGACTAGCGCATAATCTTGGCCCCAGAGTGCTGCTGAGGTGGATGGCTTCAGGGGCATTGACAGCCTTGGAGAGCCAAGCAGCTGTCATCTGGTGTAACGGGGAGCGTTTTCATGTTTCTGGTGTGCACGTCCCTCCTGCGCCACCGTGCAGTGCTCCTTGTCTCCACCAGAGGCCACTGCCAACTGAAGCCTTCCTAACCCACCCCCAGGAGAGGAGAGCAGTCCTTACGGATGCTCAATCCTCACCTGCCCCTGCCAGCCCCCGGCGTCCCAAGTCCGTTCCTGAACCCGGGTCGCCAGCGTGGGTCGCGGTAAGGTGCCAGCGCCTCAACCCTCTATGCCACCAGGCTGGCCAAGATGTTTTCGAAAGGAATGATACATATTAAGCCTCCCATCAGATGACCCACTCCTCCGTAGGATCTCACTTTCATTATAGAAAAACTGACCCTCGAACCTTTCGAGCCAGCGGCCTCCTGTGATCTTCGTTTTCTTTCATGGAAAATGTAGTTTCTAATGGCTGTTTCTTCAGCTTGCCGTATTTCTGAGCTTCATGCCCTCAAGTGTAGGGAAACTTACTTGATTTTTCACAAGGACAGGGCGGTCCTTCATACCAATACATCCTTCCTTCCTAAAGTAGTCTCCGAACATACTCTAAATCAGTCTTTGGAACTTCCAGTCTACTACCCTGAATACTCCAATCATGGTGAACATCTGTTACATACCTTAGCTGTCCATCGTATTCTACGCTATTACACTAATCGTACCCAGTTGATTAGGAAATCATCTCAGTTTCGTCACCTTTGCTTCCCGTTGCTAAACAAACCCTATCTTCATGGTTGGTGAATTGTATTACCCTTTGTTACAAAAAGTACAACAAGACTTTACTTGGACCAGTCCAAGCTCATTCCACTAGAGCTACGGCTACTACTGTGGCTTGCTTTAAAGGAACCTCCATTTCAGATATCTGCAATGCAGCTACCTGGTCCACAATCCATACTTTCACAAAGCATTACAGTCTTGACATTGCCTCACGACGTAGGACGGCCTTCAGCCGTGCGGTCCTACAAGGTCTCCTATCATAATTGTCCTCCCATATGGACATAACTGCTGGGGATTTCCCCTGAAGTAATTACCTACTGCAAGAGACCATTCCATGGAAGATAGTACAGTTACGTAAAATCTTGCTGTAACAGTAGATCTTCGAGGAATGTCTCTTGTAGTATGTATGATCCCGCCCTCCATCCTCCTCCTTCTTTAACAGATTAAATTCTGGTCCAGTGACTTAGGGTTGGGACTCCTTGGTACCTCTTCTTCCCCTCGGTCCTTGCTTTGCGAGATGAATCCAGCGGGGGATCTGAGGATACCAGGGATCACCCACATTTGCATAGGAAGCAGGAAGATGATGTTACGTGTGGGCGGTCCCTGGTACAAAACTGCTAGAAGAGCTGCCATGTCACAGTGACCTCTGCTGCAAACTCCCAGAAGTAATTACCTACTGCAAGAGACATTCCTCGAAGATCTACTGTTACGGTAAGATTTTACATAACTGTACTTTCTAGGAGTGGTATATGGTTCACATACACACTCTGACAGTTCTCCTGGAATGGTCTGATTGGCCAGACATCTTTAAGCTAAGCGCATCCCACTACCCAGATAGTATATCCCCTGACTCCACCCCATAATGTCAGCTCTTGCACGCTGGCAGCAGGGATCAGTGTGCCACTTGCCAGTGGAGGTGGGGTCAGTTGTGTGGATGTGAAACATATACCACTCCTAGAACTACAGTTACAGATGAGTAACCTGTTTTTCTAGGGGTTCTGATATGGATCACTATCCACACTCTAGCAGACTTATAGCAGTTTCCCAGGAGGTGCGCACCCCTACTTGGTGAATAGAGATTGGAGAACTGAGGTCCCAAAGCCCCTGTGATTCAAAGTTGATGCAGTAGTGGAAAATGAATGTGTGTGCTGACTTGCAGGTAGCAGCCCAGTAGATTCTTGTCTAGGGACTCTTCTGGAAGCAGCCACCAAGGCAGTGGTATGTCTGGTAGATTGAGCTCTAAGCCCTTCAGGAAGCTCCCTACCAGCCAGTCTATAGCAGAGGTCGATGCAGGATGTGATCCACCTACCAATCATCCACTTTGCTACTGGTCTGCTAGGCATGAGTTCAGTGTAAGTGACAAACAGCTTGCTAGCCTCTCCCCGAACTCCAGCTGTGTGCTCTACATAATAAGGGAGCACTCTTTCAGGGCCAGGGTATGGAGCCTGTGATCGGCCTCCGAAGATGGGTTGGTAAAGTATACTGGTAAGTTAATTACCTCGTTAAGGTGAAGCTCTGATACAACCTTTGGTAGGAATTTAGGGTTTGGGCAGTGAATAACTTTGTCCCTGTGGAAGATCAGGTAGGGAGACTCCAACAAGAAAGTCCGGAGCTTCCCAGTCCTTCTGGCTGATGCAATGGCCACCAGGAAGACCATCTTCTATGACAGGTGTGATATCTCACACCTGTGGATTGGCACAAAAGGCTTGCCCATAAGCATAGCCAGTATCAACAGTAGGTCCCACAGTGGAGCTGGTTCATGCACTAGAGGGGACAGGTGGGCAAGGCTCTTGAAAAGTGCCTCACTACCTTCTCCTGGGCCACCATTGGCTTACCAGACAGTGCCCATAAGCAGGGATGACTGCCAGATATGCATTAAGGGTTGTTGCCCTCAGTCCAAACTGAGAGGGGGACCAGAGGTAGTCCAGGATGGTAGTCACAGGGCAGGCATGGGGATCAAGCTCCTTGCTCTGACACCAAATGGAAAACCTTTTCCATTTAAAGGCATAGAATCTGTGAGTTGACTTTTTTCAGGAGGCTTCCACAACATGGAGCACATCATCCACGAGGCCCAAGGCCTGGAACTCTAGCCACTCAGGAACCAGGCTGTGAGGTGCAGGGACTTTAGATCTGGTTATAGGACCATCCCCTGATGTCTGATCAGCAGATCTGGGTGGAGACGCAGTCGCCACAGAGGTCTGCTGATAAGGCTGAGAAGATCCAAGTACCAGAACTGTTGAACCCAGTCTGTGGTTATCGGGATCAACCGCGCTTTGTCTTTCCGGGCCTTGACCACTACCTTGTGGATCACTGGGTAGGAAGGAAAGGAGTACATGAGCACACCATGTAGATGCCCCACTGCACAACTGCTTTACACCTCTTTGGGCGAAGCCACTACCACTGCAGCTAAAGGCATGCAGTCTGACCAAGGAGCCCCATTCAGCCACTTGCTTGCTAGGTTGGTTGTCAGTGAGGATCTCCAAGAGAGAAGATATCCAGGAGGTCCCTGTCAAGAAACGGTTGAGGGCTGTTTTCAAGAAGTTCTGGGATGATTAAGATCATGTGTCCATGGCCTCCTCTGGGACTCCTGTCTTCCACCATAGATTGGTCAAGGAACTAACCACCAAGCATGGCCCGGTGCCCTTCAGAGTGCTTCTCCATCTAATCTCAGAGTCCATGCCGGTCCTGCTTGAGCCAACCCAAAAAAGGGCTAAGTATCCATTTATAGACATTTTGGACTGGAACGAATCCCCAGTGGTTATCTTCCCTGTGGGTCTAGCCCTGGAACTTTGGCAGCGTCCAGCATCCTGGCCAGCACCCTTGCCTGTATGATCCACAAATATGCAGTCCCTACGGGATCCCTTTCTGGGTTCTCAGACAACCCCTCCACGGAGGGGTTAATCACAGATTTAGTGTTCCACAAGTCCAGACACTGGGGGTGTGGACAATCCTCCAGTCAAGGAGTCCCATAAGACTGACCACACCACTAAAAAGATGCATGCTGCAGAGTCACTCTGTCTTCGTCGGGTTAGTTATGCCTTGATGATGGCCAACTTCAGTCACTCCCTGACGGGGGCCTTGGATGCAGTCCTTCTTCATGTCCCTGCTGATCAGTAATTAGCAGTGATAGTCATCAAAGAGCAGGGTCAATTGCTACCTAAACACCAGCTCCAGATGACCTTGGACATGGGTGACTTGTGTACTCATGCCATGGCAGCTGCTGTCTCTGTGCGTTGTAGGGACTGGCTTCCTCTGTCCACCTTCACTGCAGACACCACACATGAGCATAAACTGGCTGCTGTCTCTTTCCTGGGCACTGATCTATTTGGCCTGCGGTGGAAGGGCATCTAACCCATATCGAATAATCTAATGCCACCCTGGATTCTGTGGCATTGTGCCAGAAGGACCAGAAAAGGAAGCCTAAGAAACGGGCTTTTCAGTACCAGTCCTTTAAACCACAGCCTCCTCACAGCAACCCCAGTGGGGGCAGTACCAGGACAGGTGCCCCAAGCCCAAGTCAGAAGGCCAGGGTCATAAGAAAGGGGAGGCAGGGGTAATGATGCTCCTCTGGCCGCAGCCACTAGTGCTCCCGCAAAAGCTGCCCAGTGGTGGATCATGCCCTGCATGGGATTTCCTGAAGCTGCTGAGGTACATGGTGTCCTGCAGCAGCATGGTTCATTGGGCCAGCTGGCGGATGCGCCACCTCCAGTGGGAGTTGGTCTGTCAGTGGTTGGACCAGATAATCACAGTGACCCAGCCAATGTGAGATGCCATCCAGTGATGGCTAATCGGAGGAATCCCATTTGTCTTCCCAGAACCAACCATCATGCTCATGATGCATATGTTTCTGGTGGGGTAGGGAGCACAGAGCCCACAGGTTCTGGTCCCTCCGGGAGTCCATCACCACATAAACCTGCTGGCACTTTGTGCAGTGCATCTGGCTCTGATGCATTTCACTCCTCCAGTTAAGGGTCAGGTCGTGCAGGTCCTGATGGATTACATCACAGACTTTTTCTACCTCCACAGGCAGGGCCAAACTCCTCCCTTCATTTGTATTGGGAGGTCCTCCACACCTGGACTTTTGTGCATAGCCTAGGTGCAGATCTCCTGGCAATTCATGTTGCAGGAGAGAACAACCAGCTGGCAGATGCTCCAGCCACATAGGAGAGACACTGCACGAGTGGTTCCTGCATCAGAAGGTGATGAACCACTTGTTTTCCTGATGGGGCACTCCTCAAGTGGATCTGTTTGCCACCTGGAGAGTGCCAAACTGAAGCTGTTTTGTGCCCACCCTCCAACAGTCCAGGACACTGTTAGGGGTGCCTTCCCAAGGCCCTGAACCCCAGGCCTCGTGTGGACAGGCGGGGGTATCCTGCCTCATTATGGCCCACTATTGCCAGAGGAGCTCTTTATGACAGCAGCACATCTTACAACGGTGCCTCTCCTCACTTGCAGATGAGAAGGTTGAAGTGCGTCGACGCCAGTGCCTCCCACTTGAGCAGGATTGATAGTGGGAAAGCCTCAACCATGGAGAATCACCTTCAAGGTCGCGTTACTGACCTATAAGACCCTACACAGTCAGGGACTGGGCTACTTGGAAGATCTCCTTCAACCCTACCACCCTCTCCGCCCACTCCGCTCCGCTGATGAGGGATTGCTAGAGATTCCCAGGGTTCATCTTCAGTCATCTGGGGCCAGAGCTTTTTCTTTTATGGCCCCAACCCTGTGGAATTCTCTACCTCGTCAGATTAGAGAGTGCCTGTCCACGGAATCATTTAAGGTGTCCCTGAAGAGTTATCTATTTGAATTAGTATTTGGATAGGTTTATTGCTGCTTTTTATTGTTTTTATGTTATTATTTATTATGTAAGATGCTGTTTTGTACTTGCGCTTTGATATGTTGAAAAGCACACTATAAATAAATTTTGATTTGATTTGATGATGTGACTTTTTACTTACATATTTTTTTTTAGTTAATTTGTTTATTCCCCCCCGCTCAGGCGGCTATGCATCTTGCCGGCTCCCCCAGCCCCATCCCCCACTCGCAACTCACCTTACCAGCTGCCCCACGGCTATACCCCCCGTGGTAGGGTGGCGGGGATCTCCTTGACCCACTGAACACAGGAATCTGGTGCTGGAGGTGGCTGCTATTCCCTGGGGGTGATGCCTGCAGGGACGGCTTCACTGTGCTGCGCCCTGACCTTTTTCCTCTTTTTCCTGGTACTCTCCCCAGACGAGGCATGCAGTGACGCCTCAGGGAACAGTGCGCATGTGTCTATACCCCAAGCGCCTGCCTCATCTCTTCCCATCTGAGCGTCGGTGCGCCAGCCTCCAGCCTCCACTAGGGGCTAGTTATGCATTGACCACTAGGAACCCCCCTCCCCGGAGAAGGAGAGCAGTCTGTTGGACACTCGATCCTTCTCCATCCCTGCCAACCCCCAGCAGCTTGTGCTCGTTTCCGAATACGGGTCACCAGCGTAGCGCGAGGTAAGGTGACCAGTGCCTCAGCCCTCAGCACCACCGGGATGGCTTTTATGCTTACATATTCAATAATATTTACAAAATGTATAAGTCTAATCATAAAGCATAATTAGTGCAAGTATTTACAGTAATAAAGGAATAATATTGAAATATCACTTGGCACCAGACAATTAAAACAAAGGAAGCTGTAATAAGATATTACTAAGAAAAGAAACATTTGCTCCATTTCATAGTTGTAGCTATGATTTTGTTTGTTCTCCCTTGATTTGCTGCTTAAGTGTAGAAATTGGTTGAATTTTTGTTGTTTGCCATCAGCAAAGTGCCAATTCTCGTAGTTTCATCAGGTTAACTTTGACACATTGCCAGTTGAAGACTTTGTGAAGTGACACTTCATGAAGTTGGGGCCGCTTCGCGAAATGACCCAACTATGCACATTTATTGTGCATGACCTCATTCCAACCTGTCTAAGCATACTTCTAGTCAACTCCCTTCAAAAATATAAATTTCACTTGGAGACTAGAAATCTCTTGGACATACCAAGAACACACAAATCCTTTGGTGAAAAGGCCTTCACCATACCAGCTCCAGCAACTTTGGCTTCACTATCTAATAAACAAAAATAAGCCAAAAACTTAAAATCTTTTGAAAGCACCATGTTTTGTCATCTACAAAGCCTGTGTGACTACTAGACTCCTTTGCTTTCATATTCCCCCTCCTCACACCCTCCATCTGTCTGGAGCATTCGACAAATAGTGTTATTTGATTCCTGTCTTTGTAAAAATAGTTTAACGAATGTTGGAGATTCTTGTTCTCCGTAACAGTGTAAAGTATTGACTCTGTTGCTGTATCAGTCCCTGAAGCCGTCTTGAAAAATAGGTGTTTCATCTAAATGAAGCTATTCTGCTATGTAAAATTCTCAAAAAAAAAGAAAAAGGTAAATTTTTTTCTGGAGTCCTTGTTCCCATGGATTGATTGAGTGAACCTGGATATCCTTGTATGAATCCCAAGATCAGTCACATACTGTGTGACTGTAAATATGTCACTTAACCTGTGTTTAACATCCTTTCTCCCTCCCCATCTCACCTCTCCCCGCTTAACATTCCTCTTCTCTCCTCTCCTCGCTTAACGTTCCTGAGCTGTCCTTACCCTACCTCTTCTTTTTATATTTATATTTGAATTTTATATTGAAAGCAACAACACATGTACATACTCAGTATACATTATGAGATAGTTTGTTTATTTATTCACTTAATGGGTAAGCACACTGGAAAACGAAGTTCCTTTTTCAGGTACAACCCACACCAAAACAACAGTATAACAGTACATACATACATGTTAAGTGCAATCTGCATACAATCCATAATTCAGACTAAAAAGTCCATGTCAGAAAACAATAAAGCAAATACCTATGTAAAACAATTACAATTAGACTGTACTAAGAAACACATCTTCAGTTCATAGGCAAATGTTTTAAAAAAATTGCAACTGTCTAATATCGAATGGAATATCATTCCAAATAAATGGAGCAAGATAGGCAAAGGCCCTCTGTTCACACCTAGATCTGAAGATGGAAATTTTAAGAACCATATTGTCTGTCCTGTCTCTAGAGAAGTGGCCCTGAACATATGCTTTCAGCATATCACTGAGTCTTAAGGGAACCCTGGAACTAATAACTCTAAGTAAACTTGGCCATACACCACCCGAAAATGTAGTTGAACAGGAAGCCAGCCATTTCTTCTAAGATAACACAGCGGTGAGCTAATTTGGTAGCATTGAGTGCAAATTAAGCTATTAGTTGTAGTAAAATAAATTTTTTAGAGATTATTATAACAGAAGCTGTATCAGTAACTTATGGTAGCATAGTTTACAGTTGGAACTAAATACTGTTTGGCAATAGCCATCCTAGATTCACTGGTAAGAAAAGAGCAAATTCTGTACAAAAGGGCCACTTTAGAGTGAATTCTTGATGTTACCCTTGCGAAATGGGGTTCATAACTTAAGTTAGGGCCCAAAAAGACCCCTAAATACTGAAATGAATCCACCTGTTCGAACAACGATCCATCAAGGGACTTCACCTGCAAACTTTGCCCCATAGACCTAAGATGTGCCCTAGTCCCAAAACGCATAGTTTTTGTCTTAGCCTTATTCAGGACCAATTTGTTAGAAATGAGAGAATATTGAAAGTTTCACATCTCCCTGGTTAATAGTTCATTCAGTTCAGTGACAGAGGAACCCTGAGCATAAATTACTGCATTATCTGCATATAAAATGAGAGATGCATTTTCAAGAACATTTACTTGTTTATCAAAAAATAGGGAAAACAAAATTGGTTCAAGTATGGAGCCCTGAGGGACCCCACACTTCACTACTACAGGTTCAGATATAGGACACCCATACTTGACCCTTTGTGACCTATTGGTTAAATAATTATCTAGCCACAATATGGTAACAGTTCCAACTCCCAAGGACTCCATTCTATTAAGTAGTAGACAATAGTCCACCAGATCGAATGCCTTAGTTAAGTCCATGAACGCAGCCCCAGTTAGACATCCTCTATCCATACCATCTAGGACCATGTTCATGAACTCGACCAAGGCAGTCTCCGTACTTCTGTTTTTTGTAAAAGCCATGTTGGTTTTGGGACAAGAGTCCTGAGGAGTCTATATAGTCAATCAATTGGCTATACACTATTTTCTCCTGTACCTTGGCCAAAGCTGACAAAATTGATATAGGCCTATAATTTCCAAATTCCTGCTGTGAACCTGTTGTATGAATAGGAACAACCAAAGAGCGCTTCCATATGTCGGGGTACAATACCAGTGGAAAAAGATAGATTTTATATAATACTGATGGGGTATGCTAGAACTGAAGCTGCATCTCTCAGTAAATTGGGATGCAACCCATCAAAGCCTGCTGAACTGTCCCTCTTAATTTGTCTAAGTAATTTCTTGACCTCTTTAGTCGAAGTAGCTTTTAGATGAAAAATACCATTTTTATTAAGATTGTCATTTGGTCTCCCCACAACTATGTCAGACAAATCATTATGATATGTATCAAGAGCAGTAAATATTCTATTAAACTCATTGGCTATTTTAAGAGGGCAAGTCAGTAGGTCATTACCCAATTTCATATTATTCTGTGGGTCTACATTAGGTTTAATAAGACTATTAATTGTATTCCAAAATGTTTTAGTATCAGATAATCCTTCACATTGTTTTTGTTGCAAATAATCTGATTTAGCTTTTTTATCTGTACTTTACACTGATTTCATAAGGTTCTGTATGCTTGATAGCTAAATACAGAGCCACTACTTTTTTTTTGTGTTATCTTTTTTCCCTCCTACACACTCCAGCGTCCGCCTCTCCTTTGGGCCTCCTAGTGCTCCATGCCCCTGGCAATCCTCTTCAGGAGCTCTCCCTCACACACACACTTTGCAACCAATCTCCCGAGTTGCCCTGGCGTATCCCATCGGCGGGCGGGTCCCCCTTCTCTGAGGGGGAAGGCACCGGGTGGCAGGGAAGTCCAACACACTATTTTTCTCGGTCCGGGGGTGCTGCTGTGTTGGAGGAGACTCCCGGAGGTTCTGGGGAGCATGGAGAATGGCGGCCGTCATCCGTTGGCGCCGAAGCTATTTTCCGGCTTTCTATAGTCCCTCCTGCGTCGCTATGTGCAGTGCCCCTGGTCTCCACCAGGGGCCACTGTGGAGCTATCCCCAGCCCTTCCCAGGAGAGGAGAGCAGTCCTTCGGATGCTCAATCCTCTCTTTCCCCCTGCCAGCCCCCTGGTGCCCGAGTCCATTCCCGAACCGGGTTGCCGGCGTGGCTCGAGGTGTGGCGTCCAGCGCCTCAACCCTCTGCACCACTGGGCCGGCATGAGCCACTACTTTTACATTTTTTCCATGCCTTGTCATGACACCTCATGAGCCTAACCAATGGAGATGTTAACCAACCAGAGTACTTCCCACGGACCCTTCTTCTAATATAAGGAGCAAATTGATCCAGAATTCGTGTAAATTCAGTAATAAAGAAATCAAGTGCACAGTTAACATCAGGTATAAGATGCATAAGTGACCAATCAACATTTCCCAAGTGTAAACAAAAAGTTTGTAAATCAAACTTGGCAAAAGATCTAGAATTTTGTATTACTAGTTTAAATTTTGTTGAAACTCCATGATTCCACAAGCAAAACACTGGATGGTGATCACTCAAAGCGTCAGAGATCAACCCACACCCTAATCACATTACTGGGTTTATTAGATAAGATCCAATCTAACACTGTATGTTTGTTAGATTTGTTATTATATCAAGTGGGTAATGTAATCAGTTGCTGTAAACTAGACTGGATCAGAACTGTATTTAATTTAACAGCATCAGATCCACTCCAGTTCAAATTAAAATCTCCCAAGACTATAAGCTCCCCAAAGGCCCTAGAATCCAAATGGTCTAAAAATTCCGGTAGGCCGAGTTTACTATCCTTGGGAGGGAGATAAATACAACAGATCGTAAGTTTTTTTGTAGAACCCAGTAGCAATTGTTTACTGATGTGCTCACAATAATTTAACTCACCCCCAAAGATACTTTTCTCTTCAGCCACCAAATTATCCTTTACGTAAAATATAACCCCTCCCCCTCTCCCTGAACCATGGTCACTTCTTAATATCTTAAAACCAGGGATTTTTATTTCAGAGTTTAAGATGGTAGGGTTCAGCCAAGATTCACTTAATGCCAAAATATCAGGTTTATACCAAAGGATCCAAGCTTCAACCTCCTGGAATTTAGAAGACATCAGACTTAGAACATTAAAATGCATGATTTTCAAACCTTTTGGGAGTTGCATAAAATACATACTATCAGCTATATCATTAGCAATGGGACCATGATTAAATTCAACATTACCAGAGCGAAATAACAACAATAAACAATGCATCCAAACTTTTGCACACATGTGTACTATGCGTGTTTTAACTTTCTGTTTCCTTACAGTATACCCCACATTATAACTTATGTACTGACCCCTGGCCCCTAACATCAAGCTGTAGCTAAGCACAAACAGAGGTAGTTTGCAACAGGACATATTGACTTGTTTAGCATCATTAACTCTAGTGTCCTTTTTAACTATACGGCTAAGCATGCAATCTGTACAGCACACACAGAGTATATATAATACACCCAATAACAACCCCACTTTAGCCATGGTATGTTGATTAACAGTACACAATACCAGTTATAACTGTCCCAAGTCCTATCTTCAGTATACTGTGGCCAGGTCTGTTGCCGGTCTGAATCCAGTCAGACTCTTAGCTTCACTTGGCCATCCCACTTAGCCGCTGCAGCGAAGTAGATGCTGGATCCCTTTGTAGGCAGATGACTCTTCCTCCTCCTCCGCCTCCTGAAGCTGCCACCAACAGGACACTGAGGGGATTAGCTGACAAGTGGTTTCAGGTGCCTTCATGTAGCGGCAAGCAGCTGATAGTATACTGTTGCCTAGCAACGAATTTCGTGCAATAGATCAGCACACTCTCAAGATTTAGATAACACAGCGGCACACAGACAATTACAGTCCCCAACAAGCAGCAGAATGCACACTTGGTCCCAAGTAGAATAAAGTGCAGGGTAGAATTAAAAAGACAGTTAAACAATCAGTCCTGGACTCTGCTGTGATTTCAGCAACAGTCTATGAAGCAAACAAATGAACTTCATTGTCATAGCAGATCTGCAAATCAGTCACAAATAGTAGTGGGAGTTGAACAAGTATAGAAGCAGCCTGACCTGGGTTATGATGCTTGACGGGCAGGGAACAGCAATTCAAGATGTTTAAGTGAGGCTCAGAAACAACCGAGACCAACAAGGAAATCTGCCACTCTCCGGTCAGACTCTTAGCTTCACTTGGCCATCCCACTTAGCCGCTGCCATGTAGATGCAGCCGCGAGGTAGATGCTGGATCCCTTTGTAGGCAGATGATTCCTCCTCCACCTCCCGAAGCTGCCACCAACAGGAAACTGAGAGGATTAGCCAACGAGTGGTCTATGTTGCCTAGCAACGAACTCTGTGCAACAGACCAGCACACTCTCAGGATTTAGATTACAGCATGGCACACAGACAATTACAGTTCCCAACAAGCAGCAGAATGCACACTTGGTCCCAAACAGAATAAAGTGCAGGGCAGAATTAAAAAGACAGTTGAACAATCAGTCCCGGACTCTGCCGTGATTTCAGCAACAGTCTATGAAGCAAACAAATGAACTTCACTGTTGTAGCATATGTGCAAATCAGTCACAAATAGTAGTGGGAGTTGAACAAGTATAGAAGCAGCCTGACCTGGGTTGTGATGCTTGACAGGCAGGGAACAGTAATTCAGAATGTTTCAAGATGTTTAAGTGAGGCTCAAATACAGCAGAGACCAACAACGAAGCCTGCCACTCTCCGGTCAGACTCTTAGTTTCACTTGGCTGTCCCACTTAGCCATTGCTGCGTAGTTTGTTGGCTTATACAGAAACTCAGAATACTAATAGAAGAGCTAGTAAACCTTAGAACCCAATACTCCTTTAGTTCCAGCTCGGGGGTGCCAAGGCCATAAATACACCTGAGGTTGTATATAGTAAGATGTATATTTGCAATGTATTCTTGCTTATACATTTACATACATATATATGTGTGTGTGTGTGTATACTGTATACTGTATATACAGTATATATATCTATATCATTCTCAAAATGATCCAGTGTATTGAGATGTGTACACATAAAACAGGCACAAAACATTTAATACACAACAAGAAGCCATGGTGGATTATTTTCAAAGTGCAGAAATGTATCTGTGAGGAAGAAGGAGGAAGGACAGAATTCACCTCCACTGTACATCATTTAACTAAATAATGTGTCTGTCGACTTCCCAAGGGGAAAAGGAAAGTGAGGGACACAGAGTTAAACTAGAATATCTCAAGGGATAAGATAGATATCAACTCGGGCTTTATATAACAACCAGCTCTTCTACCTCTCTCGACCTTGCTGCCCCTTATTTTTGTAAAGTATGAGAGAGAAGTTCCATTTGATATATTTCATGAACTTATAGTCTCAATTCCCGAACAGGATGAATTACACGGGAAAACTATTTCCTAATCATACATTTTTTTGTCTGCAATGATACAAATTCCCCATAAATACTGAAATATTTTATCTTTCCAGTTCTGTGGGTATTGCAAGATGAGAAACAAGGGGGCTGATAGTACTACCTGCCAGGAGAAAACCTTGGCATATTCATGTTCTAGTTCATTAAAAAAGGTTGTAGCATCAAGCATGTCCAAAGATTTTGGAATTAGTGTTGCTCAGTTGGTATTCTAGAAATTAGGATACCAACAGATACCTCCCATTTTGCCAGATAGGATAGTGGTACTATCTGACCATTGATCCTACCCTCTGGGATCCAGCTCAGATCCTATTTGACCTAGGATTCCTGGATCTGACTTAGGATCCATCACTATCTGACTCCAGATCCTAACTATCTGACCTAGGATCCCTGGATCCTAACTAGGATCCATCGCTGTCTGACCCTGGATCCTACATCTGTCTTTAGTAGGATTTCTATTAGGATCCAAGGTAGGATACCAGCACTATCTGACAGATCATGCATTTGTGGATCCTACCACTATCTGAGCAACACCATTTGGAATGGATAGCTTTCAGTGCTACACAGCCACAGCAAGGGGGTATTGTTGAAGCCATGTCTGTATGTGCTTGCATTACTGAGGAGATAAAAACCTGAGAGGGTACCTCCAGGCATAATCCCTCCTGTGTAAGAAGGAGGTGATCTTATGCACAGAAGAGAACACTGCTGCCAGTGCCAGGCTAAATCCAGGAAAGCCAGTTCCTGTGCTTCTCCTAGGCTAAGAGTAGGGCAGTGGAACTGGATTGGATCAAAGTCTGATGCCAGTTAGGAATCGTCACCCCTTGTTGGCATTGGGGAAACGACATCCTCCATCTGCTATTATATTGGGAGGACAATTCCAGTGAAGTATGTGTGATATGTAAGAGACAATAAGTATGTTCTAGCTTGGATGTACCTAAACTTATCAGGATAACCCAGATGGTATTGGGATTGTAGATTTTAAAATGATTAAAATGCCTTCCTGAGAGAAAAATTGTAGTGGTAGTCGAAGACCTTGTCACTGCCAAAACCGGAAGCAGGAATCAATAATTGAAGCAAGAAAGCAGAATGATAGGCTAAAGGGAGGAGAAGGTGCAAACTATCCTGAAGATGCAGCCAATGTACCAAAGACCACCAGCTGGATCCCGCTGCAGCCATGAAAGGATTAGAATGAGTACATCAGAACATTCATTTATTATTATCAAATATTCAACACTCCAAGGGGGTTTCTGAGAGAAAGTTCAGTTCCATGGAGACCCATATCTGCAGTTGAACAGGATGAAACCAGTGAGCGAGTGAGGTAAGCGTCATTGCCATGTGGTAATTTTCCAGGTTGAGGATGCCTAAAATTCTGTTTTTTTTTTTTTGGAAGCTGCAATGTTAAAAGCCTAATTTTAGGAGTGTAACCATTCCACATAAACCTTGAAATGTATCAGTGCCATGCAGTCCACTCATGGGGTGGCATAGGGATAGGATGTGATTGGAAATATAAGAGGAACTGATGAAATACTATCGCTCTAACAAAAGTGGAAGGAGATGCCAATGTTCAAAATCTTCTGGCAGTTGATCCTTAAGAGGGGTTGTATAATTAACCTGAAAAGGGTGTCCAAGAGCTACCGGAAGCTGTACACACAAGTATTTGATCAATGGCCTGGTCCAATTTAAAGGAGATGTCTGGTTAAAAAGTGTAGATGGTGCCCAATTGAAAACAAGTACTTCTTTTTTAGTTGTATTCATTTTATAATCTGACGATTGACCAAAATAATTGAGTTTCTCCAAAACATGTGTAGGAAGTCTCTGAATCTCCCAGACATAATAATATATTTTATGCATAAAGGGATCACCAGTGCTCCTGTCCACCAACCCATACTCCCCGGATTTCAGGAGCCTGTTGCACAAATTGGGCTAAAGTCTCCAAAAATAGGGCAAAAAGAAAGGAGAAAGGGGGTGACAGCCCAGGCGCATTCCTCTCTAAAGAGGAAAATCATCAGAGAGGTGACTTTGCTCAGACCTGAGCCTTAGAAAAATCATAGAGGTGGGCCAGAAGGTCACAAAACTGACAAGGGAAACCAAATTGGGATGGGGTGATGTGGAGAAAACCCCTTGACACATGGTCAAAGGCCTTTTCTGTGTCAAGATTAGCCAGTGAGAAAGGGATCCTGTTCAAAGAGGCATAGTGCATAATATTAAGAGCTTGTTTGCCACTGGTGTTTGACAGTGACAAACAGACCTCTGTTGGCAAGACGCTGTTAGAGAATGGATGATGACATTGTGCTATTTGGAACAGGAGGCAAACACATTTGTAATCTGTATTCAGTACTGAAATTGGTTTGTAAGAGGAACAGATCTTAGTATCCTTCCCCGGCTTGGGGAGGACAGATATAATGGCATACTGGCAACTTTTAACTACACTGTAGTTGCAGTGTAACTACTTTGCAATTGCAACATTGCTACATGCAACAAACATGTAACTACAGTATAATTACCCCTGTTTCGTGTTATTAATGTTTACGTACCCTGAGGTTACATTGAAACTGACACTTAAGGTGTGACTGGTATATTTCAAAGACAGGGGTACTCCCCCTTAACAACATCATTACAAATCCTGGTAAAGAGAAGGAACAAGGAGGTTTTCTCTTAGGATGACATTTGCATTCATGAATATGCAAATCTGTGTTTTTGGGGTGAGAAAACTGACTAGAAATTGAACTGGTGCTGCATTCTGTTTGACATGTCATTACCGAGACCTCACCACAGCCTACACACTAAACATAACAATAATCTGTACAATCTGCACAAAAGAATGCGCAAGAAAACAATAGGTGGAAGCTATTGCTTGCTGCCTAAAAAAGACTGGGCTTGGAGTGTTAGTTATTTCCATTGTTGCAGATTGTAGTTTTGGTTGTGTAATTTTGTGATCCTGCTGAACTGATGCAGAGAGAGAGAGAGAGAGAGAGACTGCCACTTGTTTATTTTACTTCTGTGAACAGTTCCTTCTGATTAGAAGTCAGACATTCATATCCCCTAAAGCTGTTGGTATAGTCATAGATCGATTTGTATTTACCAATTATCGTTGTTAAGACTGCTTTCCAGTGCATTAATTGACAAAGCCTTTGTTTTCTCAACTCATTTATCATGGACATGCATAACGGTTTTATTTATTTATTCTTTATTCACTGTAGTCTAATGCAAAACATTTCAAATGACTGCATTATTGCTAGCTTATTTAGGATCATTCTCAGCAGATTTAATCATGTGGCAAGAGAAGGGCAGGAACATTTTGTGGAATGCGGTATTCCTTTTATCACATTGCAGTCTGATTTAGCAGTGGGAAGTGCTCTGTTCTTAGAATTCAGGGACCGTCATTTCTTGAAATACTGCATGGGAAATAAATATGACAGCTGAGGAATCTAATATTCCTAGATTCTTTGAACTTGGAGGTGTTGTGTTAGCAGATGGGAGGAGTATAAAATAAATGCAGATTTCATTTTTATTTACTTATTTCACTAATGACTTGTGGGAAATAAAAGCTGGTCGGTGAGCTCCGGAAATTGTAGTAACGGAGACAAGCTTGCTACTGATTCTCAGGTTACTAGTTACAGGCCTTGCAAACACATTTGTGCCTTGTGGGGCCTCAAAGAATCTGTCTTTATTCTTGGTTAATCTAGTTTGTTCCAGTCCTGCCTCAAGGTTAGTCAGCTATAGAAGAGCCCTGTGTGGAGACTTCAAGAAAAATGTTATCTGTTAAATTAGCTAGACTCCCTACTGGCACTGCAAATGTATTGTCTAGTGAGGCAGAGGCCAGGGGCAGGGTTACTTGGAGAGGGGTATTCATTCTAAAAAAAAAAAAAAAACACAAAAGTGAATTAGGTAGACAGACCTCAACTGCTTTGTGCTTTTGTTGTGTCTAGGGGTGTGTACTGTAGGTACCCTTTTTTCCTTTAAACACTTCTCGAGTATTTATACTCTGCATCCCATGTACTCAGTGTTCGGTACAGTTCACGTCACTGTCCCATCCGAGTTGGTTTTGTATTGGTTTCTTATACGTTGACAGTTCCTTGGCAACTTACATTATGTTGTTTTTCATCACTTAATATGTTGTATTTATCTGTTTACCATGAGAAGGCTTCACTGAGTGGTGCTCATTTACGAGAAGGTCCTGGTTAGGACAGCAGAACACTGTCAATTCTGAAGGATACATGTGCATATACAAAACAGTAAGCCAACAAAAATGTGACAATTCTGGCAACGTGCAGGCAGGGATGGCTTTAGAGTTTTGGGGCCACCAGCAAGTTGAGTCATGGGGCCCTTATCCAAACCAACTTGACTACATCTTTTACTCTGTCCAGAGTGCCCAACATTTTATTTTATGGAACCAGTCACATATTTGTATTTTTAGTGGGAAGTAGTGATGTTGGTCCTTGGGGTCCCCACTGCCCATCCAACCCCGTGTCAGTTCACTAGCCTCTGATTGGCTGGGCAGTACCTTGGCAAGTAATTTCATGATGGCATGACACAACATGAGAAGGCCCTACTGAGTTCAGTGATGCTTCTTATTGCTGTTTTACTTTAAACATGAATAATTATTAAAACAAAAATTAAAGTGGTACTGTGGATCTGGCTGCCCCCCCCACACACACACACACACCCTACCCCACTGGGGCCTAAAACTGGCTATGCATGCAGGTACAATAAAGGCAGCACAGGGTCTTTAACAGGATATGATCATAATAATGGTATTAATACAGACACAATGCATAACTAATGTGAGAGAGTACATAACATATTTTTCAAAAGAAATACAGTCTTGCATAACAGCTCAAGAGCAACTTTTATCAAATGTGTATGCAGCTAAACTCAAGCACATCTGCAACAAAACTTGAATTACAGATCTTAAAGCAGCAGTGTTTGTTAGTTGGCAAACAATGTCATCATATAGTTTTTTGTTTTAGCAAAAATGTATTTCTGACATCTAAGTTTCATGCTCAGTGTATTTTTAGTTACTTCATATATGTTGCAACAGTTTTATAGCTAATTTGTACATAATGACTCATGTAATTAAAGATGGCCACCACTCACAATTTTTAGAAATCTCTTCCGCTGAGGTTACGTGTTGAATGTACGTGCTAGATTCATAGTGTCAATGTATGGGGATGGTGCTGCCACGTGTTTCTGATGGTAAACAGCACAACACTGTACCAAGATATTTAATTTGTTTCATGTCTGGGCATGGCACAGGATTGGAAACTTTTAAAAACTTCAAAATCTCATATCTTGGTTCAGGAATAAAATAAAAAAAAAAAAAAAAAGAATGTGCATTCTGATATTTTTGCCAGACAAACATTATTGCTGAACAAAAACGACGTGGTTACTAACAAGTACTGCTGCTCTAAGCAACAGTTTTGCAAGGCTTTGTGCTGGATCCAGCCAAACTTAAGCAACTCACTGAGAAATGCAAAAGCAACGCATTGGTGTTGCAGTTTCATGTGAATTGTACTGTACTCAGTATTTAGTGCTCTGAACTCTGCCCTAAATTAGGGGGGAAACATTTAACCAGACCTTTCTGCCAACCCCAGGTGGCCAGAGCAGATCCTGTGGCCAACACCTCGTGTGACTCTTATTAATGGTAAAGGCACACTGCAGGTTAGGGAGGAGGATAACTGAACTAGCATGGATTCTTGAGTGCTATTGACCCCTCCCCACAAAGGTTTAGCAGTAAACTTGGGGCAAGCAGAAAAGGCTTCACAGAAATGATTTTTTTAGGGGGGGATGATACTGGAGCATTCCAGGGCCCCCAGTGCACTTATTTTCTGAGTGCAGGTATTATGGTAATCTTCATATTCATGCAAGAACCATGTTGACAAAAAAGGGTTGGTGTGCAAGGGATTGGTCTTATGATCTCTCTTGTGATTTCCAATAATTGCAAAAAAAAATTCACAAAATGGGGGTTGGGGGGGCAGAGCCCCCCCAGTGAAAAAAGATAACACCTTCTAGCATAATAGACCATTACTGATTGCTTCTGTGGTGTTCTGGTTATTTGTTTAAACTGCCCAAACTGATCCACAGGTCCTGGTACTGACAGACTCCATCCAAGTAAGAGGGCACCATTGTTGTCTGTGTTCCATTCAGTAGCTCTACACGGCATTAAAGTTACACTGCTCCACGTTTCCTAGTACCAATAGCTGAAATAGGGATTATTAGAGTGGAGCCCAACGAAAGAAAAACAAAATTATGAAACAGTGAACATGACACATCTTCACACAGAAACAATAACTATTTAAAGAGACTTATGTACCAGTAGCATCTTTGTAAAGACTGCAGATTTTCATGTGGTCCATGCTTGAAAATGCTGCTTGCTAATGCTTTTTTAAATGCCATTATAATGTTTTTTGTGTTATGATGACTGTGTGTGCAATAAACATTTCATTGCAATTCTGTTTAGTCGCGGTGCAGTTATTACGATTGTGTATAGTACAGTACTAGGCTAAAACGTGTGACTGTCTATGTGAAGATTTCGACGTAAATACCGTAATTGACCCCCCAAAAAAGAAGTGCACAGGGGGCCTAGAGTGTTCCACCAACGCCATTGGGGACCCCAATAATTTCTGTGAAGCCTTTTCTGCCTGTCCCAAGTTTATTGCTGAACCTTTGCTTTCCACAGGGCATCAAAGCATTGTGCCTTTGTGCTGGGGTCCTCTAATTTGGTTTTACTGCTGAAATCAGGAAAGACCATGTTGATCAAACAAATCTAATGGAGCTCTGAGAACTAGGCTGCTCTAGGACTGCGAGGGAGAAGTCCTGATGTCTTTCAGAATACAGAAAGCCTCTGCTACCTGGCACATAGACTTTCTGTGACCATTCCCTGCTGTGATCAGGAGCTCTGAGACCTGCAGCTCTCTGTTGGAGATTTTCAGTGTTCTGCAGAATGAAATGATTCACCCTTTGTACAGTCTTAATTAATTACACAACTTAATTATTTATTTACTTTGCGCATAGCTGGCATTCCTTACAGCATACAGGATGAATGCAGAGGTGAACTACTGTAACTACCAGACACTCTTCAGAAATAGCCAGGCACAGTTCTGGCATTTGAGCCAGGCTTCCATCTACCAGCCTGGTTGGAAAACTCGGGCTTTGTTTTAACTGGATCTGGAAAGAGCTCTTTGTTGTTGCAAATGTTCAATTAAACGTGGTGTTTAGTATCACAGCACCTAGAACAAGCATTTGTCAATGCCGAATGTTTCCTTGCTGGCATTGGCAGTGGAAGTGCAGGAGTTAGACAGATGCAGTATGGGAATGGCAGTGATGTATTGAACTGACGCCAACTCCACCCCCACCCTGCAGAGATGGACAGGCATTGGGGTGTGCTTGTGGGTCGTCACCCATAACGGTTACGACATTTCACCTCACCCTATCTTGCAGACACTGACAAGTGTCAAGGTGTGCCATGGGGTGTTCGGGCTTTACCGCCTCATTCCATAAGGAAATACGCTGAAATGGGTGCAGTATAGGAGAATGGGTTGAACTCTGGGGCCAAAGAGTCAATGCACCTCAATGCCTGTCACTGGCTGCAGGGTGGGGGTAGGGGTGGAATGGCCTGAGCATTACTGTCGACAATCCCAAGTCACACCCCTGACACCTGTCAGACCCTACAGGGTAGGGTGTTATGGTCGGAAACCCTAAGGCCTTGGGCGTGTCTTGGTATTTTTACTCTAAGTTTTCAACATGGGCTTTTGTGACCCCACCGCATGAACAGTGACACTATCAGTTTGTTAGCGGAAAGGTGATTTTGCACAGTGACTTGCACCATTTAACGCCACAGATGTGAAAACACATTTACAACATGATGTGAAAAATGACAGCTGTACTGTTCATGAGGAGGTGTAAAAAAAATGGTAATGTTGAAAATCTGGAGCTAAAATATAAAAAAAACTGGTGAAGTCACGAGCGTGCATAGAAACTGCGCATCACACACCCGTAATGCAATTATTTGGGGGAATTTTTTGCACCAGATTTTCAATACAGGTATTTTGGGACCTCCGCTCATGAACAGTGTTACTGTGATTTTCTTAATCTGTCCCAAACACTGATTTCCCACAGTGACTGCACTATTCTGCACTGGAAGTTCGAAAATGCATTTCGGCCAGGATGTGAAAAATGACAGCTCCACTGTTCATAAGAATGTGTGGAAAAATGCCAATATTGAAAATCTGGAGTGAAAATATTACAGATTTGTTAAGTTACGAGGGTGCGTAGAAACTGCTCAATGCAAGCTCGTAACACAGTCATTTTATGGACTTTTGTGACCAAATTTTCAACATAGGCATTTTAGGACCTCTGTTCATGAACAGTGTCTCTGTGATTTTCTTAACCTGTCCTGAACACTGATTTCCCACAGTAACCGTGCTATTCTGCGCCGGAAGTGCAAAAACACATTTCGGGCAGGATGAGAAAAATTACAGCAGTACTGTTCATAAGGAGGTGTGAAAAAATGCCAATGCTGAAAATCTGGAGTGAAAATATTACAAATTCCGCAATTGCAGTATGCATGGAAACTGTACAACTGCGCTCGTAACAGTCATTTTTGGGAATTTTTTCACCAAATTTGCAAGATAGGCTTTTTGAGAGCCCTCCTTATGAACAATGACACTGTTGTTTCGTTAATCAGTCCCGAAAGGTGATTCCACACAGTGACTGCGAAATCACCTTTTGGGACTGAATAACCAAATGACAGTCACTGAATTCATGAGGTAAGGTCCCAAGAACCCAGTGTTCAAAATTTGGTGCAAAACTTCAACAAAATGACCGAGATATGCACCAAAGTTGAAAAAACCCTATTTATGCCATTGTATAGCTTACCGGCATTTCTTCAGTTCCCAGTCAGCTTTGAAGAGTGCAGACATCGTCCCACTCCACCAAAGATCATTGTGTTGGCCTCTGGAGGGAAGTATGGGGTGAGGGAGGGTGTGGAGAGTGGGGTACGCAGAGGGTGGGCGCAGGTTGGGGAAGGGGGAAAAGAGAGTCAACGAGGGACTGTTTTCTTTTGTTACAGGTTTTTTTTTTTTATTTTACATAGACGACTTGGGACTTTTGTCATGCTGGGGTGGGCTCCCAGCATGGCACCTGGAAGTTTTGGAGCAGTGGAGCCAACGGAGGATTGGGCACCCCCATTGGCCATACAGTGTGAGGGGGGCGCATGAGGACGCTGGAGTTTTACCACGCTGGGGTGGGCTCCCAGCGTGGCACCTGGAAGTTTGTTTTTGGGGGGCACTGGAGCCGGCGGGGAATGGGCACCCTATCAGATTATACAGTGTGCTTGGGGGGTGTGCATGAGCTGAGGGGATTGGGCACCCTCGGCACCTAACAAATGGGGGCAGCGTATACAATGGCCGCTACAATCAGCAGTGCTGGCGATGTAGAGCAATTTGCATACTGCTGACGCGCGACAGTATACAATTGCCTACACGTTACCACTGCTGACTGTAGTGGTCGTTTGCTTTAAACTGTACGCCACTGCATCTGAACTGCTGTCATAGACAGCTGGGACATTCATTTGTGTGGTGCGGCCGCGCCTGCAAAAACGCTCAGGGCATTGGAAGCAGGGGTGCCACACCTACAAAAACTCGTATGGTAGCACTATGTTTCTTGCATTTGCGTGCAATCAAACATAACAAATTAGTTCTTCTGTGCCAGACTATGAAACATAGCAGAACAGGACTCTTCCACCACACACACGTGCACATGTGCACACACACACAAACAATTCCACTGATTTCTGTTGGCCCCATTTATATGAGATATTAGATTATTCTTGGATGGTCAGTGTGTACACAGATTGCAGCCAATTCATCAGGACTAGTGTAACCACCTTTTTAAGAAGCCCAGTTCAAGGCATTTTATACCGAAATGTGATTTTTCACAGGGCACTATGTAGCCTTGATCAATGCAACAGACATTTCTTTAAGAAATCAGAACTAAGCGTTTTCGTTTTGTTAGTTGTTCATATTGTTTCCTGTCATTTTTGGCATTTTATTTAAGGTGTCATAGTTTTCTACAACTTCTAGAAGAATGCAAGAAACTGTTTTTTTTTTCTAGTTTAAAATCAGGACATTTTGCATTTTTCCTATTTTTTTTTTTTTGGCAGGATACAGCCCTCAAACCAGGTCTGTAATGACTAAATTAGGACAGGTGGTAACCATATCCAGGACTTTCCCTCCTCCTTTTTAATACCCTGGCTCTTTCTATATGTATTTGAACTTCACCTTGGAATGTTTCACACTGTACCTGTTAATAGATCATTGCAGTCTTACATCGCCCTTATATGTGAGGCAAGAACTCACTGCCATCAATCATCAAAGATGGCAGTCACACAGAGGAGCATTTTGCAGCTTAGAAGGTGGGGACAGGTGATTCTGGGATGGGAAGAGGAGATAACATCCTAAAAAGGGAAGGAGAGCTGTGTGTGTGTGTTTTGTGAGAGAGAGAGAGAGAGACATACAGGCTGCCTCAAATGAGGGAAGTGTTCAGGTATGGTGCTGTGTTTAGCACAGTTTATTTATTTAGTTTTTATTTACTGGGTAGGTGCAATAGCCATAGAAATGACTATTTTCAGGCGCGGCCCGGGAGGTTACAGAGTGGAATTGCATAAAACAGAGAAACAAAACAAGGTTTCACAGTAAAAATACAAGCAAGATGATAAGAGCAAGGTACAAAACTGTGATTCATAACAAATCATGCAATAAGGCAATTTGCTGGCAGGTGCATGACATAGCTCACATATTTGCAAGGAATTATCTTGATGTAAAGTTCGGCAAGAGATTCATTGAAAACAAACAACCACATACTTGCAAGGAACTATCAGGTGTAATGAGCAGGGAAAATTACAAAATAACATGCAGTAGGCAGGTCCTTAGGCGAAAACATTCACACGGTTTGGGAGATGAGGTACAGAGTATTGCAAGTAGAAGCTTTTTGGCAATGATTACAAAGATCTAAGGAGTTGAGAATTAGTTATAGTAGGACAGGGCAAGGGGTTTGAGATAACAAGCCAAAGAGGAGAAGCATATCAAGTTGGGAGGGGAGACAAGTAGACAGGGAGGGGAAGGATTAAGTGCAAGGCATTATATAGAAAGCAGATCAAGTGCACAGCAGTGAGAGTAGGAGTGGTGCTAAGGGGGTGGGGTTGAAGCAAGAGCATCGATTAGAGGAGATGAGGTAGCCACAGAGCTCCTTTTTTAAAGGCATTATGTGAGGGTGCTTGGCAGATTGCTAAAGGGAGGGAGTTCCATAGCTGAGGAGCATGGTGAGTGAAAGCACTGCTGCCTTTGGTGGTGTTACTTTTCAGGACATATAGAAGGGATTTTCCAGCCAAGCGTAGGCCATAGCTGGACATCTGAGGAACAAGTAAATCAGCTAAAGTTTTTGGAGTTTGAGACTGCATAATACTGTCGACAGTCGAACCAAGGGAGTAAAGTCTAGCAGCACTTGGTGACAGCCAGTTTAGATCTGAGTAGAGGAGGCAGTGGTGTTTCCGCTGATGGGAGAAGGAGGCATAATGACAGATATTATTATAGGTGACGTCCCATCTATGGAGACTGGATTTAGGTAAGGCAGCATAGGTCGCAACTCTGTATGTAAGGGTGGGTAGAAGAATACCAAGAGCAATGGCAAGCCTTGCTGCAGGGGTTAGTGCATATCTGGTCCGGTACGCTATACCTAATTTAGAGTTGACAGATTTACACGAGTTCTGGATGTGAAGATCAAAGTTTAGGGACTGGTCCAGTGTTACCCCTAGGTACCTAAACGAGGTCACTGAACCAATAGGGGAGCCATCCAGACAAGAGGCCATGAAATTATTTTGGCAGGTTTTGAGTTTAGAATTTGTCCCAAATAGCATGGATTGGGTTTTGGCCTCATTAAGGACTAGTTTGTGATGCAAAAACCAGGCTTGAGTGCGCTGAAAGTCAGTGGAGAGCTGCAGATTGATGTCAGAGATGTTTTTCACGCTGGTGTGTAAGACTATATCATCAGCATAGAGGAGGGAGGAAGTGGACGTAAGATTGGAGGTGGTGTTATTGATAAATATAGAAAATAGCAGTGGCTCCAAAATTGAGCCTTGTGGTACACTAATATTCACTGTTGCCAGGTCAGAATAGGCTGAATTGTATTTTACAACTTGGACCCTGTTTGACAGGTAACTATTGAACCAGTTGACAACATTATGCATGAAGCCCAAAGACTTCAGGGTGGCAAGGAGAATGGAGTGGTTCACCAAATCGAAGGCCTTTGTCATGTGTATGAAAACAGCTCCAGTTAGAAGGCCTGAGTCCATAGCAGTGAGTGTGTCAGTAGTAAACTTAAACAGGGCCGTGGAGGTGCTATGACCCTTGTGGAAACCATGCTGGTCTGTTGTGAGAAGGTAATTTCTGAGAAGGAATTCGATGGTTTCTGTAGCAACTAATCTTTCCAGGATTTTGCTCAGAACCGAGAGGAAGGCAATGGTTCTGTAGTTAGATGGGTCTTTTGGGTCACCCTTTTTGAAGACAGGAGTGACCCTGGCTATCTTCCATATGTCAGAGACACTATTTTGACATAGAGAGAGCGTGAACATTTTGGCTAAGGGAGCAGGGCTGCTGTTTTTAGTAGTCTGGGTTCAAGACTGTCTGAGCCTGTGGCTGTGCTGTCTGAGATTGAGCTAAGTAGTTTAGAGACCTCCTGTCGCGTGATAGCCTTAAAGTAGAAGGAGGGGCCAGTGACTTCTTGCCTGGAGGTCACAGGAGGGCAGTGATGTTGTGAGACAGGGAAGGAGGATGTGTGTCAAATGTTCATAATGTTGTAACAGAAAAATACTGAAATAAATGTAAGAAGAAATGAAAATACATGCACTGTAATGCACTACCTCTTCTAGATAGACATGAAAATGAAAGACCAAACGTTAAGCAGCAGAAGAATGCTAGAAGCTGACCACTGGAAGGAAGTTGGAAGTGAAAGTAATTGTACCAAGAAACTGTAAGAAATGTCAAACAGTATGTGATAGATCTGGAGAGAGAGAGAGAGAGAGAGAGACCTGTTCAGATGGGGAGGGGACAGCCGGAGGGGAAGACTCAGCAGGCTTGAATGATTGCCCAATGCCCCACAGGATCAGGAAGCAGAAAGGAGGGGGAAAACACACATAGGAAGAAGTGTGAAAAAATTGAGGAGCAGGAAGAAGGTATGCGGATCACTTAGCCCCCCTGGTACCAGATTAGAGGTGAGATAACACTCTTCCCCCACAATTATTAGTGATCCACATTCATTATTATTGAGAGCCGGGCCGCCATGCAATCCTAAGCAGCCGCCCCTCATCTTGTGCAGCCGCCACTCTTTCAGGCTGCAATTTCTGTGTTGTGCCTTTAAATTTGTGCACTCGCGCTAGGAACGCATGTGCGATCAGGCATGAGAGGCATGGACGAAGAGCAAACATGGTCGGGATTTCTGGTGCAGCTGCAAGCTTGGTCGGGGATCACGGGGTAAACTAATTGTAAGTCAGCAGACCAGGCTGAAAGACTGGAAGGCGCCAAATTGCGGAGCCAATAGAGAACGAAAGCCTCTGGGAGTGACAATGCAGCAGCCTATAGTGGAGCAGCTACAACTGTTGGGTAAGTCCCATATCAGTAGTCTGCTGCCACTTTTAGGCATTGCGGTTCTGTCCTTGAATCACAATGGATGATCGATCGTTCTAGCTCCAGACTTAGTAGTGCAGTCAGCTTCCTTTGCCTAAATAACTTTGGAAACCTTAGGCAGTATAATTTTATTTTAGAAAGTCTTGAGTCCAACTTTGAAGTTTTACTGAGTGGGAGGGAAGGGGAGAGGTCGTCGCGTGGTCTCCAGCATTTCAGACCAGCATAAAAAACGTTCTGCCTTCACTCAAAGGGCAGCTGCAGCAAACAAAAAAAATACTGGCAGTAAAAGAAAAAACACCATAATATATGCACTGTGACTGGAATCAGTGCTGATTTATTTTCTGTGGAGAGTCAGATTCACTAGCTGATGTTGCAAAATAACCCAGGTTTCTTGCACGCCTGATGCACACTTGATTAGGATTAATGGTCAGACCTGCATTTTGATAGCTTGGGTAACTGCTTGTAGGTGGTGTGACTTGGGTGTTCTGGACTGTACACTACAACATCAGACCAGTAAGCACATTAAGCAGTGCAAGGGGGCTAGACATCTGTCCTTTGGGGGAAAAAAAAAATCTTATTAAATTGAAGTGGGTCGTTGGGCAGGGGAGAGAGAGAGAGCTCATTGTGTGGTCTCCCACAGTGTTTGAAGGGCTGCAGTGCATAAAAAAGAAAAAATAGATATTACTGGCAGTAAAGAAACAAAATAATTCATCAGTGCTCTGCACAATAGTCAGATCATTACTACCTGTATGACACAGCCGGTTGTGTTTGTGAGGAGACACTGGGGACAGACATTAGCCTGACTACTTGCCCTCCCCCCAAAAAAAATCGGTGCTCCAAATGGTGCCTCCAAGGGGGTCTGCCAGTCCTGTCCTGCTAGTCTTGTGCAGTCAGTTGCTTTGTCAGTGTGTGGTCACAACAAAAAAATATTTGTGAGAAAAAAAATTCAGGGCTCCTGCCTTAACTGTGCCACTAGGGGTCTAGTCTCTGTCCCAAACCCTGATTCAGGGAAGCAAGGGGTCTATACTCTCTGTCCCACCGGTCAGGTTGTGCAGAATTGCTTCGTCAGTGGTCACTTGTTCTAAACCCTGATTCAGGGAGCAAAAAAATATTTGTGTGAGGAAAAAAAAAATTGGGACTCCTTAACTGTGCCACCAGGGGGTCTACAGTCTGTCCCACAAGTCAAGCTGTTGTGCAGCCTTGCTTCGTCAGTGGTCACTTGTTTCTAAACCCTGTTTCAGGGAATAAAAAAATATTTGTGTGAAGAAAAAAAAAATTGGGACTCCTTAACTGTGCCACCAGGGGGTCTACAGTCTGTCCCACCAGTCAAGCTGTTGTGCAGCCTTGCTTCGTCAGTGGTCACTTAAGTTGTTTCTAAACCCTGATTCAGGGAATAAAAAAATATTCGTGTGAGAGAAAAAAAAATTTGGGGCTCCTTAACTGTGCCACCAGGGGGTCTACAGTCTCTGTCCCACCAGTCAGATTGTGCAGTCTTGCTTTGTCAGTGGTCACTTGTTCTAAACCCTGATTCAGGGAGCAGTGTGAGATTAACATTTGGGGCTCAACCAGCATTACCAGACTCTCGTTCTGTATTGACAAATAAACACGACAACACTTGGGGAGCTTTATTGTACACAATGCAGAAACTAACTAACTTTGGTTTCAAATTAACTCAAAAACGGAAACATCCTGATCAAGATGACAGTTGTGAGTCGATGATTGGGACAATGCCAGTTGGTCCAGTTGATATCGCCGTCGATGTCCAAGAGACTCCCTGCACCTACTCCTGTAATACAGAAAAAAAAACCTCTAAGCATAGAGCAACAGGCTTTTATACTGGCTGGCTTAACTAATGCTGTTGGTTACAGTACAAAGAAAATGATGGCATGTTTTGTGCATTTTGCATAAAACATAAACAGATGCCCAAATCAGGAACAGTTTGGGTACTCAGTGGGTGTAAGACATTCAGAGAAGATGCTATAAAAAGGCATCAGAACAGTTCAATTCACGTTGTTGCTTCTGAACTGGAAGCTAACTGCAGAATTTCAGCTTCAGAAGGTGGAATAGAGCAGGCAATGCAGCAGGCCCTGACCCTGGAACAAGAAGCTGTTGTGGCATCCCTTCGTTGCATGTACTGGCTAATAAAAAATGAGCTGCCTCACACAACAAAATATGGCTCACTGCTGGATCTATCCAAATCATTGGGATGCAAATACCTAGACAATATACATATTGCTGATGCTGTTAAATATCGTTCTGATCGAACTGTCAGAGAAATGGTTCTCTCTCTGGGTGAGGTGGTCAGGAGATCAGTTCTTACAGATTTGAAGGCTGCCAAATTTTTTTCATATTTGGTGGACGAAACAACTGATAATGCTGTTATGAAACAGCTCATTTTGTATGGTATGTACTGCAAAGAAGGGAAACCCAGAGTTTCTTTCCTGGGACTTGAGAGGAACTAATTGATGGAAAGGCAGACACAATTGTTAAAAAAATGCTGGAGTTCTCTGATAACAATCAAATCTCAGTTGATCACCTTGCAGGGTTAGGCAGTGATGGAGAAGCCGTTGTGCTGGGCAGGCAAAATGGGGTGGCTAAAAAGCTTAAAGAAGTCAGCCCAATTCTTGTTGAAAATCACTGTATGGCTCACCGGGAGCCTTGGCTGTAAGGCAGCAGCAAATGAAGTGAGCGCCATTAAAAAGTTTAATCAAACACTAGATCGCTTACACAGATATTATGAAAACTCTGCTGTTTGCATGGCTGCCCTGAAAGAAATTCAGCAGGCGATGGAAAACCCTGTTTTAAAGCCTAAACAGGCAAAAGCAGGTGGTTGTCCCATGATGCAGCATGTGACACACTAAGGAAGATTTTCCCATCCGTTGTTACGTCCTTGCATAGAGAGGCCTCTGAAAGGCATGATTCCCAAGCTGTGGGCCTAGTAAAAATGGTGGAAAACTGGGAGTTTTTTCTCTATTTTATGCATGATGTGTGACATACTTCCACGCCTTAGCATCTTATCTAAATGCTTTCAAACATCAGCTCTGAATTTTACTGATATAAAGAGACATTTACATTCCACTTTAGAGATTCTTAAGGCACGCCTACTGGTATCTGGTCAATACTTCTCCTCCGTTTCGCCTGAACTAGTGCTCCTGAATGATAATGGCCTGAACTTGCCATTTAGCGAACCACAGTTAAATCATTTCAGAACCTCTGTGCATGACAAGTTTATTAGGGCCCTAATTGCTCAAATTGAGCAAAGGTTTCCAAGCACAGAACTTTTGGATGCGTTCAGTATCTTTGACCCCAGCATGATACAGGAAGGTGATATTGAAGAGTTGGAAGGGTATGGTAGTGATAGCCTTGAGATTATTCTTGGTCAGTATGCTACTGTTGTGGATGTAGATGCTTCTGCACTGGAATGGGCTTCTTTGCGTAGTCTCATGTTCACGGAAAAGATGGCCTTTAAGACTATTTCTGATGTGCTGCATGCTCTGTCTACTAAGTATGTAGACCTGTATCCAAACATATCTACTTTGGCAGAACTGGCAATGATAATACCCATGTCAACTGCAGATTGTGGGGGTTTCTGCACTGAATCAAATAAAAACGCAGGAACGAAATAGATTAAGTGCCAGTGTGCTAAATGCACTAATGCTTTTCTCAATTGAGGGCTCTGATGTTGACAGTTTCCCTTATTTGGAAGCTGCAGCTCACTGGGCAGGACTGCGAAACCGAAGATTAGATCTTGGCCTTGCAGGCACTAGTAAAGAGGTGTAATATGGCCTCACCAAAATGTCAAGACTCTCACAAACTGTTGCCTGGCCTGCAACTAGAATGCAGAGGTTCTCCAGTATGTTTTATCACACTTTTCTTTTGCTACTGCACACTACAGAGGCCTCCAGATCATCATATTACTCTTATTTCTTGTTTCTTATGTATTTATTGCATCCCGACTGACCCCGCCCACCGGTAGCTCCGCCCCTGATGACCCCACCCCCTCTGGCTCCTCCCCTTACCACCGCTCTATATTCTCACGCAATGTGCAACACTGATCATTGACCATCACAGTCGATACCCTGCTTCTCAGGTGCCTCTCGAGTATGGGCCTTGGGACAAACTATAGGGAACATTGGAAGGGAGGCGGGAGGAAGGCTCCCAAGTGCCCAGAATACAGAGGTCAAGAGCCAATCAGAGGTTTTCCCCAAGCCGACAAAAGGAGCAGTGTGTCTCTCTCACAGACATAAGGAAATCAGCTCTTAAAGTGTTGCTCAACATTGTTATTTATTATCATAGCTCAAAATGCCTATATAACGACTGATCAGTTTCAGTCACACGAGGTGTACAGAATTTTACTGGAAATGTGTTTCAAAGGCATACCTCTCAACCTCTCAGCATTAAAAATCACAGCACTGGCCTTCAAAAATCTTAGTAGATTGCCAGAATGTGGAGTACTTTCTTATTTTAAAGAGTAATCTGTCTACAAATAGTGGGCCCCATAGGGTTAGTGATAAGAAATGCTTCTATTAACTTAGTTTAATGATTTAATAATTTGTGTGTCCAGAAATAGCTCTAACATTATTAAGAATATCAGTAAACCTGTGCGGAGCAAGGGTAAATTTGATTGTGAAAATCATAGCGCTATCCGAAATTCATAGCAGTTGAAAGGTATGTTCAAAGGATTACTGACTGCTCTGATGTGACTTGAATAACGCAAGTGCATATATGTCTGTACAAGAAATGAATGAAAAATAAAGTTAAAAAAAAAAAAAAAAGGACAACGAGCAAAGCCGGAAGTGCTGAGTACAAACTAAGTGGTTTTATCCTATGGACCCTTTCCTTCCAGATGTGTCCTCGAAAATACCAGATTGCACCCAGTGTAGTCTAAACTTCCAAAGAGTTTCAGGGGAAGAGGGAAACATTAACAAAGTAAGAATCAAAAAAAAATTAAAGAACTTATTTTTGCAGTCTTTCTATTGTTTTATTTTTTATCTTTCCGATAAGAAGAGCCACCACCTCTCCTCTCCTCTCAATAGCTAGAGATCTGTGAAGTTCTCTTGTCTTACAGAGTGTTTTTAATTTTTTTTATCACAGAAAAATGTCACAAATTAGTCACAAATTGCGCACTTCACGGGGGGCCATGGCACTGACGCTTTGCGCGCTTTTCATTAAAACTGCACAAAGCTTTGCCCCCAAAATATTACTTTGCTGCAGTTCTACTTACAGTCTGATAGGCCACATCTGCTCTAGTGCACAGAACTGTTACTTGTGAGTTCTGCTTAGCGACCCACGTATGTGCAACTGCTCTGTCTGCCTGATGGTTAGCACATTGGGGAGTTAGTGGGAAGAGCGACGGCACTTTTTAAGTAATATTATTGAAAGATACTGACTGCAGGAATGTCAGAAACGGCAGCGTGGATGAGACAAAGTAATTTCTTAAATATTTTAAAGCACTCTGGATACCTGGGGGTAGGACTGAAGGGGGTGGGGAAGGGTTCACTGTATTAAAAAAACATGGCTGCATGACTGCCATTTGTTTTTTTGTTCTGTGTGAGTGTATTGGTACTGTAACTTACCAGACAAGAACAGCCAGTTTATATAGTAAATTATATATAAAGCAGTTGTTTATTGTCTGGTAAGTTCATGCCATGTAATTATGATGAGATAATTACACAGGCTGAGAGTGCTTGCCAACCACTCACAGTAAGGATTTCTCTTACTCATTTTATAAAGTGCAATTAGGCATTCATTTTGGGCATTGTAGTCAAATATCTGCCTATCCTCCTTTCTTTCTCTGTACAGATCTCTCTGTTTTTGTTTTCTGTCTGACTGTATAAAATAAAAAAAAAACAATCTTCATAGAGGATGTCTCTGTCATCAGGTCACACCTACGTAACTTAGCTGTCAGGCATCAGAATCACGTGGAAGCTTTTTTTGCAACAGTTTATTAGGGGCTGCCCACCCCAATGTTAAGCTCTGATGTCACATGCTCTATATAAGATCAAGTGGCCCCGCTCCCTCCTCAGTTCTTTCTCACCATTGACCACTCAAGCATGGACTCCACGGAAGCTTCGTCACTCAGTCTGACTGCCAAAACTACTTACCTTTTTCTTTGGTATTTGCTTTTGAATCACTTTTTTTTAAAGTGATTCCTTTTGTCTTTGTGTTGAGAACTAATCCTTCATTGGCTCTCTTCCATTGCTGCTGCTGCTGCAGAAAGAAGATTTCTTCAACTGATGACCATGAACTCTGTGTCTGCTGTCTTGGGCCTGATCACAACATTCTCACCTTTTGAGTTCTGCCTGAAGTTCAACCTCACCACCTGGCGCCGATGCAAGAAAGCCCTGTGAAGTTCGTCATGAAGCAACAGGCAGCCAGCGAAGAGCAGGGGTGTTCCAGCCCCCCCCCACCAAGTCGATGGCACCCTCTTCAGGCTCTCAAGTCACCAAGGCCCAGGACAAGTCCTCGGGGAAACACTTTCATCAGGATAAGGACCAGCCTAAGGACCATCCCCCGACAGTGATCCCTATCCCTGTTGGATTTTTTCCCCCCTCTTCTCCTGGGATCGCTCCATCGAATGCTTCAGCATCGGCACCTCGCTCTGTGCAAGCCTCTGCTGCTATCAGGCCCCCCATGGAGGAGAGTTCTCCCAGCCTTATCAGAGCAGCGGAGGGGCCATTGACCCCAGCCCAGCCATCGAGATCCCTCGAAACTCGAGTGGACCCTACTGCTTCTACTATGGTTAGTGGTGGTTCATTGGAGCTGGGTTCTGCACCTTCTCCATTGCTGCCTTTGTTGACGACGTTTTCTTTTTCCGCCGTCGACCTTACTGATATTCTTTCCTCCATTACCTCGTCTCTCATACTACAGTTTGTTTCATGGCCTGGGCCATCATCCCCTACACCTTCTGGTTCTTCCTCAGTGTTGACACCAGTTCGACCCATCCACCCCGCACATTCTAGGGAGCCATCAGTACTCTGACCATTGGTCCCTGCTTCTGAACAGGCTGACGTCGAGGAGGAATATCATCTTGATCTCATCCACCCCAAGGAAGAGGATGAGGAGGAAGACATTGATGTGGACTCCTCTAATAGGTCTACTGTTTCCTCCAGGAGAGAGCACTCAGTCAAACTTACCTCCAGGTCTCCCCATAGGACCCATCTTTCTTCAACATCATGAAGCAGCTCTCCTCCACTATGGGGACCCAGATTGAGGAAGAGGATGTCACCAGGAGGAATCTGGTGGATTTCTGCAGATCCCAGAATCTCCACCCAAAGATATTCCTCCTCAGCTGCCAGCACTGAATGATGCTACCACTGCTGTCTGGCCCAGGCTCAACCTAGTATCAGACATTCCGAGCTTTACCAGGCACCTCAGGTGCTGCCCTTTTATGCAGCCCAGCTGGAAACTAACCCAGTGGTAATTAAGGCCACTCATGACAGGACTAAGACATCCAAGCACCTTAGATCTTACTTCGAGAGGGTTCCTGCAGTAGGTCATTACTTCTAGAACAGCCTTCAGATGTTCCCCCCAGTTCTCACCTCTTATCTTCCAGACCACACAGAGGTGCCCAGAGAGGAGGTGCTCACCTTGCTGCGCAAAATGGCCATAGAACCAGTGCCCAGGTGTCAAAGAAACAAGGGGTTCTACTCCAGGTTCTTCTTGGTTCTCAAAAGAACAGGGGAATTGAGGCCCATTCTAGACCTGGGGAAGCTGAACCTTTTTATCCAGTACTGAAAGTTCTGGATGGTCACTCTGCATGGCCTTCTTCCTCTGCTCAGGCAGGGCGACTTGCTAAGCTCCCTTACTATACAGGTGATACCTGCAGTTACTGTTCCGGGGGAACATTACCAGTTCAGGGTATTGCCCTGTGGCTTGTCTTCTGCGCCACGGGTATTTACCAAGTGCTTAGCAGCTGTAGCAGCAGCCCTGTGGTGCGAAGGCCTGTATATGTTTCCATACCTGGACGACTGGTTACTGAAAGACCAGTCCAGGGAGCTCCTGTTGTTCATGCCAGAGTGCACCTTACAATTGAGCGGTGGCCTTGGTTTGATATAATAGGAACTCTAAGGCATAATAAAAATCAGTTTAAAAACATCTCTATTCTACTCTATGGAGCTCTGGATTATAGTGAGACTGCTATTAAAGACCGAGAAAGCTCCATCCTGGTCAGGTGCAAAAGAGAGGTAGAGCTGGGTATCATCAGCATAGCAGTGAAACCTCAGCCCATACCTTCTTACAATGTCTCCGAGGGGCAGCATATACACCGCGAACAACATGGGGGACAACACTGAGCCCTGAGGTACCCCACATGATAGCGAAACTGGGTCCGAGGAATAAACCCCAAATACCACTCTCTGAGTTCTTCCCATGAGGAACGATATAAACCACCCAAGGACTGTACCTGACAGTCCACAGGTGAACCTCAGACGGTCCAGTAGCACCCCATGGTCCATGGTGTCAAACGCTGATGAGAGATCCAGAAGAACCAAGATGGAATGGCTCTTCCGGTCTCTAGCCATCAGGAGATCATTGAGCACCCGAACCAGCGCTGTCTCAGTACTATGTCTCTTTAGAAATCCGGACTGGAGGGGTTCATAGATGTCATGGATGGTCAGATGGTCCTCCAGCTGTGCAGCCACTACTTTCTCAATCACCTTCCTTAAAAAGGGAAGGTTAGAGATTGGTCTGTAGTTTTCATGGCAGTCTGGGTCCATAGAAGCTTTCTTCAAGAGTGGTGTCACCACCGCCTCTTTCAGGGAGCTAGGAAACTCACCTAAAGAAGAGAAAAAAAATCTGTTTTGTTTGTGGAGTGAGCCTTTATTTGATTTCACGCTTCTCATAGGCAGCAGTAAGTGAAATCAGCTTGGGACTCATCCCCATTCATTATTTTAGCACAGCGGGCCACCATTCAATATTTTTTTAACCTCCACTCTATTTTTTGCCACACCCTGTATTTTTATGTATTACTGATTGTTTCTTTATAAAATCCTCCAAAATTGTATTTTATTGTCATCCTTTATTGCACTGCTACCCCTGTTGTGATAACAGTGTACTATATTTTACTTAAAATCCATTTATGCACATGTACAGTGCACATAGAAGGTCGGGAAAAATAATACACCTTTTGACCTTATCACCACTGCCACCACCCTGTATTTTCAGACACTGGGGAACCTGTCATGGTCATGAAAGTTCTGTCCATCCTCGCTGTACTAAAGTGCAAAAGAGAAAGATGCAAGGAAGAGGAGAGAGAACAACAGCCATATAAGTAACAGAAGAAAAAAAAAAAAAGGTGGAAGAGCAAAGACAAAAATTAGTCAAAGAAACATAGAGTTTGATGGCAGCAGACCGAAGGCCTATCAAGTCTGCTGTTACTATATTACCTCAAATGGAACAAAGTGGTCTAGGAAACAGAGTAAAAATACTGAATATTTGATCATGTATTATAAAGAGTGTCAGTACCCTGCTGTGCGGTATAAACCAGAGATTTTCCAGATTCTGGAGAACTTTGAGGCCTGGAAGGATGGTGTTCGGCTGGCTTACCTTAAATGTAGCAAATTATTTTACCCAGTTGTTTAAATGGAATGAGAGGGTCAGGGAGTGAAATTAAAAGTCTGACTCCTTCCAACAGCTAAGTCGGGAAGTACTGCTGCTGTGCCAAGTGACTCCTCTAAGTACATAAACCTGCACTGATCAACATGTAAAATAATGGAGTATTTACTGGAGAAAGATGATCCAAGTGGCCCACTAAAAGTGATTGTTTCCTCTGACATCGATGAGTTCACCCAACCCTGAAGTATCCTAGGAGCTGTACAGGGCTGTCTCCATTTCACTGGGGCTGTGCAAGGAAGTCTAGTCAAGTGGGTCAAATGTTTGGTGCAGAAGCAGCCAGGGCTGACCCCCCACACACACACACAACAGAGCAACAGAACTGTGCTCCCAGTTCATCAACTACCTGTGTCAGGCTATGGCAGGATTGTTTGTGGAGGAGGAGGACAGTCCTAGGGCAGAAGGTTGAAGGTGATGACATGGCAGTAGGTCAGGATTATAATATATATATTTTTTCCAAGCGCCAACCATGACAGGTGTCACTGCCTCTGAGGGCTTTTTTTGTTTTCAGATTTCCCATTGAGCTGTTTTTTTTTTTTCAAGTTCAAGTTTATTGCAGGAAAACTCCACTGAGCACGCTCATTCACAAGGAGGTCCTGAGGAACATATACAGACAAAGGAAATTACATACATAAAATTTTGGCACATAAAAGTATACGGTACATGTGGTACATAGTGCTCATAATATGACATAAAAAGGTAATATTTATAAACGGAACCTGGAGAAATCATTAAAAGTAGAGAAACTACAGCCAAAAAAGTTGGAACAAGAGCAATAGGATGCATAAGGTGAAGGGAGAGTATACAGTAAGATAGGTGCAAAGGGGAGTGGAGAAGGAGAAGAGAGGGGGCTTGAGTGTAAGTGTGTCTTGCACACTCCCCACCCCCAACCTCCAGCTCACTGGCACAACTCTTGATCCCCCTCATGAGAGGGGGACAGGAAAATGTAAAGTGGTGACTCATTATAAAGTCAGCCTCCTCCCCCAGAGAGTGTAGCGCACTCACTGTGTAAGTGTAAGCATCTCACTGTGTTGTCTTTTGGGGATGGCCAAACAATGAATAAATTACTCTTCATGGTTTTGTGAACCTGGAACCAGTTTCAAATATCACAGCCAACACTTATCTGTCACTCCACGGCAATGATAGAGTACTAAGAGGTGGATTATTTTTGTCCTTTCATTTGTTTTTTCAGTAAAAGATATCACATACCGTAGAAAACAAACAAGTCAGCACAGTTCATATAAATAAATTGTCCATACAGGCAAATGCATATACTGTACATACAGTTAAGGGATAATAAGGACTTATACAGATGATCACATATATTTTACAGATGCTAATTTACCATGAACAACGTCCTAAAGTGGTTCCAGGATAACCAGCTTAAGGTTAACACCAGAAAGACAGTGATCATGAACTTTGGCTCCACCCAGAGACTGACCAGGTTGTCGTCCCCCCTGTTGTCATCAATCTTAATGGTACCCATAAGAAGCTGTCCCCGGAGTCTGTACCGAGAAGTCTGGCTGGACAGCAAGCTTGACTTTTCCGTCCATGTAGATGCCATCCACTCCAAACTCTGCCCCAAACTGGGTGCCTTATTCAGAAACAAAGAATGTCTCCCCCTACAGATCTGTAAGAAGCTGGTAACCAAAATGGTCCTCCCAGTTTTCAATTATGCTGTTATCGTCTACAGCGTAGCCCACCCCCCCCCGTCCCTTGCCAGGCTGGGTACCCTATGCAGAGCCTTCTGCAGCTTTGCCACTGACTCTCCCCTCGTTCCCAACACTGCTCCTTCTACACTTCCCTCTCCATCCTCCCCTGCTGTCATGTCGTCAGGCCCACTGCGCTGCTTTCATTGCCAAATATTGGTTTGGGTCTCTGCACTCCTATCTCTCCTCCCTGCTGTCCCTTGCTTCCAGCTTCTCCTGCTTGATTCAGTCCAGGGATACCTGCACCTTCTCCATCGCCCACCCGCACTCCCCTGCTGGCCAAGCAGCCTTCTCCCATTGTTTCTCCTCCCTCTGGAACCTGCTCCCTTCTCATCTCTGTCTAGCCCCCTCTCTCCCTGCCTTTAGACTTCACCTGAGACAACTAACAACGCCCTCCTGCCCCTGCTTTCCACCCTAACTCTGTACCTCTTTTCCCATTTCAGCCCTCCAAATGTTGCCCTTTTGTTGCTGTACTTTTGCCTGCTGCAAATGCTCCTATGCTGCTGCTGTTCTTAGCTGCATTTACCCTACCACTGCCTCCTACTTTTTGAATTCCACAAGCTTCTCTCCCCTTTCTTTTATGATTGCTTACTTTATCCATGGCTGCTACAGTGGGAAGCACCTTGATTGTTGTCCTGGACTTTTGCTATTTCCTCAGAGTGTACCAACTTCCCCGTGTTAAACTTGCTGAGTTTGACTTGCATTTTGTATATTATACTGCACTTGTAACATGTTTCCCCTTTTACCCCTACCCGGTTTGCACCTGGAAATGAGCCCTGTCTCAGTGTGCCTTTCCCGGTTGCCAACTTTTACCTAGATAGATAGATAGATAGATAGATGGATAGATAGATAGATAGATAGATAGATAGATAGATAGATAGATAGATAGATAGATAGATAGATGTCTCCCACCACCTCCTCCCTCCTTCTAAACTCTCAGCTGCTGGCCTCTCAGAAGCTGCCATCAGCTGGTTCCACTTCTGCCTTGGGGGCAGGATTCAATCTGTCAAAATTGATGACACTCTGTCCCTGCCCCCCCTGTAACCACGGGGGTCCTGCAAGGCTCAGTACTTGGACCACTGTTATTCTCCATCTTTCTCAATGACCTCCCCACTGCCTGCTCATCTGCATCCATCCACATGCATGCGGACGACACGGTCCTATATACCTCTGTCCCCTCCACTGCTGACGTTGTGCACAGGCTCCAGCTTGACTTTGACTAAATTCAGCTCTGGTTGCACTTAAACCAGCTATTGCTGAATGTCAAGAAGACTGTCTCCATGTCTTTTGTCATTAGACAGAGACTCTCTGGACTTTCCTCTCTTCCCTCTTTCAACACCCTAGATGAGTCCCCACTGGAGGATGTCACCTCCTTCAGGTATTTAGGGGTTTGGCTCAACTAACACCTCAACTTCTCTGGCCACGTGGATGCTATTGTCAAAAAACTGCACCCAAAGCTCGGTGCCTTGTTCAGAAGCCACGACTGCATCCCTTTACTGGCCCACTGTGCTATTATCCAGAGAATGATCCTCCCAATCTTTGCCTACGGTGATGTGGTCTACAGTGCCGTCCCGGGTACTTCTCTTGCCAGATTGCACACTCTCTTCCATTGTTGCTTTGAACTTGACTGTCCCCCTTGCACTCACCACTGTTCTCTGTACCCGTCTCTATCTTTCCCATCTCCTGAGGACAGGTGCTGTGCCCATTGTGTCAACATTGTTAGCAAATTCTGGTTCAGTTCCCTTCTCCCTACCTCTCTGCCTCCCTTTCCCTACCCTCTCCCTCCTCTCATGCCCTCAGGAGCTCCAGTGTTCAGACTGAGCTGTCCCCTCCACGTCCATCGACCAAGCTGCTTTCAGCCACCATTTCGATAAGCTCTGGAATTCCTTCCCTCGTGCCATCCGGAATGCCCCCTCATCTCAAGTCCTCTCCTGCCTTCTCTGTGGCCTCTCCTCCCCCTCCTGCAACTGCTTCTAATTTTTCATCCCCCCAACCTCTCAGCCTCCCTCCCTTGAATTCAAGCTCTCAGTGATTTTCATTGTATTTCACCTAGTAGCTAGGCACTTTTGCAACTCTGTAATGCACACATTTGTACTTTTTGTAATATTGTAATTGTATCTGGTATTGCCTGTCTTTCATGACTTGTATTGTATCCACCTCTCCCTCCCCCAAGGACGCATCTGGAAATCTGGAAATGAGCAGATTGTTCAGTATGCCTTTCCTGGTGAAACTTTTAAATAAATAAAGGGGATGAGCTAACCCATGGGATCAAGGTTTAACTTAGCCCGTTAAAGTTAAGTTGTACATTATTACTGTAACAATTTGAGAGACATAGAGGAGGTTGATTGTTGATGAACTGTGTTGTGATGTAACTGTGACTTTTTGGGTTTTTGTAATTGTTTAACCAGGAGTGGCACACTAAGCTGAAAGCTTATTTACAGGTGCATCCTGGGAGCATAGGGAAGTTAAGTGACTTGCTTAGGGTCACACAGTATGCAAGTGGGGGCTGTGGGATTCAAACCCAGGTCTCCAGATTTGCAGCTCAGAGCCTTAAACCACTGCGCTATATATTTTTTCCATTCACAGTAGGAAAGCTGATGCTGGAAATCAGTAGTCTATTCAGACTAATGTTATACATGGCGTATGTGAAAGCTATAACAAACAGGGTGTGCAGGTGTAAAGAAATATATGCATGCCTCGAGGGTTTGGGCATGAGTTGCAATCGAGGGCCTGCAAACATGCAAGAAGTGCATATATTTCTTTTTGACCACATGCACTGAAGTGTGTTATCTTGCTTATAAAATGGGTGCCAAACAGTTTCATTAATAAGATGATTTAAAAAAAAAGAACAGCAACCATTGTGGTGTGTTTTCATAAAGAAATAAACACCATGTGATCTGTTAGTGCCAATGAGATAATAGGATTTTTTTCTCATTTTGTAATCCAGAATAATCCTTTCCCTGAGGACCTGTCTACACATATGATGGCAAATTGGCATAACCCTAGTATCTCAGAAGAGGGGTTATAGTAGCTGGCAAGAGGGGTGGTGACTGGAATTTCTGTAGCCCAGACAGACAGTTCATCTGGAGTGGGGATATGAACACTTATTTATCTCTCCAAAGCAAAATGTTTCTCGCACACACGTACCTTTAAAATGGGATGTCAAGGCAAAAAAGCTTAATAGCAAACCATTTTATTAAAAACACAGGTGCAACAGAAGTCTTGCCGACATGTTTCGGACATAAGTCCTTCTTCAAAATGCTTATTCATCTCTCTTTGGGTATGCAAACAATGTTTACCAAGCCACTAGTATCAGGGGACTTTGCACCTTTTAGCTGGTCCCTGCAGGAGAGATGTCACTGCTTGACTCTGCTACATTCTCATCTCACACCTGCTTGTGTGCTGCTTCCACCCATCAAGGTGCATGGAGCCCTGTCTAAGCAGACATCACACAGTACACCAGTCTGTCTGCTGGCTGATGTCCAGGAAGGCTGTGTTACGAGTTTTGTCAGCATATACCAAAGTGTGCCTGGCCCTTCAGTTAATTTAGACAAGGCTTACTCCTGAGGCACACACAACTTTTGCACTTGGAACACAATTACCTGTTTCAAGTGCTGTTTGGCAGATTTCACAATATAATGCGTGACAAATTGAGAGTATTATTGGATTACACTGAGTTCCTGTCCTATCCTGCAAGATACCTTGGTAGAAACTGAAATACTGCACTTGATCCTCTGGGACTGCACTACAAGTTTAGTCCCCCAAGTCTTCAGAAATCAGAGCTGCGTGAGCCTCTCAGAGTCTGAATGCTTGAACTTTTCCGGTCTAATTGTTCAGTGCGATACGTTTACCCCTTTTATGGCAACTTTTGGAAACTGTAAGTGAAAAAGGCATAAAAATCACAGACCCACCCCCCCTTAGTCAACTGTACAATACTTGTTTGGGGGTGCTTTTGATTCCTTGAGTCCAGCTGCCCTCAGTTGTTGCCTGTCCTGATGGGGGTGGGAGGTCATGGATCAGACACGTAAGTTGCTGTGCTGCTGAGCTAGCACCGGCACCCTACTTTCTTTTCACAATCCTGGCTTGCTGATAGGGCTGAAGAACAGGGAATCTTATCTCAGAGCAACATGCCAAGTGCCTCGGGCCACCCAGTCACCCAAGAGGCTTGCGTTTGTCAACCACCCAACATGAGGCTTTCTTCTGAACCAAGGCCTTGCAGCAGTGCTTAAAGGGTTTTCCAGTCTCCATGAAAATGTTTTACAATACAGTAGTGAGACACAATGCAACTTACATTTCATTAATTTCCTGTGCTTTTGTTCCATCATTCTTTATTAATCAGGACATAACCTTATCTTTACCCTCCGGACTTCATCTCATCTTTGTGCTTCAACCCCCTCCCCCCCCAACACACACACACACACACACACACACACACACACACACACACACACACACACTGAAGTCATAATTCTCCGTTCCTGACATCAATAATCTTTTGTTGCAGAATGACTTTGGGGTGGGAAACCAGGAATATGAGATTGTGTCTGGGATACAAAGATCCTGCTTTCATGTAAGCGTCCTGTAATAAAGAATGAGAAGCCACAATACAGAGAATGAATGAAGTACAAGCTGAATGTTACATTTTAAAATGTTTTCCCTGGTTACTGGAAAAATCTCGTCGAGATTGTTTTTGCTGACTGAGAAGGGTGGGCTAGGAAATATTTAAATATCAGCCTTGTCCCCCGGGGGGGGGGGAGGGGTATACAGGAAGAATTAAGTGATATTAAACCATGGCAATTTGTTGGTGGATTAGTGAACAGGAGGAATTTAGCCTGGACACAGGTTTTTCAAGAAGGGGTAAGCGATCTTTAATGTCCACTTGAACAACAAGGACCTGCAGACAGGACCTGAGTATAAAGATTTATCTGAAAGATGGGCCATATAGAAGAATGAAACTGGGCTACAAAATAAGGAGATATTTGGTGGGCTCTGTGCAACAGGATTTGGTGGACTAAGGGTGTGACAGGTCTTATGGTAAGCGGCCCAGTCAACAAAGTGGACAGTAATGCAGGCAACTTATGCATATACTGGCAACGTCACTCCACACACCAGTGCCAGTCTGTACCAGGCATCATGCTCAAATCCCACCCATTGCACTCCGCAGGTGCAGAGATTTGTGCAGGAGTGGCATGGAGGTGGGACTGTGCCGGACACTTGGAATCCAGTTATATGCCCGGGTTTGCACTGCAGTAGATCCCCTGGATGAAGCAGGGGAACATGGGATAGGCGCTACCTCTCCCTCAAAGATTCCGCAATAGCAGTAGCAAGGTTCGGTGCTCCGCGCTAAAGAGCAGCCAGCTCTTCAAAATGTGAATACCCTGTCCATGCAAGTACAGCACTTGAAAAGGACAATGAGCATGAATTGAAAATGCAAACATATTTGAATCTGTGCTCAGACATCCCATGCATACACAGCAGGTGTAGTGGTTGGTAATCATACAAAGCGCAGAAATGGCTAATGCAATGGGTAGTGCACAAATGCTTTTCATCTTCTTAAAGTCTGCTGGGCTCAGGCTACAGTTGCAGCTGTCCCTGGTGCTTAGGCTATCCCAGCCTTCCTCGGGGGGGGGGCATTTCTGATTAACGACCACTGTGTGTGCTGTGTATGCATGGGACATCTGAGCACAGATTAAAATACCTATTCTAGGGATGTGGAGATGTTCTTCTAACCACACGTCTGGCAGTGTTCTTTCCCTTTAAGAGTCACCTGAAAGTCTTCAAGCTGGCTCCTCCAATCCACCCGGGTGGTATGACCCTTGGCTCCACCCCATGATGCCGGATCTTCCTTTCCACCTGAAGAAGCAGGTTTCCTCCTTACCACTCCCGTGTTGAGTAGGCTCTGGTTCTCAAATCCTCAGATTTACTTACAAAACTTAAACTCAGAGGTTTCTTCACCAAAAGCAGTCTTACGTCGTGACCATGATGAAGGAAAAAGTCCTCACCCATTCTTGCCAGTGCCCTTGCGGGCAGAAGATGTCATGCACTGACCCACAAGCCACGTGTGTCTATTGCCTGGGACAAGAGCATGATACCCAGGCCTATGATTTTTGTTGCGCGTTCCAGCCGAATGTGCTCGATGATCATCTCGCCTGTTTGCGGTTGGGCCTTCTGGAAAAACATAACCAGCCGGTCAAATCTAAAGAAGCCCATTGGATGGTCTCCACGGCCATGGGGTCCGCTGAGCAACTTGTGCAGATGAAGACCTTCGAGGAGGAGGCAGCTCGCGCTCGCGGAAGGTTCCTCTTTGCGTTTGCCTTCGTTCCCTTGAATTTGGGCTCCACTTTCTCAGGCTCCTTCAAGGAGTTGTGCCAGTCTTTCTCGACTAAGGGACAGGGCCCCTTGGCTTCGCACAGCTCACTCTCCCACGAAAAGAAGGAGGAGTTGAAGGATAAAGCGAAGTCTTATCATAGACGTTCTTGGGACCAAGAGCCTCCTTGATCTCAGGAAACTTCGGTTTCAACTTCAGTCAAAACTGCAGCCTCAGCCGCTGGCTTCACAGTGCCCCTGTCAGGCCAGCCACTGTTATTCTTCATCATCATCCTCCGCGGCCGAGGAGAGGCTCTGATGCAAGTTGCGTCGGCGCTATGAGGATCTCATGTGGCAACAGCTGGTCTTGGCCAGTCAGAGGTCTGCCCCAGTTTTGACTCTGGCGATTACCTGGTTGTCGCCGTCCATGCCGACACCCACGCCTCTGGAGCCCCCGAAGGCAGTTGACACCACCCCTCTGCTTTCGGAGCTGGTGAAAATCGTGGCGCCTCAGCTTACTGCAGCTTCTCCACCGATTGCAGTGGAGCCACCAACCTGACCGCCCTCCACCGGGGCCCCTACTAAGGCATCTGGGTCAGCCAAGGGTCATCCCCACCGGTTGTTGGTCACTCTGACGCCTGACCTCCCGCGGAGGGTGGAAAGTGACATGGGTGGTAGGTCGCTGTAAGGGAACTCTTTGCAGTCTGATGATGATTCTATGCTCCACTCCAATCTGGTGGACACGGAGTCGGCAGGGGATCACTCAGTGGAAGAAGGCCCTTTGTCCTTCCTGGGCATCCTCTGTCTCATATCCGAGTCCACGGGGATGCAGTTGAGCTCATTACCCCCTTACTGACATACTGGATAAGGGGGATTCACTGACAGAGGCCTTCCACAGCAACTGAGGCCATTGTCGGCCAGCCCTGGGCTTGCAACAACCAGCTTCCTGCCCTATGCCTTGGCCACGTGCCAGCCAGCATAAATCTGGCGGTACCCATAGGCTCCCTCTTGGGGTTCACGGAACACTCCTCGGCCGAGGGGATTGTGACCGATTCCATGTTTTGGCGCTTGGGTCACAAGGATGTGGACAAACCTCCAGACCAGGAGTCCAAGAAATTGGACTACTGTGCAAAAAAAGTTTTGGCTGTCTCTTCGCTCGGTCTCTGTCAGGTGAGCTCGGCCGTTATCATGGCACATTTTTCCCACACCCTGCTGGGCTCCCTGGATGAGGTGCTTCCTCATCTTCCCACCAATCTCCAGACTACTGTCAAGCAGGTTCATGATCAGGGTTGAGCTATTGCCAAACAGCAGCTCCAGACAGATCTGGATCTTGGGGATTCTTGTGCCCGCTCAGTAGCGGCCGCAGTCGCCATGTGCCGTAGGGCTTGGCTGAGGATTTCGACCTTCACGGTGGATATTCAGCACAAATTGGCAGATGTACCCTTTCGGGGCACCGACCTGTTCAGGCTTAGAGTTGACTGTCACCTCCAGTGTATAGAGAAGTCCAGTGCCACCTTGGACTCTTTTCAGTCTACCCAGAAGGACTCTAAGGGCTCCAAGCAGAAGCGTAAGGCCTTCCACCCCTGCGGCCAAGCCTGCCCAGTATCAGTCTGGCCAGCAGCAGGCTCAACCCTGGAGCCCCTGGCCCAAGTCAATGGCCTCGATGCCCCGAAAGCCCAGAGGTAAAGGTCCCAGCGGCTCCTCGGCCGGGCCCTCCTCCTCCGCCAAGCCTGCAGAGAGACAGGATGGGAGTTGCCAACCCCATACCCATCACACCTCCCCTTGCTCCTCCTGTGGAGGTGCCAACTCTGGCACCTCCTTTCCACCTGGTCCGCTGTTACCATGGGCAGGTGGGTTCTGGAGGTGGTCGGTCAGGATCTGCCTCTGGAATTTGAGCAGTACCCTCCAAGCCGAGCCCGTGCTCCACAGGAGGGCTTGGTGTCCACAGACACTTGGTTGGCTCTCAGAGATGACATAGCCTAACTCTTCCAAAAGGAGGTAGTGGTTTGAGTAGCAGACCCTCCTGCACACCCAGGGTTTGTCTCCAGGTACTTCCTGGTGCCAAAACAGATGGGGGCTGGTGCCCCATTCTAGATCTGCATGACCTAAACAAGTTTCTCAGGTCCCACACTTTCAGGATGGTAACTCTGTCCCAGATCATACCATCCCTGGAGCAAAACATGTGGTTCTGCTCTCTGGATCTCCAGGACACATTCGTCTACATCCCGATCCATCTGTCCCACTGAAGGTTCCTCCACTTTCGATCAGAGGGAGCCCTATACGAGTTCCAGGCCATGCCATTTGGCCTTTCCTCAGCCCCTAGGATCTTCACCAAATGCATTGCAGTGGTGGTGGCCCACCTTCGTCGTCGAGGGGTCCGGGTCTACCCCTACCTGAACGACTGGTTGATTGCAGGTCTCTCCAGGCAGGAGGTGGAATGGTCCAGAGACCTGGCCCTCACGCATCACCCTGGGCCTCCTAGTCAACGATGCCAAGTCGGAACTTGTGCCCATGCAGGTGATCCGCTTCATCAGAGCAGATCTCGACTCTTGCCGAGCCAGAGCCCGGCTCCCGGTGAACAGGGCAGAGGTTCTCTCCTGTATCATTTCAGATTGGGCACTAGTGCCCTGCCCGGGACTTCCTGCGCCTTTTGGGTTACATGGAGGCCTGCACCTCCGTGGTCCGATGGGCCTGGTGGTATATGTGCTCCCTGCAGTGGGAGCTGGCCAGCCAGTGGTCCCAGCGCAGAGGTCACTTTGGCCAGCTGGTCACAGTGACCAAGAAGATGTGGGATGCTCTCCAGTGGTGGACCATCCCAGAACATCTCCAGGAAGGGATCCCGTTTGTCCGCCCCGAGTCGACTGTCATCCTGATGACCGACGCCTCTCTCATGGGCTGGGGTGCCCATCTGGGGGAACACCGAGTCCATGGCCTCTGCTCCCCTGAAGAATCCTGATGCCACATCAACCTGCTGGAGCTCCAAGCAGTTTGGCTCACACTGACTGCATTTGCTCCCTTTGTTTGCGGTCAAGTGGTTCAAGTCCAGACGAACAATACCACGACCATGTACTACCTGTACGACCATTGTGCAGGGAAGATCTCCGCTCTTGGACTGTGGTGCACAGTCTGGAGGCAGATCTCCTAGCCATCCATGTGGCAGAAGCCTCGAATCAATTGGTGGATGCTCTGAACTGGGTGGGCAAGGCGTCCTCACGAGTGGTCTCTCCATCCAGAGGTTGCGTACAGTCTGTTCTCCCAATGGGGCACCCCTCAGGTGGACCTGTTTGCCTCCAGGGAGAATGCAAAGCTGAGGCTGTATTGTGCCCACCCCTCTCAGCAGGACTCACTGTAGGGAGATGCCTTCTCAAGGCCATGGACCCCAGGCCTCTTCAATGCCTTCCCTCCACTTCCCTTGATCCACAAAGTGCTGCTCAAGGTCAGAAAGGACAAGGCACAGGTGATTCTGATGGCTCCAGACTGGCCATGCCAGTGTTGGCACCCCAATCTCCTCAGCCTCAGCAACAGGTTCCTGAGGCATCTCCCAGCATGCCCGGACCTGCTTTCTATCAACCAGAGGAAGGTACTCCACTCGGACCTTCAATTCCTACACCTGACAGCCTGGTTCCTGAGCGACTAGAGTTCCAGGCTTTGGGTCTCTCCGGAAGACGTCTTCACTGTTGTGGAGGATTCTCGGAAGGAGTCAACTAGAAAATGCTATGCCTTCAAGTGGAAGAGATTCTCCATTTGGTGTCAGGGCAAGGGGATGGACCTTTTGACCTGTCCTGTGGCCAGTATTTTAGACTACCTGTGGTCTTTCTCCAAAGGGGGACTTTAGTCGACGACCCTCAAGGTGCACCCAGCAGCCATCTCTGCTTATCGGGTGCAGGCCAGTCAGCAGTTGGTGGTGCAGGAGACAGTGGTCTGGAGATTTTTCAAAGGCTTAGACCACATATCCAGTCTGGTGCGCGAACCTCCACCTCCATGGGATCTATTGCTGGTACTGGCAAAGCTCATGGGCAAGCCATTCGAAATAATGTGCAAGTGTGAGATGTCACAATTGTCGAGGAAAACTGCCTTCTTGGTGGCCATTACATCAGCCAGAAGGATTGGGGAGCTCCAGGTGCTTTCCATTGAATCTCCTTACCTGGTTTTCCACAGGGACAAGGTTGTCCTGCGCCCCAACCCGAAGTTCCTTCTGAAGGTTGTGAAGGAGTTTCATCTGAATCAGGTGATGACTCTTCCAGTGTTGTACCCTAATCACACCTCAAATGCCAAATACAGGCTCCATACCGTCGACCTGAAGTGAGTGCTCGCTTATTACAAAGAGCGCACACCCAAAGTTTGGGGAGAGGTTCTCTGGCTATTTGTCACCTACACTACACCGCACCTGGCAGACATGCAGCCAAGTGGACGATTTCACCGGTGATCTTGAAGACGAAGAGTTCCAGGAAGTAAATTTCCAAACTCCTCAGTCTCCTTTTTCAGAAATCTCTTCCTTGGATGAGGATCTGCCTAGACATACCGCAGCCTCTCCTCCTGATGACCCTTCATTTCACAAGATGATGGTCCAAATAAAAAAAGTTATGGGATTCTCTACTACAGAACATGACAAACAGCGTAAGGTCATGGCAGACTATCTTGCATTGCCAGAGGAGCCTGTTTTGGTAGTCCCCCCAATTCAAACCTACCGGAATGCCATCCTGTCAGCATGGCATCAGCCTTCGGCTATTACAGCTGTTCCCTGCAAGGAGGATTGAATTTATCAAGCTCCTCTGGATCATCCCTTCCTGTCCGCTATTGCTCAAGTGGACTCGGGTAGTCATTACTGCCGCTCATGATCATACTAAACGATCTAAACACATGAGCTCCTTACCCCCTGATAAGGAATCTCAAAGACTTGCCTATTTGGGGAAAAATATATTTTCTTCCAGTACCGTGAATATTACAATCCTAAATTGCATGGTCACATGACTGAATACCAGCGTACCCTTGGGTCCTCTGCCATTGATACTATCAATAAACTCCCTCCTTCACAAGAAAGGGAACAATTTTTGGCTACAGTGTCAACCAGCAACTCTGTTTCCCATCACCTACTCAGGTCTGGATATGATGCTGCAGATACCGCAGCCCGACTGTCGGCTTCTGGCATTTCTTTGCACCGCCATGCTTGGCTCCGTGTTTCAGGTTTTACACCTGATGTGCAACTCAAAGTAGCTAACGCCCCTTGTAACAGGTCCAGGCTATTCAGGCCAGGTACCCAAACCTTAGTAGATGACTTACAGGCATCAGGCAGAACCCTACATATGGTTCATGACATGTACCATACTCCGCATACAACCTATCTTACTCAGTCCTCTTCTTATTCCACAAGAGGTGGAAAATATGGAAGTACCAATAAACGCGGCTTCCGAGGGTGTAATCAACCCACAAGAGGCAACCCCTCTGCCACCCATGGCTCCCGCTCCCACCTTTCCGGTAGGGCTGCACAGCCCGGTGCCCAGTGACCGAACAGTAGGGATTTGCCCACACCTCCTCGACCAGGCCTCGGAGGCTGTGGGTGGTCGTTTTGCCTGGTGGACGATCACTTCAGATGAATGGGTACTCCAGATTATACAGAGGGGTCATACTCTGGAATTTATTTCCAAACCTCCCCCTCGTCCTCCTTGAAATATCTATTACCCCACCAGATCATATACCTGCCCTTCAGGAGGAATTGCAGGCTCTTCTGGTCAAACAGGCTGTTTATCCAGTACCCCGAACATCAAACAGTATTCTACTCCCACTTCTTTCCGGTCCCAAATGGACTGGAGACCTCAGACTGATACTGGACCTCAAGAAACTGAAGCTTTTCATCCAGTACAAATGTTTTCGCATGATAACTCAGAATTCCGTCATACCAATACTGAAACAGGGAGATTGACTTTGTGCCCTAGATATGAAGGATGCCTACCTGCATATTCCCATCCACCATGCCCACCACAGGTTTCTACGCTTCCACCTTCTGGGCCAAAGCTACCAATTTCGAGCACTCCCATTCGGCCTCTCTTTGGCCCCAAGGGTGTTCACCAAATGCCTAGTGGTAGTTGCAGCAGCCTTATGAAGAAAAGGGCACTTTATCTTCCTATATCTAGATGACTGGCTAATCAAAGCAGACTCCAGAACAGCTCTGCTTTCCTTCCTGGAAGTCACCCTACAAATGTTCCACATTCTAGTGATTACATTTAATTGGCCAAAGTCCAACCCGACTCCGACTCAGTCTCTCCAATACATTGGAGCCATCCTCGATACTGTCTCAACCAAAGCTTACCTTCCAGCCACCCAGCAAGACAGTCTTTTGTCTCTGGCATCAAGCATACAGACTCAGAAAATAGTCACAGCCTGACAGATGCTGTGCCTTCTGGGTCACATGGCCGCTACTATACCTATGGTGGCATTCGCCCGTCTTCACATGAGACTTATTCAGTGGACACTCCAGAATCAATGGTCTCAAAGAACAGGACAGTTCAAAGACAAGATCAGGGTCATTACCTCTCTGAAGTCAGCACTTACTTGGTGGACAATCAGAACCAAATTATGCCCTTCGAGTCCCTCCCTCCCATGCAGATGTTAACCACGGATGCTCCCTGGAAGGATGGGGCGCACACTTGGGTCCTTATCGGACACAAGGCAGGTGGACCACTTTTCTCCCTTAGTCTCACATCAATCTCCAATAGCTGAAGGCAGTCCGCTTAGCCATTCAGGCATTTCAACCCCATTTGACTCCAGGACCGTTGCTGATCCAGTTAGACAACACTGCAGTAGTATTCTACCTCAGTAAGCAAGGAGGTACGAAATCTTGTACCCTATGCACAGAAACCCTTGCAGTCTGGCAAGAAGCCATCTGACAACACCTGATATTAACAGCCGTCCACTTACCATCACGTTACAGTCTTCTGGCCGACCGTCTCAGTCGTAAGACGTCTACGCATGCATGAACACTTCATGACGAAGTACTCCAAAAAATCTTCAACCTCTTGGGGATCCCACAGATAGATCAGTTTTCCTCCCCAGTCAATTACCATCTCCGCAAATATTTTTCCATTATCCTGAGCAAAAAGGGGCAGTCTATAGATGCCCTGTCTGAGCCATAGACAGGACTCTTCTTATATGCCCCCCCCCCGTCCCTCTCCTGCAAAAGACTCTACTGAAATTACAACTAGAGCTTGCCACAGTGATCCTAATAGCTCCCTTGTGGCCTCGGCAAATATGGTTCCTCTTACTACAACAACTTTCAGTTCAGAAACCCGTTCCGTTGCCAGTCAGACCGGACCTCTTAGCTCAAAGTCAGGGGACCCTGTTGCACCCCAACCTGAAGGCTTTACACCTTCACGCTTGGATTTTGAGGACGCTTTCATAGCCAGATTACAAGTGTCCTCTCCTATTGCCAGTATTCTCTTGGCCTGACGTAAGCCAGCAACCAGAGAAACATATAACTCCAAACGGAAACGCTTTTCCATATGGGCTGCCTCTTGATCATTGTATCCCTATTCCTGCCCACTCACAAAAGTTGTAGACTACCTGGCCTCGCTGTCCGAGTTGGGTTTGAGCTATTCCTCCATCAAAGTCCATTTAGCTGCTATTTCAGCCTTCCATGAGCCACTTGATGGCAGATTACTGTACTAACATTATCTAGCCAAAATGTTTTTGAAAGGAATATTACTCATCAAACCACCTATTAGACGTCCCACTCCTCCATGGGATCTCAATTTTCTAATAGAAAAATTAACTCTTGAGCCCTTTGAACCGCCGGCCACTTGTGACCTCCGTTTCCTTTCATGGAAAACCTTATTCCTAGTGGCTGTCACCTGGGCTCACCGTATTTCCGAGCTTCATGCCCTCATATGTAGGGAACCTTACTTAACTTTTCACAAAGACAGGGTGGCACTTCGTACCAACCCCTCCTTCCCTCCTAAGGTAGTGTCTGAACACACCCTAAATCAATCCCTGGAGTTACCAAGTATACTATCCTGAATACTCCAACCAAGGTGAATATCTCTTACATACCTTGGATGTACATTGTATATTATGTTAGTATACTAACCGAACAAAAACAATCAGAAAGACTTCTCAATTGTTTGTCACCTTTGCTTCAGGCCGAGCCTCCATTTCAGATATCTGCAATGCGTCCACCTGTTCCACAGTCCATACATTTACGAAGCACTACAACTTGGATATTGCTTCACGCTGTAGGACGGCCTTTGGCCGAGCAGTCCTACAAGGCCTTCTGTCATAATGTCCACCCATCTCGGGTATACTGCTTGGAATTCTTCCCAAGTGTATAACCTACTGCAAGAGAACACTCTGTGGAAGATAGTACAGTTGCATAAAAACTTACCGAACAGTAGATCTTTAAGGAGTGTCTCTTGCAGTAGGTCCAATCCCACCCTCCATCCTCCTCCTTCTCTAGAAGAACAAATTCTGGTCCAATGAATTTTGGGCTGGGGTACCTTTGGTACCTTGGGTTCCCCTCGGTCCTCGCATTGCGAGCTGAATCCGGCGGGGAACTGAGGATACCAGGAACTTCCCACGTTTATATAGCAGACAGGAAGCTGATGTCATGTGTGGGTGGTCCCTGGTAAAATACTGCTATAAGAGCTGCTGTGCACCACAGCGACCTCTGGCGATGACCCAAGTGTATAACCTACTGCAAGAGACACTCCTCAAAGATCTAGTGCTACGGTAAGTTTTTACGTTACTGTACTTTTTCAGGAATGGTATGTAAGCATTAATCCCTGACAGAGTCGGGCTCTACAGTCGATTAATGCCTGGGTGAGAGTGGGGGTTGGGAGTACGAGGCCGCAAGGAGAGGTGCTTCCAACCATTCACGGACATTAATCCACGGTAGAGCCCGACTTCCATGGGATTAATGTGCTTGTAACATGGCAAGTGCAAGGGGAATATTGGGCGACTTGTGTTTCACTAGAAACTACAGAACAGTTGTTGACAGTAATCATGCTGCTTGCACAAGTATCCACAATTTGCTCGGCTCAAATACTATGAGATGAGCTCAGAACGTGCGCATTCACGGTTGATGCTACACATTTATTTATATAGTGTCTGGTATTTTTGAACAGACGCCAGAAGACTTGTACTGTGTGCAATAGAGAACATACACTGTGATTATCGTATTCGTACCAACCGTTTTTTTCTGCTGTGTGGTTCCCCGTCATATCCCGGTCCTCGTGAACAGCAATGCAGTATGGGACATATCTTTGCGTGATAACTGACAGTAAGACATCTACACACCATGAGTACTGCTGCTCCTTCTCTCTCTCTCTTTGTGCTCCGCTGGTATATGCTCAGCATTTCCTTCACTTGTACTGTTGCACAGTCTCTCGTTCTGTTGCTGAATCCGTCCATTGAATATATTTTCCTCACTCTATCGGTCAGTCGTCATGATACCTAGCAGCACTGTTATGTGTGCGTTAACGAGCGCCATCTACAGGCACAGTCGGACACAGAAACAGAGATCACACCACACACTAATAATTTTACTTGTACTGTTTCTTTTGCGCGATCCCGATAGCGAGTGGGCTCTACTGCTGCATTAATACCTGCTCGGTTTTCGTCAGCTGATGCTTTTGCACCAATCTTATTCCTGTATTTCAACATGATCTTTTGTGCCTTGTTACAAATGTTCTTCATCCACATGGACCTGCCCGACCTCCCTGGCTTCGGCGCTCACACTCTGCTTTCCAGCGGGCAAGAGCTGGTGTCATGGGGCAGAGCCGAGGGTTATAGTCATTCGTGAATAAAACTGCCGCTTCACAGACACACCAGGTTTTTAACAGTGGCTTTTGCAAGATCGACACAGTGACACTGGAGGATTCAAGGTTATGGAAGGAGACGGAAAAGATCTAGCACCTGCAAAGGGATGGGAAAAAAAGGCATAATAGAACACTGCCACAGAAGGCTGATTTGGCTACTTTGGCCTCCTGAAATTCAAAAGATTCCAGCAGCAAAGATGGACCATTGACCGCATCTAAAGTTGTTTCTAACCCTGTGCAGCCAGCGATACTGTATTCTACATAATGTTTTCAATGTTAGGTGTCATCACTTTTGCCAAAGGCTCTGTTGACATGATTCTGGTTAACTCACCTTTTAAGGCACAGCCTCTCCTCAGATAAATGTCTGAGTAGAAAACAAAGCATGACCGAGTCATGAACTGTTCACCTGTCTTGAGTTTACCTATAGAATTGCAAGGGCATTTTCAGCTCTTTGGAATCTACATCAGGAGACAATGGCGTACATGGTAGATTTTTTTTTTGAAGCTTTATTAGTACTAAAAAACATAGAGAGATTCTGTCCTGTAATCTGGCCTACTTCCACTCTGGAAATCTGCCTTCAATGTGGTATCCTTGTAGAGACCCTCAACGTTCTGGCATCTGGACCCCCTCAGCCTACCCCTACTCTCCCAAGGTGTGGTGTCCCCATTTGGCTTAGCTAAGGACTAGTTGTGGAGGAACACAGATCACGAGATGCCAGTGCTGAGGGGGAGTAGCCAAGTGTTTGTGAATGCTCGCTGAACATGGGTGGTTCTCTGGTCCCATGTATTTATAGAAGCATAGAATGCTAAGGACAGGAAAAGACCCAAGGACCCATCCAGTCTGTCCTGACCAACTGTAACCAGTAGGAGATTGTATTCCCTCCATAGGTCCCTCCTCATTTCCCCTTTGTTGTTGCTGGTGCTTGCGCGGGACTGTCCTAGTGAAGGGGGTACCAGGCAGAGCCTAGTCACCCATGCTGCCAGGGGCACCTACACTATGCTAACTGTAGGTGTCGGTTATAGATGGTTTTAAGCCACCATCCCCTGGGAGGAGAGTGTCTGCATGAATGCTCACATCCCTCCCTGCTGGTTTCTGCTTCTAATGTCCTGGGATCAGGGCATGAACCCAAGTCACCTGCGGGCCAGACTGGTCCGCCACCACTCAGTGTCATGCATCCAGCCTGTCACTGCACACTTCGATTTTTTTTAAATGTTATTACTGTTTTATCCCCGAATTGTCCAACCCTTGCCCCTTCGGTGGCTCACTCTAGCCCTAGTGTCCTCCTTGTCTGCATCTTACTACTGATGCACCTGTTCCCTCATGACTTACCCGATACAGCGGAGTCATCAGAGCTGCCCAACCCCTCTGGAGACTGAATCCAAATTGAGGCTGAGGGTCAAGAGGTGTGGAGATGAGTTCCTGGTGTAGCACATGTCACCTTGCCAGGGCTGCTTTTCTCCCTGTCCCACACAACATGCTGCTGCAGCTGCATGCAACAGGCATATGCAGAGTGAAGCTGGGTGTCTTGCCTTTCCCCACTGTTGTCCCCCCGTCACTCCAGATGTGAAACACTAGGTGGTGCTAGCATGGCAGGCACAGGTGTCCTCTGTCCTCAAAGGAGGAGAGCCTCCATGGCCCTCCACCAGCATCCCGGGCTCATTCCTGACCCCGGGTCACCAGCGTCATGATAGTCAACACTGCTGCAGAGACGATTGGCTGGCCAGGGCATGCATCCTAAAAAGAGACAGAAATCTGTGTGCCTCTAAGTGCACAGTTTTCAAGTGTTCTGTCTGCACAGTAAGCACTGTAGCTACAGGGCTGTACTTCATGAGACAGGGCTGTTTTGAAACTGTGTGGTAAATTCTTGGGTAATGCACACTCAGCAGATGACTTCATGTCTGTTAAATGTGAGCAGTTCCTCAGCTACATGGAATTTGATTTCTAACACTTTCACTATGCATAAAAGGGGCTGTGAAGAAGAAGTTGCTTGTTTTTCCACTGGTGGGAGGCATTTCAATGTTTTTCGTTCCTTTTTTCACAGCTGAATTATTTGTACTCCTCTGTAGCAGTACTGCTCTGGAAATATTCTTGATTCTTTATAGTGGGCATGTTTACAGCAGTTCATTAGACCCAACACTCAGAAACGGCTCAGCCTTCCAGAAAAGACAAGGTTGAAGCCGCCAGTCTCCAGAGAGGAGTTCCTTTAAACCTGGCTGATGATTACATCTGTGGGGGTACAGTGCACTTGCTCTGACTGACACTTTGTTACCTCTAAGCCAGTGTGCTGGAATGGAAGTAGTACCCCCTAAATGTTGCTACAGGCCTGGTTTAATTTTGTAAAACATTTTTTGAAGCTTAAAACACATCTGAAGTCACAGTGCCATAAGCCTTTGGGTTACCCTTTGTCCTCAGGCTTTCTTTTCGTACTGCAGGTGAACCCGTCTGTCCTGCCCTGTACAGGAATGACATTGTTCTGTTTTCATTTGAATGTCTACCTAGGTTATTATTATTAGATTCGTGTGCTGCTGTGTGTAATATACTAGTTTCTGTGGTTGCATTAATGTGGCAGCCAATACAACAGGCCCTCCTCCCTCCCTTCAAAGCTCTCAGTTATGCGGAGCCGGCTCCGTGGCACCGAGTGAAGGAGTTCACTACCACGCTGGCGACCCGGGACCGCACTCCTGAGCCCGGGTACCAGCAGTGGAGACCGGGCAGGTAGGGGATTTGAGCGCATCCCTCCCCAGAGTGGGGGGCTGGCCAGCCCCCTCTTGACAGATTGGGTGCCTTGCTTGCAGGAGGTAGTGCCTCGACACCCGCCCTGCATGTCCACGCCTGAGGTTGCCTGCGCTCACGCAAGGCCGAGAACTGTGGTGGGTGGGGCAGAAAAAGAGAAAATAGGGCACCCCATCCGACCGGATGATAAGTGCCAGATCCTGCCACCACGAAGCCCCGGAGTCGGCCTGGACCAGCCCCGGCAGCCCTGGGATGCGAAGCAGCCAGTCAGTAAGGCACTTCCCCCCTCAGAAGAGAGGGACTGTCCCGACATAGGGCTATGTCTGGCTACCTAGATAAGCTGCAGTTGGGGCTGGTAGATGGCAGTAGGAGTCAGGAGGGCGTCAGGGACCTTGGCGCTCCAAAGGAGTGGCTGGATGAGGCTGCCATGGGGAGGTACATAAACAGAAAATACCAAAAAAAAAAAGCTCTGTTATGTGGAATACCATCAAAAGAAACAGTTCCTGGAAACTGAGTTTAAAAGCTCATTGATGACATGAGCTGAGTCATGCCACAGAGAGAATCTGGCCAACTTTAGAGTGCCATGCAAAGAGCAGTGAGAAGTTAAATGAGGTACCTTAGCTAGTTCATGGAAGGAAAGAGAATCCGTTTTCAGCTAAATGAGCTAGAGAAAAATTCAGAGCCTGGGACTGACCTCGTTCTTCTGCAATTAAACATCAGTTTTCTTCATTTTTGACTGACCAAGACTGTCAGCCTTTAGAACTGCAAGATGCCCCCACCCCATATCCAGCTCCTGTATGCAGCTGCCTTATTGACTCTAATAATGAAAATAGCACACACACACGCACACACACATACACACAGTAATAGTAGCAGCTGATGGTTAACTGTTTACTTTTCATCTTTTGTTGGGTTTTGAATTGTTGACACACACACTGTACTGTTCTTCCCTTCTGCAAATGTGGAATATTGGGCCTTTCAAATGTGTTTGGCGGGGGGCAGGGGGGGTACCATTGAATTGGACTGTAGAAGGCATTGGTGTAACTCAGTGATTCAAGCTTAGAATTCTGACCTGAAGATTCGGGCTTGATGTACTGTATGAGGTTAATCAAGTTACTTGTGTCCTCTGTGTTCTTCAGTTCACTCAGCTCTAAACAAGGTAGAAACAGGAGCCCACTGAAAGAGACGTTGCATGTCTGCTGTAATATACCGTTCTAGCGACAGAGGATAACCTAGCTGAGATGCAGCATCTCATTTAAAAGGGGGGGGCTTTTAACAATGTTACTGCCAACTTGTGGTGGGGGCAGGGACTCTAAATGGGTTCAGACACAGTTGGGACAGGGTGTGGGACTGATAGTCCTACTAAGAGGAACTAGGGAATTAGAAGAGTCAACAGAGGGAGCAGGAGTAGATTCCTGCTCTGGGGATGAGGTAGGAATACCTGTTCGGCCAGCCTGGGTGGACTCTTGACATTCATCTGGTGGCACTGTCTGTATTTCTAAGTGGAATGAAGCTTTGGGAGGTTAGTGACTTGCTCAAGGTGCCAGATGAGTCACATGCTCTGGTGAGATGTGAACATGGATCCCCTGGTCCACAGTTCTGGGCTTTAACCTGTATGCTACACTGCATCCAAACTCACTGTGAAAAAAAAAATTTGAATTTAAAGGAAGATGCTTTGGTCAAGCTGACACTGGCCTTTACATAAGAACTTACCATAACAGTAGATCTTCGAGAGGAGCTCTTGCAGCAGACAACACCAGTAGGACTGAAGCTACCAGGCACCAAGACCACATGGAAAACATCTAGCTAGCAGTCTATCACAGGGGACCGCCCCAGCTGACGTCAGCACACTGGCGTCTGTCTATCTCTTATAAAGGGGGTCCCCAGAGCTCTCAGTTCTCCCACGGAGACCTCAGCATAAAATAAGAAAGGAGAACCAAGGACGTTCCTCAGAGCTGAGAAAAGGAAGAATAAATGTGAAGGAGAAGCAACTATTGGGGAATGAGGGAGAGACCGCAGCGCCTGCTGCAGGAGCTCCTCTCGAAGATCTGCTGTTACGGTAAGTTCTTATGTAACTGTACTATCTTACTTCAAGGGGGCTGTTGCTGCAGGCAACACTGGTAGGACTGAGTCCCAAGCAGTACCAGAACTGACTGAAAGTCAGCTGGGAGTAGGCAGAAGGCAAGAGCAAACTGCTCATGAAAGAAGGCCCTGATGGAAAGCTAATCTGAAGTTGGCCCTGTGCCTGGAAGCAGTATCGAAGCTGTAATGGCAGACAAAGGTATGAACTGAACTTCACGTGTCAGCTGCACAGATGTCTGCAGCAGACACATTTCTCAAACAGGCAGTAGACGCAGCCATACCCCTGGTGGAGTGACCGTTGACAGCCCCAGATAAGGGCTTGTTGTACTTACAGTAACAGCACACAGTGCAATTTACCAACCATTTTGACAAACACTATTTTGAAACACGTGCCCCTTCTCTTTTGGGGGCGAACAAAACAAACATCTAATCAGTCTTACAAACTGGTTGGGTGCGATTCATATAATAACGGAGCACCCTGTGAACATCCAGAGAATGCAGTAAGGCCTCCCCCTCATTAGAATACTCAGGGAAATAAACAGGCAGGTTGATAGACTGGTTTAGCGTGAACTCAGACACCACCTTGGGCAGAAACTTAGGATTAGTACCCAAAGAATAGCTGTCTTTGAGAAAAAATCAAATAAAGCTCTTTACACATCAGAGTCTGAAGCTCGGAAATCCTTTGAGCGGAAGTAATAGCAACTAAAAATAATGCTTTCCACAACAGAAAGCATAGCTTGCAACTCATGGCCAGTTCAAAGGAGGCAGAGTAAGCTTTCCACCATAAAAGAAAAGTCCCATGAGAGGACAGGATACCAAATGGAGAGTTTCATAATGTAGGATACCCCTCAAGAATGTACTGGGATACCTCCAGCTGGGCAACAGCTTGCCCTCAATAGGTACATGGTACGCAGAATGGCAGAAAGGTGCACCTTAAGCGAAGAGTACCCCAGAGAAGAGTCCGAACGGGAGAGGAGGTGCTCCAGAATCAGGTTCACCGGGCAGGTGAAGGGATCCAAGTGATGAGAGGTGGCCCATATGGAGAAGCTCTTCTACTTCATGGCATAGGTGGCTCTCGTGGAAGGTTTCCTGGCAGCCACCAAGACATCAGCAACCCTGGAAGAAACTTCAAAGTGGGCAACAGCTACATCTGCAGGAGCCACGCATAGAGATGCAGAGACCTGAGGTCTGAATGGACCAGGGTGCCCTACTCCTAGGAGAGCAAGACTGCACAGGGGCAAGGGAACCGGAGGTTCCACTGCCAGCTGCTGCAGCAGAAGGAACAAATCTGATGAAGGCAGTAGGGAGCTATAAGAATCATCTCTGCCTCCTCTGACTGAAGCTTGAGGAGAACCCTCTGCAGAAGCAGGAAGGGAGGGAAAGCGTACAGAAGCCTCCCTTTCAAGGAGAGGGGCAATGCGTCGTGCCAGAAAACTCCAGGCCCTGGACTGAGCAAGCAGCAAAGCTGCAGTTTTGCGTTGTGTGGGGATGCAAAAAGGTCCAATTCTGGATGTCCCAACCTGTCAATGAGGTCTTCGACCATGGAGGACAGGTGTTCACACTCATGCATCCTCGACCTGGACCAACTTAGACTGTCGACCAGGGCATTTTGGACACCTGGAACATGGACGGCTAAGAGTTCCAGGCCATTCTTGATGGCCCAATACCGTATTCTCATGGCCTCTCGACTTAGGGGTAGGAATGAGTGCCCCCTGCTTGTTGATGTAGAAGACTAAAACATGTTGTCTGTCTGCACCAATAGTGGGCCTGGAAGAATGTGGGTCTGGAAGGCCTGGAGAGCATACAGAACTGCCCGCATCTCCAGCACATTGATGTGGAGATGCTGATCTGACTCTGACCAAATGCCCTGGGTCTGACGGTCAGCTAAGTAGGCTCCGCAGTCCAGGCCCGAGGCATCCATGGCAAGGATCTGCTGTGGAGACACAACATGGAAGGATCTGCTGTGGAGACACAACATGGAGGAGGACCCCCCTCAGGAGATTGGCAGGGTTCTGCCACCAACCCAAAGTCCCTTCACCGGATTGGAAACCAGCACCGTGTGATCTAGGTTGTTGGTGCGTTGATCCCACCGGATTCGCAGAGTCCACTGGGGAACGCTCATATGGAAGTGGGACAGGGGTATTCAATCAATCAAATCTTTATTTATCCAGGCGGACACCATTGAGCAAGCTCATTTACAAGGTGGACTTGGATTACATATGGTCAATAAGAAAAGCAGATAAAATTGGCAAGGATACAGACATTAAGACATAGTTCATACATTGATGAAGAACGAAATGTAAGAACAGTAATAAGTGCATACAGTGGAACAGCCAGCTTAAATATCTGTTCTAACTTTGAGGTGTAATCAGTACAAAGAGCTCAGTTTGGAGGTATATTCAGTACAAGGACGCAGAGATGGGGTTTTGAGGGTAGTAATTGTAGGTACCTTAGGTTGGTGCAGCTACAGTGGCGAGGGGGCAAATGATAAAAACTGATCTCAGCCTTAGGTTCTTGATAAAGAGCAAGAAGGTGCATAGCTCGCTGAGTGGGGAGGTTTAACGAGACCAGCTATGGCACCAGGAAGCACCGACAGCCCAGATCGCCAAACTTAGTTTAGTTGTTATGGAGTAAGGCAAGGATATGTAGCTTACAGAACGAAAAGAATTAAGAGGGGCCAGCTATGGCACCAGGAGGCACCAGCAGCCCAGCTCATAGGCATTAGGTTTTGTTGTGCAACAAGGGGGTTCATGGCTCGCATAGGTGGAGTGATTAACGAAGAACAAGTTATGGCACAGGGAGGCGATGGTCATCCAGAGACAACAGGCTGCATCCTAGCAAGAATCCTGGTAGAAACTGGAGCTTGAGGAGCGTGAGCCACTCTGATGAATTACAGGTGGCTGTATCGGAGGCGCCACCGTAGATATGCGTGAATCATACGGCGGCTATACCTGGAGAGTTTAGGGGGTCAGTGGCCCTAGGAGAGGAGAATCAGAGCAAGAGTAAAGATGATGAGAGGAAGGGTGAGGCAAAGGTGCGGGAAGAAGGGGGGTATGCGAGGTGGCAATGCAGCACAGATGTAGGTTAATATAGAAGCTATAGAAGAACATGGTCAGTGGAAGCAGTGACATTTATCTTCGATTAGCTTTGCGTATAGAGACTTGAACACTGAGATATAGCCTGGTAGTTTTCCAGCAAGGCGCTTTCAGTGTCCGTATGTGGCGCGTTTCTTTCGATCTGGTGTAGAGAGGTCACAGCCTACAGCAGCATGGGAACAGTGATGGGTAGAGGAGGAGGCCCGGTAATGAAGCAGTGCTCTGTGATACAGGAACATCCAGCTTACCCGTATAAAGGCGTTGCAATGGCAGTAGATAAAATCAGCGTAGTCTAGCAGAAGACGAAGGTAGCCTGTACGAGCTGTTTTTTGCCTCTGTAGTTAGAAAGCGGTTTATCTGATGAGAGAGCCCTAGTCTCTGTCTTAGCTTTTTACCATGACCTCCAAGTGTTCCCCGAACGAGGCTTGTGGTCTAGCCAGATTCCCAGATATTTGAACTTGGGGACATAGTCCAGGTTTTCCCCCAGTAAGGTAGTGATAGGGGGGTGTGTGCCAAGAGCAGAGCAGGATGGGACTTTGCCAGGAGAAAAAATCATCGCCTTGGTTTTTTTGGCATTAAGTAGCAATTTTTTATTGAGTTAATGTATATGGTGAAGAGTATTGGTCCCAGAATGGATCCTTGAGGGACACCTCTAAGTAACGGTTTGGGGGGACAGCTCCCCTTCTGCTTTGACCTGCTGTTGCCTATCCGTTAGGTAGTTCTGGAACCAGCCCATAGAGGTGGTATCTAGACCTAGCGCTTTTAGTGATGAAAGAAGTAGGGAGTGGTCAACAGTATCGAACGCTGTGCTGAGGTCCAGGAAGACAGCACAGATTAACTGTTCGTTGTCAAGGTCATGTAGCCAATCGTTGGTAACCTTAGCCAGTGCCGTGACTGTACTGTGGTTCGTGCGGAAGCCTGATTGCATAGGATTTAGAAAATTTGTCTCTTCCAGGTAGGCTCGCAGCTGAGCGTTTACTATTTTTTCTAGGATTTTTGATAGTATGGGGAGTAGTGAAATTGGCCTATAGTTATTTAGGTCACAAGGGTCCCCAGATTTAAAGAGCGGTATAATGTGGGCAGTTTTCCATAGTTCAGAAAGAGACCCTTGGGATAGTGAGAGATTAAACAGGTGGGTGATGGGCACTGCCAGTGCATGCCAGGCAACCTTTACAAAGTAGGGATCCAAGGCGTCCGCACCTGTGGCTATAGCCGCCATATGCCCCAGCAAATAAAGGAACACTCTGGCTGGTACCTGACAACTGAAGGATACCAGTTGGGCCTGCACTACCAAGCGGTATGCTCTGTCCCCTGGCAGGAAGACTTTGCTCTTGGACAAGTCCAGATCTGCTCCTATGTACTGGAGGCGTTGGCATGGAGAGAGACAAGACTTTGATAGATTGATCATGATCCGTAGGGTCTGGAAGAGCTGAAAGATGCCTTCCAGGGTATGTAACAAGCAATCCCTGGAGGGGGCTGTGAGCAGCCTATCGTCCAGGTAAGGGAACACATAGAGGCCTTGCCTTCTCAGAGCCACAGCTACCACTGCTAGGCACTTGGTAAAGACCCGAGTTGCAGAGGAAAGGCCAAAAGGCAGAGCCCTGAACTGAAAGTGGTCCCCCTGGAAGCAGAAGTGTAGGAAATGGTGGGCCGGGAAAACCTGGATACTGAGATAGGCATCCTGTATATCCAAGGAACAGAGCCAATCCCCTTGATGAAGGAGGGGCAACAGTCCCTACAGGGTAACCATCCTGAACTGCATGTACTCTATATAGAAGTTCAGGTGAATGAGGTCCAGGGTCAGCCTCAGGTCCCCAGTCTTATGGGGATGAGGAAAAAGTGGGAGTAAAACCCCTTTCTTCTTTGAGCCGGGGGATGGGCTCTATGGCCTGCATGTGCAGGAGAGCCTGAATCTCTTCCCAAATATGGGCGATATGGGCCCATGGATAACAGGAGAGTGAGGGAGGGTTTTCTGAAGGGGGGTTCCAGAAACTCGAGGGTGTGAACCCTTTCGATAATCTGAAGCAGCCACTGATCTGAGGTTACTGTGCGCCACCCTCCAGGTAAAAGGAAGATCGACCTCCAACCACCTCTCCTAAGGCCTCTACTGGGGGGGTCAGGAGAAGTAGTCAGGCAGTGGAACCTGGGGTGGGCAGGCGGCCGTTAGGCTCTGGGGCCCAGGGAGGCGAGACACTCTGGCTGAGGGGGCTGTTTGCACTTACACGTAAAGGGTTCTTTCGGCTGTTGTCTCATGGAAGGCTGGTGAGAGGACCGGCGAAAGGACTGGCGTTGGGAAGACCTTGGTTGGGACCAGTACATCCAATATACCAGCTGCAGGGCCTTGCCCAATTGGAAGATGTTATCCTGGGCATTTCCCCCCAAACAAAACAGAGCCACAGAAAGGGGCATCTATAGTTTTAAGCTGTACATCTGGGGCAAAACCAGACACCCTGAGCCAAGAATGGAAAAGCATGCAGATCCCTGCTGCCGCCGCATGACCGGAGGCATCTGCAGTGTCATAGGCTGCTCTCAGCACATGGTTGCCTACGTCTGAACTGGATTTTAAAAGTTGGGCCAACTGCATCTCAGTGGAATCTTCAGGGAGGGTTTGAACCAAAGCCCTTGCCTGATCCCAGATGGCATTCTGATACGGAATCATATGGGCCAGGTAGTTCTGGGCGCAAATGGCCAGAGTGGCAGAGGAATACACCAGCTTGCACAATTGGTCGAGCTGACGAGATTCCTTGTCTGGAGGGTGTGTGCTGAGATGTTCGGGTTTCTTAGTACGGTCATGAGCTGCATTCATGACCACCGAGTCCACAATGAGGTGTTCACCAAAGAAAGGTTTGCCCAGTGATGCATGATAAATGCGATCTGCTTTCTTGGCCAAAGCTAGGGTGGTCGAGGGATGATTCCACGCTGCCGTAGTCACATCCTCATATGAATCAATAAGAGGAGGGACCACCAAAGGGAGGGTCTCCTTCTTCCAGAGGTAAATAGCCAAACAACAGCGCTCCGGGTCAAGCTTCTCTTGTCTCCCATCCCATAAAGGACTGGATGTGATGCATCATATCAAGAAAAGTGGGATCATCAGGGGGAGACTTGGGTGTCTCCTTGGCAGGTTCCTGACCATCAGAGGAACCCCTCGAGTCCTCCGACTCTGCGGAGGAAGAGGAGAAATCATCCCCCGACTGATCGCTGTTGGGAACTGGTGTCTGAGGGTGGCGGTTGGCCCTGTGCTGGTCCGCGGTCCCCTTGTGATCCCCAGAAGATCCCGTGGTATGGGGGTTACAGGGCAGTGCCTGTTCTAGATCCTGAGGTGGGGGGTCCTGGGGAGGAGGAGGAGGAGGAGGAGGGTGCCTAGGTGCTTTCTTTTCCTTCATAACGGTCCACCAGGCCATAAATAAGGCTTTATAATCCACTGGTGGAGGCGTATTGCAAGGTGGATATGGGTACTGTGGAGGAGGGTACGGATACGTTGCTGGAGGACTGGCATAGGGTACCCTGGTGTCAGTCCCACAGGCGCCGGCCGGGGATCACTGGGAGGACCAGCGGGCGTTGGTTGAGGTGCAGGCTGGGGCTGAGGCGATGAAGGCTGAGGAGTCATCAGTGTAGGCGTCCATGTAGCCGCTGCTGGCCTGGTAGGTGAAGGCTGGCATCAGTCTATATAAACAGCTTACGTGTGCCCCAGAAGTGGGTGGAATTCCCACGAGGCAGGGGCAGAGGCATTGCCTGCGTGGAGAAGGCAAGTGCTTGCTCCAGGCAATACCGGAAAGGGCTAGCACCGGTCCTGGAGCCGGGAACCAGTGACTGCAACACCTTAACTGGGGGGAGGGAGGCGCGATGGGCGAAGACCTGCCACCAGAGGAGCCAACCCCGGAAGAGCCACCTGGCTGAGGACCCACAGGGACTGAGGAACTGATAGGCAGAGGATGAAGTCTGCTGCCCCAAGGAGCCATCACCCGTTGTGGAAGTGAGGGCAGGTGGCTGAACCACCGGCAACTCAAAGGGTGAGAGTGCTGCTGAGGAAGGAGGGGCTGACCCCCCCCCCTTGGTGGGAGGAAAACCCAGAGGGGAAGCTAGCCTATGCGGCAACCATGAGCGAGAGGCTGACCAAGGACAATCCTGGTGCTTGTGCTTCCCGCTAGGCTTCTTTTCCTTCTGGCTAGAAGAAGATGAAGATGCCCCAGAGGCCGGGGAAGTGGAAGATCTTTTAGCCTGAACTCCTTTGCCATCGCGGCTCATTTCTGCTGGAGTAGGTAACTCTGGAGGGTCTTCAAGCAGCATCTCCATGTGGGTTGGTTGAAGACCTGGCAGTGCTTGCAGGCCTCGATGTCATGGTTGGGACCTAAGCAAAGCAGGCAGGAAGAGTGCCCATCTTTGGCAGGTATCTGCTTGTCGCAGGCACACTTCATAGGCCAGTTGGAGGACGAGCCTGGAGCAGAAGACATAAACGAGATGGAGAAAACACTGAAAATTGATTTTAATACTAGGCAAGAAAATGGTGGTCGAATGAAGTAGGCATCGGTGGAGGTCCGACATACACAGGTCGACAGCAGGAAAAGAAGTGAGGTAGCTCTGGGGGGACTGCCCCTTTGTAGGCTAGGCGGACGTCAGCATGCCGATGTCGGCGGATGCGGTCTCCCATGATAGACTGCTAGCTAGAAGTTTTCTGTGTGGTCCTGGCACCTGGCAGCTTCAGTCCTACTGGTGTTGCCTACTGCAAGAACCCCCTCGATGTAAGATCAGGAGTTTGATAATGTCTGAAGAACAGAATTCAGTACAGTTCTGTGGTAGCATTTAAGAAATAAAAATGGTATTCTTGGTGGAGTTGCCTACCAAGAAATCTGGTACTTCGCCCAATTCTTCTGGGTTGTAAATGCTTTGGGATACAGTATTAAGCCCCTCACTAGAACCCCCCACCTATGTGGGCCCACCACCCTCCTTACTCAGTCCTCAGACACGCTTTTTAATTATTTGACAATTGTCCAGTGCACTGCGAGACCTTCATTCTCTTCTTCTCACTGCCTGACCGAATGCTGGTAATCTCGTCTGATCGAGGAAAAAAAACACAGCTAGAGTGAGATTTCAATTATTTGGGCCAGGTAGTGTGACAAAGAGGATGGTCATGCTACATTAGAACTCATCAGATAATAAATTTAAGGTGAAAAGTGTGTCTGAGGACTGCTAGAGAGGTGCTTTAACTCAGATGGAGCTCATTCTCAATTACAGCCGGGGAGTCTGTTGAGCAGTGCTGAGCAACATCAGGGTGAATTTTGTATTTCTGCACGAACACTGTTATACCAAACTTGCTAAAATACTACTGAATTTCTGCCCTAACTTTTCTCTTTTTTAAATTAATCACTGGTGCTGTGTTTCATTGCAACAACAAACATGCAGCACTATATTCCGTTTCACAGTGCTTTCTTGTTCCCTGTATGCAAACAATGCCAGTACCATTCTATTTTAAACTTAAAGAAAACAACCGACGTAAAAATAAAACACAAAATGAATTCTGCGTTCCAGGCATTGTCAGCTCACCCCACCTAGTATTTTATTTCAAAAGGACCAAAACCAAGCATCCTGTCAGGCATTTGCCCTTTAGAGCTGCCTTAATGTGTGTATGATCCGTAGGCCAATAATTATGATAAAATGCTGTCAGTTTTTGCTTTCCTGTCATAGCATACAATGTAGAATAGTGCATCCAAGGGAAGGGTACTGTGGGTGACAAAGGATAGAAATTCTTCTATATATGGGAAATTTCAGAGGTTTTATTGCACCGGTTGAAGCATGGTTGAAGCAAGGGGATAGGGAACATGTTTACTTTACTAGCAACACATGGGAAAGAGGATTCAGGAGGTGATTTCACAAGGGATAACACTCACAAAGAAGAGGGAGTGAGGGGCATTGCTAGTGGAGAGATTGAGCATGTTGTGGCAGGGGGAAGGATAATACTTGGAGAGGTGAGGAGGGAGAGGGAGGTTGGCAGTCAAACAGGAGGAGGGAGGGTCCTAATTGGGAGGGACAGAAGTCACTGGGGCACATGGTAAAAACAGTTTTGAGTGGCGCCAAAATGGAACCTGGGTGGGAGGCGGCGATGGGCACAAGGAAAGAGGGAGTGTACTGGTGCTGGGGGACTCCATACTCAAGGGTATCAGATGGGCGCAGCAAGGGAAGGCACAGTCGAATATGGATGGAGTCCATACCAGGATTAAAAGGCAGACATGGCAGGACAGGCAATCTAAGGTGTGTAAAGAGGGTAGGAGGAAACACATATTGTAGTTCATGTGGTGACAAATAACCCAGTGGGGAAGCAATTGGAGTTAATGAGAGAGAAGGACTGAGGAAATTGGGAAGGTTGTGTGAGGAGGCAGGGAGTCTGTGGCCTTCTCCAGTGATCTCAGTACCCTACTACAAGCTTACAGTGAGAAAGGAGAGGATTAGAGTTGAACACATGGTTGGTAGAATAGTGTCCGAACTAAGGGTATGGGGTTGTGGCGGCTGGGGCAGTACTGGAATAATAACAATCTGTTTGCAAGGGATAGGCTGCCTGGAGTGGGGAGAGGAAGGAAGTATTAAAGCAAAAAGACTGAGGAGGTACATTGCAACAAGGTGGAATTAAACTAGATAAGGGGGTGGCAGTGGCAGGTAGGCAGGGATCACGATAGAGTGGATCATAGCCTACTGAGCTAACCAGAAGGACTTGGGGTGGTCAGAAAAGGAGGAGTAGAGGGAGGAGATGGAGGCTAGTGAAGTGGAGGGCATTATGGAGGTGGTCTCATTGAATGCAAGAAGCCTAGGAAACAAATCCGCTGAGCTACAGGCACTCTTAGCAGTGTGGAGGGTGAATATTGCAGCTGTCACAGAAATGTGGGCAACTGAGCACCAGGACTGGGATCTGGCAATCCCAGGATACAAATTATACAGGAAGGACTGTAAGGAGGAGGTGGGGTGGGGTGGCAGTCTGTGTGAGGACGGGATCAAATGCACAAGGGATGAGGAGAAGAAAGGAGAACAGAGAGCAATCTGGCTGCAGCTCCTGAACTTTCAAGGGTGGGAAACTAAGGTTTGGGGTGGTATATAGGCATAGTCCAGTCTGAGGAGCTTGACAGGGAGTTGAGGACAAATCAAAAAGGTATGTAGAAAAGGGAAGGTGGTCATCGTGGGGGTTTCAACTGCTGAGGTTGACTGGAGCATTCTGAATTTTACCCTCCAGTGCTTCAAAGGGAGCAAGTGCTTCTGGATATGATCAGGAGGATCGTGGCACAGTTGGTTAGTGTACCTACTAGGCTAAAGAACACTTTAGATCTGATATTGTCGAATGGGGAGCAAGTGAGGGAAATAAAGATAGAGGACCCACTAGCCGACAGCGATCACCAAACAATGTGGTTTAATATCACGATGTGCAGGGAGCCAGAGAAATCAGTTACTCGTGTGGTAAACTTCAGGGGGGCGGACTTTGGGAGGATGCAGGAAAGGGAAACTGGAGGGCATAAGGCAGAAGATGGACATGGAGCAGAAATGGGATATTATTAAATGGGGGATTACAGAGGCAACAGAAGCCTGAACCAAGGCACAGAGTAAGAGGAGGAGAGTAAGAAAACCATGCTTGTTGAACAGCGAGGTTGTGGAGGGGGTGAGGGCAAAACGAGTGGTGCACCAGAGGTTTAGGAGGATGGGAAAGGAAGTGGACAGGGAGCAGTATGCAAGATGGTCCAGGGAGGTGACCAGAAAGGTGAGAGAAGCCAAGGCCCAGAGGAGCTGAGATTAGCACAGAGAATTAATGGGGGGAGACTTTTTCAGATACATCAGGAGAAAGGAAGTACAAGGAGACAATAGTGAGGATAAAAAGGGTGGGAGTGGACAGAAAGGGGAGGAGCAGGCAGGAGCACTGAATGAATACTTGCTCAGTATTCATGGAAAAAGGGGGACTGCTACCAGCATGGGCACGGGAGGGTGGGGGACAGGGGAGAGGAGGTGACAGATGGAAGAACTGAGGCAAGTAGAGTCCTAGAGGGACTGAGGGGCACTGAAGGTGACAAGGCACCAGGGCGGATGGTATCCACCCAGGGTGCTGAGAGATGGCGGAGGTGTTGGGCGGAGCTGCTGGTGAATCTGTACAGCACCTCACTGGAGTTAGGATAGTGTGCCACTGGACTGGAGGATGGCACATATGGTACCATTACACAAGAGTGGGCCAAGGGATGAACCGGGTAATTGTTGTCCAGTAGTCTCACTTCCATAGTGTGCAAACTCATGGAAGCGATACTAAAGGAAGAGACTGGTGTCGTACCTGGAGGACAATAGCCTCCAGGATGTGAGCAGCAGGGTTGTTTTCAAGAATCTTGTCAAACCAGCCTCATACAGTATTATGACTGGGTGACAGATGTGACTGGATAGAGGTCATCACGGTGGATGTTTTTACTTGTACTTCAGCAAGGCCTTCAATTCGGTGCCTCATGGGTGGCTTGGGAAGAAGCCCTAGCTGGTGTGAGGCTAGGGGCAAAAATGATGAACTGGATTACAAGCTGGCTGATTGTAGTAGGCTGCAATGGGTGGTGGTGAGAGGAGCTCTCAACTCCAAGGCCAGTGACAAGTGGGGTGCCACAGGGCTCTGTGTTGGGGCCAGTATTGTTTGGGCTCTTCATATCAGACACTGCACACGGTGTGGTGAGCAAGGTAAGTCTGTTTGCTGATGACACCAAAATTAGAGCAGTGGTGGATGGAGAGGAGGGATGGAAGCAGCTGCAGGGGGACCTACGCAAGCTAGAGGAGTGGTCAGAGAGGTGGCAGCTGGGGTTCAGTGCAAAGGTGTAAGGTTATGCACTTTGGGGTGAAGAACCCAAGGAGAGAATACTGGCTGGGGGGTTAGCTCGGATCACTGGGGAGGAGAGAAGGACCTGGGAGTAGCGTAGCAGGTCCATAGATCAACACTGCCAGTACAGGAGAGAAAGCTGCAAAAGCAACAAAATGCTGGGGTGCATAGAAGCAGGTTTTTGTCAATGAAGAGAGAGGATCTTGCCCTCTACAGGTCACTGGTGGAGGCCGCTCTTAAGAGTATTGTGTGCAATTTTGGAGGCCATACCTAAAGCGTGATATCAGGCTACTGGAGGGGGTGCAGAGGAGGGCAACAAAGATAATATGTGGAATGGAAGGGAGAAACTATGACAGCAGTCTGGGAGACCTGAATATGTACACCCTGGAGGATAGAAGGGACAGGGGGGACATGATAGAGACATTCAAGTATCTGAGGGGAATCAATAAGGATGGAGCAGATGGGGTCTTTCAGCTAAGGAGGGGGAGGGTCACCAGGGAGCATGGGCTAAGAATAGAGGGGGGACAATTTAGGAGGGAAATGAAAAGACTCTATTTCACAGAGAGAGTTGTAGCAAAATGGAACACTCTACCAGAATGGATGGTATCATGTAAATCTGTGAACAGCTTCAAAAGGGCATGGGACAGGGAACAGGGGAGAGTGAGGGTGTGGGAGGTGGGGGTGGCAGTGGGATGACAAAGGGGAGGGGCAGCTGCAAACTGGGGGTGTTGGCTGCACACTTGGGCAGACTTAGATAGACCGGGTGGTCTGTTTCTGCTGGCACATTCGTATGTTCTTATGGAGGTTAGCTGTAGTTACAGTTTTTGTTGGTTTACAACCATGAACTCCAACTGCCACATTAAATGTTAATCTTGCACATCTGAGAAGGTAAAACTCTGTAGATCTGAGCCGAGTCCTGATAAGATTTCCTCCAGATGGCTCCTTAAAATGCACACTTCAATATAATATCACTCAGGGCTGGCAGTGATTCCAGAAACCCTGTGCTGAGTAAAGGTAGCCATCTGTCTAGGAGGCCTGCCTTTCTCTCGTAGTGCAAGTCTAGCCCTACGAGTGGTGTGGCTGTGAAACTGGATAAGGATGCCTGCTTTTAAAGAACATGGGGAGGGCTTGCTTAGGGCATGGTACTGTTTAGTTGGAGAAGGCTGCGAACGGGTGATACAGTTGTATCATCTCCAGCATTGCATCCCCTTTGGTGATGTGCCATTGTCTGTCTGCTAGCAGCCTTCATATCACATTCCCAAGGCAGTGATTTGTGAAATGAGCTATGCAGTGTGAAACCCTTTACATTCCTGCTGCTAAAATGTTCAGATCGGTGTGACTATCCAAATGATGAATGTTTTCACGCTCCACGAGAATGTGCAAGTGCAGGTATTTCTCATGTTGTTCTTGTAGGGGGCTGTATTACAAAGTCAAAACAATATCTGAAATGCTTGCACGCAAACCTATTTTCTTGCATGTTTTGAAAGTTAGAAAGTTTGTGTGATATGATACAGGTACTGTAGGAGTACCTATAATGAATGCTGTTCTTCAGGTCATTTCTGAGGTGCACAGAAGTGCTGATGGCGCATGATCCCCTATCATTTCACTCCATTATCAGCTTGAATGTTTCCATTGACCTTTTCTGTCTCTGTATTACAGGTGCAGCAATATTTCTTCACTTATCTGCTAATCTGGCTTTTTTAACGAAGACACAAATCTTGTGTCTGGGATTGGCTTCTGTGTATCTTGACTAGTGCAGTAGAACTTGCCTGTTCCTGCATAAGGGGTCACTTTTTCCCAGCTGTCTAGACTGACTGTACAAACCTGATCTGCTGATTCTTTGTCTATCAGGGCCACCACAGGTTAAGGGGCAGGCTTGCACAGACAGGGAGGTACAAGGTGCAGTGCACATCTGGAGATAGCGAAGGTTGTAGCAAAGGGCAGCCAGCACCAACAACAAGCGTAAGAGACAAGATTGCTGCACTCTGGAAATCAAGGAATGGCAGGAGTCCACAGGTAATACAAAATTCAAGAAAGTTTATTCGGCTTCACAGGCCATCAATGAGACTGTCTGGAGACAAGAGCTGACAGGTGGCCTGCAGTTAGACTGTTAGAGGTCAGGGACTGGCAAGTGCAGAACATTCATCTCTGTCAGTCTGGCACAAGCAGTGCAAACTAATTAAACAGGCACATCCGTAATTTGAGTAAAAACTTCAGAACAGCACTTCCTTTCATTAGATGTAAAGACATTCAGACACTAGGGACTCAGAATGCACATATCCAGACTCTTGCTAGTTTGGGCCTGTAAGGGTACATGTTGCATAGGGTTCAGATTATAATACAGAGTGATAAATTAATGTATTGCAAGCTTTGGCTGGATACGTGGTATTTGTTGCTTTTTGCATTATGTTTTAAAAAAAATCCAGCACAGCCATTTGAGGGGTTGCTGAAATGTGGCATTGCTAGCCCCTTTCAGAGTGGGCTGAAGCATCCCCCAGTTTTCTGATTGGCACCTCTTTTGTTTGCATTGCTACCTTTTGACACACAGTATTACTTTCAGAGTCAGTAGTTCCATATCTGTGTCTCCACTTTGTTCATTTAGTTGTTTTTTTACCAGGTAATTGCACTACTCAAAGTAACTGCCAATTTTCAGGCATGACCTGGAAGGTTACAATAGGTAGCAAACACCAGAAAAACAAGCAAATCTTGAGTACTGTATAGTCAACAATCAGTCAGTATAGACACATTACAGTTTCATTATATGGAAGATAGCCAGGGTCATTCCTGTCTTCAAAAAGGGTGACCCGAAAGACCCATCTAAGTACAGACCCATTGCCATCCTTTCGGTTCTGAGCAAAATCCTGGAAAAATTAGTTGTTACACAAACCATCTAATTCTTTCTCAAAAATGACCTTCTTACAACCAACCAGTATGGTTTCCGCAATGGCCATAGCACCACCACAGCCCCACTTAAATTTACTACTGGCGCACTCATTGCTATGGACTCGGCCTTCTTATAGAGCTGTTTTCATAGACATGACAAAGGCCTTCGACTTGGTGAACCAATCCATTCTCCTTGCCACCCTGAAGTCTTTGGACTTGGTGCATAATGTTGTCAACTGGTTCAATAGTTACCTGTCAAACAGGGTCCAAGTTGTAAAGTACAATTTAACCTATTCCGACTTGGCAACAGTGAATATTGCTGTACCACAAGGCTCAATTTTGGGGCCACTGCTACTCTCTGTATTTATCAATAGCATCACCTCCAATCTTACTGCCACCTCCTCCCTCCTCTACACTGACAATATAGTCCTATACACCAGCATGAAAAACATCGCTGACATAAATCTGGATCTCTCCACTGACTTTCAGTGCACTCAAGCCTGGTTCTCACATCACAAACTAGTCCTTAATGAGGCCAAACCCAATCAATCCATGCTATTTGGGACAAATTCTAAACTCAAAACCTGACAAAATGATTTCATGGTCTCTTGCCTGGATGGCTATCCTATTGGTTCAGTGACCTCATTTTAAGTACCATGGGGTAACACTGGACCAATCCCTAAACTTTGATCTTCACATCCAGAACTCGTGTAAATCTGTCAACTTTAAGTTAGGTATAGCGTACCTAACCAGATATGCACTAACCCCTGTAACAAGGCTTGCCATTGCTCGTGGTATTCTTTTACCCACCCTTACATACAGAGTTGCGACCTATGCCACCTTACCAAAATCCATTCTCCATAGATGGGACGTCACCTGTAATAATATCTGTCATTATACCTCCTCCCATCGTCGGAACACCACTGCCTCCTCTACTCAGATCTAAACTGGCTGTCACCAATTGCTGCTAGACTTTACTCCCTTGGGTCTACTGTCGACAGTATTATGCAGCCAGGAGATCAGAAGTCTGTGGGCTATAGCCCCACACCAGGCACTTGGGTTACTATCCCAATACTGACACTGCAGTGCAGCACAGGGGGGGGGGTGCTGCACTCCTGAGGTGCCGTCTTTCGGATGAGATGTTTAAACTGAGGTCCAAACTGCCTCTTCTGGTGGTAGTTCAGGTGGATATTAAAGATCCCATGGCACTTATTGAAGAAAATACCACCAACAGCTTAATCTGGTTCAAAGTCAATTGTCATTCATCTGTATCCAATTCCCCCGGGTTGTGCTTGAAAGTAGGCAGAATTTGTCTAGTGCACTTACCCGTTCAACAAAAGCTAAATAAATAAATGCGGTCTCAAACTCCAAAAACCTTAGCTGATCTACTTGTTCCTCAGATGCCTGGCTATGGCCTACGCTTGGCTGGAAAATCCTTTCTATGTGTCTCGAAAAGTAACACCTCCAAAGGCACTAGTGCTTTCGCCCACCATGCTCCTCAGCTATGGAACTCCCTTCCGTTAGCAATCTGCCTAGCACTCTCGCATAACGCCTTTAAAAAGGAGCTCCGTAGCTACCTCATCTCCTCTAATCAATGCCCTTGCTTCAACCCCCCTTAGCACCTCTCCTATTCCTTGCTTCAACCCCCCCCCCCTTAGCACCTCTTCTGTTCTCACCGCTGCACACTTGATCTGCTGTCTACCTAATACCTTGCACTGAATCCTCCACCTGCCTGTCTACTTGTCTCTCCTCCCAACTTGATGCTCTTTTCCTCTTTGGCTTGTTTTCTCAAACCCCTTGCCCTGTCCTACTATAACTAATTCTCTGCAACTTAGATCTTTGTAATCATTGCCAAAAAGCTCCTACTTGCAATACTCTGTGCCCTATCTCCCAAACCGTTTGAAAATGTTTCTCCCTTAAGGATCTGCCTACCGTATGTTATGTCGTAATTTTCCCAGCTCATTATACCTGATAGTTCCTTGCAAGGATGTGGTTGTTTTTTTTAGTGAACCTCTTGCCAAACTTTGCATCATGATAATTCCTTGCAAATTTGTGATCTATGTCCTGCACCTGCCAACAAATTGCCTTATTGCATGTTTTGTCATGAATCACACTGTTTTGTACTTTGCTCTCATCACTTTGCTTGTATTATTACTTAAAACCTTGTTTTGTTTCTGTGTTTTATGTAATTCCACTCTGTAACCTCCCGGTCGTGGCTCGAAAATAGTCATTTCTGTGGCTAGCACACCTACTGTAAACAAAACCAAATAAATAAAATTATCAAATGTATATGTCGAACCATAGCAGCAGTACATCAAAACTGAATAAATACAAGTCACATAAAAAGGCGAGATGGTGAAAGTAAAGGCAGTGCAGTCATAACAATACACAAATTGATCATTAACTGTTGAACAAACTATATCACCAATACCAAATCACCATATTTTAGGAACACAGATACAAGTCTGGAACAGTTGTTTTTGAAGATTGTTACAATACAACTGGTGATTCGATCTGTTGCAGACATCAGTAGGTAGGGAATTCCAGAACCTGGGTCAAAACTTGCAAAGTCACCAAAGGTGGTACGGCATTTGGGAGTAGCTTATTGTGTTACACCTAGAGGCCTCAATGCATAGCTACAGGATGTCAATTTGGGGAGAAGACAGAAAAACAGGGGCTTGGCTGCGCAATATATTATTAATGGTACATCTCAAGTTGAAGTCCTGTAAGGACATAGGGAAGAGAGAGAGAGAAAACCAAGGCAAGAATAAAGGGTACAGTGATGCATTTGATAAGTGCGATTTATGCCTGGTTAAATAAAGTGATTGATTGATTGATTGAGTGTCAAAGGCAAAATTACACATTATTGTAAGTAACAGCCCAACTCTTAGGTTAAGTCTTGACATATTACAATAGACCAATAACACCATACTACAATTTAGACAGCAGAACACCTTGGGCTATGGCTAGGCAAGCTTTAGTAGTTAGATTGCTGGTTCTCTGAAATAGTAGGTGTCCAGTTGGATCAGGAGTTATCCTTAAGGCCTCATGTTGATTACCTGTCAAAAATGCTGGACCAGAAGCTTGATCTCATGTATAGACTTAGGGCCTACCTCACGAAAGAGGCACATCTAGCCATCTCCAATAGCATCTTAATCCCTGTCTTGTTATACGGTGCCCCAGTCCTGTATTCATTAAGGACAACAGAGCTAAACAGGATTGGAATTCTTTGTAACAAGATTGGATGGTTTGCGGTTGGTGCCTTCCAGGGAGCATCACTGTGATGTTTTCTCTACCTTAAATTGGCCCACTCTAGAAGGTAGGATAAGATACCCGCTTAGGGTTACCACCTTTTAAGAAGCCCAAAGTGGGACATTTCTTACTAAAACATGATTTTTCGCAGGACAATATGTAACCTCAACCAATGCAATAGACTTTTTTTTCTCTAATCAAAATTAAGACTAAGGGTTGCAGGTTTTTAGGTGTTCCTATTGTTACTTATCATTTTAAGGTGTTTTAAATAAGGTACTATAGTTTTTGCAACATTGAGAGAAAAGTCTGAAAATATTTATTTCTACTATAATGTCAGGACATGTAGTATTTTTCATGTTTTTTCGCAGGACACAGCTGCCCAAATCAGGACTCTGTCCCATGAAAATAGAGACAGGTGGTAACCCTATAGTCAGCTAGTCTGCATTCCATGTAAATAACAAAAGGCTCCTCCCTCCTAACCTACAGGAGGTCTTGAATTATAACCCCAAAAGACTCCTCCGGCCTCGCGAGTACCCCGTTATCTGTCCCCAGGGTGAAGTCAAGCTCAGGCCATCGGTCTTGGCCTCCATTGCCCTCGAATCTCTGGAACAAAGTTCCACTCAAGGTTCGAAACTGTACCTCCTGACTAGCTTTTAAATCCTGCCTCAAGGCTTAGTTATAGTCACTGTAGCTATAGTCACTGAGGATGCCCTTGCTATTTGTAAGTGAATCCCTATCCTATACATCTTTCATAGCATGACTCTCTTTCTCACTGTATTGCTTACATGTCCATAAATACTGTTATGCCTATAAATAATTAATAACTGGCTTTGCATACCTGTACCCCGCTCTTAGCATGCATCACTCCTTGCCTCAGCCTAGGTATGTATACCAGTATGTTATCTGTTTGCTCTATTGTTTCTGTAATTAACTCCAGATCACCCCTGAAAAAGGGACTTTGTCTCAATGGGCCTACCTGCTTATCGAAATTCAATAAATAAATAATTCTGTAAGAAAGCCTCAATCAAGGATTTGCTGATTTATAAATGTTGTTAGTGTGAAGGGTAAAGTCAAGGGCAGGATCCAGTTTAATGCCTAAATATTTAGTAACTGAAGCCAGAGAGGAACCACCAAGATGCCAGTAGAAAAAGGGAGGTACAACTGTGAAGTTTAGGTAGGAAACCAAAGAGCATAGCCTGTGATTTGATGGCATTCAGTGTAAATTTATTTTGATGCAGCCTGTGCTGGACAGAATGGAGATAAACTGTTAATTCATCTATAGATTTACAACTATGCAGGAGAACTAGGTCATCAGCATACAGAAGAGACATACTGCAGGACAAGCAGAGAGGGAGGTTTTTAAAGAAAAACACTAGATAACCTAGAAAGTAGATCAGCTGCTGCAGAAATGCCTGATTAGTGCTTTTATCAATATATTTGTTTTTTTAATGCCTGTAAGATGTTTTGTTTATTTCCAAAGAGCAGCTCCAACCGTCATGTCTGCCCACTTGCCTATGGCCATTTCGCACTCATGAAGTGGCTTCCAGTGTGAGTTTCACTAATTAGAGTTACCAACTTTGCCATTAGTTGTTAGCCCTCATTAGCATAACTTGCATGCTCAGCTGCTGCTGCTGCTGCAGCACTTTCAGGCTGCCCTGTTTTCCTTATGTAGAGGGAAAAAGTAGGGAACCAAGAATGGACCCCTAAGGGACACCAGACAAAATGGATGCCCTATCAGGTGAGCAGACCCAAATTTTACTAATTGTTTTCTGTCCCCAGATAAGTGGAGAACCAAGGGAGATGAAGATGTACTACATATTTCTGGAAAGGAAATATTTGTAGTTTATAGTTTGTCTTCCTAGAAATTGCCATTTTGGAGATAGTAGCCCTGAAAATAATGACCTTTGTCAAGGATAATGACCTCCGTTGAGAAAATCTCCTCCATTGGGCTACACCTTTGGAACTGTAAGTCATTGGCGTCAGAACCACTCAGAAACATTCAGTGTCGGCAACTATAATCCTGGGTGACCCCGTTGCCCCTCAGTTCATTCTCCCACCATTGACCACTGGGTCTTATAGAGAAACACCATTATTTCTTCAACTCTGTTATTTTCTATACTTTATCTTAGCAGCACTGCTCTTTTATGCTGGCATTGAAAGAACCTTTAGTTAGGTTTTGTGCCTGCAGTTACAGGATTTACAAAGACGATGCTCTCACAGTTTGTGTTTGCTGTTTGGTCCTGTCCCACAACATTAGGACATTCAAGATCTGCCAGGGATTTAAATAGGCCACAAGGAAACACCGAAAGAAGATTCTAGAAACCTTCCTTACCACTAAATCCATGGCTTCAAGCCAGCTTCTCACTCTTGCTTGACCATCTGCAAGAAAGGTACTCCTCAAAGTTTGGTAATGCTGTCACCACGAACTAAGGTTAAAGACAAAGATAAGTCATCGTTGAAGGCCTTCTTTCTTTCAGCCATCACCACAAGCGTAAGGATAAAGCTGTTGCTTCACCAGTGAGGTTGAGGTCTCCATTTAAGGAGGGTAAGTCCTTGTCATTGTCCACTATGGCGGTGATTACTGCACCCTCCCGACTTTATATGAGATCCCAAGGTTGGGGTCTGGCTCTGGTGCTGCTGTACCTGCTATGGACGGTGTGCAGCCCCTGTAGTTGGGTTCTATCCCTTTGATGTTGGTTATCTTGGGCACTTTGCAGGGTGCCATCGAATCCCAGGTTGTGCTGGTGTTGTTCTCTGAATTATTTAGATGCCTGATAACTATCGCTACCATCCACAATAATGGCTGCCCTGTTGACTGGGCCTCCCCCATCAGCACCGTCGTTATTGATGGGATCCAGAAGCATACCTTTCATTCCTCTGTCACAGCCCGCAACCTCAGTTGCCAGCTCTGTTGATTGCTTCTGTCATCATTCCAGATGATGAGGTAGTATACAGTGAAGCTCAGTTCTGCAGCATGCCGCAGTAGAGTTACTGCAGTAAGCAATGTAATTTCAGTGGGAATTAGTCCCTTTTTTCATGCTGGAAACTGTGACGCTGCGCTTCATCTTGGCAGGTTTCACTGTACAGTCCTCATCTCCTTAATATAGAGGAGGAATTTGAGAATGATGATGGGGATAATGATCCCTATGAGGGTTTTTTGCCTTCTAGCTCTACCATCTCATGTAGTGAGGCCTCTTTTGTATTTTCTCCCAGACCTCCCCCTGAAGATCTCTTTCTCACGCTTTACTCAGACAAATCCAAAATGGACTCTACCTTTGCTGTCTGGCATAGGCCTAACATCTTGCCTGCAGTGCCAAGAAAGGCTGATAAACAGTACCCTGTTCTGATAAGCCTTATTATGCTTCCCAGTCTGAAATTGGTTCTGTATTTATAATGGCTGCTCATGACTGTTCTAGAGTCCCTAGAAACATAAACACTTTACCTCCTGACAAAGAATCCAGGAGGCTGGATGGACTCCTTGCCAGATACCCCTCCCTTCGGGTCCCTGACCAAGAGGTGGTGGTCAGAGGTTGGTTCTCCCACCATCTAAATCAATGGAGAACCATAACTTCAGATGCCTGAATTCTGCAAATCATAGAAAGGGGTCACATGCTGGAGTTCATCGAGCAGCCCCAGAAACCCTCCCTGCCCTCCACTTACCCCACCCCGACTCACTTATCTGTTCTCCAGGAGGAGGTGCAGTCTCTTCTACACAAGCAAGCTATTGAGCCAGTACCTAGGTGCAGGTGCAGAGAAACAAGGGTTATAGTCAGGTTTTCTTGGTCTCCAAAAGACCGGAGATCTGAGGCCCATTTTTGACTTATAGGACCTCAATCTGTACTTCAGGTACAGGCAGTTCAGGAATGTAACCTTGCCAGGCCTGATGTCTCTTCTCAAGACAGGCAACTGGCACTGTTCACTGGACATGCAGGATGCCTACCTGCACATTGAGTCTTCCCTTCCTCACAGGAGGTTTCTCTGTTTTCTGTTTCAGGGTGAGCATTGCCAATTCAAGGTGCTGCCCTTTGGCTTGTCCTGTGCACTGCGGGTCTTTACCAAGTGCTTAGCAGCAGTAGCTGCAGCCCTCAGAAGGGTGGGACTGTACATTTTCCCCTACCTGGATGATTGGCTCCTAAAGGCTCTGTCCAGGGCACAGTTCCCTGCAGACTCTGGAAAGAACTCTCCAGCTGTTTCTCTCTTTGGGCATTATAGTCAGTTGGTTCTGGTGCCATCCCAGTGACTGTAATACATTGGAGTGGTTCTAGGCTCAGCGCAGGGGAGGGTTTTCCTACCTCAGAACAGGGCAGAATGCCTTATAGCCCAGGCTCAGGAGGTGGCCGAGAGCAATTTTGTTCCTGCCAGGGTGTACCTGAGACTGTTGAGTTTAATGGCGGCTGCCATTCCCACTACGCCACTGGCCAGACTCGATATGCTCATTCTCCAGTGGACTCTCTGAGTGCAATGAACCAATGCATGGGCGAGTTAGAACGGTTGGTGCTGGTCACCTACCCAGTCCGCAAAGCGCTCCAGTGGTGGATGGACCTCTTGAACCTGCTGCAAGGAGTCCCATTCCAGATCTCTTCTCCACAGGAGATCCTCACCACGGATGCTTGCAGGTCAGGCTGGGGAGCTCACCTGGGTCCCTTTCAAAACAAAGGCTCCTAGTCTCAGGTCGAGACCTCTCTGCATATCAGTGTCCTGGAGATGAGGGCGGTGGTCTATGCCATGCAGGGCTTTCAAAACCACCTTGCTCTGGATCAACTGCTGGTGCAGTCAGACAATCTCAGTGTAGTGCACTAATTCAACAAGCATGCAGGGAGGCCATGAGAGTGTGGTACTGGGTATTAGATCATGGTCAGACACTCTCGGCAATCCACCTCCCAGGTGTGCTAAACACTGTGGTGGACAGCCTCAGCCGGACTCAATCCAGCATGCATGAGTGTGAGCTCCTGTCATCCATCACAGAAGAGTTGTTCGACAGATGTGGTTGTCCAGAGTCCCTACTCAACGCAAAACTGCCCAATTTTTGCTCGCTCAATCCAGGACCTGGAGTTTTCTGGCAAGACGCGTTGTCTCTCTCCTGGAGTGGGAGATTTCTTTATGCATTTCCTCTGTTCTGTTCCCTCTAATTCAGAGGGTCCTCATCAAATTGCAGATGGAGGGGGCCAGCATGATTCTGGTAGCTCCATTCTGGCCCTGCCAGATATGGTTCCCCCTGCTACAGCAGCTGACGGAGGAACCTCCGGTTCCACTCCCCCTTTGCAGGAACCTGGTCCATCCCAACCTCAGATCCTTCCATCTGCATGCTTTGCTCCTGAAAACATAGCCATGTTTGGATTCTCCAGCAGAGTGGCGGACATCCTGGTGGCCATCTAGAAGCCTTCCATTCAAGCCACACGTATGCCACGCAGTGAAAGCGGTTTGCCATCTGGGCTGCCAAACATAATCTGGACCCTGTCCGGTGAGTCACATCCTGGATTACCTGATCTCTCTGTCTGTCTCAGGTCTCCAGTACTCCTCCCTCAAGGTGCATCTTTCAGCTATTTCAGCCTTTCATGAGCCCGTGGGTGACTGTACAATGGCTTAGCTGGATGTCTCTCATACCTTTTTAAGGGGAGTCCTGCATCTAAAACCCCCAATCTGTTCTCGTGTCCCGGCTTGGGATTTGAATTTTGTTTTGGAGAAGTAGACCCTGCCTCTTTTTGACCCAACCACAACTTGTGAGCTATGCTTTCTTTCTTGGAAAGCATTATTTTTAGTTGCCATGACTTCTGCTCAAAGAATTTCAGAGCTTCAGGCCCTCTGGTGTGAAGAGCCTTATTTGATTTTTCACAAAGACAGGGTGTCTTTGCACATAAATCCTAATTTTCTCCCCAAGGTGGTCTCTGAGTTTACACCCAACCAATCTATCCACCTTCCTGTTTACTTTGCAGAGCGTGCCAATCCAGGGGAAGCACTGCTCCATACATCAGATGTGCCCAGAACTTTGAAGTACTACCTGCTCCACACCAAAGAATGTAGAAAGTCAAAGCAGTTGTTTGTTTCCTTCGGCCCAGGTAGAGAGGGTGCTTCAGTTTCTAAGCAGTATTTATCCAGATGGTTGGCAAATAGCATTGTGTTCTGTTACAGCAAGTATGGCAAAGAATTGCCTGGAGCAGTTAAAGCTCATTCCACAAGAGGCATAGCTGCCTCTGTGGTTTGTTTTTGAGGGGTCTCAGCCGCTGACAGCTGTGTGGCTGTCACCTGGAGTACGTCCATGCTTTCACCAAGCACTGCAGTCTGGACATTGCCTCAAGAGCCCAAGCAGGTTTTGGCAGGGCTGTGCTGCAGGTCCTCCTGTCTTAAGTTTATGATTGGCCATCCTCCCAGACTGTCTGTTTCGCCTGTAACTGCTTAGGACTCATTCCTATGGTGTGACCTGACCTACTGGGTCAATATAGTGCACCCAGAAGGTTGCATGGATAAGAGTGCAGGAACCACAGCATGGAGCCGAAATGGCGCATGGCACAGCAGAGCGCATACCAGAGTAGTGCAGAGGCGGGGCACATCAGCGTGCATGGCAGGGGTATAGCACATGGCCGACACAGTGCATGTCAGAACAGCGCATGGCTCCACCGCGCAGGAGGAAGGGACGCAGGGGAACACAGCGCATGGCACCACGGAGCCAGGAAATAACAGGGCATTTTACCATGCAACAGAACACCCCAGTTCCTGTGTCTTCTTTCGAGGGGCAACTACACAAACGCCCCACACACAAGCCACACAGAAGATGGGACCCAGCCGAGCAGCACCAGTAGCACAGCGGGTATGAGCATGCTGGCGAGCTGTGAGGGAGAACCAGTGTCGGAAGCTCGAATCCGACAGCCGCCATCCACCGCACACAGCACCATTCGCCATCCACGTAGCAGTCGCCCACCACACCATAGTACGACCATCCACCGTTGTTCACCGGAGCCAGAGGACATGGACCTTGTTGTGCAATGGAGGACCAGCCAGCACATCCCCCGCGCTGCACCCCTGGGGCCATGAGACAAGTTCCATGTATGCTGTCACTGCACTGTGGTGTAAAGCAAGTGAAGTCTGCAGGCAAAGGTACTGACACCATCAGCAACAGAGGGAAGTGATGCGCAGCAACTCCTTTTAGGAACCATGACAGATAGGTATTACTGTAAACAGCACCACGCCATCAAACACTGTAGTCAGTTTGTGCCTTTTACTGTTAGCGAGGTGGGCACAGGACAGCCAGGGGACTGGAGGGCGCGGAGTGACTGGTGGAGGCAATACCCCATGAGCAGGGACACCCACAAGGAATCCTGGCCTGGGCGGGGCATGCATGTGGAATCCCGGTCAGCATGCCACACCCGACACTCAACAGAGGACAGGCACGGGGAGCTTCGTCGCAATACAGTGTCCCCAACAAAGGGTCCAGCTGGACATGACATGCGTCAGGAAAAGCTGGGTATGGTCCTATGTGCAGTGGTATCGCATGGGGTGGTGAGATGCCTGCTGTTGTGTGCTGTCACACCTGCCATGTGTGCACACCAACTGTGAGAGTGCCGCAACTGCACAGGCCAGAGGACCAGTAGCATGGATGCAGTGCCCCATGAGTGTCCCAGGGCTGGGATGGGGGGGCGGTGCCTGTGCAGTCCCTATGTACCCTTGACACGCCCATGCACACTCAACGACGTGTGCTGCTCCTATTGTGGGACCAATGCCCTGCCCCAGTGTTCTCAGTGCACACCACCAGGGTCAACAGGCAACAGGTGCTGCAGGGGTGTATGTGCACAGGTGGGACCAATCAGGCCCACATTGGGGTCTATAAAGGGAGCACACTGGGTAACCGGGTACTTATTCTGTGGAGTCTGTCCATGTGGTGTGCATCCACAGCCAGAAGGGCAAGCCCTGCTGCACCACGCGGGGTATTTGTACTGCCAGGAACGCATGCACCTTGAGTGGACGTACTGGAAGTGCATTGAGTATGAGAAGGGAAGTGTCCTGCGTGGGTGCATATGCAGTCCGAGGAGGTGGTGCACAGCACAGGTGGCCACAGCCATGTCCCAGATGCCGCCGATATCGCAGGCAGTAAGGTACTGGCGTCAGTGAAAGACCGTGCCCAATGCACCAATGAGCCCTGCAGTGCATTGGTAGCAGCATGCACATCGGGTGTGCCCACATCCGTCACGGGGAGACTGCCAGCATTGCCACTGCTCAAACGGACGTGTGCCAGGGCCAGGACTGCGTTAAACAGGCCACCGCCACAACGATCAAGCCTGCAGCATCTTGTGCCCCCCCGAGTACACTTCGGCTGAGACGGGTGTCTCCTTTCTCCTGCATGACAGTGGCCCGGGGGACAACAGGCTGTTGGTTTTTCCAAAACGGTCCACGCTGGCACACCTGAAGGGGTGTGCCACCATACTTGTGGATGGAACATTCAATGTCGCCCTGCCACTGTTCCAGCAGATATATACAATCCATGGCCTGCTGGAGGGCACCACCTTCCTGTCTGGCTACCTGCTGATGAGCTCACTAACCACTGCTGCATACACAGCTGCATTCCAGCAGGTGAGGTCTCATTGCCCTGGCCTTGCACGTATGGCTATCCTGATGAACTTTGAACTTGCGGCCATGTAGGCCTTTTCCAGCGTATTCCCCGGCTGTCACCAGCAGGGCTGCTGCTTCCACCTGGCACAGGCCGTGTGGCGCCATTGCCAGCAGATTGATGGTTTCGTGGCCTGCTACACAGAGGACCCTGAGTTTGCCCTCCATGCCCCTATGGTTGTTGCACTTGCCTTCGTGCCACCTGCTGATGTTGTTGATGCCTGCACCACACTGCGTGAGGTGGACTACATGAAGGCCAACGGTGAGCTACTTTTCCAGCTGTTGTACTACTTCGAGGATATGTAGGTGGGTAGGCCTGTGGGCTGTTCTGCATGGCGCAGGCCTCTGTATGACGTTGCCATGTGGAATGTCCATGATGCCACATGAGACAGTACACCCCGAACCACTAATGCCATGGAGGCCTGGCACAGGGGTTTTGCCCCATGCCTGGGGGCATGCCATCCAAATCTGTGGCGTTTCATACGGGCACTGGGGGTGGAGGAGCAGCTTACCACTGTGAAGCTGTCCCAGCTGTCCACTGGGAACACCATGCCCACTGCTACGAGGCGCTATAAGGATGCCGGGAGGAGGATTGCTGCCATTGTTGAGGCCTACGGGCAGCGGTCCACTGTGGAATACCTCTGTGGCATAGCATTTAACTTGTCCCTCCAGGTATAATGTGACTGTGTTGCTGGGTTCTATGTGTGGGGGGGGGTGTTTGGGGTGTGTCTGTTTACACTGTCACTGTTGCACTGTGTGGTGTGCCTTGCTTGCACAAGTAAACACTGTTTGCACACATGTCAGTTGTCCTGCCTCTTGCTTCCTGCCCACGTCATGTGGGCCTGCTTGCACTGTTTCCCTGTGCAGCCATCTGTCTGTTAGCTGTTTTGTATGCTCTGTTCTGCCTTTAGCTGTTTTTGCATACAACATTATGACCCCGTGCCGTGACCTGATGACTGAGATTCCCTCAAAGAAGATAGAACAGTTATGTAAGAATTTACCATAAAAGTAGATCTTCGAGGGGATCTCGGTCATCAGGTCTGCTTTCCCTCCCACCGTCCCCCTTCTTGGGGCTCTTGCATTGGAACTGGCTGTCTGGTGTATCCAGCCACCTGGGCACTCCTCTCTCTGTCTCTCTCTCTCTCTCTCTCTCTCTCTCTCCCCTCGGTCTCCCATAGCTCGAGCTGTGCTCACTTTGTCTCAGGGGAATTAACTGAGGCGGGAGCGGGGCTGCTCACACCTTCATAGTGTTGATGATGTCGATGGACGTTGATGGCATGGGTGGCCCCAGTTGTACTGCTGAAAATCTTCTGTGTGGGTCTTCAGCATCAGTGAAGTTCCTACGGTGTGACCTGATGGCTGAGATCCATTGAAGATCTACTGTTACGTAAGTTTTACGTAACTGTTCTTTGATGCTGGTGTCCATGTGGGATTTCTGTGCAGGCGTGGCTTCATCCACAGGACCTGGCCCCATGGGTGTCGCGTGGCCCCGTGCCTGACACCTCTAGGGACCCACACCCTGCTCCACGTCAGCCAGCACCCTGTATGCCTCCTGTTTGCCTGGGAGAAGTGGGAGAATATCACCCAGACCTACTACCTCTTGAAGAGTCTGAGGGGTCCGTGAGGACAGATATGAGAGGTTCCCCTCCTCCACAGTTTCCTCTGATGGGAAGAGACCCAAATACATACCCTGATCTCCCTCAGATGACCTATCTTTCAGTGGGGTCATGCTCCAGATTCATTCAGCCATGGGGTTTAAAACTGAGGCACTGGACCCTTCCTGTTGCTGGCTGTCCACTTACCTCCGTCTGCTGGACTCTTCCCCTTTGGTGGTCCCCCCACTGATTGACACCTTTGAGGATTCTGCCATGGCCACCTGACATTGCCTGAACCTAATTCCAGCTGTACCCAGGAAGGTAGATAAATTACACAGGGCCTTTCTTTGGGGAACAGCCACAGGTGGACTCAGTAGTCATTAATGCAGTGCACGACCGCGCTAAATGGATGAAGCACCTGAGTTCTCTTCCTTCCAACAGGGAATCCCGGAGGCTGGACCATTTTGGCAAATGGGCTTTCGCCTCTGCCACCTTGGCCATTAGGACCATTAATTATAAGGCCCACATGATCCAATACCAGGATGTTCTGTGGGATCAAACCATGGAGATGGTCAAATCTTTGCCTCAAGGATCCGCTAGCCAACAGCTCCTCAAATCTGGGGTGGATGTCAGCCGGTATCTCCTGTGTTCGGCCTATGGTGTGGTAGGAATATACAGTACCTTCGCCAGCACTCCTGGCTGAGGGTGTCAGGGTTTGCTCAGGATGTTCAGCTATCCATCCTCTACGCTTCCTTAAGGGGATATAAATTGTTTGAGGCTGATGTCCAGAATATCCTTTCCAACTTACAAGCCTCTGGATGCACCCTATGGTCAGCACATTCGATGTACCATACTCAACCAAAGAGTGCCCAACGGGTGCCCTTTTGTCGGGCTACCCACAGACCACGACCAACCTCCAAGCCAACCAAATGTAGAGCTGCTCCAGCCCTGCCCCTTCCCCACTGCTCCTCAAGCAAGGGTTCTAGAGGAGGAGGGACGGCTCCAGTTACTGCCCCTTCCTCAGCCTGACTCCTTGCCCGACCCCCCCCCTCTGGTGGATGTGGTGGAGGCGGTAGGGGGGTCAGTTCGCCATGCATCGAGACAGGTGGACAGAGATCACAGGTGACAGCTGGGTGCTGCAGCTCATAAGCCACAACCACACTCTGTACCTCATAGAGTGGTCCCCAGAGAGACCTCCAGTCCCTTCTTCTTACCTCCCCAACCACATCCCCATACTTTGGGAGGAGATTTAGTCCCTGCTCAGGAAAAGAACCATAGAACCCGTGCCAGAAGTCCAGCAGGGCAGGGGGTTCTACTCCCATTTTTTCCTGGTTCCAAAATGCAAGAGCAACCTCTGGCCCATTCTGGACCTCAGAAAGTTAAATCTCCTCATCCAGTACAAAAAGTTCCGGATGGTAACACTTCAGGGGTTGTTGCCCCTCCTGAACAAAGGGGATTGGATATGCTCTCTTGATATGCAGGACACATATCTTCACATCAAGATATATGCCCCCCACAGGCAGCATTACAGATTTCAATTTCAGGGGGCACATTTCCAGTTTCAGGCCTTGCCCTTTGGCTTGTCCTCTGCTCCTCAGTTGTTTTCTAAGTGCCTAACAGTGGTCACGGCTGCCCTCAGAAGAGACAGAGTTTATGTCTTCCCTATCTGGACGATTGGATGCTGAATGTTTTATCCAGGGATAGCCTTTCCGAGCCCTGAACACACCATTTGCCTGTTCCAGGACCTAAGCATTACATTCCACTTGCCCAAGTCCATCCTGACACCCGGTCAGCAACCCCAGTACATTGGGGCAGTCCTGGACATGGTACAGGGCATGGTCTTCCTTCCCTAGGACATGGCGGGTCATCTTATAGCCCAAGCCAGACTGCTGTTCCACAGCTGTCTCTGCTAGAGTCTTTCTCCGGCTCTTGGGCACGATGGCAATGGCCATAGTCATGGTGCCTCGAGGAAAGGGGGGGGGGACATGGTAGAAACTTTCAAGTACCTCAAGGGAATCAACAAAGTCCAAGAGGGTAGCATCTTTCAAAAAAGAGGTGTGCAAGAACAAGGGGGCACAATTTGAAGATAGAAGGGGCGGCTCAGAGGTAATTTAAGGAAGTATTTTTTCACAGAGAGGGTTGTGGATGTATGGAACAGCCTTCCAGAGGAGGTTGTGGAGTCAAAAACAGTGGTGGAATTCCAGCATGCATGGGACAGTCATAAGGCAATTCTAGGGGGTGGGGGTAGGAAGAAGTAGGCTGCTGGTTAACTAGGATCTGCAGCTTATCCATCAGGTAGGGAAATGGGCAGACTGGGTGGGCCAAGCGGTCCTTGTTTGCCGTCAAATTCTATGCTTCTATGTTTCTATGTGCCTCTGGCCAGATTGCATATGAGGATTCCTCAATGGATGTTGAGAGTCCAGTGGGACCAGTGTATGAATGACCTGGAACAGGTGGTTCTGGTCTCTTCTCTGGTGAAAAGAGTTTTCCTCTGGTGGATGGAACCTACTGATCTTCTTAGGGGAGTCCCCTTTGCTATTCCTTCCCCTCAGCAGATTCTTACCACAGATGCTCTGAGGATGGGCTGGGGAGCTCATCTGGAGCCACACCAAATACAAGGGACATGGTTCCCGCTGCAGTCCTCTCTCCATATCAATGTTCTGGAGATGAGGGCAGTGCTTTATACGCTGCAGGCCTTTCAGACTCTGCTGTCCCTGGGTCTTCTGTTGGTGCAGACAGACAACATCAGTGTCATCCACTACATCAACAAGCAGGGGGTTACTCACTCATATCCCCTTAGAAGGGAAGCAATGAGAATCTGGTATTGGGCTCTGGACCACATCCTAGAACAGCCAGCCATCCATGTTACAGGCATCCAAAATGTCCTGACAGATAATGTAAGCTGGTCAAATTCAAAGATGCAAGAGTGGGAGCTTCTGACCTTGGTCTTCGAAAACCTCTTTGACAGATGGGGTCATCCAAAGTTGGAACTTTTTGTGTCCCCACTGAATGCAGAACTGCTGCATTTTTGCTTGCTATGTCCAGGGCCTGGAGTTTCTGCTGAGACATGATGTCCCTCTCCTGTAAAGGGAGGTTTCTGTGTGCCTTTCCTCCCTTCCTGTTGCTTCAGAGGGTGCTAACCAAGCTACAGGTGGAAGGGGCTGTGATGACCCTCATTGCCTCTTTTTGGCCTTGTCAGATCTGGTTCCCCTTACTATAACAGCTAGCAGTGGAACCTCCAGTAGCTCTTCCTCTGTGCAATGGCTTGCTCTTCCAGAACTGGGGCAGCCTGGTCCATCCGAACCTCAGGTCCCTGCATCTTCATGCTTGGTTCCTGAGGACATTGTCATGACTCGATTTGAGGTGTCTCCCAAAGTGGCTGATGTCCTGGTGGTGGCTAGAAAGCCTTCTAGCAAGGCCACTTATTCTAAGAAGTAGAAGCAGTTTATGATATGGGCTGCTTAACGCCAACTGGACCCTTTCACTTGTCCTGTGAATCAGATCTTGGAGTATCTGCTGCCCCTTTTGTACTCGGGATTGGGGTATTCCTCTCTTGAGTTGCACATGCCTGCCACTTCTGCTTTCCATGTGCCCATTGATTGCTGTTTGATGGTACAATTGGAAGTGTCCAGTACTTTTTTGAGAGGCATCCTTTACCTAAAGCCTCCTATCTGCAATCCCATCCCTCCATGGGACTTGGATTTTGTGCTGGAGGAACTTACTTTGGCTCCTTTTGAGCCTGCTGTGACCTCTGAGCTGTGCTATCTGTCATGGAAAGCATTGTTTTTAGTTGCCATTACTTCTGCTTGAAGGATTTCGAGCTACAGGCGTTCATGTGTGAGCAACCTTGTTTGGTTTTCCACAAAGACAGTGTGCCTTCATTACTAACTCTTTAAGTTTTTCTTCCTAAGGTGGTGTCGGAGTTTACTTAAATAAATCTATCCACCTCCCTGTTTATTTTCCAGAGCATGCCAATCCAGGGACAGCACTGCTCCACACTTTAGATGTGCATAGAATTTTGCATTACTATACACACCGTATGAAGGACTGCAGGAAGTCCAAACAGTTGTTTGTTTCTTTCGCCCCTGGAAAAGAGAATACTCCTGTTTCTAAGCAGTATTCATCCAAATGATTGGCCAACTGTATTACGTTCAGTTACAGGAAGTATGGCAAGGAACTTCCTGGAGATGTTGAGGGCCATTCCACCTGGGGTGTGGCTGCTTCAGCTGCCTGTTTCAGGAATGTCTCAGCTGCAGAGATTTGTGCAGCACAGGCTCGGTGCCAGCTGGGGTTCGTCTGGTTCAAGCAAACCCCTCCCCCCAACCTCCTTTTTTTGTTTATTCCGTTTTTGTGTTACTGTCCCTTTAAAAATGTGATGGTGGTGCTTTAAGAGTGTGCCCGAGTGTCTTCTCGAATGCATGACATGCGCCTCCACCCCCACCCGCCACTGTGTGTCATTCTGAGCCAGTGACAAGTGGCACCCCCCCCCGAGCCTCCCTGATTTGCCAATCAACTCCTGACCCTTTCCTAGCACAGCGTGCTACTGCCTCACCCAGAGACTATCTGGCCAGTCAGTAGTGCAAGAGCACATAAGCGTGCCCAAAAGCATCTGTGTGCTCTCCGATTTCACACTACTGTGCGTCACTAGCTGCAATAAGATGGAGCGTGGAGGACGCAAGGAGAGGGAAATTTCAGCCGCTTTGAAAACAAGAAAAGCAATGCTGGAACGGTGCTAATTTGGGGTAATTACTGAGCATTTTAGTCACTGCCAATCAGATAATAAATGTTATTGGCGTCTGCCAGATCAGTTTGTTAACTTAAGTGGCTGGGACTGTGTTGGTTGTTGAGGAGAGGTCTAAGGGAGCAGTGGAGCTAGCAGCACCACATTCTGAGAGAAAATGAAAAAATATGAAAAAAAATATTGAACTGTTCTGCCTCCTGTATAAAAAGTAATGACGTTTTGCGCTCTACAGAGACTCATCATTTTTCTGTGGCTGCCTGGAATTTTGCTTAGTCCATCTCCAACCTCTACAGCAAAAGGGGTTAGCAGCAAGAGTTCTGACAGGAATAAAAAGAAAAAGATTGAACTCCTCCACTTGGCCTCCTATAAATCTGTGTAGAGCTGTCGAGAGCCTCATCACCCCATGGCTGCCTGAATTTTGTTCGGTCTCAAGACAGTGCAGCCTCTGCAGCAAAATGTCTGCTGTATTTTTAATTCTGGCCAGTGTTATGTGCAGATATTTTTTCCTACATTTTTTTATATTTCTGCAACTAGTCTGTCCATTTCCCTACCTATTGGATAAGCTGTAGATCCTAGTTAACAAAGAGTCTGCTTCTTCCTACCCCCCCCCCCGGAACTGCCTAATGTCTGTCCCATGCATTCTTGAATTCCTCTACTGTTTTTGACCCCACGACCTCAGGAAGGCTGTTCCATATGTACCACCTCTCTGTGAAAAAATACTTCCTCACATTGCCCTGAGCCGTCCCCTCTGTCTTCAAATTGTGTCCCCTTGTTCTTGCACATCTCTTTTCTGAAAGATGCTACCTCCTGGACTTTGTTGATTCCCTGAGGTACTTGAAAGTTTCTACCATGTCCTCCCTCTCCCTCCTTTTCTTGAGGGTATACATATTAAGCTCCTTTAGTCTCTCTTCATATGACTTCTGTTGCAGACCATGCACAATTTTAGTTGCCCTCCTCTGAACTGCCTCCATCCTGTCTATGTCCTTGCAGAGATGGGGGTCTCCAAACTTCACGCAGTACTCCAGATGGGTTCTCACCAACTCTCTGTACAGAGGGATAACAATTTCATGTTTTCTACCGGTGATGCCGCTTCCTATACATCCCATAATCCTCCTGCCCTCCTTACTGCCTTCCCTTTAGATCATCTGATATGACTACCCCAGGTCCCTTTCCATTTTTGTTGTTGTTAGTACCTTCCCCCCCACACTGTGTACTCTTCCCCTGGGTTTTTGTTTCCCAGGTGCATTACTTTGCACTTCTTTGCATTGAATCTAAGCAGCCATACTTTTGACCATGCCTCCAACCTTGCCAAATCCCTTCTTATTCTTTCTACCCCTCCCCTTGTGTGTATCATTCCTGTTGCAGATCTTTGTGTCGTCTGCAAAGAGGCATACTTTTCCTTCTAGTCCCTCCACAATGTCACTTACAAAGACATTGAAAAGGGACTGAACCCTGTGGTACTCCGCTGGTAACCCCCCTTTCTTCGGAGTGGACTCCGTTTACTATTACCCTCTGTGTCCTGTTGTCCAGCCAATTTTTAACCCAGGCTACCACCCTGGGACCCACTCCCAGGCTGGTTAATTTGACTATTAATCTTTTGTGTGGGACTGTGTCAGATGCCTTGTTAAAGTCTAGATAGGCCATGTCCACAGCCCCTCCCTGGTCTACTACTTTGGTCACCCAGTCAAAGAACTCTATTAGATTCATCTGACATGACCTTCCCACTGTGAATCCCGCTGTGAACTTCTGGGTCAAAATAGGTGCATGGATTGGGGATGCAAAAGTAATATTTTGTCCTCTAATATGTGTAGATATTTTTCTGCACCTTAAGAGGTAAATTATACAACTGTACATCCTCCTACAGTGTAATCTTTTGTCCAGTAATAGGTATTTTTCTGCACCTTAAGATATGGGTTATTTAGCTTCAAAATAAGCCAGAAAATGCATCACAGAGCATCTAGAACCCCTGGACTTCTGGGGGCCTAGCAGTCCCCAGATCCCGGTTTTTTTTTTTTTTTTAAAGTAACAGTTTACAAAAAAAGAACACCCCTTGTAAAAATCCTGGTGCGGGCCTAGCAGCACTCAACCCGTATTACCTGACTGGCTGCAGGGTGAATACATACTTCTGTTTTGTACATTAGGTTAGCAAACTGCTGACATTCAAAACCTGGCCTATGTTAAGCCAGCAGGTGACAGCAGCAGACAATAAATATATATCACTGATACTACAGTGTCAGCATTTTGCTAACCTCACACACAGAATAGTATGTAATCACCATGCAGCTTCACACCTCATCATTTTAGAGCAAGAGGGTGGAGGAGAGCTATGATATAGGTTATTTAGCTTAAAATAAGCCAAAATGTACCTCAGAGCATCTAGAATCATAGCTATGGGCCGCCCAGCTTTTTGAAAACAATTCAGACGCCCCCAAAAAAGACCCATATAACCTGGCAACAGCCCCAGTGGCTACTTGAAGTTCTGTCCACATCTTACCAAGAACTACAGTCTGCACATAGCCACTAGGCGCAGGGCCAGTTTTAGCCTAGCCTTTCTTCAGGGTCTTCTTTCCTAGACTTGAGGCTTCCTCCACCCAGGCTGCTTTATTTTTGGCGGAACTGCTTGGAACTCATTCCATAGGTGTGGCCTGCTGCAAGATATACCCTCAGAGTAAGATAGCACAGTTACATAAGAACTTACTGTAACAGTTGATTTTCGAGAGGATCTCTTGCAGCAGTCCATACTGTCCTTCCCTTCTTCTCCCTGGACCTGGTAGACCTTTCTGTAGCCTGTGGACTCCTTTATACTTCCGTGTTGGTGGGAACATTCGGTACCTCCTCGGTTCCCCAGCAGGGAACACTTTGCTCTGGTCTCTGGCAGGAGAACTGAGGAGGGAGCGGGAACTGCCTACTCGTATAGGGTTGGCCGATGTCAGAGCGTGATGTCGGAATCGGTGGCCTTGGATAGACTGCTAGCTAGAAAGTTTCCGGGTGGTCCTAGTGCCTGGTGGTGGTACTTCCATAGGTGTGTCCTGCTGCAAGAGATCCTCTCGAAGATCTACTGTTATGGTAAGTTCTTACGTAACTGTACTTTACCAGCTGCCCTTTGCTAGACTTGAGGTTGACTTTCGGTTCAGTCTGCAAGAGTCTGGGAAGAAGAAGAAAGGAAGTCTTATCACAGGGTGGGTGGGTGTGTGTGTGTGTGTGTGTGTGTGTGTGTGTGTGTGTGTAGAGAGAGGAATCTCTTTATTCATTTCATTTCATATGTAAGAGAAGATGACAGTAATTAAATGAATAAAGAGCCCATCAGCCCAAAAGATGAAAGGAATAGAGCAAAATGAGAAATGAAAGAGGCAACCTCAAGTGAAAAGGAGACAGGGATGAAAGAGACTGCCACATAGAAAGGTAATAGAGAGAGGGTTAGGAAGTAAAATGGTTTACTGGATAGTGTTAAAAATTATTTGCAGGGACAGTTATGGATAGTTATACATTTAAATCCACTGTATTGTTATAGACCCATTTTTTATGTTTGCTTACGCACAAGAAACATATTGAGGTAAGTACAGCATTGCAGAGGTGTGGCAGTGTGTGGCCAATGCAGCACACGCTTTCAGGGGCCTGTCCCTCGGCTACCAATCAACAGAAAAACTGCCGATGACGGCAGTTTCAGACAGAGCGCCAGAATTAAAGAAATGCGCTCCAGTCAAGGACAATTCGTCATCCTAATTGCAGCAGCAGATCCCCCCCGCCCCCAACCAGGAACACAGAGGCAGCCGACAAGACTCTCCGCCCATGCACATTACAGTGCACAGTAATGCGCATGGGCACAGTTTCCCTCTTGTCGGCTGCTGCCCTGTGCCCCTGGCCCTAGTGTGTCTTTCATGGTGAAACATTTCATTATTTAAATTGGTGGCTCCTGCCGCTGGCTACACACTCCCGGGGAAAGCTGACATTGGGGTGGCCAATCCCATGTTGGCATATTACCCCCCCTCATTAAGTGGCACACTGGGAGCCAGTGTGCTGAAATATGGCAGCTCCTGCCGTCTGCCACACAGTCCCCATAAGCCGACATGGGGTGCCCAATCCACATGTCAGCATCCCCCCCCCCTTAGTGTATTTTTCCAGGTTAAACAATTTCCCTTTTCTTTTCCGACACCGGGATGCTCACTCCTGGTGTTGGATGCGCGAGCCCCCTTACCCGTGAACACCCCTTGCTGACATCAGGGTACCCAATCCATGAGTCGGCATCCCCCCACCACCACCATTATTGTGGCACACTGGGAGCTCACCCCAGTGTGCCAAACATTTTTTTTTAGCCTATAAATGAAGAAAAACGTCCCTTACTGTTTTTTTTTTTTAACCTGAAAAAAAATGGTCCTTGTTGTCTTCCTGGGCCCCATCCCACCTCTCTGCAGCACCCTCCCCACACCCCATACCTGCCTCTGGAGGTCTGGCGCACCAATCATCTGTGGAGCGGAAACACAACACATCCGAACTCTTCAAAAGTGAACCGCAAAATGAAGAAAATTACGATAAGCTTTATAATGGCATCAATGGGGGGTTTCAACTTGGGTTGTTATCTCAGCCATTTTTTGGAGTTTTGGCCCCAAATTTTCAAGATGGGGTACTTGGGACTCTACCTAGTGAATGCTTGAACTGTCATTTCGTTACTCAGTCCCGAAAGGTGATTTCTGCTGTTGCTGTGCGGAATCACCTTTCGGGACCAATAACGAAACAACAGTGCCACTGTTCATGAAATAGGGTCCCAAAAAGGCCATGTTGCAAATTTGGTAAAAACCTCCAAAATGACTGCATTACGAAGCGCATTGTGTGCAGTTTCTACGTGACACTCATAACTTTGCCAATTTTCATTATTTTCACTCCAAATTTCCAACATTGCCATTTTTTCACACCTCCTTATGAACAAGTACAGCTGTCATTTTTGCTTCCTGACCAAAATGTGTTTTTACACCTGTGGCGCAGAATGACGCAGTCAATGTGTGAAATCAACTTTTGGAACCAATTAATGAAATCACAGTGCCACTGTTCATGAGGGGACATCCCAAAAAGGCCATGTTGAAAAATTGGTAAAAAAAATTCCAAAAAATGACTGCGTTACAAGTGTGCGTTACGCAGTTTCTACACATGCTCGTAACTTCACCAATTTTTCATATGTTCACTCCAGGTTTTCAGCATTGCCATTTTTTCATACCTCCTCATGAAGAGTACAGCTGCCTTTTTTGACATCCTTTCTGAAATGTGTTTTCACACCTGTTGTGCCGAATGGCGCAGTTGCTGTGCCAAATCACCTTTGGGAATTGAGTAACGAAATGATAGTGCCACTGTTCATGACATGCGGCCCCAAAAAGCCCATGTTGAAAATCTGTTGTGAAAATACCAACAACCCTGTAGAGACTGACAGCCATCGGGGGTGTGACTTGGGGTTGTCGGCTGTAATGCTCATGCCATTGCACCCCGACCCTGCAGCCAGTGACAGGCATCGAGGTGTGCTTTGGGGTCTTCGGTCCTAACGTTCACTCCATTCTCCTATACTGCACCCATCTCAGCGTATTTCCTTATGGAATGGGGTCTGTGTCTGGAGGATGGGGTGGGGAGGGGTGAGGTGGAATGGCGTAATGGCATGAGCTTTATGCCCGACGACCCAAAGTCACACCCCCAACGCCTGTCAGTCTCTGAAAGGTGGGGTTGGGGGTTGGCGATAGTTCAGTACTTCTCTGCCATTCCTATTATGCAGCTCTCTAACTCTTGCAGTACCAATGCCAATACCAGCAAGCAAACATTCAGCATTAACAAATGCTTGTTTTTAAACTCCGCTTTATTCAACCATGCTGAGCATGACATATAGGTAAGTACCAAATTTCAAACGGATCTAATATATCTAGTTAATACTGCAAAAACAATATAGAGATGAGAGGGTAAATCTCCCAGTTAGCGTAATCTTTTCTGTTCTGTAGTCCTCCACCAGCCTATCTGCCAACTCAGTGTAAAAGTCCAGATCTCCTCTTGAATCCTGGTGGGGAAGACCTAATATTTCCTCTCTATTAAGTAAGGGCTCATTGGGGCAAATGTATATTCTGGCAGTAGTAATAAAATTAATACAAGACTGTGAACATTTCAGGCCTACTTGTTATTACAAACTAATTTTGAGGAACATTTTCATATTTCCTACTAATTGTACATGTAAACGCATAACTTGTAAACAGACCCATTTTTAAAACATGAGACTGGTCTTTACAGAATTGGGGGGGGGGGCTGAATAACAGAAGTTTGTTTTGTGTTTTTTATTATCAAGATAAGCCCCAAATGCGCCAGTGAGCTTCTAAACAAAGTTGTTTCTAGGGACCTATAGTAGGAGGCCCACAAACCTCCATCGAGCCTTTAGTTGAAAAATAAAACATGTTTTGAGTGAACAGTTACCCTTTCCAAGACCAGACCCAACCAAACAAAAATGTTTATCTCTGTACCTGGGGTAGAGACTGAAGAAAATTCAAACTCCAAACCTGAGATTCTCCATCCTTAGGTGACCTGGCTTCCTTTTCATACCAAATGTGAACAGCAGGCTCAACAGGGGATAACATGTTAAGTTGTTGATACTGGAGACCTGGATTTGAATCTTGGCTTCAGTCACAGGTGGCAAAAATTTGACTGCCTCTGTTCCTAACAGGTCATGGTCAGCTCTGTAAAGCACATATGGCATTCTTTGCATGTAGAAGGTCTAAGACTAAATGGGTACAGAATGAACTGTCCTCTCCGCCCAAAAGGAAGAGGGACTTCCTCTGTAAAGTGCTGCGGCAAAGTAGTGAGGGTGAGAGGTGGAGGTAGGGGCTTCACACCTGTGCATAAAGTGCCTGACTGAATAAATGGGAAATTTCCTTTCTTTTTGTTCTTTGGTAACCAGGTAAGGTCCGCTAAGCACAAATGCCTGTTTTCAGGTGTGTCCAGGGAGCACTGGGGTGGTTAAGTGACTTGCTGAAAGCCACACAGTATGCAAGTGGATATTGTGGGGATCAAATCCAGGTCTGCTGGATGTACCACCAAGCTCACTCGCATTTCGTTACCTTTTCTGGTGCTGTACTTTCATCAGTTGCCAAATACTGACACACACAAAAATGTTTCAATACAAAATCTCCTCCTAGGAGACCACTGAAGAACAATTATATATGGAAATGCATTGAGTTAGACAGAGATTTGGATCCCTGACAAAATATATCATTAGAAGTCTAAAGGGTTTGAAGATTCACTGGTCCTTGATCCCGGACCTGCTTTTTGTGTCATTGATAACTAAATATAAATTGTAACTTGTGTTGTATACCATTAGGGTTTGTGGATTACAGGAACTAGAATCTGAACTCTGATAACAAAAAAAATATATTTGATGGCTGGTTTATTTACTTATTTGAAATGTCAGGTTTATTCAGGATAATAAAAAGCTTCATATACAGGTTCGAGGGTGTATAGTTTAAACACAGTAGTACATTGTTAAGGACGGGGCCATGCTACAAAGTTGGGGGAAGGGCTCATGTGAAATGTAAGGAAATACTTCTTCACAGAGAGGGTGGTGGATGCCAGGAACAGTTTTCCAGTGGAGGTGGTGGGTGCCAAAATGGTGACGGGATTCAAGTATGCATGGGACAGATACAAGGGGACCTTGGCAGTAAGGCAAGGGGAGGAGACAACTGGAGATCGGGTAGGGTCTGCGGTGGCACAGTAGGCAGGGAAAACTGGGCAGACTAGGTGGGCCAAGAGGTCCTTATCTGTTGACAACTTCTATGTTTCTGTGTTTCTATTATTGACAAGCTCACAGTATTGGACAGTTCCCTTTTGACATTCACATGACCATATTGCTGTTACATGTAAAAAGCATCTTAAGAATTGTACCTCGGCCCGGTGGCGCTGAGGGTTGAGGCGCTGGACGCCACACCTTGTGCCATGCCAACGACCCGGGTTCAGGAACGAGCTTGAGTCACCGGGGGGAGAGAGAGGATTGAGCGTCCATGGGACTGCTCTCCTCTCTCAAGGAGGGATCCAGGGGTAGCCCGGTGCGGCAGTGGCCCCCGGTGGAGACTGGTGGCACTGCTACGCACTAGGGCTCGTATAGTAAGGGGCGACGTCAGGCAGCTGCCTTTCTGATGTGGGTGGGAGCACCTACGTCAGGGCTGGGTGGCATTGCACGTCCCACGTTGGTGGGGGGAGGGGGGTAACCAAGAACACAGGAAAAACCCAGCCCCAAGGATCAGGCGATGGCACCAATCCTCCATGCCCTTTGCTGGGGTTTCCCTGGCTTGCCTTCAATTTCCTCAGGCCCACTCCTCGTTCGATGCCAGAGTCTGCCTTGAGGAGTGCCCCAAGTAGGAGGGGGTGACCCACCCCGGATACGGTTAGCTGGAGGTGCTGGCGTCGGCAAAGAGGGAGAGAGGAAGTGTAGCGTGGGATCCTCAGGCGGGCAGGACAAGGATGGGATGCCTGAGAGAGGACCTTGGAGCCACGACAGGAGTGAAACAAAGTTGAAAAAAAAAAAAAAAGATTTGTACCTACGTGAAGTCAGAAACATTGGCTTCTTAAAAATTGTATGTACGCGAAGTCAGAAACACTACTGGTTGATGAACTGCAATACCATTTAATACTTTAGCAATCAATAAACCAAATAATTTTTTTGTCTGTGTCGTATTTAACATGGTGCATATAGTCTGTTTTTTCCAGGGGGTGTTATACTGATGCTTCCTGTGGCCTAGTCTCTGGATGTGTAGACCCACTGTTATTTCTGTTGCTAGAAGAAGAAGGTGGGGATCTGCTATGGGGACTTATTCCACTGCGTCCTTGATAGTAGGCACAGGTGGGGTCTGGTCGCCTCCACTTACTCCACTTTCCAATGAATCTTTACTGCATGAGCCTTAGTGGGGCTATGATGGATTCTATACCCACTATTATTTCCGTTTCTCCTGCTACTCTGCTGTTGTGGGAGACAACCAATGTAGTGATGCCTTTCAACACAGCTAGGCACATCATACGAAAAAACGGCTTTGTGACCCCTATTACTTAACCTCCCGGGGGAAGTTCATTTGCAACTCCTGGCCCCAGATCTGACACAGCTCTCTGTGGATCTGGGCCCAGTATTCCCAAACTTTGGGACAGCCCCAAAAGATATGATAGTGGTCCCCTCTCACAGCACAGCCCCTCCAGCCTTGGTCAGTCTTACCTCTCCCAAAATGGGCTGTGATGGATGGGGTGTGGAAGAATCTAATATCTTCCAGAGGTATTCCCACCACATGTGGACACTGTTACCCACCATCCTTCCTTCAAGAGCTTAGGCCAGTCCTGATCTGGGATCTGTTCTCCGCCTCTGTCTCCCACTTTCACTCCTGGTAGCTCTGACTGGTGCAAGTCAGTAGTACCTTGTGTACCATGGTGATTTATTTTCCTGTACATTGCCTAGTGGCCCAGAACAGAAGGTCCTCCCGCTAGTTAACAATGTATAGACCTGCTCCAAGTGCTGATCTGTGTTCAAATAATGTCTTATCTGTGAATACTGGTAGAGATCTCTATTTGATGTGCTACATGTGTCCTTTATATGGTCAAAAATACACAAGTTCCCCCATTAACAAGCTGATTGTACCTTGTAAGGGCCAGCCTATTCCAGGGTCTAAAACTGGGGTCTCTATACATCAGAGAGAACTCTGGGTCTCCAATTATAGTTGCTAATGAGATAATCTTATTTGGGATATGCATAAGGTCCCTACTCAATAATCATCTCTACTACCTTGAGGGAATAGCAACCACCTCAGGAAGAGGGGTGTCTGCTTGGCCTTGGGCAGTGTAAAGAGAGGGGCAGGAAGAGCAACCCTGCTCTCCAGGGTATACCACCCTGAGTCCAGTCTCTGCTTCAGAATGTGGACTGGGCTGCTAGAAGATAAAGTTCAAAATTTGGCAACCCCCACCCCAGTTCTCTTTAGGAGTGAGGGTTTGCACCCTACCCTTATTCTATACCCTTGCCAAAGAAATTTTAAGGTAAGCTTCTTTAGTCTGATCCAGAAATCTCTAGGAATTAAGTAAGCTTCTTCATTCTGATTCAGAAATCTCTAGCATGATCTGAAATAAGAACCTGAGACAGGGCAGCACATTTATTTTTAAAACTTTGATCCTACCACCAAGTGATAGTGGCAGCAGAGACCTTAATACCCAAGTACCGGAAGGTATTTTAGGTCGCCCATTTAAAGGGAAAGGTCTCCCTAAACTCCATGGGGCAGGCACCTTATATGGTCATGGCCTCTGATATTGTGTAATTTAATCTTAAAACTGGAAATAGACCCAAAGGTTTGAAGTTCTGCAAGGAGAGCTGGAACTGAGCAGATGGGATCCTAACACAAAACAGAATCATCAGCATATAGTGAAATCATTTGCCCTGAGTCGCCCACCATCACACCCTGAATGTTCTCGTTGACTCATACTGCCACTGCCAGGGCTTATACATAGAGTAATAAGAGAGGGATGGGGGCATCCCTGCTGTGTACCTCTGGCTAGTGAATCTAGAGACAGCACATTATTTACCTATACCAAGGCCTTCAGGGAAGACTATAAGGCTGATGTGCATGTTACAAATTTAGGGTCAAACTCTGTCACCACCGGGTGCGAGGGAGGTAGGCCCAGTCAACTCAGTCAAAAGCTTTTTGACATCCGTTGATACAGCCAACTGGAAGGTGTTCATGGAGTGCTGTTCCATAAGGGTGTGAGCGCCAGATGGTGTCTTGTTTGATCCGGGACGGGTGCCTCACCACCCCTGCACCCTGATTGCCGTGGTCAGTGGAAACATTTTAAGGTCTACAGTGAGCAGGGAAATCTGCCGATAGGACGTGCATACCATGGGATCTTCCCTGCTTTCCAAATCACAGATACTGTATCTGAGCTCTGCATTGGTCCTCTCTTAGTGCCTGTAGGTGGAGCTTTGCCAAATAATCTGACACCTTAGCATCATGGTCAGGGCTCTTTTCCGCAGTGTATAGCCCCCCGTAGTAGTCCATGAAGATATTTGCTGTTTCTTTGCTATAGCTTCTTCTGTGCTTTATTTATTTATTTTTTCATATATACTTTAACTTTTTTTTTTTCATTTTTCTCAACCCCTCCCCCCCGAGGCCACAGCTTACACATGTGTGTGCGTGCGTGGAGGCGCATGCACACCAGGATCCAGTGGCCCTTCTGCCCCCCTCTCTTGGCGCTGTCACACTGTGCCGCCACGTCACTTACTGGACCTCCACCGCGGAATGGGACTACAGACGAGTGGGCGCCCACCCTTTGGAGGAGAGAGCCAGCGGCTCAATCCTGCTCCAACCCACCACCCTCAAGCCAGCACCCTGCTACCCAAGGTCGCTCTCAATCTGGGTCACAGGCATAGCATGAGTTAAGGCACCAATGCCTCAGCCCTCTGCACCACCGGTCAGCTTCTGAGCTTTATTTTCAGTACTGCCCTACTCACTGCCTCCCTATGGATCTGCCAGGCTAAAAGTTTTCCTGTTCCCCCACCCTCCATTCATTATTCCTTTGGCATAACTATCTTAGCTAACCCCAGTTCTTTGCTCTGCGTACGTTTATAGTGAATTTTTAGATTGTTTGATCTGCAGTATAAGGGTCTCATACAATGTTAATTTACAGGTGGCCTCCAGATCAAACAACTGCTGTTCCAACTCAGTGTGACGGGCAGCTTCCTTTCCCTTTTTTTTTTTTTTAGGGGGGATGCATATTGAATTACTCCTGTGATGATTGCTTTTAACACATCTCATCTATCAGCCAGTGTTTTTTCTGCTGCTCTATTGTGGTGACAGAATTCTTGAATTTGCTGCTGTATCAGCTCTTTAAATATTCATTCCCCAGAGTGATTTTCTCTGCATTAGTGAGGGAGTAGATGTGACGCTCCACAGGAGAATGATCAAACTTTGTAACGTTACCAGTCTTAGCCTGTCTGATTGTATGTGCCCATTCGTTATTGAACAATATCATATCCAATCAGGAATATGATTTTTGGGGGCAGTAGTAAAAGTCCAAAATCCCTGGGATACATGAAATGCCATGTGTCCAGTAGTCCAAATTCTTGGCCAATCTTTTAAGATGTTGGTCAGCTCTGTTCCTCCCATCCCCACCTACTTCAAATGCTTTCTGTCCAAGCCCTCATGAAGGATTGTATTGAAGTCTCCTCCAGCAATACACAGGTACCGGGTGTAGGGGCAGGGCAGACAGTAATGTTTGAAAAGAAATCATCCCTCTGTGCTTCACTGTTGGGAGTGTACACATTTAGTATATGTATGGGGGTGTTCCTGTAGTGCCCTCTCTGCAACATACCTCCCAGCTGGGTCTAGTTCACTTTTTGTGACTGTGAGTGTGGCATCACTCCAGACCAGGACCACCACTCTCTTTATGGAATGTTGCTTGAAAGAGGCTGAGTGGTAGCGGACCACCAGCACAGTGGTAGAGCCACTCACGATGCTGGCTTCCTGGGTTCGGGAACGAGCCTAAGTTGTCGGAGGGCCAGCTGGTGGGAGGAGGATTGAGATCCCAGGGATGCTCTCCTCCAGGTAGGGGGTTGCTGCTCCCACTGCAATACTGCCACCTGGGTGCACCACGGGCAAAGGTGCAGCTGGGAGCACCAAGAGGGAGGAGAGAATCTCGGCTGAGGTCCGGAGTGCAGCACGCCTCTGCATGCGCCAGACTGCTTGGACCTTCCTGAATACCACCATCCTTGTGGAGCTGGGAGAAAATGGAAAATGGACCCTGCTTCCATGCCTGGCAGTGGGTCCTGCTGCCGAGCCAAGAGACCGACCCCTTGCTGATTCTGAAGGGGCAAGCCCGACACGATTTGTGTAGGTAGGGAGGAAGCCGGGACTCCGTCCTTCCCCGCCTGTGGGGACAAACCATGGTAGGATGGGGGCTAGTCCTTTTGAGATACCTGGGGGTTTGGCCAAGCCTGAGGACACCATGGAAGTCCCTGAGGGAAAGGTATGGTTGCAGCGAGAGAGGGGGCTTAAAATAGATTAAAAAAAAAAAGAAAGAGGCTGAGTGGAACTACCCCCACTCAGGACAGAGCCAGCTTGCTGTGCTCATCCTGGGTGAGGTGGGTTTCCTGGAAGATAATAATCACTGCTTTTTGTTCCTGCAGTAACCTCACCCTCTTAATGGGATTGTAATCCCTTTAACATTACCAATTTTTACCAAATACCAATTATTTTACCAGGTGAGACACACTAAGCTGAAAGCTTGTTTGCAGGTGCAACCTGGGAGCACAAGGAAGTTAAGTGACTTGCTCAGGGTCACACAATATGCACCTAGGGGGCTGTGGGATTCAAACCCAGGTCTCCAGATTTGCAGCTCAGAGCCTTAACCCACTGCGCCATACTGCCTCCATTAAGGAATACAATTTTCAAATCCCTTGCTATGTTAATAGACATCTTCTATCACCCCCCACATATTGCCTTCATCTGTTCTCCATCATAGTGACCCCTGGTATAATTAATACACAGACAGTAACATATCAAACTTCTGCAAGAAGAAATGGCATCAACCAGACACTTAAACAAAACCATAACCATTAACAATTTCCAAGTGTGTTGCACAGGAAGTCGACTGCGCAGCTTGCATCCTCGCTGTTTCTTTTATTTATTTGAATGTTGGTAACCAGCTGGGCTCACTGACACAAACAGTCCCTTTTTAAGGGGCAACCCGGGATCAATTACATTCAGGTAAAGGAACCAGCATGAAAAATCTTTTGCAGACAAGTACACTTATGTACGGGTGGAGAAGAGTGTATGCTGTGAAAGCATTATACCTTGTGCACCAGGATGGAAAGTGCTGTTGGTGGTGCCAGCCCGGTGGTGCTGAGGGAGGTGCTGGACGTCATGCCTCACACCACACCGATGACCCGGGCTCGGGTTGCCAGCGGTCGGCAGAGGATCGAGCATCCAACGGACTGCTGTCCTCTCCCGGAGAGGGTGGGAAGGTCATCCCGCTCCTTGACTGCCTCCTCTTGTAGGTCAGCGGGCAGCACTGGAGTTATGAAGGCACAGAGCATGACTATGTGGCATGTGCATCTCCACATGCACCATTCATGGCTGAGAAAGGGAGGCGACGCCGGGCTAGGTGATGCCCTGCCTGCAGACCGGCATCCCGCTCGACTACTGGATTGCCGGAAGCCCTAAATCTGGATAATGAGTCCTGGGTGGGGGGAGGACTGCCCTGTCCTTCTCGGCCCTGCCATGGGGAATCTGTGGGGACATGGGACTGGGTGGTATGGGGGAGAGTGGTGGATGGGCATAAGCGGCAGAGCAGAGGTGGGAAGTACCTGCCTGCAGTTGCCAGCGGGGAGAGAAAATACATATGGAAAAAAAAAGGAAAGTGCTGTGGTGGCTGGCCTTGCCCACTCCCTCCATAGGCTGCCCCACTAGATCACCACCACGCAGTGTACTGTTGACCAGTACTGTGTGTTAGTTGTGAGCATAGCTACAGTACTGAAAATTGTGTTGGTTCAATCCACTGAGAGACCCTCACTATGTGACTGAATGAGTGCCCTCCCCTGGAGCCCAGGTGCCACGAAGACCCCAGTAAAACCTGTGAATGAGTACTGGGAGGCCCAAGCCAAAGGAGTCATTTGGTCAAGCCGCCAGCCCAGCTGGTCATTCACTGTGGGTTCTTGCTAATGCAACTCCCAAGTCAGCTGAAATATCACTGCACTTTAGTTTTCTATACTGGCAAGTGGCAAGAGACTGGAGTATCATTTTGGGATCACCAGGTGACTAGGAGCTGGAGATCCTCTGACTTCGCCCTCCACTTAATGCCAATAAACTGTTTCTGCATTCAGTTGGCTGTATGGGCAAGACACTCAGCAGAACATTGCACTCACTGTTATTGCTGACCAGATAACTGTGGGGCCCCGGCTGAATTAATGCACCAACATTTCAATTCAGGTTCCCCATGGCCCCCAGCCCAAGGTGGCGAACATCCACCTAGCCAGCCCCCAAAACAGGTTAAGTATACCCTTTTAACAGAGAGTTGGAGCCTATGTTTTCACTTTCGGAAAGAACCAACTCCCTCCCCATCCCTGGAAGACCCCATCATTTAAGTCAAATGCATCAGTGCTATATAATCCTCTGATATAAAAGAAGCCAGACAGCAATTTTCCAGGAAACACTGTAATATGTAATAAATCAGCAAAAAGAACCAGCCCTTATAACGGCAAAAGGAGAAAGTAAGAAAGAAAGAGCCACCTTTAGAAGGTACAAAAGAGCAGGGAAAAGTGGGGACAGGGAGGAATACCTGAAGGAGTCAAGGGGAGGTGACAAGAGCAACCAAAGGCACTTGAGGAACTCAGGCTGGCACAGGGCATTAAAGTAGGGGAGAAGGACTTCTTCAAGTATGTCAGGGAGAAAAGGAGCTGTAAAGACCAAATAGTGAGGATTAAAAGTGGGGGGGTGGATACTAGAGCAGAACAGGCGGAAGCATTAAACAAGTACTTCTGCTAAGTATTTAATGAAGAGAAAGGGGGAGCAGTACCCAGGGGGGCTGTGGGTGAGGCATGGGCAGGGAAGAGGTTACAGATAGGGAACTCTTAGTGGGCAGGGTACTGGAGGGATTGAGGGCACTAAGGGTGGACAAGGCACTGGGGCCAGATGGCATACACCCCAGGGTGCTAAGGGAGCTAGCAGAACCCCTGCAGACCTGTTCAGTGCCTCCCTGGACTCAGGGAGTGTACCACAGGACTGGAGGATGGCGCACATGGTGTCCATCCTCTAGAGTTGCCCGAAGGATGAGCTGGGGAACTACAGACCAGTAAGCCTCACATCCATCGTGGGAAAGCTGATGGAAACAATCCTGAAGGAGAGACTGGTTTCCTCCTAGAAAGGCCATGCAGTCAGTCATGTTCCCAGTCTCCATGTCTTCAGGTAGGCTGTAAACGCTGATATAATTTCTTGAGATCTTGATTCAAGGTCATCGATTTTTGTGGATATGGCTTTCTCTTTTTGCAGTAAGTAAAATAGGGTAGCATTGTACACGACTGCCTGGCTAGGGACCTCTGTGTGAGATTGCTCAATTTTGATAGTTGGAGTTTGAATTAAGTCAGCCTGTGTTGCTGATGCAGTCTGTTCTAGTTTGGCTGAGGTAGAGCTGATATTCTTGGGCACAGTATCGAGGGAGCAGGATGTGACGGTAATATTGTCCTCTTCCATGTCTGCACCTGTAGTGCGATCAGGGGACCCTCCTTGAGCATCTCGCTGAGATCTGTTAGGGTTTGAAGTTTGTGCCATAAATTATTTCAATTTCTAACATGCCAATATATTGAGGCAAGTCATAGTCCCTTTGCTGCACACTGATACATTTCTGGAGAGGATTTTGTGCAATTTGTGTCCACAGATGAAGCTTAGCAGCCCTGTTGTTGCATGAGTGGTGATGTCACTGGAAGTCAGTGTATTTGTTTTAAACCTAAGAAACTGACTTTTGTATATAAATGCCCCTGTAATGTATTAGGTTCCCCCCCCAACACACACACACACTCACTCCAGTCCTGAACATACCAGACTGTACTATCCAGGCATCACTACCCTTACTGCTATCAGTTAAATGCAGCCCTGATTATTATGGTGCTCCCAAACGTCACTGGGTATCCAGCGATAGAATCAGTGCTGGCCTGTAGTCAGTCATCACCTGGGATCTTGCGGCAGTGCACTTGAAACTTTAGACACTTTCCTTGGTTGCAAATTCAAAACCCAAGACTCCAAAATGAGTATGTGTGTCCCTGGCCAGATGGCATAGTCCAGTAACTGACTTCCCAAATTACCTAGCATAATATGGTCATGGTGCTGCAGCTACAAAGCCCCAAATTGCTTACAGTTTACCCAGACCAGTGGGATCTCCCTCAGCGCTCAGGATGGGGTAGCGCAGCAACAGCAGCAGGTCCCTCCTTCGCTGGTTCAGTTTCTCCCTCTGCGATGATGTGAGAAATGACTCTCCACAGGCTCTGTCAGGCCACTCCTGACCTCTGCATGTAGTAGACTATCCTTTGGTAACCTTTCTGGTAACACAGGCCAGCTTCAGTCTGTGAAGCCCGAACCATGTCAGACCAGCACAACATGTCCTGGCATCCAGTCGCTAGTGTGCTGCGATGACTAGTATTATGCAGTAATATTGGCTGCTGGGCAGCTTCCCAGACAGTGAGCTGCTTTCTCACACTAGGCTGGTTTAGTCTGCAACTTAGCGTAGACTCTGAGTGCCTAGAGGGTGATCAAAGAGTAGCTTACCCATACAGTCCCATCTTTTGGCTTTTGCGTCAATCTCTCAAGTCTGAGATATGGAAAGCATATGATTATCTTCACTTAGAAAATGGGCAAAGAAATTTCTGAGCTCTGATTGACTGATAGCCCTGGCAAGGTGGGCATGTATCAGACAATAGATGCCCACCAAATAATAAGTCCCAGCCCAAACCTGCCTCATGTGCAACCAAGTATTGTGTCCCAGGCCTGCTTGATCATTGGCTAAAGCACTGGGCACATACTTCAAATTGCCACCATTTTTCCCATACACAGCTTAGTGAGCCCCACCCACCCACACACAGACACAGCTCACCTCACTCCTTAGACAAGACAGCAGCCGCCATTACCAAAACAAACTTGTACCTGTTTCCTAGTTTTAACACAGTCACCCTTTTTCTTTTCTTTTTTCCTTTTGGCTTGTAATAAACCACCCTCCCCCAGCTGCCACCGTTAACTCAGTCTTGCCTGTCGGCAAACACGGAACCAGCCCCACACTCAAATCCCATAAACGGGACAAATTTGATATTCCTGCTAAATTAAACTACCTTTTTCCCCTCATGCAGTTCCTCTCCCGACTCCAGTCAGTCTTCCCGTGACCACAGCAATAACGTCCATAATTTTGCTACCTCCTTTTTCTTTTAGCTAACGTCTGTGTTCTCCGATGGCCTAAATACACATTCCCATTCTCACTCTACCACTGAGCAGCTCGAACAGGCTGTCACATCTCATACACCTCAGATTTTAAAATGCAACAAAGCAGCTGCTTAACTTTGGAGCGCCGGTGGTTAAACATAAAAAATAACATAATAATTTAGTGCACTGCCATCTCACACTGTAATGCTACTTCTTCACGGTTTGAGGGAGCACAGCCACGCGCCTAACAGCCACATCTACCCACAGGAGCCACCGGAGGAAAAAAAAAACACTGATACTGCTACAAATACTGGGCACCTCATATTTTCCATTCAGCAGCTAAACCTGGTACCCCCGTAAACAATCAGTAGACATTTTCTTTCCTTCCTTACTTCGTAGCGTTACTCCAGATCCCCAATACTGATCGTATTCAGCCGTGCAAGTGGCACTACGAGAACGAACTTTCACGTTGGTCATTGGCTCAAATGTTAAACATAACACCATACTCCTGGACCATACTGTGTTAGACTCTAAATTTTGCAAAATAACATTTACAGCGCTGCCCTACCACATTAAGTATGTTGCTCTGCACTTCCTGGTTCAGTGTGTTGGGTCAAGTGAGGTCACGCCTGTAACATCCGCGTAAATTCCAATTATAAAAAAAAAAAACACTTTTTCAAGTGGGGCTGTATTGCTTTGTTTGTCTGTCTGGTTGTTATCAGATTGCTGAGGAGAAACCTAAAAATTCAATGTACTACTATGGAGGTGATGGGGTGAGGGACGTAAGTAGATGGAATAGCACAGAAAGCAAGGGACTACTTTGCAAGCAAAAGACTTAAAATTCAGTCTCATTGTTTTTAATTTAAATTGTTTAATTTTTGTGGAAACCTACACAAACTGTCACAGGTAGCCCATTTTCTAAGCGTATGCCCTCCAGGGTGGGGCGGTATGGGCAATACCAGACCTTCCAGGGGCTATAAGGCCCTCCGCCTGTGGCGTCGGGCCTCATTACGCTTTTGGCGGTCCGGTATTGCCTAATACCGCCCAATTCTGTTGGGTATTATTGCTTGCTTGTACTGGTTGAGGAATTCTGCTTGGCTCTGTAGACACGTGGCCTGTCTTCTTTACTCTCCTTCTGCTCCTCACTGCAGTCTCATGCATACTGACCTCATCCAGGAACAGATTTTGTTGTTCACTGAAATCCAGCTCTCCACGGGTTCAAGGAGTTGTCACTAACTCTGGGCAGTACTGGCCCAAAGAGGTCTGTTCATTGATGACTACTTGGCAACAGTTTCATGCCTGAACTAATGGAGTCCTCCTGTCTCCCAGCAGCATTTAGATTTTGGGCATCCTATTTTAAGCTTTGCAGCCTGATTGACTGAGGAAGTGCTGACTCCTGACCCCATTGCCATGCCCAAAGAGGTCAGGGTGAACAAAGATGGTGGTAGGGTCTGTAGTCCACAAGGCATAGGCCTCCAGTCTTTATTTTACAAAGCACTTGTGCCCTTAGTCAACTGTTCAGTACCCCAGGTGTGTGCAAGCAATCGCGCTAATGGCTGGTTCAGTCAGGCAGTTGGCAGGAAATCCCTGTGGTTGTCATGAGTGCCAGTGCACTTGGTCTGTTTGCAGCAGTGAAGCCAGTCCTGATGTGTGCCCTGGGGCTGTTCTTCATACTGGCCAGGAGTGCTGAGGAAATCCTGAGATCCTCTTCACTTCTGGTCCCTGTTGGTAATCCTGGGGACCTGTGAGCAACGGAACAGGCAGCAGTGTGGGCTGGGCTCCCTGGAGTCATACAGGTAAGCCTCCAACTCAGGGGTGGGGTGGAAGTTACAGGAGGATGATGATGGCCCAGGCAAGTAGGGTAAAACTGCTTAAAATCTATGATGTAACCTTTCAGCGCTTAGCCAGGATTTCATTGAATGGGATTGGACCGCAGACTATTCAGAACAGTCACTTTGTGCAAGTATTGATTTCCTCTAATCCTTTGACGTTTGCTGTGTGCAGATTGCTAGCATTTTACATTGAACATGTTCTGCCAAGATCGGTTTATTACGTGGTTGTGACTGACAGCTGCAGCACCTGATAGTCCACGGTTTACAGTATTACTCAGGCTACCAGAATCAATCAATCAGTCGATCTTTATTTAACCAGGAGAAGCACCATTGCGATAAGCTCATTTACACAGTGGACCTGGGTGGACAAAGCACATAAAATTAACACTCAAAAAGAACAAAGTTCTTGCCAAAGTTGAAAGACTGGCTGTCATTTGTCAGGATGCCTTTGTTGAGGAAACTATGGGAGTTAAGAACGACAACATTACTGTATTTGCCAACCTCCAGTGTACTGAGTGTCACCTCCATTGGCCTTCAAACTAAATGTGATGCACATTAGATTTGTCAGAGTGAGTTGTGCATTTTGAAACCAACTTGTGCTGCCAGAATAGGCAATGAGCTGTTTAAGCAGTTAAGCTGGCAGCCCAAGTGGCTGCCAAGAGGAGAGAAAAACACCAACTCGGCACATAAAATTTTGCATCGTATTTTCTGTCAGATGTCTGGGTTTGTGGCAAAATTAGCAGTTAAGGACCCTGCAATAATAGTGGAGTGCACAATGAAGAAGACCATTGTGCCATCTGATAAAAACCACACACTGCAAACCTTAACCGACCTCTGGTGGCCTGCAGACTTGGGTGTTTGGTAGCTCAAAACTGGCCCAACATTCAATAACTGTCAGGCAGTGTCTGAAATAAATCTGTATTTCTACTTACTGTGCAAGTTTGTATTGATTGTCAAAGCTTTTTATTTATTTATTTAAACCTATTTTACCAGGTTAACCATCAGAGCCCTGGAAGACCCATTCCCAGTTGCAATGTGTGTGTGTGAGTGTGTGTGCATGCTACATGCAGCAAGCCACTGTCACAGTTTATAACATGTTGATGACAATGTAAGCATTTTGACTGGCTGGGAGACCAGTAAGGAGGTGTAATTAGAAGCCTAATTACATCCTGTACTTTTTAGACAGAGCCTGTGTACCACATCAGATCACTATACTGTGCTGTGTCTAAAGTGCCAGTCAGACTGCCAGTCACTATTACAGTTCTGGAATACCTTTACTGTTGCAAGGGACTACTTTATCAATCTTACAGAAAATGTTCTGTTTTACTTGCATTAACAAAGTGTATCATTTTTTTTTCATAAACATTAGGAAGACATTTTTCCCCCTGTTATAACTGCGATAAGGCACTTCATGGATGTTTAATTATGGGGTAATAATTGCACTTTGCTCTCCAGTGTTGAAAGGCATTTGGCACAAGTGCCTCGGGCCTAACAACACCATCGAGCCATGCAATTACTCCTCCATAATTACGTACCTTGGCATGTCTTATTGCATACATAGGAAAATGAGTACCAATAACGAAAAACTGCAACTACAAATAACATTGTACAAGAATAAGAATAACATAATTTACAAGTTACAAGAATGTCAATGGACTCGAAAAGCAGCATAAGAAATGCAAAACCTGTAAGCGAGAAATCAACATCTTGAAGAATGAGTATAACATAACTTTGACATCCAGATTAGTCAGAGATCAGCATAAGTGGTGAGTAGCAGTCAAACCGACAGGTGTGTAGACAGGGCAGTTGTGTCCGACCAAGGGTCCCTATGATACTCATTGAGCAGGCCTTAGAACAAAAACTTGGGAAAGTGGACAGGGTAATGGGTAGACCATTCCACAAGTAGGGGAGTTTCTAATGAATGGAGGCTTGGCCTACACTACATTTACAAAGAGAGGATTGAGACCTGTTTCCTTGTTCTATTCTGAGAGAATAAGGGCATTAGAGGCAGGGTCAAGATCCCATTCAGGTTCCTGAGATTTTGAAGTATATATAAAAGGCTGGCACACCAGGTATGCTGGTAACAAAATATGAACCACAATCAATGTGAAAAATGCAAAAGTATTTATTTACATTTACACATTTCCATATAGAAAAGCTAGACAGTATAGCCACGTCCAATTGACTGAAAAACCTGGCCGGCGTTTTGTTACCTTACCTGGCACTTTGTCAAGGGTACCTCTTCTCCAAAAACATGCTGTTTTAATAGTATGTCAAATGACGTCATAACATATAGAACTGTATCTGAGGTTTCTAGATTATTTATTTTTAATATAGAAAGGCAGTGCCATGCAATTGCCTGACTTTGTTGATTTTTGGTCTGATCCTAACCTTTCAGACCAAATGCCTTTCTTTGAAATGTAGTCATCCTGTCATAATCCCTGAACATTTCTTTGAATGTATTAACTACTTGGATTTATTGTAGGGATTTTTGATGGTACCACTGGCACAGATTTATTTAGTAAGGAAACTGGCACCAGCTGTGTCTTACAGGCATCTAGTTTTCATCCTGTACATATGGTGAGAAATATCCCTTTTTTTTTTTGTTAACTATTTTTATCACTCCTGTAGTAGTCGACTTCTGTCATGAGCTTACGAACTTTAGGTCTTGCAGCGCCATGCACGCCCTGGCAGATCCCTGAGTCAGTCCAGGGGCATCATCCACGTCAGCCCCACATTTCCTCAAGTTTTCCCTCGCTACCCCAGGACCCTCAGAAGCGGTGATGCATGCATTGGGCTGGGCGCATGCGCACCGCAGCTCCAGACTGGGTCCCTCAACCCTCCCTGTCGACCTTTGTCAGAGCTCTCTGTGGCGCCATCCCTCCAGCCTCCACCAGAGGCGGCCAAGCTCCGAAGGCTGGATCCTCCTCCCGGGTGGAGTGCTGCCAACTGGCAGCTCTCACATCCTCTCCCCCACTTCGCTGGCCTCCGATGACCCAGGCTTGTTCCTGAACCGGGTCGCGGTGCCGTAGGTGTGGCATCTAGTGCCTCAACCTCAGCGCCCAACCGGCGGCTGAGAAATATCCTTGGGGACAGTTTATGCGCATTCACAGAAATTACAGCTCGGATGAAAAATTGAGGAAAGAGCTGAGGAAGTGTCAGTAAGATTTAAACAGACGTAATTAGGCAGCTGTACAGGAATGCACCTCTCTGCTAATACCCATGGAGAGAGGTCTGATGATAATTGTTTGAAATATATCACTATTTATACTAAAAGATCTAATGACGTGAGAGCAATAATCAATAAGAACTGGCACATTATACAAGCCAATCCTGTGTGTTGGCAATTCACTCAAGAACTGCCAAGATTTCTTTATAAAAGAGCTGCTGGTCAGTTCCTTACAACCACTGCTGAGTTCTGATATTCAGTCTGGGAGACAGATCCAAGGATGTGCACTCTGAGGCAAATATAAGTTTTGCACCAATATTAAGAGATGCGAAAGTTTTCAAAATTATGTCACAGGATAAACTTTTCAAATTAAGCATTTGATTACTTGTGATACAGTAGGAGTTATGTACAGAGCTGAATGTGTATGTGGTGCAAATTATATTGGTAAAACCACTACAGCATTTAAACTGAGAATAGGTAAACATATTTGAGATATTGACAATGTTCAAAATGAGAATATACTGGCATTCCGTGTTAATCAAAGCAGAGAGAGAAAAAATCATAAGTGGCACTTTTATGGGATTGAGAAAGTAACCATGGGAATTTGAGGAGGTGACTTTTAGATGCAGCACTTTTAAGCGAAACTTTCTGGATGTTTCAGCTGAATAGTCTAAAAATTCCTGGCTTAAATGAACAGTTTGAAATCTCACCCTTCTTACAAAAATGTTATAGATATATGTCCATTACTGCTTTAGTAATTGGAACTAGTCATCTTACTCGAGAGGGCTCTTGTAGTAGGTAATTACATATAGGACTGACACGGCGGGTGGCAGGACCTTGAAAAATTTCTAGCTAGCAGTCTCTGAGGGACCGCCCACGTCAGGTGACCGGTGTCAGGAGACGTCGGTATAAAGGCGGTCCCGGACGCCGCCTTTCAGTTCTTTCCGCCGTTAGCTCGTGCAGCGCCTCGCTGGAAAAGTTTGTGCTTCATCAGCCCTTCCTTCGCTGCTTTTTTTTACCGAAAAAAACTTAATTTTTTCGACTAACGTCAGTACTAACATCGGTGTATGTCACCCCTGCACCCTCCAAGCACAAGAATAAGTGCGATTCATGCGGCGCCCAACTACCGCACAAGGACGACCACTCCCTGTGCCTGTTCTGCCTAGGCCCCGATCATCCAGTCGAGAAATGCCTGCATTGCCTCAGCTTTAACGCGGCTACCCGAAAAAGGCGGCAGCAATCCCTGGAAGCCCATATTCTAAAGAAGAAAATGAGCTCTGTGGAGAAGGAGCTTAAAAAACTGAGGCAGGCGTCCACTTCCCCCGAAGGCCATTGAAAGAAGAAGGACAAGGAGAGGCACTGGGACAAAGGCTCCTCCACTGCGTCTCCCTCGGGAGTCGCTGGGACACAGGTAACATCCCCTCTGGGGGATCGCCCGATGACGGCCGCCTTAGAGGTTTCTGAGGTGACGTCGGCCCCTCTCGTCTGGCTCAGCCTGGCCTGCGGGTGCTCTCCGGCAGTTGAGGCTCTCACCCCTGGTTCGCCACAGGCTCAAGGGCCTACCACTCTGGGCGATTCGTAAGCCGGGCGTCGGCTCCTCTGACGTCCGCCCAGAGAGGGCTGGTAAGACGTCCGACCCTCCGGGGCAACGCGCGGCCTCTTCCCCACTGGACCAGGCCGATCTCTCCTCTCGACCTGTCTCCGGTGACGGCTCTCGTAAGTCGGACGCCGGCTCCTCCGGCGCCCACCAAGAGCTCGCCTCTATGCCTCACATCAGCTTGTCCGACGTCCGGCCGGCAAAGGAACTGATGATGGCCCCCCCCCAATGTCCGTCGTTCCCGGTTCACTGCAGCCTTCGCTGCCATCTGGGGAACCAGAGTCTCCCCATCCTGAACCCGGGGACTTTTCCCCTCCGTCCCCAGGCGGAGCTGGGGATCTTTAGTCTCCATCAGTCCTTCCTCTATCTGGAGCGCCGGACCTGACGTTGGCTCCCTGGACACCTGCTCCAATGCCAGCCCCTCCGACGTTGGTACCTCCGGTGCCAGGGCCTCCGCCGTCGGCCCTGACATCAGCCTTACCGACTCAGGGAGATATTCTGCTCCCATCGGTTCCTCCGGGCTCTCCACTACGGACCCGCCCGTGAGGTTCCCAGCCAGGCCGTCTGATCCAGCAGCCCCCGGCTTCGGGTATCCTCCGTCTTATTCGATGCTGGTATACCCGGGAACGCAGTATCCAGCACCACAGTACCCGACGCCAGACTTCCTGGACGCCCGCAGTACGCCGACCTCAATACCCGGCGCGGGCTACCCGCAGCGGGTTTTGGATCGCTCCATGTGGGTATAACCTGTATTCTTATCCCCACCTCCTCCTCCTCCTCCTCCACCACCTTCGTGGCGCGGTGGACCTGCAGGGAACTCTGGCCTCCTGGTGGGCTGAGGCCAAGCTCAACTCACAAAAGGTCGAGACCGCCTCCGGCGATGCCATCCCAGGTTCCCGAGCGCCCCAGGCGGCACACTCTACCACCTCCGAACTCCAGGGTTCTTCCGTCTGGATCCAGAGAGGGCAGGACACGCATCCTCGGGACTCCCCAAGGGGCCGTTCCTACCCTAGGTTGAGAAAGAGTCTTTTCTTCTTCATCCTCCTCTTCACTCTGGACTCCTCGACTCTTCCCGGCTGCTCCGAGAGAGAGACGAGCCTCGCCTCCGTCGAAGCCCGGCCAAGACTCCTCCAGTCTCCTCCAGAGGATCCTTCTTTTACGGAGTTGCTTAGAAAATCCAGGAGCTTCATCAGTGGTATCCTGGAACCAGATCCTCAGTGTCTGAAACTTCGCTGAACATCTGGATCTGCCGTGACAGCTCCTACATTGGTGCCACCCTGGATAGAGTCTCACGCTGACCTTGTTACCACGATATGGAAACAGCCGAGGCAGCTTCACTTCCTAGGAAGTCAGACAGGCTATATCAGGCTCCAGAGGGTGTTGATTTCCTGGATTTTCACCTCGTGCTGACTCGATCGTGATTAAGGCTGCTCGTCGGGTTGGCTAACCCAAACATCTTAGCTCGTCACCTCCTGATAGGAATCGCCTTCTGGACCAGTATGGGAGAGATTTATGCTTCCTCCACACTGGGGATTAGGGCCCTGAACTATGTCGGCCACATGGGGGACTACCAGAAGGCCATCCTTACTCAGGCGGAAGCCAAGCTGGACTCCTTGCCTGACTCTCAAGTCAAACAGGAGTTGGCTGATCTCATCCGCTCTGCTCGTTCGGCCAGTCGACACATGCTACGTGCGACATACGACGCAGTGGACACTGCTGGGTGGAGCTCAGCTTTCACTGTAGGCCTACGGCATCATGCTTGGCTCTGCATGTCAGGTCTGGTCCCGGAGGTGCAATCTGCTATCCAGGAAGCACCCTTCCGGGGGTCGGTGCTTTTTGGGGAGGATGTCAAGGACATCATTACCGATTTGCAAGAGAATGGGACAGCTCTGAAGTCAGTTGATTCCATGTACCGTCCCCATCAGCAGCAGCGCCGTCCCTTTCGCAGATGGAACTGGCCAAAGGCGAAACCCCAGGAAAGGCGGGCCATAAAACGTCGGGCCCCCGTGGCTGCTAAGCACCCCACCCAAAAAAGCAGCGGGTGCTTCAGCTGCGGCACTGCCCCACACCACCTGACTCCTTTCCTCTCCCACTGCCTCCGGACTCCCTGGAGGAACCAGTAGGAGGGAGGTTTTCCCTCCACCTTCCAGGATGGGAGAGGATAACCACAGATTCTTGGGTGCTCCAGCTCATAGCAGAAGGACACTCCATTGAGTTTCTTCAGAAACCACCCCGCCACCCCCCTATGAAGTTGTCGTATTCACGGGAATATCTTCCTTTGGTCCAGGAGGAAATCTCGGCTCTTCTGCTGAAGCAAGCGATAGAGCCCGTCCCCCTTCATCTTCATGGGACGGGTTACTATTCCCATTTCTTACTGGTCCCAAAGAAGACGTGAGATCTCAGACCGATTTTAGATCTCAGTTCCCTGAATCTTTATGTAGAGTACAAATGGTTCAGGATGCTCTCTTTGCAGAGCCTTCTGCCCCTCCTCCGGCCAGGTCAATGGCTTTGTGCTCTGGATATGCAGGATGCTTATCTGCACATTCCCATTCGCCCATCTCATCGCAAATACCTTCGTTTTGCATTCCAGGGGGACCACTACCAGTTCAAGGCGCTCCCGTTTGGTCTATCCTCGGCCCCTGAGTATTTACCAAATGCCTGGCACTGGTGGTGGCCCACCTGCATACCAAGGGAATACAGGTTTTCCCTTACCTGGACGACTGGCTCCTGGCGGCCTCGTCCAGGGAGGAACTCCTGCGAGTCCTCTCCCTTACCCAGCAGGTTTTTGCCTGCCTGGATATTACCATCAGCCATTCCAAGTCTCATCTGGACCCATCCCAGAGGCTACAGTTTATTGGGGCGATTCGCGATACAATCATGGGCAAGACCTTCCTGCCCCCGGACAGGGCCTCTCTTCAGACCCAGATAAATCTGTTGTCCGACCGCAGGAAGGTCTCGGCGAGGTCAGTCCTTCGCCTTCTTGGGCTCATGGTGGCTGCTATCCCGACAGTCCCTCACGCTCAACTCCACATGAGGATTTCTCAGTGGACTCTACAATCTCAGTGGGACCAGCTAGTGGACGACCTAGATCACTCAGTTCTGATCTCCTCGCCGATGATGAGAGACATGCAATGGTGGATGGTCCAAGAGAACCTGTTTTGGGGGGTTCCTTTCTTTCATCCTCCCCCCTCCCAGACTCTAACCACAGACGCCTCAGGCGAAGGTTGGGGAGCCCATCTAGGCCCTCATTGGACTCAGGGCTCCTGGTCCAGACTAGAACAAGCTCTCCACATCAATGTGCTCGAGCTCCGGGCAGTGTTGTACGCTCTCCAAGCCCTTCACCAATACATCCTTCCCGGCCACCTAGCCATTCAGACGGACAACATGTGCATGGTGTGGTACATCAACAAGCAGGGAGGGTCTCGGTCCTACCCTCTATGCAGGGAGGCAATGAGGGTTTGGGATTGGGCAACACAACACGACCTTCACCTCACGGCGATTCACGTTCCAGGAGTCGACAACACCCTGGCAGACAAGCTAAGCCGCTCTTCTGCTCTGACTCATGAGTGGGAACTGGACCAAGGGGTCCTAGACAATATCTTCCAACTTTGGGGAACACCACAGGTCGATCTGTTTGCATCCCCCCTAAACACAAAACTTCCCACCTTCTGCTCGCTCGTTCCAGAGCGAGGCGCTTTCTGGAGCGACGCTCTGTCTCTAGACTAGAAGGACAGATTCGTCTATGCCTTTCCCCCAATTCCTCTTATCCCACGAGTCTTGCAGAAACTAGCTTCAGAAGGAGCGAGAATGATTCTGATCGCTCCTTTCTGGCCCAGGCAGATCTGGTTCTCTCTTCTACAACAATATTCAAAGGATCCTCCTCTTCCTCTTCCTCTTCCTCTGTCTCGAGGTTTGTTGATCCAGGATCAGGGGACCCTGGTCCATCCAGGCCTCAGATTCCTTCAACTGCATGCATGGCTCCTGCAGACCTAGCCCAATCCCATTTTGGAGTGTCTCCCAAAGTGGCGGAGATTTTAGTGGAGGCCAGAAAACCCTCCACCAGATTCACTTATGCCATGAAGTGGAAAAGATTCACTATTTGGGCCGCTTCCAAGAACGTGGAACCTTTCTCCTGTTCAGCGGGACTTCTGCTGGAGTATCTACATCATCTGTTCGACCTGGGTCTCAGCCATTTCTCTTTGAAGGTACACGTGGCGGCCATTTTGGCCTATCATGTTCCCTTCGCAGACAAGGCCTTTGCTCAACTGGAGGTCTCCAAGACCTTTCTCAGAGGGGTTCTCCATCTGAGGCCCCCCATCCGTACTCCTGCCCCCTTGGGACTTGAATTTTGTTCTCGAGAAACTTACCCTTCCTCCCTTCGAACCTGCAGCTTCTGCAGATTTGAAGTTTCTTTCATGGAAGACGCTCTTCTTGGTGGCCATTACTTCGACTCGAAGAATCTCCGAGCTCCAGGCCCTGATGTGTAAAATCCCCTACTTGATTTTTCACAAGGAACGAGTTGCTCTTCGCACGAATCCTAAGTTTCTACCTAAAGTAGTAGCAGAGTCTACCTTAAATCAGTCCTTAGAGTTACCTGCCTTTTTTACACAGTACTCTAATCAAGGGGAGTATTTACTCCATACTATGGATGTTCACCGGATTCTGAGATACTACACCAACAGGACGAAGGATCTCAGAAAGACTGATCAGTTGTTCGTCTCTTTTGCTCACAAAAGGGAAGGCAGTGCTGTTTCCAAGCAATGCCTGTCTAAGTGGTTGGCTCATTGCATCACTTTCTGTTATGACAAATACCACAAGACCCTCCCGGGTCAAGTCAGAGGCCACGCCACAAGAGGAGTAGCTGCCTCTGCGGCTTGTTTCAAGAATATGTCTGTGGCAGACATCTGCGCTGCCGCCACCTGGACTTCCGTCCATACCTTTACGAAACACTACAGTTCGGATATTGCCTCTCGCTGTAGAGCAGGCTTCTGGCTAGCTGTTTTGCAAGGCCTCCTATCTTGAGGCTTGCACGGCTAAAACTGGTTCTTGGAGTAGTTTTCCTCCTCTCGGTGCCTTTCTTTGTTCCAGACTGCTTGGGATTCAGTCCTATATGTAATTACCTACTGCAAGAGCCCTCTCGAAGTAAGATAGTACAGTTACGTAAGAACTTACTGTAACAGTAGATCTTGAGAGAGAGCTCTGCAGTAAATAACTCTTCCCCTCCATCCCCCTAGACTTTTTCAGCTCCTTTTCCATATAGAAATATCCACTCCTCTCTCGTCGGCCTCTTTCGGACTGTGGCAGGGAAAGAACTGGAAGGTGGGCGTCCGGGACGCCCCCCATTATACCAAGCGTCTCCTGGCGCGGTCACCTGGCAATGGGGGCGGTTCCTCGCCAAGGACTGCTAGCTAGAAAATTTTCCTCAGGTCCTGCGCCCGCCGGCCAGTCCTATATGTAATTACCTCAATGTAAGAGCCTCTCTCGAAGATCTACTGTTACGGTAAGTTCTTACGAACTGTACTTTCTATTTTCTGGTTCTTTATCAGTACCCCATGTTGCACACACTTGTTTCAGCCTCGCCTATGCTGTCAACGGAGACAGCAAACAAGCTGCTAACAAGCTAAATGATGAATGGAAACACACATCAAGTGAAGCATTGATATAGGGCCTTTTTTTTGTTCGTTTCCAGCACACGTAATGTATAAGCGGCTTTGAGGACTTGAAAAATACGCTCTATGCTGTTCTCTATAGTTTGCATAGGCTTTTAATAGTGTTGTCTGTATTTGTTGATTGATGGGATTTTATTATATTATCAATATGTGGTTCTTGTGGGTCCATCTGTTATATGTAACGCTTTGTTATGACATCATTTGACATACTATTTAAACGGCACGTTTTGGGAGAGAAAGTTACCCTTGACAGCATGCCAGATTAGAGCACGAAACACTGTCGGATTTTTCAGTCTGTTGGTCATGGCTATATTGTCCAGCTTTGTGTAAGTGTACATAAATACTTTTGCATTTTTTCACATCACTTGTGGTTCATATTTTGTTACCAGCATACCCAGTGTGTGAGCCATTTTTACACAGTGCTGGTTCAGTTTCTGGCCCACACACCCACATGTACCTTGGCGACCCTTCTTTTCTACCCTGAGAGTTTCCCTGCTCAGAATTTAACTCTCAGGAGGGCATTGTGAAGACCATGCCTTGACTCAGCAGGAGCCTTCCCCCCATTTGTTGTACATACCACTTTGGTGGGTGTGAGGGGGTCAGGCCGAGGTAAATCTACAGAGGACATTGAATAAGATTGTGAGGTTGGAGATACAAGGCTGAGAGGCATCTGAGAAAACCACATCTCCATAATCCAGTGTAGGAAGCTATGGTAGGGTGCACTGCCCCAATGATACTACAGTCCATGTTAGGGTCTAAATTTCCATTTTCTGACCCAGGGCCTGTGGGGCTCAGTCCATCATGGAGGTGAAGTCTTCAGAAGGGAAGGTACTGGTGGGCTTTCCATGCTCCTGTATCAACTATAGTCCCTTATGGGAAGCAGCATCATGGGTGGATATATTGTTCTCTGCATGCAGGTGCTTGTGTGCATATGCACATGCTGGGACACCATTTTCCATTAGTGATTCTGAAACATTTGCTTTTTTTTATTCTCTAGTATCTGGGTAAGGTCCACTGGGCACAACGCCTATTTCTAGGTGTGACCTGGGAGAACAGGGAGGTTAAGTGACTTGCTCTGGTTTACACAGTATGCAAGTAGAGGTTGTAGGACTCAGACCTGGGTCTGGCGGATGTACCAGGCTCGTTCATAGCTTATTGCTCTAAGCTATAGGCTACAGTGCCAGCCTTGTGTGTTCTTGGCACATGTCAGTGCAGGCTGTGACGCTTAGTCCAATGCGTGAAGGGTGTATGGGTGCTGCAGGGTCTCCTGATGGCTGTCCAAAGGGAAGGATTGCCAGCGGTTGCGATGGCAGCTTCTTGTCCACCCTCTCAACTATATGAAAGGTGCAGCACTGAAAGCCCCAATAAAAAGAGAGGGGGCGCACATACGGGGAAGACAACAGAGGCAATAAATCATTTGTATAGTAAGGGATTTTTCTTTATGTATGTGAATGAGCAGAATTGCTGATCCTGGCTCAAGTGACTGAAAGATTTTTCTATTCTATCTTCCTGTATGTGAGGATTTTCCCACAAAATTCTATATACACCCTCTCAGCCGTTTCTGACCTGGGTCCCTGGGTTTGGAGGGTGGCAAGTGTCTGGTCAGTCACTAGGGAATGCTTGTGCAATGGTTGGCCAGTACACTTGTCTCCTAAACAAGTCACCCACAGTGGACTCTGTTTCTGACTGGGAATGATAAACAATTCTTATGTCTATCTATACTGTCTGCCTGAGATAGTGAAAGTAGGATTGTTTAATTTTTTTACTATAACAGCTTCCTCTTCTCTATGTATTTGTATTGCATAATTATCTACTATCATTTTAAAAGGAAATTTAGTTTTAATTGTTTAATAAATGGTCATGAATGGCTTTCTGTTAACACTGCGGGGAGTCTTCCTCTTGTTTTTCCTTTTTAATGGAAAGGGATTTTGTTGCTGGTTTTACAGTCACCCACCAAGAACCTCAAAAGAGCAGCAGTCGATCATTAGTGTAGCTGCAGGATCTTTGTGGCGAAAGCAAAACCAGTGGGCTCATGATGGCTCAATTCTGCTAAGCATTTCCTGGAATTTGGCCATGTTTGTGAAATTCTGATGACCTAGGCTTTGCCCACAGCGTTCCAGTTTCGCCCATTAAACCAGTAGTTTTACAGCACTGCAATCAGGATGTTTCGAAAAATGTGGAGGCTTATGAAAGCTTTAGAATTATTTGGCAGAATTTACACTAAGTTAACATATTTTTCAGCCAGCTGTATACATTGCCAAGAATACAAATAATTAATAGTTCTTAATTCAAAATTACCTATTGGATAGGCCCCATAGATAGAACATCTAATTTACAGTGCCATCTTTTTGATGGTAGTAGACATACAATGTTACAAGACGTGTAGCATAAGTATACAGATGTTGACAGCAATAATTGAAAACAGTTGCAGATAGCTTTGTGCAGTTCCCTGCGTGTTCCCTTGAAGATAAAGTTTCATCATGCACTGGATGAGTAAGTGATTTCTAAATAGCTGCACATGAAAATCTAGGCCCGGCTATTCAATTTGCGTTAGGCAGTGGCTCAAGCAAGGTGCAGCGCAACTGGGATGCACCGGGGCCAGGGCCAGGTGATATTCAGCGGTGATGTGCCATGCCACAGCACCACTGAATATGGCACAGACAGCGCACTCATTGTGCATGGTGCAGTGGCACTGTGCCGGCACAAGCCACAGATAGGGAGCATGGGGATGCACCAGCGCAAACGCAGTTGTGCTGGGCGCATCACCCACGATATTCAGCAGAGGGCATGCAAATGAGGCCATAATGTATGCAAGGTGCAAATGGGGCCATTTGCATGTCATTATGGCCCCATTTGCATGCTTTGAGCAGGGCAGTCCTGCGAATTGTGCCTGGCGCCCTGCACAGAGTGATGTGTGCAGTGGGGATTCCGTGGCATCCCCGCCCTGATGCCGCATCGTGGTTAAATGTCGTATATAATTTCCCTGGTAGTCTAGTGCAAGTCTAGACAAGTCCAACTTCTGCTGTAGGCAGTTCTCAAGCAGATGACAGGTGGCAGAGAGGCACGTTGAGCCTCTTCCCACCGATTCCTCTACACTCCTACTGGGAGCAGCTGCTAGAACTATCCACACTACAACTTCCAATGCTAACTGAGCCACTGTCCCCTGGCACAGAATAAGGAAGTGAACAGTTAGGGTTCTGAGTCTTCTGGAGCCTTAGCAAATTTGTGGTGTGATGTTCCTTAGGGTTTGAACGATCATGTGATACTGAATTGGTGTTACCCTAATATTGGCACTCCCTATGCAAGCATTGTTGTGTCATTTACTGTGTGACATGGCAGTGCTGTGCCGATGTTAGGATAATACCAGCCCTGCATCACATAATCATTAAAGGGACTCTGTCAACACCTTTAGGTCTCAAACCGTCCTTAGTTAAAAATAAAAAAACATAGTTTATGATTGTTTGCATTCTGTAGAATGTGCTAATGTGGCTGGTAGTTTGATTCTGATTCCTTTTTCCTTTTTAAAAGTGAAATATTGAATGCCCACCATACTGGTGTTACCACATCAGAATGCATTTGTTTACATTCCTCTGTCAGGTTCTACCGCATCGTTCCTGGACTTGGGAACACCCTGACACAGTCTAGCCATGCAAGGTGCAGTGTGGGAGCAGAGGTTATTGCATCATGGTGGCTGCACTTCTTGAGGGTGTTCCAAATGTTCAGGAAGTGAGCGATGAGAGCAGATCAAGGATTTGAAACGAAACAAGGTTGGGTATAATTACACAGTTACCATGCATTTCAGTTGTACTAAGAAGGGAGGCAGATTAAACCGCCAGCAACATCAACAAACTTTACAGAAGGTAAGCAATCACAGAATGAGAATTCTCAACTTGAAATAGTATGATGCAAAATGGGTTGACAGTGTCCCCTTAATAAAACGAGGAACATCACACCACTGACCTGCCAAAGTTCCAGAAACTTTGACCATCATTTTCCATTTCCTTACTTCTGTACAGTTTGCTTTACAACCCTAATAGATGCATTAATATACTATAATTTGTTCTTAATTAATTTCCTTACGTTTTGAAAACAGTATCTAAGAGATCTTCGCTAGGATGCTGACAAAGCAGCTTAGTGACATGGAGTGGCAGCACCTGCAGCTTTCTTTGAGCCTCTGCAGCAGCTGCTCAGTAGTGTGCAGGGCACCAGACCACAGGAGGTCTGAAGCAGGCCCCCTCTCCCCATTTTCACTGAGTGCCCAGTCAAAGTCCCGGAATGAAATCCTGTCAGGATTCTATGTGGAAGGACCTATAGTGAGAATATTTGCTAAGCAACAATGACCTTAATATTTGTGACTGAAAGGGCCATAAAGTGTGTGCATTAAAACATTTTATAAAATGGCAAGAAAAAATCTAGAAATTTCATTGGCAGAGATGTCACCCAACTGTTCATTACATCTCTATAAACACGTGGTCAGGTGCTGAATCTCACCCTCCCCAAAAAAAAGCTACTTACAGCCACTTTATATGTGTAATAGGCTCCTCCAGGGGGGTGCATCATACAATTATAATGCACCTCCCAGGGGCATAAGGACACTAGGCCTTCGGCCTCATGTCTTACTACACCCCTGAGATGTGCATTAAATCCTATAATGCACATCCTGTTGTGGCTGATTATTTACTTAATGCACATCCCAAGCCAGTGAGGCACAAACCCCAGGGGAGTGCATTCAGATCCTTTAATGTACAGCCTGGAGTGGCTTATTGTGTTTATAATTAATGGGTCTTCCTTTTTCCCATAGGGAAACTATGGCATAATTCGCCGTTATAAAGGCGTGTTTACAATGGTGAACATGCGCCCGGTTTTCCTCGCTGTGTGCATGCGCCCGTCACAGCTCTTCCTTCCTGACCGCTAGCCACACTGTCTTCCCCAGAGACTGAACCACCACTCGGACTTGGAGTCGGTGGTAAGTGAGTGCCATAAAGAAAATCAAGTATGATAATTTAAAAAAGGAAAATTTTGTCTGGCAACAGAAATAAAGGAATAACAAAAACTTTTAAATAAATTTAGCTATTAGCGGACCGCATGCTCAAACTTAAGCGGACTCGACTTCACAGGAATGTCTATTTTATTTTATGTAATTATTGTGGTGAAAAGGAAAACCCAGCAATTATATAAAATGAAATATGGGGTGGTGTTTAAACTTGAAGTTTACACACACCACTTCATACTTTATTCTATATAGGCTTGCTGCTCCGTTGTATTAAATGTACAGTGAAGCATTTTAAATATGATTTTTTTACATAACTCATTTGTTTAAATACACTTTAAATAACAACATTTATACATGAAGTAGTCCCTGATTTTATAGGTAATGAGGTGGTGCTAGGAATTGTATTTATTTAAAATTTGGTGACCGGGAAAGGCACGCTGAGCCAAGGCTCGTTTCCAGGTGCAACCCGGAAAGGGGATTAAACATGGTCAGAGTAGCAAAAGAATACAAATGTCAACAAGATAGTAAGAAATATATAATAGGTATAAGGTAGTTATAATATATGTATGATCAGGTAATGTCTTTTGGCTAGTGAAGTAAGTTTCTGTATTTTGTTTTGCCATTTTGTAAATATATATGTATACCATGGAAGTGCAAATATATTTGCAGGATAAAGCTGTTATTTTCACTGCAAACACAGCTGCAGTGAAAATAGTTGAAATCATGTTATTTTTTACAGTAGCGATGTTATTTTCACAGTAGCCATGTTATTTGCATAGTAGCCACAACTCTTGCTTTTCACATGAACTGGCTCCCTGTGAGAACACATCAGACAATGGTGCTGTCACTTTAACCATAAAAGTAAAAGGCTCTGCTTAGCATCATTAATAAAGTGGAAAGTAGAGAAAAACATGAAAAACTCACTCCACTTACATAACACAGCATATTTTTTACCTGCACTTAACAAAAAAAAAAGGTGGGTGCGCCTATGGTATACATCAGGTATCCCATGAGGTAGCTCCACATATGGATGTTGTTTGATTTGAAATGTTGGTGTTACTGTCACTGCTCCACTCATGCAAGTGTGCAATAACACCAACATTCCACACCAAATAACATGCACATTTGAAGTCCCCTCATGGGCTATTCCATATATATATATATATATATATATATCTATATAGCCTTTTCCTACGTACAGCCTGACTTCATGACATCACAAGTGGTGGGGCCTCAAACGATGTCAGAGGTCAAGCTGCATGAGAGACCTGCGCTTCCACAGACAAAAATACCGTTGCAGTTTGGGTATCATGAATTTCTATATACAGCTGCAAAAGTGCAGGCCCCATATGCCTGTGCTTTTGCAGTCAGAAGTCTTGTATGTCTTACACTTGTGGCTGAAGAGGCGTAGGCCTCTCAGAGGCCTGCACGTCTGCAGACAAAAGTACTGTTGCAGTTTTAGAATCATGGATTTCATAGTGTCTGTGCTTCTACAGCCAGAGATCAATGTGTATGTCTTACACCTGCAGCTGCAGAAGCAGAAGCACAGATCCCTCAGGGGCCTGTGCCTCTGCAGGTAGAACTGTGTGTATGTCTTACAGTGTGAATAAGTACCTGTGGCTACAAGTACTGGCCTCTAGGGTCCTTCACTTCTGCAGACAAAAGAACTTTCGTAATTTCGGTATCGTGATTTGTATTTGTGGCTACAGGGACCTGTGCTTCTGCATACAGTAGTACTGTTGTGATTTGAGTATTGCAATTTCTGTCTACAGCCAGAAGTGAGTGTCTAATTCTTGTGGTGTGCATCTCACAGATAGAGATCCACGAGGCAGCACATAAGTGCTACTGCATTTGTGTCATCTGGATACAGTTGTATGTTTTGTTTGTTTTACTTGATGATGTCTGTCTGTGGTTGCTTGTGTGGTCTTGTCCTTTTGCTGCTTTGGGGGTGTGGAGTTAGGTTTGAAAACCCTAACGCCACATTTCCCTACTTTTGTGGTGGTAAGTTGAACCATAACTGGTGCATTAATGCAGTCTTTTGCAAAGAATCTAAATATAGATATGAATGGGATATGCCATAGCCTGAACAAAAATATCACATTTATTTTTATAAATAAAATGTTTTAGCAGGTTTTGACCTCTATGACCACAGGGGCTAATTAGCTTATAATATCACTCACCATTCGGGCTAGTGAGATATTGAGCTAATGTATCCTATGATGTATATTTCCGATAAACCACACTTACCTATAATTTATTTTGCATATTTATTCCTTGCAAAAACTACATTAATGCTCAATGTGGGTTACGCTGCAAATGGTGGAAAATGTGGCATTAAGGGTTTTTTCAACCCCTCCCCACCCACATACACATACACATATGATCTCTAGCTTATGTCCAGGCTAGAGGTAGGTCTGGGCTCATGCCCCAGGGTCTGCTGCTTCACACAAGGCCCCAGCATCAGTCATAACTTTCTTTGTGTAAAGCACAGGATCAGTTGCAACTTTATTTGTGCGGGCCCTGCATGAAGCAGGGATTACTCATAATTTGTTGGCCTTACGAAGCAGGAGGTCGCTCTTCAGTTTCTACATGGGTTCTGTGGGCCCAGCCTGAAGACATAAGATCAGTCATGACTTTCTTTGTACAGGACCCCAGATCTGTAGCTTGCAGCAACTGACCTATGAGGCACAGTCCAGGAACCCTATGTAACTGAGGCTGGGGTCAGGAAGCATAGGCAGACCAGGAGAAATTGTAGATTTATTCTTTAAGTAACAAGAAAATAAAAAAACAAAAGAGAAGTGTAGCAACTGGTTTTCAGCATAGGCAGTCCAAAAAGAAAGTACAATTTCTGAGTTCAGAACTGAAATCTACATTCAACCAGCTCTCTGTTACATCAGATCTCCAAGTCCCAAATTCCCAGTCCCCCTGAAGACACTTGCTTTTCTCTTTTCACACCAAAATATGGAACCTTTTTAGCTTCTAGCTTTCACCAGAGCATTGTGACCCAGCTAGTAGCTGGCCTCTTTAGCTGACAGATTCCACCAGCCTGAGGTCAAAAGTCACACACTGATACACTTTGCTAATAAACCCAAAGAGCTGTTTTCTGTAATCATTTCAACAGTAATAATTACATTTAGTTTCATACATATTTTTTATAACTATATATAAGCAAGGTAGAGACAGCAAAAAGGGGAAGAAGAAAGAACAGCAAGCAAAGATAAGAGTTGAACATGCAGTCCAACAGAAAAGACAAAATAGTAGGCAGAATCCTTGCTTCAGACTCTCTCTACACATCACAGATGGAACAGGGCCCAGTCAGCCGTGTTACACCCTAGTACCACAGTTCCCTCGTTTTGCGGCTTTGTAACCTAAGCGTGCGCCCTAACGTATTTTTTTGCGGTGTACAGTGTTGTATAGGCTGCAGCTCAGCTAAAACCTTGATAAGAGTTAAAAAGTTAAAACTGGAAATCCAGCCAATTTGTTCTTTGCTGATTGGGAGTAACATGGCTGCCCAGTTTAAGAATGTATACGAAGTACCATTAGTGTCACGTGCAAAAGATGACCTTAAAGGAAAATGAGAAAGGTATTTGTAGCAGCGTGTCTGTGTTGTGCCTACAGGGAGCATTCATTTCCCTTACAACAAGAAATGCACTATATACGTCATCAGAGTCTCAGACTGTATCTCTCACACATTGTCTCCTGCTTCCAGTATAATGTCATTTTCTTTCAAGGACTATAACCCCTACTGTGAATCTTGGCTGGAGCAACACTTTCCATTTTTATGCTGATGCCACAGTTCCAGTATATTCCACAGTGTTGTCATTGGTTTTATTGTGGTCATATCATGCATTTTAAGACAACATTCAGCTTGCAATTAAAAACAAATGTGAGCCAATTCAGTTTCCTGATTAACTGTTTTTGTACCATGTAGACTGTGTACAGTATGTGCCAGTTTCCTTTGCTACTACTGCCTGTGTTTTTCGTGAGCTAGTTTACACCAGTACTCCTAACATTCCTTTGTAAATTAGCAAAGTTGGTGATTTGATACCTTTTTTCTCTTGATGAATGAAAAAGAGACAGACAGGGGAGAGAGTGTGGGAGAGGGGGAGAGAGCAGGGGTGTAGTCAGGAATTTTAAACTTGTACCTGATAGTAGATGAAACTTTTGCTATGTAAACACAAACCAAAAGATATGCTGCTCACCGCACGTACATTGCCCCCCCCCCCACCAATTTCAGTCAACAGTATGTAGAAAGCCAATGATCTAATAGATTCACAACATTTTATTTTATCTAACACACCACCAATCGGACGGATGTTGGCTGGATTTTAGTTACATTGTTTAGGATACATTGTGATAAGCCTCTGTACCACATCAAGGTGGCAGGCCTTACAGGTTCAAAGAACAAGCTGCATGAGGTCTACTCACGCATATAGCCCCCTACCTCCACTCCCAGTGATCACTCACAAGTCCACCTGAGTACTTTCTAACTGCTATGTAATCCCCAGGCACAAGAATGGAAAAGACAGCTTTATTATTTTACTCTGACTCAGTTTGTGTTTGCTGATCTGGCCTGAGGCTCATGTTGCCCCTGGATTTTACAGGTTTTACTGTACTCTGCAAAGGAAAAAAAAAAGGTTCTGACAATGCTCGCTGAGCAGCACTCCCACCACCCTCGCTCCTGCTTTCCTTCTCCCCTTAACATCCTCCCTCCGTCTCCTCTCTCCTCCCCATTCCCTTCTCCCTCTTACCGTCCCCTCCTAGCCTCACCTCACAAACATATGTATTTTGCCTACTGTAACCCTGAATTGTAACTTGCTTGAATCTGTATTAACTGTTGTTTATTGTTCTGCTGTCTGTTGTCCTCTATGTGATGAGGTACCTTTGTAAATGAGCCTCTGGCTCAAAGGTTGTTAAACTGATGTCTAAATAAATAAATAAATAAATACAAGTATGCCTGCCAGTGCCTATAGGAGAGAGAGCGGTCTGTCAATAAATGCTAATACTGTAATGATATTTCATGGTGTGCGTTACCTTGTTTGTTAACATTGTAATATTTCATGCCCATGTAAAATGGCTTCACTTGAAACTGGAGTAAAATAAGCAACTTCGGTTCTTGTTGCACATAGCCAGTACAGCATCTCGGATTATGCATAAATAAACTGAAATCAGTTATTGTCAGATTTTTTTGTGTCATTATCTTTTTCAGTTTTTCCTGTATCCCCATAGCTGTTTAGCCTTCCCTTTCCCATATAGCACTCCTGCCCTTTCATTGACATACAGTTCTGTGTAGCAACAAGTGATTTGATGAATGGCAGCTAAACACTGTCGTGATATCAGGGGATATACTGACGGGCAGCTTCCACCCGTGCGCATGCAGTATGCATATCAGACTTGAATCTAAGGCTCTGGAGAACCCTCTATCAAAGTGTCTTCAGGCATCAGTGAACCAGGCAGTGTTTGTCACAGTTTGGGAGAGGGACGAGGGTGCCAAAGGAAACCAAGGGGTGCTTTACATGAAACAGTGAGAGGGAGCAGGTACCACTGGACACTAAGGTGCTAGGGATAGTGAGAGGAAGGGAGCTGGTGCCACTGGACAGATGGGAATGCTTAGCACATGGCATGAAGAGGGAGGGAGGGAGGTGGGTGCCAATGTAGATGAAGGAGTGTTGGCAGTAGTGAGAGGAGATGGAATTGGTGTCACTGGACAGTTGGGAATGCTTAGCACATGACATAGAGAGGGTGGGTGCCAATGTAGATGAAGGGGTTGGCAGTAGTGAGAGGGAGATGGAATTGGTGCCACTGGAGAGTTGGGAATGCTTAGCACATGACACAGAGAGGGAGGGAGTGGGTGCTACTGGACACCAGGGGTGCTTGGAATGGGATTGGGAGTAGGAAAGTTGTGCTGCTTGACACCAGCGAGTGCCTGGGATTGGGAAATTGGAAAGGGGTGCCACACTATACTAGGGAGTGCTTGGCACAAGACAGGAAGAGGAAGGGGTGCCACTGAACACAAGGGAATGCCCTTGAAGGGGTCAGAGTGGGGATGCACTGGATACTAGGGAGTGCTTGGCATAGTATGAGGAGAGGGAGGGGGTGCCACTGGATACCAAGGAGTGCTTGGATAGGGAGTGTGAGTGGGCTGCCACTGGACACCAGGAAGTTCTTGTCACAGGGCGGGGAGAGAGAGGGGTGCCACTGGATACCAGGCATTGCTATGGATGGGGTAAGAGAGAGAGAGAGAGAGAGCCATTGGACACCAGGCATTGCTATGGATGGGATAAGAGAGAGGGGTGCCACTGGACACCAGGCATTGCTATGGATGGGATGAGAGAGAGAGGGGTGCCACTGGACACCAGGCATTGCTATGGATGGGATAAGAGAGAGAGGGGTGCCACTGGACCCAGGAACTGTTTGGCACTGGTTGGGGAGAGTGAGGAAGGTGTCACTGGGTGTCAGGGGTGCTTAGGATAGGCGAGGGAGGGTGTCACCAGACACCAGGAGACTTGGCACAGAATGGGGGTGGGGGGGATCACTGGACACAAGAGAATTAAATGCAGTTTGACTTGTCATTGTTGACTAATTAAACATTCTTTTGAAAAGGATACCATGAACAGAGTAACTTAATGTGGGAAGGGCTCCAGGCACATCATGCCCCCACCCCCCTTCATGAGCAGCAATAAGTGAAATGCGCTGTGGAAATGTACACATTTTTCAGGCTCCCTTCCTTTGCCCTGAGATGGTAATCAAGTTTAAAAGAACTATGTTAAGGCTGCAGTTAGGGCCGCAACACAAGGCCGCAAAATAAGGGAAATCAGCAGGGTACAAATTCTCCAGAATCATTGTGATTTTGTGGTGTGATGCTCTGAAGGTTTGAAAAATTGCTCAAAGTAGCATTGTTGTTACTCTGATTTTGGGAGCCTCTCACAAATAAACATGAGAAGGGGATTCATTGCTCTATGAGTTAATTTCTTTGCCTTACTGTAAAACAGAGTCAAAGTTACGGTAACATTGGCATTACTTCAAGCAATCACTTAAATTCTAGGAACACCACATCATTCCATCACCGAGATTTAGGAGAATTGTATCCTAACGGAACATTTCCTTTCTTTTGCAACTTTTACTGCAGTCCTGACTGTTGCCCTGATATTGTTTTTCCAGTTAATTAAATACACCTACACACAGACACATGCACACACCGATTTTCTAGCTGCAGCTAATGTCTTTCATAACTCTCCAGTTATAGCACTACAGTTACGGATACGTTCTTGCTGCGACTCGTGTACTGTAGCAGCTCTCTTAATGTTACATTTGGATGCACTCGACATATTTTCACTTTTCTCAGACTCTGTTATATAATCACATACAACAGCATATGCACAGTAGGGTTGTTTATCTTCATCCACAAGTAATGATCAGCTGTCTTTCGCCTGAACCATGCCTGTGTCTATTGCAGGCTGGAGCCATATATATGGAAAGCAGACGAATTATGGTTCATGGATATTATGGTTGGAACAAGCTAGTTTTAAAATGCCATAAAAACAGGGAGCGTATACTGCTGCAGTATTTATTATCTTTCTCTGTATTTTCTGTTGCAAGGTCATGCAAAACTTCTTGACTCATCTCTGTCTTTAGAACAAATTTGGCAATGGTCCTTGATAAAGCTATCCTACAGCACGTAAAAGCTGTACATGCTTTGCAGTGGAGATTTATTATCTGCATGGAAGGCCTGGTACTTGGGCTTGGCAGGAGAAGAGAGAACGTGGTTGTTTATTACATGTCTTATGGCTAAGTGCCTTATAAGGCATTTAAAGAAACTGTTTGTTGATTGCAGGAATTAACAGTTAGTTAAAGCCCCATCTGCATGGTCAAGAATTTTCAGCAGTGTAAACATACTAGATGGCCAGGAGGTGCTTTGAAAAGGAGTCCATGAGGCTTCACTGAAAACGTAGAATTTAGCATCCCTCACTGTAAAGCTTCCAGCTTTTAAAGCTGCCTCCAGCTCTCAGATGAAAGCTTATAATTTCCCATTAACATGCTAGAATGTGGCACCGCCTCACAAGACCTCGCAGCATGGTTCTCTTTCAAGAGCAGCCTCAGGGAGAACTTCGACTGTATTATGTTCTGCTCAGTAAATCGTAACCAGTAGTAGGCTACCAAAGAAATGTAAAGAATCAGTGCCAGACATTACTCTTGGTCAGTAGCCTTCTAGAAACATAGAAGTTGACAGAAGATAAGGACCGCAAGGCCCATCCAGTCTGCCCATTTCTTTTTCTGTCTTATGAATGTGCCATCAGCATTTGCTCTGTCAATGGCCTAGCTAGTCATACTCATCTGTATTGCTCCCTTATGCCTATCCCATGCCTGTTTGAAGCCCTGCACTGTATTCATATCCATCACTTCCTGAGGTAGGCCGTTCCATGCATCCACCACCCTTTCTGTAAAAAAGAACTTCCTCATAATACCCCTTAATCGGCCTCCCTCTAATCTCATGCTGTGTCTTCTTGTCCTGCTATTTTTCTTATATTGAAACATGTTAGACTCTTTCACCTTGTTTATGCCCTTAAGGTGTTTGAATGTTTGGATCATATCACCTCTCTCCCTCCTTTGCCCTAGGATATACATGTTGAGCTCTGTTAATCTGTCCTCATATGTTTTCTGATGCAGTCCCTGCACCATTTTGGTTGCCCTTCTCTGGACTACCTCAGTTTGGTTAATGTCCTTGTGAAGGTGTGGCCTCAGTACTGCATGCAGTACTCCAGATGGCGCTCTAACCAGTGTCTTGTAAACAGGGATTGTACCTCCTCTTCTGACTTGTGATACCCCTACTAATACACCCCAACATCCCCCTAGCCTTACCTACTGCTTTAGTGGTCTGCTTGGATGATTTCAGGCCACTGGTGATGATGACGCCCAAGTCTCTTTCTTCCCTTGTGACTGCCAGCAACTCCCCTCCCAGGCTATAGGTGGCTTCAGGGTTTCTCTTCCCTATGTGCATGATCTTGCACTTCTTTGCGTTAAACTCCAGTTGCCACTCTTCTGACCATTTTGCTAGTTTATCCAGATGTCTTCTCATTCTGCCCACCCCATCTGGATCATCTACTGTGTTGCAGATCTCGGTGTCTGTCATCTGCAAACAGACAAACCTTACCCTCCAGTCCATCTGCAATGTCACTGATGAAGATATTGAAGAGGACTGGCCCCAGGACGATCCTGAGGTACCCCACTTGTGACTTGCATCTCTTCTGACTGTATACTGTTTACCACCACTCTTGTTTCTGCCCATCAACCAGTTTGACACCTAGTTAACCAACTGACCCACCCCAAGCCTACCCAGCTTATTAATCAATCTTCTATGTGGAACAGTATCGAAAGCTTTGCTGACATCAAGGTAGGTGACATCAACTGCTCCCCCTTGGTCCACCACTCTGGTTACCCAGTCAAAGAAATCTATGAGATTAGTTTGACAGGACCTTCCTTAGTAAACCCATGCTGTCTTGGATCCTGTGCTCCTATGGATTCCAGGTGCTGCACTATCCTTTCCTTAAGGAATGCTTCCATAATCTTGCCCACTACTGAGGTAAGACTGACTGGTCTGTAGTTCCCTGCCTCCTCCCTACTACCACTCTTGTGGAGCGGGATCACATGAGCCCTTCTCCAGTCTTCTGGACCTCTCCTGTGCTCAGAGACTCACTAAACAGTTCTGATAATGGCTCTGCTAGTTCCACCCTTAGCTCCTTTAGTACCCTGGGATGTATGCCATCAGGTCCCATTGCCTTGTCCACCCTCAGCTTGTCGAGCTCTTGTAGGACCCTTTCTTTTGTGAAGGGACTAGTGCACACCTCCCTCCCCCCTGTGTCCATGGTGCAGATGGCTGGATTTAAACAGCCTTATTTACACAGATTGTTTATAACTATGTACGAAATGGGTACAGCACATTAAAGACAAATCCTGCCATTTCATCACACTGTATGGCCTGACTCGTATATATGTGTGTGTGTGTGTGTGTGTTTGCAGATTGCAAAAGCCTTATTCCTTTTAGGGACCTTAGCATGTTTGGTCTTTGGGGGTCTCCCATTCTCATTATGATCCTCTGCCTCCTGTTGGCAGGGCTGAACAGTAGAGAGTCCCTTTTCACATGATGGTATCATACTACAAGTTTCTGTCCAGCCCACTGGTGTTTTCTATATGTGCTGTGTACAGTAGGGTACTTCAAATCAAACCATTCAGCTTTAATAATGGATAACTTAGTCTTACCCAGTGACATTGGGTATGGGGAGGGGGTAGTATGTTGCACTAACTTGCAGGAGATCTGGGTTCATGTCCCAAGTCTGTCTCTCACACTGTGCCAGGCGGAGTCTGGAGTGGAAGTAGCATGCTCTGACCCCAGGGGGAGGGGTACTTTGTAGCTAACCCTGCTGTCTGATGCTTCCTTTGCTTGGCAATCAGAGTGCCATTAATGTTTTGGGGACCACACTACCTCAGCACCCCAGCCACTGAAGGCCAGCCTGAGACGTTGGGGAGTGGGTGATGTTACAGAGGAGAAAATGGGTTGGGCCACCAGGTGATGCCCACCACCCTCAGACTCCAGTAGACTGCTGAAAGGTCCCCAAACTCCTTACCCTTATGATTGGTCTTGAAGAGCTTAAGATCCACTGTCAGGCTGAAGACTCAGTGCTGAAAGAGGGTGTAGTGTCAGGTGGAGGACCAAGTGTAGATTGGCAGTGTCAGAGCAGGAGCTTGCACACCAGCGCTCAATGTAGGGCATGGCTCAGCCAGTGAAATGAAAAGATAATTAGTGAAAAAATGGATCATTTAAACTGCTTGTAGCTGGTGCCTGTCCCAAACACAACCAGAAATTCGTACTGTATCTGAAGACTTGGGAGACAGACATCATTGCCTCAATGTCCTATTTGTGCTGACTGAAATGAAAGGCAGGAGACCCATTTATTGGCAAACTGCATGACTAATTAGGCTGTGAATCCCCAGGACCACCCGATGAAAAAAGAAAATTGTTACTTTCATTTTATTTGTTTTATTTATATCTTTCATTACATTCGATTGTGCAATACAGTAAGTAAAGGAATCTAGTAGCGCACTTACAGATTTTGTGCAAACATATTAAAAATGATTCCCTCAAAAGATTATTCTTAATAAGTCTCCAGACCTATCGGGAGTTCATATTGTACTGGGCCCTAGTAGTTCTCCCTGTTTTACAAAACCAGTATACTAAACTTCACTGCACTTTCTATTCAGGCTCTTATTAGCTGAAGAGGTACCCATGAAAGCCTTGGTGCGGTTTTCTTTAACATCTACTATTCAAAGATCCCCAGCTAGGAGATGGGGGAAAGACATCCGTAGACATCCTGGAACCACACCTCTCGGTATAGAGTACCCTCAAGTTACTGTCCAGGAAGGGGAGAAGGAGGAAGGACCCAGGGAGGAGGACAGGTAGGCTATGGGATAAAAGTACCATCTCTCAGCATATAGTATAGAGTCACCTGTTCCATCTGGCTCTAAATTCCTCCTCTCCTCTGTCATTCAATCTGTATGTTATCTTTTCCATTTGATAAATCTGCCTAGTTATAGTCCACCAGTCTTTTATTGTAGGAGCTTTTGGAGTGAGCCACCTTTTAGTGATGGCCTTCTTTCCCGTCGCCAGGAGAAAAGCCAGCAGATACCGGACACCCCAGTCTCTTAGTTTGTTGGGGAACATTGACAGGATAAATATCTGTGGAGTCAGTTGTATAGGTTCACTGAATATTTCCTGGAGTTCCCACTGCATGCTGTGGATGAAACTTCGCAGTTTAGGGCATGAATATACCACATGCGTGAGGTGGGCTTTAGTCTCCCCACATGATCTCCAGCATGCAGCTGAGCCACCCGGTGTGTAGTGACTAGTGACCTCAGGGGTATGGAAATATCTAACTAAGAATTTCCATGCGAATTCCCTCCATTGATGTGAGGAAGATGTATGTGAAACCTGCCAACAGACCCATTCCCATTGCTTTATTTCTATGGGTATACCTAGTTCCCTCTGCCATTTCTCCCGAGTGTCCACCAGAGTTCGTATAGTGGTTGACATCAGGGCTCGATAGAGAGTAGATATCAGATGCCTCTGTCCAGGGGAGGTAATCAGTTGTTGCAATTTAACTATCAAAGGGGGCATACTTTCTGTGTTGCGAACTATGAGAGGTAAGGCATCATAGTAATGCCGTATTTATAAATATCTATAATAGTGTGAGTTAGGGAGTCCGAATTTCCCCTGTATATCCTGAAAAGTAAGAAACATTCCTTCGTTTGTAAACTGTGACAAATAGAATAGGCCGTACTTGGCCCATTGTTGATATATATGATCTAATATTCTAGGTTGGAAGTTAGGGAGTGCTGCTATTGGGCAAATTAATGGTATAAAGGAGGATATGGAGAGCTGTCTCCTAACCTGGTACCAGGTCAGCACTCTGTTATATAGTTCTGCTGGCATAGTACGATTCTGCTCCGTGGCGCTGTTTACGCTGTACAATGATGTGTAGTAGTTCTGGTCCGGGAAGTTTGCTTTCTCTAGGTCCATCCAGTGCATGTCACTTATCTGATTCTGTCTGGCCATTACATGCATAAGTTGCACTGCTTGACAGTACCTGAATAGATCAGGGAGTGCTATACCTCCCAGCCTTTGGTTACTAAGGAGTTTTAGCTTAACCCTTGGCTTACATCCAGCCCAAATAAAATGTGATATTGCCTTTCCCAATCCAGGAATTGGGATCTAGGCAAGGAGATGGGTATATTATTAAATAAGTATAGGGCCCTAGGCAGGGTCACCATTCGAATAAGTTCTATCTTCCTGGATAGACCCAGCGGGAGTGTTCTCCAGCGGGCCAGATCCTCCTTCAACTGCTTCGTGAATGGGGCATAGTTCTGCTTATAGGCGTCACCCAGGTCTCTGGTTAAGTTAACCCCTAAATATTTTACTTTCCTTAGATCCCATTTACATGGGAATTGCCTCTGCATGGTCCCGTCTGGTGTGTAATGAAAGGTTAAGATCTCGGTTTTGAGATATTGACTTTGCAACGGAGGATTGCCCGTATTATTCTACTAAGCTCGCTAAGCTTGGAAGTGAATTCTCTGGATTTAGCATGTACAGGAGGACATCATCTGCATAAAGTGCAATTCGGTGTTCTTCTCTCTCCACTTCAATTCCCTGTAGGTCACAGGACTGCCTGATTAATTGTGCCAAGGGTTCTATAACCATTGCAAACAAGAGGGGTGAAAGGGGGCATCCCTGTCTGGTTCCTCTATTTAGTTGGAAGGGTTTTGAGTGATGTCCAGAAACCCGGACCCAGGCCTTCGGGGAGGAGTAAATGTTTGTAATAACTTGTACTAATGACTGGGGTAGACCCATGGATTCCATGACTGAGTATAAAAAAGGCCAGAAGACTCTGTCAAAAGCCTTTTCTGCATCAAGACTTACTAGGGCTGCAGGGTAATCCGAGGAGTGCATTTTGCATATTATATGGTAGGTTCTCTTTATGTTATCGGTGGTGGTTCGGCCTCCTACAAATCCGGTTTGGTCTCTATGTATTATTTGTGGGAGTATTGCTTCTGAAAAAAGAAAATTGAAGGATTATTTAATTTTATATTTTAAAGAATGGCAGGTGGGAGGAACAGTGGAAAAGCGGATAGGGATAGGTAGTGAAAACTGCAGAAAACCTAATATTTAGACACAATTCAGTGTGTAATTCTCATATCTGTCATAGATGTTCCTCCCTTTTTATTACTGAGGAAACCTGCACTAAAACAGGATCTTTATTTCTTGGAGTTGAGTCTTCCCTTGGTCTTCTTCCACCATGAAGCCATAATCCCGTATTGTGACATCACAGTCTGCTGCAGAGGAATAACTGCGATATCACAAGCAGGATATTACACGTCAGGTAGACAGTAAGCAAAGGAGCTGATGAATTCTCAATAAGCAATGCTTCTGTTTTCATGTATATAAACCTGGGTAACAAATAATGAGGAGAAAAACAGAGCTAATATGAAATATAATCTGAATTTCATCCAAATATTATGTTTTCAAAGTTCTCCTGGAGCGTCGGTGGCTTTTAAGAAAATATGGCATGATCATAATCAAATACCACACGTGCAGGTAGAAACCTATGCAGTTCTGAGCATGAAAAGAATGCCTTCTGCCTCATTACCTGAAATTACATCTGATGGCATCCTCAGGTCTAGTTATAGCAGTATTTGTAAAAAGCATGAAAACATTATAAATACCAGGTAAACACTGGTGAGGTTTTAGTTATGAAACTGTAAGTAGTATAAATGCTGACCACTGCTGCTAGTGTCAACTTGCCAGAGACATAGCTGAAAATGGGACTTTGTCTCCGCCTTTTTTTCTCAGTGTTTTATGTATTGATTGATTTATATAAAACACTGTAGGTTACCAGGAAAGGCATGCAGAGCCAAGGCTCATTTCCAGGTGTGACCTGCGGAAGGGATTACAAATGGATTAAAAAACGGAAATATATTGGATAATACAGTCTATTTAAAATAACAGTATTCAGTGGCTAGGGTGATATATGTGGCAGAAGTACAAAAGCATTGCATATACAGTACTTTGCAAACTACATATATAGTGGCTACCAAACCAGATGGACAGGGCGAAAACTCATAACAGAGGAAGAATGAAATTAAAACACAATGCACTATACAGTGGAAAGGCAATGTGCTAAAGTACAAAAGCATAAGGTAGGTAATAAGTAGATGTAAGGTAAACAGTGATAAATTATTTAATAACTAGTCTGCGTTTAAAGAAAGGAAAATGACATTACTAAAACAATGGGGCCCTTTTGAATTTGCAAAGTATATGCCACTACTCCCTTTGTTTGCCAGGTTCACAACTGGGAGAGGTAGGGGACCATTCCCTTCATTAGACTAATAAGCACCCAATAAATAGAAGGCACCTCTCATGTCTGCTGTGAAAACGTCTCTAAGGAGCCCCTGACATCTCAGTGGAGAATTTAAGAAAAAACAAACATAACATTTAGACAAAATTCACCTTTAAAATTCTGATATTTCCTATATTTACCCTCTTTATACTTTATTTCTTAGGAAATTTTCATGAAGCCAGAATTCTCTGTGACTTGGCCATCTGCTCTGCCTGCTTGTCTACAAGTGACTTTGTAATCTTCTACTGTGGCGTTACTATTACAGGAGATTATGATGTCACTTGTAGACATGTAGCCAGAACAGATGAAGATCACCTATTTTAATGAAAATAAGAGTAATATTATCACGAGGGACGATAAGTACAATACTCACGAAATAGAAGCTAAACTGTGTGTACCTGTTGCATGCCTGTTGTTAGACGCTCTTCAAATTATGCATTGTCTGGTCGTAGTACGAATTTGCACGCCCATAATTGTAGGTGTGTACCATGGCCATTTTGGCCCCATGGTCTGGCAGTGTTGCTGCTGAACTGAAGCCTCCATCAGTTGATGATCTGACTTACAAATCCTGTAATAGCAGCACCAGCATGTCACATACCAAGTAGAAGTCAGGAGTTTTACAAGCACACAGGCCTGGTATCCAAGCAGTTGCTGTGCTCAGGCAGCCATAGCTTTGAATGTGCAGAATATGTGGTGACCCAGCACAGCCCACCAGCCTCAGGAGGAGCCTCCTAGTTATTGGGTGCTTAGTTAAGTGACAGGATCACCCTGTATTCAGGGTTGCCACCTTTGGATGAGGCAAAAACCGGATCCTAAGCTCCGCCCCTAGCCCCACCCCTTTTCATGACTCATCATACATTGTTCCTCCTAGAAGTCCATTTGTTATATCAGTAAAAACAATGCTTAAAGTAGTAGTTCAACAAAATGTGAAGATACTATACTGTACCTGTTAAAGTTACTGTCCTAGGTTCTTCCTAATTATTTACTTATGTATTTATTTAGTTATACTGGTTTACCAGATAAACATACAGTTATAAAAAATCTCATTTACAGATATGATCTGGGGAAGACAAAAGGAAATACTGTAAATAGCATACAATAGTATACATACCTTATATCTTTTTCTGGCTCTATTTCCTGTTCATGTCCACAGTACTATTTAAAAGCCAAAGAAGTCTACATTTTTCTTAAGGAAATAAAATATTTTAAAATATTTAAAATGCCTAAATTCTATTAGAGATGAAAATGTTTACCAGCAAATGAAAGTGGAGGAGAACTGGCTCTGTTACTGTTACAAAGGTGGGGGCAGCTGTCTGCTATGCCACTTTAAGATGCAGTGGAAAGATTAGGTTAAGTAAGTGCTAATGGTGTTAATGGCCATACTTTACACCTCCCAGGGTGACTGCATTCACAAACAAAAGGCTACATTGACAACAGAACTTGTTTGTAACTTAAACATGTAGCTGAAACAATGAGTGATATGACAACATTTATTTTAAAAGTATATGAGCACTCAAAATGGCTCAAATACCTGACCAGCACAGAGCAAAACCGGATTACCTGATAGGGACCCTGAAAACCTGACCACCAGGAAAAAAACCTGACAGGTGGCAACCCTACCTGTATTCCACTGCTAGGCTTGTAACTGCAAATCAGAACTGTTGCTGTAGTAGGCCTATTTTTGACAGGGCAGTAACTTCCATAGAGTCTGGAACAGGCACATGCCCCTCTCCCAGATTCCATGCAGATATTGCTTTACGGACTGAGAAACCTTGTAAAAGTGTAATGTAGCATTCCCTCTAGATTAATTTTAATTGTATGCTCCCCCAGCCATGAAATTGTCTTGGAATGATACCCTGGCACAATCAACCAACACCAACTGGTCCAGCATACTACTGGAAAAACATATCCCCCTTAGTTTGGTACCAGACTGCATCCAGAGCTTGCAAAAATAATTTAATTATCTGGCCTTGTTTTGTTTAAAAATATGTTGCCAGTGAGCCATTTTATTAAAGGGACACTACTGTCTGCTAGTGTGCCCATTTTTAAAGTGTATGTAATGAAAGTGCCTGGAGCAAGCACTAACAACGTAAAATATGTAGATGGCAAGAGATATTTCTTATTTTGGTAAAAACTATATTTTGGCTGTCCCAACCAAAATGTCCATGAACTAGAATGGTGCTGAGTAGCGCGTAAAGTTGTTCATGAATGAGTTAGTTATTTTATGTCATATGGTAGTGAAAGGTTGTATCTCTTATCATTCATGCTATGGATTTCCGCAAAGATATTCCCCTTCAGAAATGAGCACTTGCTCTAACTCGTTTTATGTTATGTATAAAAACTGAAGCTGTGACTCTGGGCATTGCAGTAGTTTCAACTCTAATCGCACACCGAGAGTCACGGCTTCAGTTTTTAGACCTAAAATAAAATGGGTTAGAGCGAGCACTAATTTTTGAAGGGGAATATCTTTGCAGAAATCCATAGCATGAACAGTAAGAGAAGTCAACCTTTTACTACCATATGACAAAAAATAACTAACTCATTCATGAATGAGTTTACCCACTGCTCAGCGCCATTTTAGCTCATGGATGTGCACCACAGACATTTCAGTTGTGATAGCCACAATATAGTTTTTACCAAAATAATAAATATCTTGCACTAGTGTGCAAATCTCTTGTCATCTGCATATTTTGTATTGCTACTACTTGCTCCAGGCACTTTCATTACATATACTTTAAAAACGGTCACATAAGCTGACAATGTGTCCCTTTTAATAAGCCACTGAACCAAAACTCAACATCAGGAGCAAAAAAACAAACATTCGTTGGCTTTGTGCCATTAGAGGGCAGAATTGGAAGTTGAGGCCCACCTGCTTGTTGGACCTGTTCCCATTGCAGGCTTATCTGCTTCGTTGAACCCAGCAGACAGGCAAGCCCCTAGCACAGATGAAGAAGTTGCCTTTCTGTGGAAATGCTTTGGCCAACTTTTTTTTGCTTTCTTCCCTTTTCTTTAGTATAACTTCCTAGCTCTTTCTTATAATTATCCTTCAAAGGGATTTCATAATATCCTCTTTTGATGACATGATAATTGAGGCAAAATTAACAGATATCTAATGCTACAAAGTGAGGTTTACATTGTCTTCCTGACATCATCTGAATGGGCATTTGTTCCAATTTATTAACATGGTGTTAAAAAAAAAAAAGGCCTCCGCAGTCACAAACTACAAACTCCAGACTGAGTTTTAAATGAATGTCCTTTCTAAAAACTGTGTTTAGAATATTTTATACTATTCTGTTTCTATGTAAGACACCATTCTGACCATTTAATTACCCAAATAATATCCAGTCAGGTCGATGTGCTTTATATCTGTACTAGACAGAGTTAATGAGCAGCTGATGCCTTTTGGAAAACATAATATCTAGATTCAGTTTACTTGTATTATATATTCCATATATTTTCCTCTCCATTACGTGTTACTGAAGAGAGTCCACAAAAGAAGATATTCCTTCCTTAGTATTCCTCTGCCTCTTTAGGTTATTCCCTGCTTGAAATTATAATTCTCTGCTGTGAAATCAGTTTGTTGCCATCGGAATAACTGTGATGCCACAGGTGGAGTGTTATTTGGGAAGAACAGTAGGAGCTGTTGAATCCTCAAGGAACAACAATCCTGTTTTCGTACTCCATGGCACTTCAGTAATAATGGCATCAGTACAGAGCTAATGAGAAATATTAGCTGGCTTGTATCCAAGTATTATGTTTTCAAAGTTCATCTCAAGGTCCAGTAGCTCTTTCAGGAAATTCATGTGAACTCTGGGCAATCACATTTGCTATAACAAATCACTTTTATTCTTTCTGGTAAACACACTATATAGTGTATATTGTGAATGCCTTTAACACCCACTTCATTGACCTCAACATTACTGCCGTGCTCCAAAGCTCCTTGGAGCCATCCATGGTTTGTACCTCATCAAGTAGCCCACAGCCTGACCCTCATAATCTGCAGAACTTTGACTTCTGGAAAAATCACTACAGCTGCTGCGAATTCTGGTTCTTGATGTTCTGATCGACTGGCCTTAGCCAAAACCTGAGTTTTGGCCATAACTCTCTTAACCTGCAGCTTCACAGGATTCTGCTTCATTGTAGTTTTCGGCTCAACTGTTGCACTCGGTTCTGCAACTCCTAAATAATAAAAAGATTTATATTGGGCAGGGAAAAAAGCTGTGTTAATATGGTCCTAAATAAGGAAAAATAGGACTAAGCAATGCACAGAATACTGGATGGCAACTATGCAGAAGCAGTGTGTTCTGCCATGAGATACTGATTCCCTCTGACCTCGAGAGGTCCATGGGAATCAGAATCCCGGGTGGCAAAACACACTGGTTGTGCAGAGTTGCTCATCCTGTATTTTTATAGTGTGTAGTACTGTGTGAAAAATGTGTTTTGTGAGTTCTTTTGCTTTCAAAATGAAACTGACTCATGCAGTCTCTAGAGGTTCTAGAATGCTGTTCTACCACAGTAGGGTAGAACAGCATTCCATGACACTGGAACTGTGGTAGAACAGCATTTTGAAAGGGATGTAATTCTATTTAGAAAATGGGCAAAGACAGTTCTCTCTCCTGATTGGCTGAGACACTTATTTAGGTGGGCGTCTATCAGACAGTGGATGCCCAGCTAAAAATAAGAGCCAGTCTAAGTGCCCCTTCACCGAGTACCATTCTCCAGTAGTGCCCAGCCTGCTTTGTAATTAGCTGAAAGCACCCCAGAAAACGTCAAATGTCCACCGTGTTGTTTCTCTCGCTTAGCGAGAGCTACAGCACCCCCCCCGACTACTTACTTACTTCTTCATAAAAAAAAAAAAAAGAAAGCACACTGATTCTGTGGCCGGGAGAGTGAAGAAATTCTCACAGCCATATTCTCTACTATGGCACCACTCTCCCAACCGTGATCTCACACTGCCACGCTAACAAAAAGTAAATGTAAGCCATTGCTCCTGTCTGCTTCATTGTGCGACGCCGTCCCCCCCGCCGCGTACCCCCCCGCCCCGCGTCGCTTCTTGTCTGCTTCTTAAAAGAAAGAAAGTACACTGATTCTGTGGTTGGGAGAGTGAAGAAATTCTCACAGCCATATTCTCTACTATGGCACCATTCTCCTGACCGCGATCTCACACTGCCACGGTGACAAAAAGTAAATGAAAGCCATTGGTCCTGTCTGTTTTGTTGTGCAAAGCCTACCTCCCCACTGGCTTACACCAGCCACCAAAAGCTCACGAATGTACCTGCTTTTTGCAGCTTTATTTTCTCTTTCACCTGGCTCAACCTCCTCCCACAAAACCTATGGACCTTCCGCGATGTCTGTACTTGGCTGATGTACAGCGCCGTTCCCGCCTACCCGCCACCTCAGCTGCTCTACCGATGTACATTTCCATACAGAAGACACGTGCTCCACTGTGATTCTGCACCCCATTTTAAACGCTGCTGCACAACAAAAGAAAGAAACTGCAGTATAACATTTCTTTACATAAAAAGTCGATGTTTTACATCTCTCCAGCTCCACTCCAGATCTCAGCAGTAACCAGACAAAAGGCTCAAAAGAAGGCAGGAAAGGGAAGCTGTGAGCCCATCGGCTTCAGGTAACTGGCGGTGGACAGTGTGTGTCTCCATTAAAAATAGTAAACTTCTTTTCAAGAAGTTATGTGTGTGTGGGGTGGATCGACAAAATGGGTACTAGATACCAACAAATTAAATTAAAGACACTGCATTGTTAAGGGGGAGTTATAAACTGTAACAGACTACTATAGGAAGCTATGACTTCACAGTCAATTTATTTAGGCATAGGGACTATTTTATAACAAAACTAATCTTAAACAATCTAGTAACAATTGTTTAACTTTTTTTTTTTAAACAGTGCCCATTTTCTAAGTGCAATAATAACCTCCAGGGTGGGTGGTATGAGCTATACCGGACCTTCCATGGGCTATAAGGCCCTCGAGGGTGGTCCAATATAGCCCAATACCACCCACACTGTCAGGTATTATTGCTTACACAGAACACTCCACTATACACTATAAAACAATACACTGGAGTGTGATAAAACAGGCTTCACACCATGCCCTAATTTGCAATTATATTAACAAATGTAAACAAAAGAGTTTATATTTCCTTATAACATGGGTTGGCTGGAACGTTGTAGCCCATTGGTGCTGAGCCCCTGCATAGTCATGCATTAAACAGCCCTGTTAATGCATGGTTCTATGGAGCATTTCAGGTAAAGTGCAGTTGGCACTCGTTCCCTGTCCGAGAAAGTTAAAGCAGACTGACAGCCATTTAAAAGTGTGGGGAAGCAGAAGAGCCCGCCCCAGTGTTGTCATTTCGTACTGAGCAGCTGTGCTGGTCCTCCTGTCTCCTTTCGAAGCAGTGTAGTCACCCGTGGTGATCTGTCTCTCTGTGTGTCTGTCTCTCTCTGTGCCTGTCTCTTTGGAGCGAGAGATGGCTGTAATTGGGACCTCAAGGGAAACGCAGTCCAGGGATTGAGAGACAAAGACACACAGCACAGGGAGATTGGTGCCTGTATGGTGTGTTGTGGCAATTGTTGTCGTTCACTCTGTTTTGTGGGGCAGCCACATGCCATGTGAAGGGTGCCAGTAAATAGCCATGTGATGGAGAGAGGGAAACCACTTTGGGGGGTTTGAGAAAGAGCAAAACTAAGCAAAGGGGAAACAGCAAGGGACCCAGCCAGCAAGTGGACAAGCTAGTTATGCTCTGCACTAAGGAGCACCCGACAGAGAGAGAGACACACACACACACACAGAAGGACAGCAGCGGACAGGGAATTCACTCGCTGTCCCATTCCCGGCCCCTCCACCCTCAACAATGAAAGACAGTGTTCCCAGACTGTGTTTCACTCAACGAGCACCAGCGAGAGAGACAGAAGAGCAACAGCGGACCAGGCGCTCACTCGCTGTCCCGTTCACGGCTCCTCCCCCTCCCCACTCAGCGATGAAAGACTGTGTTTCTGGACTGTGCCTCACATAATGAGCGCCGGAGACAGAGAGAGAGAGAGAGAGAGAGAGAGAGACACACACACACACACACACACACACACACACTGGAAGATTCCTTATCAAGCTTGTCACAGAGCGGAGATAGTAAGCATGGCTGGGGAAAGTCAGTGGTGTCTGTGTCTCTGGTAGTGTCAGCCACAGAGAGAGAGAGAGAGAGAGACACACACACACACACACACACACACACAGCGGGGAGCGCCTTGGGGAAAGCATTTCCATGTGCTGCAGTTGTGAGAGAGGGAGCGTAGTTAGAGAGACACAGAAAGCAGCATGCTGCTTACAGGGAGGACATCATAGCAGAAGAGTTGGGGACCTTCACTGTCTGTCCTCTGGACTGTTTAGTAAGGAATGACAGACAGTGACACAGAAGCAAACAGTGAGGTAATGACAGCCATCGTTCCAGCTCCCTCTGTTGTCCTAGCTGCATGCATGTGTGGTTAGGAGGGGAGCAGTGAAATGTTGTGAGCACGGTACAAGAGATATTATGCACAAGAAGTGTCACAGATCATATCACCACTGTATCTGTGACATTTCTATGTCAAATCAACAATGAAATGTGCATTTTTTGTTAGGGCTGTTTTGCATCGTGGCAGGATACAGTAACTATTTTGCTATTTAAACAAGGAAAACCCTTTACTATGGGTTTTCCTTGTTCACTTAATAACCATGTTGCAAGTGCAATAACCCACTCCAGCGTATGGGGTTATGGGGATTTAATGCACAGTTGGGTTGCTGTGAGGACACGCGACCTGCGGCTTCATCCCTCACAACACACCCAGCCATGCATTATATCCCCATAACCCCATACCCTGTCGTGGGTTATTGCTTACTGGGAACCAAAAGCAAAAGGAAGAACTGTAGCTACTAGTGTTGCTCAGATAGTGCTTTTGTAGCTCCTACCACTATATGTCAGATAGTGCTGATACCCTGACTTGGATCCTACCAGATACCATGCCAAAGACAGATGCAGAATCCAGGGTCAGATAGCGATGGATCCTAGTTAGGATCCAGGTATCCTAGTTTGGATCCATGGATCCTAGAGCAGATAGTTAGGATCCAGGGCCAGATAGTGAAGGATCCAGGGCCAGATAGTGATGGATTCTAGTTAGGATCCATGGATCCTAGAGCAGATAGTTAGGATCCAGGGCCAGATAGTGATGGATCCTAGTTAGGATCCAGGTATCCTAGTTAGGATCCATGGATCCTAGGGCAGATAGTTAGGATCCAGGGCCAGATAGTGATGGATTCTGGTTAGGATCCATGGATCCTAGGGCAGATAGTTAGGATTTGGGGCCAGATAGTGATGGATCCTGGTTAGGATCCATGTATCCTAGTTAGGATCCATGGATCCTAGGGCAGATAGTTAGGATCCGGGGCCAGAAAGTGATGGATTCTGGTTAGAATCCAGGTATCTTAGCTGGTAGGATCCATGGTCAGACAGCACTACTGTCCTACCACAGCAACTATCTGGCCAAATTGGAGGTATCTGTTGGTATCCTGATTTTTAGGATACTATTTGTTTATTTATTTATTTAAGCATTTAACCAGGAAGGCATACTGAGCAGGATAATGCTTGATTCCAGATACGTCCTGGGGAAGGGGGAACATAGACAACAGTTGAAGACAGCATGATACAAGTGAAATACATAGTGAGGATTCACTAACATTTGGTTCTGCTAACTAGGCATCGTCGGTCGGGTTTGGCAAACACTAGTGGCCACACAAGAATTTTGCAAGTGATGCATGCAGTAAATGTTTGAAATAGCACGATATAGACACTGCCCATCTTTTGGTCAGCAGTGTAGATCCTGTGGGAAGTGTAATCGTTTTCAAGATACTGCAGACAGAAAAAGGTGTCCATGCTGCTACAGAGTTGGAAGTTTGTAGAGGTGCAGATGACTTTGTGGCAGTACAATATGAAGATTCCAATAAAGGAATGGACTGTTAAAATAAGTACATCCGGCCTGAAGGCTTCAGACATGATTGACCTAGTGCAGAACTGAGCGTAGTGCTTGCTTGTTTGTGGAGGTGCTACCTAAGAGACTACAGACCACTGCTTTAAGGGCCTACAATAGACAAAAGTAAACTCACTGTATGCTGTACCTGAAGCACAACGACAAGGTCAGAAAACACATTGTTTTTGTTAGGATGAGATAAAAAGCCAATTGTAGGACTAGATGCCAGCCGTAAATTGTGTCTGATAGGCATATTATTCTCAGTAGAAAAAGAGTGCCTCACACTGATGAGATTGTGTGTGACTGCAGTGATTTTTTAAAGGGCTAGGCGAGCTACCAATTCGCATGAAGATTACATTTTCTGAGACAGCTATGCCACTGATACATGCTTCCCAAAGGGTTTCTGTTGCCCTGAGAGATGGACTAAAAACAGAATTTTAAATGTTTGGTAGCACTGGATGTAATAGAAAAGGTAGCGGAGCCAGCACCCTCGGTTTACTCTTTAGAGATTAAAGAGAAAAAAAGATGAATCATTACAGTTGTAGTTGGATCTAAAAGAGTTGAATTATTGTATTAAAAGAGAACATTTGCATATTCCAGCCAAACATGAAATTATAGGTGAAATGGCACAGGTCAAGTATTTTCACTACTGGATGCCTCATCTAGGTTTTGGCAGATACCACTGGCACCAGTAAATGCCCACATGTGTAATTTTAATGCTCCATTTGGAAAGCACTGTTTTAAAAGATTGCCATTTGGCACTTGTTCCACACCAGAAATCTGCCATGGGACAATGTCTCAGTCAGAAAAAACGATTTTCGGTCCTGCGGTGGAGCAGCTTGCACTCATCTTCGGTCCAGGTAAGTGACTAAGTGATGTCCTCCTATAGGGCTCCACGACGCTGGTTCGACAAATATTTTGTTAACTGATGTTACAGCGATGGATTTATGTCAGCTACAATTGCGGTCATCATAAATCCGTCCAAGAACACTTTGTTTTCTTCAGGGGGCTCTGCCCCCCACACCCCCCATACTTAAGATGATCAACTATGAGTCAGAGTTGATTTGGTGAGGGGGTGCAAGACCCCGAGAAAGCAGTGCCGGGGTCCAGTGGTAACAATACAGTGATCCATCTCTGTGTCGCTATAATGTCGTTTGTGGTAGAGGTGTCGATGTTTGATCTGCATACCCTCCTATAGTAATGCTTCGTGGACCGAAGGCGAGAACAAGCTGCTCCACAGTGGGACTGCAGATATGTTTTTGACTGAGGCAAGCCAGCTCTTGCCTCTTCTACAGCCCGACCTGGATGAAAAAGGTATTTGGAGGGGGAGGCTATGAGGGGAAGTGGGAGGTAGGGGCTACTGGCTATGTTGGGTGGGGGTTTGCTTTGTTTGCTCAACCTCTGATCTGGGGTGTGGGGCTTATTACATTGTGCACGGGTGGGGGGATAGAAATTTTTTTTTTTTCGGGGCACCACTTTTTGCCTCTTCTACTCCCGACCCAGCTGCATAAGGTATTTGGGGGGCTATGGGGGGAGGAGGGATGTGGTGACTAGTGGTTGTCTTGGGGGAAGGGTCAATTTGTTTGCTTAGTCTCTTATCTAAGGGGGACTTGTTATACTGTTAAAGGGTGTGGGACTTGGGATTTTATTTGAATGAGGCAGCGCCAGTCTTATTACCTCATCTATACCCAGTCTAACCAAAAAGATATTTGGGTGGCTATGGGGAGGAGGGGTCAATGAGTGTATTGACTGGGGGTTTTACTGACAGATGCAGCAGGGTGGGAGAATGTTGGGAATTAGGACAATCGGATGTTAGAATATCTGAATTTGATGGCATCCAAGGCTAGGATCGGATGTCGGAATTCAATACTGATTACCCTAACACTGGATTATCCTAGCTTGGATTGGATTTTCAAGTATACAAGCAGCGGTGGATCTGGGGGAGCGAAGGGGACGGTGGTATCCCCCATCGTAACTTGCTTGCTGAGGATGTATTTCACTTTGTTAAATAAGTCTAATATATTGATTGTAAGAAAATATACATTCAAAACTTAGATTACATTTATATTTTCTGTCAAAAATGTAATGAAAAATATATAGCAGATAATATACAGGATTAAAGACATTTTAAAATTGCATATCAAGTATGTCGCCACCCAGCACTCCCCATTGTAAAATCCTGGCTCCAACACTATATACAAGCAACATTAATACAAAGATTTTAATCAAACAGCATAAGTATGATTACCAGCTGGATTATATTACAGGAAGCCAGTTGATTGTGGCTGATGCACTGTCTAGGACATGGGATGAAATTACAAAACCAGTGACCAATACAGAACTGGGATATTCTCATATGAACAGAATAGAAAAACACAGGAGCAGTTTCAGCTCAAATGGTGCACACTACAACGGAGACTGCTTCTAATGAAACTTTGCAGGCATGAAAGGGCAATGCATTCCACACAGGCATGTGCCACTTCAAATTGAATCATCTGTGGTTGATGGAACATTGTTGAAAGGTGATAGAACTGTGGTTCTTAGTGAACTTAGAAGTAAATGCTGCATAAAACACATGAAGGGCATATAAGTATTGAGAAAAGTAAAATGCAGGGTAGAGATGTAGTGTACTGGCCAGGAATCACTAATGATGTTGAAAATATAGTTTGGCTTGTTACATATGTCAGGAACACAGGCCTGCATTGCAGAAAGAACCTTTACTATAAGATTCAGGAAATACCTACGTTTTGGAAAAGGTAGGTGAGGATTTATTCACTCAGGAGGCAGTGAATACATGGCTGTGACTGATACATTTTCTGCTTACGGAGGTTGTCAAACTTGAGGCACCAACATTAAGTCAGCAGATACAAAAGTTAAAGTAATTTTTGCAAGATTTGTAATACCGTCACTGAGAAGACTGACAGTGGACCTCAGTGTGCAGGTAAAGAATTTAAAGTTTTGCAGGGGCTTATGACTTCAAACATGTCACTTCTAGTCCTGCATATCCACATGGAAATGGGTTAGCAGCATATGAACTGAAGATCATTAAGGCTTTATTGAAAAGGCCAGGGATGCTGATACTGACTGGCATTGCTTTATTGAATTGGAGATCAGCATCGTTGGAATGTGGCAAATTGGCTACTGAACTGCTCTTGGTCACCAGATTTGTACCAGACTACCATATCTGAAACTTAGAGGACTTAAAGTCGCCGGCTCGGTGGTGCTGAGGGCTAAGGCGCTGGATGCCTAACCTCACATCATGCTGGCAACCTGGGTTTGGGAGCGAGCTCGGGCCGTCAGAGGTCGGCAGCAGGGGAGCTGGATGGAGCTGCTGACAGCAGCATGCTCTCCTATCCGGAGGTGGGATGGCTCCTCTTGGCCGATGGCTGCCACCTGGCGAGGCTGGGGACAGCACAGGCCAGGAGAGGAGCCTGGCGCTAGGCCAATGGGGTGGGAGGAAAGGGGCTGTTACTGGGGCCATGGACTAATGCGTGCTTCACATGCATGTGTACCCACTACTGGGACCCTGAGAAAAACAAGAAGTAAAACATCACTGGCGGCAGGATGGCGACTGACTCCTGCGTCACTGCTTCCAGGCCGGGCGAGGTAAGTCCCGGTATTCTCGGGAGGGGAGGGCGGCAGATTGGGGCAGCCAGGCAGAGATGCAAAAAATCTGATATGATAAAAAAAAAAAAAAAAAAAAGGACTTAAAGTCTTAAAGGAGACCATGGATTCAACAAGTACTGGTTTAGAGTCCATTTACAACAGCAGACCTGTGATATTAAGTAACTTTCTTTATCCAGTGAGCACTAACGGCTACATATACAGTTTGGCAAATACTTGATGGCCAGTTGAGTGGGTTATTCTGTAAGAAAAGAGCTTTACTAATTATAGCACTGATGATCTGGGGTGATCCTGTGTGCCTTTGGCTGTGTGTAGTTTATACAATGAAAAGTTTTAAATGCAAACATTTACTTCTGCTAGCTAGACCTGACACACATAGGAAAAAAATATTGAACTTGAGCTATTTAGTAGAGGCCAGAACATCAGGCTCCTATCTCTGGTACTTGCTGAATCAGTGGTTCGGTCACATCATCGTCATGGGACAGGAGGCATTGCAGGAAAAAGAAGAGCATTAAAGCTTGCTAAATGGAAATTTCCATGGGCCTTAAAATTACCATAAAACTAGCAGGCTAATTTAGAAAAACTCTTGATAGTAAACAAAGGGAATGACACATTGGGACTGCACTCAAACATCAAAACACTCTGCAGAACATATGTTTTTCAAATTTGGACTGTACTGCTCCTTTAAATATACAACTGCTAACAAGCGTATACTGCAACAAAAGACTTTACAGTTTAAGAAGCAATTTCAGATATATGTCAAGACATCAAAGAGTCAAAGACCTCTGCAAATTAGAGAAACAGCTTGAGTGAAAAATAATGGTTGTTGGGATGACTTGGCAGTTGTACAGAGACCTGTGGCTACACAAGATTCTGTGTAGTACTGACTGAATCTGGACATTTGCTAAGACAAAATAGGAGACATTTGATAGAAACATAGAAACATGGACAATGATGGCAAAAAACCACATGACCCGCTGGTTCTTCGGAGTTCCCGGTCTGCAACAGCATGAGGTAATCTCGCTGAAAACAAAAACCACGCAGCAAATGAATGTCGTAGGAATAAGGGCGTGCACTGAAATGTTGAGTAAAACACCGATGACCACAGAAACAGTGCATGCTTTCATAGGGAGCTCCTGCCGCTTCTGAGGACTGACCTTTTCTTAAATCTGTTGCAAGAGTTCTTCTATTTGTTAGCCTAATCTATCCTTTACAATTTCTAGTCCATGAGGTTGGCCACCCCCTCCCCTTTCATGACTATACTATAGTGTCCTCTGATTTTCCTTTTACCCCTCGGGTCCTTGGGGGTGTAGCCACAAATTTCCGTTTTGTACACAATCTCCCACAGTTACCCCCCCATTAAAATATGTACACATCCTTTCCAAATGGCACCCCCTTCCAAACAAATCAGATTGTTGTCAGATGATTCCTCTAATCTCTAAAGAGGTTATACATGCATCTGTCTTCTAAACAACAGAAGTTTAAACAGACACTCCTCAGTGGCCTACATTAACTTAAATACTACTGATTAGAATGAAAATGTTAATAGAAAGGCAGATGGTTTGTGAAAGGCATTCAACAAAACTGTACACACATGTGTACAGTGAGTATCTATCTACACCCTTTGATCCTCTTACAGGGAGGTTTGTGGTGACCTCCAAGCTTATGTAAAACAACAGGCTGTGTTTATCGTTGTTGGATTTAGTGCGTAATAGACTGTATCATAACATATCTTGATGTATATATCTTATGTTTATGAAACCTGTAAATGTTGAAAATACCATGGCACTAGGTGTGTTTGATAAAGGTAAAAGTACTAGGTGACTGTATTATAGAAATTAAGTTGATTGTGTTGTTAAATGCATGTAACTTGGTACCATGCATTCCTGCTGTAAACTAAGACAATCTGAAATGTCATGGTGGTTTGATTATATCCCAAGATGCTTTGCATTATGGACATATGTGATGTTGTGCTTCTTTGAGCTTGGCTTATTGTCAGTGCCCTTCGGGGGTAATCCTTGTTTCAGTGCTTCTGCACTGAGGTTCTTTGTCTTTAGCCTTCTTTTTTTTTTTATTTGAGCTCCACCACCCAAGCAAACAAGGCCCGCATGGGGGAGGCTAAATCTCAACAGATAAGTCAGATTAGAGATCAGTGAGTCAGTAGGTGCTGGCTCAGTGTAGAGGAAAGACTTGCATAGTCTGTTGCTATATAAACTGATGTACTGAAGAAGGGATATGCCATTGCTGAATGTTATCTCCTGCATTTTGAATAAATATCACACAGAGATTGTGTGTTGTACTTGACGTTCGGTGCTTGGTCCATCTGTTATCCTACAACTCCTCCACACATGCCCTTAGAAAACATGGGCTTCCTTGTGTTTTGCGGGGGACATTGCCCCCTGCACCCCCTGACGTGGTAGGCCTCGCCCCCCCACACCTGCTTGAATTTAGATAACAAACTCCGGTGGGGGGGGTGGACTTCGGTGATGGGGAGAAACTTGGGAGGGGGGAACATTTTTTTTAAAGCCGCAAAAAGTTGTAGCACTGGGATACCGGGGGAGAACTGAACCACGGTCCCAGGTCTCCCATTCCACTGTGTGTTGGTGTCTTAGCCACTCCACTGCAGAAGTGGCTCGACCAGGCACCCAGCACACAGTAACTTGATCCTCACAAAGGAAAGCATATGGCGACAGGGGCAGCGGTAATTCCCTACCACTGTTATACCCCTGTCACTGTAATCCATGCACTGTCTACAAAGCACGATTAATACCATGCTGTCTTTCTTGTGCGGTATTGACGGTATGTCTGCCCAGAACTATGTCCATGCAGGATAATATCGCTCTCCTTACACCCACCTACTGTTACTGACCTGCACAACCATCAAACTCTTCACTCTGTCGCAGCCATGCTTGAAACCATTTATGGTCTTGGCACCACCATCCTCTGACAGACTGTTCCATGACTCTCCCACTTTTCCTAGAAACTGAACTTCCTCACATCCTCTTAAACCTTCCCCTTGCCAGCTTCCACTTGTGACCTCAGGTTCTTGACTCTATACTCATGCTAAATAGCTCCCTGCTGCTTTGCTTTCTTCTAGCCTCTGCAAGCTGAGCACAAAAATGTTTTATTTCCTTCAGGAACTTGACAGCATCTGTCATATTCCCCCTCTCTTGCCCATGTTCAGTGCCTTGAGAAGATCCTTGTAAGATCAACCCTGTCGGCCCTGAATCATCTTGGTCACCCTGCATTGCACCATTTCCAGCCTGTCCCTGTCCTTCCTTGGGTGAAGACTCCAGAACCGAGCACAGTATTGAGGTGTGGCCTCAACAGTGACCTATACTGAGGTAGTAGTAACTCCTTTTTCCTGCTGTCAGTGCCCTTCCCACACACCACAACATCCTGTTAGCCTTAGTATAGGCTCGTGACATGGCTTGATCATTTAGGAATCACTAATGATGACCCAGCTCCCTTTCCTGTGCTGTAGTGCTCCGTTTACCCCTCCCATCCAGTACTCTCCTGTTTTTTCCCTAGCTGCATACCCTAGCATTTTCTGGCATTGAATTTTAACTTCCAAACCCTTGACCTCTCTAGCCTTTGTAGATCCTGCTGCAACATCAGTGCACTTCCCTGTAACACTAGTGAAGTTACCCATTATCCCTGTGCACTTATTGGAAACACCTTCCAGTTTACAGCGCAGTGTACTGGGGGTGAAATGCCTATGTGTGATCTGCTTGAAACAGAAACAGAGTCAGGCTCCCCAGTTGTAACTGTATCTGAATTTCCTACTGATAATGCTGAGCTGCGGCCTTGTACTCTGATAATCTAAGGAACTGTTAAAAGTGAAGGATACAGAACAGTTTCCCACTTCTAGATGTGGTAGCCTGATAAAGAAGTCACAGCGATTTATTGCATCATGTTTAAATATAGCAAGCATTAGTCAATGCCCGAATGTTTGCTTGCTGATATTAGCATTGGACATGCAGAAGTTAGACAGATGCAGAATGGGAATGGCGGTGAAGTATTGAACTCACGTCAATCCTACCTCCATCCTGTAGAGATGGACAGGCATTGAGGTGTGCTTTTGGGTCGTCACCCATAATGCTCATGGCATTTCACTCACCCTGTCCTGTAGACACTGACAAGGGTTGAGGTGTGCCCTGGGGTGTTCGGCTTCACAGTCACCCCATTTCATGGACATACGCTGAAGTAGTGCAGTATAGGAGAATGGGATGAAGTCTGGGGCGAAGAGTCCAAGGCACATCTCTGTGCCTGTCACTTAGCTTCAGGGTGGGGGGTGGGGGTTAAATGGCGTGAGCATTACAGCCGGCAATCCAAAAGCATACCCCTGATGCCTGTTAGTTTGTACAGAGTTGGACGTTATGGTTAGAAACCCTAACGCCCTGGGCGTTTGTTGATATTTACACTACAAATTTTCAACATTGCCTTTTTATGACCCCTACCTCATGAAAGCATTTGGGATCTCTGCTCATGAACAGTGGCACTGTGATTTTGTTAATGTGTCCCGAACTTTGATTTCGCACAGCGACCGTGCCATTCTGTGCCAGATGTGTGGAAACACAGATCGGGTAGGATGTGAAGAATGACAGCTGTACCATTCATAGGGAGGTGTGAAGAGATGACAATGTTGAAAATCTGGAGTGAAAATATTAAAATGTTCGAACTTCGAGCGTGCGTGGAAACTGCGCAACGCATGCTTGTAATACAGTCATTTAGTAATTATGTCACCAAATTTTCAACATAGGCATTTTGTGAACTCTGCTCATGAACACAGTCACATGATTTTCTTAATCTGTCCTGAACATTGATTTCCCACAGTGACCACGCCACTGTGCAACAGATGTGCAAACACACATTTTGGGCAAGATGAGAAAAATGATAGCTGTACTGTTCATAAGGAGGCATGCAAAATGGGCAATGTTGAACATTTTGAGTGGAAATATTATACATTTTTAAAGTTATGAGTGTGCGTGGAAACTGCTCAATGCACGCTTGTAACATAGGCATTTTATGGACTTTTGTCACCAGATTTTCAACATAGGCATTTTAGGACCTCTGCTCATGAACAGTGTCACTGTGATTTTCTTAATCTGTCCCGAACACTAATTTCCCACAGTGACCATCCTATTCTGCGCTGTAAGTGTGAAAACACATTTCGGCCAGGATGTAAAAAATGACAGCTGTACTCTTCATAAGGAGGTGTGGAAAAATGCCAATGCTGAAAATCTGGCATGAAAATATTACAAATTTGTGAAGTTACGAGGGTGCGTGGAAACTGCGCAATGCACGCTCGTAACACAGTTATTTTATGGACTTTTGTTACTAGATTTTCAACATAGGCATTTTAGGCCTCTGCTCTTGAACAGTGTCACTGTGATTTTCTTAATCTGTCCCGCACACTGATTTCCCACAGCGACCGCGCTATTCTGCACCGGAAGTACGAAAACACATTTTGGCAGGATGTGAAAAATGACAGCTATACTGTTCATAAGGAGGTGTGAAAAAATGCCAATGCAAAAAATCTGGAGTGAAAATATTACAAATTCGCAAATTTACGAGTGTGCGTGGAAACCGCGCAACACACACTCATAACACAGTCATTTTTCGGGATTTTTTCATCAAATTTTCAACATAGGCTTTTTGAGAGCCCACCTCATGAACAGCGACATTGTTATTTGGTTAATCGATCCCAAAAGGTGATTCTGCACAGTGACCATGAAATCACCTTTTGGGACCGAATAACACCATTACAGTGACTGAATTCATGGGGAGGGGTCCCAAGAACCCCATGTTGAAAATTTGGTGCCAAAAGTCAAAAAAATGGCCAAGATATCCGCATAAGTTGAAAAAAAACTATTCATACCATTATACAGCTTACTGGCATTTCTTCAGTTTGCGGTTGGCTTTGAAGAGTGCAGATATGTTCCTGGTCCACTGAAGATTGTCGTGTCGGGCTCAAGAGGTAAGTATGGAGTGAAGGGTGGGGTTGTGGGAGGTGGGCTGCAGATTGGGGAGGGGCAAGAGACTCAATGAGATGAGGGACCTTTTTTTCTTTTTAACAGGATTTAAAAAAAAAGAAAAGAAAAGACACAGCGGGACTTTTGGCATGCTGGGTAGGCTCCCAGCATGCCACCTGGATGTTTGTTTGGGGGAGTGGAGCCGAGCGAGGATTGGGCACACTCTGGCCGCCATACAGTATGCTGAGGGGGGCGCATGAGCATGCTGGTGTGGGCCCCAGCATGCTACCTGGGTGTTTGTTGGGGGGGCTGGAGCCAAAGGGGATTGGGCACCCCGTTGGCCCTCTACAGTGTGCTTGGGGGGAATGCATAAGTCGAGGGGATTGGGCATCCTCAGCACACAAATGAAGCGCATCATGCCGACAGGGATTGGGCTACCCTGTCGACAAATGAACTGAGGAGGGGACATGCCAACAGAGGGATATGACACCCCCATCGGCTTTAACAGGGACTGGGAGAGGCGGGTGGCGGCTGTCCGTCGGCTTTGTGGGGACTGTGAGAGGCCGACGGAGAAGCCATCGACATGTTTATTGAAAGTGGACACCAGACAATGCAGCTGTAATTGGCTGCTGCAGTCAGGGACCGCCCTGCAAACACAGCTGATTGTTCAGTGATGAGGCACTCCCTGACTGCAGTGGTCAATTTCTCTGAGCATAGTGTGTTCAGTGACGAGCACTCCCTGATTACAGTGGTCAATTTCTCTGAGCATAGTGTGTTCAGTGACGAGGCACTCCCTGATTGCAGTGGTCAATTTCTTTGAGCATAGTGGCATGCTCATTAACTGCTGTCATCGACAGCATGCTACTCTGTTGGCGTGGCAGAGACCAGCCACAAAACGGACTGCTGCCATTCGCCACAACACTGCCCACCGCTCATGCAAACAAACACAAAATGTGAGGACAGAAATGTTCCTGTCACTTAAAAAAATGCCGTTACATGTCTTTCGATATAAAAACAAAGTAATATCCACATTTCTGCATAGGTTAAAAATGTTTTTTGGGGGGTTATGAAAAGGGGATGTAATAATAAGACAAGTAAGGTTATAATATGCATTATGTAAATTATTAGAGTTCTTGGAAACTTAAGCACATGAACAGAGACTGAATGCACATGCCAAACAAGATGTTCAGTGAGACAGAGTCTATACAGGGTTAGATAAAATTTGCTCCTCCATGTGCAGTACAATGTATTCTAAGATGAGTAGTTACTAAAGAATATAAAAGAACCCATTGTTTGACTATTGCAAACCAAGACATCATCAACCATATTGCTGTGGAGTGCCAGTGTTAAAATGACCAACTGGGGTACATTCTGTCTTGCAGTAAGTCAGCTGCTTTGCTTTCTTCTGGCCTCTGTAAGCTGAGCACAGAACAATTAAACTTTACAGTTCTGAATCCTTTTGTGAGCTTATTTACAAGCACAGGTGTTTTAAAAATTCAGAACTGTGTTACGATAAATAACTTTTATGATCTTCTTTGGGGATATCTCTTTCATCAGGTCACACTTATGGAACTTAGCCGCCAGGCACTAGGATCCACGGAGAGATTTTCTGTAGCAGTCTAGTAGGGGCCGCCAACACCAACATCACCATGAATGACCTTACGTACATAGTGTGGGTGGCCCCTCCCTCGTCAGTTCTTTTTCTGCCATTGAACTACTCGCACGGACTTCATAAAAGTTCTGTCATTTAGTCGACCGCCAAAACTCTTTTATTTTCTTCCAGTGGTGGAATCACTTTCTTTTGAAGTGATTCCTTTTCTCTTGTATCTTGAGAACCACAGTCTTGTCCATGCTTTTCTGTTGCTGCGCTGCAGAAGAAGATTTCTTTCACCAGTGAGGACTATCTCTCGTTTGTTGTTGACTCGGGCCTAAGCACAACACCCTCACCTACTGCAATGCCTGAGTTCAATCTTACCACCCGGCAATGCCACGAGAAAGCCCTGCAGAAGTTCCTTATGGAGCACCAGCAGCCCACAGTTAGAACAGGAGCCTCCAGGCTACCCCTGCCCTGTTGCGGCTTCCTCTTTGGGTTCTCAGGCCACCAAGGCTCGGGACAAGTCTTTGGGAAACACTCTCACTTGGACAAGGAGCACTATAAGGACTGTTCCCCTTGGAGGCACTCCCATTCCTGTTGGCTTCTTCATCTCATTCAGGAGTGCACCGTCGGCCGGCTTTGCTGTCGACACTTCCTCCAGCTCAGTCCTCTGTTTCCTCAGGCCTTCCTTGGCAGCGGAGCTCCATCAGCCTTCCTTCGGCTGGTGAGGGGCGATCATCTCCTTCCAAAGCGCGGGCCCCATCAGCTCTGCCACTCTATACAGTCTTTCTTCAGCTCTGGGACTGTTCTCCCCACCGCAGCCCAGCTTTGATGGCATTTCTTTCCCAGCTGTCGACCTCAGCACTGTGCTCCTTCTTTTACCGTGGTCCTGGTCCAGCATCTGATCCATGACTGGGGCCTTGATCACCTCTGCCATTGGATGCTGCTTCAGCGTTGATGCCGGTTCGCCTTCCCGTCCAGCCCCTCTCAGGCGCCGTCAATCTCAATGTCATTGATGCCTGCCTCTGGTCAAGGGAGTCAGCATAGAGGTGGAGTACGCCTGATCTCATCCTCACTGAGAGGATGAGGAGGAAGATGAGGGAGTGGCTTCTTCAGACATATCTACTGTTTTTTCTGGGAGTGAGATGTTGGTTAAGCATACCCCGGGGTCCTTTCCTGAGGACCATGCTTTCTTCAGTATCATGAAGCAGCTTCAAGTCACTGTAGGGTTCCAGACTGAGGAAGAGGATGTCACCAGGAACAATCAAGTGGATTTCCTGGAGATTCCTGAGTCTCCACCCAAGATCATCCCTCCTTTGCTTCCAGCCATGGAGGATTCTGCCAATACTGCATGGCACAGGCCTAACTCAGTGTCTGCCATGCCCAGAAAGGCTGATAAGCCTGCTTCAGCCTTGCTCTGTCCCATAGTCCGGGCATACTGATTCTCCTGAACCTGGCTGGAGTCCCACAACACTGGCAGGGAATTCTGTATTCCTGGCTATACTTTTATCAGACAAGATCGCAGGGGCAATAAAAAGGGGGGCAGCATAGCCATGTATAGTGCCTCCCCTATCCAGTTCTCCCAGGTCACCCTGCCACTGTCTTCGGATTCCATCGACGCTCTAATGGTAAAATTTACACTCCCCTACTCTACACCGATTTTCATTGCTGGCACCTACTGCGCACCCGACTCCAATACACCTGCTATACTGGACCACCTAGGCACACTAAACTCCCTGTCTTCTGGTGGCGAGCTCCATATACTAGAGAGATTTTAACCTGAACTGGCTCGCTGGGAACTCCAAGCTTAGCGACAAGGTGACTGCCCTAAACTTAGCCCAGCTAATCACTGAACCCATCCAGCTAAATCACAAAACACTGAACCACACTCTCCTGGATTGGGCTCTCACCTCTCACCCCACAGGATCCTAGCTTCCGACCTCCTGCCCGATACCCTAAGTGACCATCATGGTGTCTACTCAGTAAGAAAAATCCTCCAGGCCAAAGCCCCTCTCTCAGAATCCTAATGACTAGATCCTACAAGTCCCTGGACCTCACCTCATTACTATCTGACTTGGCCAATACTGATTGGTCACTCATTGTAATTCTCCTCCGTTGATGTGGCTCTGGGTTCTTTAAGTCCAAGTTCTCTGCCGTTTGGGACACTCGCCCCCCTCAGGCATACTAGAGTCAGAGCTCTCACCTACCATGGATTTCAGCTAAAATCTTAGCCCTCCTTAGGAGCAGGGATAAAAGCCTGGAAATCCTATATGTCATCCAACACTCCAGCTGACCTCCAGACTTATCGCGCATTATGCAATGCTTGCACCAGGAAAATCCGCCAAGCAAAAGCTGACTATTTCAAAGCCTCTTTCAATTCCTCCTCACATCAGCCAGCCAAATTCTGGAAAGTGGTAAAATCACTTCTCAGCCCCCCATGCAGCCCCACTCCCTACCCCTTCAGGTAGGAGGGCTCCTGATCACTTGACCGCCCTGCCTCTCATTTAACACTCCTTCACAAATTTCCATGCAACCCTCCTGTCCTTGCCTCACCCTGCACAGCAACCTCACTGCATGAGTCACATCTACAGCACCTCATTCTCTTTTCAGCAAGTCACCAGAGAGGAGGTATTTAATGACTGTGCACCTTAATCCTAATAAGGGCAAATGCCCAACAGGGTTGGACTCCAAGATGCTCCACCTCTCAGCCCCAGTTATAACCAAACCCTTGACCAACCTTTTCAACCTGTCCTTCTCTCTTGCAGAAGTCCCCTCTGAATGGAAACATGCCACCGTAATCCCCCTTCCCAAAGGTGGGGATGCCTCCAACCCAAGCAATTACTGTCCATATTGGCTAAACTCCAAGAGCATCTGGTGCTCTCTCGCCTGTCCCCCTTTCTTGATTCCTCCTCCTTTTTCAACCCCTTCCAGTCTGCTTTAGGAAATCCCACTCCACCACTACCTCCCTTTTCAGGCTCACCGACTGCATCCTCACTTGGAGGGATGCTGGCCACATCACAGCCACCATATTCATTGACCTGGCCAAGGCGTTTGACACCATCTCCCACTCACTCCTCCTGACCAAACTCGTCAACGCTGGGCTGTCTAACTGGGCCTCAAGATAGTTTCACTTCGTACCTTGTTGGCAGGTCCCAATTGGTCAGAGTCAATTCTGCCCCTCCACCCCCTCCCTGTTACCACTGGGATTCCATGAGAGCTCAGTTCTTGGCCACTACTGTTCTCCGTCTTTCTTAACGACCTGCCATCCGCCTGCCCACACCTCCATACACATGTGTACTGGACAATACTGTACTGTATACATCTGGCCCATCGGCCTCAGAGTTTATGATCAGATTGCAGTTGGACTTTGATAAGATCCAGCTCTGGCTACAATCTAATCAACTCTCCCTCAATGCAAGAAAACTGTTGCAGTGACTTTTGGCACTAGGCAAGACTTTCAGGCTCCCCTCCTATCACATTCCATACCCTGGACGGGGCGTCCCAGGAAGCCTACACCTCTTTCAGATACCTCGGAGTCTCTGGCAGTCAGCTTTTCAACTTTTCCATGCCGTTGACTCCACACTCAAGTTTTACACTGATTGCACTTTACCGGAACCGTGACAATATCCCAGTCTCTGCTCACCAGGGCCATTGTGCAAAAATTATTCTCCCTGTCTTTGTTTACGGAGACCTTGTCTGTTGTGGGGACCAAGTCCACCTGGCCAGACTGGATCCCTCTACCACTTCTTCTGCGCTTTGTCCTGAACTGCCATTACTCCACCCATCACTGTGCTCTCTACCAATCAATGAACCTTGACTCTAGATAACCGCAGGCAGGCCCACTGCACCAAAATCTTGGCCAAGTACTGGTCCCAGTGCTCCCTCCCTACCTCACATCTCTGCCCTAATAACAAAGCACCCAGGCATATTCACTCAGAAGCAATGACCCATGGATCCTATTTATCCCACTAAAGTCCATTACCATGGGCCAAGCAGCCTTTAGCTACTGGTTGCCTAAGTTATGGAACTCTCTCCCCCAAACATTCATCACTTCTCTTCCCCCACACACCTTAATTCCATGCTCCTAGCTCACTACTCCCCTACCTGTTCATATTCCCAGACCTGATAACAGTCTACACTGAGGTAGCCTGGTCGCCCTTCCTATTGCACATTTAATGTTTGCTGCCTAGCTAATACTTTAATGCTTGTATTAAAACAGTGCCTGCATGACAATATCAATTGTTCATGGTTCATAGTTGTTTACAAGTTCAGGAGGCAATGCCTAAATATGAACTTCGCCACCCTAAGGTGGTTTAGTTGTCGGTATAAGTGAATTTAGTATTACCCATAAAGTTGTTCAACCTACTTTTAAACATATCCATTGTCTTACTCTCCATGATATTAGTGGTAGAGTATTCCATGATAACTTGATCTCACGAAAACCAATGATGTCTTTTTTTTGTTTCACAAGTGAGCCCTTTTAGCCGAATGTTATGTGATCTTGTTTGTGATATTGTAAAGTTTTTTTCAAGCCCTAAGGTTTCGGTCAATCCAGGTTCATTAATAGCTTTGTATATCAGACAGAGATCTCCACGAAGCTGTCTATATTGAATCGAAAATAATCCTAACAACTTCAATCTTTCCCCATATGGTTTGTCAAACAGGCCCTGAATTCTTTTAGTCATTTTCCTCTGAACCCCTTCTAATTGCTTTTTTCCATAAAGAGTGTTAGGAGTACAAAAGGGAGCACAATACTCCAGATGGGACCTGACCAAGCTAGTATATAGAGGGAGAATTACTTGTGGTTGCCTACTTTTGATGTTTCTCCATATACAACCCATTATTCTTTGACATTTTTTAATCTTTAACATAGTATTGTGATCGAAGCTCAGTTTGCTATCAGTGTTTACCCCGAGATCTTTTTCACTGTCAGATTCATGGAGTTTTACATTATTCATCAAGTATTCAAACTTCATGTTATTACGACCAAAATGCATCACCTTGCATTTTGTTCATTAAATTTCATCTTGTTTGTTAATGCTCATGATTCTAAAGATTTTAATTATTTTTGAAGAATGTTATTAGCCTCAATTGAATTGACAATGCAACCAAGCTTACAGTCATTTTCGTGTTTGATATCCACACATTCTCAGTTGTCTGCATTGATGCTATTAGAATGTTAAAATAGTACTGGGCCCAACACAAAACCCTCGGCGCCCACTTGTCACCCTACCCATGAAGAGCTTGCTCCTTTGATAGATGTGCATTGTCTACTATTGTCCTCTCATGCCATTTTTTTTCTGTGTCTCAGGTATCCAAGGTGCTGCATCTGTCCCCCTAGATACTATACTCTATGTATTATCTAACATACTGCACTTGTTTCTTCAACTATGTTTGTACCTCCCCTCCCCTAGGACGCATCTGGAATCGAGCAGTTGCCTGCTCAGTATGCCTTCCTGGTGAAACGCTTAAATAAATAAATAAATAAATAAATACGTTTTACCAAGCCCCTTTAGGTAAGCCTTTCTATGCTGCTTAGCCAGAAACTGACTCAGTGGTCATCAGGGTGGCCCATGGCAGGTCCAAGGTACCCAAGCACCTGAGTTCCCTCCCCCAACAAGCAATCAGGGAGGCTTGACCTTTAGGGCCAGCGGGAACTTGCCTCCTGCCACTCTAGGCCTTAGAATTGCCAATTACCTAACCCATTTGGTCAGTAGCAGAATACCCTCTGGAAGAAGGGCACTGTGGCAGGCTCTTCCTGAGGGTCCTCAGGGCAAGTACTCCTTAAGAGTCTTCAGGCTATAGAGAATGTTAGTAAGCACCTCCAAGAGTCATTTATGACGTGTCTGATCCACTACCAGAGCAGCTGCCACTGGCATTTGCCTTAGAAGGCACCCTGGTTGAGAGTCTCAGGTTTTGCTGCTGATATCCAGCAGAAGGTTCTGAATGCTCCGTTTGTGGGCTTCAAGCTTTTTGGCCCTGATGTGCAGGATATTATTAATGATCTGCAGGCCTCTGGTAGGGCTATTGGTCTGTTCATTCTCTTTATCATACCCAACCAGGAGTAGGCTGAGACCCTTCTTTCACAAGGTCTGTCATAAGTCAGGGTCAGGAACCAGACTTCAGGGCAAGCACAAAACCAGTGCTTTCTTGTCTGCCCTTCCTCTACCTCTAGTACCCCTGCCAAAGCCCCAGAGGTGATGGTGCAGCTCTAGCCACTGGCTCAACCACAGCATGACTCCTTGATCAACCCCCCTCCTGTTCTAAGCCAGGAGGTAGTGGTGAGAGTCGTATTCCCTTCCATCTAGACCAGTGGAGGGCTCTTACTAGAGACATTTGGATCCTGCAGCTCATTGAACAGGGCTATGCTCTAGAACTTTTGGAACAGCCTTCAGATTGCCCAACTGTTCCTTCCCATTACCCTCCAGATCACATTCCGGTGCTGCGGGAGGAGGTGCTTACTCTGCTGCACAAAAGGGCTCTATAGAGCCAGTGCCCAGTTAGCAAAGAAACAAGGGGTTCTATTCCCAGTTCTTCCTTGTTCCCTAGTGCACTGGGGATCTGAGGCCTGCTCTAGACCTCAAGGAACTAAATCTTTAAACTCAGTGCAAGAAGTTCCAGATGGTCACCCTGCCTGGCCTCCTGCCTTTGCTCAGGCAGGGAGACTGGTTATGTTCCCTAGACATGCAGGATGCATACCTACATATCAAAGTGTGCTCCCCCGACAGGTGGTATCTCAGGGTCCTGTTCCGGGGGAATATTACCAATTCAAAGTCCTGCTATTTGGCTTGTCATCTGCACCACCTGTCTTTACCAAATGCTTCGCAGCCGTGGCAGCAGCCCTCAGGAGCAAAGGCTTATATGTTTTCCCTTATCTGGGATCTCCTGCTGTGGACTCTAGACTGCACCAAGCATTTATTGCAGGCTTTGGGGATTACCATCAGTCACCAAAATCTGTCCTCTTCCTGTGCCAATGACTGCAGTACTTTGGGGCAGTCCTGGATACTACCCAAGGCAAGGCCCTCCTTCCTCAGGACAGGGTGGGATGTCTGGTAGTGCAGGCCCAACTGGTTGCCCAAAAGCCGGTCAGTCTGTGCTAGGACCGTCTTCCAGTTGTTGGCCATAGCCACTGTTCCATGGCCAGGATACATATGAGGATTAAATTGACAATATGTAAAGCTGTGCAGTGAATTAAAACTTTGTGTTATTCAGTGATTTACAGGCAGCATGAAAACAGATGATTGGTCTGAAGGGGCCATTATCGTAAATTAAGCTTCAGTTCAGGTGATAAGAAATCTATATAAGAACACTTAAAACATGTTTGTTTTATACAAAAAATGAATAATAGAGACTATCCGATGAAGTCACGCTTCATTACTTTCCGTAATTACGCTAACTTTGACCCGGAGGCCTTCTTGTCTGATGTCACTTGCATTGACTGGTACTCTCTCTATAGCTCATCGGATATTCTAACTGCTGTAAATGTTTTCTTGTCCAAATTCCAAGCAATATAAGAATTACACTGTCAACTTATTACCAGGCAGGTTAGAAATAGGCAGACCCGCTGATTAAATCCGACCTACTATCTAAATTATGACAAAGGGACAAAACATGGCTTCACTACAAGAAATCTGGTTCTCCTGCTGACTTTAATTCCTATAGATCCTTGAGAAATGCCTGTAAGAAGAAAATCAAACAAGCTAAAGCTCATGCAGAGCCCTTCTAACTGACTCCAGGGAGACCTAAAACCCTAAAAATGTTGGTCCCATATTAAAATTTTCATGGTTATAGCCAGTCCACCACTCCGAATAACATGTCTCTCAGTGGCATCACTGCAACAATCCCCTCACAACTGCCAATTTCTTTAACAGGCAATTTGCTGACCTTAATCATTATACCTCCACTTTCACTACCCATCAAACCCTATCTCTCCAGCGAATGCCATAGGACGCACTCTCCAGTTCAAGTCCATTTTAAAAGTGAGGTTCTCCGACTCTTTAGTAACATCTCAGAGCACACAGCAGTTGGGTGTGATAACTTGGAACAAGCTCCTAAATTTATTACCCTTATGCCTACTACCCTTGCTAAGATGTTTACCTCTCTCTGTGTCACTGCACTGTCCTGGATATCTGGAAAACTGCTAGAATTACCCTGTATTTAAAAAGGAGACCAGCTTGACCCATCTAATTACAGGCCCATTGCCATACTATCTGTTCTCAGTAAATTTCTTGAGAAACTTGTTGCCACCCAAACTACTGCCTTTCTCCTGAAACATGACCTCCTAACTGATGCTCAACATGGTTTCCGCAAGGGACATAGTACCGCAACTGCCTACTTAAACTATCATGTAACACCCTAGTGGCTATGAACTCTGGTAGGCTCACTGGGTCCATTTTTATTGACATGACCAAAGCATTCAAACTAGTTGACCATTCCATCCTAGCTGCTACCCTAAGCTCTCTAGGTTTCTCACCAAATGTTGTAAAATGGTTTGACAGCTATCTGACAGATAGGTCCCAGTGCGTGAAATTTAACTTCACCCAACTGACAAGGTCTCCATTAACATTGGTGTACCTCAAGGGTCTATCTTAGGTCCTCTGCTTTTCTCCATTTTATCAATAGCATTACAACTAATCTCCTTAGTACGTCTTCCTTACTTTGTGCAGATGACATTGTACCGTATTCCAGCTCTAATAGCATGGAGGACATAAACTCTAAACTCTCTCTCGTGATTATCAGCTTATCCAGCCGTGGCTAACAAATCACAGACTTGTTCTAAATAAATCAAAGACCCAAGCTATGCTATTTGGCTCCAGTCTGAAACTCAGGCACTCCCAAACTCAATTTAACGTCTCCTTCCTTGATGGCACATCAGTTGGGATGGTAACCTCATTCAAATATCTGGGGGTCACTCTTGACCCATCCCTGAGTTTTGACTTCCATATTCAATCTACCTGTAAGCAGGTTAACTCCAAGCTTGGGATTGCCTACCGGACAAGTTATGCTCTCACTCCCTCAGCTAGACTTGCTATTGCCCGTGGTATATTACTTCCCTCTCTCACCTACGGGGTTGTTACATATGCGACAGCCAGCAACTCGAGTCTTCATAAGTGAGATGTTACTTATAATAACATCTGTCATTGTGCCTCCAGCTCCCCATGGCTGAACCATCACTGCCTTCTCTACTCGGATCTTGGATGGCTTCCACCTAAAGAACTAAGGTCCTATGTACTCGGGTCAATCACTGATAACATTATCAGATCCCGTACACCCAAACCTCTGGCCTGTCTCCTTCTCTACCAGAAAACCAATTATGCGTTACGCTCTGCAGAAATGCCCCTGTCCTTATCCCAAGACATTGTACCAAAAAAAGGTAGTCGTGCCTTTGCCTGTCATGCACCCCAATTCTGGAATTTACTCCCTCTAACACTCACAATCTGCTTCCATATCTTCTTTAAGAGAACTTAGACACTATCTCATCTCCTCCCACATATGCTCCTGCTTTAAACCACCCTAGCCCTCTCTCTAACTCCACCCCCTCAGCTGTTACCATGGGTGCTGGGGTCTACCTACATGGCGACTTCCTCTCAGCTTCACTTCCTATCTCTTACTTTGTCATCCTCTATTTTCCCTTCCCTTTCCAGCATAAACATAGCTACTCCCTCCTCTCAAACTCTATATATCTCATCGCCTATACCCTTGGCACTGCTGCCTCCCTACTCTGCTCACCTTTCTCTCTTGCTCCCCCTTCATCTACTTCTGCCAAACTGGTATCACTCTCTTAGCACTTTATCCCACTTTTAAATTAGTGTCTAGATGCTGTAATTTGCCTGATTGTATTGCCTTATGTAACCTAAATATTGTATTTTGATGTATTTTGATTTTGCTACCTAAAATTTCTTGTCAAAATTACCACTGTTGTGCTCAAATATCTACATGAAACTTCTGTTATGTATTCATTATTGTTCTCTTGGAAGTTTGTCTTTGTACTCTCCTGGGTCGTGCCTGAAAATAGTCTTTCTGTAGTGTACTTACCCGTAAACAAAACTAAATAAATAATAGTTATGTATATTTAATAGGTAAGAATCGCGAACATGCTAATGTAGTGAAGCTGGCTTGAGGGTTGTGAAATAAAAGAATATACTGAATTGAAAAAGAAGAATTGCATTTTAAATGCTGGATGAGGCTCGCTCCTAACTTCCTTGTATCGTATGAGGATTCCCCTAGTGGACCCTCATTGTCCAGTGGGATCAATGCACTGTTGCTCTAGATCAGGGGTCTTGTTTCCTTCCCTGTCTGCAAAGGTTCTTCAATGGTGGATGGATCATCTCAATCTTTTGAACAGGTGGTACCCTTCCTTATTCCCTCCCACAGCAGATCATTACCTCAGATGCCTCAGGTCTGGGCTGAGGGGCACACCTGGGTCCCTTCGAACCAGGGATCCTGATTAATTTGGAGGCCCACCTCCATGTAAATGTGCTAGAAATGAGAGCATTTCTATATGTCTTACAAGCTTTCCAGAACCATGTCTCTCCGGGTCCCCTCCTGGTATAGTAAGACAACCTCAGTGTCGTTTATTACATCAGCAAGGAGGTTGCGCCTCTACCCTCTGTGTTAGGAGGTGCTGATAGGCTGGTACTGGGCTCTAGAATATGGTTTAGAACTGTCGGCCGTCCATGTTCCAAGCGACCAAAACTCTGGGGACAGCCACAGCCGGTTGCAGTTCAGACAGCATGAGTGGGAGCTACTGTCTTCAGTCCTAGAGGACCTGTTCAACAGGGTTCACCCACAATGGTTCATGGGCAATGTGGGTGAAGTCATTTGAACACCGTAATTATGTCACGGAGTATTAGCGGTGACATTCCGAATGCAATAAAGTGATAACGCCACAGGATCATCCCAAGATAAGCTTAGTTTTTGCATCGGCTTGCCCTCCCCAAAATAAATATAACAGCCTTGGGGAGGGGGGCATGCTGTGAAAGGAGCACAGAGTTGTGGGACACCCAACAGGGTGTGAGTGCGTGATGATCTAAAATCCAGCAGGGAACTACAGACCAGCCAGCCTCACCTCGGTAGTGGGGAAGATCATGGAAGCACTACTGAAGGAGAGATTGGTGGAACACCTGGTTGTCAATGGACTACAGGACCCAAGGCAGCATGGTTTCACCAGGGGGATGTCATGTCAGACCAACCTCGTTGAATTTTTTGACTGGGTGACTAGGGAGGTGGATCAGGGGAGGGCAGTGGACATAGCCTATCTGGACTTCAGCAAGGCCTTTGACACTGTGCCACATAGAAGACTATTACACAAACTGGGGAATATGGGTGTGGGCAGGACAGTAGTGTGGTGGGTAGGTAACTGGCTGGGTGGCAGGACACAGAAGGTGGTGGTAATAGGCTGTCACTTCACAGAGGAAGAGTGACCAGTGGGGTACCACAGGGATCAGTGCTGGGACGGTCCTATTCAACATCTTCATCAGTGACATTACGCAGGACCTAGAAGGCAGAATTTCACTGTTCGCTGATGACACAAAGCTCTGTAAAGAGTAGACACACCAGAGGGTGTAGACAGAATGAGAAGGGACCTGCAGAAACTTGAAGAATGGTCAGGGGTTTGGCAGTTGTAATTCAATGCAAGGAGGTGCAAGATAATGCATATGGGGCACAAAAACCCTGGCTACAATATATCAGTGGGGGTGAGGATGGCATGCACCAACGGAAAGGGATCTTGGGGTTATCATCTCTGATGACCTGAAGGTAGAAACAGTGTGACAAGGCAGCAGGTAAAGCAGATAGGATGCTGGGATGTATAGGCAGGGGCATCACCAGCAGGAAAAGGGAGGTCATAATTCCGCTATACATGACACTAGTGAGGCCCCACCTGGGTACAGTGTACAGTTCTGGAGACCATACCTACAATGCACGTAATGACATAGACAGGGTAGAGAAGGTTCAGATGAGGGCAACAAAGATGGTGCATGGATTGCATCACAAGTCCTATGAAGACAGGTTGAAGGAACTGAACATGTACTCCCTGGATGAGAGGAGGAGAGGGATATGATAGAGACATACAAGTATCTTACAGGGAGGAACAGGGTGCAGAATACACTATTTTTGTAATAAAAAGATGTGCCAGGACTAGAGGCCATGAGATGAAGTTGGAGGGAGAACGATTCAGAGGAAACATGAGGAAGAATTTCTTCACAGAACGGGTGGTGGACAAGTGGAACACCCTGCCAGAGGAAGTGGTGGGGGCTGAAACAATCACGGGATTTAAGAATGCATGGGATAGACATAAAGGAATTCTGGAGGTCAGGGGTAAGGGGCTACAGACTTCTAGGAAAACAAACTGAACTTACAAGCTCAAATGGGCAGACTGGGTGGGCCAAAGGCCCTTATCTACTGACACTGTCTATGTATCTATGTATCCAGATCACCCCTATACCTCATGCCCTTGCTGCGCCACCCACATTCCGACTCCCTAAGAATGGGATTCCTTTGATAGGTGGGGTCATCCAGAGTTAGGCCTTTTTGTATCCCCACTCAGTGCAGAACTGCGGCGTTTTTGCTCGCTAGATCCGGGGCATGGAGTTTTCTAGCGAGACATGTTGTCCCTCTCTTGAAAAGGGAGGTTCCTCTACACCTTCCCTCCTTCCTCTAATTCAGACAGTGCTAATCAAGCTCCAGATGGAGGAGCCACACTTATTCTGATGGCCCCATTCTGGCCTCATCAAGTTTGGTTTCCATTACTGCAGCAGTTGGCTGTGGAACCTCCAGTTCCTCTGCCCTTCTGCTGCGACCTGTTGACTTGGAGCAGGAACTCTGGTTTATCCAAACCTCAAGTTCCTCCATCTGCATGCCTGGCTGCTGAAGATGTAGCCATTTCCCAGTTCAAGGTGCCTCAGAAGGTGGCTGCTGTCCTGTTGGCTGCTAAGAGACCCTCCACCTGGGCCACTTATTCAATGACGTGGAAGCGCTTTACTATATGGGTTGCTTCCCATCACCTGGATCCTTTCACCTCTCCAGTGAACCAGGTTCTAGAGTATCTCTTCTCCTTGTCTGATACAGGACTCCAGTATTCCTCTATTAAGGTGCACTTGTCTGCTACAGCAGCGTTCCATGTGCTCACTGATGGTCATACTGTGGCCCAGCTGGATGTGACCTGTACTTTTCTGAGAGTCATTTTACACTTGAAGCCTCCTATCCATAATCCAGTCCCAGCTTGGGACCTGAATTTTGTCCTAGAGAAGCTGACCCTGCCTCCTTTGAGCCGGCTGCATCTTGCAAGCTACTTTTTCTGTCATGGAAACCATTATTTTTAGTTGTTATTACTTCTGCTCAAAGAATTTCAGAGCTACAGGCTCTCGGATGAGCACCCTTATTTGATTTTCCACGAAGACAGGGAGTCTTTGTGTACCAGTCCTAAGTTTTTCCTAAGGTGGTATCTGAGTTTATTTTAAATCAATCTATCCACCTGTCTGTTTATTACCCACAGCATGCCAATCCAGGAAAAGCATTGCTCCATACTTTAGATGTGCATAAATTCTCTGGTACTATACACACCATACAGAAGACTACAGAAAGTTCTCTTAGTTGTTTGTTTCTTTCACCCTTGGAAAAGAGGGCGTTCTAGGGACGTGGATATGTTGTTCAATCCACACTTATTGGCAGGTTCCTTGCCATTTTAAATCTTGCCGGAAGGTCTTCAAGCTGGCTCCTCCCACCCACCCAGGTGTTAAAACTGTAGGCTCCGCCTCATGATGCCAGATCTTCCTTACCGCTTGGAAGCTCGGGTTCCCTCCTTAGCGCTCTGCGTTTTAGGCCTGGATCCACACTCTTCAGTTAATCCTAAACTAATTCTCAAATTTACAAGCTTCGGTTTTCTTTTCCCCACGTAGCTGCGATGGACAAATCGACCCCTGAGTTTTCATCGGTGCCCTGTGGACAGAAGATGTCCTGACTGACCCGACTCCACATGCATTTACTGCCTAGGACTCTGCCACGATTTGCAGGCTTGCGATTTGTGCAACTCCTTTTCAGCTTTGGTCTTGGAGGACACGCTGCTCAATTTCTTTTGGGGTGCCCTAAAAGCGGTATCCACGGTCAAGTCGAAGGAGGCCCATTAGGCGCACCACGTGAACAGTTGAGAAGATGATGCGCCCTCGAGGAGGCGGCCGGGCTGCATCATCTTCCTCCTCGGTCGCGGCATTTATCCCGCTCTCATTGGGCTTTTCATATAGAGCTTCTTTTAAGGAGCTTTGCCAATCCCTCTCCACCAAGGGAGAAGGACCATCAGGACATTCCAGTCGGTCCAAGAAGAAGGACTCCAAAGGTAAGTCCCACTGTCGTTGTTCGTGGGAGCGGAAGAGATCCCCTTCACCGGATGGTCGACTTTCGACTTCGGTCGAGGTTGTGGCTAAGGCTGCTGGCTTTACGGTGTCCCCGTCAGGTCAGCCGGCTAAGACACCCGTCGATGCAGTCGAGATTTTTCTCGACCCGTCGGACGGTTTGTCGACTGGTGATTCTGACAGCCCTACTTCCCCGGTTCCCCCGGTGGAAACCGAGAGCTTTCCTGTGCCTCCTGTGCCGGAGTCCCCGGTTAAGGTCCCTGAACTGAGGGAGGAGCAGGTTTCCCCCGTCCCCTCTCTGATCCACCCTCAGAATCCCCGAAGGTCTCAGTCTCGGACCTCTTCCAGGTCCGCCTGGTCCCACCGACGTCGGCGATCTCAGTCTCGGCACCATGGAATGTGGCGGCGCCGCTCATCCTCATTGTCCTTTTCGGAGGATAGGCTCCAGCGCAAGTTGTGTCAGTGCTACGAGGATGTAATGTGGCAGCTGCTCTTATTGTCTGGGAATAAGCCGACTCAGTCGCCTTCTCCTGCCATTAAGTGGCTGTCACCTGAGCGTCCGAAACAACCCCTCGTAGTCGAGGAGCCGGCACCGGTTGTTCGGCTGAAACCGGCTGCTCCATCCATTGTGGTAGAACCTCTGCTTCCACAACCGAAGACTGGGGCCCCGACCAAGGATTCTCAGTCAGGTCAGGGCTTACCCCATAGGTTGTCAGTCATCCTCACTCCCGATTGACCTCGGCACGTGGAGGGTGGCTCAGGCGCTCGGCAGCTGTTTGCAGACTCCTCAGAGTCTGACGACGACGACTCCTTGTTCTCAGGCCACTTGACCTGGGTCTACAGGGGGTCAGTCGGAGACGAGCCCATCCTCGTTTTAGGAATGCTTGACTCATCTCAGAGTCCACTGGGATGAAGCTCGAACCCATTTCAAAACAGGTCAAGTTCCCTCACGGAGATACTGGACTGAGGGATTCCCTCACAGAGGCCTTTCAGTGGCAGAAGCCATTGTTGGCCGGCCTTGGAGCTGTGGCAGCAGCCAGCATCTTGTCCTGCACCTTCAGCAAGGATGGCTCGAAGTATGCAGTCCCTACAGGTTCACTCTCTGGTTTCTGGAGCACCCCTGCCGAGGGTGGTGACCGACAGCATTTTCTGGCATTCCGGAATGCTCGGGATGTGGACAAACCGCCCGATAAGGTCCAAGAAATTGGACTACTCAGGGCGGAAGGTATATGCTGCTTCCTCCCTAGGTCTTCGTCAGGCTAGCTTGGCCATTCTGATGGCACACTTTTCACATGCCCTTTTGGGCTCCCTGGATGAGGTGATTCCTTATCTCCCGGCTGACCTTCAAATGACGGTCAAGCAGGTGCAGGATCAGGGAAGAGCGGTAGCTAAACAGCAGCTCCAAACTTTGTTAGACATCACTGATTCATGTGCCTGGTCAGTAGCGGCCGCAGTGGCCATGCGCTGCAGAGCTTGGCTGCGGATCTCCACCTTTATGGCTGATACCCAGCACAAGCTGGCAGACGTCCCCTTCCTGGGTACCGACTTGTTCAGGCCTGGGTGGAAGGTCATCTGTAAAAAGGATCAAGAAGTCCAGTGCCACCTTGGACTCGGTCACGTCTGCCCAGAAGGACAAAGGCTGACAGCAGCAGCTTAAGCCCTTTCGTCCTTCAGCCCCTGCGGCACGTCCGGCCCAGCAACACCAGCATCGGGGCCAGCAGGCTCGTACTTGGCACCCCAAAGCCATGCCTGCTGCTTCCTCAAGCAGGAAGCCGGGAGGAAAAGGCCCAGGTGGCTCCTCGGTCGGCCCTTCCTCCAAGCCTGCCCAGTGATGGGTTGAGGGGTGTTGCCCCCAACCTCGTCACTCCTCCCCGGGTTCTCCCCATGGGGGGATGACTCCGCCACTTCCTTTCTGCCTGGTCCGCTATCACCACAGACCGCTGGGTGTTGGAAGTGGTAGGCAGGGGTCTGCCTCTGGGTCGTACAGTCCCCTCCTATCAAGCCGCTGCCCACAGGGGCTATGGGTTCACGCAGCCTCTCTGTCGGCTCGTCGAGCCGACATTGCCTTGCTCCTCCAGAAGGAGGTGATCAGGGAGGTGGCGGACCCCCTCCAGACCCAGGGTTTGTGTCCAGGTACTTCCTGGTCCCAAGACGGATGGGAGGCTGGTGCCCCATTCTCAACCTACACTACCTGAACAAGTTCCTAAGGTCTCGCACCTTCAGCATGGTCACTCTGGCTCAGATCATTCCATCCTTGGAACGAGGCGTGTGATTCTGTTCTCTGGACCTTCATGACACGTTCTTTCATGTCCCAATCCGTCTGTCTCACCAGTGATTCCTCCATTTCAGGGCAGAGGGATCCATTTACGAGTTCCGGGCCATGCCCTTCGGCCTCTCTCTAGCTCCCAGGGTCTTCACCAAATGCATGGCAGTGGTGACAGCATTCCTGCGGTGCTGAGGGTCTTGGTGTACCCTTACCTGGATGACTGGCTGATTGCAGCCCCTCCAGGTTGGAGGTGGCCGGTCCAGGGATCTGGCCTCCAGGTCTGCTCTCAGATTGGCCTCCTCATCAAGCGAGGCCAAGTTGGAACTGCAGCCATGAGTGATTCAGTTCACTGGGGCAGAGGTGGAAGCTGTCTCTTGAGCGGAAGCCACGGCTCCGGCGGACAGGGTGAGTCCTTTCCTCCTTTGATCATTCATTTCTGGTTGGGCAATTGTGCCCTGCCGGGACTTCCTCGCCTTCTGGGCCTCATGGCGGCTTGCACCAGCGTGGTCTGTTGGGCCCACTGGCATATGCGTTCCCTTCAATGGGGGCTGGCCCACCAATGGTCACAGCGCTCCGGTCCTCTGGACCAGCCAGTGACCGTGACCCAGGAGATGTGGAATGGCCTCCAGTGGTAGCTCGTTCCAGCTCATCTGCAGGAAGGTGTCCCGTTTGTCCGCCCAGAGCCGACAGTCACTCTGATGACTGATGCCTCTCTGATGTGTTGGGGTGCCCATCTGGGGGAGCTCAGAGCCCATGGCTTCTGGTCCCCTCAGGAGTCTCAATGCCACATCAACCTGCTGGAGCTTCGAGTGGTCCAACTAGCCCTCACCGCCTTCGCTCCGTTTGTACGAGGTCAAGTGGTCCAGGTCCAGACGGACAACACCGCGACCATGTACTGCCTCAACTGGCAGGGCGGGACGCACTCCTTGCCTCTGTGCAAGGAGACTCTCCGCACTTGTTCTCTCGTGATCAGCCTGGAGGCAGATCTCCTAGCCATCCATGTGGCAGGAGCCTCCAACAGTCTGGCTGATGCCCTAAGCCAGTTAGGCGCTGCATCTCACGAGTGGTCTCTCCTGCCGGAGATAGTATAAGATCTGTTCTCCCACTGGGGCACCCCTCAAGTGGACCTGTTCGCCTCCAGGGAGAATGCGAAGCTGAGGCTGTTTCACGCCAACCCCCCTCAGCAGGGCTCGCTGCAGGGGGATGCCTTCTCAAGGCCGTGGACCTCGAGCCTCTTCTACACCTTCCCTCCATTCCCCTTGATCCACAAGGTGCTTCTCAAGGTGAAGAGGGACCAGGCGCAGGTGATTCTGGTAGCTTCAGACTGGCCCCGCCAGTTCTGGTATCGAAATCTCCTCAGCCTCAGCTCCAGGTTCTCAAGGTGGCTTCCAGCCCGCCTGGACCTGATTTCAGTCAACAAGGGGAAGGTACTCCATCCGGACCTTCAATCCCTGCACCTGACGGCCTGGTTCCTGAGCGGCTAGAGTTCCAGGCTTTGGGTCTTTCCAACGAGGTCCTCAATGTTGTTGAGGCTTCCTGTAAGGCGTCGACCAGAAAATGCAATGCCTTCAAATGGAAGAGATTCTCCATTTGGTGTCAGGGCAAGGGGTTGGACCCTTCCTCCTGTTCAGCAGCTAGCATTCTGGACTACCTGTGGTCCCTTTCTCAGCTATGGCTTGGGTTGGCTGACCTTAAGGTGCACCTGGCAGCCATCTCTGCTTGCAGGCGTGGGCGGCAAGCAGTCAGTGGTGCAGGAGAAGGTGGTGGTGCTTTTCAAGGCCTTGATCACATATCCCTCAATCGAGAACCTCCATCTCCATGGGATCTACTGCTGTTATTGGCTAAGCTCATGGGCAAGCCATTCGAACCGATGCACAGGTGTGACATCTTCACCTGTTATGAAGACGCCTTCTGGTGGCTATTACATCAGCCAGAAGGATGGGAGAGCTCAGGCTTTCCATTGAGTCTCCTTATCTGGTCTTCCATAGGGACAAGGTTGTTCGCTTCCACTCGAAATTCCTTCCGAAGGTGGGTTCCAGTTTCACCTTAACCAGGTGTTGACTTTGCGGTGTTCTACCCCAATCACACCTCGGAGGCGAATATAGGCTCCATACTCTGGACCCTAGAAGGCGTTCTCTTAATATAAGAGCGGATGGCTGAAGTTTGGGGAGAGGTTCGCCAACTGTTTTGTCACCTCGCTGAAGCCACACCTGGCAGACCTGCAGCCAAGCCGATAGGCAGGTGGGTCACACCTCACCATAGATCTCTGCTATAGGTTGGCGGGCATGGAGTCTCCCAAAGGGATAAGAGCTCATTCTACCCGCCATACCGCTGCTTGGTGGCTGCTTCCAGGGATGTCCCTATCCAGGAAATCTGCAGGGCTGCTACCTGGAAGTCAGTACACACCTTCATTACCCACTACCACATCGACCTTGAGTCACGCCGGGATGCTGGTTTTGGGACCTCGGTTCTCCAGTCCTTATTTCCTAAGTAGGGGGTGCGCCTTGCCTCCCTCCTCCCGGAGAACTGCTAGGAGTCTGCCAATAAGTGTGGATTGAACAACATATCCGCGTCCCTAGAAATACAGGTTACTCACCTGTAACAGGAGTTCTAGTAATGGTATATGTTGTTCATCCACAACCACCCGACCTCCCGGCTTGATCGTAACCTGGCTTCCAGCGAGGCTAGATCTGGCGTCATGGGGCAGAGCCAAGAGTTTTACCACCCGGGTGGGTGGGAAGAGCCAGCTTGAAGACCTTCTGGAAAGATTTAAAGTGGCAAGGAACCTGCCATTAAGTGTGGATGAACAACATATACCAATTCTAGAACTCCTATTACAGGTGAGTAACCTATATTTCCAGTGTCTAAACAGTGTTTGTCCAAATCATTGACCAACTGTATTTCTTTTTGTTACAGGAAGTATGGTAAAGAACTTCTGGCCACTCAACCAGAGACATGGCCTCTTCAGTTGCCTGTTTCAGCCACAGACATCTGTGCTACTGCAACTTGGAGTACTGTTCATACTTTCACAAAGCACTACAGTCTGGACATTGCCTCTAGAAGGCAGGTGGGATTTGGCCTAGCTGTGCCTCAATGCCTTTTTTCTTAGGCTTTTGGCCTCCTGACACCCAGACTGTCTCGCTGTCAGAACTGCTTGGGACTCCTTCCATAGGTGTGACCTGATGAAAGAGAGATCCCCGAAGATGATCGAGTGGTTACATAAGAACTTACTATAACAGTATATCTTTGAGGGACTCTCTCTTCTTAAAAAGTAGGGGGTCAGTCTGGAAGCTGTGGGGCCTGCAGTGTGCTGGGAGTGTTCTTGTTCTACATTACCTAACTTTTGTATTGCTAATAAAAAGTTCAAACATTTTAATATACAGGGTCAGTGCTTAAGTGCATCTGTAATTGTTGTGCTTCAGAATACATAAAAATCACATTTGGGGACTACAGCTGGGAGCTATCACAAGCCCTGTAGATTATCTTTTACCCCCACGTTTGATATTGGCTTCCTCTGCAGTCTACCCTGGTTCTCCCATCCCTCCTCCTCAGAACTCCCACTGGACACTATGCTAACCTGGAAGTCCATGGCATGGAGGGACTTGCTTTTCGCTGGTTCCACCGTCATCAGTGCTGTTTTTCCTTCACCTCCCACTCTTGAGAGGATGTGCAGTGAGTTGCACGTGATGCACTTTCTGTGCAGCTGTCAAAGGGATGAGAGCCACCAGGTGTAGGGAGCCACTGGGTTGTTTGCAGGGCTTGCCATCTCCAGTAGCATCCTCCTTCCCTGACACAGACAACCCCAGTGCATGCGCATTGTCCTGCACTACCTGGGCCACCAGCAGGTGGCAACATATCTGCTGACACCACCTTCCCGTCCCTCAGGTGGAGTATGTTTCCATCAAAGTGCTAGCTTGGCCTTTGCCAGCTTGCAGCAGTGATCTGGGCTCTGGCATGAATCCAGATTGTTGTCATGGCAAGTTAATGTCCATCTAACAGGCTATCCTTTTCAGCTGCAGGCTGCACTAATCTTTCTGATCACAGTGTCCCACTGTCTAAAACATAAAACTTTTCATCTGACTTAGTTGAACTGGTTAATGTGTCTCATGGGCACAGTGCCATGTCACGCCGTCAAAGTAATAGTGATTGTTTTTAAGCTGATGTAATGTGTGGGCACTGTACCATGTTATCAGTACAAAAGCAACTTCAGAAGGCCCTCAGAAGTAAGCTGATTTTTGCATGGTGTCAACGTGAATGCTGTAAGGCTAGTTGCCTCAGGGTCATGGAAAGACTGTGATTCACAATTAACAGTAACACATTCTGGTCAGATCCACCACAGCTGCATAATGAAGTTAGTGAAGTTGTGTGGCATTCTTAAGGAGGCATGAAGAAACTTGGGAGGTGTAAAAAAAACGGTAATGTTGAAAATCTGGAGTGAATATTTAAAAAAATTGATGAAGTCATGAGCTTGCATAGAAACTGCACAACATACACCTTTAATGCAATTATTTTGGTGGTTTGTTACACCAGATTTTCAATATAGGCATTTTGGGATCTCCGCTCATGAACAGTGTCACTGTGATTTTCTTACTCTGTCACAAACATTGATTTCCCACAACGACCATGCCATTGTGTGCCAGATGTGTGAAAACACATTTGGGCGGATGTGAATAATGACAGCTGTACTGTTCATAAGGAGGTGTGAAAAAATTTAAATGTTGAAAATCTGTAGTGAAAATATAAAAAATTCTTGAAGTTATGAGCAAGGGTGGAAAGTGCGCAATCCATGCCCGTAACACAGTCTTTTTATTGGATTTTTTCACCAAATTTGCAACATAGGCTTTTTGGGAGCCCTCCTCATGAACAGTGACACTGTTGTTTTGTTAATCAGTCCCAAAAGGTGATTCCTTGCAGTAAGCGCAAAATCATCTTTTGGGACAGAATGATGACATGACAGTGACTGAATTCATGAGGTGGGGTCCCAAAAAACCCATGTTGAAAATTTGGTGCCGAAAGTCACAAAACAGGCTGAGATATCCACCTAAGTTGAACGTTTTTTTTACTGTATGCCATTATATAGATTACCAGCATTTCTTCAGTTCGCTGTCAGCTTTGAATAGTGCAGACACATTCTCGCTCCACCAAAGATCATTGTGCCAGACTCTGGAGGTAAGTATGGGGTGAGGGTAGGAGGGGAGGTGGGGTGCGCAGAGGGTGGGTGCAGGTTGGGTGAGAGGGCACCGCAGACAATGAGGGACCATTTTGTTGTTCACAGGTTAAACAAAATAAAAAAAACTGTTGTGGAAAGGTTTTCTTTGTTACAGGGACATCTGGCACGCTGGGGGTGGACTCCCAGCATGCCATCTAGGTGTTTTGTTGGGGGGGGTGACTGGAATCAACAGGGATTGGGCACCACATTGGCAAAGAAGAAGGGTCTTTGTTTGGGGGCATAATGCCGAGAGGATTGGGCTCTCCCTCGGCAGACAAATTATTGGACGAGGGACCATTATGCTGATGGGGACTGGGCTCCCCCATCAGCAAATGAACTGGGAAGGGGGCATGCCAACAGGGGGGATTGGGCACACCCAATGTCAGCTTTCTGAGGACTAGAGGCAGATGTCGACAGTGACAGCCACCGCCATGTTTATTGAAATGTTACACCAGGCAAGGCACGCCCCCGAAAATGAAGGGGTGCTCTCTTGTTGCAGTGGCAAAATTCTTTCAAGCTGGTGGCACTCTTTTGCACTGCTGTCATAGACAGCATGGTCATTTATTGTTGCCACAGAGACAAGCCCCACAGAGCAGTGGGGGCATTGGCCACAACATGACAGCACCTCCACAAACTGCTGCTCCAGCAAGCTGTCACATGTTTCTTGCACATGCGCACAAGCAAACATAAAAAGCATGCCTAAAATACAACATGGCATGATCAGTCTCTGCAGTCCTGTAACTGCCAGAGGTTGGCAGCTCTACTGAGAACTTTTTTTTTTGTTCTGCTGCTAAGTGTGTATAGTTAACACTGCAGGAACCTGTGTGTGTGTGTGTGTGTGTGTGAGTGTGGTAAGGAAGGAAGGACTCTGCAGGTAGCTGAGTCTTTCCAGTGCACACATTTTTGACTGTGATGGTTAATTTGACTGCTGTAGTATATGCTAGCACAACAGAAAACACAAGGGGAAACAAGCATTTGTCAGTGCCAAATGTTTGCTTGTTGGTATCAGCATTGGAAATGCAGGAGTTAGACAGATCGTTGCTCAAAATGTTCACGCCGTTTCACCTCACCCTATCCTGCAGACATCGGCAAGTGTTGCGGTGAGCCTTGTGGTGTTCGGCTTTACAATCACCCCATTCCATAAGGATATACACTGAAATGGGTGCAGTATAGGAGAATGGGGTGAACTCTGGGGCCGAAGAGGCCAAGGCACACCTTAATGCCTGTCACTGGCTGCAGGGTGGGGGTGGAATGGCATGAGCATTACAGTCGGCAGTCTAAAGGCACACCCCTGATGCCTGTCAGTCTGTACAGGGTGGGAAGTTATGGTTAGAAACCCCTAACACTCCTGGCATTTGTTGGTATTTGCACTACAGATTTTCAACATGGCCTTTTTGTGACCCCCACCTGATGAAAGCATTGGGGACCTCTGCTCATGAACAGTGGCACTGTGATTTTGTTAATCTGTCCTGAATGTTGCTTTCCAACAGCGACCGCGCCATTCTGTGCCAGATGTGCAAAACCACAGTTCAGGCAGGATGTGAAAAATGACAGCTGCACCATTCATAAGGAGTTGTGAAGAGATGACAATGTTGGAAATCTGGAGTGAAAATATAAAAAATTCTCAAAGTTACGAGCGTGCATGTAAACTGCGCAATGCACGCTCGTAACACAGTCATTTTTCAATTCTTTCACCAAATTTTTAACTTAGGCATTCTGGGACCTCTGCTCATAAATAGTGTCACTATGATTTTCTTAATCTGTCCTGAACATTGATTTCCCACAGCGAGCACACCATTGTGCGCCGGATGTGCGAAACCACATCTTGGACAGGATGTGAAAAATGACATCTGTACTGTTCATAAAGAGGTGTGCAAAAATGGCAATATTGAAAATCTGGAGTGAAAGTATTAAAAATTCTCAAAGCTGCAAGTGTGCATGGAAACTGTGCAACGCACGCTCGTAACATAGTTATTTTGTGGAATTCTGTCACCAGATTTTCAACATAGGCATTTTGGAACATCCATTCATGAACAGTGCCACTGTGATTTTCTTAATCTGTCCTGAACATTGACTTCCCACAGCGGCCATACAATTATGCGGCGGTTGTGCAAAAATGCATTTTGAGCAGGATGTGGAAAATGACAGCTGTACTGTTCATAAGGAGGTGTGAAAAAATGGCAGTGTTGAAAATCTGGAGTAAAAATATAAAAAAATCTTGAAGTTATGAGCGTGCGTGGAAACTGTGCAACGCACGCTCGTAACGCAGTAATTTTTGGAATTTTTTCACCAAATTTGCAGCATAGGCTTTTTGGGAGCCCACCTCATGAACAGTGGCACTGTCGTTTTGTTAATCAGTCCTAAAAGATGATTCCATGCAGCAACCGCGAAAACACCTCTTGGGACCGAATAACGAGATGACAGTGACCGAATTCATGAGGTTGGGTCCCAAGAACCCCATGTTGAAAATTTGGTGCCAAAATTAGCAAAAATGGCTGAGATATGCACCAAAGTTGGGGAAAAAACATTTATGCCATTATACAGCTTACCAGCATTTCTTCAGTTCGTGGTCGGCTTTGAAGAGTGCAGATGTGTTCCCGGTCCACCGAAGATTGTTGCGCCGGGTTCTGGAGGTTAGTATGGGGTGAAGGTGTATATGTGTGTGTGTGTGTGTGGGGAGGTGAGGTGTGTAGAGGGTGGTTGCGTGTTGGGGGAGGGGGCAAGAGACTCAATGAGGGAGCATTTTCTTTTTTTTTTACAGGTCATAAAGAAAAAAAAAAGACTGCTGGACTTTTGGCATGCTATGGTGGGCTCCCAGTGTGCCACCTGGAAGTTTGTTGGGGGGGGTCATGGAGCCGACGCGGATTGGGCACCCTGTCAGCCATACATTGTGTGGGGGGTGCGCATGCATGCTGGTGGACTCCCGCATGCTACCTTGGTGCTTGTTGGGGCTGGAGATGATGGGGATTGGGCACCCCATCGCCATACAGTGTGCTTGGGGAAGGTGCCTCAGCCGAGGGGATTGGGCAGTCCTCAGCACACAACAAATGGGAGGGAGCATCATGCAAGCGGGATTGGGCTACCCCATCGGCAAATGAACTGGGGAGGGGGCATGAACAGGGGGACTGGGCACACCTGATGTCAGCTTTTCTGGGGACTGTAAGAGGCGGACGTGTTTATTGAAAGGAGACATCAGGCAAGGGACGCCCTGCAGTGAAGGGGCGCTATCCTCATTGCAGCAGCTAAATCATTTCAAGTTGGTCGCACGCTTGCTGAACTAGTGTCAGCAGCAGCGTGCCACCGCATTAGGAAAGAGGGCCAAGCCTCTAAATGCAGTGGGGGCATTGGCCGCCTCAGTGCCACACCTCCAAAACCCCGTTTCTCTCCTAAGCTGTCACATAATGTCTTTTTGTGCATGCGCGCAGGCAAACATAAAAAAGCAGCAGTACAGTGAGCAACCCAATACTCTGTCCTGAAAATTATAATAATTTCTCCATGTCCGTGTTTAATGCTTATATTGTCTGTTGTCTGCTTTCAGTGCTTAGCAGTAATTGTGGCCATTGACACAGAGTGGTCACAGATATGTGCAAAAGGTTATACACCTAGATTGTTTTTGTCACAGGGTACCTCCCCAAGTGCAGGTCTGTTTACTCATTAGTGTTCAGATATGCTTCACTCACAGTGAAGTGTAATGATAATGTTTGTAGTTTGTAGATTTAATTTCTGTGACCCACACAGTGTTCTGATATGCTCCACTCATACAACAGAGATTCTTTGCTACTATAGCGTCCCCTTTAAGCTAATCACTTATCCTGTCTACCCCTTCCCTGACCCTTTTCCTATTTCCTTATACTTAATGCATCATTTTACCTTTACAACTGTTCATTAATGTTCTCCTCCCATTTGCAATAATGCTGTACATTTATGCTAATGGCTCTGTATCGTATGTGTTGGTCTCTGTACTTAATTGGATTAACAACCTGGATGAACGGCTCAGATATCAAACCTGCCTCCTAACGAAAAAAAACACTCCTTGGGCTATCCCCTCCCGGTCTGACAGCCTCTATTCACCTAGCTCAACCCTTAGTCCAAACTCGTAGCTCCTCCAAGGCCACCCTGTCTATCCCTAGAACCAGGACCACTCATGGTCAACGGTCCTTCTATTACAGAGCCCCCACCTGGTACAATACTCTCCCCAGCTCCATCACCGAAATCCGTTCAATCTCCAGTTTTAAAACTGCTCTTAGAAGTCTGCTATTTAATATGCGTAGCTGTGCTTGTCCCCGGCCGTAGGTGTTCAAGCTCACTGTACCTGACAAAACTCTCTGAGTAGCTTCACAATCTACAACTGACAAAACTCCTGAGTGGCTTGCCCACTAACTTTCACCTACCCTGTCCCCTAGGCCACCTGTTCCAACTAACCTAGCAGTCCCTGCTCAAGACTAATTTTGTCGGTTTAACCAATGTTTGCTTACCTCTCAAGCTTATCTGAATTAACTGTTATACCTGTCAATACCTAACCTGTTACACTGTAATTGTAAACAAAGTAATTTACAGCATATATCTGCCTACTGTTGCCTGCTATGATGTAAAAAAAAAACGATGTTACCTACAATGATGTGCTTGTATTTGTCCTCTTTGTGACGAGGTACCTTTGGAAATGAGCCATTGGCTCAAAGGTTGTAAACTGATGTATAAATAAATAAAATTGTATGTTACTTTGTCCAGGGCCATCTTGCAAATGAATTTGCTCAAGGATGTTTCTTGACTGGTTAAATAAGGTTTTTTGATTGATATTTAATTTGGGTCATGCTGCCAATTGCATTCTAGATTTCCTTTCTGTGACATAACCAGTGTTCAGATATGTGGAGGCTTAAAGTCACAGATCAACCCTAGCTCAGGTAACTTAATAAATAAAGATCCACAACGTTTAATATTTTCTCCATTTAATGGTCAAAACAAACACTACATGCCCCACATGTCCAGGGAAAGATAATGTTTGCTGTGACCATCACATGGAGAAAATATCTGGTAAACATTAGTGTGGATTACTTTAAACCTCCATGTACTGTTTTTTTGTTACAGGGTACCCCCCCTTGAGTGCAGGTCTGTTTACTAATTAGTGTTCAGATATACTTCACTCACACTGAGGTTTAATAATGTTCATACTGTGTTTGTAGATTTCATTTCTGTGACCTGCATTGTTCAGATATGCGTCACTCACACAACTGAGTAATAAATTATTTTGTATAAAGCTTCTTTTCCTACAGACTCCATCCTCTTCCTCTGCCCATATCAGTATCACACTCTGTATATTAAACTTCAAAGCATAAAACCTGTTCATATGCTAAAATCCCCAAGCCTTCAGTCACTTCACACAATAATGGTAAATGTCAGGTGCCAGGATCTATAGGAAAACTGCCAGACTTTCTGACTGAGATGCAAATGACTTTAAATTCCTTTCCCAGTAATTCACATTGGGTTAACCTTGCATGCCAGTGTCAAACCCACTTTCCATGCAAATGATATCAGCTTAAGCAAGGCCTTTGTTTTTAGTGCCTATACAGTGTTATAGTGTTGGATGTATCACATCCAGCATTTATTTCTGAGGTTGCCGGAGATAAGCAATCTTAAATAACTGTTAAGAAACCACACCCATATAGTCTGGATCTATGGACTGAAAGTGACTAACTAATAGTTAACTAGCTCACTGCATTTCTGCTACTGATGTATCATTACCAAAATATTTCCTTGTTACATGGATCAACTCAAAATAAGTGACTCTTCCGTCTATTTCCTACCAACTTCTTCACAAATCGGATTATTTCTATGATGTCCTTAACAGGACTAACATTTCCATTTCTGTACCAACTTCGGTAGTTTATTTTTTTTCCCTTGTAGGAAAGATAGAAATGATGAGTTATCTTTCATGTTCTGGGATGTGTGTGTGTGTGTGTGTGTGTGTGTGTGTGTGTGTGTGTGTGTGTGTGTGTAGTATTTCGTTACTTTGTTGATGTCTCCTATGGAGGGACTCAGAATGTGCAGGATATTGTTGTTTTTTTTTTTTTAAGCAAATTCAAAGAAATCACAGCCACACCAGACTTGGACATTGGGTGGAGTTTTCCTTTAACTTCTCTAAAGCCAGAGACAAGCCAGATAAAACACTATGGAGGAGATTTCAATTTGTCAAAAAAGTGTATTTAAAGAGATTCCTGCTAACGGCGTAATCTTCCCATCAGTGTTAATGCTAGACATACTGTAGCTATTCTTGGCTTAAGGAAGAGTGAACGTGGTCAGGACCCCTTAGCAACTGAGATGCATATGCAGCAAATCAATCAAGATGGACTAACTTAACCTAAAACTGTTGAGTCTCCCTATATTTCCTAACTGAAGTGATACAGGTATACTTTTTTCCTTTTGCATTTCATGCTGGCATTTGCAATGGCCCCTGCAAATTAATGATACTGCCTGTGTCAGTAACTGTGCTTTTACTATTATTTGAGAAAACCATCGCTCTTGATAGATTTTTTCATTTAGTTCATCATTTTTGCGCCCCCCCCATTCATATGGCATGAAGCACAGTGCTAATTTTACACACAGACTATCCTGTCATATTTGATTTATACAACACTTGTGTGTCTCTTTTTTTTTCAGTTTTAAAGTTATTTGCATTTGTTTGTTGCAAAAAGTGAAAACAAATTATTTTCTTTGCTGTTTTTTGCCAGTTATAAAAAAAACTAAAAGATATCTGTAAATGAAGCACAACTGATTTTGCAGATCTTTTTGTGCTGAAGAAATGTTGTGCTCACAGTACCATGCTATCATTTTTCGTTTTAGTTATTTGCATTTTGTTTGTTGAAAAAGTGAAAAGAAAATACATTTTCTGCTGTTTAATTATAAAAAAATAAAAGGTAGCTATAAATGAAACACCACTCATTTTGTAGATCGTTTTGTGCTGAAAAACTTTTGTGCTCACAGTACAATACTATCATTTTTCATTTTAAAGTTATTTGCATTTGAGTACGGTTAGTACTGTTACTGAGGCCGAACATTCTAAATGAGTTCCAAACCTTTTGTGACATACCCAACTGGCCAAGATATCCATTGTGACATACTCAACTGTGAAGATAAAAAGTGATATCTCTCATGTGGTCAGTGAGATCTCTCTTTTTATCTTCCTGAAAAGAAGCACACACATGTTGTATAAATTGTTTTCAGTAGTTGACCACACTATAATATATAGCTTGGCAGAAGACACCAGGAGGAAGGAGTGCTGTGTGACTGGACTTCTGTACAGGGACTATATTGCCCTCCTTCCCTCCGCTCCAGCCTCCCCCCCCCCCCCAAAAGCTAGTTCTACTTTTATAGGCACAGGATTTGACTGACAACAGGAACTTCCTGTTTGGGAGCAGGAAGTGAGTGATCACAGAGCCATCAAAGACCCACCATCCTAGAAGGGCAAGAGTAGCTCTCCATCCCTCTCTAACTGGTGGAGGTCTGCCTCCTGAGCAAGTAAGGGTCTACTGAGAAATATAGGATATTCTTGTCTCAGAACAGGACAATCAGGAGCTTAAAGGCCACAAAGGCAGAAAGTAAGTAGAGAGAGAAGAGAAAGAAAAAAAAGAAAAGGGTAAGGATTCCAAACAGTTAGGGGCCAGAAATAAGGCGTGATGGGAGTGCTGCAGTGCAGTGGCTGTGGAGCAGCAGTCTTCCGGAAGACGTTCTGGAGGATGCGGTGTTGTCCCTTCTGCAGGCACCTCTCTGGGCTGAGGGAGGAGGTTATCTCCAGGCTGAGGTTGGCCAGGATTTGTGGGACCTCCTCCTCTCATCCAGGGACCACCAGTGCCACTGCGTTGCCTCAGAGGGTTGCCAAGAAGGAGGCGGTTGGACCACAGTGGGCTCAGGGAGGTGAGGGTGGTGGAACAGAGGCACATCCCTCCAGTTGTACCTCTCCACAATTCCTATGCCATTCTGGCAAAGTGTGGTTCCTCTATGGAGGCACCTGCAGTGGAGACCAAGGAGGATGCTGGGAACCTCCACAAAGGAGACCCACAGGAGGGTGGCATGGGACTGCAGAGGGGAAGGAAACAACTTCTGGTGGGGGACTCCATTGTTAGGAAGGTAGAACTGGGGGAGGAATGGGAGAGGGAGGTAAGGTGCCTGCCTGGCGCCGTGGCTTGGAGGGACAGGGAGCAAATCCTCAGGGTTGCCAGAGCAGCTGCACAGGGGAGGGAGCTGGATGTCATTGTCCACCTAGGGACAAATGACCTGGCTGAGAAAGGGATTAGAGCAGTGCAGGAAGAGTTTGTGGAATTGGGGAGGGGCCTTTGACAAGTAGCATGCACGGTAACCTTCTCGTAGGTGCTGCCTAACATTGGCATAGGAGAGGCCAGGGTGTTCTGCACCATGGGATTCAATCAGTGGTTGAAAAACTGGTGCAGAGCTCGGGATTTGGCTTCATTAGGGACTGGGGGTCCACCTGGAGTGATGCAAGCCTATACTGGCATAATGGGTTGCATTTGTCCAGGAGGAACCAGGATCCTAGGTGATAGGTTTACATGCTTCATTGTAAGCATTTAAACTGCTAAGGGGAGGCACTGAAAGGAGCAGGGAAATCTAGCCCCCCAAAATCCATGAGTAAGATGTGTAAAACCAACATAGAGGTGGCGATAGGGAGAAGGGCAGGGGTAAATGAGGAAAGTGACAAAAGAAGGACAGGGATGGGGCAAGGAGTAAGGCCATCAGGAAATGGAGGTAATGAGTACCAATGCCCGTAGTCTGGAGCAACAAGCTCCTTGAGCGGGTGGCCTTGATGGAAGAGGGATGCCTGGATATCGTAGCAGTCACAGAAGCATGGTACACAGAGAACCATGACTGGGATGTTAACATACCAGGGTACATGACCTACAGGAGAGATAAGCAGGGAGAAGAAGGGGAGGAGTAGCTCTCTATGTAAAGGAAGGGATAAAAGCAACTGAACAAAAGAGTAAACAGGGAGGAGAGGAGGCACTGTGGGTCACCTTGGAGACTGGAAAGGGCACCACAATCGGCAAAGGGGTTGTGTACAGACCCCCATGTCAGGGGGAGGGAATGGACAAGGATATGATAGAAGGCATTCTTAGGATGGCAGAGAAAGGGGAGATACTGTTGATGGGAGACCTGAATATGCCAGATGTTAACTGGAGAACATTTGCTGCAGCCACATCCAAGAGCAGGGCCATTCTCGGTGCCCTACAGGTGGCAGGCCTCAGACAGCTAGTTTCAGAACCCACTCGTGAGGGAGCAATCTTAGATCTAGTACTCTCAAATGGAGGCAGTGAGAGGATCTCAGTTCTAGAAGTGGGTTGCCATCTGGGAACAAGTGACCACCAAACAGTGTGGTTCATGTTAAACTCAGCTACAGAGTCGAGCCATACAAAAGTGAGGGTAATGGACTTCAGGAGGGCTGACTTTGGCAAGATGGGAGAGTGCCTCAGAAAAGCACTAGCTAACATGCTAGAAGGAGGGGTGGAGCAACAATGGGGAATCATCAAAACTGCCATCACAGAGGCAACAAGCCTTTATGTGAAGCAAATAAACAAATCAAGACGAAAGAAACAGCCACTATGGTTCTCAAAAGAGGTGGCTGGGAAAGTCAGGGGGAAAAAGATGGCATTCAGTAAGTATAAGAAAACACAGAAGGAGCCGGACAGAGAGCTGTACCAGTTAAGGCAGAAGGAAGCAGGGAGGGAAGTCAGAATAGCAAAGGCCCAAACTGAGGAAAAGATAGCCAACTCTGTTAAGGAGGAGGATAACACCTTTTATAGGTACATCAGAGAGCGTAGAAAGACAAAGGGAGGGATAGTGAGGCTGAATAGAATGAATGGTGGATGGGCAGAGGGGGACAGTGAAAAAGCAGGGATACTGAACGAATATTTCTGCTCAGTATTCATAAAAGAGGAGGGGGAAGTGCCTAATTCAGTTAACAGAAGCACTCTTGATAGAGGGGTTGATCCCAGCCTGTGAGTGAGAGTGCACCTGGCAGCACTGCACGCACGTGCCATGGGAAATACAGGGGAAAAAACACCAATCCTCTGGCGTGAGTGATGACTGGCTTCCTGGCGTCACGGCAGACCCACTTAAGCTAGCTCCCCTTCAGCCCCCGACCTAGAGGTCTTCCACAGTGTGTAAGATGGGTCCCCAGTGTGATGTGACCCTGGGATGGCAGGGTGAAAGGGTTGAGCTCTGACTGGGTCTGAGGCAGCAGCCAAGAAAGTCACCAGGAACAGGGGAACCATAGGACCACCCCCAGCCGAGGAGGTAATAAAGAAATTATGGGGAAAAAAACTAAATAAATAAAATGACACTGCACTCATGGACATCATAACCATTCAGCCTATCTGGACCAGATGGTATTTGACGAAGATGCAGCAGACTCGACCGAAGTCAGAACCCATGTCTGTAGGCTGTTGAACGCTAGTCTTGAAAAAAGCTCTAGAGTGATCAGGATCCTCAAAAAAATCTTCCTTTTCCTTGGAAAGTTATTCTCAGTCAGGCAGATGCAAGAAGAGAGAAGCAGGAACCACTCCTTCTTTAAATTCTGACAGAATGCTAAGAAATCTTCTACATTTGTTAGCCAAATAAAAATCCAGATAGACATGGAACTTCACTCCAGAACTGATGAATTTCTTCATCTGTCTAGCCAGTTGTAAGATTTTATGCGTGTCGGGGAGTGTTTGGCAAGTCACAATAACATACCTTGCCCCAGCTGTCAGTTCAGTTGTATCTGCTACTGAAGTTGCTTTGCCTGACATTTTATATCTTGATTTAGGACAAAAAACAAGAGTGCAGTTGCACAAGAGGGTCCAGCGAGAAAAACAGCTTTCAGAACTGTTTAGACTTTCATCTTTAATTCCCCTTCTGGGATAGAGGTGGGAAATCCTGTAAGCTGAAGGTTGTAGCTTTAGCCAGGTGTTCATAGAACACAGCGTTAACAGCCCCTTCCACAGTTAGTATTTGAACACTCAAAAGACATTTCAGATCCAGTTCATTAGCCTTAACACCCTTCTCCATTTCCTCTGTGCTCTCCTCAATAGCCACACACCTCTTTGGAATGTCAGTGAGTATTTCTTCCATTCTCTGGGTAGAGGACCAGACATCTGCCTGAAAGTCAGCAAGCATTGTATGTATGGATTCAAGAGTTGCTTTATTGGGTTTGGGTTTAACACCTGTTTCTAGGCATACTGCTGGAGAACCATCCAGTCTAGCCACTCCGAGGGGATCTGCTATCCCCCAGACTGGAGCACCTCTGCTGGCCAGTTTAGGGGATACAAACGTATCCGTGGATAATCCTGTGGCTGACTCCATAAAACACCATACTGTGAAAGTTCAGTTCCTTGTCACAAGTAATCGCTTAGAGTTATAGAATTGTGTTTTTTGCAGAGACATGCCCTTCGTATGCACAGAGCTCTCAAAAAATACATCCAGCTCAGCAGTGTCCCCCCTGTACGCATCCTGCTCAGCAGTGCCCCTGCACGCATCCAGCTCAGCAGTGCCCCCTGCACGCATCCAGCTCAGCAGTGCCCCCTGCATGCATCCAGCTCAGCATGCCCCCTGTACGCATCCAGCTCAGCAGTGCCCCTGTACGCATCCAGCTCAGCAGTGCCCCCTGCACGCATCCAGCTCAGCAGTGCCCCTGCACGCATCCAGCTCAGCAGTGCCCCTGCACGCATCCAGCTCAGTAGTGCCCCTGCACGCATCCAGCTCAGCAGTGCCCCCTGTATACATCCAGCTCAGCAGTGCCCCCCATACACATCCAGCTCAGCAGTGTCCCCCGGACGCATCCTGCTCAGCAGTGCCCCTGCACGCATCCATCTCAGCAGTGCCCCTGCACGCATCCAGCTCAGCAGTGCCCCTGCACGCATCCAGCTCAGCATGCCCCCTGCACGCATCCAGCTCAGCAGTGCCCCCATACGCATCCAGCTCAGCATGCCCCCCTACACGCGTCCAGCTCAGCAGTGCTCCTGCACGCGTCCAGCTCAGCAGTGCCCCCTGCACGCCCAGCTCAGCAGAGCCCCTGCACGCCGTCCAGCTCAGCAGTGCCCCTGTACGCATCCAGCTCAGCAGTGCCCCTCTGCACACATCCAACTCAGCAGTGCCCCCCTGCACACATCCAACTCAGCAGTGCCCCCTGTAGTGACTTTCTTGAAGCTGGGAGTTCAATGTTGTGTTAGGCTTGACTATAGATAGTAGACGAGACCTTACATACCTTACCTTTGACATAATTTCTATCCTATGTCATTTACAAACTAATACTGATTAACTGAGTTAATCTTCTCTTTGCCTTGCAAACAGAATGTTGTTCACACTTAATTATTTATATTTACAAATCAATGATAACAAGCAGTTAAAAGTGATAACAGGCAGATTTAGTTCAGTTTAGATTAGAAAATGCACTGTCTGAGAAAAGCCCCTGTGCTGCAGCACTAAACGAGAAAATTATTTATAAAGAGCAAAAAAAACTCATTATTATTGGAAGTATTTTACTCATTTGCAATCATTGTACAGCACGTTATTGAAAACTGTACTGTTCAGAATGAAAATGTAAATTAATTAGTTTTGGATTTTACTTTATACTGCGGACATTTTGGTACAATTCGGAGCAGACTTGATTTGTAAAATCTATGTTTTCCTTCTTATTCATCCCTGATTAAGAAGTTGGGGGGCAGAACATGATGGACCTGAGTCCTTTTCAGCCTTAAATGTGTCACTTTGAAGCCGGCCTGGTGGCATAGAGGACTGAAGCACTGTAAAAAGCACCTTACCTCTCCCACAGCAGCAACCCAAGTTTGAGAATGAGCTCCGGTTGCCGGGGGTCGGGCTGGGGGAAGGGCTTGGGGAGGATCGAGCAGCCACCTGGCAGCTCTCCTCTTTCAGACTGAGGTGATAAGTTGTCCCAGCTCGGGGCTGCCACCATATGAAGCCTGGTGGTAGCGGCAATGTTTGGGTAGCTGACGAAAGTCGAAGGGGTTGGTGGTTCCAGAGCACATGCATGCCTCCAAACGTCCTCCATGTTTGCCTTAGCCTGGGGGGGCTAGATAGAAAATGGAAGGGGGACTGGGCTACATGACACTTTGCCTGAGGTGTCATGGCCTGTTCTGCTGCCCCAGTGGGCATGGAGGAGGACATCTGGATGAACCCCCCCCCCCAAAGGAGAGCAGCAGCAGGCTACCTGATAGCACCTGCAGACAGGGCTGAACAGCTGCCCAGTCAGTTCAGGAGGATAACAACCTTTGTACAAACAAAAAATTGTTACTATATCCTGCAAAGGATTATGATCTTTAAAGGCGTTTGACTCGGTTAACCATGACCTCCTGGTCTCATCCCTCCATTCAATTAGCCTCTCTTCTGAAGCCACCTCATGGTTTACGAATTATCTCAATGGTCGCTCCCAGAAAGTGAAAATTGGTAACACCCTCTCCTCCTCATTACCTGTCCGCTCTGGGGTCCCACAGGGGTGTGTTCTTGGATCTCTCCTCTTTAGTCTCTTTCTAAATACCCTCCCTCTAGCCTGCTCTGGTAATCTATTACTTTACACTGATGATGCCGTTGTCTGTACTTGTCACTCTGACCTGTTCACACTACAACGCTCTCTTCAGGCTAATTTCTGTGAGTTAAAGTCGTGGTTCACTAAACACAAGCTCATCATAAAGTATAAAAAAACGAAATTGATGTTATTTGCAAACACAAAAATGCCCCCCCCCTCACAATTCTTGATAACCACCTCCAACTGTTAGAACAGGTCAACACCTTTATATACCATGGGGTTACCCTTGACTCCACCCTTTCCTTTCAAGCCATGTTGACTTAGTCTGCAAAGCTGTTAATACTAGGATCGGCCTCTTGTATAGGCATAAAAATGCTTCACTAATGACGCCCTCCGTCTTGCTGTCACCAGTTCAGTACTCTCCTTAGTAGACTATGGCATAGTAATCTATGGCTTCACATCTGACACTGTCCTCAACAGGAAAAAAGTCTCTCTTAACAAAGCTTACCAGCTTGTTCTTGGAGTCCATTGGCACCCACACCTGCAACCTTTACCAGCAAGCACACTGGTTGGAATGTAAGAGTTGACTAACATACATGCTTGCTTAATATCTAAGAAAGTCTTGTCCTGCCAGTCCCCCTTCATTTTCGGACTCCCACCCCTCTCAGCGCATCACCAGAAGCACCTTAAAAGGCTTGTACCTTGTTCCTTTCTGTGAAACCACCCTTGGGCAGCGTGCCTTTCCATACCAGACCCCCGACCTGTTGAACAGCCTGCCTCATGATATTCTGGCCACTGACAAGCTTGGACCTTTTAAAAGTAAATTTCACCAACATCTCCTCTCGATGAACTGTTGCAGCTGCCCATAATTCTCCCCTGCTCCACACTGTCTCCACTCACTATTCTCTTACCTCTCACCTGTCCCCTCTCCCCCTCACCCACTCATCCTCATACTTGCCTTTGTCTGACTGCCTTTGTATTCTTTTCTCTCCCTGATGCACTTTTCTGCCCACTGATGGCACTTGATCGTAAACATAATCTTTATGTACTCGAATTGTATTTTTATACCATCTCTGTTAGTGGTTGAGCCTTTCCCATGCACTGTATCTTGGCTCCTCAATCTATGTTTTGTAGTCATGTCATTTTGTATCACTGTATGGCTGTAACTCAATGTTATTACCCTGTGTATACCTTTACAGTGTTCTGTATTCTGTGTATAATGTGGAACCTCTGTAAAAGAGCCTCTGGCTCAGAGGTGTATCTGATATTTCAAATTAATAAAAATGTATTGTGAGGCTGCAGTGTGTCAAGTAAAGAGGGGGAGGGATGGGACAAATAATTTGCATAACAGCTGCTGTTATTGTTCCAGATTACCTTATTAATTGTTTTTGCCTGCAGAATTTTGTGGTGACACCTGCAGACATACCATATTTGCTGGTTCATTTCAGAAACCGGCTCACTGTAAAGCTCATTTCCCAGTCCAAGCAGAGGGCCACTGTAATAAGTTTCTTTTACAGGGAAAAAAAATGCCACTGGAATTCATAGGCGGATGCTGGACATGTGCAAGGATGAAACTTTTAAGAGAATAGTTTGTGAACATGTGCAGTGACCTATGTCTCAGAGATGGAATGTCAGTCTGTACAGCAGTTCGCTAGCCTTGCTAAGGGAGGCGAGGGAATCTGAGAGGTGAAACTCATTGAGTGCGTGATTGAAAGGAAAAAAAGATTAAATGATTTAGAAATCCTTGGGGAAGCAGTATGTGAAAAATGTGCTTTCCTTGTGGTGCTGAGACAGCAAATTTCTGTGCCATGTTGGAGACCAGGATTTGGAATAGACTCAAAATGTCTACCTTGGCTGGTGGGAGATTACTGCAAGTCACAGAGGGAATGCACTTAGCCTGGGAGGGGCTGAGCAGAATTCCTGCGCTTTGCATCAGTACTTCTGAAGTGCTCAGGAAAACGTTTGCAGGTTCAGGTAATTTTTTGTGTGCATGTCACAGAGTTAGTGAAAATGGGGAAGTGCATTCTTTCATCACAATTTTACACACTTGACTCGCTTTATGCTTTCGGGGGGGGTACTTAGGTTAAAGTACAATTTACAGTAGAGTCACACATATACAATTCAGCACTGACGTAATCACGTGGTTCCTGGCTGTGCTTGTGGTCAGAAGGGCATTTTCAGTGTGTCAGGCTCTGTCTCTGTTGCTCTGAGAAGAACCTGTCATAGTAAATAAAGAACGTGCAGTTCAGACACTGAATTCTCTCCAGTCTGTAATGAATTACTATGTGGTTGTTTTTCTATAGTTTTTTCATATGTTTTTGTTACTGATATTAAGTGTATATCTACTGCTCTGCTGTTTTTCCCTGCAGTCTAGGCCTAACTTTGGCGTAGCAAACTATGTACTCTGTGGTCTAAGGACTGGACTTTGTATGTCACTAAATAATGGTTAGTCCAGCCTGTACCTATTCTGGACCTGTTGTTATTCACCCTATATGTATCCACTCTTAACCTGTTGTTGTACCATTGTATTGTATTGTATTTGAACCTGTTGGATTCTATATAACCCCCCTGGTCGCATCTGGAAACGAGCTGTCCCTGCTCAGTATGCTTATCTGGTAAATCTCTTTGATAAATAAATAAATAAATATTAAGTGAAATATCTCTCTAGTGTGTCAGTGGTTTTTGATTTTACTTTCTGTATCCCCTGCGTGAGGGGAGTCTTTATTGGAAAGAGATTCAGACCCTTTGGAGTGGAAATGATCCTTTCTTTTCTCACTTCTCAATATAGTGTGATGCTGTAAGGGGACATGGCATGGTGCTGCACCACAAGACAGCACAGCACTGTCAGAAACCTATATAGATAGACAGTAATAATATTGACAAAAGGCAGGTAGTCAATCGGAATTGAGACAGAGTGTATTTTTTTGGGGGATAGTGTTGCTGTTTTTGCTTCTCCGTTTCTCATTGAACGATACTGTATGATGCAGTGACAGCTCAGCATGTTGCTGCATCTCAGCCAGCCAGTGCAGCAGTGTTACAAAGCCTATGCACAGGAAACGCAGTGCTGATAGCTCAGTGGTGCCTTGATCCACAGGAACAATTCAGTGGGAAGAAAAAAGGATACAGCACTTGCTTCCTCCATGTGTACCCAAACTGCACTCGGACTTCAACTGAGTTTAGAAAGGTGCATCTGTCTTGATCATTTATAAAGTTCTTACATGGTGCAGACATTGTAAGCAGAAGCAACTACCGCCCCTCACTAACCTAAGTTAAACACTTGTTTGTCAGTGCTTCACAAGAGGTGGGAAGGAGCTTGAAAGAGCTCTCCAAAATAATGTTTGCAAAATCACATGAGAATTAATAACACAATCTTGCTAGCTGCCTTGATTTAGTACTAGCACATAACAGCAGGTGCCTGTATTACTGAAAGTGCCACAGTGCAAAACAGTAAAATGAAATTTTAGCTGTATTGGGCCTTGGAAAACAGGTGTGGCTTGATTGTTTGATACCTTTTATTGAACCAACATATTTTTTGTACAAAGATGGTACGGTACATAAGCTTTCGGGACCAGCAAGTCCCTTTGTGCAATGGCAAGCTAAGCAAAAGAAGCCATTGTTATATACACTGCAATGCATTGTTTCAAAATGATTTATGCGAGGATAGTGAGAAGGTTAAAATGGATTTAAAAGGAAGGGGGAAAGGACTTAAGGAGGAGTACAGTCAGAATTTGCAAAAACATATGATCTTACTTCGAGGGTATCTCTTGCAGCAGGCCATCCCCGATAGGAGGTAGCCATCAGGTGCCAGGACCACACGGAAACCTTTCTAGCTAGCAATGTACCAGAGGGGTCTGCCCACCTCTGACCAGCCTGTCCTGTATAAGGCAAAAACACATATTCTGTGGAGTGTTTTGATTTGTGTGTGCAGTTCTGGTGTGTCCTTCCCTTTGTCTGCTATTAGGAGTTTTTTTCTAAATTAGCCTGCTAGTTTGATGGCCCCTAGGGATCTCCATCTTAGCATGGTTTATTGCTCTTCTCTTTCATACACAGCCTCCTGTCCCATGTGACAGTGGTGTATCTAGATACATAGACAATGTCAGCAGATAAGGGCCTATGGCCCACCCAGTCTGCCCATTTGAGCTTGTAAGTTCAGTTTGTTTCCCTAGAAGTCTGTTGCACATTACCCCTGACCTCCAGAATTCCTTTATGTCTATCCCATGCATGTATCTGGGGCCATAGATTCAGCAAGTACTAGTTTAGAGTCAATTTACAACTGTAATCTAAGATTTTCAGTAAGTTTTCTTACCTAGTGAGCACTAAAGGTTACATTTACAGCATAGCAATACTTGAGGGCTAGTTGAGTGGATTATTCTGTAAACAAACCTTACTAAGCTGGAGATCCCCAGGTGCCGTAACTACCATAAAACTAGCAGGCTAATTTAGAAAAAAACTCCTAATAGCAAAGGAAGATTAGGACACACCAGGAACTGCACACACAAAACAGTTTTCACAACATATGTTTTTGAAAATTTTGACTGTATCACTCCTTTAAAAGGAAGGGTGGGTGTACAGTGAATAGGAACAGGTGCATAGCTATGGTGGGATGTTTAGCAGGTAGTGCTAGATAGGTATAGGAGAGCCTGAATGAGTGCTTGAAGCATTAATTTAAAAGGTATCCCAACAGGAACACAGGATAGTAATGACCTGAGGTACACAAAGTGCAGGGGTGGGAGTCACAGAAAGAAAAAGAAAAAACAGAAAACAGGCGTGGTACATGTAAAGCAGCATACAGTATCAGAGTTTTCCATAGTGTATTATAAATCCAGTGTCCCAATTGAACCAGTTACATTTCAAGTTAAATTGATATATTTTAATTCCCATTTCCTTCTCTCCACTGTGTTTTTGAAGTTGCCTCGTAATATATGGGTGGACTAGATGGATTGTAAGGTCCCCTTCTGCCAGCACTTTTTTACGTTCTTGTGTTCTTATATTAGGATAGACAAGTCCAAGAGGGAATGGCCTGCTTGGGAAAATTGTTATCCCACTGGTGTGTTGATAGTCTGGTTTACTGTTGTGTGTTGGTGGTGGTTCATCCTGGTTTGCAGTGGTTGCCTTGTTTCCCACATATAGCATCCATTTGTGTACTTTTGCCAGAGACCAGTTAGATGTAGAAAGTTGGCAGGCCATAAAATTAACTATTCCAAGTCAGAGGTGGTATGGCTTACTGGAAGGTGTACCGTACACATCAGACAATTGATCCCATTTGCTTGTGCAAAGAACATTCAGATTAGATATTTGGGGGTCCAGGTCACTCATGCTGCACATAAATTGTGTGGTAGTAACTACTAACTTTTATGGAACAGAATCCAACAAGATTTAGCTACATGGACCACAATACCACTCTCCCTAGTGTGTAGAGTAGACACCGTTAAAATGAATATTCTTCCCTACTTGTTTTTTCTTTTCTGAATCCTCCCAATACCTATTCCAGAACCCTTTTGGAAGATCCTACTCAAGGGTGGAAGGCAGTTCATGTGAGAAAGAGGACACCTGTAGTCCTTACTGTCTCAAGGGAGCAGGGAGGGCTGGCCCTACCACATCTAAGGCACTATTACCTTGCAGCACAATCAGTGGGGATGTGCTCCTGGGTGAGGAGACGTAGGAACTCACAGTGGGTGCCCATGGAAATGCAAGAGACCTTACCACTACCAGTTTGGACTGTGCCTTTGGAACTTTTTGGGCCACACCTAATCAAGCTCATCACACTCCTGGGTAAACTTGCCTTAAGCACTTTAGACAGATAGCGAAAGATGGAGGACAGTGGGGGGCTCCAACCTTAATTTGCTACCATCTGAAATTCTTGCCTCCCTGGATAGATAATGGTTTCAGAAGATGGATGGAGAAGGGATTGATGTGCTTCTCCCAGTTAAATTTGGCCAGATAAATCATACCCTTTGACACCATCCACCAGTGATATAACTTGGGGGGAACAGGCATATTTTAGATATAGATAGATAAGGTACTTTTTGCATGAAGGGGAGAACCTGAACAGAACCACAAGAACACAAACAGCCCCAGGAGATTTTTTATGGGGTAGTCACTCTCAAGGATAAATTTAAGTACATCTCTGAAATGTATTAGACTATGTCTAAGACAGAGTAACAGCCCCTAGAAGCAGTATGAAGAAAATGGGAATAAGAAAATGGGACCCCAACACGAGCTAAAAAATGGATACAAAGATTACAGGGGGGTGGAAGGATGGAAGGTGACATCAGCACCAGTTTGGCGGGAGTTTGCCTAGAAGGTCCTGATCAGGTTCCATACACCAGTGGTTACAAAACACGTTCATACCGCTGGGGGAGAGGCATGTAGGAGGAACTGCGGGAATTGGGGCACATACACCCACATATTCTAGGACTGCCCAGTAATGAGTAGATAGTGGCTAAGGTACACCAGGTCACAGAACAGAGGTACTTGGAATGGAGTATCCCTTTAGTTTTACCGACTTGATACTGGGGCTCTCCAAAGCAGGTTCAGATGTTTTACCCCAGTTTGAAGTCTGGAAAAAGAATGATGGATGCAGTCAAGAGTACGGAGCTCTCCAGCACCACAGTGAATTTAACCTTCCTCATCTCTGACTATGTAATAATCTCAGATTTGTACTCATACACAGCTAAGTTTTGTTGTAAGGAACCCTTTTAGGCTTCTCATTTCATTTCCTTTTATAACAGCTTATATTCACAATTTGTGTGGCTGATACGTTTGTTGTACTTTCCATGCTAATGTCTGCGGTGCTTGAAAAAAGCCGAGTTTAAAAAAAGAGTAGTGGGAGTAGCAGGAGGTGATAGAGGGGGAACGCAGTGTTGAAAGGTAAGTGGGAAGGGAAGATTATCCAAATTTTGAGATGAAAGAGGAGCAGTGAGAGACACAGAGAGGCTCGGGGGGGGTGGAAGTGAGGTTAAGATAGAGGGAGCAGTGATGGCAGGGACAGCCTCAGGGTATGTGGCACCTTAGGCGAACATTCAAATAGCAGTTGAGGAGCAACAAAAACACCACTTCACAGACGCTGTGCCAGTCTTGAAAAATCTAAAGCAAAAGCAAGGAAAACCTGGTACCAGCTAAGGATTTATATCCCTGATGTTTATTCAAGTGTCATACTGTGTGCAGATGTCAAAACGTGCATAGAAATGATTGCACAATCCAGTGACAAAATGACCACGGAGCAGTGGTACCCGACTGCTCACTCCACTACAAGAAAAAACAATGCTAGGTTACTTTGAATACTTTATTTGTGCTACGTGGACATGTAGCACCCACCTGTGTTAACTGCAGCCGTCAACGTTGGCGGTTGCAGTTATCAAGTGGGTACATGTCTGCATATGCACAAATAAAGTATTCAAAGTGAACCTAGCATTGTTTTTTTGAGTGGAGTGAGCAAGCCGGGTACCATTGCTCTATATCGACTGGTCATTTTGGTTCCTTCTTATTCCTGGCTCCACTTTTGGTCCTTGAGCCACCTGACCTGTTTTACAGTCTACTGACAGGCAGAGTACCCGTAAAATAACTAACATAAGCGAGCACACTGACATGACTGGTTTCACATGCGCACTTTTACAGGAGCCTCAGATGGTGCTGTTAAGTGCTGTAGCTAAATAAGAGTGCTAAGAAGAATGTACAGAGTATCAGGTAAGTGCAAAACAACCTAACCCTTGCTGTGCCACGGACAGTTATATCTGTCTAAAATTCCTATACGTTATAATTCTTTCAGCAGTGGTCCACAAAAATGGACTATATATCCATACTGGAAGTTACAGGAACTAAAGTACTAGTATTTCTACTAGATTACTTATGAGCTGAGCTAGGTTACCATAGCAATATTCTGGTGGCCCCTAAGTAGACGAATCCCTTTTTCAATCCAAACAGGATATTTCCAGATAGCTACACTTGCAGCTCCTCTCATGCTGAAAGACAGCAGAAAACAAATTAAATAATTAGACACAGTCAATACAAAATACAAACAGCAAACAAATAACTACTTAATGTAGGTCATGTCACATATCACATTTTCCTGATCCAGTGGCATTAAACCAAACTTATTGAGTCCGGGATGGTAGCGTCCACCTTAATTTACCATTCATATTGCTTCTCTTGTGAAAAGAAGTTCATCGATATTCCCACCAATCCTTCCCACTTCTACCTTCTCCATGTCAGTCGCTTGCCTCATAAATCAGGGACAAGGCTTAAAAAAATTCAGGGACTAAGACCCAAAATCAGGGACACATCTTAAAAATTGGTAATATTCACTCAGAAAGCTGATAGAGTCAGGGATTAGTGTAAGAAGCATTTTCTGAAGAAGAACAAGTCCGTGGGCAGGATCTTATAATGACGGCGCAGGGCTTGCGACAAGTCCTGTGCCAGGGGACTTTGAAATCGGTGGTGCACTGAATCCCTTTGATACAACTGCGCCCAATTTTCCAATCTCTGGTGCAGTTGCGACAGTTTCCCTGATGTACACAGCAGCTTGCGCCAAATGTCCGGCAAGCCCCGTATCTTTGGCTCCAAGATCTGACAGCAACACCTGGACAGGCCATTACTGTCAGTATTATTTTAAGCCTCAAGACTCCCGTGGAAGTAATAAAATAAGAATATTAATCACCAGCTACTGCTAATACATTAATAGCAGTGGTGTTTGCAGCATCACTAAATGGGTAGAATACCCATAAAAACTTGCACCTGCTTGATCAGGACCCGCGCTGCACATCTGCATTCATTGAAAAGCTTTGGCAGTTATTTAAAATATTGACTTTATTCTAAAAATGATCCTCCTAGCAGCCACGGACTCCCACCGTAACATAGAAAGGTATGTGGGACGGGAGCGGGCTGTAGCGTTTTATTTGCAGGTCACCTTTAAAAACATTTTTTTTTAAACATACAATATCAAGTACACGCATACAATAAATACATAAAATACATATTCAGATGCTCAATAAATGCATTATTTTCCTTTCGAAGTAGACAAATTAATTTCATTCCAATATAATATGAGCACAAATTAACTTGCCCTTATTTATCATAGCTACTTTAACCAGCCTGTTTTACTTTTTTCTTCTTTATCTTCCCTATTGCCAGAAAGTAGTTTGCCATCCTCTTGACTCTATCCTCATCATTTGTGTTCACAATAACATTTGTTAGCAGTTCTACCTCACTTGTATCATATTGAGAATCTGTGTATGGTGCAAGCCAATAGTTCCAAGTTTTGCTGTACCAGCAGAGTATTAGGAGTCCCGTTTGAGCCGTAGAGTGCATCATCGGCGGCAGCTTGTTTTCGAGGGAAGTCTTAGCCAGTTGGCAGCCTGATTACAAAAGCGCTGAAATTTGAAAGGGAACAAAGACTGAGAGCAACAGATGAAAGCTGCTTTCTGAAGGCTGGAGGGACACTAAATTGGAAGCAGGAGAGCAGAGGGGCTGGTGAGCAGTTCGCTCTTCCCCCACACCAACGAACTTCAAAGAACGGCAGTGGCAGATAGGAGTCCCATTCCTGATTTTTCCCCACAGCCGCAGATATTTTGCTGAGGAGTCTGCACCAGAGAGTCCCATTTGAGCCACAGAGTGCATCATTGCTGGCAGCTTGTTTTCGAGGGCCGCAGAGTGCATCATTGCTGGCAGCTTGTTTTCAAGGGCCGCAGAGTGCATCATTGCCGGCAGCTTGTTTTCGAGGGCCGCAGGGTGCATCATCGCCTGCAGCTTGTTTTTGAGGGCCGCAGAGTGCATCATCGCCGGCAGCTTGTTTTCGAGGGCCTCAGAGTGCATCATCGCCGGCAGCTTGTTTTCGCGGGGAGTCTCAGCCATTCAGCAGCCTGATTACAAAAGGCACCAGAATTTGAAAGGGGACAAGGACTGAGAGCAGCAGATAAAAGCTACTCTCTGAACATTGGAAAGACACTAAATTGGAGGCAGGAGAGCAGAGGGACTGGTGAGCAGTTCGCTCTTCCCCACACCAACGGACTTCAAAGAGCAGCAGTGGCGGATCAGGGTCCCGTTCCTGATAGTGAAGCCGCTGATCTTCAGCCCACCACCTCCCCTGCTCCAGCTATTATTAAATAGACAAAATAGGAGGGAGGAGCTTCAGGCATCGTCTGAGGAGGATTGATCGTAAGAACCACAAAAAAAAAAAAGGACACGTGTCTTTACTATTAGTGGTTGATCTTACCAAGGAATTATGGAATCTGGGCAATTTTGTTAGGATAATAGGTTTGTAGTGTGATAAGGGGTGCTGAAGATAGATAATTGGTTGAAGTTAGGCAAAAATATTGGACACGTACATACCTTTGGAGGATCTTGTAAAATAATTATTAGATCTGGGCAACCAAAGGAGGGGAACCAATTGTAGGAATACAGGACATTTGAAGGGTGTCAGTAATAAGGACACTGGTTTAGGGAATTGTTAAAAACAAGGGCAAAGGCAAACCACTGACTAAGCAAAATGGGGCATAAAAGGGAAGAGAACACATGGTGGGGAAGGGAGTTTGCTAGAAGTGAGGGGTGGCATGGGTGGGGTGAGAGATACAGGGGGCAGGAGGAATTTAGGGGACCAACAAGATGGAGTAGAGTAGTGGACTACAGTGGATGTGGGGTGACCATTTTTATGGACACATTATGAAGAATGGGTGTCCAATATGTCAAAAATGGAGACAGCTTGAGGATGAATTAAATTGGCTCAGATGGGTGATAGAGGGGAGGGTATGGAGGCAGGAGGGAGGGGGTGAAAAATGCAACAGTGCAGGAAATACTAAGTGATGAAATAGGGATAAGGAGGGCAGGGGGAGGAAGGAGCCGGGTGGAGTGTTGGACAGGTCAGGTGTTATGGAAAGAGAAGGATGGAAATAGGTGGGGGGGGAGCAGGGAAAAAGGCACAGATATATGACAGGGGAAGCACACCAGGATGGAGGCAGACAAATCTGGGAGGCAGTGTAAGGCTATCAGCAGGTACTCACCATTAGCAGAGGTGCAGGGAAGGGGGGTTCAAGATGGGAGGGTAGAATGTGAGGGCCCTGAAAGGAGACAATGGGGAAACAGTAGGAGGAGGGAGTAAGAGGATCAGGAGTAAGAGATGGAGGAGGGGAGGAGGGAGAGTGAAGGTAAGGTATATGATCACAGGGAGGATAGGAAAGGCAGGAAATGATCAGTGGAAGGAAGAAATGGGGAAGGAAAATCTAGCAGGGGAGAAAGGGAAGAAAAGGAGCAGGAACAGAGGGGTGGGAAGAAGGAGGATGGTGGAGAAGCGAGTCGGCAGTATGAGGGAGCAAGGAGACAGTACGGGGTCAGGGGTTCAGGATGAGGGGAAAAAGAAATCCAAAGAACGGAATTCAGGACATGGGCAAGGGGGTACCAGCAAGGAATATGAGTACAGAAAAGGTGTTGGTTTTGGGGGATTCTATAATTAAGGGAATCCACTGGCTAAGAAAAAAGGTGGACTATAAAAGGAGGTCAGTCTTCTGTGAGTCATGAATGGAGGCTGGAAGGGTGATAACAAAAATAAGAGAGGGTAGTAGGTTGCTGGGTGGAGGAAGCCGCACCTAGTCCTACACCTGGAGAAAAATTATCTGTCAGGTACTGAAGCAGGAGAAGTACAAAGCAGGTTCAGGGAGCTGGCAAGGGACTTCAAGGAAGAGGTTAGCTCTCTAGCTTTTTCTGAGGTCTTGCCTGTTTACTGTGCACCACAGCAAGACAGCTGAGAATAAAGGAATTCAACCTATGGCTCAGGGCATGGTTCAGCGGAGAGGGATTCACCTGCTTAGGTGAATGGGGGACACTTGGGAAAGAGAAGATCTATATATGAGGGACAGGCTGCATGTGAACGAGAGGGGAGCTAGGGTGCTGAGGGTGAAGTTCCAGGGTTATATAGATGTGGTCCTGGAGATGGGTTTAAACTGAGTAGGGAGGAGTACGAGTTTAGGGAAGGTGGTTGACCTAGGAAGAACTTACTCTAGTTAGCACTCCCCACAGGAAGAGACGGGGATAGGGAAGAAAAAGATAGAGAATGAGGAACATTGGTGGAAGGGTTGGGACAAATGCCAGGAGTATGGGGAATAAAATGGGGAACTTGGAGGTCATGATGGTGGAAGAGGGGTGGGACCTGGTTGCCATAACGGAGACGTGCTAGATGAAAAATCATGACTGGGAAGTGGATATCCTGGGGTACAGCCTCTTTAGATGGGATAGGAGGAGGAAGAGGGGGGGTGGCAGTCTACGTAAAGGAGAGGATAAAGATGACAGCAAGGCAGGAAAGTCAGGGATTAGCGGAGATCCTCCGGGTCATATTGGTCAGGGGGACTGGGGAGATAGTGTGAATGGAAGTGGTCTACAGACCACCAAAGCAAGGGGAGAAGGACAGGGATTTAGCACAGGAGATGCACGGGATGGCCAGCAAGGGGGAACTTTTGCTGGTAGAGGACTTTAATCTCCCTGACGTGAACTGGGGTATCCCATCTGCTGCATCGACAAAGAGTAGGGAGATATTGGAATCCCTACAAGAAGCCCTCCTTAGCAACTAGTCAAACAGACTACTGGGAAGGGGGGGTTACTCTTGACTTAATACTGTCCAATGGGGACAGTATAGAAGATGTCCAAGTGGGGGAAAATTTGGGGGCAGGTGACCACAGAGTAATAAGATTTAGACTTAGGATGGGGAGGGAAGAGAGGAGAACTTCTACTAAGGTACTAGACTTCCGGCTGGCGGATTGTAACAGATTGCTGGAGGTTTTCAATATGTGAGATAGAAGGCAAGGAAATGCTGGAAGATGTAGAGGAACTGTGGGGGGCAATAAAGGGTGCAATTTTGAAAGCCACAGACCAGTGCATTAGAAAGGTAAGCAAGGGCAAAAGGGGAAGGAGGCTGCTTTTCGTTCTCTGGGGAGGTATCAAGGGCAATAGGGGAAATAAAGGGCTTTCAAGGCATATAAAAGGACACAAGGAAGAGAGGACAGGGAGTTATACAGGGAAAAGGCAAGGGAGGCAGGACAGGAAATCAGGAATGCTAAGGTGGAAACAGAGGAGAGGATAGCAGAGAGGGCCAGCGGGGGGACAAGAAGTTTTTCCGATATATCAGTGAGAGAAGAAAGAATAAGCAGGGCATAACAAGATGAAGGGATGGGGGGGAGCTTTGAAGGGGAAAGACTTGGAAAAGGCCGACTTGCTTAATGAATATTTTTGCTCAGTTTTCATGATAGAAAGGGAGGAGAAGGAACTAGAGCTGTAGGGAGGGGTATGGAGAACAAGGGAGTGGACACTAGTGTGTTCAAGGAGAGCAGGATTTTGGAGGAACTGGGTAGAATAAAGGTGGATAAGGCAATGGGTCCGGATGCCCTGCATCCCAAAGTGCTCATAGAGCTTAAGGAGAAATTAGTTTCACCACTTAAAAGACTGTTTAATATGTATTTAGATACAGGGAAAGTTCCAGTAGACTGGAAAAAGGCTGACCTGATACCTTTGCACAAGAGTGGTGGAAGGGAGGAGCCAGATAACTACCGTCCAGTCAGTCTCATCTCAGTGGTAGGTAAGATAATGGAAATCCTCCTGAAAGAAAGGATAGTTAAGTACCTGGAAGATGGGAGTCTTCAGGATGACAGACAACATGGATTCTTGAGGAGAAGGTCATGCCAGATGAACCTGATCAAATTTTTCAATTAGGTGACAAGGGTGGGCAATCAGGGAGGTGCAGTGGATGTGACCTATCTGGATTTCAGCAAGGCCTTTGACACCGTTCCTCACAGGAGACTAGTGAGCAAATTGGGAAGTCTGCAAGTGGGGAGGAAAATAACAAATTGGATGGAAGATTGGCTTGGGGGCAGATGCCACAGGGTGGTAGTGAACAGGGTGCATTCAGGTGATTAACAGGTGACGAGTGGGGTACCTCAGGGGTTGGTATTGGGTCCATTACTTTTTAACTTTTATATAGGGGATATTGGAGAGGAACTGAAGAGGAAGGTGTGCCTATTTGTGGACAATACGAAAATCTGCAATAGGGTCTATGCACCCGGGGAGAGAGAATTCAAGGGAGGATCTTAGAAAGCTGGAGGGGTGGTCAGAGAAGTGGCAACTGAGTTTTAATACAAAAAAATGCAGAATTATGCATATTGGACAAAAGAACCCAGAGGCCATATACACCCTGGGAGGGGAGGTGGTATTGGTTACGGAACAGGAGAGGGATCTGGGGGTTATAATTTTAAACAACCTAAAGCAAACAAACCAGTGCAACAAGGCAGTAGGAAAATCAAATGGAATGCTGGTCTGTGTTGGGAGGGGGATTACAAGCAGTAGAAGGGAAGTGATAATGCCTTCTATACAGTTCCATGGTTCGTCCACATCTTGAGTACGGGTACAGTTCTGGAGACCATATCAGAAAGGGATATAGAAAGGGTAGAGAGGGTCCAGAGAAGGGCAACCAAATGGAGCATGGCATGCACCAGAAGACATAAGGAGGAGGTTGAGGGCTGGAGCTATACTCCCGGAGTCAAGGAGAGAGAGAGATGAGATAGGATAGAAACTTAAAATACCTAAAGGGAATAAACAAGGTGATGGAAGAGAGCATCTTCAAGAGGAAAGAGAATCCACAGATCATGGGGCACAGCTTAAACCTGGAGGGTGGGCAATTCAGAGGTAATAGGGGTAAACTACTTACTGAAAAGAGGTGGGCCCGTGGAATGGACTGCCAAGTGTGTGGTGGAGGTGAAAATAGTAGAAGAGTTCAAGAGGTCATGGGACAAATGCATGGGTATAAGAAATGGAAGCAGAAGTTCCTGGAGCCACAAAAGGAGTATGGAACCCATGAGGGTGGGCAGGTGGGGGGGAGAGTTAGGAGGGATATGCTAACTTGTGGTGGGAAAAGGTAGACTGATGAGTCTTGTGGTCCTTTTCTGCTGTCAGATTCTATGTTTCATGGACAGTGCCATAGTACAGGTAAAAGGTCTTCTTTGCCACTACGGGGACATGAACAATTCTGGCCATTTGGTACATTTTCTCCGTATCTAGCTAGCAAAACATTGCTTGGAAATAATTCAAACTTGTAGCACATATAGTTTTTCTTTAATACAGGGTTTGTCAAAATTTATTAGTTATATTTATTGAAGCGTTTCACCAGGAAAGTGTAAGGTATGTTTTATATCTGTTACATTAATGTTTTGTGCATACTAAAGTAAATATGTTGAATTTTTCATTAATTGTAATTCTGTTTGTATCTAATAGTTATTAACTTTATTCTTTATATGTTTTTATATGCCACACTTAGCTTAACATTTTTATTTAAATAAGGTAGGAGTACTTAATAGGTTATACCTTTCCAGTAAAACCAATATAGTTTTATACCACTCAGATTTTTAACATCATAACGGGGACTTTTTTTTTTTAATTAAGGATTGCTATTCCTTATATGCAAATGTTGCATGTTTGAGTTGATTAAAAATACAGTAAATTAAAAACAAAGAAAAAAACTGGTACAACAGCGTGGAGGTTGTCTTGATGGATTAGCATAATTCAGGGCCCCCAGTCATAATCCAGAGGGGCCTATAAATCTGTTACGGTTGTTCCTTATATGGCACCTTTTAAAATCTATGATTTAGAAAGGAGTTCTTAGTTTTCGTAGTTTAGCTGAAGTGAATTAACCTGACCTCCTGCAACAAGATGACTCCTTGTAGGCAGGTACCTAACAAGCTTATATGAGCTGGGGCCTGCTGAGTCACTCTTTCTATGGGGTTGTCTTGATGGACCATGTAAGCCTCTATTCATCCCTAAATGGCTATGTTCTGTTAGAATCGTATGCTGTCTCTCTATTTCAAAGTAGGTGGCTTGCTGGATATGGGAAGGTGGGCTGTCACAGACAGATTTTATATGAACCTTTCATCCAGGCAAACAATCTGTGAATTTGAATTTGCCCTTACAGTACAGCTGCAAACTGGCAATAATGTACCAATTATTCGACTGCTCAGGAAAAAGAAAACATAGGCTAGGGAACAATGTACAGAAAGTGATAATATGAACCAGTAATGTGCAGCATAACATATAGTAATTTAAGGTTACGTGCCGTACAACCTCCGAGGGAGATCAGGCTAGAGATTACGTAATACTTTGTTTTCAGACAGGTGGTCTGAAATTTCTTGGGGTCTGTAGGCTTAACAGGCAACTACTGAATCCAGTAGGAGGTTGTCTATGACTAGGTACCATCTCTATCCTGTTACTTAATTAAGAATGGGCAACCACTGGGCATTGTATAGGTTGGCTTGTAACTGGAGCTTGTGGGTCATCTTTTCCGTGATTATAATTCTTTTACAGTGCTGCTTCAGTCTGACAGGGTAGGGGGCAAGGGGTTCGGCCATTTGCATGTGATGACTTTAGCAAAAATGGCTGTAAAAATATGGAACAGGTTGTATACAGACCTCCAGCACAGGGAGAGGAGTTTGACAAAGCACTAGGGAAACAGCCATCAGGATTACAAAATGGCAAACAACACAAGGATGATGGTCCTGGACTTTAGGAGGGCTGATTTTAAAGGAATGGGAGACTGCATCAGGAACTGCCTAGTAGGTGAGGATTGTCAGGAAGTCGTGAGAGCACAGTGGAGGTAAAAAGGAGGACATAATTAAGGCAACAGCCTCTGTTGGAAGGAAGTGAACAAAAGCAAAGGGAAAAAAGACCGTTGTGGTATTCTAGGGAAATGGCCATGGTAGTGAAGGGAACAAAAAGGTGACTTTCAGGATGTACAAAGAAAGGCAGACAGGGAGGTGTACCAAGTGAAACAGAGGGAAGATGGTAAGGTAGTGAGGAAAGCAAAGGTGCAGAGAGTGGAAAGGATAGGCAGAGGGGATGAGACTTTTTTCAGGTACATAAGCGAGAAGAGGAAAGCAGGGGGAAGGATAGTAAGGATAAGGAGGATAGCAGAGGGATACTTTACAGAAGAGAATCAAGAAAAAGCAGACATCCTGAATAGGTACTTTGGCTTAGCCTTCACATTTTTGGGGGACCATCAGGGAGTAGCAGGAATGGGGATGGACTCAAGTCCATTTTCAGAGGAAAGAGTCCTGAAAGACTTGCAGCTCTGAAAGTGGACAAGGATATGGACCAGACAGGATGCACTCAGGAGTATTACAGGAACTCGGGGAGGTCCTTGCTGCACACTGATAGCCTTATTCAACAGATGACTGGAAACAGGCATGGTTCCAGAGGACTGGAGGAGAACAGACATGGTCCCACTCTATAAGAATGGCAGCAGGGTGGAGGCTAGCTACTGTAGGCAGGTCAGTCTCACATCAGTGGTGGGGAAATTAATGGAAACCCTGTTAAAGGGAAGGGTAGTAAAGTATCTTGAATCTACAAGACCAAAGGCGGCATGGATTCACGGGAGGTGGGGGTGGCATGCCAGATGAATCTGATTCATTTCTTCTACTGAGTGACCAGAGAACTACATCAGGGGAGGGCAGTGGACATGGCCTATCTGACTTTAGCAAGGCTGTCAACACTGTGCCACCCAGGAAACTGATAAATCAAGCAGCCTAGGTGTGGGATCCAAAGTGGTAAATTGGGTAAGAAACTGGTTAACAGATAGGCTACAGGATGGTGGTTAACAGCACTCACTCTAACGAGGGGAAAGTGACCAGCAGGGTGCCACAGGGCTCGGTATTAGCACCGTTTCTTTTCAATGTTTTCATAAGTGGCATTGCAGAAGAACTAGAAAGGAAGGTATGCCTTTTTTGCAGATGACACCAAAATCTGTGATAGGATGGGCACTCAGGAGGGAATAGAGAGAATGCGTAGGGATCTTGGGAAATATGAGTAGTGATCAAGAGCATGGCAGCTGGAGTTCAATGCCAAAAAGTGCAGAATCATGCACCTGGGGTATAGGAACCCAGGAGCTGAGCATACAATGTTTGGGGGGATGATAGTCACTTAGCAGGAAGGGATCTTGGGGTCATCATACTTGATGACCTCAGAGTGGTAGAGCCAGTGGGATGCTGGCGATGCATGGGAGAGGTGTCACCAGCAGGAGGGGAAGGCATTGTTACTGCTGTATTGCTCACTGTGCGACCCCACCTGCAGTGTTGTGTCCAGTTCTGGAGGCCACACCTCAGAAAGGACATACACAGCATGGAGGCAGTCCTGAGGAGGGCAACTATAATTGTCAGGGATTGCATCAAAAATCCCTGGCAGAAGAGACTGAGGGATTTCAACATGTACACTCTAGAAGAGGAGAAAGTGAGGGGGGGACATGATAGAGACCTACAAGTACCTCACAGGGTGAATGACATACAGGAAGGGAGTCTTTCTTTGGTTTTTTTTTTTGCATCATATGTTTATTCAAATTTTCCAGTACACAAACAAACAGGCCCATTAGGACAATAACAATACATACAGACAGGTACCTCCAGTACCAAACCTATATACATAGAGATCCAAATTCATGATAATAAAAACCATCATACTAGTACATCACAATGCACTTTGAAAGAGGAAGAAAGAAAATTAAAAAAGAAGCAAAACTTCATTAACATATTTGATAGGGGATCTGCGCAGCATAAATCCTCATCCTTCCATTAATTATGAACACCATTTATTCTTTCACCCCCTCCTCCTACTCATCTACATCCAACCCTCTCCTAGAATCTAGCTCTCTGCCGGTGTTAGGGTATTTAAATACATTTGCCAAGTGTTATAAAATTGCTCTCCCCTATCCTGCAGTACATAGGTAAGTCTTTCCAGGGTGAGGGCCTGCAATATCAAAGTTTTCCATTGTTGCATATTAGGATTGACTACCGTCACCCAGGTATTCAAAATACAGTGTCTGGCCATCACCAGGAGGACCCTGATCCACCGAGGTAGGGGGGCCCAGTTGTCCTTATCCACTTCTTTCACTCCAAATAGCAGCACCATAGGCAAGCGTGGGAGTTGTTTACCTGCTATTACTTGTCTCTCCTCACCACTTCCTTCCAAAATTCTTGCAGAATGGGGCAGGACCAAAAATAATGGTAATAAGAGACTAATCCTACATTACATCGAGGGCAGATCGGCGAGACCAGGGAGTTATATTTACTAACACTCAGTGGCGGACGATATAACTAACCTATGACAAAACTTATGAAAAGACTCTCTATACTTATTACAGATCAGTATACCTTGATGTAGCTGGGTTATAATTCTCCATGTGTCCTCTGTAATATGGACCCCCTTTTCCCGCTCCCAGAAGTGCTTGGTGTTCTGCGTCACATCTGGAAGTAGCTGTCTGCCCATTCTGGCCACTCTATGAATGGTACCTTTGGGGTTGTGTCTCCCCTCCTGTATCAACTGCTCTATCTGTTCCCAGGCCGTATCAACACCCTGCCTCCTCCCCAGGGAGTTACAGTATGTTCGCAGTTGGAGATATCTGTAGAAGTGTCTATGTCCCAGCCCTGTTCTCTCCCGTATATGATCCAATGTATCTAATCCCTCTCTAATATACAAATCCCTTAAACACATTATCCCTGACTTTTCCAACTCCTTAAATCCGGCATCCACCAGCCCTGGGATGAAGAAAGGGTTCCCTGCAATTGGTAAAGGAGAGTCTCTCCCTGATCTACCCCTCCACGCTTAAGCAATTGTCCCCATCCTTCTAATGTTACCCAAACCGGGGGTTTGGACTGGGTAGATTCATGCATGCCTTGTGGCCTTTCCCCGCCAGGTAGGCAGTCTCTTGGCCAGGACAGCTGCTGTCTTCCAAGTCCAACCAACCTGCCTCCCGTGGTCTCCCCACCCAGTCCTGAAGATACCAGCACTGTATGGCAAGGTGATAATTTCCCAGGTCCAGGAACTGAAGACCTCCCTTCTCAAGTGGTGACTTCAAGCGTGCAAGACTTCTGCGTGGCCGTTTGCCCTGCCATAGGAAGTTTGAGAATGCTTTCTCCAGACGTTTCTGATCTGCCCGGGTGAGCCCCACATGAATCATCTGCATGCAATATATTAACCATGGCAGGGCATTCATTTTGAGTAGGTTTATCCTGCCTAGCCATGTTATAGGCAGTTTATCTCATCTTTCCAGGCCCGCTATAATTGTATGCAACAAAGGTACATAGTTCAGCTCATAAAGTGTATTTATGCTTTTCCTAACCTTAATACCCAAATATACAAATGATCTGTCAACCTTCCGGAACCTCCACTCCCTGACCTCCCCTTCCTCCTCATTCCTTTCTTCTCCAATTCTTAGTTCCCCTGATTTACTCAGATTTAATTTGTATCCCGAGAATTGAGAGAACCATTCAATTAAATGGAGAAGCGGTGGCATTGATTGATTTGGGCTAGTGATATATAAGAGCATATCATCCCATACAGCAAGATTTTACATGCTCTTCCCGACTGTCCCACTACTCCAAAGATCTCAGGGTGTTCTCTTATTGCAGTTGCCAGAGGTTCCAGGTCAAGGGCAAATAAGAGGGGAGATAGTGGGCACCACTGTCTAGTCCTCCTGTGTAACTTAAACCTATCTGTGAGAGTGCCATTAATCAGCACCCTAGCTGTGGGCGCACTGTAAATTAAATGGACCATCCCCACTAACACTTCACCCAGACCAAACCGGGTCAGGACTTCCATTAAGTATGACCACTCTACCCTATCAAATGCTTTTTCAGCATCCCTGGATAGTATATGGACTGGCTCGTATCCATTCATGGCTCCACAAATGACATTCATTAGGGTTCTCATATTATGATAGGAATACCTGTCCTGTATAAACCCGGTCTGGTCTGGGTGAACTAGCTCAGTAATAACTCATCTAGCGGTTGGCCAATACATTAGCAAAGATCCAGAGTCATAGTTTAATAAGGACACCAGTCTAAAGGATGCACTCTAGTGGGTCTTTATTTTCCTTTGGGATTAAGCAGATGACTGCCTCTGCCAGGTTTGGGGCAGTGACCCTCCCCTCCTTAGCTTCATTAAGTAACAGCCCGAGGTACTTGACCAGATGGGGTTTCATGAGATTAAAATATTCTGCTGAGAAGCCTCCGGACCACTGGCTTTGCCCCTCTTTAACCCTATAATGGCCTTAGCTATTTCCTCCTCCGTGATTTTAACACATAACCGTTTCTGCTGTGTAGTGGAGAACTTGGGAAGCCTCACTTCATCCAAAAATGAATGCATGTTAATCCGCTCACCCCCTATCTGTGTTTGGTAGAGTTCCTCATAAAAAACTTTAAATCTATCCTGTATAAACTTCTTATCTGTCCCAAGCTTACCATCAGGGCCCTTTATTGCTGCAATCAAGTGCGTACTCTTTTTCCCTCTAATGAGGTTTGCTAGCGATAGTGCTGAGTTTATTTCCCCGCTCATAAAAATATTTACACACGAACAGACAAGTTTTCCGTGCTTCTCCCAGTAACAAATTGTTTAAGGCTTCCCTCGTCACTGTTAAGAGTCTGGGCACAGCCTCTCCTCCAACCCCCATTCCAACCCGTCATTCCAGCACCCCCAAATGCTGTTCGAGGTTCTATCTTTTTTCCTTTATCTTCCATTTGTGGTGTGCCACATAACTAATAACAGCACCTCTCATGTATGCCTTCCCAGCATCCCAAAACACAGCTTTTGATGGGGCCGTTTCAAGGTTGTTTTGAGCATATTGTTTCCAGTGGTCTTGTAAATAATCCTTGAATCCCTTGGTAGCCAGTAAATAGTTGGGGAATCTCCACGCTGGAGAGTCACCCCCCCCCCCCTTGTAATGTCATAGATACAAGCACCATGGCATGATCAGATATATGTATGGGACCATGCTTTGTCTGGACAAGTCTACAGTACCAGGCCCTCGGGATATAAATATAATCAAGTCTCGACCACGTCTTATGGGGTGGGAGAAAAACATATACTCCCGTGCGTTAGGGTTGGCCGTTCTTCAGACATCCACAAGGTCTAAATCAGCCATCCCCGCCATCCATGTCCGTATGGCTCCCCCACAGGTCCGCTTCCCTTCCGAGTGGTCTAGCACAGGGTTCATCAGACAGTTTAGGACCCCCCAATAAATCAGGCCTGGGAATTGTTCTACCATTAACAATGCATTAAGAGACCTGATAAAACATAGGGTCATGCACTGCAGGTGCGTATATGCTCCCGAATGTTAGCTTTTCTCCCAGCAATTCCCCTCTACAAATACGTATCGGCCATTTTCGGGTCAGCCACCACCCTGCAGACCTGGAATGATAAATGCTTATGAAGGAGCACTGCCACACCACGATTATGAGAGGAGAAAGACGCCACCCAGCATTCCCCACCCATCTTTTGAGTTTAACATGCTCTTATTAGTAAGGTGGGTCTCCTGTAACAGCGCACACTCACATTCTGACGTGGTGCATTTAACTGGGGTAGAAATTCCTCTAACATTCCAAGACGCTATAGTTAACCCCCTGTGATCAGCCATGGTGCCTGTACCTTCTTCCTTCCAGCAGTCATCCATCCCCCTTCAACATATCAACATGTGTATTTAGTATTTTACACTTAAATATGGATCTCAAGACTAACCTAATATAACATAACACGTAACACATATAAACTATATACAATATAAACACCCCCATCTCCCCCTTTCTAATCTCTGTGAACTTTTTTTTTTTACAACAAATGAGCAGCTCCACCCCCCTTCCCCCCTCCCATTTTCACAGTTATTAACCAAAAGCAATATCAAGTAACTCTCCCTTTGTAACAATAATTGCACAATGCAAGAATTTGACACATCCCTCCCCTATTGTAGTGGGTATGTCTCCCCGACCCATCATTCGACCGCTGTTCTCAAAAACATCTTTTTAAAAGTTGGTACAATGTTTTAAGCATAAGAGAAAAAGGAAAAAAAAAATCAGCATTCCTCACACAACAAATTGCCTGTCTTCTATAGATCACTATGAGAGCATTAGGAACCCCTTAGAATGCCACAATACTCTCACACCTTCAAGCAGAGCCTTCTCAGGAGGAAGGCGGCAGCTCGAGCTAGCATTCAAGCGCCACATCCCCACCCCCAGCTGCCCCCTCAGATTCACTCCACTCCATCGTATCTCCATTCATTCTATGCTTCTGACAGCTTCAAAAAACTGGAACCATCTTAATTTGAAGCGACAGGGAGAAAAGAAGAAAAATGAAAAGAAAAAAACCCCATCCACAAAATCGAAAAAGTAGTAGCTCCTCAGTCAATATTCGGAAAAGACGAACAGTTCCCTTCATTGCTCTCAGCCCATGTAAAGTAACCAGTCTGAAAGGTAAAACATAAGAGGGCTACAATTATTTCACAAAGGAGTTACCAGTTCACCCCACTCTTATTTAGGCTTCCAAATGATCCAATAGGGGAAAAAAAAAGGAGAGTAGGACTCAGGCAGTCCTCCCGATCTGCTCACTTCTTAGAAGAAAAAATTAACTTGGGCCTCCCTCCATCCCAGCCTATTTGTGGTAGGCCATTGCCCTTACAGTACCTTTTTTTTTTTTTATAATAAAGATGTAGTATATCCAAACTTTATGCAATTAGGGTCTTTCTTGGCTACTCTATGTGTAGACATCAATTCTGAGAGGGAATTATCCCACCTTCTGCTTTAAGTCCCCAACAAAGACTTCTGCCTTCTGAAGTTCCCAAAATGAGTATGTTGCTCCCTCGTGCTTAATCTTGAGTGTAGATGGGTATAGTATAAAGCATTCCACTTGATCTCCACAGCTACGCATCAGCGATTAAAAGCGCAGCACTTTCAAAAGCCAGGCCAAATAATCTTGTAATAGGAAATCTTTATGCCCCTCATACTGGAGAGATGACTGACCTCGATATGCCTTAAGGATTGCCTCTGCGATCTTGAAAGTTATGGAATCACGTAATAATCTGTCTCGGCGGCTGGCCGGGGCTGGTTTTGGCATTACGTCTCAGCTCCTCTAACTTCAGAAAGCCTTTTTTCGGAGACAGACCAAGCATCTCGGCAACTTTTTAGCGCAAAATTCCAATGCACTGGTCCTTCTAACCCTTCTGGTAGCCCCGGAGTCTCAGGTTCAGCCGACGGTGATCATTTTTGATAGTCGAAGAGCTCTTTTAAGTCCTCAAGCACTTTTTGCAGGGCAATAATCTGTTCTGGCATTGAGAGGTGGAGTCCTCTATATCTGAGACCCTCTGCTCCATTTCATTAAGTCAAGTAGCTTGTGTGGCATGAAGGTCCACCAATTCTTGCAGCTTTTGATCAAAGTTAGTGGCCAAGCTGGTGAGTCGTGGTTCTAATCCGGCCAATACTTGCTGCATGACTTCCCGGCCCAAGACGCTGACTTCAGCCACCAACAATGAGATAGGCCCTGTACTGTCCACCTGTGAGACTGGTGGCTGCTTCTTTTGATTTTCGGTGGTTGATCGTGAGGTTTTAGTCGCTGAAGACATGATGTATTCGTCCATTGTTCCTTTATGAAGGCTCTGAGATAAGTTTGCTGATTTTCTCTCAATCCAAGCAACTTTAATTTTTTAATTTTTGCAGTGATAGACGGAGTGAGGAGAGAAAGCTACCTCATGCTGTCTGGCTCATTAGCGCCCCCCGAAGGGAGTCTCTTTCAAATGAGAAAGAGCACCAAGACCAGAGGGCATGTGATGAAGCTGGAAGGGGGGGATTTAAGAGGGATGTGTGTAAGTACTTTGACATCAATAACTCCTGGCACGTCACTGGAACAGTGGTGGGTACCTGGAATAGACTGCCAGTGGAAGTGGTCGAGGAGAAACCAGAAAGGGGCCTTAGGTATGCATGGGGCAGACATACTGTAGGGAATATTAGTAAATATGTCTGTAGGGGAATATTAGTAAATAGGCAGGGGAGGGAGGTCACGGTGTGAAGACCAGTTAGAGTCTGGAGACATACTAGGCAGGGACCATCTTGCAGACTGGTGGGCCAAGCAGTTCTTTTCTGCCAAGTTCTTTGTTTGCATACTTTCATAAACATTCTTCCTAAATTGCAAACTACAAAGAATTAAATGCATGTGATAGCGCAGTCGCTTGCAGGAATTCCCTGAGAGAAGGCATTGTGTCAGGGAATTGGAGGAGGGCAAATGAAATCATTTAAGCAGAACAGAGTGAACAAGGTAGTTGCTAATGTAACCCCCAGGTGGTGCTATCCCAAGGGTTACTACCCCTGCCTGCGTAACTGCTAACAGCTTAAGGGGCCTAGGTCCAATGGTGGGTGCCTCCACCCAGAGGTCGGGGTTAAGACAGTCTGGTATGACTTAGTCACAGCCCTCTGGGTCACTGCAACCCCCCCTTTCTTCCCACTAGTGGCCCACAAAATATATCAGAAGTACCTTTACAGTATACACTTACCCCCAGGACTGGTTCGATCAGCTTGACTCTGGGGACCCCCTGTAAAACAAGATGATACAATGCAAAAGCCACAGTGCAACACTTTAACATAAATGAATACCTCAGACTGTGTAACTTTGCTGAAACAAACAGATCTGATTTATTTAGGGGAATATAACAAGGACAGGGGGAAATCAGGTTAATTAGTTTAGACACCTTAATAATCGCAGTACCGTGCGCATGTTCAGAGTCCCAAATTGTCACTTTCACTGGGTACCCAGGATGGGGGGGGGCTAGCCAGGATCGGTGCAGCTAGATGGGGCCCTGTGATGGAAAACCACTTGCACAATACCCAGTTGTAATCCGGAGCCGGATGGCTCAGTTTGTGAAGAAATGAAACAGCAACAAATAGATGACAGACTTGCAATTTGATAAACAGATGGCAGGGAGCTACCCTGCTTTGTACTCACAGACTCAATGCTGGGAACTGGATGGAAAGTAAATTGTCCTGGATTGCCAGGAGGAACAGACCATGTGGACAAGGTCCTTGTGACTGGACCCCACTGCAGTTTAGAGCAAATGGATGTAGTCTGGATTAAGATGGGGTTTACTTCCAGCTTCATGCACTCAAGTCACTGTACAGGGGATTTGAAATGCGATTCCCCACAAGCACTACACACATTTATATGTAAAAGGAAAGTAGTATACCAGGCAGGCTGCTTCTCAGTCCCGATCGCAATTACTGCACAATACCCGAGAGAACACACAGCAGATTCAGTTCCTGACAGACCGAGCGTGAGTCAGCAATTTCTCCAGTCTTCTACAGGGTGAGCCTGGTTTCTACTCTTCAGATCTCCTTGATTCTCTTCATAGGTCGGATTCAGTCCGAGCAGGCGCTTGCACAAGCTGCAGACTGAAACTTAGGGCCTTACACGTGCTTACTGTGTGGAACTATACAGCGCAGAAGCTCACAGCTCCTTGTCTCTTCACTGCCAAAACTCATCTGATCTTTCCAGTAGACAGAGCCGGGCATTTCCTTTGAGTTCCTTCCAGTTCAGTTGGCTGGTTTGGCTGTCACTCACAGTAAACTCCCCCTGTTGGTGGAAAAAAGGTGCCGAAGTCCAAACTACAATTCCCAGAAGCATTGGCCATACAGTACATAGGTGGCTGGCTCCACAATGAGAGTCTAAGTTCTGATTTGCCAGCAGCAGGCTCCATTTCAAGGTCCCCCCACACTAATTGGTCCAGTTCAGCAGTTCAAAACCAGAATGGGGGACTAGGCAAACACAGCTCTGACTGCAAAGAAAAGCAGGTTAGACAAACTGTATTTTTGTTATTACTCTAAATGATTTCTGGCAAACAGTTACATCTTTCAAAAGTGCTCACTCTGCCCACTTAGTGACGGCAGAAACGGAGCGATTTGGCAGCAGCTCGAGTGGGACTCAATCAGGGAAACACACAGACCCCCATCCAAATTAATTATGTCTGCAGGCAGACAGCTCTTAAAGACACAGTACCAGAGGCTCTAAAAGCACTCACAGATAAACGGCTTAAATGCCAAACATCATTCAGGCTTGGAGCATTCAAGCAATCTCCTGGAAGACTTTTTGGGAACCCCCATTTGCAGGGGGCTTACACTAATGCCGGGGGAAGTTAGAAAATTATGTTTAATGCAACTAACACAAACTATGTACAAATTTTGCACACATTTTTCACATTTCATGAAGACTTGTCCCTTTTTGAAGTGCTTTGCATCCTTAAAACATGCAATTTCATGAGTAGCGTTTTTTTTTTTATTTTTTATTTTGCAAAAAAGAACTTTTGCTCATTTTCAACTTAAACATTCCAAAATGCATATTTTTAAAGCTCATTTTGTTTTCAAAATGTGCAGTTTGGACAGACATGCATACTTTTATGTATTCTGTACATAATGGTAAGTTCCACAAAGACCAAAATTGAGTCAGGCAAACAGGCACATCCCCAAAATGAGAAGCAACAGAAAGTCCATGTATTCCATGATGGAAAGATTATAATTAGTAAATGATCTCCAGGTACAGTACAAACAAAAAGTGACCTGCAGAGTGAGAAATGGCCAGATACCCCCTTATTTTCAATGATGCTTCCTTGGGGTGGGGGTGCAGAAAAAGTGTAATTCATGACACAGAATGGTGAGATGCCTATTGTTCACAGTGTGCAGGCCCATTTTATTTGTAACTTGAAGGAGGTTTATTGCTAATTAAAATCCTTCCATCATGGAATACATAGGCTTTCTGTCTCTTCTCTACTTGGGAATGTGTGTGCGCCTGACCCAATTTTGGTTTCAGTATTTGATGGGGCTATAGAACAGTTCTGATTGATGGCACCACTATCACCAGTTGGATATTTCTTCCTTTTGTTGTGTGCAAAGAAAAAAAAAAGTTTCAAAAAATGAGCAATTTTAACAAATATAGATAGCCTTTTCACATAAAAAGTCCATCCAATCTGTGCATCTAAAAATAAAATTAAATAGAAACATAGAAATTGTCAGCAGATAAGGACCGCAAGGCCCATCCAGTCTGCCCGTAGGCCCTATATATGTATGCATCCACTCACCCTAAGTGGTCAATGGCTTTTCATCACTCCCTTCCCTCCCAAGGTTCCCCAGTGCTTGTCCCAGGCATGTTTAAACCCCTCCACTGTGCTTGCCCCACCACCTCTTGTGGCAGACTAAGTGTTCACCACCCTCTCTGTGTAGAAGAACTTTCTCATGTTGCCTCTTAATCCACCCCCCCCTCCAATTTCATGTCGTGCCCCCTCGTTCTGGTATCTTTTCTACATTGGAAAAAATCTCCCACCTGCACCTTGTTTATGCCCTTGAGATACTTTAAAGTTTCTGTCATGCCGCTTTTTCTCCTCTCCTCCAGTGAGTACATATTGGGATTTCTTAGTCTCTCCTGATATGTTTTGTGGTGCAAACCATGCACCATCTTTGTTGCCCTTCTTTGGACAGCCTCCACCTTGTTTATGTCCTTATGCATGTGTGGTCTCCAGTACTGCATGCAGTACTCCAGGTGAGGCCTTACCATGTTTTATACAATGGCATCACCACTTCCCGACCCCTACTAGTAGTACCTCTGCCTATGCACCCCAGCATGCCACTGGCTCTCCCTGTAGCCTTTGTGCACTGCTTTGATACCTTAAGGTCATCAGATATGATAACCCCTAGGTCCCTCTTCTCTTTGGTGATGGTCAGCATCCCCCATCCTGTAGCTCTCCCCAGAGTTCCCCCTACCCAGGTGCATTATCTTGCACTTTTTCACATTGAACCTCAGTTGTCACACCTCTGACCATCTTCCAAGCGTCTTCAGGTCCCTCTTCATTTTCTGCACCCCTTCTGGAGTATCCAACCTGTTACAGATCTTGATGTCATCTGCCAATATGCAGACCTTTCCTTCTAGCTCCTCTGCAATGTCACTAATGAAGACATTGAACAAGACTGGCCCAAGTACTGATCCTTGCAGCACTCCGTTGGTCACCCTTCTCTCCCCGAATTGGATCCCATTTACCACTACCTTCTGCCTTCTGTCCATCAGCCAGTTTCTAACCCACTGTATCACCTTATGCCCCCTGCCCAGACTACTCATCTTGTTAACCAGCCTTCTGTGTGGGACAATATCGAAGGCTTTGCTGAAATGCAGGTAGGCAACATCTACTGCCCTTCCCTGATTCACTTCCCTAGTCACCCAATCAAATAAATCTATCAGATTCATTTGATAAGACCTTCCTGATGTGAATCCGTGCTGCCTCAGATCCTGGGCACCAGTGGATTTAAGGTGTGCCACTATCCTTTCTTTCAGCAGTGTCTCCATGATCTTCCCCACCACTGAGATAAGGCTGACTGGCCTGTAGTTCTCCGCTTGCACCCTACTGCTACTTTTGTGCAGTGGGACTACATGTGCCCTACTCCAGTCCTCTGGAACCATGCCTGTGTTGAGTGACTCTGAGAACAGGGTGGCCAGAGACGCTGCTAGTTCCCTCCTCTGCTCCCTTAATATCCTCGGGTGTATGTCATCTGGCCCCATGGCTTTATCCACCTTCAGCTTTATGAGTTCCTCCCGAACTCTCTACACTGTGAATGGACTGGTGTCCACTTCTCTTCTCCCCCCCCCACCGATTGCCTGTGCTCCCCAACTGTGGTACTTGACCCTCTCCCTCCTCAGTGAATGCTGACCAGAAGTACTGTATTTGTTCAGTATTTTTTCTGCCTTGTCTAGATCCCCTTCCTTACACTCTCCCTCCTCCCCTTTGAGCCTCACAGTCCCCCGGTTTTTCTTCTATCGCTGATGTACCTATAGAATGTCTTGACCCCTTTTTTCACAGTCCGTGCTAAACCCTTCTCTGCCTGTGCCTTGGCTTTCCTAACAGCCTTCCCTGCCTTTCTGAGACATTCAAGGTACACCTCCCTGTCGTCCTCCTTTTGGGTCCCCTTATACTTCCTGAAACTTGCTCTTTTAGCCCTTACTTTGTCTCCCACCTCTTTAGAGAACCATAGTGGTTTCTTTCTTCTTTTCCCTTTGGCCACTACCCTAATTCATTAGTTAGTTACCTCCATAATGCCTCCTTTTAGTCTCCCCCACTGTTCTTCCGCCCCCTCCATTACCTCTACCTTCTCCAGTTTGGACCAAAAATGAGCATTGGCATGTATTTTGCTCATAAAAGTTCCTGACTATACATTGTGTACAAACCAGGTTTTGAAACTGCATGATTTGGAAACGAATCTGCAGTTTACATAATGCACATGAAACTAATGCACTTTTTAAATTAAGAAGCTTTCAGAGTTCCATAGAATTTATTGAACAATTCTGAAAAGCATTTTGGAGGTGAAACTGCCATTCTGTCTGAATTATACGAGCAGAATTCTGCATTCCACACAGCTCTAGTTGAAGTGTGGTGTATTTTATATTTAGAATAATGTATGTGGGCCCATATACAACAAGGCTGTTTTTTCACCATGTGGTTACCGTGATGACAGAGTTACCTCGCAGTCAAAGCTCGAGGGATCCCTGTCATCATGGTAACCATGAAGTTGGAAAACAGCCTTGTTGTGCATGGGGGTCCCATACATTATTTTATATTGTGTATGGTGAACAAAGTACACTAACCATCCTGTAGGTTTGAGTAATCTTTACTAAAATTATTTTCTAAAACATTCTGGTAACAGCAACACTAACAACAGTAGTTTTGAATAGCAGCTGTAGAGTTCACTACCCCTTTTCAGATTTTCATAGCTGAGCCTGCAATACAGAAACAAGAAAAAAAAACATTCACTTACTTTCCACATCAGCACCTCTCCTGTGCACACTGCACTCCTACTATACTTTTCCAGAACTACCCCCAACACACACACACAGCCACACAATCTCTCCGCTACCCTTTCCTGCATCCTTTCTCCACTATAACAAACTACTGATAGTGTCTATTTATTAGAAAGCTGTCACTAAGCTCACTGGTGTTTGAATTTTTTTTCCAAGAGCACTACTGTCATTACAGTGCAAGTGGCGGAAACATGGCTACCAAATATCAGAATGACTTTTGACAGGACATGGAAATCCATGCACAGCAGATTAACACCATACACTATGTTTATTAACTTGTATTTATGCGTGATGTATGGAAATGTCCTGCAAGCAAGACTGGATTCTCATAGGACCTATCCCAATTGTAAATCATTTTGCACCACTGGAGGAGGCATAGATACCTAACTCCTTCAAGTGGGAGGGGTCTGAGCCAATTGGGAAGGGTGAACAGGATGACTTGGTGGCATCCAGGGAAGAGAACAGGAAAAAAGCAACAAGGAGTATTCTAGTAGTAGGGAACTCTATGATTAGTGGGTGGAGAAGGTGATGGAGGGGGCGGTGGAAAGGGGAAGGGGTGGTCAGGTGCCTTCCAGGAGCATCTGCCATCCGGGATATCGACAGGATAGGGAAGATGGTAGAGGAGAGTGGGGGGGGGGTTAGAGTGCTGGTACACTTAGATACCAATAATCATGCAAACTAGCTGACTGAGACAGTGAATTGTAACTTTTGAAGGCTGGGGGACAGATTGAAGGCACAGTCACTTTCCCTGGCTTTTTCCAAAGGTCCTCCCTCTGTGGGGTAGGGGGCATCAGAAGACTAGGGTAAGAAGATTGAGGAATTTAATGGATGGTTGAAGATATGGTGTCAGGAGGAGGGGTACCATTTTGCAGGAGACTGGGAGGGGCATCTTTAAGGGTGACAACCTTCACCTAACAAGGGAAAGCGACCAGTGCACTTGGGCAGAAGTTTGATGTCTACATATGTGGACATTTAAACTGAGGAGAGGGAGACTGAAGCTGGGGGAACCACAGTGATAGAGAGAAAAAGGTGAACGTAGCTAGGACTTCCCCTGAAGTGGGGTCTAGGAGCAGTGAGGATGAAAGCAGCAAAGCAAGGGTCCATAATAGGTTACGTAATGGTGCTAGGGGAGGGAGGCTCACAAAACCAATGTGGAGCAGGAAAACAAGGACATTAAGGATGGAGGGGGAGGATACAGACAGAGGAGCTGACAAGAGGGGGAATGGTATAGACACAAGCTGGAAGGCAGTCATCCTAAATATCAGGAGCCTAGGAAGCAAAATTAGTGAGCTCCTGGTGATGGTGATAAATGCAGGATTAGACCTTATAGATATTATAGAAACATGAGCTACCAGGAATAATGACTGGGACTTGGCAGTACTGGGGTGTACAGTGTATAGGAGAGTCGGGGATAAGGGAAAGGTAGGTGGGGTGGTCCTTTTTGTCAGCGAAGGCATAGAGGCAATAGAGGATGGGTCCATCAGGGAGGAAATGCAGAGACAGAATTGCTGTGGGTACAGCTCATGACAACATCAGTAAAGAAGATGCACATGGGCAGGGGCATCTGTAGGCCATTGCAATACCAGGGTCACTAGCTCCAGAGACTGATATTGTCATGCCAGGCATGTGGCCCCCCAATCAGTGTCCAGGGGCAAAGCCTTGGTGGAGGGTTCGTGGGCAACGCAACCTCCCCCCCTCCAAAGCCACTGAGGTTTTACCTACTGTAAAAGTGAAAATCTGGGCTATCCTGAGCCCTCTAACATTACAAATAGAGCTTTGAACAAAGAACTTTTAAGGTTTGACTGACTCCCTCAGCCTTAAAGGAGATGGGAAATGAATACTGTATTTGTAATGTCCTTGTATAGTCTTTACCTGCTTAATGGTCAGTGTCAGTGGCTCAGTAGGTAGCACACTCGCCTCTGAGGCCAGGAGATCGGAGGGCTGTGGGTTCAGGTCCCACATCTGGCACTTGGGTTAATATCCCAGTACTGACACTGTAGTGCAGCATGAGATGGGTGCTGCACTTCTGAGGTGCTGTCTTTCAGATGAGACGTTAAACCGAGGTCCCATCTGCCTGGATTGGTGGTAGTTCAGGTGGATGTTAAAGATCCCATGGCACTTATCGAAAAGAGTAGGGGAATTTCCCCGGTGACCTGGCCAAATTTCCCTCATTCACCAAAAATACCACCAACAGCTTAATCTGGTTCAAAGTCAGTTGGCATTCATCTGTATCCCCCTCCCCTGGGTCGTGCCTGAAAATAGGCAGGGATTGTCTAGTGCACTTACCCGGTCAACAAAAACTAAAAAAAAAAAAAAAAAATTAAACCTAGCTGTTGAGAAAGTCATTACTTGGTGTGTTTTTTTTTTTTTTGTGGTTTTATTTTCTGTGATGCATTGGTTTGTCACAGAGTGCTATCTCCTCTACAGTTTTACTGTGTGGCTTCCGCATGCCTCGCTGAGAGCCATGACATCAGTAACTCCCTGGCACTACCTTGAGCAGGTTTTCACACCATGGCAGTGCTGACGGTTGAGGAATTCACGGAAGAAGAGAACAAATTCAATGAAGAGTCAGACAAGGATCAGCTGTAGGTCTTCCAACCCTGAGAGAGAACAATTATTCCTTACTTGTATGAGCCTGCTCCTCGTAACAGCCATAGGCACGATAATGGAGCGACTAGTAATGTTGCTACATCCGAGACGTCTGCCACAGGGAGCGATGGTTAGCCAGCAGTTCAAGAATTGTGTGTCTGTTAATTTCCCAACACTGATCTGCTTTATTTACTTAATGTATTCCAAAATTAATAAATAAATGATATTTCATGTTAAGACAGCCCTCTGTTTTCGTTGTTTTTTTGGTTGTAGTACTCAATTTGGGGGGAGTAAAGTGCATCTGTTAGCCCAATGTATTATGAGAGAAAACAATAAATAATGCTTCTTATTGGTTTTCATGAGGACACCCATGTCATTGCAAGCATTTTTTTATTGCTAAATTTCCTTATTCACAATGTTGACATGTCACTGTTATAGTGAATGAAAAAGGATTCGATTGTAGTTTAATTTCCCCCGATCAGCTGATTTACCTTATTTTTTGTTCTGGTGGTGGCGTGAGGGATCTTATCAATGAGAAGAGAGGTTGGTTGGTTGTTAGGAAAAAGAATGTCCACCAAACCTTTCAGTCAGTTTCAGCTTACCCTAGTGCTGTAACCTTGCCCACTGATTTTACAACGCAGCATGTAAATCTGATTTTTGAATCACCTGTGCTGAAGATGTACTATTAGCAGGGTCTGAATGGTTTGCCACAGTACTGCCAAATGAAATTGCAACCTCTTTTTTTTTCACGTTTTAAAATACTATAGATTTTAATAAGCCACATTTTCTTATGTCTTCGTGTGTCTCTTGATGGGGTATATACATGTTGGGCTTCATAGGTGATCATAAGAGGATCCTCGACATACTAGCTATCACTGAATGCTGTAGCAATGTGCAAAAAGTGGCCAGGCACATTCATTTTTGCTCTTCTTTTTTTTCATCCTCGATACAAAAAAATAGCACGGAGAAAAAAAGTATAATGAGAGTATGTCAATGCCCGTTGTGTAGTCCAATTATGTTTCTTGTTGGAGAGGGGAGGTTGGGGAACTGTGATCATCCACACCGCATAATTAATTGTGCCACTGGAATAGTAAATGTCCATCCTTTTTAATTTCTTTTATTTGTTGTATGTTCGCTCCTTAGGCTCAGAAAACATGTCATTATGAATTGCACATCCTGTGATAAGTAAGTGTTTGCTGCAGCTTCTGAGTGGTGTGCCACACGATTTACAGATGATTGTCTTTGCCACTATTTTTCTTTTTTTTGGTGTGTACACAATTGACTGTGAATAGAAAAAAAAAGGTTTTTGAATACGTCTGGAGTCTTTGCTTGTCTTGTATAGTTGAGGCTGGGGGACCTGGGGTGGTTGATAGCGTGTCTAAATAAAGTTGTGTCACAAAAAAAAAAGCATTGGTATTTAACGTTGTGGATCTCTGCCTCACTCACTGTATACTGGCATTACGGCATACTGTTTCTTTTTGCCAAACTGGATGAACAATCCTATGAGTAGCACCCAAAATTTGTGTAACCGTGCTCACAGAGGACTGCCTGAACTTCTGTTCTTTTGGAATCATATATATATATATATATATATATATGTATATATGTATGTATGTGTGTGTATATATATATATATATATATGTGTGTGTGTATATATACATATATATACGTGTATATATATATATATATGTGTGTGTGTGTGTGTGTATAGAATAAAAAAAAAATCACAAATGAGAATGACTTGCAGGGGTCCAGCTACGATTGCAGTATACAGGCAACCCACAAAATAGAAAGAAAAACTTGTCAGTAACAGTGCCTTAGTTACAATACGCTACCGCCAGTACTTCATACGTATATTCCATCACTGAATCCAGCTAAAAAGAAAATCCTGCCAAATACTGTAAAACTAGTAACAGTAAAACAAATTTGAAATTTGACAGCCAGCTGCAGTTTAAAGGCAGAGTCAACGCTGGATACAGGGAGTTGTCGTCACCAAATAGAACTGACAGTTCATGCCTTTGATCCTGAGCTGAAAAAAAAAAAACTGAGACAGTGATGCCAATACAAAACGGAGAGTTGAGCTGTACTGCATATATCAGTGTTGAAAACAGTGGCAAACTGACTCAGAAACACGATGGGGATGTTAACATGAATTTTTCTTTAAATATTGGACACCCTTAGAATGTTTCCCATCACCTGTAAGATCTTACCTTTTTCTGCATTTGCAGCTGCCAATAAAATGAGGGCATTCAGACAGAAAGAGGCTGCCTGTAGGTTTTTTTTTACTTTATTTTCTATTCTGTTTTTAGCCCACTAGTCTGTAAAAGGGCTTTTTAGATTTGACTGGCTCCATGGAGTACTGGGTCAAAACAGCGCACCAGGAAGAGCACTGCAACAACCATGCTGTGCAAAGCACGAAAGAATCTAGAGCGACAGGGGTATAGTAGCGGTAGGGAGTTACCGCTACCCCTGTCGCTCTACGCTGCAACAAGAAAAGATCAAGGTGCTGTGTGCTGGGAGCCTGGCTGAGCCGCTCCTGTGGTGGAATGGCTAGGGCACCAGCACACGGCACAGCAGGAGACCTAGGACCATGGTTCGATTCCGACTAGGTTTCCTCCTGCTGAAACTTTAAAAAAATAAAAAAAAACTTCCCCCTCCCAATTTTCTCCCCATCCCCGAAGTCCACAACCCCTGGAGTTGATTAATTTCAGTCCAGGGGATGTGGGGGCGGGGCACGGGGGAGTGAAGCCCCCCTGCAAAAACAGCTGCTGTTTTCTTTGCATCATTTATTGCTGCACAATTTTTGCTTGCAGCATTATAACCCCGTGCTGCTCCTTGGGTATCTGTTTCTGGGTTTCGGCACTCTGTAGTGCAGCTGTCAGCAAAATGAGGCCCTCTTCAGACAGGCAGAGGCCCGCCTGTATTTTGCTTTGTTTTCTTTTAGTTTCTGTTTGTTTCAGCCCTGTAGCCCTTAAAAGGGCTTATCAGATTTAACAGAAAGGAAAGCAAGCAGCTGGTTCTCCGACTTGACTGCCCTGCATTTGTTGCTTAATTGCATTGTCTCATTCTCTCTCACCACCAACTCTCCCACTCCCACACTGACTGACTGACTGAATGTAATGCTGCTCACCTCTGCATAGTATCGAAGGGCAAGGCATGTGATGCCCTGAAAGTCTGTCACATGATGTGTGACTAGTGAGAGGAGAGCACATATGTGAGAGGGAGATAACAATGTTGCCATCGGCCGGGCCAGCCCCAGGAGATTTTGAGTGGTTGGCCACAACTTGGGAGGTGAAGTCATGAAGATGCTGTTGTGGTGTTTGAGAAGCCATAGAAATCTGACCCAAGAGCGAGCGAGACACAGGACATGTAGCCATGGAGGCAGAGCTCAGGAGGAGCTGGAGTGAGAGGCAAGTCAAAGTGACAGTCGGAATAAGCACCGGGGGGGAGGTGGGGTGGCCAGCAGCACAATGAGGCAAACCAAACTAACAGGGAAGGTAATAGCTGTGGGAGCGAGTGAAAGTTGGGGGCATGGCTGCAGTTTAAAAAATATATGCTGCCTGTACTTTCCTTAGCCCATGGCCATTTGCAAAACACCTGGGGCACTGGCCCCTCAGTCTCTGGGTTAACAATGCCCCTAAACATAGGGGTAGTCTGTATACCGCTGGGACAATGAGAAGAGGGAGATGGGGAACTAGGGGCAGAAACTGAGAAGGGGGCCACAAAGAGGGAGGTAGTGGTTTTTCGGGATCTTGGTCTACCTCACGTAGACTGGGACATTTTAGCAGCTAAGAGCACCGGAAGTCAATCCCTGCTAGATATATTGCAGAAGTGCCTGCTGGTTAAAGAACCTACAAGACAGACTGCCATTCTTGATGTGGTACTCACCAACTTGGAAATGGTAGGTGGAGTGCAGGTTGGGGAACCACTGGGGTCCAGTGACCATAACACCATATGGTTTGAACTGGCTATGAGTTTCAGTATTCCCTTGTCAAAAGTTGTGGTTCTGGATTTCCGATGTGCAGACTTTGATCAGCTAAGTGAATTAGTCAAGGGCAAGTTAGTTGGAGTGGATGAAATCAGGGGAGTGGAGGAGAGGTGGTGAGAAATTAAAGGGACCATTCTCAAAGCAACCAAACAAGCAACTAGTGTCAGTGGCTCAGCAGGTAGCACACTTGCCTCTTAGGCCAGGAGATCAGAAGGCTGTGGGTTATAGCCCCACACCAGGCACTTGGGTTAATATCACAATACTGACACTGCAGTGCAGCATGAGGAGGGTACTGCTCTCCTGAGGTGCCATCTTTTGAATGAGAAGTTAAACTGAGGTCCCATCTGCCTGTTCTGGTGGTAGTGCAGGGGGATGTTAAAGATCCCATGGCACTTCTCAAAAAGAGTAGGGGCATTTCCCCAGTGCTCTCACCAGAATTTCCCCCCATTCACTAAAATACCACCGACAGCTTATTCTGGTTCAAAGTCAGTTGGCATTCATCTGTATCACCTTCCCCCGGGTCGTGCCTGAAAATAGTCAGAATCTGCTTAGAGCACTTACCCAGTCAACAAAAACTAACTGAATAAAATGCTTGAAAAGGGTTACCAAGGGTTGTAGGCACAAGAGACCAGTCTAGCTCTCAAAAGAGATCAGGGAGGCAGTGAGGGCCAGAAAAGGGGCCTTCACTGGCTAGAAGGAAGAGAAACCAGGGGATGAGGAATGGAGCAAATACCAGGTAGAGATGAAGGAGGTCAAGAAGGCAGTCAAGGACGCAAACGCAAACACAGAGCTGCATAGTGCTGACGGGGTCAAAGGAGAGGAAAAATGGCTCTTCAGGTACATCGGGGGGGAGATGAGAGGAGGAGTTGTTAGACTGACAGATGGAGACAGTGTAGTAGAGGAGGATGAGCAGAAGGCAGCTATTCTAAATGACTACTTATGTTTCTCAGTGGAGGATTGCAAGCTGCTGCTGGAAAGTGACATAAAGGTGGCTAAATTGGAGATACCAGAAATGGAACATGTGGTAGTTACAAGAAAAGGGATTAGAAAAGGGCTTGCAGCACTGAGAATAGACAAGGCCCCAGGGTCTGATGGAATACACCAGAGAGTACTCCGGGAATTGGCATTAGAATTGACTAAACCCCTGGCAGGGCTATGCAGTAGCTCACTATAGTCAGCGGTGGTTCCAGGAGATTGGAGGATAGCAGATGTGGTGCTGCTCCACAAGGGAAGGGACAGGCCAGGGAGGAACCTGGAAATTACAGGCTCATTAGTCTTACCTCCATTGTAGGTAAACTGAGGGAGTCATTAGTCAAAGATGACTTAGTGGACTACCTGGCGAGAAAGGGGCTCCAGGATAGTAAGCAGCATGATTTCATGGCAGGAAGGTCTTGTCAGACCAAATTGATAGTATTTTTGGACTGGGTAACAAGGGCAGTAGATAAGGGACACGCAGTAGATTTACTGTATTTCAGCTTCAATAAGACATTTGAGTGGGTGCCACACAAAAGGTTGTTGATGAAATTAGAGGATCTGGGAGCAGCAAAAGGACCTGGTTAAATGGGTGGAGAGTTGGTTGGGGGAGACAGCAGAGGGCGGTGGTAGACTGTGTTAGGCTGGGCAAGGGAGGTCACAAGTGGAGCACCGCAGGGGTTAGTCCCTGGGACCAGTGCTTTTCAGTACATTTCATCAGCAACATAGGAGAAAGACTACTGGGCAAGATGTGTCTCTTTGCAGAGGACGCCAACCTACGTGGCAGGGTAGACAGTGAGGAAGGGGTAAGGGAGATGCAGAGAGACCTTCAAAGATTAGAGTTGGTCAGAGGTCTGACACGTGAAATTCAGTGCCAGAAAAGTGCAAGATGATGCACATAGGGAACAAGAGCCCCGAGAAGGAATACTAGATGGGAGGGGTTAAACTGGCCACTACTTCAGGGGAAAGGGACCTGGGGGGTCATCATAAGTGACTCCTTACAACAAACTAGCCAATATAACAAGGCCTGCAGAAAGGCAGACAGAATATTGGGGTGTACTGGAAGTGGTTTTGATAGCGGGAGGGAAGGTAGTTCTACATCTCTATAAATCACGGTTGGGACCGCATCTGGAGCTCCACGTCCCATTCTGGAGTCCTCTCTTGAGGAAAACAAAGATAGACTGGAGACAGTGCAGCACAGAGTAACCAGAGTGATTGAGTGCCAACAAGGCAGATTCTCTTAGGATCAGCTTAGGGCACTGAGCATGTACTTAGTGGAGGCCAGAAGGGTGAGAGTAGACATGATAGAGACCTTCAGGTTCCTGAAATTATTAAAGAAGGTTAACCTTAAGGAACTGTATAGCAGGAATGACGGGTCAAAAACAAGGGGACATAAATGCAAGCTGGTGGGGGTGTGTAAGATTCAGGAGGGATGCGAGAAAGTTTTACTTTATCCAGAGAGTGGTAGTTGAGCCATGGAACAACTTACCAGCAGAGGTGGTGGGCAGAAAAAACATTAATGGTTTCAAGCATGGCTGGGACAGAGTAACAGGCTTAATAGTTACTCGGGTTGGGGGGAGGGTAGTAAGGCAGGGAGTGTGGGGTGGCCGGGAGGAGGGTGAGAAACCCCATTTGGACATTAGATCATGGAGTACAGTAGGGCAAAGCTGAGCAGACTGGATGGACAAGTAGTCTTTTTCTGACGACATTGTCTATATTATTTACATATGTTACTTGCGATACATATGAAAATCATAGGTATCAGGTTTTCAGAGCTTTATAAGACAATGTCCATATGCTCGCCTTGTATTTAAGAATATCCCATTATTCCATTGTTTACTAAGTAACTATCCAGTTTACTCTTAAAAAATGTCCATGTCCCCACTATCAATTATTTCTACTGGTAGTCTGTTCCAGATCCTTGGTGCTCTAACTGTTAGCCAGTACTTTCTTTTATTTGATTTGAATCTCTCCATTTTTATCTGTAACGGGTGTGCCCTAGTGTTATGATTATGAACCATGATATCTAAAGCAAGCTGTTCCCTTAATATTTGGTCATTTAGGACCCTATATATCAAATACATGTCCCCTCTTAATCTTCTAAACTCTAGTGAGTACAACCCCAGTGACCTAAGCCTTTGATCATAGTCCATCCCCTGAACCTCCTTCATTCTACGGGTAGCTCGTCTTTGGACCCTCTCAATCGTTGCTATGTCCCCTTTCTTAAATGGTGACCACAACTGAGAACAATATTCCAAATGAGGACGTACCAAGGATGTATACAGCGGCAACAGCACATCCTTATCCCTTTATCTCTACTATATATATGTTTGTTGATACAGTATTGTATACTACCTGCTTTTTTAATAATTTGATTGTAATGGGGTGTGAAGTTTAGGTTATTACCAATTTTTTGCTCCCAAGTCGCATTCCTCAGAGGTCTCTTTAAGAGTTCTACCTCCCATTTTATAATCGTGTATTATATTATTCTTTCCCAAATGCATCACTCCACACTTATCCACATTAAAAAAAGAACCATAACTGTCTGCCCAAATTTCTAATTCGCTTAGGGCTGCTTATAATAAATCCACATCTTTCTTCAAGTTAACCACCCTCTGTATTCTGGTATCATCTACGAATTTTGAAAACCAGATATCTGGGGAGGCTCTCATTGTCCCTATATAGGCATTGAACAGGCAGGGACCCAACACGGAACCCTGCGGCACTCCACTAGTCACTCTCTGCCAGTTGGAGAATTCTCCTTTTATACATACTATCTGCGTCCTATCCATCAACCAAGATTTTATCCAGCAAACAACATTTTGTTAGACTCCGATGTTCACTAGAGTTTCTAATATTTTGACGTGAGGTACCTTGTCGAAAGCCTTGGCAAAGTCCAAGAAGATCACATCCATGGAATCACCCCTGTCCATTGGCCTGACTTACTTTACCATAGAATTCCAACAGGTTAGTCTGACAAGACCTCCCCTTAACAAAACCATGTTGTGTATTATCAACCTTCCCAGTTTTATATTGGTGCTCCTAAATGAAGTCCTTGATGAATCCCTCAAGCATTTTTCCCAGTATTGAGGTCAGGTTCACAGGCCTATAATTTTTAATTTCCTGCTTGGAACCTTTCTTGTGGATAGGTATCACATCCGCCTGTTTCCAATCCTCCGGGACCTCCCCATCTCTTAATGATTTCTGAAATATTATAGTAACTGGGCCTGCTAGTTGTTCAGCCAGATCCTTACGCACTCTTTGATGTATCCCATTTGGGCCCTGCGCCTTATTTTGGTCAGGTTTTTGAAGTCGTACTAAAACTTCCTGCCTGTCTATAATTATTCCCTGGTCATCATTAGGTATTCCACAATTAATCCCTGATAATGGTTGTCCCTTATTGAAAATGGAAGCAAAATACTTATTACTTATTTCCGCCATACCAAAATTATCAGCAACTAATTTCCCCTCGGAATCTATCATAGGGCCTATCTTTTTTGATTCTCCCTTCTTATTATTAATGTAATGATAAAATGACTTATAATTGTCCTTTACCCTTGTAGCAGTGTAGCTTCAAATTTGCTTTTTGCTTCCTATATACTTTTTTGGGTGGCTTTTAAACACCTTTTGTAATTTGCCCAACTGCCAACATCTCCTATTAATTTATCATTCTTGAAAGCTTTATTTTTTTTCCTTTATTTGTTTCTTAATTACTCTTGTCATCCGGGGAGGTTTTTTTAGCTGATTTATATTTATTATTCATTGGTACAAACTTATGGATCAGACCAATAATTTTGTTTTTAAGGATATTCTACATCTTAAATAATGATGCGCCCTTGAATTCTGCTACCCAGTTCCAGTTTGACAATTCTCTCTGCATGCCCTTTGTATTGGCCCTATTATAATTATACACTATAGTAGCTCCCCAATTTTGGCTTACTGTCCCTATATAATCAAATTTAACCAATAAGTGGTCACTAGAGCCAAGGGGGTGTCAGAACCTGGCAGTTATGTATCCTATCTCCCACCCCATATTAATTAAAACTAAATCAAGAATATGCTTATCACGAGTGTTTTCCCTTACATACTGTTCCATACCGACCAAGCTAAACGTGTTTGAGTAATCATTTTCTTTATTAGTTTTAGTAACCAGATTTACCCAATCTATACCTGGTAAATTGAAATCACCCATTAGGACCACATTCTTCAATTCTGGTAAATTATTAGCAAAATCTAACATGATGAGGTCCTCATCTGTTGTTATCGACGGATTTCTATAAACCAGTCCTAGTTCAATGTTTGTATTGTAAGCTGGAGAGATTGATACCCGGAGAATTTCTATACCTTCCCATCTAGATGTAACCTTGTGCTCAGATATTATCGCATCTTTCACATAGATGGCACTTCCCCATTATTTATCCTGTCCTTATTATAGAGGATATACCCTGGTATATTTTTCCCCATCCATCTTCAGAATCCCACCAAGTTTCGTTACTGCACAAATGTGAATATCCAAGTCTTGCAAGACTAGCTGGAGTTCCTCGATTTTATTATTCAAGCTTCTAGCATTAACTAAAATGAATAATAAGTAAATAAATAAATGACACTGTGCCCTAAGGGTTTGTTTTGGAGCCACTATTGTTAAACATGTTTATAAATGATTTAGGAAAAGGATTGTATAATATCTTCATAAAGTGTGCAGATGACAGTGTGATGCTAAGGGTGGTGACATGTGATAAGGATTGAAGATTGTTGCAGAAAAGCCTGGATATTTTAAGGGAGTGTATAATCAGACATGAAGGACTAGGCAATGAAATATGCACTGAATGTAACAGCATTTACAGAGTTGGGTCAGGAAGGGGACGTGGGTGTTATTCTTGCTAGGAAATTTAAACACACTAATCAGTGTGCGCAGTGGCAGTGAGTAGGCAAGTGTATAGGGGGATAGGTCAAGGGAGCTGCAGTACTTCTGCTGCACAGTGTACTGGTGAGAACCTTGTTGGAATACTGTGTGCCGTTTTGGTTAAAGCAGGACATACTGGAACTGGAAAGCATAGCAGCATGGGGAAACAAAAATGAAATGGAGTTGGAGGGCTTAAACCTTGAGGAGAAACAAATGAGCTAGGAATGGAGCCACTGGAGGGGAGATATGATAACATTTCCAAAATCTTTAAGGAATTGACAGAGTAGAAAAGGGCAACTACTGAGCGTGAGCACGGCAGTAGAACCAAGCCCACAGCCCCTGGCTGAGAAGTAAGATGATGGGTAATAGTTGGAAGATACATATTTTGGGTTTCTTCCTCAGGCCATAGGCTAGAACCTCCTTCTGCTACTACTCATGTGTGCTACTCTCCATACTGAGGTTCCATTATGGCTGCTCCTGGCATTTCTTCCTTGCAGGACATCTGGTCACCGGAGGCAGAGGTGAAGATGGGGGGAGTCTCCTTGAAGTGCCGCAACTTGAGCCTGTTGTAGGCCGTCAGTGGTTGGTCATCCTCCCAGCGCACCATTTTCTTGTTCTCCCTTCCCCACACCAGGAGCGCATAATGCAGTTGGCTGCTGGGGAGCCCTGAAGCAGTCAATCTGCAGGCATGCTGCAGCAGTCCCAATTTCAGTCGCCATTCCCCTGTACCACCACCTGTGGTCATCCAGGTGGTGCTAGAACAGTGGTAATAAATAACCAACCTCCCCAAGAAAAGCAAAACCGCCACTGGGATGCCCGTACTCCCCGCCAGCTCCTCTGACAGCCCAGGCTCGCTCCTGAACCGGGTCACCAGCATCGTGAGCGTAACACTTCCATTGTGCTGGCAGGATGGCCGAAACAGAAGTTTGTCACATGATTTATATGTTTCTATTCACAGTTCCCAGAATCCTTATTGCTGAGGGCTTTCTCTAGTTCTTTGTGTACCAGAACTGTTTATTTTTTTTTCAGCTTTGCTTTGCAGTTCTCTAACGCAGAGAACTCGAGAAGGCCCTCTTATAACCACTAAAGATGCCAGTACTGTACAGCTAAACTATGATGGTGTACTACATAAGGAAGAGTCACTGAACTCCGTTTCACCTAGGTGGCCATTTTGTATTAAGGTTAAGCAAGAGATGGTTCGGACTTCTAATGGATCTACTGGAAGTAATGCAGAATACCTATGAGGAACAACTAGATTGTGACTGGCCTCACTGTCTCAGAAGCATCTGCCACCAGAGTGTTTCCTCTCCTTCGAGTAAGGGCCCTCATATGAAAGTTCATATACAGTACGTGTTTTATCTATCAGGTACTGTAGCTGGTGGACAGACAAGGTTAACCATTGTCTAGATTTAATTTCAATAATTCTATAAAATGTGAAATGTTTATTGCAGAATGCATTTCTGTTTACTAAAAGGTATTCGCACTTGATCATCATATTTAATATAAACAAACAAACCATCGCTGTCACAGTACATGAAAGTAAAAGAAAGCCACCTTGTAACATCTGTGTATCATGATGCATAACTCTGGAAGTTAAGATTGTTGTAATTTTATTGTGTGTTGAAACACTCGCTGCCTTCAGGAAGGGGGTCAACCAGCAGGCAGAAGTGAACATTCCAGTGCTGAGTCACTGCTTTGTGACCAGCATCACTTAATGGGGGGGGATAGCTGCTTGTTATGAAAGGTGTCTGTTTGTGCTGGTGAATACTAGCGCACATCATGAATGGTATCTGTTGTGTTTAAATCCACTTTTGCAGGCTAAACCAGGAGAACAGCATTCCTCCTGTGCTTCAGATGGCACAGTTACTTCTGTCAAGACAAAGCAATCCACCCTGGGAATGAAACCCACAACCTCTGTCTCTGAAGGCACCTATGATATTATGTGATTGAATTTGTGCTAAGCAATATGGAAAGATGATATCTTTTCAAAGTGCTCCTAAAAGATCTGGTAGAATTTTCTTAACTGTGGAATTGTCGTCATCAGGAAAATGAATACCTCAATGTGCTCGTTTTTCAAGGAAAATATTTAAAACACCAGGTCACATGAGCTGGGAATATTTTTTCCAATTCCATTTTAAGCAGCTATGTCTTCCTAACATGCTTTGATTCACTGCTACAATATTGTTTTTCCATGTAACCATTTTTAAAACGGTTAGTACTGATAATTTTGGGCCCATCTGGAAATTTGATGCAGGGGCCCACCTGGAAAAATCAGAAGGGGAGGGCTCAAGGTGACACACTCATGTCAGTATTTCACTTAAATCTGATACACTAGCTCTGTGTTTATATCTTACCTTTTCATATAGTGCCCAAAGCACTCCCACTCATTTAGAAGAAAGATGATAAATGTGAAGATTTTCGGAGTTCAAAAGGTGCCCAGGTATTCAACAGAGGGGGCCCATCTGGAAATGTCCAGGTACCCTGGTGGGCCAGTCCACAGCAGTACTTAAAAAATGCCTTCTAGGGATGTGGATATGTTGTTCTATCCACACTTGTTGACAGATCGCCTTTCCCTTTAAGAGTCGCCGGAACATCTTCAAGTTGGCTCCTTCCACCCATCCAGGTGGTAAAACCCTCGGCTCTGCCCCATGATGCCAGATCTTCCTTTCTGCTGGAAGGTTCAGGTTCCCTCCTTAGCACTCCCGCGTGTGGTAGGCCCTGGCTCTCGAATCTTTGGATTTGCTTCCAAAACTTACCTTCAAACTCATTCAGGTTTTGTCTACTGCTTCTTCTCTCGCTTCCACAATGGAAGAGAAAACCATTCCCGGGATCAGACTGTGCCACTTTGGGCAGAAGATGTCTTGCACTGACCCTCACACCATGTGCATGTACTGCCTAGAACATGACTACGATCCACAGGCTTGCAATCTCTATCGGTCCTTTCACCTGTCAGTTCTGGAAGACCGTGCTGCTCGACTCCAGCTGGGGCAACCGGAAAAGCGTTACTCGCCAGTTAAATCCAAGGATGCCCGTTGGATGGTCTCCGCTGCTGCGGAGTCCTCTCAGCAGCTTGACAGGCTCAAGGCCTTCAAGGAGGAGGAGGTGGCCCAGGCTGTGGCTAGTTCCTCTTCAGCTTCAGCCTTCATTCTACTCTTACTGTGCTCCACTTATTCGGCTTCCTTCAAAGAGCTGCGCCAATCTCTCGATACTAAGGGGGGAGGTCCTTCTGGGTCACACGCTTTGTGCTCTGCAATAAGGAGTCGAAGAAGGAAAAGACTCAATGTCGACACTCTTGGGATCGGGAGCAGTCCTGCTCCCAGGAGACTCCAATTTCGACTTTGGTCGAAATCGTGGTCGAGGTTGCTGGTTTCACGGAGCCCCTGTCAGAACAGTTGGCTGAGATGTCTGCCGATGTGGCCGAGATTTTTCTCGAACCGATCAACAGGATGATGCCAGATGAGGCAGACAGCTCTCTCTCTTCCGGACTCCGGTGCTTCCGGTGTCTTCGGACGGGTCAGCTCAGCCTTCTGTGTCGAACCCGACCACTCAGGAACCTGACCTGGAGGAGCCGTGGGGATCCCCTGTTCCTTCCGACATCCCCCATTGGCCACGCCGATGGTCGAGGTCTTGGTCCTCCTCTACAGGGTCAGATAGATCTCTCAGTTACCAGCGATCTTGGTCCCGACATCACGGTAAGTGGCAGCACCACTACTCTTCTTCATCCTTCTCGGTTGAGGAGAGGCTCCAGCGCAAGTTGCGTTGGCGCTACGAAGATTTGATGTGGCAACAGTTAGTCTTGACAGGTATGAAGCCGACCCTGGTTTCTACCCTGGCTATCAAGTGGCTGTCGCTCTAACGGCCGATGTCGGCTCTTGCCATCATCACCCCTGCAGAGGTGCCAGCTCAGGCTCAGTCGGCCCGGCCGAAGCAGGCTTCTCTGCCGATTGTGGTGGAGCTGCCACCCGAACAGCTGAAGTGTGGGGCACCGACCAAGGATTCTCAGTCAGCAAAAGGGTTGCCCTGTCGGCTGTTGGTCACTCTCACTTCCGATCGCCCAAGGTGGGTTGAGGGCGACTCACGTGGATGCCCACTTTACGTGGACTCCTCAGAGTCCGAAGATTCCTCATTGCACTCATGTCCCATTGACATGGAGTCCTCTGGGGGCCTTTCCATGGACGAGGGACCCACCTAGTTCATGGGTATTCTTTGGCTCATTTCTGAGTCCATGAGGATGAAGCTCGAACCAGTCCAGAAACGGGCCAGATATTCCCTAACTGAGATTCTGGAAAAAGGGGATTCTCCTATGGAGGCCTTCCCTGTGGCAGAGGTCATTGTTGGCCCGGTTCTTGATCTGTGGCAGTGTCCTGCATCTTGCCCTGCACCCTCAGCCCAGATGGCCCATAAATACTCAGTCCTCACTGGCTCCCTTTTGGGTTTTCCGGAGCATCCCTCGGCTGAGGTTCTGGTGGCTGACTCCATCTTTAGGCGCTTGAGCAATACAGGCGACGTTGACAGACCGCCAAAGAATCCAAGAAATTGGATCATTCGGCGAAGAAGGTCTGCGCTGCTTCCTCACTCAGCCTTTGTCAGGCTAGCTTGGCCATGCTGATGGCACACTTTTTCCATGCCCTTTTGGGCTCCCTGGACGAGGTTATTCCTCACCCTCCGGCAGACTTCAACCACGGTCAAGCAGGTCCGGGACCAGGGAAGGGCAGTGGCGAAGTGACAACTCCAGACTGCTCTGGACATCGGTGACTCTTGTGCCCACTCGGTAACAGCCGCAGTAGCCATGCACCATATGGCTTGGTTGAAGATCTCAACCTTCACGGCTGACACTCAACACAAGCTGGCAGATGTCCCCTTTTTGCTCACTGACTTGTTCCGGCCCAGTGTGGAAGGCCACCTCCAACGTATTGAGAAGTCCAGTGCCACCCTGGACTCTGTGACATCTACCCAGAAGGACAAGGGCTCCAAGCACCAAAAGCACAAGCCCTTTCCCTCTTCTACTCCTGTGGCTAGACCAGCCCAGCAGCAGGGCCAGCAGGTGCAAACCTGGCGACCACGGGCCAAGTCAGTGGCCTCGTTGGTCAGAAAGCCTGGAGGGAAGGGTCCCGGCAGCGGACAGGGGGCTTGCACCCCATTCTCGATCTGCACAACCTGAACAGATTCCTCAGGTCCTGCACCTTCCAGATGGTAACTCTGGCTCAGATCGTACCTTCCCTGGAGAGCTGCATGTGGTTTTGCTCCTTGGATCTTCAAGATGTGTTCTTTCATGTCCCTATCCATTCATCCAACCGACGGTTCCTCCGCTTCCAAGCCAAGGGAACCCTCTATGAGTTCCAGGCCATGCCCTTCAGCCTTTCATTGGCCCCCAGAGTCTTCACCAAATGCATGGCAGTGGTGGCAGCTTTCCTGAGGTGCCGAGGGGTCCGAGTCTATCCCTACCTGGATGACTGGCTCATAGCATGTCCCACCATGCAGAAGGTGGAGCGGTCCAGGGATCTGGGCCCCCAGACTTGCTTCAGTCTTGGCCTCCTGATCAACAAGGCCACGTCAGAACTCGTGCCCTCACAGGTGATTCAGTTCATCGGGGCAGAGCTCGGCTCCCAGTGGACAGAGCAGAGGTTCTCTCCTCCTTTTCCCAGTCATTTCTGGTTTGGCAGTCGCACCCTAATCAGGACATCCTGCACCTTCTGGGCTACATGGCGGCTTGCACCAGCTCCCTTCAATGGGAACTGGCCAGCCAGTGGTCTCAGCGCTCAGGTCACCTCAATCAGCTGGTCACTGTGACCCAGAAGGTGTGGGGCGGTCTCCAATGGTGGCTGGTCCTTGCTCACTTGCAGGAAGGCATCCCATTTGTCCGCCCTAAGCCAACGGTCATCCTGATGACCGACTCCTCGCTGATGGGTTGGGGTGCCCATCTAGGGGAGCACAGAGCCCATGGGCTCTGGTCCCTTCAGGAGTCCCGATGCCACATCAGTCTGCTGGAGCTCTGTGCAGTTTGGCTAGCCCTGACTGCCTTTGCTCCGTTCATCTAGGGTCAAGTGGTCCGTGTCCAGACGGACAATACCACAACCATGTACTATCTCAACAAACAGGGCGGGACGCACTCCTTGCCTCTGTGCAAGGAAGCTCTCTTCACATGGACCATCGTGCGCAGCCTGGAGGCAGATCTCCTAGCCATTCATGTGGCAGGAGCCTCAAATCAGCTGGCCGATGCTTTCAGCTGGATAGGTGAAGCATCTCACGAGTGGTCACTCCACCAGGAGGTAGTACAAGATCTGTTCTCCCAGTGGGGCACCCCCTCAGGTGGACCTGTTCGCCTCCAGGGAGAACGCGAAACTGAGGCTTTTTCATGCCCGCCGCCCTCAGCTGGGCTCGCTGCAGGGGGATGCCTCCTTGAGGCCATGGACCCCAGGCCTCTTCTATGACTTCCCTCTACTTCCCTTGATAACAAGGTGCTCATCAAGGCCAGGAGGGACAAGGCGCAGGTGATCCTGGTAGCTCCTGACTGGCCACGCCAGTTCTGGTACCCAGATCACCTCAGTCTCAGCTCCAGGCTCCTGAGGCTTCCAGCATGCCCGGACCTGCTCTCTATCAGTCAGGGGAAGATACTCCATCTGGACCTTCAATCCCTGCACCTGACAGCCTGGTTCCTGAGCAGGTAGAGTTCCATGCTTTGGGTCTCTCCGATGAGGTCCTCACGGTTGTTGAGGCATCCCATAAGGAATGGATCAGAAAGTGCTATGCCTTCAAGTGGAAGAGATTTTCCATTTGGTGCCAGGGCAAGGGGTTGGACCCTTCATCCTATCCAGTGGCTAGCATTTTGGACTATCTGTGGTCCCTCTCCCAGCTGGGGCTTCAGTCGACAACCCTTAAGGTTCACCTGACAGCCATCTCTGCCTACCGAGTGCAGGCCAGTATGCAGTCGGTGGGGTAGGAGAAAGTGGTCTGGTGCTTTTTCAAGTGCCTAGATCACATATCCCCTCTGGTGCGTGAACCTCCGCCTCTGTGGGATTTACTGCTGGTTTTGGCAAAGCTCATGGGCAAGCCATTTGAACTTATGCACAAGTGTGATATATTACATTTGTTGTGGAAAACTGCCTTCTTGGTGGCTATCACGTCAGCCAGAAGGACTGGGAAGCTCCAGGCGCTCTCGGTGGAGTCTCCTTACTTGGTTTTCCACAGGAGCAAGGTTGTCCTGCCCCCCCCCACCCTAAATTCCTTCTGAAGGTGGTGTCGGAGTTTCACTTTAACCAGGTGTTTACTATGCCGGTGTTTTACCCCAGCTATACCCCGGAGGCCGAGTACAGGCTCCATACCATGGACCTGAGACAAGCACTCACCTACTACAAAAAGTGTACGGCAGAGGCTTGGGGAGAGGTTTGCCAGCTGTTTTGTCACCTATGCTGAAGCCACACCTGCAGACCTGAAGCCAAGTGGACGATTGGCAGGTGGATCACTTCCTGCATTGATCTCTGATATAGGTTGGTGGGTAGGGAGCCTCCCGCAGGGCTAAGGGCTTATTCCACCCGCCATACCGCTGCATCGGTGGTTGCTTCTAGGGATCGTCCCTATCCAGGAAATCTGCAGGGCTGCTACCTGGAAGTCGGCACACACCTTCATTTCCCTTTACCACATTGACCTCGAGTCACACCAGGATGCTGGTTTTGGGGACTCAGTTCTCCAGTCTCTGTTCTCTATGTGGGGGCGTACGTCTTGCCTCCCTCCTCCTGAAGAACTGCTAGGAGTCTGCCAGCAAGTGTGGATAGAACAACATATCCACAACCCTAGAAAAACAGGTTGCTCAACTGTAACAGTAGTTCTAGGAGTGGTATATGTTGTTCATTCACACTGACCCACCTGACCTCCCCGGCTTCGACGCACACCTCTGCTTCCAGCAGGCTAGATCTGGCGTCATGGGGTAGAGCCGAGAGTTTTGCCACCTGGGTGGGTGGGAGGAGTCAACTTGAAGATGTTCCAGTGACCCTTAAAGGGAAAGGCGATCTGCCAACAAGTGTGGATGAACAACATATACCACTCCTAGAACTACTGTGAGTAACCTGTTTTTCCTTGAGATCCCTCTTGAGCTGTGAAAGATGTAGTTATAATATGGATATGCCTGGTGGAGAGAGCAGATGATTACAAGGTGGGTGCGAAACTGGTTGGAGGACAGAATACATAGGGTGGTAGTCAATGGGGTTCACTCGAGAGTGTCCGGGGTCACTAGCGGTGTTCCCCAGGGGTCAGTGCTGGGACTCCTGCTGTTCAACATCTTTGTAAGAGACATAGCAGAGGGGTTGGAGGGTAGAGTGAGTCTGTTTGCGGATGATGTAAAGATCTGCAGTAGAGTAGACATGTAGGATGGAGCTGATAGGATGCAGAAGGACCTAGGGAAATTCGAGGAATGGTCCAGGAAGTGAAAGTTATCGCTCAACATGGCAAAATGCAAAATCATGCACCTGGGCAAAAGAAATGGGAGAGCGGAATTGGGGGACAAGCCGCTGGCAGTGACCAAGGAGGAGAGGAACCTAGGTATCATCATCTCACAGGACTTGAAGGTGGCTGGGCAGTGTAGGAGTGCAGTGGCAAAAGCCAGCAATTTGTTGGGTTGTATTGGGAGGGGGATCACCAGCAGGAGGAAAGAGGTCCTGATACCTTGTACACCCAGCTGGTCAGGCCTCACCTGGAATATGGGGTCCAGTTCTGGAGGCCTTACCAAAAAAAGGATGTGGAGAGGGTGGAACTGGTACAAAGGGGGGGGCAACCAAGATGGTGAAGGGGCTCAACCACTTGCAGTATGAGGAGAAACTGGGAGCCCTTGACATGTACTCCCTGGAACAGAGGAGGGAGAGGGGAGATGTGATAGAGACTTTTAAGTACCTAAAAAGGATCAACAAAATGCCTACAGAGAACCTATTCCAATTGAAGGGGTGTCCCAGGAAAAGGGATCATGATCTCCGACCAGAGGGGGGTAAGTTTAGGGGTAACATCAGGAAATACTTATTTACTGAGAGGATGGTGGACACCTGGAATGGGCTGCCTAATGAAGTGGTGGGCGAGAATACAGTGGGGGGGGGGTCAAGAGGGCTTGGGACAGACATAGAGGGCTGTTGAAGGTAGGGAAGGGAAATCACAGCAAGCCTAGAGGATGCTAGTCAAAAGAGCAGACTGGGTGGCCCTGGCGGTCCTTTTCTGCCATCACTTTCCTATGTTCCTATTTATGATGAGTGACAGAATAGTATTGCCTCAACCTACTTAGAATTGTAAAGGTGAGCATCGCAAGGAACAGGCTTTTTTTTAATTTATGTTTATCATTTTCATTAAACATGAACAGAATTCACAATCTCATATATTAGTATACCGAAACATAATACATGTCTTGGGGGGCCTGGTGTAAACAGAGTCCAAAGAGAAAACGTCCACAAATGCCAGCCTTCTCAGTGGCTTTGGGAGGTCCTTCATGGAGAATATATAGAAATAGGTTACCACAATCATTCTGGATTGCTATTGATCCAGTACAGCTAAGTGAAATAAAGTACAAGTTATGCTTTTTCTTGGGGCTCCCCACCTTACTCCACAGTTCCCATAAAATTATATAAAAGTTGTAATGCTACATATCAGTAAACAGGAACATGGTAAAATGAACCAACTGTTAATATAATGTTTTAAACCAGAACTTTTAAATCTTATGCATGCAAATTGTCTAGGTAGAGGCACTAGTCATCCAGGCTCCTCGGGGTGGCAGTGCGAGTGGGAAAAGGGCAGCTGTATGTGCCACAGGGAGTCAGCTGACCAGCATGCTGAACCTCTCGAAATGTATGCCACAAAAGCCCTGTTCTCACCCCTGTACACTGGACAGATCAAATATTAGCAATATAAGAAAGACCCATCAGTTTTTAACGTGCCCTCCTGGGAGTAACAGAGGAACATGAACAGCATGTCCATCAGAGTCCCACCATTTAACTTATTTTACTTCTGTAGCGAACGGTAAAATTTAAATTCCTCATTTCTCCTAAGAATTAGATTTCTCTGTAACTGTTTCTGTTGCGGCCTTTGCAGTAAATTTGGCCAAATTGTTTCTAACCATGACCTACATACATCCTTGGAGTCCATAAATTGCCATTGCGTGCCACTGTACCCGATCCATAACGTGGCCTGCAATTAAAATGAGTGGACTATGCCCAGGTTCTAGAGATGCTGATGTACTGCATCAAATTTTGTCCTTCAGGCCATGGCCTGAAACAACAATTCCAGAAAACGTTAAATGTCCAGGGTGTTTACTGATTAAGGGTATGCAGCCCGGGCCGCAGTGAGAATTAAGTCCTGGACTTCATCACCAGCTGTCCAGGGCAGCACAGTGTGGCATTGGTTGGCCATTGCAGGTCGAACATGGGGATTGACTTTGTAGGCCCTGCATAGTGTTGACCAGTTAAGGTCCCCCAGAACAGCAACGGAGGATTGCAGCCATTGCCCCAGGAAATCAAGTAGATTTCTTTCCCTTTGCTCCCTCTGGCACCCCTACAAAATGGAGATTAGCAGCACATTCTTAATTTTTGAGGGCCTCCAACTGCCCTCTCATTTGGGAGTTCTCCTGTATAAGGTTGGTTATGGCTGCTTGTGTAGTGGTCACTCGTTTCTCCATTTCTACAACCATTACAGTGAGGTCCTTAATTGCTACATTATGCTGTTCAAGTTTGGTAAGAGAATTTCGATTTGGGAGTCTATTGCTTTCATGGACTCCAACATTTTTGCCCAGGGAGGTTCAGTAGTAGGCTCTTGGCTGCTAGCGGCCACATGACTAGAGATCTTGCTAACCTACCCTGCTTGCTGTGGTGCTGCTTTGTGCGCTCCTTGTTGTGGTTGATATTTGGGTCATCCCATGATGTTCGGTATCTCTAGCTAGCTGAAGCCTTTAGGAAGTCGATTCTTCAGGGAAGATAGCGGGGTATGCAGTTTTAGATTTGTAGAATGTAGAGGATTGCTTTACCATTAGACATTGGGATATGATAGAATTAGATCATACAGGTCAGTCCGTTAGCGTAGCGGTAATGCTACTGCTCGTGATGCCGGTGACCCGCCTTCAGAAGTGAGCCAGAGTCATCAAGGGCCAGCCAAGGGGAGGAGGACTGAGCATCCCAGAGGTTGCTGTCCTCCAGGGAGGGAAGGAGGACTGTGTCCTCTGCTAGGAAACTGCCACCAGGGTGGCCCCAGGTGGCAGGGCAGTGGTGTCGCAGTGAGTGGACAGAGCACCCCCTGACCAGGATGTCTGCATGCCTGCATGCAGACGTCCACCTGGTCCTAGCCCACAAGGCACTCGAGGAGAGGAATAGCAGGGAAGAGAAAACCTCGCTGGCCTGCAGCAATATGACATCACCTCTCTCCACAGGCACACCACCACTCACCAGGCCTCCAACCACAACCCAGCTCTAACTCCTCCCAGGCTTGGGGAACGCGGGAGGTTCCACTGCGGGGGGTTGGGGGTAAACCATGGGTGACTTGTCTGGTCGGAAGGAAAGTCCTGAAAACAGTGGGTGGTGGGGCTGGGGGACAGAGAGACGGACCCAGGTCATCCAGGCAGGGAAGAAGAAAGTATAGTTAATTAAAAAAAAAAAAAAGTAATAGATTACAGAAGTACAGGGATGCTACATAAAGATGACACAGTGAGTGTGTGGCTATAAAATGGTTTGAACCTGGGGCTTCTGCTTCAGCATTCTAACCAGTGAACCACATTCCCTTCAGTCCTTGGGGTTGATGACCTTTTCATTTCACTTATATTGTCATTTGCTGTTCTATAAATGGTTTGCTGCAACCGATTATATACTGTATATCTACCTCCCCACCACTGCTGGAAACAGAATGTTTTAATAATTTGTATCTCTGTCTGCATGCCTGGATTACACAAATGTCAATAAATAAAATAAAGTTGTGTGATTCTGCACTTTAAATGCGGATCTGTGCGGACTCCCTTAATTGAGCAGTATGGACAACCTGCATTAAATCTGACCCAGGGCACAAGAAGGGATTCTCTGCATCACTGGTCCATTATCTTTTGCAGTCACTTTAATCTATACAATTTTTAGAAATGACTGACTGGCAGCAGTTCGTGGATTACAGAGGGATTGCTTGAAACGTGTCCAAAATACCGAATTTCTAGCAAGTATCAACTGGATTTTCATTAATCTCTTCCCCCTTGAATAACATGGCTATCAACAGGAAGAGTCCTTGTTATTTTACCTATAGAGAAGGAAAAAGAGAAGCTGGCTGCTGCTACTGTATGTAAACTTCCACATCCTAAGAGCACTAGGAATTACAAGTCCCAAAAGTTCTCCGCTGTGGGCACAGTGTTGAATCTTTAAAGTGAACTGTATGGTACATTCATAAGCACTGAACGGATATAATAACAGAGGACAGAGTGGCACTTAAGATACATGTCAAGTGGCTGGGACTGAAACCATAGCAGGAAACTCCTTCCCTGGTGTGCAAAACTTAAAAATAAATCCTGCTGTTTGCAGGTTGCTGGGGAGTCATTTATAGCAATGTGATTAGAATAGAAATCAGATGTTCTTTCTAAATGTAGATTCATCTGTAGTTGCACGCTAGTGGAATCCAAACTCGAGAACCTGGTGCCCAGAACTGCCCTGTAGAATCTGCACCACATTTCATTCACCTTCCTATGCCTTGTGCCTGACTCAGACCAACTATCAAAATATTTTTTCCACTGAAGCGACTAGTCCAAACACTAGTAACATAGGCACTGTCTTGATATGTATATTTTACTACACTTTTGTACATATTGTAATTGATGATTATATGCTGACATTTTTCCATCTGTATTTATATGACTATTGTAACTGTGTGTGTGTGTATGTTGTATGTATGAAGGACCCCATTGCAAATGAGCCTCAGCTTAACTGGGCTAGCTTTTTTTTTTTTTTTTAAATCACATCTATTTTTTATCCTCCTGCAGCCACTGACCTGCCATTATCCAGCCGCTGCTCCACTTCCACTGACGACCCCGGAGGCATGACCACACACAACTGGCATATGCAGCTGTACCTTCGAGAGGGACCTCCCCCTGTCCCCACGCCAGGCCAGAAACCACACGGCATGCGCCATGCTGCACTGGGTCCCATCGGCAAGGAAGTACGCTACTGAGCTGCCGCGGATAGTGCTGCTATTTTTCCTCTTCCGATCCCCCGAGTGCAGACATGCAATGACATCGGAGGCACTACGTGCCATCTTCTGCACTTTGCCCCTACTTGAACCAGCTCTGTCAGTGCCTCCGGTTGTCACCAGAGGCCGCTGCAGAGCAGTGGCACCCCGCAACCCTCCCTGGGATAGGAGAGCAGTCCTCCGGACGCTCGATCCTATCCCTCCCCTGCCAACCCAGGCTCGTGTCCGAACCCGGGTCGCCAGCGTGATGCGAGGTGTGGCATCCAGTGCCTCAACCCTCAGTGCCACCAGGCTGGCTGGGCTATCCTTTTCTTGATTGGTAAGAATAAACAAGTACTACTACAACTACTAGTCACTTTGGTTCTTGCTTTGTACAGTTTTGAATCCTGTTTCTTATTTTGATCCGTATCTGGTTCAGTTTTAGCTTTGAACAGATCTTCTTCGGGGGTATCTCAGTCATCGGGTCACATGTAGGAACTTCACCGTCGGTGAAGCAGGATCCACACGGAAGATTTTCAGCAGTGCAACTGGGGCCACCCACACTGATGTCAAGTGACAGCGTCACCAATCCTATAAAGGTGTGAGCGGCCCCGCTCCCTCCTCAGTTTTTTCTTGCCATCAACTTGTTCGCATGGGTCTCCATGGAAGCCCCGACGCAGTTTTGTGCCATTTTTCGCCTTCAGCTTTTTCTTACTTACCTATTATACTAGAATCTCTTCATAAAAAGATTCCTTTATTTTGTGTATATTGAGAGTTATTCCTTCGACATCTCTCTTCTGTCACTGCAGAAAGAAGATTGCTTCCACAGATGAACACTTTCTCTGTCTGCTGTGTTGGGCCTGATCACGAAGTCTCCAACTGTGAACTCTTCCAGAAGTTTAATCAAACAACCATCAGACGACGCAAAAAGACTCTTAAAAATTTACTCATGGATCAACAGGTAGCCAGTTCTGGGCAGGGGTCTTCCAATGTACCTGCTTCTCAGTTGCCGGCAGGTTCGTCGAGCTCCCAGGCTGCTAAGGCCCAAGACAAGTCCTCGGTGGTCATAAAAAAGATCGGGATCGCTCTCCCTGGTAGTGGTCCCGCTCCCTGAAGGCCTCCTCTTCTTTGTCCGGGTGTACTCGGTCAACTACAGCTGCATTGATGCACAAATCTGTTGTCCAGATCTCTATCCCTACCAGACCCATACCGATAGTGCCTCCGCCCGACCTTCAAGGCAGCCGGTTGTTGACGGGGGTCATCTGCCCCTTCTTCATCGATGACGAGCTCATCATCGACGACCCTCCCATCAAGGTCTGATGCTTCCCCAGGCCCTCGGGCTGTGGTCTCTCAGGGCTCCTCTGGTGGATCGTCGCTCTCTGCACCATCGACCCCTCCTCCGTCGACGCAGCTTTCGACGGTCATCTACCTCAATTAAATTTTGACTAAATTCACTTTGGTGATAGTCCACCAGTTAAGTGCATGCAGGCCTACTTCTCCTGTGCCATCAACAGCACCATTGTTGTTGACTCCACCTCGGAAGTCGAGGGCCACCGCCCCCAACCCCCCCGAGGGCACTTATCAGTTCCACAGACATTGAACCTTAATCTGGAAGAGGTCGACATTGAGGGGCAGTACCATCCTGACATTATCCTTCCTGATGAGGAAGAGGAGGTGGAAGTACCCCTCTCCTCGGACAGATCCACAGTTTCCTCATTGAGCGAGGATTCTGTCAGACATACTCCTAGGTCTCCTGAGGACCCTACCTTCTTCAGTATCATGAAGCAGCTGTCCTCAGCCATGGGCTTCCATATCAAGGAAGAGGATGCCACCAGAAAAGATTTGGTGGACATCCTGGAAATCCCAGAGTCTCCACCCAAGATCATTCCTTGTATTCTGCCAGTTTTGAGGAATGCTACTACTGCAGCCTGGCACAGGTCCAATATGGTGCCAGCTATGTCCTGCAGGGCAGATAAACTTTACAGTGCCCAACAACGTTTTCCGCATTATGCTGCCCAGCCTGAAACAGATTCTTTGATCATAAAGGCAGCTCATGACAGGTCTAAAGTGCCCAAGCACCTTAGTTCCCTCCCCCCAGACAAAGACTCATGCAGACTTGATCTTTAGGGCAAGAAGGGTTTACACCTCATCCGCCCTTGGGTTGAGGATTGCTAACTACCTATCTCACATGGTAAAATACCAGAATACCAACTGGATGAAGGGTGAGGCCACGGCCCAGGCTCTTCCAGAGTGTACCGAGAAGCAGGAGGTTCTCACTTGCTTGCAGGCTGCTGAGGATGTTAGCAAGCACCTCTTACGGGCCCTCTATGATTTATCGCATACCACTGCCAGGGCTGCTACCACCAGCATTTGCCTCCGTAGGCACTCCTGGCTGAGGGTCTCAGGCTTTGCTGCAGATGTCCAGCAGAAGGTGCTAAATGCTTTTTGGGCCAGATGTCCAGGACATCATTTAAGTAATAAGGCATGACCAGGGATTAGATTAACAGTCAGTTAATCACCCCCTAGGGGTGTAATGTGGCACGAGGCGAGCATTGGGAGTCAGTCAATGGGCTGCTCCCATGTTGCGCGAACTCTCAGACTGGAAGAGATGAGGGGAAGAGGAGCGAGTTGTTTAGGCATTTCTGTGGACATGGGGGCCATAAAAAAACATTTTGGTCAGCTCCACGTTGCCATGTTGGTCTGCAGCCTTACATACCCTGTATGGGGTACAACACTAGCGTTGAGGTTTCGGAAAGCCGCGTTTCAGTCAGGTTCCACCATGGAGCTAGATGGCATTTGAATGGTGACATGCCACAGGGACTGGGATACTTGGAATGGAAGTAGGGCCACTGTCCTGCACTGAGACACTGCTCTAAGGGGCACCAGGTTGATTTTTGCCTTGCTCTCCTTGTACAGGTCATTCGATGAGCCTTTTTTTTTTTTGAAGCGTTTGTTCCTGTAACCACTAGCAGGGGTATCCAGTTAGGCAGTCTCCTTACATTATAAGGCCGAGTGGATACTTTATGGACGTTTGCACCTGGAACCGCTAGCAGGGGTATCCAGGGTGTCAAATCTCCTTACGTTATAAGGCCCAGTGGATACTTTATGGACGTTTGCACCTGGAACCGCTAGCAGGGGTCTCCAGGGTGTCAAATCTCCTTACATTATAAGGTCCAGTGGATACTTTATAGACGTTTGCTCCTGGAACCGATAGCATGTGTCTGGGTAGTCATTTTCCTTGCATTATAAGGCTCAGTGTATACTTCATGGTAGTTTGCTCCTGGAACCGCTAGCAGAGGCTTCCAGTTGGTCAGTCTCCTTACTTGTAACTTGCACTGTTCTACTTAAAAGCCTTGTAAACCAATGTTGTGATATACTCAGAAGCTATACATCATGCATTAGTTTTCTGTACTTTTTGACTGGTATATTCTAGTGGTATAAGCACAAACTGATAACCAGAATGCTGGATCATGATAGCATCCTGTATTTAGTGACAATTGTCCTATACTTTTTGTATGTATGGCTTATACTGAAATATTATAAGTCTTACCTTTGCCTTTAGATTTGGTTAAATATGCTGGAGATATAGGGTATGCTGCAACCTTGGTTCAGCTCTGGCTCTTTGTTTTGGCCCTGCAGTGTGCTGAGAAGGTACCATGAGGTTTTTTTGTTTGTTTGTTCTTTTCCTGCACAGTAATCAATAATATAGTGTATGGTTGAACACTGTTGAGCATGGAAATCCATGCTCCCAACAGCGGTGTTGTGCTTGCCTCAGTGCGTCACTATCTTGTTGTGCTGCACCGATACGTCACCGGTGCAGCACAACAAGATCAGCTGGAAATGACGCAAGTGCAATTGGACAGCCGAGGATGCGGAAGTCGAGCAGCGTACTACACATCCCTAAGTAAGCCTTATTTGACTTGTTTGGGGGATCACGAGTGCTGATTATGCTTGCCCATACACTATAAAATATTGTGTATGAGCAAGAAGACAAACAAGGTGTTAGATTCGAGGTTTCCGGTAACAGACCTCTTGAGCTATGCTCTCGAGGTCTCTGGTTACCACGGAAACCTCTCCATCACAACTGCCTTGTTGTGTACGCTTACTCATGCACAATCCTCTATGTTCTGCGCTGTGCAGGCTATTGCTGAGCCTGTGCATTAAAGTGTGCACTGTCCCTTTAAATGTGATTAGAGTGAGTGAGGGGTTCAGTGTTATGCTGCCTTGCCCACAGCTGTGGTAATGGTGCTACTCCCAATGTATTTTCCCCATTGTTAATTGATTTGAAAATCATTGCCCTTACATTTAATTATTCACATTGTGGTCTGCTGTTGCAGATCGGTTGGTGCTTTTAACAAATGTGCTCTGTTCTGGTTGAACATTTATGAGCGTAGTTACACTCTCTGCAAGATAGCAGCAGCGACTCAGTCAATCTTCTGTCTGGCAGCCACCTACACCCTTAATCCTGCATGGGTAAGGGGTGAGTGGGGAGCTTTTCCGAGATCACAGCAGCAAGTCTAGCAATCTTCTTTCTTGCGGCTGCCAATCTGGATAGGTGAGTTAGGTTAGTTTCTCAGTGCTCCTCCTCATGAGACCTACTTGTTCGTGGTGTTTTGGTCAGGTAGATGATGGAGGAGTTTCCTCTACCTTTTGATAGAAGAAGGTGGTGAGTTTAAAAGACATAATGTGTCATAAAAAGGTCTAGAGAACATGTCATTTTGAGGTGAGACACAGAGGGACTGAGAAAATGCTTCAGAGACTGTTGTGTAGTGATATCTTGAGTGAGCACTTCAGGTGTTACTATGCTTGTAATGGGGAACTGTGGCACATTAGTTAGTATTTTAGCATCCTTTAAATTTAGTGTCCCTTAAATTTCAAAAATGTGATAAATTATCTTGTTCTGGCCCTTTTTTATTAAATTAATAGGACCAAGCCATGCATTCACATTGGTATGTATTACTTTTGTCACACACAGTACATAGTAGCAGCTCCTTAATTAATATGTGGTTGTGCCTTTAAGAGAGAAAAAAGCAACTGAATATTAGTGAAAGAAATGACTATTAAAGTTCACTGTTTTCAAAATAGTTATTTTAATCAAACCTCCTTGTATGTTCACCCAATATAGAACAGTGTTGTGTATCATTGTTGACCCTTTTTGTATGCCTTGGTTATCTCTGGGATAAAGTAGGCATGTGCCTTTGTGTGTGTGTGTGTGGGGGGGCAGGCAGCTTTAGCTAAAACATGCCTTGGCTGTGGTAAACTGAGTGAGGGATATATGCATTACTGGCTGCTATTGCAATAGGATACAGTTTGGGGCAGAAGCATTTTTTTTTTTCTGCAAAACATGTTTCTTCAGTTCTCTCTCATGGTCAGTAAGTTAGGGGACTTTGCATTGAGCAGCTGTAGCAATTGCTAGCTCCATTCTCCACTGCAAGATATGTTGGATTTAGTCAAATCTAGTTTGTTTATCCTCATTTAAGATGGTGGCCGAAACCGTGCAAGAGCTGACAGCCAATCAGCTTGCAGCTCTCATGTAGCAGGAGATTTGCAAACTGGATAGAAGTGGGTGGGGATGGTCATGCTGATAGGAATTGTTTGAGAAGCTGGGGCCATAAAGAAACATTTGGATGGCTCCATTTTGGTCCATAGAACTTCCTTTTCTCTGTGGGACTGTTTTTGTGTAGAAAATAGAACAAGGTGGTTGTGGGTGCTTTGATTTAGTGCCACTGAACTCCAGTAATGTCTGAATTCAGCTCAGGCATTTTAAACATTTTTCAGTTCAAGGAAGCTTTTCTGGGATAGTTTGAGAGTACCCTTTTTACAAGTTAGTGGGGCTAGCAGGGTCACCAGATTCTTGTTGGAGATTTATACAACTCAGGAACCAGGTTGATTGATTATTATATTACCTCATGTAAATCACTGCATAGATTCTGTGTTCAATTATGTGGGTCAGATATTATTTTAGTTCATGGCAGCGCTAGCAGGGGTGTTCAGGTAGCTAATAATCTCTATAGTTGCACAATGCGATAATGTTCATAATTTGAATACTGTGCTGGCAATTTCTCAGCTAACATTTTCCTAGAGAACCAACGCTAGTAGAAGCTGCAGTGCTAACATTTGTAAGACTGCCAGTTTTGCAGTTTTAAACAGTTGCATATCTGCAGCAACATGCTCTTGTGGTCTTGTTTGATCTTTGTTGTAGGATATTAATAAATGGCTTAGCCAGGTGGCTTCTTACCTTAGTAATGAAGTTGTTCTTTATAATAAACATTTGTTCTTTACAAGAAACACACTGGAGTTCTAGGGTGTGCTGCAACCTGTTTCCGATTCACATAAGAACTGACCTTAGGAGAGCAGAGCCCCCCTCAGGTGGGGGATGGACTTTCTTCAAGTCACATGTGCATCAAGCAACCTATCAGGTGTACACAACCCATGATGTCATGAATGTGGAGTGCCTCAGAGATTATCCCCCACAACTGTAGGTGAGGCAGGGACAGATGATTGCATAGTGGTCCCAGCAGAAGCCCATCTCCACTAACAGTAATGGAGTAGATGAGGAAGGAAAGCAAGAAGAGCCTTAGCTGATTTTCATATCAGGTCCATGGACCTGTTGGCAGTCCTTTTTACTCACGTTTTGTTGTTGTTAGAGTGTGCAAGTGTGTGAGTGTGTGTTTGTGTGTTTTTTGTAATTTATTTACCAATGCTTCATTGGCAAGCTTTTAAACTAGTCAAGGGGGGAGGCACTGATAAGCAGCAGGAAAATCCCAGCCTCTCCCTACAAAACAGGGTACTAAATGAGAAAAAGACCGTGGTAGAAAGGTAAGTTGGGGATGCTGCAACAGAAGGTAAAGCCATCAAAAAATGGAGAGCAATGAGTACCAATGCCCGTAGTCTGTGTAACAAGTTTCCTGAATTAGTGGCCTTGATGGAGGAGGAACATCTGGATATTGTGGCAGTCACAGAAACATGGTACACACAAAACCATGACTGGGACGTAAACATACCAGGATATACTATCTACAGGAGGGACAGGGAGGGTAAAAGAAGAGGAGGAGTAGCTCTTTACATAAGGGAAGGAATCAAAACAACAGAACAAAAGGGTAAACAGGGAGGAGAAGAAGCACTGTGGGTAAATTTGGAGACCGGCAATGGCACCACAATCCGCACAGGGGTTGTATACAGACCCCCTTCTCAGGGGGAGGAAATGGACAAGGAAATGATTGAAAGTATCCTTAGAATGGCAGAAAAAGGGGAGATATTGCTGATGGGTGATCTGAATGTGCCAGAGTGCAGTTGCAGCAGCCACTTTGAATAGTGGGGTTATTCTGGATGCCCTACAGGGGGCATGCCTTAGACAACTAGTATTGGAGCCCACTCGAGAGGGAGCAATCTTAGACCTGGTTCTCTCAAATGGAGATGAAGAGAGGATCACAGAGGTAGAAGTTGGTAGCCATCTGGGAACTAGCGACCATCGAACAGTATGGTTCACAATAAACACAGCAATAGAGTCAAGCCATACAAAGGCAAAAGTACTGGACTTTAGGAGGGCTGACTTTGCCAAAATGGGTGAGTGCCTAAGGAATGCACTAGCAAATGGGCAGGATGGAGGGGTGGAAGAACAATGGGGAATAATAAAAACTGCCATCACAGAGGTAACAAGCCTTTGTGTGAAGCAAATAAACAAAATGAAACGAGGTAAGAAACCACTATGGTTCTCAAAGGAAGTGGCAGTGAAGGTTCAAGAGAAAAAGAAAGCATTCAGGAAGTACACAAATCACAGAAGGAGCAGGACAGAGAACTGTATCAGTTAAAGCAAAAGGAAGCTGGGAAGGCAGTCAGAACAGCAAAGGCCCAAACCGAGGAAAAGATAGCCAATTCAGTTAAGAAGGGGGATAAAACCTTTTATAGGTACATCAGAGAGCGAAGGAAGACCAAGGGAGGGATAGTGAGGCTTAATAAAGGGGAGGAGGAGGGAGGGAGAGGGTGACTGAAAAGGCAGAGATACTAAACAAATATTTTGCCCAGTATTTACAAAGGAAGAGGGAGGTACCTAAAACAAACAGTAGAAACACTCTGGATACAGAAGTTGATACCAGCCCATTTACAGAAGAAAGGTTCTGAAAGAACTCTTAAAACTGAAGGTGGACAAGCAATGGGGCCTGATGGGATTCATCCCAGAATTCTAAAAGAACTAAGGGTAGAACTAGTGACACCACTGACTACCCTCTTTAACAAATCATTGGAGGATGGGGTGGTACCCGAGGACTGGAGGAGGGCAGATGTGATTCCCCTTCACAAAAGTGGGAGCAAGGCAGAAGCAGGAAACTACAGACCTGTTAGTTTAACCTCAGTGGTAGGGAAAATGATGGAATCACTTCTGAAGGAAAGAATTGTTGAGTATCTAGAGGCCAGAGGGGCACAGGACCCAAGGCAGCATGGATTCACAGTGGGAAGGTCATGCCAGACAAATCTGATAGATTTCTTTGACTGGGTGACCAAAGTAGTTGATCAGGGAGGGGCTGTGGACATGGCACCACAGTCCCACACAAAAGATTAATATATAAGTTAGCCAGCCTGGGAGTGGGTCCCAAGATGACAGCTTGGGTAAAGAATTGGCTAGAGAATAGGACACAGAGAGTAACAGTAAATGGAGTTCACTCTGAAAAAAGGGGAGTTACTAGTGGGGTACCGCAGGGTTCAGTATTAGGACCGGTCCTCTTCAGTGTCTTTATAAGTGACATTGCAGAGAGACTGGAAGGAAAGTATGTCTCTTTGCAGATGACACAAAGATCTGCAACAGAGTTGATGCACAAGGTGGGGTGGAAAGGATGAGAAGAGACTTGGCAAGGTTAGAGGAATGGTCAAATGTATGGCATCTTAGATTCAATGCTAAGAAGTGCAAGGTAATGCACCTGGGAAACAAAAACCCAGGAGAAGAGTACACAATGGGGGTGAGATACTAACAACAACAAAATGGAAAGGGACCTGGGGGTAGTCATATCAGATGACCTAAAGATGGGCAAGCAATGTGAGAGGGCAGCAGGGAGGGCTGGGGATACTGGGATGCATAGGAGAGGATCCCCAGTAGAAAACAGGAAGTTATTATCCCTCTGTACAGACAGCTGGTGAGACCCCATCTGGAGTACTGCGTGCAGTTCTGGAGACCCAATCTCCACAAAGACATATACAGGATGGAAGCTGTCCAGAGGAGGACAACAGGGTCTGCATCAGAAGACATATGAAGAGAGACTTAAGGAGCTTAATATGTATAGCCTCGAGGAAAGGAGGGAGAGGGGGACATGATAGAAACTTTCAAGTACCTCAAGGGAATCAACAAAGTCCAAGAGGGTAGCATCTTTCAAAAAAAGAGGTGTGCAAGAACAAGGGGGCACAATTTGAAGATAGAGGGGGGAGCGGCTCAGAGGTAATTTAAGGAAGTATTTTTTCACAGAGAGGGTTGTGGATGTATGGAACGGCCTTCCGGAGGAGGTTGTGGAGTCAAAAACAGTGGTGGAATTCAGGCATGCATGGGGCAGTCATAAGGCAGTTCTAGGGGTTGGGGGTAGAAGAAGTAGGTTAACTAGGATCTGTAGCTTATCCATCAGATAGGGAAATGGGCAGACTGGGTGGGCCAAGCGGTCCTTATCTGCCATCAAATTCTATGTTTCTGTGTTTCATGTTATAAATGTATAATTATGTGTTAAGAACTGTTCTGTATAGCCTAGAGATTAAAGTAACAGGCTGAGAATGAGCTTGGTGGTACAGCAAGCAGACCTGGGTTTGAGTTCCTCAACCTCCAGTTGCATATGTGTGTCCCCAAGTAAGTCACTTAACCTCCCCAGTGCTCCCAGGTCACCCTGAAAACAGGCCTTGGGCATAGTGGGCCTTACCTGACTAGCAAAAGAAAAAGAATACTTGAATGGTTTATTTGAATTTCTCCTTTCTCTTTTATTTGTGTGGGCATATTTTCAAACTACGATACAGAAGGAAAATAAAAATTATGAACAACAAAAGTACGTCCAATTTTTGTATTAGGTGCAGCACTGAGAATCTAGGCTTTAATAAATAGTCTGTTGCTGCAAAGGCTGAATCAGCATCTAGATACATTTTGTATCTCCAACACCCACAAAGATTACTGCTCAGAAACAATTAGTCAAAAGGCCTTCCTTTTCAGATTGAAGACATAATCACAGATGATGCACTATAATCTGTTGTCAAGTTCTTAATAGTGGAGAGTCCCAGCTGAATATAATTACATATGGCACCCGTGAAATTCTCTATGGCCTGCTAAAACCGCCAGCTGCATTACGTCAGTGTCTGGCTGGAATTTTGTCTTATGTGATAATATTGACCCGACAGAGTAACTTATTGTTCAACTATTAATTATTAAGGCTGGCAAAGTGGCTGTGATTCCATTCCAGTTTTGACTGCTCTATGGAATATTGACCCGGTATACCCAGACCAATCAACCTTGGAGGTAATCTGGGTCTGCAGCTGACCCATGCCATGTGTTAGGATATAGGTAACACCCTTGGTGGTCTGACTGTAACCTGGTATGGGAGGGATCTGATTTAAACCAGTTTTCCTATCATTACTCTTAACTGGTTAAAAAAAACTAAGGCTGTTTTCCCTGATAGTGACACATTTCTTATTTCCTTTTCCAGTGGACAGTTTTTCTTCCTTCATTTGTTTAAAGGAGAATTGCATTTAATCTCTAGACCTGTGTTTTCTGAAGCAGCTTTTTTTGTAAAATACCATTTCCTATTTAGATTTTACACCTTTATTTACCAGCCTTTTAGTAAACACAGTGGGTGTTTCTGATTTACACACTGCAGGTAAAGGTCATTTTATAATTCTGTGCTTAAGCAATAAGGCATGACAGGGGGTGCATCATGGTGGGATAACAGCCCACCTTGGGTGGGTTGAAGCATGAGGTAAAGCCGAGTGCTTCTACCACCCGAGAAGGACCATTAGCCCACCATAATGCGCACTCAGGAATGCCTTATTGTGGTTATGAATTGGGTCCTTTTTAATAAATTGGATGTGTTTTTTAACATATTTTTGTTGAGCTGCTTTCAGCTGAGCTGTTGTGCTGGGATAACGGCCCAGCTGAAATTACCTCTTGGCCAATCAGCAGCCAGCATTCTTTCTACCCATTTCATAATGTAGTTTATGTTTTTGCTCAGCTGTTCGATTGTTGACATGATGCATCCATGTTCTAGTGTAGAACTCTAGGGCAGAAAGGGACACAAACTACATCATGCAACTCTAAAAATGCTCCTTACAACCAGTGTGCAAATCAGAAAAACCCACTGTATTTACTAAAAGACCAGTAACGATGAAACTTAACAGCACGTGAACCAGCAGCTAAAAAAACAAAACTGTCCTACTGCAGCAGATGACATGTTGGTTTGGTACAGTTGTCCTTTAAGTGAAGAGTCAGATCAACCAGGAGAGAGAAACATTTTTATTTTATAAAATAGGTCAAGGTGACCACCACAAATATTGCTGTCTTACTGGAGGAGCCAGATCAGCTGCCGTGCCTATATGTAGTCATGTCCGAACAATGCTACTTTTTGTAAGCCAAAATGTTGAACACCAGCCCATTTTGTAAGTGCAGTACCACACTGCAGGGAGCTTTTTTTATTGAGAGCTGTAAGCTCTCCTCTGATAAGCGTGGAAGAGCACTCAGCAAAGGGTACCCATATCCCCCAACACACACAAACCCAATTGAGTGTTAGTGCCCAAATACCGCATATTGTCTTCCAGTAGCCCTGGGTTTGTGTACAGCGCCATCAGCATTGTGTTAAAGTACATTGTTTCTTTTTATCTTTTAAATGGTGTATTAAATGAGATTTGAAATGTTTGAGAAACAAAAGGGTTTTTTTTTTTTATTCAGCTTGCACACTACATGATTACCTCTGCCCCTTCCAAATCGAAAGCGCTGTTAATGATTGTATCCTGTGGCAGGACATGATTCACTGCTTGACTATTGGTTTCATCACTGTAAAATGATGTGCTTGTTTCCTTGAGATTTTATTGTTTCATATTAAAATGTTTTAGGTGCAGTCATTGTGCATGTGGAATTTGATGAGTAATTCTCATTTTAAAGTCCTGTCCCACGTGACTGCATGGTGCTTACAGATTTAAAAACAACAAAAAAACTTGTAGATGCAATATCTTCGAAACTGTTGAATGACTTTCATTACAATTTTGAAGAATAATTGCACATCACTGGAAAGTCTGCAGATCATCTTCATGGTCCGGTTCGTGCCTGAAAACGGTCCCTGGGATCAGTGTACCCACCTGGTTAACAAATAAATAAAAATAAATAGAGCTTTGGTATTTATGGACTGGATCAAATATAGCCAGTACAGTCCCCTCATTCCATTTTAACTTTACAGTCCCACCCCGGTCTTCCTTTTTTCACTTACATACCTAAAACATTTCTTGTCCCCTTTCGTTACCACCTGCACTGCTCTCTCTTCTGTTTGCACCTTTGAGCTTCTTACTGCTCTCCCTACATCCCTCTGTTTCCCATGATGCACTTCCCTATCCTTATCCCTCTGTGTCGCCTTATACCTTCTGAATGCCACCCTCTTAGCTTCTACCTTTTTTGCCATTTCTTTCAAAAACCATAGTGGTCTCCTTTGCCTCTTGTTTTGCTCACTTGATTGACACAGAGGTTTGTTGCCTTCCCTATGGTCCCTTTTATCTTCGCTCATTGTTCCTTCACCCCACCCAGGTGATCTCCGCCTGCCAGGTCATCCCTGAGGCATTCACCCATCTTTATAAAACCTGCTGTTCTGAATTCCAGGACCCTTGCCCTTGTGTGGTTCGATTCCGTTGTTGTCTTTATATTGAACCACACTGTACAGTGATCGCTGATCCTCGGATGGCCTCCCACCTTGACGCCTACAACACTGTCCTTGTCAGTGAGTACCAGAGCCAGTATTGCCCCATCATGAGTGGGTTCACTGACTAGTTGCCTGAGGAATGCCCCTGCAGGAAGTCCAAGATGTCCCTGCTGTTGTTGAAGGTGCAGCTGGGAGGCTCCCTGTCTGTGGTTGACAATGTGAAGTCCCCCACCAGCAGCACCTCCCCCTTATCTGCCATTTTGCCAGTGGCTTCTACCAGTACTTTATCTAAACCCCCTCCCCCGTGCCGGAGGTCTGTGATCATGCCGGTGTCAATAAGGGCTCAGTGTTCGTCCTGATGAATGATCCAAGATCAAGCACTCTCACCCTCAATACAGTATAGTACCATTCACCAGGGTGACAGACAGTACCTCTGCTGCCCCTGGATTCCCTGTATCTCTTTCACTTTGATGCTTTCCTTCACAGAAAGCACCACACTTCTTCCTTTCCTTCCCATTCTGCCTTTCCTAAACAGAGTGTAGCCTCATATGGCCATGTCCCAGTCATGGGTTTCATGCACCATGACTCAGTAATGGCCACAATATCCAGGCCGGCCTCTGCCATGATGGCCTCTAGGTCCAGAAACTTATTTTCTAGACATAGCATTTGCACACATGGCCTTTCTGATTTTGTCAGCATGCTGCTTGTTGACCCTTTTTTTCCTTTTCGCCCCCTCCTTCCTCCCTTTCTTTTTAATGTGCCTATTCCCATCTTCCTTTTTCTCTCTCACCGTCCTTCCTTCCTTATTTTGCACCCTCAGGGGTTCCTCTCACCTCAGATTCTCCCTACTGTCTACCTCAGCCTGTGTCTGGAGAGGGCAGTTTCTACCACCCCAATTCCTTCAGCCACCCCCCCTTAGCTAGTTTAAATGTTCGGAGTAACATTTAAACCATCCACCGAGGACTGCGGGTCCCCTTTTGGACAAATGCAAAGAAACACAGAATTTGCCGGCAGATAAGCACCGCTTGGCCCACCTAGTCTGCCCATTTTTCCCTGCCTGTAGTATCACCGCATATCCTATTTGATCTCCGGCCCATTTACCCTCCCGTCCCTTTCCCTAAAATTACCTTATGCCTATCCCATGCATTCTTGAATCCCACCACCTCCACTGGAAGACTGTTCCAGGAATCCACTAATCTTTCTGTGAAGAAGTACTTCCTCACATCTCTCTTGAATCTACGCTCTTCAGCTTCTTATCATGCCCCCTTGTCCTTGAGCACCTTTTCTTTCTGAAAATTACTTTTCTCTTGTACCTTGTTTACCCTGGTGAGGTATTTAAAGGTCTCTATCATACCCCCCTCTTTTCTCTTCCAGGGTGTACATATTTGGGTTCTTTAAGCTTTATGTGCTTCTGTTGCAGACCCTGCACCATTTTAGTTTGCCTCCTCTGAACCGCCTCTACTCTGTCTATATCCTTTCTGAGATGTGGTCTGTAGAACTGAGCAAAGCACTCAAGTGGGATCTTACAACTGATCTATACAGAGGCAACACCAACTCCCTCTGGCTGCTGGTGATACCCCTCTCAATGCACCACAGCAGCCCTCTGGCCCTCCCAACTGCCTTATTGCACTGCCTGACCACCTTTAGGTCATCTGATATGCTCACCCCAGGTCTCTTTCCTGCTTGATGATTATCAGTACCACCCCCCCCCATATTGTACCCCGCCTCTGGGGTTCTGTGCCCCAAGTGCATTATTTTGCACTTTTTTGCATTGAAACCCAGCTGCCATACCCTTGACCACTCCTCGAGTTTTTTCAGGTCACTTCTCATCTTTTGCACCCCACCCCCGGAGTGTCCACCCCATTGCAGGGTTTGGAGGCTTCTGCAAAGAAACAGACCTTCCCTTCCCTTCCAGCTTCTCTGCAATTTCACTTATAAAGACAGTAAAGAAGACCGATCCCATCACTGATCCCTGAGGCACCCTGCTGGTCACCCTCCCTTTCTCTGAGCAGGGCCGCAGTAATGGGGGGGAAGTGGGGAAGTTGTCCGGGGCCCCTAGCTCAGGAGGGGCCCACCTGAGGAGCTGGCATTACCCCTGGCATTAGCGGGTTTGGGAAACAGGAGTCCATTTCAAGTGACTTGTCCGGGGTCCCCAAAATTCAGAGCTGCAGCCCTGCCTCTGAGTGAACTCATTTTACCACCACCCACTGCCGCCTATCCCTTAACCAATTTCTTTCCCAGTTTACCACCTTTGGACCCACTTGTAAGCTACCCAAGTCCTGGGGTTGAGGAAAACTGCCTCCTTTCAAAAATGTTGCCACATTTATACAATACTGGTGTTACAGCTTTTGGGACAGTGTGTGTCTGCTGACTTAAAAATAGAGTCAGGGCAGTATTCAGTATCCTTTTCTATAGCTAAAGTGTAAAAAGTACCAGATATTACCATTGAAAGTAATGGAGTGGCTCAGTGATCTTTTTAAAATGACACATAGCTTGGGGTTTGCCATAGTTACCTCCTCACCTGTGGAATTTAACCATTCATGAATTGTGACCCGCTGTTCTCCATAACAGGACTTGGGTACGCAGGGATAGGGGTTGTAGGTATCAGTCGTAGTTCAGGGAGCAGCCTACTTGTGCTGACAGATCAATGTCCCCATAATTAGATGCTAAGGACCTCCTAGAGCCTTGCATGAGCTATGAGGTCATTTGCATGGGGATGTTCAAATACTGTATGTCAGCTTAGTGCAACAGTGCACACAGCTTTGGGATGCCCTTGCTTACATCCCTACTGAATTCCCCCAGCTTATTATCATGTCATCCTACATAGAAACATAGACTTTGCAGGCAGAAAAGAACGCTAGGCCCATTTGGTCTGCCCATTTACCCTGCCTTTTCCAACACCTCTGACCCTATTTGGTCATTGGCCTCACTCCTTTCCTTCTTTCTTCTACCTAATTTTCCCCCATGCCTATCCCACACATGTTTGAAGCTCCCAACAGTCATTGCCCCCACTGCCTTCTCTGGTAGGCTGTTCCATTCATCCACCACCCTGTCCATAAAGAAGTATTTCTTCACATCGCTCCTTAGCTTCTCCTTTTGGCTTCACTGCAGGCCCCCATGTTATAGTGCTTTCTTTTCCCTGAAAGAGACATACCACCTGCACCTTGTTCGCCACTGTAAGGTACTTGTTTCTCTTGGTCATGTCCCCTCTCGCTCCCCTGTCTTCCAGGGAGTATATGTTGAGTTCCTACAGTCTTTCCTTGTATGGCCTTTTGTGCAACCTCGCACCATTTTGGTTTCCATCTTCTGTACTGCCTCCACCCTGTCAATATCCTTGCAGAGGTGCAGCGTCCAGAACTGGAGACAGTACTCCATATGGGGCCTCATCCTTGTCGCAGACCCCCCACGTTATATGAAGTGTGCACCCTTTTCATTCTCTTCAGATATTTGAAAGCTTCATTCCTATCCCCCTTTACCTTCTGGCCTCCATGGAGTGCATATTCAGGTCAGCCAGTCTTTCCTCATTGGTCTTCTTCTGTTGCATGTGTATGATTTTGGTTGCCCTCCTATGAGTGTATTTTAAGCTATCCATGTCCTGTTTATGGTAGGGGTGCAAAATTACACACAGTACTTTATCTGGGAATGACCTTGAACTTTTTGGCATTAAATTTAAATTGTCAGAGCTTGGACCGCTTTTCCAACATACTTTAAGAAAGGCAGTCTTTTGGATCTTGAAATGTTGTATTCATTTCTATCATGTTTCTTTTCTCCCCCATACTGTTTTGATAACGTAGAATTAAATCTACCTTACCAATGGAGAAAACATGTCACAACCTTACTTGATTAGTATTGTTTGGGGGGGTGCAGACAACGCTACCCTCTGAAAACTGCAATCTCAATAATGTCTGCTAATGGAGGGAGGCTATAGAAACACAACTGAGAGGTCTGAGGAGGGGTATGGGTTACCTGGCAAACTGAAGTATGCTGGTTTTTCGCTTTCTGTTGTTTTGTTCAGTCCAAAATGAAACTTGATTTGTGTGTGTGTGTGTGTGTGTAACTGAAACCGTGGTCTTTCTTTTGTTTTCAAACGTAACTAAAAGGATGGTGCAGGGAGATGGGATTTCTTGTTCTTGGGGATTGGGGACTGTTCCGGAGGGATATGGAGATGTTTAAGAAAGCCTGCATCCCAACTATGCAGGAGCTAGTGTACTAACAAACAGGTGACTGGGAAAGGCACACTGAGCCAAGGCTAGTTTCTAGGTGCACCCTGGGGAAGGGATACATGGCAGACAAGGTGCATAAATCCTGAATACAATACATACAGTGGTAACAAGAGAGGAGTACAGTACTCAAAAATACAGATAAGTAAATAGTAACAGTCCAAAGTGCCAGTGGTGCAAAAGGAATGCATAGTGTAAATAATGGACAAATACAGTAGAACAAAGCACAAAGTACAATATTCCGCAAAGGCAAAAAGCCAGGTGATAAAGGGGAAGCATTTTGAGACTGGGGTGGACTAGTATAAGAGGACCAGAGAGAGAGGATGTCTGGGGAGGAAGGAGCAAGCACTGGGATGGTTTAAGTGGGAAGGGGAAGCAGATGAGATGGAGAACAAGGAAACAACAAGGAAATATAATCCAGTGGGTTTGGCCAGGGAAAAGGAGAGGAATGGGGAGGAAGAGATTTTTGGGGAGGCAGCGTAATGGCCAAGGAGGGGAACAGCAGGAGATTAGGTACAGGTACAACAGGAAGGACTGAAATAGTCCATAATGCAAGTGGATTGATGCAGAAGATAGATGCCTTTATTACTAGGTATTTAAACTACAGTAGGTGTGGGAAAGTGTAGTTCTAAGTGTAAAAAGCATAGCAGTTCCGGCCCAGTGGTGCTGAGGGTTGAGGTGCTGGACACCACACCTTGCTCCACGCTGGTGACCCGGGTTCAGGAATGGACTTGGGCCGTCGGGGGTCAGCAGGGGAGGAGAGGATTGAGTGTCCAGAGGACTGCTGTCCTCTCCTGGGGAGGGCTGGGGTGTGCACCCACCACTCTAGCAACCCCAGTGGAGACTGGGGGAGCAGCAGTTGGGGGACCCCTTGCAACAGGGGTTGGGCAGCGGCGGGCATTCTGTGGGTGAGCGCGGTAGCGTGCTCACCGTGCACTGGAAGCCATTGCACATCCACGCCTTAGGGGTCTTCACGTAGAAAACCACTCATGACATGCAAGGATGACACCTACAACGGGTACCCTCCCCCCAGCCAAACAAAGTCAGGATGTGGGGGCCAAGGGTGATGTGGTCTCTCTCCTTGGTCTGTCCCCCTCCAGGGGGGCCCCTCCATGACAGGCAAGCCAAGGTCCTTCCCGACTCTTCATCCATGGTGGAGGCTGACTGGTGGGGTAGTATTTGAGCGCCAGCGTACAAGGCTGAATCAAGGGGTAAAATAAGCCCCTGCCATCCTGAGTAGCAAAAACAGAGTTAAAAAAAGCATAGCAGGCTTGGGGGTGCTGCATCATACATGGGAGGAGACAGAGATACTGAGGAGGGGGGGACCCTTACCAATCGGCAGGTCTGGGGAAAGGGGGAGGCATCACTGGCAGGTGGGGGGAGGGCTAAGCAGGGAGAAGAGGTACCGGAAGTGGAAATCACAGCAGAGAGAGTGAGGGAAGCCCTCAGCTCCCTTAAGACGGAGAAAGCACCGGGGCCGGATAAATTACATCCCAGAGTGCTGAAGGAACTTGCGGATGTCCTGGCGAAACCCCTGGCAGAGCTTTTCACCATCTCTCTGAGGACAGGGTGGGTGCCCCAAGACTGGAAGGTGGCGCATATAGTGCCTATCCACAAGGGGGGATCAAGGGAGGTGGCAGGGAACTACAGGCCTGTCAGCCTGACATCGGTGGTGGGCAAGGTGATGGAGGGCATTGTCAAGGAGAGGCTAGGGGGACCTGGATAAGTCAGGGTGCCTGGACAATAGACAGCATGGATTCATCCCGGAAATCGTGTCAGACAAACCTGGTGAGTTCTATGACTGGGTGACAAGTGCCTTGGACCTGGGTAGACCAGTGGATGTCCTCTTTCTAGACTTCAGCAAGGCATTTGACTCTGTTCCTCCGTGGGCCTGTTGGATAAGCTGGGAGAAATGGGGTGGGAACCAGATGATCAGATGGATAGGCAATTGGCTCCAGGACCGGACCCAGAGGGTCGTAGTTGGTGGATAGTCTCATCCCCAAGGAGGGTCATTAGTGGGTCCCACAGGGATCAGTCCTGGGCCCTTCTGTTCAACGCCTATGTATCTGACATAAGGACAGGAATCAGGAGTGAGATGAGTCTCTTTGCAGATGACTCAAACTGGGGCGTGGTGGATAGGGAGGAGGGGAGGTGGCCCTGCAGGGGACCTGGAGGCTCTGGAAAGATGGTCTGGAAAGTGGAAGCTGAGGTTCAATGCAGGGAAACGCAAGTACCCACTTGGGGGCCAGAAACCAGGCCAAGTGTACACCTGGGGGGGAGAAATGCTACAAGTCTCGATGGCTGAGAGGGACCTGGGGTGGTGGTGGATGTCAAGATGAACAACTCTGAGACTTGTAGGAGGGCAGCAGCCAAGGCCAACAGGATGCTGGGATGCATCGCTAGGGGGATCACCTCCAGAAGGAGGGAAGTGATACTCCCTCTGTATAACTGCTTGGTGAGGCCGCACCTTGAGTACTGTGTGCAGTTTTGGAGGCCACACTTAAAGAGGGGCATTAACCTCCTGGAGAGGGTCCAGAGGAGGGCAACCAAAATGATTTGGGGCTTGGGGGACAGGACCTATGCGGAGAGGCTCGAAGAGCTAAATATGTACACATTGGAAGAGAGAAGGGACCGGGGGGACATGATAGAGGTCTTCAGGTACATGAAGAGGGTAAATAGGGGAGGAACAGTCAGGGTGCTTTGAAGGAAGGAGGAAGGGGCCACTAGAGGGCATGGGTGGAAGCTGGAGGGGGGAAGATTCAGGGGAGAAAGGAGGAGGTGCTACTTCACTGAGAGGGTGGTGGAGCCATGGAATGCACTACCTAGGGGCTGGTGGAGGCAGAGACAGTGGAGGGGTTCAAGAGGGGTGGGACAGGTACAGGGGAAGGGTTCTGGAAGCAAAATCCAATGCAGCAAGAATATCCGGAACTGGGAAGGGAGAAGCCAGAGAAGGTGAGGGGGACAGCAAGGTCAGCACCCAGGGTGGGGGCTGACCAAACGAGCAGACACGAAAGACCGTTAGGCCTAGTCTGCTGGCATTTTAGTATGTTAGGCTCTCCTGATCTCTGAGATATACACGGTGGGGGGAAGCAGTATAAAGGTATGAGTAATAGGAAGAACCTGGGAGGGTCAGATTGGAGCATAAGGGATAAACAGTTGGGGGGGAGTGCTCACCTATGGAGTTTCTCTTTCCTGAAGTGTGACACTACAACATGAGCCAGCTACTGGACAGTTTACAGTGCTCCTCCACTGTGACATTGCAAAGGAGCTGTTGCTGCTTTTATGGCAGGCTGATCTGCTCTTAATGGACAGTGACACAGCTGGAAACCGGGCAGGCAGTGACACAGCTGGAAGCTGGGTAGGCAGTACCACAGCTGGAAGCTGGGCAGGCAGTGACACAGCTGGAAGCTGGGCAGGCAGTGACACAGCTGGAAGCTAGCTAGACAGTGACACAGCTGGAGGCTGGGTAGGCAGTGACACTGTTGGAAACTGGGCAGGCAGTGACACAGCTGGAAACTGGGCAGGCAGTGACACAGCTGGAGGCTCGGTAGGTAGTGACACTGCTGGTAATGGGCAGTGACACAGCTGGGCAGGCAGTAACACAGCTGGTAATGGGGGTGCAGTTACACATCTGGAAGCTGGGCAGGCAGTGACACAGCTGGAGGCTGGGTAGGCAGTACCACAGCTGGAAACTGGGCAGGCAGTGACATAGCTGGAAACTGGGCAGGCAGTGACACAGCTGGAAGCTAGCTAGGCAGTGACACAGCTGGAGGCTGGGTAGGCAGTGACACTGTTGGAAACTGGGCAGGCAGTGACAGCTGGAAACTGGGCAGGCAGTGACACAGCTGGAAGCTAGCTAGGCAGTGACACAGCTGGAGGCTGGGTAGGCAGTGACACAGCTGGAAGCTGCGCAGGCAGTGACACAGCTGGAAGCTGGGCAGGCAGTGACACAGCTGGAGGCTGGGTAGGCAGTGACACTGCTGGTAATGGGCAGTGACACAGCTGGGCAGGCAGTAACACAGCTGGTAATGGGGGTGCAGTTACACAGCTGGAAGCTGGGCAGGCAGTGACACAGCTGGAGGCTGGGTAGGCAGTGACACTGCTGGTAATGGGCAGTGACACAGCTGGGCAGGCAGTAACACAGCTGGTAATGGGGGTGCAGTTACACAGCTGGAAGCTGGGCAGGCAGTGACATTGCTGGTAATGGGGGTGTAGTGACACATGCCAATAGTGACAGCAAGTGATGGTAATGTCAGTAGATGGAGACAAAGCTGGACATTTAAGGGACAGTAGCACAGTTGGCAACGGGGGGGCACAGCTGGCAATGGGGGCCACAAGTGACTTGGAGCTACCCCCATACACTCACCCCTATTGGACTGGTATCCAATACTACTAAGTAATTAATGATTTCAGTATACCATTTTCACAAACCCAGGATGAGCTATGGTTGGCACTAGCCAACTCTAGGTCCATTTTTATCATGGAAATGTCACTTTTGCTTTATTCTGTCTCAGTCATTCTTAGGAACTTGGGCAGTGCTAGGCAAAACAAAGACCATGGCGCCATCATGACTGCTACCTGCCATCCTGACAGTGACAGTATTCTGTTGCATGAAAATGGTTGTAGCCATTACTTACTGGGGACTGTTATCAGTTGATATTCATGCACTTTGGCACTGAGGAGGAAAAACCACCAGTGGTGAAGACCTCTGGAAAGCCAAAGCTGTGTGGATCCACCGGCTCCTTATAGGCATACTAATTCTGCTATGGGGTACAGTCCTCTTGACCCTCCTTTCCCTTTTACTTGATAATAATAACCTTTACTTATCCAGGTAGAGAACCAACAGAGTTTAAAATTCAGAGTTATTTTCCACGAGAAATGAATCAAAGCTTTTCATTTAAGAGACTGAGCACTCCTCACTCCATTGCTTCCTGTAAAAGCCTGTTTCTTATGTTTGCTACTGTCAGGCTAGCTTTATCACATTACTTTTAATGTACCCCTTTCCCCTCCTCTGCAACAAAGAATATGGCCTCTAGTTCTATTACCTCAACAGCTACAATTTCAGCTTATGCATGTTATGCCTGTGTCGGCATCAAAGCATGACAATGTACTTTCATTTTTATCAAAAGCACATCTTGTTGGTTATTTCAGAGATTGCCAGTTCAAAGTACTGTCCCCTCTCTTTTATGCATTTTGCTTCCCTTGTGTATATAACAATTTAGATGTACCTGCTAACAAGATGATGTGCTCATATATATTGAAAAATCTGTTTTTCACTTGAAAGCACAACAGAAATATTTCTAGTCACATTTTTAAATGTATACATGAAAGATACAGAATACCCTTGTTCTATTTGAAACAGTGACCTTCTGTTGAGATGACTTCCTATGTATTTTAATGGTGTTTAAAAAGAACACTGTTGGCAACAAAAGTACGAAAATGAAAACGTTGAGTACTGTATTGGTGAGGGATTGGTGGCAAGAGAAACTGTCAGCCATTTTGCACACTATACGTTTTTCACTCTGACTGTATTGTACCTTCCCATGACGCCAACCGTTATCCAGCATTTAGAAAATGAGCTGCAGATTTTGAGCTCCCCGATTGGCTGAGAGCCGTGGCAGGAGATTACATTAAGTACCAGTAGAGCCCTGCTGAAAACAGGTGCCAACCTTGTCATCCTCATCACCATATCCTTGTGCCCACTTTTTTCTCTTTGCTACTGATATAGAGAAGGTCACCACCCCGCACAATTCCCCAAAATACGTTCTTCAATCATAAAGTGTTACCAAGTCACCAAAAAGAAAGAATGACTGTTTAAAAATGTTACCATTTTACAACGGTACAGAGAACTGTGAGCTTTAACAGCTTCTCAGTCCCTCCTCATCCAGCTGGCCTTCCATTTGCTTAAATGCTGCAAGTGGGCAGTGCATCTCCGTCATTGTGAGACAAAGTGAAGAATACACTGCTCAAGTCATCACGGAGCAAGCAGTACAGTCACTCTTCACCTGCTTGCTTACGACCACATCTTCGTGCAGACTATAAAATAATAGACACTGTTGGAAAAAAAATAAATAACGGTATCCACAATAGAAATAGAAAGAGAAATAGAAAAACATATAACCCTACCTAATTTGCATCGCATAGTGATGACACTTTGTGTGACAGGCAGTTGTATATTACAAGCAAAATGCCTATCAAACAGTACAGTTCCCTCTACTGGCAGATATACCAGTGGAGGGACTACCTTACCCAAACATGACTACAAATGTTTTTTTTTTTTATATATATATACTGATTTTGAGACATGTAGCACATATTCTAAGCAAGATAATTCCCTCAGGGGTGGGTGGTATGGCCAGTACTGGACCTTCCAGGGTCTATAAGGCCCTCCACTTGCTGCATCTGGTCTAATTACACTTCTGGGCGGTCCCATATTGCCCAATACTGCCCACCCTATTGGGTATTATTGCATGCTTTCAACCTCTTTAGGATCACCCCCTTGGTGTACTGTCTACTGTACTTCTCATGAAGAGATCATTGCACCTTATCTGCCTTTCATGTGCATGTAGGTAGTACAGCTGCACATATAATGGCAAGGACTACTTTCCTAGGTGGAGAGATGGCAAACTAGGGAAAAGCAAATGATCTATAACATTACATCACTATTTTACTGTCCCAGGGCATAGTCCATACTGCCACAAGCTAGTGTGACTCACTTTCAGGTTGGCTGATAGGACCAGTGTGTTTGTTTTTTAGCTCAAGGACTGAAGTAAGTGTGGATCATTATCGTACTAGAAAAGGTTCTATGGTGCTGTGGTGCCACATAAAAAAGGTTCCAGTTGTCAGTTTTCTTTTTGTTGGCCGGTCCCAAAAAATATGAAGCATAAGCTCAGCATGATGGCTTGTGGTACATCACACACACACGCACACACTCCATTGGATGGGAACTGTGCACAAAGGGGTAGCAGCATCTACTTTGCTAAACTCCTGGATCTTTTTTGTTTCATTTCTTATGCGACTACTGTTTTGTCATGTTTTCTTTCAGTCTCTATACTTACGTACTTACAGAATGAATGGCTGAAAATGAAATGAATAAGGGATATGCAGTGGAAACAAGTGGAATAAATGATTTATCCCTACAAGAGCAGTTTGATCTCAGGTAACCTCACAAGTGGCATAAGCCACAAGTGAGGTGTCAAAGGTCAAACTGCTTGAATGCAGATAAATCATTTATTCCATAAGTTTTCCATTGAATATTCCACTTATGCAATAGGAAGGGAATTGAAGGAAATGGGTTTTATTTTCGTTTTCTTCTCATTACTTCCAGTAGCTTTGTATGAAATGCGAACCATCCAGTGCTTAACCTGACACAAAATGGCCACCCAGAACAGAATATGTTAATTTGTGTGTTTTATTTTTGAAATAAAATTAATAGGATTAATTTGTGCTATGGTATCCTAGCAACAGTTATAGGTGGCTACTAGGGACAGCAACATTGTTGCTAGGAAAGCCACATTCACTCATTTAGAGCAGTAGTTGCAGTTGACTGTTATTCTGCAAGTGGGGTGGCTGGACAGTGTAAAAAACATGGCGTCTGCTTCTTGCTTAGCAAGGAAGCGAGGTTACCGCTGTATATTAATGTACTCTGTCCCTATGTTTATTTTATGAAAAATAAAGTGATTTTTTTTATTATCTGGTTGGTCCTGCCTTTTCTGTGTAGGGTGTCAGACATCGTATCAGGTATCAGCTTTAGACTGCAGACTGAGAAAGTGAGACGGGGAGTGTTCCTGCACCAGCACTACCAATGCCTATCTTGGGAGTTCGGCATCTTCTTCAACTTGATACTAAGAAAAGTGTGGGTGCAGATATGATTAAGCCTTTCTTCCTAAAGTTGGCCTACTATATTTTGTCTCCCCCTATTTACCCATCTTTTCAATTTGTCTCTCAATAAGGGCTCCCTCCCCAAGGTCTGGAAGATGGCCCATGTCATCCCTCTATTCAAATCGGGGGACCCCTGCTACCTAAATAATTACCACCCCATCTCCTTGCTCCCGGCCTTGTCAAAACTATTGGAGAAGGTAGTAAATGAACTGCTCAGATCTCATCTGGAAAGTTTTAATCTGCTAAACCCGATTCAATCCTGTTTCCGTCCCAATCATAGTACCTCCACTGCCTTTGCTAAGGTTATAAATGACTGGCAGTCCACACACGATAACAAACAATACATATGCGCCTTGTTTCTGGACCTTAGCAAGGCTTTCAGCACGGTGGACCATAGTTTACTCCTGGTGACCCTGAAGAAGGTTGGGGTGGACAACCTGGCCCTAAGTTGGTTTGCAAACTGTCTTGTGGACAGAGAGCAGCAGGTCAAGGCTGAAGGAGACTTATCGCCAAAAAAAAAAAATACTCCTTAGAGGTGTCCCCCAAGGATCCATACTTGGTTCACTTCTCTTTGCCATTTATATTAATCAAATTGACACTGGCCTAAAGTCATCTAGTATCCATCTCTTCGCTGCTGATACAGTGCCATACATTGACAGATCAACTCCGGATCAAGCCATTTTGGACCTCCAGAACGATTTTGATATCCTCCCAAAAAATCTACTCAACTTGAAAGTCCTGCTCAATGCCAAAAAAACTAAGGCCATGATTTTCTCTCCACTGGCCCCTTATCTCAAAAAAAAAAAAAAAAAAGATTCCTTACATAAGCACCCTTTTGGGAGAAGCCCTGATGATCTGGATTGACTACAAATTGTCCTTCATTGATCACATTGATGAACTAACTAAGAAACTGCATCAAAGACTTGTTATTTTCTTCAGGATCAAGCACTCACTAACCCAGGAGGCTAGAAAACTCCTAGTCCAGGCTACCTTTTTGCCTCTCCTAGGCTATGCAGACTTCCTATATGGCCATAGTACTAGCACAGCTCTCTCCAGGCTTGATACCCTATACCACAGAGCTCTTAGGTTCATTTCAGATGTCACTTATGACACGCACCACTGCGTCCTCTATTATTCCGTAGGCTGGAGCTCCCTTAGCTTCAGGAGGCAAAATAGTGCTATTCTATGGACCTATAAGGCAATCACTCATACATTACCTCAGTACCTCACAAGCTGCTTAACTCTCTGCATCCCTAGTGCCTAGTCTCTCAGAAGTCTTGCCATCTTATCTCTGGCTATCCCTAATGTTAAAACACACATTGGTAGAGCCTCAATAAGCTTTACTATTCCTACGCTCTGGAATAAGATCCAGAAAACCTTAAGGCTCACTACCCCTGTCACGTTCTCCCTCTTCAAATCCTTGTTCCTGAGGACCTTCTCCGAGGTCTGTCATTGTTTCAAGTCAAGGTCTTAACATCATGATTTGTTACTGCTTTAAATTCTGGACTTAAACCTCAACCATTGCCTGAGGCGTCTTTTGAGTCCTCCCTTCTGTCATTGTCCAAATCAAGATCCCAACATCACGATCTGTCTTTGCTTCAAATATTGGACTTAAACCCCAACCATTGCCTGTGGCATCTGTCATGTTCTCCCTTTGAACAGTCCTTCCTCCCTAGGTCATCATGTCCATCCCTCTCCTATCTTGGCCGATCTTCCCTCCCCACTCCCTATACCCCCCCCTCCATTTCCCACCCCACTTGCCAGGCCATGCCTACAGTACTTATCAAAGGACTCTTACATCGCAGTCTTCTTCGCACTTTGACGCTAGAGGAACTGCCACTCCTGCTCACTATGACTCCTCCAATGATGTTTATGGTATAAACTTTAGCTCATTACCTTACGTCCATATATCTGTATCCATGCAATTGTATTTAAATAGCACTACCTCCTGTTGAACCTATTGCTATGTTCTAGTGCAAGTATCTTGTCACATGTGATGGTTATATGTTGTTATGTTGTTGTTATTACTATGTAATTGTTAGATACGTTCACTCAACCTGTGATGTCTTAACCTTCTTGGCAATTGTTTTGCCCCAGGTCCATCTTGTAAATGAGCTTGTCTCAATTATGTTCCACCTGGCAAAAATAAAGATTTTGATTGATTTTTTGTTTTATCTTGGATTTAAAAAAAATGTATTTATTTTGTTTCTGGCACCGGGAGTTGGCTTTGTTTCCCTTTTTTTTTAAATCTGTTTTAAATTTTAACTGGTGCCAAAGTGCGAGGGAGTGTGTGACCTGAGCACTGCAGGTGGGAGCTGTCTTGAGAGGCAGCACTGCAGGCCACAAGGGCAGTGTTATGTCCTTCAACAAATTATAGGAACATCTCATATAGAGAGAAGACAGGGAAAAAAGGTATGCTTTGAAAGGGCATTGCAGAACTGGATTGAGTGAGCTGTACTGTACTGGGGGTGAGTGTGCTTGATGTTGGATCGTTCGGGAGAAACACTGAGCAGATGCCACACATGTCTGAGTATGCAGGGCAAACTAGTCCAGATCGGCTTGTTGATGTTTGTGTTGATATTTATTTAAAAAAATGTATTGTTTTGTGGTGGATGCAGTGCAGCTACTATAGAGGTTGCTGTTGAAAGAGAGAGAGAGAGAGAGAGAGGTGTGTGTGTGTGTGTGTGTGTATGCGCTCGCACGTTAGAAGGAAAGGGAAAGTCGGTGGATGTAGTGCTGGTCGACGGCGGGGGGACTAGAAACTGTATAAATAAATGGACTGCAGTGTAAGAACTGTGTACATAAATAGAGTTTGACGTAGTAACTGTGTATATAAATGAAATTTATATACACAGTTACTCAGATAAACTGGTTTATCAGACTCCATTATGTCCACCCCATTGCATAAATGTTGAATATTAATATGATTTTTACTACTAGTGTAATGTAATGTACCAAGTTAGCATGTCAGATTCTATTTTATTCTTTTTTTAATTTTTATATTCCTGTTAATGCATCACATTTTACATACAAACATTACATACAAAATTTATTTATTTCATTTTGTTGACCTGGTAAGCCCACTGGGCCCAAAAGGTCCCTTTTTCAGGGGCAATCTGGAATTAGTTACAGAGAAACCTGTAGGGAACAGGACACAGCAATGATACATCACATAGATAACAAACAGCAAGCACAGTTTTTCCAGACAGACACAGCAGTACCATAAGACTTACACATTGATATGACATACATTTGCTTTTATACATGCTTTTGTGGAGTGCATAGCTCTTACCTGAATTAGCTGCACCAGCCTAGCTAGTATTTTACTGCCATTTTACTGCCTATAGCATACTTTTGAAGCCACTCTGTTCCCTGTCTCACTTATCCTCACTACTTTTCCACTTTGCTTAACCTGATCACTGCTTGCCATATCTTGGTAACCCCCCACTCACTCTAATTCTCTGCCTCTGTACCTGCTCTCACCCCACCCCCACCACCTCGCCTGCTGGCTGAGGCACTTCCTTGTAAGATTTAGCTAAAGCACCCTCTATTGTGTTGCTAAATTTTGTGATGCCACTCTAGTCTCGCCCAGCCCCTCAGCCATCTCCCACACCTGCCTTAACTTGCTCTTACTACTGTTCTTCTCTCTTCTCTCTTCCAGCAGGCACCTACGCTATGGCTCTTCAAGCCCCTGCCCCACCGGCAATCAACAAGCACCGTGACCATGAAGGCGCCACGGCTCCCCAGCTCAGGACTGGTGCTCCCTAGGACAGGTACGCCAATAACAAACCGCTACGCCCGGCCCCAACCTCTAGACACTGGCCCTGCTACCATTGGCCAGAAGCACTGGGACTCTAGCCACTGATTGGCTGGGTGCTGCCTAGCTGAGCTGCCATTGGTCAGCTCCAACTTCCAGACCTTTCACTGTGTTCTGCCTGGCTCTGATGCACTGACGCTGGGCTGGGAGTTCACCGAGGCTGGCCTGTGGGTACGGCTTGAGGTTTTCGATGCCAAGGCAACATTTTAAATTGTATTTTGTCCTGCTCACCCCAGCCCTGACCTCTATTAAATCCTCCTAAGTCCAGCCCAGCTACTCCTTGTTCTTTCTAGATTGGCTGGCACTACCAAGGAGCTTGCTCAGCTGCCTGGTACTACTAAGGAGCTTGCTCAAGTGTGATTTGCCCTGGCTAATTTGCACCCTGGACCTGGGGGGGGGGGCTCTTTCTTTCACTGCATTCCCCCGGATAACCTAAAGATGTTTCTTTCTCTCATGCTAGTTATCTACCTTGGCCTTCTCTGGAGTCTGCCCATGCAATTACTCCCTACAGGACCCATGTACCATGGTCCTGCTCCCTTGGTGATCCCACACAGAGTGAAGGTGTGCCCTAAATCAACCTCTGCCTCCTATACTATGCCCTTTAATAAGACACCCTTATGCAAAACATTTATTAGTCTGAAAAACAGGCCTTACCCACTCCCGCCCCCACTCAACAATCTAATCCTCATCAGCACCATTGTAAAATCTCGCAGCTCCCCATGCAGGAACCATAAGGGTGCAAAGACTAGGACAAAATGGCTGATAATAAGGCTTGCCTATCTGCTATTATTGCTATCAGGCAACGTCCGCCCCAACCCTGGACCCCTGGCAACTACCGTGACCCCATAAAATAAATGCTCTGGCCTTACTATCGCATCCATTAATATATGCAGTTTGCTTACAAAACTAGACCCCCTCCAAGCCTGGGCTGCCCAACACCAACCTGACATTATCTCAGTGGTGGAGACTTGGCTCAACCCTAGGATACCTACTTAGCTTTCTAATTGCCAGGCTATACCACTTTCTGGCTAGACAGAATGGGGTAGTGCGGAGGTGGTTTTGTGATTTATCTCAAGGAGCACTTCCGGGGACAACTAATAACATCTACCACCTCCCGTGGGGCTGCCCAACTTCTAGTTGTTAAGATTCTGCTTGGCTCTAATGGAAAAACTCTGACCGTGGCATCAGCATACATCCCACTAGGACCCAAGATTCTGGTTTCAAAGTTATAACTGACTACCTCGCAGCACTTGGGCCCAAGACAGAACTACTAATTCTGGGTGACTTCAACATAAATTGGAACTCCCCAGAAACCAACCACTTCAAAGATACCCTTTCTTTTCTTAACGTTACACAAGTAGTGGACAAACTGACTAGAATAAACTATCATACGGGCACATGCACCCTCATTGACTGGGTTATCACCACCTTCCCAAACAGAATCTCTCATCTACTATAACTGTCCTCCTAGACTCCATCAGTGACCACTCCCCTGTCCTACTCACCTGGTCCAACAAACCCACTAAGGCCCCACCCAAAATCATAACAACAAGACTCCTTAAAAAGGGGAAGCTAGGTGCACTAAAAGCCCACCTAAAAAGCCATGACTGAAATTACTTAAACAACACTACTGATGTGGATGCCGCTGTAGATTACTTTGTCACTAAGTTTAATTAATCCTGTGACTTATACGCCCCCCATACTAAGTGTAAAGTCAGAAACTCCCAAAACTCCTGGATCTCACAGTCAATTCTAGACATGATGACACACTGAGACAAGCTCTGGGTCCAGTCCCGAAACACTGGAGCTGCCGTCGATATCCAGATGTATAAAACGTCCCAAAACAACTGTACGTGGGCCATAAGGAAAGCAAAAAGTGTTCACTTTAAAAAGGAGATGGAAAACTCCTGAAGGGACGGCAGGTTTTTCAGGGAAAACATCCCAACCCTAAACGGCAAACCCAACAAAGCTCCCCCCGTCTCAAATAAATATAAATGGTACCCTAGTTCATGACCCAAAAATCATTGCAGAAACATTTAATCAAGCCTTCTCAGACCTAAGTAGTCTGCTCCCCGCCGACTTCTTGCTCCCCACAGGAGGTTCCCTAGCCCCGGACCTTGAAACGTCCATCTTAAAGCCACCACCTCCCTTCTACCTTAAGATAATTTCACAGACGGAGGCCAAAAAATTTATTACTAAGGTACTAAACAAATCTAGGACAAGTCATGACAAACTGGATCTCAGGCTTCTGGAGCTCACCCTTGAAGTTGTACTTCCCCCTCTAACCAAGGTCCTAAACCTATCCCTAATCACAGACAAATTTCCAACAGTCTGAAAAGCAGCGATTGTCACCCCGGTGTTTAAAAATGGTGACAGAACAAACCACGCTAATTATCGCCCCATCTCAATTCTCTTTCAACTCCCAAAAGCACTCGAACATATTGTCTCGGATCAGTGGACTGCATATCTCTGCGATTATCAACTGCAGTGTCAGCAACAGCATGGGTTTCGCAAACAACATAGTACAGATACCGCACTCCTTGAATTCACCAGCTACATACACAGTGCCCTTTACCCGGGGGCTCTTGGTGTGGGCTACCTATATTGACATCACCAAGGCCTTTGACACAGTAAACCATGAACTGCTATTACATCAACTGTCCTGTATTGGCCTCTCACCAGAATCCACCAGCTGGTTTAGGAGCTACCTCCAAGGGAGAGTACAATTAGTAAAAATTAATGAAGTCTGCTCAAGCCCCCTAAGCATCACCACTGGAGTACCACAAGGCTCGATCCTGGGACCTCTACATTTTAGTCTCTTCTTAAACTCACTCCCCCGGACTGTCACTGACCAGGTCTTGCTCTATGCGGATGACGCAGTACTATACTCGTTCCATTCTGACCCCGTGTCGCTGGAGCCCCGTATGCAATCCAAATTCTCCTCAGTGGAACATTGATTCAAGGACTCTAGACTACTCCTAAACTATAAAAAAAAACAAGACTGTGATCTTCTCTTCGACCCATAGCCGGCATAGGAACTACCAACCCTACATTATAAATAGTCAAAGCTCCCCCATTGAACCTGTAACCCAATTCAAATACCTAGGAGTAACACTAGACTCAACACATATAGACCTGGTTACCAGGTGCACAAATGCGAAACTAAGACTGATCTACAGAAACAAGCGTTGTTTTACTCCTGACACCATGAAACTAGCTTTCTCCAGCGCAGTTCTGATGATAATTGACTATGATCTTGTGGTTTATGGCACCGCAACTGCCACTGCACTCAAAAGAATTAAAACAACCCTAAACAAAGCATGTAGACTTGTTCTAGGGTAGCACCACCTAACCCACACCTGCAAGCTATACACCCAGAGCGGCTGGCTTAACCTAGATGATCACATTAGCTATCAAACCTGCCTGCTTGCCAAAAAATCCTTACTGGGTCTAGCCCCCCTGGAAGTTCAGAACCTCCTCAAACGCTCTGACTCTGCTAGGTGAACCAGAGACCTAAACAACCTAACCTTAAAAATCCCCTTCTGTAGGACATCCCTAGGGCAACGGTCCTTTGAATATAGTGCACCAACCTGGCTAAGCTCTCTCAGTGCTAAGCTGCAACATGCAACCAGGCTTGGCCCTTTTAAAACCAAGCTTAGAGCGTCACTAACACGGGATAGTATTTGTGACTGCTACACCTAAACCCTCCCCCCGATCTACCTTTTCTCTCACCTTGCCTAATCCTCGCACCCCCCTCAATTACTTGTTACTGTCCCCACTGTTCCCCTGCCTTCTCAGTCATCCCCCTGCGGCCCCTCCTGCCTCCACCCAATCCCCCACACCTTCGCACCCCCACACCTACTCTAGTAGACTGCTAACTGATCCTCCCTGTCCCCCGCCACTCCCCATGCCTTTCTCACCCCCATACATACCCTACTGGACTGTGAACTGACCCTCCCTGTTTCCTCCCTACCTTCTCCCACACACCCACCCACTCTCTCTAACTCCCCCACCTGCCACCCCTTCCTTTATTCCCTCTCCTCCTGCCCACCCTAGCCCTGTCAACCCGTGCCACCTAACCCAACCCTCCAATACATGCTCTCCCACTCGCTCTGCCTCCACCAACCTACTTCATATCTCTTGCTCCTTCTCCCTCCTGCACCAAAAGCACTCTTTCTGCCTCCCCCTTCTTGAGCACCTCCCCTTCCCTATCTTCCCCCTGGCTTGAGCACCTTTGTTTCCCTTCCTCCCTCCTCCTGCCCCTGCCCCCCTCTCCCATGATTACCCTGCTGTCCTCCTCTTGCCTACTCCTGCTGCTGGCCCTGGCTCCTACCTAACTCGACAGCACTTATTGCACTATTCCTTAATAACGTGACAAAAGGACTGCCTTCCCTGAAATAAATCCTGGCTTCTATCAACCTTATTGTGATATTGGTAATCTAATTGTTGACCATGCATAGTCACCTGTGTGTATTGTACTTTGAATGATCACCGATGAGTATTGAATATACCTTCCACAGTGTACAGTGGGGTGTTGTTCTGTATAGAATTCCATCCCTTTTAAAATGCTGTTCTACCACAGTTCCAATGTCATGGAATGCTATTCTACCCTACTGTGGTAGAACAGCATTCTAGAACCTCTAGAGACTGCATGAGTCAGTTTCATTTTGAAAGCAAAAGAACTCACAAAACACATTTTTCACACAGTACTATACACTATAAAAAATACAGGATGAGCAACTCTATGCACAACCAGTGTGTTTTGCCACCTCGGGATTCTGATTCTCATGGACCTCTCGAGCTTTGCTCTCGAGATCAGAGGGAATCAGAATCCCTCTGTGGCAGTACTCACTGGTTCTGCATAGTTGCCCATCCAGTATTCTCTATATCTGCTTCTGTCGTACTTCATGTGAAACTATGGATAAATATGATGTTTGTGTAGTCTCCTGTTTACTTGATGTGGAACCTTCGTAAATGAGTCTATGACTCAAAGATACTTCCGAGATTGTAATAAATAAACAAATAAAATTGGCAGTATGTTAGTTACAGATTGTAGTGGTTACAGGTAAGTGTTCCGGCCAAGTTGGTAGGTTTTAACATTAAGTTTAGCTTCTGTTGTTATGCCTTATGAGTTGAGGCGTTGCCCTTGCAGGCAGGAAAGGTTCCTAGGGGGTCTAGCGTGCCATGAAATTTCCCAGGCACTTGCATGTTTTTTTGCCAGCAAGTGCATTTTGAGCCCTTTTCTAAAGGAGACCATTGTACCGGCATTTTGCAGCTGGTCAGGGAGTGTTCCATAAGATAGGGGCTGCATGGGAGAAGCACTTTTCTTCTGCAGTTGTTCTCACCCTGGGAACCTCTAGGAGCTTCCATGAGGAGGTGTGAAGCAGCCTTCCTAGGCGCTTGGATGCCCTCAGATAAAGGCTTTACAGTCTGTCTGATCTGCTAGATTTTGCAGCTTGCTGTGTATTTACAAAAGAAACTGCCCCTTCCCTTTTCCCTTGTTCTACCTTCCCCCCCCAACTCCCCTGCTACCCACAGTTGTTCCCCTCACCCTGTTCCAACCCCTCTTGAAACTGTCCACGGTTTTTAGGGCTACCACCCCCTCTGGCAGCTCATTTCACTTGGCCACCACCATCTCGGTGAATGTGCCTCCTCCTCTCTCTCCTGAACCCCCCCCCCAACCAGCTTTAGGTTGTTGCTGCTAAGTCTGAAAAGTCCCTCAGTGCTCACCCTGTTTATACCCTTAAGGTACTTCAAGGTCTCAGTTATGTCTTCCCTATCCCTTCTTTACTCAAGAGTAGATGTTGTGGTACTGGTTCTGGATCATCTTGGTTACCCTTCTCTGGACTGTCTCCAGCAAGGGGACATCATTCATAAGATACGGGTGCCAAAACTGCACATCGTACTCCAGATGTGATCTAGCCAGTGACTTGAATAGGGGCAGAATGACCTCCACCTTCCTGGTGGTAATTCCCCTGGCTGTGCAACCCAACATCCTGTTTGCTTTGGCTGCTGCTCTCTTGCAGCGTGCAGAGTGTTTCATGTACTTTTCTTTCTTTGATCTTGTTACCTACACTCTACCCAGCAAGTATTTGGTCCCTGGATTCTTCTTCCCCAATTGCATAACTTTGCACATTTTTAGCATTGAACCCCAGCTGCCAAATGCCAGCCCACTTTTCTAGCCTAGCCAGGCTCTCCCTGTGTTCCTGTCTTCCCTACTTTGTGTCCACCCTCCCACAAAGTTTGGTCTCATCAACAAACAGGCAGATGTTACCCTTGATCCAGCCATGATGTCATTTATAAAGATATTAAATAACACTGGGCTGAGCACCAAGTCCTGTGGGACCCCACTGGTCACAGGACATGCTTCAGAGAATCCCCCCTCCCCCACCTACCACCCTTTGGCTGATATCCTGCAACCAGCTTCTGACCCATCCCACAAGCTCGGCCCCCAGTCCTGGGTCCTTTAGCTTCCTGACTAGTCTTCTGTGAGGCACTGAGTCAAAGACCTTGCTGAAGTCCAGATACAGGACATCAGCTATCTGGCCACTGTCCACTGTCCTAGCTACCCAGCCAAAGAAGTTAGTTAGGTTAGTTTGGCAGTACTTCCTCGACACAAACCCATGCTGCCTCTCATCCTGAAACTCATTTTCCTCCAGAAAGCCAATCAGTCTCTCTTTCAGGGTGGTCTTCATTAGCTTATCCATTATTGAGGTCAGGCTGACTGGTCTATAGTTCCCTGGTTCGTCCCTTTTTTTTTTTTCTCAGTTGTTTAACCAGGAGTAGCACACTAAGCTGAAAGCTTTTTGACAGGTGCGACCTGCGAGCACGGAGAAGATAAGTGACTTGCTCAGGGTCACACAGTACGCAAGTGGAAGCTATGGGATTCAAACCCAGATCTGGTCTACTGGATGTCACCAGATTTGCAGCTTAGAGCCTTAAACCACTGCGCTATACTGCCTCCTTAGCTCACTCTTATGGAGAGGCACCACAGGAGCCATTTTCCAGTTCTGCGACACGTTTCCGGACTCCAGAGAGGTGTTAAACAGGTCTGCCAGGGGATCTGCCAGAATCTTCACCAATTCTCTAAGGACTGTTGGGTGTATGCCATCTGGCCTTGGTGATTTGTCCACCTTTAGGTCCTTGCGTACCCTGTCTATTTGAATTTCTCTCTCAATGACTTCCCTCTCCTAATCCCCACCCCCTACACTGTTGCGGTACTAGTCCGTCATTCTCCCGAGTGAAGAGTGAATAGAAGTACCCGGTAAGCACCTCTGTCTTTTCACTACCATCTGCCCAACCCCCTCTTTCTTTAGCCTTACAGTCTCATTCTTTATGCTTCCTTCCCCTCTTATATACCTGAAAAAGATCTTCTCACCCACTCTTATCCCCTGGGCTAGCTGTACCTCTCTCATGGCCTTTGCCTCCTTTACCATCCTACTCACCTCTCTTGACTTAGTGGTGTAGTCCACCCTATCCAATTCCTGAGTACACTTGCATTTTCTTTTGCCACCTCTTTGCTGAACCAGCTGGATTTTTTGGCCTTAGCTTTCTTACTTTTGATTCTGGCACACTCTCTAGTGGTCTCCATCAATCCCTTCTTTATTATAGCCCATTCCTGTTCTTCATCCATCCCCACTCTGATCCCAGCCAGATATCCTTGCAGAGCTTCTCTCATCCTATCAAAGTCAGCCCTCTGAAATTCCAAATCCCTCATCTTGATCCTGACTGTCGTCTGTATCACCGAGACTGCGCTGGTTCAGGTGCTTAATGATCTTCTGAGGGAGAGAGATCAGAAGAGACGTTCCATTCTGGTTCCCCTTGACCTCTCGTCAGCTTTTGACACTGTGGATCACTTGGTGTTGATAGCACGCCTGAGGCAGATCTGTGGAATATTGGGAATCGTTCTTCAGTGGTTCACCTCATTCCTCACTGGGAGATCACAAAGAGTTGTGTCTGAGGTTTTTTCCTGAAGCCCAACTTCTTTGTGTGGGGTGCCTCAGGGTTCAGTGCCATCTCCCATATTATTCGCGGTGTATATACTGTCCCTCGGAGACATTATAAGACGGTATGGGCTGAGGTTTCGCTGCTGTGCAGATGATACCCAGCTATACCTGCCTTTTTCACCCGATCAGGATGGAGCTCTGTCGGTGTTCAACAACTGTCTGGAAGAAATCCAAGATTGGAATAATTCTAGTTGGCTGAAGCTGAACTCAGAAAAGACAGAGGTTTTGGTTGTGGACCTGGGGCGTCAGATAGAGGGGTCGTTTGTTGGTACGCCCTCAGGAATTTTCCTTGGTGCCGTTTCACTTCCGATCTCTGAACGGGTGCGTAACCTGGGGGTCATCTTGGATGATAGGCTGACACTACAGTCACAAGTGTCAGCAGTCTTCAAGACTTCCTTTTATCATCTCAGGAATATCGCCAGAGTTAAGCACCTTGTTCCGTCTGACACATTACCAACGTTGGTCCACGCCTTTGTGTCCTCGAGTCTGGACTACTGCAACTCCCTGTACTTTGGGCTTTCTGGGATTGAAATCAATCACCTTCGGCTGGTGCAGAACGCAGCAGCCCAGGTTTTGACTGGGCCAGGTAGGTCCTGTTATAGTACCCCGGTGCTGCGCGAACTGCACTGGCTACCTATATGGTGGCAGATCGCCTTTAAAGTCAGTTTACTGACTTTTAAAGCACTTCATGATCAGGGTCCGACCTATCTGAAAGAACTTTTGGTCCCCTGCTGCTCCGGCCGATCGCTCCACTTGGCCGACGAGGGGTTGCTAGAGATTCCAAGAATGAGTCTTAAATCATCAGGTTGCAGAGCATTTTCTTATGCTGCACCCACTCTTTGGAATTCTCTACCCCGCCGGTTTCGGGAGTGCACCTCTGTGGAGGAATTGAAGAGCAATCTGAAAACCTATTTTTGGCAAATGGCCTTTTTGGATGGCTGATTGTATTGAAATTACTAATCTGCTGTGGTTTTATCTGTGTTTACTGTTGAATTCTAATGTTTGATTTTACTGTTTTAATATGTACAGTGCCTTGAAAAATGAAAGGCGCTTTATAAATAAACTTATTATTATGTCCAGGTGAAACCACGTCATGTGGTGGTCACTTCCTGCTAGTGATGCATCCACCTTCACATCCTGAACATGTGCACGGTTGGACAGGACCAGATCCAGGACAGCCCTCTCCTTAGTGGGCTCCATGACACCTTGAGTCAGGAAAGCACCCTGGAAAGCATCCAACAGTACTAGTTACCTAGTGCAGGAGGTAGCAGGGATTTTCCAGTTTACCCCAGGCGGATTGGTGTCCCCAATTATGACAACCCCCCCCCCCCTTGACATATCCATGATCTTGGACCGCAGTATCCTGTCCAATTATTCATCCTGGGGAGGTGTCCCGTAGACCACCTCCTTCCTTAGTTTCCTCCCTTTCATGGATTGGATCTGCACCCACAAAGCTTCAGTCTTGCCCTCCGTTTCTTCCTATCTGGTGCAAATTATCCCCTCCTTCACGTACAGTGCCACTACCCCACCTGCCCATCCCCCCATCCCTTCTGTACATTTTATACCCGGGAACTGCTAGATCCCAGTCATGGTTTTGTGTGGCCCAAATCTCTGTAATGGCTGCCAAGTCCACCTCTCACTCAGCCAGCAATGACTGTAATTCTTCTGTTTTGTTCCCTAGACTTTTGGTGTTTAGATACACCACACTCTAGCATGACTCTGGACCCCCTCTTACTCCTGACCTGCCCCCTTCTATACCCACTTCCCTTGATCCCTTCCTTCTTCCTCTACCTCTATCATCCCCCCCTTCCTTATCTTAGGGGGGAGAACTGTCTGCCTCCTCTACTAGGTGACTAAGGGTACTGTGTACCTTGTTGCCCCCCCCCCACCCCTGTCAGTTTAAATATAGATGTTTAAAATCCTCCAGTTTTCCCTTCAGGCCCCCCATTAATGCACCCATACGCTTCCACCGCACACCACCCTCTAAGCCATTTGTTAAATTTGGCAGTCCTTCCTTTCTTTGCCATACTAGCCCTCCTGAACGGAAGCACCTCTGAGAAGGCTACAGACTTCCCTTCCACCCTGCAAATTCTGCCCACCTCTTTGACCCTCTCTTATACTAGCCCCACCTCACATCCTGCAATGTCAGTCATACTTAGGTGCAGTATAATGTAAGGTTTCCCTCCTCCCTTTCTCATATACTGTGCTATTAGAGGTCCCATCTTCCCTGCCATTGTCCCTAGCAGGCATTCTACCCTCCTATGGTTTGGCCCCCCCCTTCACAACTTAATCCCTCAATATCACCACCCTGATCCTTTCTGTCCATACTGCTGCCCAGTCCCATCTGCCTCCACCTTTCCCTCTTGTCTCTCCTGCACTCCCTTCTGACCCACTGTCTCCTTCCCCTGTCATCTTACTGGCACACCTCCTATCTCCCCTTCTGTTCTGCCTGGCCTGTCCCCTTCCCTTCTACCCCTCCTCTTGCCCATCCCATTGTTCTCCCATGCCCACTGCCCCCTTCCCTTTGCCATCTACCCTCCCCCTCTCACGTGATCTCACATCCTCTCTTCCCTTCTCCATGCTTACCCTGAGCTCCCCCTGTACCTCCTCCAACCCTTCCCCTCTCTCTGGCCTGTCCTTATTAACACTGTTCCCTACCTCCCCTCGTCTAGAGGAAGGAATCTGTTCCTCACTGGCAGTCTTGTGGCAATGCTCCCACAGGATCCACTCCCCTTCCTGCCTTACTTTTCCCTGTTACAGTTAACTGCTTCCCTTCCCTGGGTCTCATCTCCTCTTGGCCCCCCCCCCGCCTTGGTTCTACTCTTGTCCACTCCCCCTTACCTGCCGTCAGCCCCTATGGCCCTTCTGCTCCTCCAATTGTTAACCTACAAATTCCCCACCACCAGTGCACCTATATTATGCCTCAGCTGCCAAACCTCCACCCTCAGTGGCCTAATATGACAACAAACCAGACATCCTCCCACCCCCAGAGAGTTCTCAGACTGTGCCACCTCATTCTCCCTGCAGGCCAGTACTCTGCCTGCTTCACCCTGCCTCCACTGCATTCTCCCTCTCCACATATTAACCTTTTAGCCCTTCTCTATTGCTGTACTTAGCTATCCTTCCTTACTTGTGCTTCCTTGAACCTCAATACCAATGTAAGGTGACCCAAGATAAGTACCAGTTGCACTCCCCTGCCTGTATTACCCTTGTGGGCTGGTCCTAGATAGGACTTGGCTGCCCTCTCTAGGGCTCCCCAAATAAGTTATATATTTACAAGCTGACCCTAGGCAGGGATCAGCTGCAACCCCTACCAACACCTGACAGTGTTTTTTTTTACTGCCCTCCTTTTACACTTACTTGCCCTCCTTTGAGCAGTGTGGCCTGCAGCCTGTGGACTCCACAATCCCTTTTTTAGCAAGAAACTCTTTCTGTAGTTTATGGTATACCCACGAAAGGCACTGTGTTGTTTTTTTAACATATAAAACCATCTGCTGCTGTCTGACAACATGAAAGCTGACTTCTGAAGAAGGTTGTTACATGGACAGGAAGTGCTGGGGAACATAGACAAATAATGGAAACCCCAGGGATGGAAAATTGGTAACATAAACTGTGTTGTAATTTAGTTGAGGTGACTGCAGTTTTCATCCAGAGTAGGTATGCTTCAAGTCAAAGAAAGAAAAGCCTTTGTCCACAGCCCATGGCAATTTGAATCTCTTGCCATGTTCTCTCATTTCCGTGCCCCGTGCCGGGCCCCGTGCTTTTTCATCGATGTTCTTTTCTTTTACTCATCCTCACTGATGCACTGTATGACCATGCAGAACTCGAACAACTTCTTTATGTTTCATCTCTCCCTCTGTCTCTCTTTCTTAACCTGAGCTTGTTTAACAGCTGATATAAGATGTGATGATAGAGAGCAGTGGCAGATCCAGGATGTTACACAGGGTGGGGGAGGGGTGTGTGTGCTGGGGTGGTGTTCATACTTGACATGCAATTTTTTAAATCTGTATTAATCATTTATATTATCTTCTATTACCATTTTCAGTATATTTTTGACAGAAAATACAAATGTGATCTATAGTTTTGAATATAAACCTTTGTACATGCAAAAAATCAGTCTTCAACAAGGTGAAATGCAGCAGCAACAAGCGAGCAAGTACGTTACAATGGGGGGTGCATTCGCACCCATTGCCACCCCCTAGATCTGCCACTGATAGAGCAGGACTTAGGTACCACTCTGTCTACCCGTCTGGCCCACACAACAGTGGCCATACCCAATCTGGGTATGGACACACATCCAGGCTTAAAGGAGAACTGTCCTGAACCTGCCTGTTTCCCCTCGTAGCAGCATTTTTTTAAGTACTGGTTCCAGTTCTGTTATTGTTCCCTCTATCCGTCCAGGCCTTTGAATAACCGCAGGCAGTGATTCTGATTTACACAGTCTAATAAGTACCATTTTGGAACCGTATGATGTACTTTCTGGCCCTCTTAGCCACAGAATTTTATGATGGAACATGGAGGCATTGTGTCAACAATGGAAGGGCTGAGCAGGGGACATAAACTACATCACACAGTTCTAAAATGGTACTTATTATCAGAGTGTAAATCAGAAACACCCACAAGGATAACTAAAAAGCCTGTGGACATGGAGCAGTAACAGAATTCTGACTCCTGCATTGGAAAATGACGTACAGGTTCAGCATAGTTCTTCTTTAACAGCCGGAACATTACCCCTACTGTGTGCAGACCAGCATGTTTTGTTGCACAATTTTGTGCAGCATGTTTTTCTCACAAATAAGTTGTGGGGTTGTTCACATGACAGCTTGGCACACCATGTATTTTTTGTCTTATTAACTGTTGGTATTACATGGGGGGTTTACATGAATAGGTGGCAAAAACTGAGGTCTGTATGCTAAAAATGTGTACAAAACACAAGATTTAGCACAAAAATTGATACATGCCTAAATGTGTTTGCCCCCAAAAAAAAAAAAATCAAATCAAAGCTACCAATCAACTAACAAGACTCCTGGCTTCAATTGAAATGAAATGGACCTACAAATATATTTAAAAAAGAAAAGTGCAAAAATGTCCCCACTGATTTCAATAGAGCACACCTCCGCACTCTTCCAATTCCATTTTCACAAAATGACTGGGTGTAGTAGTAGCAGTCCAGCATACCAGGAAGAGGAAGAGGACAAGATGGGCAGGTTGTCAGAGAAGAATAATGATCCCGTCCCCTCCTAAACTCTGCAGTTTAAAAATTCTACAACCTGGACAGTTTACCTCCTAAAGAGATGAGCTTCAAGAGGGGGCTATTGTTTAAGCACCAAAACAGGTGCTTGTTAAATGCAGTCGGTACTGTACTGAGTACGCTGCTGGATGTATACAGGATGTAGTAGGAAAAGTATTGCTTTACGTTGATGTAAATTTAGAGGATGATATCTCTGTGACTTGCTAGAAGCTAATGCTATACTGTTGCAAAGGTAAGGGGGTCAGGTTTCTCCAGCGATGTATAGCATAGGGTTCCAGCATGTGCAGTTCCAAAGGTATTTGCTTCTAAAGCTGCATTAGCGTTACAAGTAGAAAGACAGTACATCAGTGCAGCTGTAAGTGTATCAAGAAATACATGCTGCATCAGCATGTCACAGCCACATTGACCTAATAGCAATTAACCCATTTTGAAAATTATTTCTTTGAGCGGGGTTAACTTTGGGAGTGTTTTGGCTTGGTACTTAATTTTTTTTTTTAATTCCTACAGTATACCACCACAGACACTGGTGCCGCCCCATCCCCTGGATGGACCCCTCCCCATCCTCCCTTTTTTTCCAATCCTTACCTTGTCTCTCATGGCTTGCTTCCAGTGGAGGGGCAGGCAAATTTCCTCCCCGCTCCTGACTGCAGGGGAGGGAGAATCCTCTGTTGGAGGGGTGGCTGGTGCAAGGAGTTAGGGCCCAAGTGTGCCAGGTTCATCCTGCATTTTTCTTTTCCTGTCTCACCTCCTGGAATGTTGGCACACACAGAGCCCCAAGCATATGGACACTAAGTATGCGCTGTGCAGAGCCCAGCTGTATGTCCCCCCCCCCCCCCGGATGCCTTTGGTGCATTGCCACCTGCAGTCACCAAGGTGGCAGTGTCACAGCAGAGGCACAGCATCCACTGGGATTCTCAGTCCTCCCCCTCCACCCCCGACAACACTAGCTCATTCCTGACCCTGGCTCACCAGTGATCTGAGGAATAAGGCTACCTCTGGGCCGACAGGCTGACTATACTTATTGTTTTTAGTAGAAAGCTTGAAGTACAGTTAACATGGCTTTTTTTTTTATTTAGTTGTTTAACCAGGAGTAGCACACTAAGCTGAAAGCTTTTTACAGGAGCGACCTGGGAGCACAGGGAAGTTAAGTGACTTGCTCAGGGTCACACAGTATGCAGGTGGAAGCTGTGGGATTCAAACCCAGGTCTGGTCTGCTGGATGTCACCAGATTTGCAGCTCAGAGCCTTAAACCACTGCGCCATACTGCCTCCCTATGTCATGTAAATATGGTTTTCAAGTATCAGTGCACATTAAATCAGATGTCAGACTAGTAAAGGGAGGTGGACAACTCTTGATATGTTATTGACTGCTGTTTTACTACTAGTGGTATTTAGCTACAACTGTTTGTTTTTCTAGTTTCTATTTAAAAACTCTTATTCTCTGTAGATTTACAAAGAGGATGTATTCCTGTTCAAGAGGGGGCAGAAGATTGTTGCTTATGATGTTTTCTATCTTTTTTTCCCATGGTTTTCTACCATAATGGTTTTATTGCTGTGGGGCTTCCTTTCTCTTTAGGGAATAGTACAGTTTTCGAAGGTTCCATTCTGGTCACACAGAGCATCCATATTAAGCATACAGGAAGTTATATGTTCCTCTTTTTCCATTCAGCTTAAAATACTGGAACAGGTCTCTTGTTAACGTGGCATGCTTGCTGTCCTGCTATTTTGTTTATATACTTTACTTCTATTTTATTCTTTTCAACAAAGCAATAACATACATCATTTCTCATGCCAGACATCAATCAGTAAAGTAGAAATATATTTTTAGGAAGGGCAGTAGTAATCTAAGCACTCTTATTTGCGGATGGGGGGATAGTCCATAATGTCCAATAAACCAGATTTTAGTCCTAGATAGCTGCACCGTGTGATATGATGATGAAGCTACCAGTAAATGTGAATTGCTTCCTTTCTCAGAACTCATAATATGGCTTTGTAAATCGCTACATAATACACAGGAAAAAACTTCACTAGATGACAGAATACTTTTAAAAGCTGAAGTCTAAGTCCATTGGTGCAGAGGGTTGAGGTGCTGGACGCCACATCTCCTGTCATGCCGGTGGCCCTGGTTTGGATGCGGACTTGGGTGGCTGGGGTCAGCAGGGGGATGGCGTCGCCTGACATCTGTCCGGGGAGATGTGCCACCACATGGCATCGTGGTGGGACAGAGCTCGGTGGCCTGAGAAGAGAGTGGGAGGCATCCGACACTTGAGGAGTGTTTGCCTCTATACACATCTGCATCTGCATCCTTGCACACCGCTGACTGCAAGGGAGAAAATGTAGGAGAAACAGGGTGCTGCAAGGGCCAGTCCCACTCAAGACCTGCACTGCCACCCAGGCAAAGCCGCAGACTGGATTCAGCTATGGGGGGATGATGGCCCCACTTCTCTGGGCCCTGTCATGGGGGGCAGTCTGTGGGTGTACAGTGGCCAGTAAGTCCTGGTTGAGAGTGGGGTGTGGCTGAGGGGGGCCAAGGGCCAAGGCAAAAAACATCAATATGGAGGAAGAAAGCTGAAGTCCAAAGGTGGTTTTGAAAATGGACCAGTGCATAGTTGTCAGGAACTTTTTAAATGGTTTTAGAGTTAACTAAAAAAAAAACACCTTCTTTTCATCATTTACATTTTATCCCTCTGTCTGACTTTCTGGCCCCCCTCCTGACTTCTGTCACAGCCTTGCTTCGTGGCTTACCCCCTATCACTCAGCACCCATGGCTGGGGTAGAGTCCTTCAGGATGATGTCTCCCCTTTGGGAGACACTTTGGTAGGGAGGCCAGTAATTGTGGTGAAGCACAGAAGTGCCCTGCCTCACCATGCACGTGCTTGGGTTTTCCTTTGCATTTCTCTCAGCCTCAGGCGCTGCTATACGAGAGACGCCTGGGGCATGCACACAAAGTGTGCTGATGCAGAGCCCAGCTGGCATCCTTTCTCCAGTAGTAACTCTGCTGCACTGCTTCCTCTGGTCAGCCAGGTGGCAGTATTGTAGAGTATGTAGCAATCTTTCCTCCACCAAAGAGAAGGGTGTACTCTAGGATGCTCGGTCTTCCTTTCCGTGCCAGTCCTTCAGTGCAGTGCCTTAATCTCATTCCTGAACCTGGGTTTCTGGCATCATGAGTGGCAAAGCTGTTACTGCATCAATGTACAGGCCCAACAAAATACAGTTTTGTTTTAGTATGTCAAGCCTTTGCAGTTCTATCAGTTATAAATTTCTCTTCATGTTACAGAGCTCCTTGAAACGAAGAGGCAGCCGAGAAGTACACAAAGATAAGAAGTCCAGTCAGGTAAGACAAGGATCTTGCAATGCCTGAAATTTGAAAATCAGCCCTCACCCCCCGTAGTAGAACCCAGCAGTTGTTTTTTCCTGTGGTCAGTAACTGTAATCATGGCTGTTTGGACTGTAGATGCTATTCTTTATAAAGATAACCAGGGCCAAATTGACAGAATGATGTTTCATGGGATTTAGTTCCATTCACCGAACCACTTCAGAACATTCAAATTCTTGGTGCAGCACAGTTAGTTAAGGAAAGTGTGTCTCGTATGTTGTCCATTAAAACACTTAGGAGGTAGCATTTGCAGAATCTATATGACAAGTATACCTGCCATTCATCTGGAAAATGTTGGGATGCAGATAGTTATCCAATGACCGCGCAGTGATGCCTGAAAGTAACCAAAAGTAGTGCACCTGGAGTTCCTGTACATGCACACCCACACAAACTGTGCGATTTATTCAGACTGCATTTCGCATCCTATACATGTGTAATTTGGATACAGATTAGTGTCCTTTTGTAGCATAGCCTTCCTCCTAGAAAGCTGCAAGACTAGCTTTGCTTAAGAAAATGTGTTTGTAGATTTACATTTTGTGATTATATAAATCCATTTCACCCAGATAGGATGCAGAGTGTCGTTTTGATATAAATTTGCATCAGCAGATGATGTAGATCTATACATTCAATGGTAGCATCCGCAGCTTTATTGCCCCCACTGCCAGTGTCAGAAGCCCACGTGCACTGAATAAATGGCAAAGCTGCTCCACTCTTTCGCATCCTGCTTGCTCACAGTGAAGACAGTAATTTGCATTGTTGTCTTCTCATGTGGTCTGTTTATCATTGCTATCCAAGTAATTGAATTACAAGTCATTGAGCAGTTTCAAGATGGTGACCCTACAAGACCAACTTAAAATTATTTTTCATGTTATGCAGTATAAACAGTGCACTGCTTTGTTTCCTGTTGTTTTGTCTGTACTACTAAATGTAGAGATTCGTGTTGGAATCAAAAACCTAATGATTATGAACAGTCACTGGTACAATGACATTTTGTCTGTGTGTATCCTAATGAACTGTTAGGACTGCTTGTTGTTAAGTTTGTGTAGATTTTATCATTTTAATAATTGTTGGGAATTTTGTCCTGAACAGGAAGACAGTGCTGATCTCAAGTGCCAGCTTCAGTTTGCCAAAGAGGAAGCTGTACTGATGCGTAAAAAGATGGCCAAATTTGGGAGGGAGAAAGATGAACTGGAGCAGGAGCTGCAGAAATACAAATCTGTCTATGGCGATGTGGATAGCCCGCTCCCAACGGGTGAGACTGGGGGTCCACCCAGTACCAGAGAGGCTGAACTGAAGCTCAGGCTTAAGCTGGTAGAAGAAGAAGCCAACATCCTGGGTAGAAAGATAGTGGAACTGGAAGTGGAGAACAGGGGCCTGAAGGCTGAAATGGAGGATATGAGGTGCCAGTATGAGAAAGAGTGTCTTAGTCGGGACCATGTTTCAAGCATTCCTACCTCTCCTTTTGGGGACTCTTTGGAGTCTGCCTCAGAACTGCATCGGCACTTGCAATTTGTTGAAGAGGAGGCGGAGCTGCTGAGAAGGTCAGTCTCTGAGATTGAGGATCACAATAAGCAGCTGACCAATGAACTGAATAAATTTAAGTTTGGGTCTGACCAGGAGTCAGGCTGGGGAGAAGACGGTGCTTTGAAAGCCAGTGGATCTCTTCAGGAAGAGCTGAAAGCAGCCAGAATGCAAATTAATGAGCTCAGTGGCAAAGTAATGAAGCTCCAATATGAAAACCGGGTGCTAATATCTAATGTGCAGCGCTGTGATCTTGCATCCCACCTTGGACTTCGCGCCCACAAGCCCCAGGGACAGTGATGCTGATAGTGATGCAGGGAGAAAAGAGAGTGACAATGAGGAAAACCGTCTTCTTCAGCCAAAGAGAGAGGGACCTATTGGGGGTGAGAGTGACTCTGAAGATGTCTATGAGAAATCGTCAGGCTTTGGAAGCGGTAAAGCATCAGAACTTAGTGGCATATGCTCTATTGAGCTGATAAGAAACAGGGAAGACTCGGAGTCTCTAGCTAACATTAAAAATGAGGCAGAATGCCTTGGACGAACTGTGGATCGTCTTATTACAGATACTGATAGTTTAATTTATGATGCCAGTCTACATGTGACTAAAGGCTCTGCTGAACAGGGTTTGCAGGGTGATGGAGAGGGAGGCGAAGGTAAGAATGAGCCTGAACTCTTGCACACTATCAACACAAAGATGAAAGCGTTCAGATCAGAGTTGCAGACCTTCCTGGAGAAGGTTGATCACCTTGGAGAAGGCTTAAAGGAACAAATGGAAGACCTCTCTCCTATGCCTCATCTTACAGAATCTTCCAGCTTCTTATCCACAGTGACATCGATGTCTCGAGACTCTCCAGTCAGCAATCTGGGGAAGGAGATTATAACTGATTTCCAGGTAAATTGGCTTACTTTCTCTGCTTTACTGTTTTGCTTTTGGCTGCCACTGCAACAGGGAAATTACTAAACGTGTAGCTTCTTTATTATGAGTTTAACACTGCACTTTATTATAAGCAAAATTTTGCACAGCAAGCACGCTCATATTTTAATGCTTAACTAGTTGAGACCAGCGGCGGTTCCAGATGACACACTATTAAGGCCGTAACTGTGCCTTATTTAGAAAATTAATTACATTCTCTTATTCTTTCCTGAACAGTATGATGCCACCACAGATGAAACATATGTTAAGCTACAGTATGTTTTGCAGCGCTTAGTTGACATAAGTGAATGGGTAGTCGCAAATGCTGTAGCCAGCGAAGGCCTACCATTTCTTATTTGCAATATTTTTATGGGGCACATATCTAAAATGGGAACCACCACTGGATGTGGCTGTTTTTGGCACGGCACAGGCAAGGGTGGAAATGCCTAAAGCCTTCATGACTTGTATGCTTGCTGTTGGTTTGACCCATGCATCCCTCATTGCATGCGCCCCATAACCGGTGTTTGCATTCCTTTTTCCTCTCTTTCTCTTTTTGCTTTTCAGATGTTTCAGCCCATCATTTTGCTCATCCTCATTTTAGTTTTGTTTTCTTCACTTTCTTATGCCACTGTATTTAAGTTGGTTTTTCTGTTCACGCTTTTCTTTGTCTTGTAGTTTTTTCAGTCGTCTACTTTACCCATTTTTGTTTTCTTTATTCCCTCCTGTCCTTTGTTTTTTTGTTATATACCGCCCATGCACTCAACAGTCCAAACTGAGGGATCAGACAGAGTGGCACTTAGGCCAAGACCTTGGCGAGGAGCAAGAAATTTACCGTACCCGAGTCGGCATGGACCAAATCAGAAGAACTGATGGAGACAATAAACACTACAGGCCAGAAAACAGAGACTGTTTCAGTCTAGAGGTCAGTATGAATTCTGGATGCAGTGAAGGTGCAGCGGAAGCCACTAGGATGCAACACATTGTCACAGCTTCCTGCATGACAAAAAGGGATTAACTGCCATTGCAGTTGCCTTGTTTCTTGCAGTACAGTAGCTCTGCTGCCGCATGATGCAGAGTTGAGTTGCATCCTAGCAGGTTTCAGTGTATACGGCAGTTTTGCTTAACTGAACAGTGTGAAAGAGAGTAAAATGTTCCTCATTGATTCTGATCAAAACACTTATGCCTTAAGCTTCTGAACCTTTTATTAATTAGCCCCCAAAAAAAAAAAAACAACATATGTTGATCCTTAGATCTTTCAGCATTTTCTAGGAGTGGTAAGTGAAATTTGCTTATTTTTTTCTTCCCTTTCAAATGCTTCAGTTATACTATCAAAAGCAGCAGCTTATGTCTTAGCTCAGAAGGACTACTGAGGTCAGAAATGCCATGCTGCCCTACTGTAACATGAAAATCCTGTAAATATTCATGCAAAACAAAGTAAAAAAAATGTTTTTAAAACCAAGAAGAAGTGAATCCTGAGGATTGTTATTTTTTTTGTCATATCCTTAGAAAAATGTATTTGATTAACTATTGCTGCTACACACTTACTGCACTGTTTACAACTCTTCTATTTGCAAGCAAAAACAACTTCCACAAATTGATGTCACAGTGACATTTGCCTCGGTGGTGCCTTTGGTGCTAACATTCTCGTAAGGCGAACTAGATGCTTAGTGTCAGCTAAAAGCCGTGTTTCTCTGGACCTTGGTACAGTAATGGGAACATAGATTGCACTTCCAGTGTTTTTGCAGAAATTCTTATTTGTTTTGAAACTGTTTGGTTGCTTTCCACTGCTGATTTTTAAGCCTTTACATTAGCGAATGTTTGCACAGCATTCTGATTCATGCCTGCTTATAAAGCGGCAACGGGGAGGACATGATGACCTTCGAGTCCCTGCTGACCTTGAACTGCTGCACTGTGTTTTGGTGTATCATTGTTTTCAATCTCATTGGACAGCCCCACATCCTTGCAGTTTGACTGCTGTTACTTTTTGCCCTACAGTTCTCATTTTTAAATCAGAGATGATTTCAAGAGACACTGTCAATCCCATTTGGCCTCAAAGTGTCCCTAGTTTAAAAAACACATTTTATGATTGTGCTCATTCTATAGAGACTGCTGATGTAGCTGGTTGTTTGATTCAGACTCCTATTTCCTTTTAAAAAGTAAAAACAGAGTGTTAGCCATACTGGTGTTGCCACACCAAAACATGTTTGTTTACATTTCTTGACCAGCTAAAACTGCATTTTTCCTGGACTCATGAACGCCACCAACACTATCTAGCTACTCATTATGCAGTGGGAGTAGATGAGACTATTGCATCACAAGTGGCTGTGCTGTTTGAGGGTATTCTATAATGTTCAGGAAGTATGCACTAAGCTTAAGTAAACAATTTGGAGCAAAACAAGGCTGTGTATAACTGTACATTCCCATGCATTTCACTCCTAATGAGCAAGGAGGTAGATTAAACAACCAGCAACATCAATGAATTATAGAGAAGATAAGCAATCATAAAATGTAGGTTTGTACCTAGAAATAATATGATGCAAAAAAAGTTGACAGTGTCCCTTTAAATCAGTGATGATTTAGTTAGATTTTGATTACCAGTAATAATAACCAGTGGGCCTAGTCTCCATTTACATGAGTGATCCAAATATCCCTAATGATAGCACCAATTACATTTACTGTTATGTCCGTCTTTTATCAGTAGGTACTTTCGCATTTGTTTGTTGGAGCAGCTTCGTCTCTGACTGTAATGCAGCTGTCCATATCGGAGAGCTCCTTGCTGTTTGCATTGACCTTTTGTTTAAATATTGAATCAGTTTCATTTTCCGGTCCATAGACTGTGCTGCCATTAGAAAGGTATCAGAACTGTATTAGTCCAGGTTCTAAGTAGGTGCCCCAACCCCTCCCCCCCAGTTGTAACAGACTGGTCATACTCGGTTTATTTGCTGAGGGTATATCTAGCACTGGTGCTGTGTGGCTTCAAAGCTCCAGCCCTTACCAGCCTATGAAGGATAGAGCCCTCAGATTATAGCCCTGTGTATTGATTGACCTGTGGCTTAGCAGCTTTGATGGCTTATTGGATTTCTGCAAGCCTAGTACGCATGCTCAGTACACATATACACACACACACACACACACACACACTAAAATGCCAAAAACTTCTAAACCTGCAGAGTTTTGCACATGTATACCTCACATTAGTACTGTTCAAATCTAGTTTTTAACTTAAAAAAAATGAAATACATTTTTATGTGGGTGGTGGGTAAATAATGGTTATTAATAACAGTAACAACCTCCAAAGCAGACATTAAAACTAGATTATTGGTATTGTCCTTGTCCTCTTGCTTTTGAATCAGGACATTTACTTACTTGGCAGTGAGCATCTAGCTTAGTTCCTACTATTACCGGCTTTGCCACATACATTTTAACTGACTTATGTGGTCTTTTAGTCTTATTAACTGCCATGGCACAATAAAGAGGGAAACTGTTATTAAAACTGCCTGTGTAGCAATTTTAATTTCAGCAGTGGTGGGAAAACTGTGTAGTATTCTGCTTATAACTTCATATGACAAGTTTACAACCACTTTAGGTGAACTCACATGTGCCAGAATTATGTGTTATACATTAACAATTTTTGTACAAGAGCCAATAAAAAATGTGTGTAGTTTTTTCTGCAGCTTGAAACCAGATAACATCTTTCTTCGATGTGAGAGTAAATTGCGTGCAGATCTGAAGATTGCTTTGCGTTTACTAGCAGTTAGAGATCAAGATTCAAACCCCACCAGAGCAGCTTACTCTGAGCAAGTCACTCGATCGCTTATTGCTTAAGTCTACCCAGTTCAGTGGTTAAAGGTAAGACCCCACTACAAATAGGATGCCACATGTAATTAATTTAATTAATTAAAATCCTTTTAATTACTTAGCAAAAAAAAAACTTGAGTGGTCGAGACAGTTAATGGGTACACTTCCAAGTCTGCTGTGCGTGAGTCTCTGCTTAGCTTTTCTCCAATTTCTATCCATGCTGTTTGAATCTCTCTGTGCACCAGAAACAGTCAGGAAATATTCAGGAAGATTCTCTCACCTCTATCTTTTGGATTGTAAAGCTCTTTGAGATACAGTTTGTATGAAAGGTGCAATATAAAACCAAATTCATTCCTTCCTTCCTTATTTGATGCTCTGTTCTTAAAAGATATATGCAACAAGAAGTGACAACATGCGGTACACTCATTTGGTGTGCATTTTGGCTCATATGATTTATTACAGCAACAAATATTCTAGTTCACTTTAATTCTCCTCCACTTAATACTGTATGTACTCACTAAATCCAGATCTCCCAAAAAGGGGCAGTAGCACTATTAGTTCTCATAGTGCTAGCCTGCCAAGAACATTCTCACCCACTTCAACAGCAGAGGTTTTTTTTAGAATCAATTCCCAAAAGGCCCTTTATGACTAAAACCGTTCAGGGCCAGCACTGGTATTTACAGTATTCCCTTAACAATGCTGGAAATTGATCATTCATGCTGTCAAGCCGTACAGAAAATTATGGTCTCAGGAGACGTGGAAGAAATCACTGGAGTTACCCAGGATTCAAAGCTACAGGAAACCGATGGACTGTAGTTCGCCAGTGGGGTTAGGTACTAATTCCCGACAATGATTTTTCCCAACATTTATAATCCCAGCACCCGGTAGACCGACTTAGCATTTGCCTGACAAGTAAAGTTACTGACTACTGAAATCCCAACACAGAAATCTGAACAATTTCACATGCACCTTTAATCCCCAAATACAGCTACAGACCCCAAAATAGTAACAATGCTGAAATCCCGAAGCAGAAGTCTGAACAATTTCACATGCACCTTCATGAATCGTGCATAAATGGTTCTTGCATAGTAAAGAAACATTTGGTTCACCAATTGATTGTTGGGGTGATGGCTTTTAATATCACTTGAAAAAATCACTAATTACTTTCTGAGGGTAATTGACATCTTGCCTTGGTTGATGTAACCCGGGTTTAAATGATCAGAAAACCCATGGAAAACATCTGTCTACTGTGTACGCATTTTGTTGTTTCCAACATCATGGCCACTGTAGTGCGAGATAGTTCCCTCTCAACAGGGAAAAGATAAACTGTGCACTGGAGGATATCTTCTGGTCAAGGAGCGTAATCGAGGGAGGGGTTTATTCTGCTGGTGCTACCAAAGCTGAAAATCTGCAAACTGTCATGGCAGGGCTGCTGCTGTTCTTGTTGGTGGCCAGCAGCACCTTTGTAGCCACAGCAACACAATCATTCACCTGATGTTACAGATGTACCAATAGTCTGTGCCATGGCATCAATAAAAAAATGGGCACTGGTTACACATGACACACCTGTGCAACTGTCACAGGCAGAGATGGCTGGTCTGTCAGAGGCGGCGTGGCACAGCATGCCAAAAAAATCCTTGCAGCAAGTAGTTAGGCGGGCATGGCTGCTTAACCTGCCACCTGAGGCAAGAACACTAGAGGAACTAGCAGTGCCAGAGGAACTGCAGCATGTGAATGGGCATCCCTGGTTTGCTAAAATTTCTATCTGCAGTGAGGAGCAAATAATTATATTTACAACCAAACAAAATATGCAAATGCTCCACAACGCAGTGTACTGGTTAATGGACAGCACATTTCGAACTGTTTCCACCATGTTCAAGCAACTCTACTGTATACATGCACTAGTTGGCACGGCAGAAAATGCTCGAATAGTTCTACTTGTATATGCCTTAATGACTGCTAAGTCCCAAGAGTGCAAGCAGCATCATTTTCAAGACTTACAGAATGCAGCCGACGAATCTAATCTAACTGCACCCTTCGTTTATCATCACAGACTTTGAGCAAGCAGTAGTTAATGCATGCAAAGAGAAATTCCCAGATACTGCCAATTGTGGTTGCTTGTTCCACTTCAGGCAAATTATCTGGAGAAAAATACGAAATTTAGGCATGGCAATCCTGTATGAAATGATGCAGAGTTCAGCATTATGATGCAGCACCTAGTTGCACTTGCATTTCTACCACAAGAGGACAATAAGGAGATATTCCTGGAGTTAAAAAAAAAAAACACATGCCCCCTGACAGTACTCCATTAGTTAAATGGTTCAAGGAGAACTACATATTGGGGAGAGTGAGAAGAGGTGAAATAAGACCAGCATAAGAAGCCGTGCCGATATTCCCTCCTTCCTTTTGGTGTGTGCATGACCAGATTGGGCATGGAATGCCCCTCACACAAAATAATGTCGAGGCATGGCACCGACAGCTGGGAGCATTAGTAGGTGGTGCTCATGTTGGCTTTAACAGGTTTATTAATGAGTTGCGAAAGGAGCAAATGCGGACAGAAACGACGATTGAAAAAATAAATCGTGGAATGCCAAAGTCCCCCTAAAAAAATGTTATCTTGTAAGAGGAGAAAGCATCTCCATTGTCCTTAGTAAGAGAGCACAAATGGCAACTGTGGATTTCCTTCAAGGAATAGCACACAACATGACCCTTTGAGTTCATCAGAATATAGAGCCCTGATTTTAATTTAGCCTAATCAATTTTTAACATTTTAATGGATTTATTTCTACACCGACTTTTCAGCGGGCTTCAATGTGATGTGCCCCATTCAGTTCTGGTAAGCATGCATTTTCATTTATATATGCGGGTGGGGGTGGTTTTGAGATGTGGGATTTTGCTGATTAAACATGCTGATTCAAAGAGGGTTTGTGCAGAATAATAGAAATTGCTTTTGTTACTGCTTACATTTTAGCAGATGCCAAGTCTCGAAGTAAATTGAGATGGGTTTGTTAACAAGTGATGTCGGGGAATTTAAGAGTTGGTGAGTTATGATGTCGGGGCAATGAAATGTCAGGCAATTGGTGGCAGGATTTTCGCTGTCGGGATAATTTATGTCAGGATTCCGTATGGATCCCCACCAGTGCATTCAGGTGTGTACCCATTTAAGGCACCATACAGCACTGCAGTCACCGGTACTGGTGGTTCCCTTGCAACCTAATATGTGCCTATCCAAAAGAGAATCTGATTCAGTAATCACACATTAGCAATTCTCCTGGACCTGTCACAAATATGACAAAAGATGCCCTGAATTCTGTTTACTAGACCTGTCTCCCTACAGACTATCAGAGGCTGTGTACTCCTTGCCACAGTGTGTACTGCATTTCTGTAGCCATTTAGGGACCTGCAGTGAGCATCTCTAATGAGTCAGAATGCATATTTGATGCAATTCCATTATCATAGTTGTGGGTGTTGTGGGAGGGAGGAGCGGATTTGGCTGCCGACAGAGAGTTTGGGGGGTATGGGTTTTGTAGTTTACTGTGTTTGGGGTGGGGGAGGAGGGTGGGAAGACGTTTCTTTTTTCTTTTGTTATTTTTCTATTTCTGCAGGAAGCTGAATACTCCTGAATACAAATACTGAGGAGACATGCTATTTATTTAATTTTATATTTTTTTATCTAATTAGTATTTTGGAAAGACCTTTGAGCGTGAGTTCTTTTACAAAGGTTCCATGTCAGGGTGGACAATAAGACAATACACATATTCTGTGGTTACAGAGGCCTGATCATTAGGCATTAAAGAGCGATTACATGACACTTAGACAAATAGGAGAAAAACAGAGCAGTTGTAATAGAGTACTAAGCTATTTCTAATTGGTTGCCCTAGGTAGCACACCCCTGGAAACCTCCAAATCCGTTGATAGACTGTGTCAGAGTAACTGTATAGGGTTTAATGCTATCACAGATGGCAAGAGGCTTGGTGACAGTGAAACAAGGGGGATTGGGTTTGAACCTACCACAGAGAGTGAGAGGTGGGGGATAGTGAAACAGGGGGCTGTGATGGGGAGAGCAGCTCCAGAGGGCTTTAAGTAGGGTGTGTTTGGGGGGGTTAGGGAGGGCAGTACCAAGAGCATTTAAAGAGGACTGATAACACTTAAGCCCTTGGCTAGGTTGGAATGGAGGCGGGTTCTCTAGGTAGCCCTCCTGGGTGCTACCTTTGGGGGTAGGCCTGTATGTCAGGTGGGGTCTGAGAAGCAGGTGCATTTTGAGCTAGACATTAGGTGCTGTTTGAGGCCTGCTTTGAATTGAGACAGGCTGTTGTTTGTTTGTAATTTCATCGGGAGCTCATTTATCCAGAGGGGGGCCTGATAGGAGAAAGCGCGCTGCCCTGGTGAGGTTCTGTGGAATGGTATGGAGAGTGCTCCATTCTTCCTCCTTCTGGTGATGTGTGATGAGAGAGAAGCCTTGAGCAGGTTTCCTATACAGGGTGGGGTTTTTCTGAGGAGTGCCTTCTTTCCCAGGTGGCAAGTTTGGTATTTGATCCTGTCTTTTAGGTTAAGCCAGTTAGTACGCTTCTACAGGGTGCAAGTATGAGTGTAGTGATCTGCGCACAGGGTGAGGCGGCATGCCTTACTGAGTGCAATTTGGACCCTTTTGAACACTATATCAGTAGCAACTCCATAGACCACCAGCCTGTAGTCTATCGTGGAGAGTATGGAGCTGGAGACTGAGATTTGGAGTGCTTCCGGGGTGAGGGATTTGTTATGCCTACAGAGGACCCCGATCTTTGTCCTTACCATTCTGACAAGGGAGTCTACATGGTGTGTATAAGTGAGAGAGTCATCAATGGTGACTCCAAGGTACTTGAACAAGTGCACCTGCTCAATCTGCTCACCAGCCTTATTGGTGATTACGAGCGGAGCATGCCTGCGTTTGTTGTAGGGGCTGGATTGTAGCATGGCCTTGGTTTTCTTGTAATTTAGTAGCAGCTTTTGCCTACTGAACCAGTCCTCGAGTTTATTGAAAGAGTTCTGTAGTTCTGTTTGTAGGGCAACCTGAGAGGTGCTGCTGCTCAGCAGCATGGCACCGTCCACATACAGAATAAGTTTGGTATCACAGGCTGTGGGTAGGTCGTTTACAAAGAGGCTGAAAAGCAGGGGCCCTAGAATTGATCCTTGAGGGACTCCTAGGAGTACATCTCTGGAGCTGGATAACGTCTGCCCGATTTTGACTCGCTGGCTCCTGTGTGTTAGGTAGTCATTGAACCAATTCAGGGCGTTAGGTGCCACACCCAATCTTTGGAGCTGGAGTACTAGCAGAAGGTAGTTGACAGTGTCGAAGGCTTTGGTGAGGTCAATGAAGATGGACCCCACCAGTTTGCCTTCATCCAGCAACTTGTGTGCATAGTCAGTGTATTCCAGCAGTGCCGTGGTGGTACTGTGTTTTTGCCTGAAACCATATTGGTTTGGGCAGAGCAGATTGTACTTATTGAGATATTCTGTGAGTTGACTTGCCACAATTTTTTCCAAAGCTTTGGATAGTGGGGAGAGGATAGGTATTGGCCTGTAGTTTGCCACCAGCGCCATGTCACCATTCTTATGCACTGGTGTTACCAGGGCTGGCTTCCATACCTCCGGAAATTAAGCTAGAGCCAAGGATTTATTAAATAGCATTGTTATGGGCATGATAAGAACATCAAGGGTGAGAGATAGTAACTTCATATCTAGCCTGTCACTCCCCAATCTGGTTTTGCCTATGACTTTCCTGACCATTGTTAGGGCTTCCTTCACCGTCACCTTCTTAAAGTAGAAGGCTGGGTGGTTAGTTATGGGCAGGTTGTCGCAACCGTGGTCCTCCACAGGCAGAAGGTAGTCTGGAGGCAACACTGATGACAGGTCTGTAAAGGCCTGGTTAAAGGCATCAGCAGTGGCTAGTGGATCGGAGGAGGATGAGTTATTAATGTTGAGCATCTTAGGGTGCTGCCTTTGATCTTTACCAAGGATGTTCTTGATGTCCCAAAACCTCTTTCCATTTCCCCATGCGTTGTTATGCTGGGTCTTATGGAAATCAGCTTTTGCGAGCCTGATAAGTTTGGTGCATCGATTGCTAGCTGTTTTGTAGCACTGTAGGTCATACTTGCTACCTGAGTTTAAGGCTTTTTCCCAGAGGCAGTCCCTCTCCTTTAGGAGAGAGAGAAGAGCTTGCCATCAATCCAGCTGTTTACCTCCCACCTAATTTTCCGTTTTGTGCATGGTGCATAGATATCACAGATGGAATTGAAGCCCTCAGTGAAAAAACTAAAGGCCTGGTCCAGCGTAAGTGCCTTGTTGATGGGGGACCAGTTGTAGGTAGACAGGGCCAATTTGAGGGATCCAAGTTTGCCTTTCCGCAGAACCGTGCTCTTGATGAGGCGGGGTAGGCTTTTGGCAAGTTTAGTGGTCCACATAAAGGAGATCGGGGAGTGGTCACTCAGCATGTCCGGGAGAACCCTGAGTTCAGAGAATTGAGTTGGTGAGCTAGCTAAAACCCAGTCAATGAGGGTTCTGGTACCAGCCTTGTAGTTCTGCCTGGTGGGGTGAATTACGAGTTGCGTGAGATTGTGGGACGTGCTTAGGTCTCTGGAGGGTGTTGCCTCCTTACATAACCAGTTAATATTAAAGTCACTGGTCAAGATGAGTTCTGAGCCCTTTTTGAGTGCTCTAATTTCTTCCATAACAAGAGGAAGGCCTTCCTTGTCTTTTCTGGGGGGCAGGCAGGTTGTGGCGATGGTAAGGGTCTTGCCTTTTAGGCCGATTTTGTATTTTTACCACTAGTAGCTCATAATCCTCCACAGCTTTGGAGATGGGGAGGACGGAGCAACTCACTGAGTTTCTGGCATTCAAGAAGCTGCCGCGGCCTTTTCTGCCTATTCTATCAAGTCAAAATGCTTGGAATCCTTCAATGGCCACCTCACCATCTTTGATCCTACCCAACAGCCAGGTTTCAGTTAGGCAGAGTATGTCAGGGGCATGGATGGTCATCCTAGCCTGGAGCTGGTTGAATTTGGCAGTTAGGCTGCAGATGTTTAGCGATGCTATCTTTAGGCCATTCACTGTATGGACCCCCTTGCTCCTCAGGGTTGTTGGTCCAGGGTTTAGGTGACCATTGCCAGAGAGTAGCAGTAGCAGTAGCAGAAAGATAACCTTTCTGGCAGATAGGGTGATGTTTATCTTCCCTCGTGTCTTTCGTCGCCTGCGCTTGAGGTGGGGGAGGTGTTTATACGCCTGTGTTAAATTAGGGGGAAAGCTAACCGTTAAGGTTACAGTTTGGGAGGTTGGCTTGGCGATAACTGTGTATGGGAGGTGCAGGAGGACAAAGAAGAGCCTGTCATTACCGGAAGTGGTAGTGGCTGTGTGTATGCTTTTCTTCCAGCTTGCACCCAGTGAGGACTCAGAGTGGGGAGGTAGGTGTCCGAATTCGTATATGGTCCCAGCAATGCCAGAAGTAGTAGTGAGGAGTAGTAGTAAGTGGTTGCACCCCATGGTAGTTTGTTTGGTGTTGCTGGCCTACTTTAACTGCTAGCTGGTTTGTAGTTGAAAGGGTATATAGTCGAATTAGGGTGAGGTCCCTAACAATAGGGCAGGTTAGAGCAGTAACTGAGAGGAGTTAACTGGAGTGGCTGGAGAAAAAGTTGAGGGCAAATGTGTGACCCTGTGGGTGAAACTGCTTTAAAAAGGGGCGGTAAGAAAGTGGGTCAAGTCAGGTATTGAAGACAGGGAGGCCAATAGCATAAGAATGTGCAACAGTGGAGTGACCAATCAGCTGCTAGGCTGAGGAATGGGGCAGAGTAAGGGTCTGTTTAATACTGTGAGCAGGTAGGGGAGGGGGGCTGGGTGAAAAAATTCAGTCCAGAACACAGCACAGAAAGAGAGTTCCCTGAGATCAGGAAGCACCAGACGTTGGAAATCAGCCAAGGAGCAGAACTGCCAGTCGGTGCCTGGCTCCTCCACTGGGTGTCCAGTCAAAACAGTGGCATTCAAAACCATGAGTTTCAGAGGCACGTTGCATACCTGAATCTGTCGGGGGGTCAGTTAGGTGGTCTGTTAGCTACGGCCTGCTTGGATAGAGCCAGGGCCATAGGAGCAGCTTGGGAAGCCCACAGATGGGCTGTCTGTGGAACAAGGAGGGGAACACAGAGGATTAAATACAGCTAGAGTACAATAGCAAGCTCAGTGGGGGGCAGGCAGTGGGGAAGGACAAAGCATGAGGTAAAGAGGTGGCAAATGCAGGGCAATTATTTAGAGAGAGAAGAGGAGTTAACGGGTTGGGGGGTTCTGTGCTTTGGCACCAGGACATCTGAAGAGGACAGCAGCAGCGGGGGGGGGGTGTAAAGGAAGGGTTTGTAGGCAAGGCAGAGAAGAAATTAAGCTGTTTCGAGAAACAGCATTACAAGTGGGTAGGAGAAATTAATCATTAGCAGAGTGACCAGTGTAGGGAAGGGGACAGGGTTTGTCAGTAGGGCAGAGATGGAAAACTGCAGCAATCTTGCTCAGTAGCTAGGTCTAAGCAGTCAAACATCAGCTACTATATAATACAGTTTGTCCAGCACTAGTCGCACAGCAGCATGTAACACCGAGAGGCTAGACTAGTGGCTTGTAATAGACTAGCTAAACTGGCAGGTAAAGTAAGACCAATTGATGCATAACATAAGTAAATTACATTTACAAAAATTTAGTCCAGAACACAGTACAGAAAGATATTTCCCTGAGACCAGGAAGCGCCAGGTGTTGGAAAATCAGCCAAGGAGCAGAACTGCCAATCAGTGCCTGGCTCCAACACTGGGCATCCAGTCAAAACAGCGTCGTTCAAAACCATGAGTTTCGGAGGTCCGGTGCGTATGTGAATCTGTCTGGGGGTCATTCGGGTGGTCTATTAGCTACGGCCTGCTCGGAGAGAGCCAGGGCCACATGAGCAGCTTGGGAAGCCCGCAGATGGGCTGTCTAAATCTACCCAGGGGTCAGTCAGGTGGTCTGTTAGCTGCAGCCTGCTCAGAGAGGGCCAGGGCCACAGGAGCAGTTTGGGAAGCCCACAGATGGGCTGTCTGAATCTGTCCGGGGGTCAGTCAGGCGGTCTGTTAGCTGCGGCCTGCTCGGAGAGAGCCAGGGCCACAGGAGCAGCTTGGGAAGTCCGCAGATTTATGGTATTCTGAAAATATTATTCAGCCCAAGTACAGCCCTAGTCAAATTGTATATATAATAACAATATATTATCAGTCAGTGGACCTTGTCCTCAGAGCTTTGAAAGGGACAAGGCTCAAAGGCAACTGCTCTGGTTATGTGCCACCTAATAAACTTACTCCACAGATTTATTTACAGTCAGTGTCCCACCATACAGTCATCAGCTTATCACTTTCAAACACACCACATGGAAATCCTTCTCTTAAAATATTTCTGTTGCTGAAATTATTTAAAAAAAGAAAATATGTCAAAAAGACCCAAGTCAGAGGTGCTTCCAGGTAGGGAGTGAGCGGTGTGCTGCATGTCCACTCCTAAACATTGACCTCTCAAGTTCCTTCAAAGGGCTGTTGCAGATGTGAGCACCATGCAAGGAATCTGTATGGGTGGAGGCAGAATAATGGCTGCTAATGCCCTCTGTGATGGCTGTGCAGTAGCTGTGCCGTGGTTATTGGGGCGGAGAGGTCCCTAGTTGTTTCCCAATAGGGGAGAGGGTCATGGAAGAGAGACATAAAAAGAAAATCTACATGAGGATGAGCCAATTCAATTTCTTTCTGAAATGATAGGAAACCATGTTGAAGAACGCTTTAACAGACAGCGTAAAAAACAATTCCCTGTGAACAGCATGGTGTGTATGATACAAGCCACTTAAAGAACGTTGGAAAGAAGGTTTTCCCTTTTAATTATTTTTTTATTTTCATCATGTTGTTTATCCTCCTGTCCCTTTCGGTTGTGACCTCCTTCTGCCGGTGAACCCCCAGCCCCATCACCCACTGCCCCCGGAACTTACTCCCATCTACTCATTTTTACCATGATGGGTGACTAGATGGCTAGTAGGTGGTGTGGGTTCCACTCTGTTTCTGCCCAATCCCTGGCTGGCATTCATGCCATGGTGCGCACATACGGGGTAAAAGATGCTGCATGCTGCCTTGTCACCTAGCCTCCACTAGATGGCAACCAAGTAGCGGTGTGCACTGCCCCCTCCACAAAGGAGAGCCATCATTGGATACTTAATCCTCCTTTTCCTAGCCATCCCCCGAGTGGCCCTGCTCCTTTCCTGAACCTGGATCACCAGTGTGGCAGGTCGTAAGGCTGCCATCACCTTGGCCTGCTACACCACTGGGCTGGCTACTTATTTTACAGTTGTTGGCTGGGAAAGGTACATTGAGCCAAAGCTCATTTCTTGGTGTGACCTGGGAGCATTAGGGAGGTTAAGTGACTTGTTCAGGGTCACACAGTATGTAAGTGGAGGTTGTGGGAATCAAACCCACATCTGCTGGATGGTTTAAGTTTGTTCACAGCTCATTGTTCTAACCTTTAGGTGATACAGGCAGCCCTTCTGGCTAAGTGCCTGTGTGTGAAGGGGGTGAAAATTTGTGCATGGCCTGTTTGGCACCACTTTTACACACAGGACGTCCACCCCGATTGTTCTTTGAGTACAGCTAAGGCATCCTCCACCACTCCTGCTGCTGCACACACTGAATTATGGACTGTATGTGGCATGAGGGTGATCTTTTTTTTTTTTTAGAATAGGGCCCTTAAAGCTTTTAAATTATTGAAGTGGTTGTCATTTATAAACGTAATTTCCTTGCTTGTCCTTCCTTCCAACGTGTAAATTTTAGAAATGGCAACTACATGAATAGGAGAACCAGAGAGACACATGGGAGGGATGCAAAAACATTCCAGTTTAGGTTTGCACATTTGCAGAAACTTCTTGGGCCCAATATTCAAAACTTTGCCCGGGTGCAAAACTAAGTTTGCCTACACAAACCGGGTTTTGTGCAGAAGGGCAATATAAAACACCACCCTGGTAGTCTAATGGTCCCTCCTTCCCATCCTCCAATAACCGTCCTGTTCTTCTTAAACTATATACCTGGTAGTCTAGTGGTCCCTCCCCGTCCTCCGATCGCCATCCCAGTCTTGTTAAATTATATCCCTGATAATCTGGTGGTCCCATCCCCATCACCGATCACTGGCCCAAGAAGTACATATACAAATAACGAAACGTATTCCCTGATGTTAGTGTTCTCCCCCACCAGATTCCCTGATCGCTGGCCTGTCATAAAATAAATAGATTCCCTGGTGACTAGCAGTCCCTCCACTCACCCAAGCACCCAACCCATGTATCTAAAACAGATGCATTGGTGTCCAGTGGTCCCCTACCCGATCACCCATCCAATATATACATACAACATTCCCATTGGTGGCCAGTGGCCTCCCCACAATCTCGATCCTTATGATGCAGTTCTCCATCCTGAGTGGTCCAAATGGACCCCCATCCTGGAAGGATTGTCCCTCCACCCCACTCCCCCATTCCAACTCTACTCCAAGCTGGCGACCAGCAAAGCCCTCCGCACACCTCCACTGACAGTGGTAACTGTCAGTCACTGCCATTGAGTGCATACCGTATACAGTATGCGCTCACTGACAGTGACTGACAGCTACAGCACGTGATGGATACACTACACGCTCATTGAGAGCTCAGTTGGCGGCCAGTCATGGAGGTGAGTGGAGGGCTGTGCTGGGCACTAGGTTGGGGTTGAGTTGGGGGTCGGGGTGGTGGGACGATCCCTGCCAGGTTGGGGGGTCCACTAGACCACCAGGATGGGGAGCTGTATCATACAAGGGATCGGGGATGGGAGGATACACTGGTCACCAATGGTAGTGTTGTATGTACGTATTGAACGTGGGATCACTGGACACCAATGCAACTGTTTTAGATATATGAGATGGCTGATCGGTTGGGGGAAGGGACCGCTAGCCACCAGAGAATCCAGTTATTTTATGACAGGCCAGTGATCGAGGAACTGGGGGGGGGAGAACACTGCCATCAGGAAATGTGTCTCGTTATTTGTATATTTTCTTCTTGGGCCAGCAATCGGTGAGGGGGGAGGGACCACTAGACTATCAGGGATCTAATTTAACAAGACCAGGACAGTGATAAGAGAACAGGGAGGGGGGGAAGGACCACTAGACTACCACGGACATATTTTAAGCAGCCGGGAGTGATGATAGGAGAACAGGGAGGGGCCACTAGACTACCAGGGGCATATTTTAAGCAGGCCAGGGCAGCGATCGGAGAATGGGAGGGGTGAGGGACCAATAGACTACCAGGGTTTTATTTTAACAAGAATGGGACGGTGATCAGAGGATGGGGGGGGGGAAGGATCACTAGGCTACCAAATATAGTATAACAAAAATGGGACAGCGATCAGAGAATGAGGAGGAGGGAGGGACTGTGACAAGATTGAATAGGACCCTGTCTCAGTTGTTATGGAGAGTTTGAATACAGGGATCTATTCTGTTCTTTCCTTTCCTGTCTCTTGTCTGTCTGGTTGCACAACCAGATTTTCCTGTGAGACCTAGGATTTGATCACCCCGACAGTCTCACAGTTCTTTGCCTCTCGCTATCTCTCTACCCTCACTTGCTGTTTCTGTCTTTTCCTCCCTTCCATATCTGCTGGTATAAAAATATATGCAAATCATTATGTTGAAATGTAATATATTGGGATCCCTTTGTTTAGAAATTGTATAGTGTTACTGTTGAAATGTATATAATTATAGTTTGAGATGATTGCATAAAGCTATTGGGAACTCAAGGGGTTAACCTGAGAGCAGTTTTTAAGCCCTTTTTCAGAAGCTGTGGAAAAGGGGCCTCAGTTCTGGGACAGTGTGTTCTTGCTGCACCTGCTGAAACATACAAGAACATTTTAGAAAAAAACAGGATTCTTGTTGGGGGGGTTGCAAAGACTTATAAGAGAGAGAAAGAGCTGCAATGTTTTGGGAGTCATACAGAGATTGAAGGAAAATTCAAATGGATGTTCTCTGTTTATTCTGCCTTTGTAAATAGTTATTCTGAACAATTTTTTTTATGTTACTGCTAGTACTAATAAACACTTTTTGTGAATTCTACAACTGCTTCTGTTTTTTCCTATGCTTCCTGACCTGTACCTCAACAACAGGGACCACTAGACTACCAGGGACATATTTTAAGTAGAACAGGCCGGCGAACGGTGAAGCGGGAGGGACCACTAGACTACCATAGAAACATAGAATTTCATGGCAGAGAAGGACCGCTTGGCCCACCTAGTCTGCCCATTTTCCTACCTAACAGATAAGCTGCAGATCCTAGTTAACCAACAGCTTACTTCCTCTTACCCCCCACTAGGACTGCCTTATGCCTGTCCCATGCATTCTTGAAGTCCTCCACTGTTCTTGACTACACGACCTCCTCAGGGAGGCTGTTCCATGCATCCACAACCCTCTCAGTGAAAAAATACTTCCTCACATTACCCCTGAGCCATCCTCCTCTATCTTCAAATTGTACCCCTTGTTCTTGCACATCTCTTTTCCTGGAAGATGCTACCTCTTGGACTTTGCTAATTCCTTGAGGTACTTGAAAGTTTCTATCATGTCCTCTCTCCTTCTTTCCTCAAGAGTATACATATTAAGCTCCTTTAGTCTTTCTTCAGATATGTCTTCTGGTGCAGACCCTGCACCATTTTGGTTGCCTCCTCTGGACAGCCTCCACTCTGTCTATGTCTTTGGAGATGGGGTCTCCAGAACTGCACAGTACTCCAGATGGGGTCTCACCAACTGTCTGTACAGAGGGATAACAACTTCCTGTTTTCTACTATTGATGCCTCTTCCTATGCATCCCAGTATCCCCCCAGCCTTCCTTATTGCCTTCTCACATTGCTTGCCCACCTTTAGGTCATCTGATATAATTACCCCCAAGTCCCTTTCTGTTTTTACTGTTGTCAGTATCTCACCCCCCATTGTGTACGCTTCCCCTGGGTTTTTGTTTCCCATGTGCATTACCTTGTACTTCTTTGCATTGAATCTGAGCTGCCATACATTTGACCATTCCTCCAACCTTGCCAAGTCCCTTCTCATCCTTTCCACTCCATCTTGTGTATCAACCCTGTTGCAGATCTTTGTGTCATCTGCAAAGAGACATACTTTCCTTCCAGTTCCTCTGCAATGTCACTTATAAAGACATTAAAAGGACCTGTCCAGTACTGAACTCCTGCGTACCCCACTAGTAACCCTCCTTTCTTCACTGTGTACTCCATTTACTACTACCCTTAAGGCCCTATTGTTCTAGCCAATTTTATCCAGGCTACCACCTTGGCACCCACTCCAAGGCTGGCTATCTTGTGTATTAATCTTTGTGTGGACTATATCAAATGCCTTGCTTGAAATCTAGGTAGGCCATGTCCACAGCCCTCCCTGGTCTACTACTTTGGTCACCCAGTCAAAGAAATCTATTAGGTCGCCTGACATGACCTTCCCATTGTGAATCCATGCTGTCTTGGGTCCTGTGCCCCACTGGCTTCTAGGTACTCAACAGTTCTTTCCTTCAAGTGATTCCACATTTTCCTACCACTGAGGTCAAACTAACTGGTCTGTGGTTTCTGCCTCTGTCCTGCTCCCACTTTGTGAAGAGGAATCACATCTGCCCTCCTCCAGTCCTCGGGTACCACCCCATCCTCCCATGATTTGTTAGAGAGTAGTCAGCGGTGTCACTAGTTCTACCCTTAGTTCTTTTAGAATTCTTTGGTGAATCCCATCAGGCCCCATTGCTTTGTCCACCTTCAATTTTATTAGTTCTTTCAGAACCCTTTGTTCTGTAAATGGACTGGTATCGACCCCTGTCTTCAGAGTGTTTCTCTTGTTTGGTTTAGGTAACTCCCCCTCCTCTTCCTTTGTGAATACTGAGCAGAAGTATTCGTTCAGTATCCCTGCTTTTTCACTGGCACCCTCTACCCGCATTCCCTCCCCTTTATTAAGCTTCAGTATCCCTCCTTTGGTCTTTCTTCACTCCCTAATGTACCTATAAAAGGTCTTATCCCCCTTCTTAACAGAATTGGCTATCCTTTCCTCGGTTTGGGCCTTTGCTATTCTGACTGCCTTCCCAGCCTCTTTCTGCTTTAACTACATAGAAACATAGAAACATAGACTTTGACGGCAGATAAGGACTGCTAGGCCCATCTAGTCTGCCCATTTCCCTACCTACAAGGTAGGCCGCAGATCCTAGTTAACCAACAGCCTATTTCTTCCTACCCCCCACAAGAATTGCCTTATGTCTGTCCCATGCATTCTTGAATTCTCCCACAGTTTTAGACCCCACAACCTCCTCAGAAGGCTGTTCCATGCATCCACTACCCTCTCTGTGAAATAATACTTCCTCACATTGCCCCTGAACCGCCCTCCTTCTATCTTTAAATTGTGTCCCCTTGTTCTTGCAAGTCTCTTTTTCTGAAAGATGCTACCCTCTTGGACTTTGTTGATTCCACTGAGGTACTTAAAAGTTTCTATCATGTCCCCCCTCTCCCTTCTTTCCTCAAGGGTATACATATTAAGCTCCTTTAGTCTCTTCTCACACGGCTTCTCTTGCAGACCCTGCACCATTTTAGTGCCCTCCTCTGACTGCTCTCTATCCTGTCTATGTCCTTATGGAGATGGGGTCTCCAGAACTGGACACAGTACTCCAGATGGGTCTCACCAGCTGTCTGTACAGAGGGATAACAACTTCCTGTTTTCTGCTGATGATGCCTCTCCTATACATCCCAGTATACTCCCAGCCCTCCTACTGCCTCTTCACATTGCTTGCTAACCTTAAGGTCATCTGATATGATTACCCCAGGTCCCTTCCTTTTTGTTGTTGTTACTACCTCCCACCCATTGTGTTTCTTCCCTGGGTTCTTGTTTCCCAGGTGCATTATTTTGCACTTCTTTGCATTGAATCCTAGCTGCCATACTTCTGACCATTCCTCCAACCTTGCCAAGTCCCTTTTCATCCTTTCCACGCCTCCTTGTGTATCAACCCTGTTGCAGATCTTTGTGTCATCTGCAAAAGGCAGTACTTTTCCTTCTAGTCCCTCTGCAATGTCACTGATGAAGACATTAAAAGGACTGGACCCAATACTGAACCCTGCAACTTCCATGTAACCCCCTTTCTTCAGAGTGGACTCCATTTACAATACCTTCTGTGTCCTGTTGTCCAGCCAATGTTTTATTTGCTACCACCCTGGGTCCCACTCCCAGGCTGGTTAATTTGACTAATAATCTTTTGTGGGACTGTGTCAAATGCCTTGCTAAAGTCTAGGGTAGGCCATGTCCACAGCCCTCCCTGGTCTACTACTTTGGTCACCCAGTCAAAGAAATCTAATAGATTTGTCTGACAGACCTTCCGCTGTGAACCCATGCTGCCTTGGGTCCTGTGCCCACTGGCCTCTGGTACTCAACTATTCTTTCCTTCAGAGTGACTCCATCACTTTCCCTACCACAGAGGTCAGACTGACAGGTCTGTAGTTTCCTGCCTCTGTCTTGGTCCCACTTTTGTGAAGGGAATCACATCTGCCTTCCTCCAGTCCTGGGGTACCACACCATCCTCCCATGATTTATTAAAAGAGTAGCCAGTGGTTTCACTAGTTCCTCCTTAATTCTTTTAGAATTCGGGGTGAATTCCATCAGGACCCATTGCTTTGTCCACCTTCAGTTTTAGGAGTTCTTGCAGAACCCTTTCTTCTGTGAAAGGACTGGGATCGACCCTATGAAGAGTGCTTCTGTTAATTGGATTAGGCACTTCCCCTCTCTTTTGGAATACTGAGCAGAAATATTCAGTTCAGTATTCCTGCTTTTTCACTGTCCCCTCTGCCCACCCAACGTTCATTCTATTCAGCCTCACTATCCTCCTTTGTCTTTTCTACCGCTGATGTACCTATAAAGGTTTTATCCCCTTCTTAACTGAGTTGGCTATCTTTTCCTCAGTTTGGGCCTTTGCTATTCTGACTTCCTCCTGCTTCCTTCTGCCTTAACTGGTACAGCTCTGTCCTGCTCCTTCTGTGTTTCCTTATACTTCCGGAATGCTATCTTTTTCTTCCTGACTTTCACAGCCACCTCTTTTGAGAACCATAGTGGCTTTTTCTTTCATTTTGATTTGTTTATTTGCTTCACACAAAGGCTTTTGTTGCCTCTGTGATGGCAGTTTTGATAATTCCCCATTGTTGCTCCACACCTCCTTCTAGCCTGTTTGCTAGTGCTTTTCTGAGGCATTCTCTCATCTTGCCAAAGTCAGCCCTCCTAAAGTCCAGTACCCTCACTTTTGTATGGCTTGACTCTGTAGTTGAGTTTAACGTGAACCACACTGTTTGATGGTCACTTGTCCCCAGATGGCAACCCACTTCTAGATCTGAGATCCTCTCACTGCCCCGTTTGAGAGTCACGAGGTCTAAGATTGCTCCCTCACGAGTGGGTTCGAAACTAGCTGTCTAATGCCTGCCACCTGTAGGCATCAAGAATGGCCCTGCTCTTGGATGTGGCTGCAGCAAATGTGCTCCAGTTAACATCTGGCATATTCAGGTCTCCCATCAACAGTATCTCCCTTCTCTGCCATTCTAAGAATGCCTTCTATCATATCCTTGTCCATTCCTTCCCCTGACATGGGGTCTGTACACAACCCTGTGTGGATTGTGATGCCCTTTCCAGTCTCCAAGGTGACCCACAGTGCTCCTCTCCTCCCTGTTTACTCTTTTGTTCAGTTGCTTTATCCCTTCCTTTACATAGAGAGCTACTCCTCCCTCTTCTTCTCCCTGCCTGTCTCTCCTGTGGTTATGTACCCTGGTATGTTAACATCCTAGTCATGGTTCTCTGTGTACCATGTTTCTGTGACTGCTCACGATATCCAGGCATCCCTCTTCCATTAAGGCCATCAGCTCAGGGAGCTTGTTGCCCAGACTACGGGCATTGGTACTCATTACCCTCCATTTCCTGATGGCCTTACTCCCTTTGCCCCATCCCTGTCCTTCTTGCCTTTGTCACTTTCTCCATTTACCCTGCCCTTCTCCCTATCGACACCTCTATGTTGGTGTTTGCCGACTCACTACCAGCGATTATTTGGGGGCTAGGATTTTCCTGCTCCTTTCCAGTGCCTCCCCCCTTGGCTAGTTCAAAAGCTTGCCAATGAAGCATTTAAACCTATCACCTATGATCCTGGTTCCCCTCCCGGACAGATGCAGCCCATCATGCCAGTATAGGCTTGCATCACTCCAGGTGGACCCCCAGTCCCCAATGAGGCCAAATCCCTGAGCTCCACACAGTTTTCAACCACAGATTGAATCCCATGGTGTGGAACACCCTCTCTATGCCATAGATGGGTAACACCTCCGAGAAGGTTACTGCAGTGCTACTTGACTAAGGCCACTCCCAATTCCACAAACTCTTCCTGCACTTCTCTAATCCCTTTCTTGCCAGATCATTTGTCCCTAGGTGGACAGTGACATCCAGCTCCTCCCTGTGCAGCTGCTCTGGCAATCCTGAGGATTCGCTCCCTCTGTCCCTCCAAGCCATGGCACCAGGCAGGCACCTTACCTCCCTCTCCCCTTCCTACCCCAGTTCTACCTTCTTAACAATGGAGTCCCCCACCAGGAGTTGTTTCCTTCCCCTGCAGGGTCCCCTGTCACCCTCCTGTGGGTCTCCTTTGTGGAGGTTCCCAGCATCCTCCTTGGTCTCCACTGTGGGTGCCTCCATAGGGGAACCACACTTTGCCACTATGGCATAGGAATTGTGGAGAGGTACAACTGGAGGGATGTGCCTCTGTTCCTCCACCCTCACCCTCCCTGAGCCCACTGTGGTCCAACCGCTCCTCTTTCTTGGCAACCTCTGAGGCAATGGCAGTGGCACTGGTGGTCCCTGGATGGAAGAGGAGGTCCCACAAATCCTGGCCAACTCAGCCTGGAGATGAGCAACCTCCTCCCTCAGCCCAGAGAGGTGTCTGCAGATGGGACAACACCGCATCCTCCAGAACATCTCCCGGAAGACTGCTGCTCCACAGCCATTGCACTGCACCACTCCAATCATGTCTTATTTCTGGCCCCTTAATTGTTTGCAATCCTTACTCTTTCCTCTTTTTTTTTCTCTCTCCTTACTTTCTGCCTGTGTGCCCTTTAAGCTCCTGATTGTCCTGTTCTGAGACAAGAATTCCTATATTTCTCAGTAGACCGCTTACTTGCTCAGAGGCAGACCTCCAGCAGCTAGAGGGGCCTGAGAGCTACTTTGCCCTTCTAGAATGGTGGGGTTCTGTGATCACTCACTTCCTGCCCCTAAACAGGAAGTTCCTGTTGTCCGTCAAATCCTGTGCCTATAAAAATAGAACTAGCTTTGGGTGGGGGGTGGAGGACAATATAGTCCCAACAGAGAAGTTCAGTCACACAGCAGTCCTTTCTCCTGGTGTCTTCTGCCAAGCTATTAGCAGAATCTTTCTAAGGCAGTCTTTAAATGTAGCTTCCTTCTAGCTAAGCCACTCCCCCTACTTACCAGATCTTTCTACAAGTAATTTAAACCTTGCAGCAGTTAAGTCCTTTCAGTCACCTGAGATTTACACCTAGATAACTCTTCAGATACCCATTCAGTTCAGTTAACCCAAACACACACTTTTTTTTTTTTGTATGTTAGGTTTTTTTACGCTAAATTAAAGGTCCAAGTACAAAAGTTCTTCTACTTTAGTCCCAGCAGAGAAGTTCAGTCACACAGCAGTCCTTTCTCCTGGTGTCTTCTGCCAAGCTATTACATTTACCGATAAAGTTCTCTGTCCTGCTCCTTCTGTGTTTCCTTATATTTCCTGAATGCTGTCCTTTTCTCCTTAACCTTCTCTGCCACCTCTTTTGTGAACCATAGTGGTTTTTTCCTTCGTTGTGTTTTATTGATTTGCTTTACACAAAGGCTTGTAGCCTCTGTGATGGCTGTTTTGATCACTCCCCATTGTTCCTTCACCCCTCCTTCTTGCCTGTTTGCTAGTGCTTTTCTGAGGCACTCTCTCATTTTCCCAAAGTCAGCCCTCCTAAAGTCTAGTACTCTTGCTTTGTATGGCTTGATTGTATGGCTGTGTTTAACGTGATCCACACTGTTTGGTGGTCGCTTGTTCCCCGATGGCTACCCACTTCTAAATCTGAGATTCTTTCTCCATCCCCATTTGAAAGTACCAGGTCTAAGATTGCTCCCTCCCGAGTGGGTTCCAATACTAGCTGTTTGAGGCATGCCCCCTGTAGAGCATCAAGAATGACCCTGCTCTTGGATGTGCCTGCAGCAAAGGTGCTCCAGTTAACATCTGGCATATTCAGGTCACCCATCAATAATATCTCCCCTTTTTCTGCCATTCTAATAAAGCCTTCAATCATTTCCTTGTCCATTCCCTCCCCCTGAGATGGGGGTCTGTATACAACCCCTGCGCGGATTGTGGTGCCATTTCCTGTCTCCAGGGTGACCCAAAGTGCCTCATCTGCTCCCTGTTTACTCTTTAGTTCTGTTGCTTTGATCCCTTCCTTTACATAGAGAGCTACTCCTCTTCCTCTTTTACCCTCCCTGTCCCTCCTGTAGATTGTGTATCCTGGTATGTTGACATCCCAGTCATGGTTCTCTGTGTACCATGTTTCTGTTACTGCCACAATATCCAGGCAACCCTCTTCCATCAAGGCCACTAGTTCAGGGAGCTTGTTACACAGACTACGGGCATTGGTACTCATCACCCTCCACTTTTTGATAGCCTTACCCCTTTTAGCCCCATTTCTGTCCTTACTGCCTTTGCCTTTTTTTACATTTAAATCTGTTCTGCTCCCTAATAACTTCTGTACCTTGGTGTTTACCTCACTACCAGGGTTTTGTTACATATTTTTGAATGGGATGGTGATCACGAGAGGTGCTAGTAGTGCCATGGATAGCACTAAGGAAAGGGCAATCGGAGTGGTGCCCCAGTACAGCCTCACTCCCTATGCAAATGGGCTTATAATAGGCATGCAAATGGGCCTCTTAGTGCCTTGCATGCCCAATGGGCTCATTTATATAGGTCCCTTTGAATATGGGGATATTTGCCCAGGCAGAAGCAATTGTGCCACCCTATTTTGGGGGCCATGTCTGCCTGGTGGTAGGTGGCATAGCACCAGGTCTCACTGGCCCTATATTTAGTAGAATAGTGCCGATGCGCTGCTCCACTGAATATAGCATTTTTGTATACCTGGGCAACTGCAGGGGGCATCGCAAAGTTTTGCCCTCTGCTTTGCCCAGATTTGAATATCAGGCCCCTGGAAAACAAGTATCTCCAAGCTGTGAGATAATACAGTAAACCATGACTCTAAAGTCATTTCACAAAATGTGTGTAGTGTTGTTTGACCTTTGAGAATTTTCTGGACTCAAATTTTATTTTAGCATTGGGTCTGGAAGTATGAAACATTTATGGGTTGTGTATGTGGATGGTGGCATCCCTACAAATCTTCTCCCGCTTGTGCAGCCCATAATGATCATTTCCCAAGGAAACTGGAGGCTGGCAGATGCAGTTTACAAGAATCCCAGCTTGACCTTCTGTAGCAAGAATGGACAGCCACCCTACAGAGCAGCATGTGTTACACTAACGTAGCAAAGTCCTGCACAAACAGCAGAGGGTATCTCCTACCCCTCCCCACCGAAGTTATATATAGGTATATCTCATCATCAAATACAGTATTTGTAGTTGCACAGCATGGTTTGAACTCTGTTTCCATTTCTAAACAGGGTTGTATCTATTTCAGATTGAAGTTCCATCCAGTCAGACAGCCAATGCCATTGTTTTTGAGCTACCTCGTCAGTTCAAATGGCCAATAAATTTAGTTGACCAGATAAGTCAGAGACCATGCCATTGCAGCACTTTATGTTGAGATGTGAGTCTTAAATCTGGTGGTTTATTTTGGTGGTGCTATTTGCTTGTGTGGCGTGACACCTTAGCACCCCGGTTACTACATATACATAGAAACTGAAGAATGCGTCCAGGGTGCTTTGCATGCATGTGAGGGATCATTTGATGTGCTTAGAAAAGCCCAAGAACATGGAGTGGGTTTTTGCAGAGTCTACTCACTGGCAGATGTTGCATTAGGCTAGGTTAACTAATTGTGCCTCCCCAGGCCCCTCATGGAAGTGAGATTACATCATCTCTTACAATATCCTGTCCCAGGCCTGCTCCCTTCCAGCGACATTCCCAGCACCTCAGCCTGGCTACAACTATGGCCGACAAACATTTTATTTTTGCAAAATATACTGTATACCCAGTTCTACAGATGAGCCAGCCACAGGAAGTGGTAGCCTCCCCCAACAGTGAAAGTACCTTGTTCATGACACCATCCATCCGCTCTCCACCAGTTTAAGGCTATTGCAAACCTGGATCTCTCACGTTGCAAGGCACAGCTACCAGGCCACTTCTTAACTTTTTTTTTTTTAGTGTCTAGTGTCACTTTTAAAGGACAACTTCTCTATAAAATATTTGAAGACAAGTTTCTGACCACTTAAATTTTTCTATACTAATTTATTAACACTTGTGACTATCTGCCTGTTGTCGCCTGACGTTTTTAATGTTTTACTTCCAACTGGCTGTAAAAATCATAGATCAGCAGAAAATTGCTTGTATTATAGCTAAGAAGGCAGTGTGCTCCAGTGGTTAGAGCACCCACTTGGAACCAGGAGATCCAAGGCTAAATCCCACCGGAACCAAAATGCTTACTGTGCGACCTTGAGCCAGTCATTTAACCTCCAAGTACTCCAGCTGATCCAGCAGCACAAAATGGGTAGAAACAGGACCTCACTGGGACTGAGATGTTGCATGTCAAATAGTCTATCCTAGGTAAAATTAATTGTAAAAAAAAAATAATAATAATAATAATAGATACATACAGTAAATAGACACAAATAAGGAATGCAGCACCAGAGGACACCCAGTCATGTATGAGAGTCTTGAAAAAAGGGCAAGAAATGGAAGAAACCATGTTGGTTCAATAAACAAATGAGTGCAGCAGTTAAGGACATGAGAAAGGCCCTTAAGGTATACCTGAGGAAACCAAATGAGAACAAAATGGCCACATACAGTAAGTACAGTGCAGAGCTCAGTGTTCACAGCAGAGAGTATAGTGCTACTGCTCAAAAGCAAAAATAAGTTCCAAGGGAGTGTGAACAATAGGTTAGGGATAGAGATAGTTACTTAGAGGAAGTTTCCGATATGAGGGAGCTACTCACATATTGTGGTAGCTGCCCTCAGCGACAGTTGTTGTAGCCAGGTTTTAATTCAAAATTCTACCCGATATCTTCACAGTATCACTCGTAATTTTGTTTTTAGCTGGGTTGTCCAATTATTTCCAAGAGTTGCAGTCCTTCCGCCATGCCCCCACACTCAAACATGTAATGACGTGTGACCAGGGAGAGCACGGAGGCGTACCCCATTGAAGTAAATGGGGCTACTTTTTCCTAATGTTTTTATACTTCAGGATGGCCAGTTGGACAGTAAAGGAGGATACCGCCGGACTAACTCACTAACTCACTGGTGCAGGATCAGAGGTGCCACTGTTGAGGAGGAGCTCTCCTCTAACATTATTACAGACAGACAAGAGCCCCATTTACACTACCCTATTTGCAGCGCATTAACCCATACGCAGTGGTTGATGCTCTGCAAATGTCACCGTGTGGACACTCACCAGAGCGCCTCAGGATGCCTTCAGTTCCGGTTTTTGGATTGGTGCAGGAGAGGGTACCCATTTCGGATCGAGCACATTTAGTACTGTAAATGCAATTATGCACTCGATCCACTGCAGTCCTTTTTTCCCAGCATCAGGAAACATGCCCCCACTGAAGGAACAGTCACCCCGCGGTGTAGCTTGTGGCACAACAAGGGAGGGGGGCTGTGTAAACATGAATTGCTGAGTCTGCAGACAGCGCAGCGAGTGAGGTGTGGCAGATATTTTCAGTCACTGCCACTGAGTAAACAAGGCTAAGGATTCAGCTGCACTCCTGTAAGGAACTGTACTGTCACCAATAACAGAGGACACATCCAGATTTTTGTTGCTGAAGTTTATTCCAAAATGCCAACAGGTGACAAGTGCAAAAGATAAGGACACAACCTGCTACCACACAGGTGCCTCTGCGCTTCGCTCAGACGGAGCTTTTTGCAGGAGGATGACCCCTGCTAGACAACCAGTGCCTTAAATTTGATACCCGCAGTTAGAGACCACTTATCAAATTGCTAAAGTAGAGGTCAATCATGCTGTATTAATCTGGCTCAGTGGCCAGTATAGCTCTCTTACAGGTGGAGAAAAACACTCATTAAAAAAAATATAGTCATGATTAATATCCAAAAATATGTACACCAGTACAAAAATTGCACAAAAATAAAAACAGAAAAAGCACAAGGAATCACTACTTGAATCAGTCTAATAAATTCAGTATAGAAAAATAAATCCTAAACATTGTGATAGTCATATGCTATAAATACCATTTCAGACATTTAAATTATGTTGTAACAGCAAGCTCTCAAAAACCATACTTAATACAGTGAATATCTAGAGCATAGGATTAAACGGATAGAAAGGCAATTTATTATGTATCCCTTATTCGGAGTGCTACAGAATTGGTCTGTGCCTAAATGCGTGACCTAAATAGGCTCATTAAAAAAATAGTCTTGATTAATATCCAAAAATATGTACACCAACACAAAAATTGCACAAAAATAAAAATAGAAAAAGCACAAGGAATTGCTACTAGAATCAGTCTAATAAATTCAGTATAGAAAAATAAATCCTAAACATTGTGATAGTCAAATGCCATAAATACCATTTTAAACATTTAAATTATGTTGTAACAGCAAGCTCTCAGAAACCATACTTAATACAGGGAATATCTGGAGCATAGGATTAAATGGGTAGAAAGGCAATTTATAATGTATGGTAGAACGCTGTTAACCTTAGGAAATCAACATTTCCTAAAGTTGTTAACCTATCGATGTGACATAGATATGCTGTTAACCTATCGATCCTACGTCCACATTGATAGGTTAACAACAACAGTGGATCTGTGCATGTGCCAATTTGGGGAACCAACGCGTGAACAGCAGCAGTTAGGGAAGGACTGAAGGGCTGCGGCGGTGACTAGTTATGGAAAAGTAAGCAGCCTTTTGAGGTGGGACCATACACTACAAAAAATAATGTATGGTCCCTCTATGGTTAACAGTCCAATTTTAACAGGTCTCGAGGTTGCCATGGCTGATAAACCTCTGAAGCCAAGCCTCGAGGGTTTACATGGTCGCCTGGCAACCTCTCGACTGTTAACTGACCGGTTAACGATAGAGGACCATACTTTATCCTCTGTATTATGTATCCCTTATTCGGAGTGCTACAGAATTGGTCTGTGCCTAAATGCGTGACCTAAATAGGCTCACAAAACTGAATACAATGTACATTACCAGTCGATGAGTGAAGGAAGATAGGTATTCATCAAAAAACCTGAAAGAGAAATCAGAAGAAGAGATTTAGAATTACTTTATATCCAAAAAGACTAGAGAAACTACCGGGTGGGGCAACGGAGAGGAAGGAGAAGGCGAGTGTTGCCAAATATAAAGTACTTTTACAGAATGCTGACATCAAATTGCATTGTCCAGCACATCAGAAATCAGTTTTAACTCCTAAGTTGTTACCTTTCATGAAGAAAGGGTTTAAGGTCCTATGAAATACTGAGATCTTTTGGTTTCAAACTTCTGCAAGTAAAGATCCAATAGCTTTCACGCTGGTGGAGTTTAAGCAATCTATGTCCTCCCCTCCTGGGACACTTCACCATCTCTGTTCCCATGAAGGTCATTGCTTTGGGGTCACAGTTATGAAACTGCAAAAACTGTTCCCCAACAGGGCTCTTAAATTGCTATTTCTAATATCATGGGAATGTTCCTGAATACGTTGCCTAAGACGGTGTACGGTTTAGGCACTATAAAGTTCAGGACAGCTACACTACATGGCATAGACTACAAAATTTGTACTACAACAGGTAACTATACCACAGTTATTAGGGAGGCAGTATAGTGCAGTGGTTTAAGGCTCTGAGCTGTAGATTTGGTGACATCCAGCAGACGAGACCTGGGTTTGAATCCCACAGCTTCCACTTGCATACTGTGTGACCCTGAGCAAGTCATTTAACTCTCCTGTGCTCTAAGGTTGCTCCTGTAAAAAAGTTTTCAGCTTAGTGTGCTACTCCTGGTTAAAAACAACTTAGTAATTTGATAGGCGGTATCTAACCGAGGGTATCATTTAAGACACTGGTTGTCTAGCAGGGGTCAGCCTCCTGACGAAGCTCCATCTGAACAAAGCGCAGAGGTACCTGTGGTGGTAGCGGGTTATGTCCTTATCTTTTGCATTTGTCACCCGTTGGCATTTCAGAATAAACTTCAGCAACAAAAATGTATATGTGTCCTCTGTTATTGGTGACAGTGCAGTGCAGTTCCTTATAGGAGTGCAACTAACTCCTTGTCATCACTGATTAGACTGCACCTGGAGTAAGGTGTGCAGTTGTGGAACCCTCTTCTGAAAAAGGATTGGCAGAGTTTGGAAAACATTCAGTTGAGGGCAACAAAAATGGTTCACAATCAGCAAGGAAGGGCCTATCAGGAGACTCCAGGGAGCCTAAATATGTTCTCATTGGAGGAACAGATGGGGGCATGATAGAAACTTACAAATACATACAGTGACATTACAAGGTAGGCAGCATGGATTTATTTAGGATAAAAGGGCACACAACCACCTGGAGATACAGTTTCAAACTTGCATGGATTAACTTTAAGAAAGACGCATGGAAATATCCCTTTGTAGAAAAGGTTGTGGATAAATGGAACAGACTGCCTAGAGAAGTGCTTAATGTTGGTATTAGCAAGAGACACATTTCTTAAACGAATGTTACCTCCAAGGCAGGTCTGCCTCGGTAGCAGACATTTATGTATAGGGCTACCTCAGAGTCAGGGCTTTAACCTCCACAGCTAAAGAGCTGGGATTTACTGCTGTACCAGCTTGGTGGTGTAGTAGAAAGGTCTACAGACTGATAAACCAGAGAGTGGGAGTTTGAATCCAGACCAGATCCCCTCAGTTTTCTTTTTAAGAATTTCGCCAGAGTGGTGATCCACGGCAGTGTGGAGTTAGAATAGTAACTATATAGGATAAGGGACTTAAATGTGAGAAAGAATAAGAGCAACAATAAAGTGCTGCCTCTGAGGCAGAACTGCCGTAGAGTTAACATTTCTTTAAGGAATGTGTCTCGCATCGGTATTATCATTGGGTTTAAAACCCAATGGGATTGGTACAATGGGGTAATTAGAAACAACTGAGAGATCATAAAGAGCTCTGAGAATTCTGAAATGATTAAGCGAAGGTAGAACACAGGGCAGACTGGATGAACTTTTGGTTTTATTTGCCCTCAGCCATTTATGCAGTACAGTGCCCCTGGAATTCTGTGTATGCAGGACTGGCCACAGAACTTGCATCCTACCATAGAATTAATTTTGCTGTTTTGCTTTTTTTTTGAACATACTGGGTACAATCCACAGTCACAAAGGACTGTCACAGAATCTTTAAGACAACAATTTTATGCCAGTCCCTTGCCTGAGACCTACCTAAACTCTTTAAAAAGCTCCCTTATAAAGTTTCTGGGTACCAAGTATTAAATCGGTGCTGGCCCGTTGATGTTGTCACTTGCTATAATGGCAGTAGGCCTCATCTTTGAGGTATTTGTACAGTATGTTTATGGTCCAGTTGCCAAATGTAAAGAAACAGCTCCCAGCCTGAATAACACTTCCATTTTGAAGCAGGGAAAGCCCTTATCTAGTTCAAGGTTCTGACTAGGTGGAGCCTCCCTTACTCTGCAGGGCCTGTCAGTCTCCATTCTCTGACATCTCCCTTGATCAGCTGGGTTGCCTCTCCATTCTCCCACTTCACTTGCTTCCTAGCATCTACCTCTCTGGCTCTGTTTGATGATTTAGCTGATCTCCTTTGCTCAGGCCACTGTGTGTCCATACCAACCCACATGTCAAGGCCTCTGAAACTTCAGGGAGGTCACATTCTGACACCTGCTGTGGTGCCTTTTAACCGACTCTGCAGCAGCTCCACTGCAGCTCCTTCTCACTGTTCCTCTCTGTCTTTCTGTTGGTATGTGCCAGCTCCTTTCAGCATTGACTTCCATGCTGGCTTGCATGAGAATGACACATTATGTTCTCTCTGAGCAATCTGCTTTACTCAAAGTTCACCTCACAGAGACACACACTCTATCAAAGCTCAGCTCAAGCCCTCCTGCACTGCAGTCCATCCTCACTGAGATCTTTACCAGATCTGATCAACAGGCAGACCAGCCCCTTCTCTTTCCTCCAAAAATTGTCTGTTACCATTGGTCCTTAAGGCTGTCAGTCAAATCCAGTCAGTTCTTGAGATTCCGTCCTTGGCAGCAAATTGGCAATAGAAGAGGGCATCTGAATTAATTAGCCCTTCAACAGTTCATAGTTCTTGGCAACTTCCAATCCTAGGCCTGACATCTGTTTGTCCTGTAGCCCAGGGTCAAGGAGCAAAACATAGCAGTGGCCATGCTTATCGAGGGCCAGTGGCAAGGAGCGGTATGTGCTAAGTGGTGCAGGGCCAGGGTATATAGTCAGGTAACCAACCGCAAATGAAACAGACAGACAAGTAGACTGTGCACTCCACTCTCTGGAAACTCACCCAGTCAATAGAATAGATGTACACATGTAAGAACAGCAAAGATAAAGTTTATTGCTGTGCACAGATTGAAAAATTCAAATGGAGGCATCTACATAAGTGAGTAGCATACGGTGAGCAATACAGATAGCACAGACCACAGTCAGGTACCCCCACTACTTTGATCAAATGGATCTTCCTCAGGGGAAGGGCTCCTGCTCAGAATGATCCCCAGTTGCTTCATGGATCTATCAGTGGGTGGATCCATTTATAAACTATAGAAACAGTGATCAGAATAAAAGGGCTAATGACACCACACAGTGAAAGGTGAAGCAGTGAAAACATAGATACTAACATTTAAGTCTATCAAAACAAAATTTCTATACATGAACTTTACTGCAAAGCAACACAAAATACCTAAGTAGAAGGAGATAATTTAAAAGTTCAAGGCTGTATATATCACTAGAACAACAACAGAAATTAGTTAGGCAATTCCGTAATGCTGTACTGCATACAGCAGAACAGAGAAGTGCTCAGTGAAGATATATTCCACACAACAGATAGTACCAGGAGGCTGAAATAGAATTTTGATTTTTGCTAGCAGAAAAGGACTGCTTGGCCCACCCAGTCTGCCCAGATGATCCCTGCCTAGTCTGTCTCCGCAGACCATAACTGCTCTCCAGCGCCTCCCCCCTTATTTACTAAAATTCCCCTGTGTCTGTCCCATGCATGTTTGAAGCCCCTTAATGTTTTTGCCTCCGCCACGTCTGCTGGCAGTCTGTTCCAGGCATCCACCACTCTCTCAGTAAAGTAGTACTTCCTCACATACCTCTTAAATGTCCCCCTTCCAGCTTCATCACGTGCCCTCTGGTCCTGGTGCTCTTTTTCATTTGAAAGAGACTCCTGTCCTGTACCTTATTCACCCCCATGAGGTACTTGTACGTCTCAATCATGTCCCCTCCCATTCTCCTCTCTTTTAGGATGTACATGATGAGATCCCTCAGTTTCTCCTCGTAGGGCTGTTGATACAACCTCCACACCATTTTAGTTGCCATCGTCTGGACTGCCTCCACTCTGTCCATGTCCTTTCTGAGATGTGGCCTCCAGAACTAGACACAGTACTCCAGGTGGAGTCCCACTAGCGAGCAATTCAGTGGTAACACCACCTCCCTTCTCCTGCTACCTCTCCCTATGCACCTTAGCATCCCAATGGCCCTATACCCACTGTTTTTATCACACTGCCCTGTCACTTTGAGGTTATCAGATATGATAACCCCTAGGCCCCTTTCTGCTTAGCGACTGTCCATACATTCCATTGTGTGTTGTACTCATGTCCTGGGTTTTTATGCCCTAGGTGCATGATTTTGCTCTTTTTGGCATTGAATCCTAGCTGCCATGCCGTTGACCACACTTCAGGTTTCCCAAGGTCCCTAATTCTCTCCATTCCTTCTGAATGTCCACCCTATTACAGATTTTGTTGCCATGTGTAAAAAGGCATGCCTTCCCTTCCAGTTCTTCTGCAGTGTCACCTTACGAAAACATTGAAGAGCACCGGTCCCAGTACTGACCTCTCCGACACCCTGCTGGTCACTCTTCCCTCATTAGAGTGAGTGCCATTAATCACACCCTCTGTCGCCTATCCATTAACCAGTTTCTTACCCAGTTTATATCTTTGGATCCCACCACCAGGCTGCTTGATTCTTTTTATCAGTCTCCTGTGTAGCAGTGTCAAAGTTCTTGTTAAAATCCAAGTAGGCCGCCTCCACTGCCCTCCACTGATGTATTTTCCTAGTTATTCAGTTGAAGAAATCAATCCGATTAATCTTGCATGACTTTGCACCGTGAATCAGTGCTGCCTTTGGTCTTGGAAATCTGTGGGATTCAAACATCTCTGCTGACCTCTCATTTAATAGGTTTTCCATTAATTTCAGGAATGGTCAGGTTTTCATGCGCTCACAGGTGAAGGATCCGGTGCCATTGAGGGGAGTAGTGGTCCCCTAGGCAAATGTAATAGAACAGGTACCAAAAGCACTCCAGCCAGAATCAGCACAGTCACTGGAATGAAAGATGACCATCAAAGATGCACTGTGTGAAAGGTGTTTATTCACCATAACTGGATATCAAGCAGGCAGACAGTGACAATCCTGTGATAGTGCAAGTTCAGCAGACATAGGTATCCTGGTGCTTCGCTCAGTGGGAGCTTCATCAGGGGGCAGGTGCTAGCCCACTGCCTCAAGTACCACATTACAGTCAGAGCCATCCAGTCAAGCTGTGATGGCTTTACAGAACAGGAAGGTGACTACTTGAAGTGATCTGTGGCCCCAGCAGTGATTCTAACCATGATGTGATATAGCAGAGATAATGGTGCTTATAAAGAAAATACAAAAATTTAGCGTTGAATTTGACAAAAAAATAAACATACAAATACAATCAGTCCCAAATAGTCAAAACAGATCAGGTAGTGTTAGAAGGAATTCATGATCAGAGCACAAAAGTTTCAGTGCTTAAATTATCAGTTTTCACTAAAGCTGCTTTTACAAAATGCCAAACCAACCATATAGCAAAACAAAATGCATTTCTCTGCAATAAGGCCCTATGTTTCATTGTTTGTACTGAAAATCACAGGATATAACTATACTTGGAGCACCATAGACAGAAAAACAGTAGAGGGAATGATTTAGTGCGAGGTATCCCATACAAGGGGCCCAGAGGACATTTTTTCGGTTTTAGTTATGGTCAGTACTGCTGCAATCTCCCAGGCTCATGAACACCTTATCACAGAGAGAGAAGAGATAGAAACCATCCATTACTTTCCCCACCACTGACGTGAGATTGACCAGTATATATGTAACCCCTAGGCAGTGCTATTCTAAGGGCTACTACCCCTGCCTGTATGGCAATACACAGGTTGTGGGGCCTTGGTTCTGTAAACAGGTGCCTCCACCTGGAGGAATGGTATGGGGTAGCTTAACTGCTCTAGTATAGCCCTCAGGGATGCTGTAACCACCCACCAACCCTTCTAGTGGCCTAGATAGTAACACAGTGGCGATTTTGCATTCAGTAGATAGCAGTAATAATATGCTCACACCCCTTTTACTTACCACCAGGGCCAGATCTGCTACAGCTGCCCTGGAGACCCCCTGGAAAATAAGATCAGCAATGTAACAATACAGTATTACCACTGTAACCCAACTAATAATATGCACACTAGCCAGGTTAAACGTGAAAACAGTCAGGTTTATTTAGGGGCAGTGAACAAGGGAGGGGTGTGAATCTAGCAGAAAGATTAGGGATCTGATTTGAATCAGGATTGTTCCGCATGCACTGTAAGTCCCTTTTAAACAGTTCAACAACCCTGGATACCCAGTATGTCATGCAGGCTAGCCTGAAGCATTGCCCGAGGTGGCTGGCATTGCAGCTGTTGTTGGGGCCCTTAGGAAAGAAAGACGGTCAAACATGCACACAACCCAATTATTTGTAATCCAAGCTGGATGGCTCAGTCCGTTGCTTTAACCCAGGAAAAGAAACAATTAGATGGTACCACAGTGATGGTTACTTTTGTAACAGGGAGCTACCCTGAATTGTAGTCACGCTACCCAGTTCAGGATGCAAGACAGGCGAGATGTAGAGCTTGTGGTGATGATCTGGAAGGTCAGGGGAAGCAGGGCCTATACGACTCACCTCTTGGTGGTCACTACCTGCTCATTGGTGTTGGGCAGGGGGCCGAGTCCCCAAGCGAGTCTTTCACCGAGATGATCTCTGAAGCGGGGGTAGCAACCTTGGCCGAGGTGGCAGGGCCCAGGCAGGATGAACAGTTCTGTAAAAGTTTGTGGTTTTTCTGCTGGTGAAGCCTCCAGCTGGCGTAAAAGATTCTGCCATAGTGAACCGAATCGCGACCCACGAAACACATTTAGCACATTTAAATCACTTATTTTTCTAAGCCACAGTTCGGATACAGTCCGGCTGCCAGTTACAGCTTCACTGCACAAACCTTTCAGTCTGAGGCTAATTCTATCGTCAGACAGGCCGATCACTTCTGGAGCAAGTCTTCGGTCCAAATCACAAGTCACAATAACAAACTTCTTCTTTCTTCTGCTGCAGATCCAAGCCGGCCCTCGGAAAGGTCCAACTTCTGCAATAGGCAGTTCAGTGGCAGGAGAACACGGCAGGAAGGCCAGCAAAGCCTATTCCCGACAATTCCCCTACGCTCCTTCTGGGAGCAGCTGCTCGATAGCTTGAGCTGTTCACTCTTCAGTCTCCAACTCTCAGCTGATCCACTGATTCAGGCAGTTCTGGGGATTTCCCAGGCATTCCAAAAGTTTGGTTGGCTGAGGGGGCTGCCAGTCACAATATGGACTCCCCCTCCCGGTCTATTTGGGTACCAACCTTAAAACTACAAAATTCCTTCCCACAAGACCTCTGGGGACAGTCCCCATTTTAGGTCCCCAGCAGTTCAGTTAGTCCAAATACTGGAAGTCCAGAACCTAACATGGTGGCTGCCATCCAAATGTTCGAGCTGCAATAAAAGCAAGTTAGACAAACTTCTCCATCTTTACTGTAACAGCAAGTTAGCAATAAACAATTGCAGTTCCTAAAAGGGCTCCCTCTGCCCAAGTTGTGACTGCAGAATGTTGCAATATAATAGACCGTCTGGCCAATCACAAGCCTTAAATCACTCTGACCTAGTCCAGACTAATTCCTAAACACAGATTAGCTAAGCTGTTAAAGAGACAGGCACAGAGGCTCGCTAGGGCACTCTCAAGCAGACAAATAGAACCACTGAAGACAGGACACCAGCCTGACAATGGGCATTAGGGAGCCCAAGAAGACATTAAAGTAAACCCCAATTTGTAGGGGGGTTACACTCTTCCCTGCCTGGAAAAACTTGGCTTCCACGTCAAGTCTACACTTACTATAAGAATGTAAAGACATTGTATGAAAATACATGCATGTTCTGTTAGCATACTAAAAAATAAAATAAAAGCTGATGCATCAGTAAGACAGATATATCATAACAACAGTCCTGTTATATTTTTCACTTTAGCAATGACAGTTCCATAAGGACACAATTTTCATAACATTTCACAAAACAGTTTAACAGGTTCAGGTATTCAGACACATTACCCTTACAGTTCTGGTCAGCGTTACCTCCTGCATACTAACTCACATGGCTTGGGGCCTATCCCTATCAGCTACACTAAGGCAGCAATGGGCAAGGGCATTAGTACACTGGTCTGAGGGCTTTACTAGTAACTTGGAGGTGGCAGAATAACTCAGTTTTGGAAGAGAGCTTTCAGAAATATACACCCCTTTATGAACTACATGTAATGGAAGATCTGCAGGCCTTCCAGGGGAGTATTACTGGCTTTGGGGCTCTTCCAGACTTTCTAGGAGGGGCAGGCACAGGTTCAGTTCTTTCGGCATGTGCATTTGGGTCTCTCAGTCCTGGATCATTGCTTGCCAATAAGTCTGCTCCTGAAGAAAGGGATACCTCTGCACTGGTTGTCTGTTCTGCACTGGAAGCACTGTCAGTTTCTTGTTCTGTTAGCTGTGGCCCAACAATATTACTTTTATTCCTTGGTTCTGAAGAAATTCCAGGTTCGTCTTCTAGAGGAAATTCCGTGGAATTCAAATCTTGAAATACATTACTGATACCTTCAGAATTATTATCTTCATTAACATTAGTGTCCACAGCATTTTCAGATTCACTGTTTGCAAATAGTTCTGAACCTTCTGGTATGTCACCAGCTGTGCTTTCTGTTTCTGGCCCTCCTTCTTGGAGCTCAGCTAATTCCACAAGACACAAGGAGTCAGCTACTTCAGAAGTCACACTTTGTACCTCACTTTCAGGGGGCATAGGGGCCGTGGAGAAGGCTGGAGGGTTAGACAGTCCTGACGGTCCAGCTTCATCTCCAGAATTACACATGGGGTTACCCTGAAACAACTGACTCAGTTCATAAGATGGGTAATAGGGAGCTTCACACTCACTGTCATCAGATTCTGATTGGCAGGCAATCTCAGTTAGGGCCTGACAGGGGGGAAGGCCTTGAATCTTTGACAACTGGAGAGTGAGTTGGTGGTTTCTTTTAGCTGCAGCTCTGGTTACAGGCCTGGAAGAGGCAGTGTCTTGGGGTGCAGAATTGATGCTGACTTTTCAATATTTTATTTTTTTATTTAGGTTTTGTTGACTGGGTAAGTGCACTAGACAAATTCTGCCTATTTTCAGGCACAACCCAGGGAAGGGGGGATACAGATGAATGCCAACTGACTTTGAACCAGATTAAGCTGTTGGTGGTATTTTAGTGACTGGGGGGAAATTTGGCCAGGGCACCAGGGAAATTTCCCCTGTTCTTTTCGAGAAGTGCTATGGGATCTTTAACATTCACGTGAAATCTTTAACATCCACCTGAACTACCACCAGAACAGGCAGATGGGACCTCGGTTTAACGTCCCTTTCAAAAGACGGCACATCAGGAGTGCAGCACCCCTCTCATGCTGCACTGCAATGTTGGTATTGGGATATTAACCCAAGTGCCTGGTGTGGGGATAGAACCCACAGCCTTCTGATCTCCCGGCCTCAGAGGCGAGTGTGCTACCTGCTGAGCCACTGACGCAATTAAAACCTTGGCCACTGTGCATGCTGTCTGATCTTTTGTCAGGTGTGCCTGGGCATAACTAGTAAACTGATCAGTTACCACTAGCACATTGCCAATATTCTTTTGATCTGATTCAAGACATAAGAAGTCAATACACACAAGCTCCATGGGTGCACTGGTAGAAATATTGACTAGAGGTGCAGCCCTCTGGGGCTGAGCTTTCCTGTGGAGACAACAACTACAAGTTCTGATGCGAGTCTCAATGTCAGACCCCATTTTTGGCCAATAGACTCAAGCATGGGCCAAGTTTGCTAGTTCGGTCACAGCCTAAGTGTCCCATCAGGTCATGTAGGGCCCGTAGAACTACACGTTTGAAAGCAGTAGGCTAAGAGTTTCTCTGTAAAGCAGTATGTTGTACAACTTGAACCTGTGTCCCACTCTAAACAACAGGACAGTTCAGGGATCAGAAGAATGTAGTTTAGACACACTTTTTCCTTCAGCGATAGCATCCAGGACAGGCTTGAGCATAGGGTCTTGGGTTTGAGCCCACTGTATGTTGTCAGGAGTAAGCTGAGGCAACATGCTGAGGTCCAAAGCTGTAAGATGGCAGTAGGCTACGGGGACGCAAGTGTCAGGGAGGCCCAAGCAGTCTACCAGGCAATCAATTGTTTCAGAACAGGGGTGCTCATTTTTATCAAACATTTGACAAAGAGCTTCGACAGATTGCTCAGACGTTCTCATCCACTTCAAGTTAGAGTCGGGTCTCCTGGAAAGGACGTCACGATCAATGTAGTTTAAGCCTGGCTGGTACTCGACTGAATAATCGTAAGTGGAAAGTTCAGATAGCCAGCGATGCCCAGTAGCATCCAACTTTACGGAAGTCTGGACATAGGTGAGGCGATTATCAGTTTTTACTAGAATTTTTGCACCATACAGATATTCGTGAAATTGGTCCACCATGACCCATTTCAAGGCAAGGAACTCAAGTTTGTGTACAGGGTAGTTCTTTTCAGAGGGGGTTAGGCTTTGACTAACAAACACCACTGGACGTAAGCCTTCCTCATGTTCTTGATAGAGAACAGCACCAAGTCCCTTTAAACTGGCGTCAGTGTGTAGCACATAGGGCTTGCTGGGGTTGGCATAAGCAAGCACGGGTGCATGAGTTAGTTGTTAAATGATTTCATAGAATGCCAACTCACACTTGTGAGTCCATCTGGTTCCAAAAGATTAATTTATCCGATAGTAGACCTTTTCCTCCTCTTTGACAACACTTTTCTTGTATTTCTTGTTTGTAGATGGGTAACCTTGTGTTAGATTGGGCAAAGGACAGATGATCTTAGTGTAGTCTTTATGAACCGGTGATAATATCTATAAAACCCCAAGAATCTTTGCAGCTCTTTAAGATTATTAGGCTGAGGCCAGGTCATTAATAACTCCACTTTGCTTAGGTCAGTTTGGATCCTTCCAACGACACTATATGACCAACATATTTCTCAGACTTCTGAAAAAACTGACATTTGTCTATTGATAGTTTTAGGCCAAAGTCCTCCAGTCAGTGTAGAACCTTGAACAAACGGGTCTGTTGTTTCTCAAGGGTCCGGCCGAACACAGACATCATCTAAGTAGACAAGGCATTCTAATAAGTTCATGTCTCCCACCGCTCGTTCCATCAGCTGCTGGAAAGTGGCAGGCACTCCTGAAATACCCTGAGGCATGCGCAGAAATTCATAAAAACCCAAAGGGCAGATACATTCTGTCTTTTCTCTATCTTCGGGGGCCATTGGGATGTGGTAATATCCACTCTGGAGATCCAGCACAGAAAACCACCGACTTCCACTGAGGCAGTCCAGGGCATTCCGAATGCGAGGCATAGTGTACTGATTAGGCACGGTTCTTCTGTTCCAAGTCTGGTAGTCTACACACATCCTCACCAAGCCATTTTTCTTCTGGACTACCACAGTAGGTGAAGTGTATGGACTGTGAGACTCCCGTATGATGCCAGTTGTGAGCATCTCCTGCAGATGGTGTTGAACGTCATCTGTATCCACCAGGGCTAGGCATCGAGATCTCGCATGGAAATTCCTTTTGTTGTGTAGTCTTATGTGGTGTTCAGCTCCAGTGACACACCCAAAATCCCACTCTTTCAAAGAGAATACCTTGCTGTTCTGAGCCAGCTTCCAGCTGATTTTAGTTTTCCACTCTTCAGATATAGGGAACTCTCCAAAGTCAAACAAATCCATCGGTCACTTCATCAGTCTCTACAGAGCCTTTCTTACTAGGCAACACAGCTGTGTCTGCACAGTATACAGTGGCCAGTGTGCAACCTCGATTTACCCTGTTATCCTGGTCGGACATATTCTGGACTTATACCACCACTCGCTGGGCATAGGCGTGAGTTCAGGATGGTAGAATGCTAGGCTTGACCAACAGTCCCTCAGGGAGTTTCCCTCTCTTCTGGGGTATCTAACATGAGGATTCTATTTTTGACATCTTTTTTAATTCACACTTCGCCACTGATAGTGCACTGGGCATTGGGGGGCAACACAAGGAATTTCGGATCCTTCTTCCATACTACTCCCACAGGTTCATCTTTCTCCACCTCTTTGTTTTTCATCTGCAAGTCATAGGCCATGTGCATGAGGGCTGGAATGCGTAGTACATTCGCAGTCCACTGGCCTTATTTCTCTTGACAGAGCTGGGCTAGCCAGCCAAACATATAAACATTAGTCCCAATCAACAAGAGGATACCGTCATTCATCCCAGTTGGCGGACACACTAGAGCCAGAGTCTCCACCGGTTAATCCACTCCAGCAGCGGCAGTAGGAAAAGACAACCAAATTCGTATGTACTCTTGGTAAGGATAAGATTTGTCACTCAAACCCCAGACATGTAGCCCTTCTATGATTAAGAGCAGAAGATCAGCAAGGTATTGATCATACCAGTCCTTAAATACAGTAGTGACTTGTGAGCCATTGTCTAACGTAGCTCGGGTGGGTATGCCGTTGACTGCTACCGTGGTTTCCATGGATGGGCCCACCATTTTGGACCAGTCCGGGGGAATCTGTTTCGCGGACTGGCCCACAGCAGTCTTGGAAAAGAAGACTATTTTCGGGGTGGGCCTGGCTGAGGTTTTATATTGCTCTGTTGAATCAAGTTAAGTAGCTTGGCAGTGACTTTTTGCAGATCCTCAGGGGAATTGCAACCTCATGAGGTATGCCTGTTTTCTCCACACCTATAACAGAACACCTTCTCTCTGAGATCACCAGGGCAGTTCGGCTCCTCCCGCAGTTTATAGTGGTCCGGGGTGGAAGTTCTGCCTCCATCTTGGGACTTTTTCTCGGGCTGCTGGTCTCCATAATTCTGCCAGGAGGCAGAGGATTGTGTAGCACGTATGAGGTCTCCCACCAAAGCTCGCTGCTCTTACTTCGAGTGAGAGCTCCTACAGCAGGTTACACCATAAGGACTAGGCTGCTATGCACTAGGACTCCACAGCAAACTTCTAGTCAGCAGTACTCAGCTGGAGACCACCCCTTACGTCAGTCTGCCCACCGACATCAGCCTCCGTATAAAAGGGGAGGTCCTCAGCCCCACCTCAGTTCTTTTCCCACCATCGACCCTTGCGCTTCAGCTCCGCGGATGCCTTGTTGCATTTTCAACCGCCATCTTTAGTTTTGGCCTAGCAGTAATCATTTTATTTTCTTCAGTTTTTTTGATTTTCTACTTGTTTTATGTCTTCTCCATCTCCTCCACCTAAGCGACAGAAGTCTAAGTGCCAGTGTGGGCGGCATACCCCGTGAAGGATCGCCATTCACAGTGCCTCTTCTGCCTGGGGCCTAACCACAATGTAGACGCCTGCCTGGACTGCGCTAACTTTAACTAGCGTACCAGCATCCGTCGCCACAAAACTCTCCAGTCTTACCTCATGGAGCAGCAATTGGCCATCCTTCAACGTCCTGCGAAGGATGGCTCCTCATCATCCAGGTCACCTTCTTCCCATAAGGGAAAGCAGTTGGGAGGGAAGCATCATCACCAGGAGAACAGTAGGTCAGATTCCCATCCTAGGGAGTTCTCTTCCAGCAACAAGAAAGCAGACTTGGCTCCTCCGTCAGGCCTCTCTTCCTCTGGCCTGCCGTTGATGAAGGCTCCCGCCATTACCCTTTCTGCAGGCGGCAGCTCTTCGGGGCATGGACCATTGGGTCCCTTCCTTAGCCTTATGCCCTTCCAGGATCCCGGGCCTAAGACAGGGTCTTCTGCCGCTAAAGAGGCAGCATCTTTGCCTTCCTCCGGCTCTCCTCCTACTTTGGGCGACAAGCGCAGATGTCAGGAGCGCTCCCGTTCCATGGAATGCCCATCCTGAGACCAGTTGGTGGTGAAGGCCGTTGATCTGACAGCAGTCTTGGATGTCAGGTCTTTCCGAAAAACAGAAGGACTGGAGGCAGACGCCACAGTGTCAGGCATTAGATAAGCAGACTGCAGGGGCAGCTACTTCAGCCCAGACGCCCCCCCCAGTTGCCCGCCTCCATGCCCGTCATCAGAGCAGTCGATGGCCGTAGAAAGCAAGCCTGTCGACAGGGCCCCTGTCAACACCCCCCGTCGACACTCTGGGCCGCACACCATCACCCCCGGTGTCAGGTGACCAGTTGACAGGCGACCAGACGGCAGGTCAGGAAAACCAGAGCCCTGACGAACGCCCAGAGGATACATCAGGGCCTAACGTCCCACTCAAGGACATAGGTAATCCCAAGCCTACGCCTCCCCTGATGTCTCGATGGTCCCATTGGTGGATGTTGGGCAACTGTTCACTTCTTGGTGGAATACCGTGAAGAGGGGTTTACTGCATTGGGATAACCCTCCTCCTCCTTCACCTCCTCCTCAGCAGCCCCAGCTTCAGGCTCCAGTCCCAGCAGGGGAGGACACAACACAGCCTAAAAGCCCTACCCCACAGTACTCTGAACAAGGACAAGACTAAAGCTATGCTGTTCTCCAGCTCCCAAAATAGGCACAGAACTTACCCTCTTTCAATCACCAATGAAGAGGGCTCTCCCCTGGAGCTAGTTCAGCGCTTTAAATATCTAGGGATTACTTTTGACAGTACGATGACCTATGCCTATCACATTGACAATATTGCTAAAGCTGTTAACACCCGCATTGGGGTACTTTATAGGCATAAGCAGTGTTGACCCCAGAGGCTCTTAACCTGGCCATTCAAAGCTCTCTTTCTCACTTATTGATTATGGCTTGCCAATCTATGGATCAGCTACTGAAACAACTCTTCGCCGCATCACAGTTGCACTTAAAGCATGCCATCTCCTTTCTGGCTCATCCCTTCTGTCCCATACCTGTGACATGTACACCCAGGCTAACTGGCTCCAATTCAAAGGTAGACTCATGTACCAAACATATTTACTGTCTAAAAAAGTAAGCGCAAGCAAAATGCCCCCAGGAGTGCAAAAGCTTATTACCCCCACTATCAACCATCATTGCACCAGAAGCTCTACTAGCCAGATTTTTAATATACCCCGCTGTCTCACTTCTCTGGGACCTTTGCCTACCGTGTCCCACTATGGATGAACTCACTGCACCATGACATCACTTCAGCGTCCACCTTGGGCTTCTTCAAGGTTAAACTTAAGCAACAGCTAGTTGCTGATGCCAGTTGTGACTGCTTCCAATAACCTTCCTTCTTGTGACCAGCACTTATACTGACCTTATGCTATCTTGACTGTATGCATAACTGTTCTCAGCATGTAAATAACTGTTCTAAGTTGCTAATCATTCTCCTTCACATTTCCTCTTGATCCCTTCCACTCTTTCCCCTCACCCCTCTATGGCTTCCCCCTATCCCCCCCCCCCTGTTTTATATTTCTTGAGCTCCCTTGCTCACTTTAAAATGCTTTGTCCCTTACCTTCTCACCTCTGACTAGGCCCTGGTGATGCCATCCTTACCTTGTTGATTATTAGGTAATAGGCTGAGTCTGTTCTCATTTTCCTGTAAAGGGTTGTTTCATAAGACCTCCCCCACCCACCAGTATGACCCTCAATTCTAGGTTTTAATCAAATATGCACCATGGCATACATTGTACAATGCCACATGTATTGGAACTTCTCTTGCTATACACTCTTGTAATGTCTTGTATAATTCCTTGTTTTGTTTGTTCTCCATCTCATACTTTCCCAATATGCATTGTTTGTCTGATGTGGAACCTATGAAATGAGCTTGTTCTCAAAGGTGTTGTCTGAAATTTAAATAAATAAATAAGGGCGTGGGCATAAGCAGAGACATCATCACTCTTCTTCCAGGTCACCGTCCCCTGATGACAGGACCAAATCTCGACGTGGACGCATGCGCTCCAGATCTTCCTCCTCTTTCTCTTTAGGTTATCGCCCATGTTCTCCAGATTCTTCCACAGAGCCACGTTCTCTGGATACGGAAGGTCCACGCAACTCTCCCCCAGATGACCTGACTTTTATGGATGTGATGCATCACATTCAGTTCCTTAATCAATGGAATGTAGAGGAACTGGATCCTGAGAGGAAGAGGCTTCACACCTTTCTAGCTATGAGTGACCCAAAACCACTGGTCATCCCCCTCTGGTCCCTCCTTTCCAGGATTTGAGCAGACTGGCCTGGGAGCACCCTGCCTCCTTCTCTGTGCATCCCAAAAGGTGGATAGACACTATAGAGCCCCCAAGGCCGAACCTTTCTTGACAGAAGCTCGAAAGCAGATTCCATGGTCCTCACCGCTGCCCATGGTAGAATCAAACAACCTAAGCATATGAGCTCACAACCCCCCGATAAGGAGTCTAAGAAGTTGGACCAGCTCGGGAGGAGGGTTTATGCTTCGACAACATGTTCCATGCAGTCCTTGAATTTCTTGGCCCACATGGTCTTCTGCCAAAAGTCACTCTGGATGAAGGCCCTTGAACTTGCCCTGTAGCAACCAGATAATCCATCCTGCACAGAGCTTCTGGATGTTCTTCCATCTGGTCTGGATGTAGGGAAACACGTTCTATGGGCTTCCTACTACTCAGCGGATACAGTCATTCAAGCTGCAGCAACTGGAATCTACCTTCACCATCATTCCTGGCTAAGGGTATCTGGGTTCAGGCAGGACCTCTGGGATTCTATCCTGGATGCCCCTTTTCATGACTCTATCCTCTTTGGAGAGGAGGTGCAAAAGATTATCACAAAACTGCAGGACTCTGGTAAAGTCGTGCAGTCTGTGCACCAGATGTACAGAACTGAGCCCCAACAACTCAGATGCAAGCCTTTTTGGCACCCAGGTGCCAATAGACAGAGAGGACAACAACCCTGAGGTTCCTTCAAGCATAAGGTTCCCTCCCAGCCCAACCCACACAGCCCTTAACCAGGAGGAGATTCAGGCCTTGCTATTCAAGTGAGCCATTGAGCCTGTTCCTCCATCTCAACAGGGAACTGGGTTTTACTCCCACTTCTTTCTGGTCCCCAAGAAAATGGGAGATTTAAGACTCATTCTGGATCTAAGTCATCTGAATCCGTACATAGAGTACAAGAGATTCATGATGGCGCCCTTGCCCGGTCTGATTCACATGCTAAATCAAGGAGATTGGCTTTATTCCCTGGATATGCAAGACACCTACCTCCATATCCTGGTGTTTCTAGCCCACCAGAGGTTCCTTCGGTTCAATTTTCGAGGGAACCATTACCAGTTTGGGGCCCTTCCTGTCAGTCTGTCCTCCGTGCCGAGTTTACTAAGTGACTCACGGTGGTGGCAGCCGCATTAAGGGGACAGGGTCATTTCGTCTACCTCTACCTAGAAGACTGGCTTCTAACTGCCCCCTCGAGGCAGCAGTTAGTTCACACTCTCTTGGACACCTTTCTGATGTTCCAGCAACTGTGTATAACCATCAGCATTCAAAAGTCATGTCCTTGGCTTGCTAAAGACTACAGCACATCGGAGCCATCCTGGACACACAATGGGGTATAGCCTTTCTCCCTTCCAACAGAGCCAGTCAGTTGAGGGTTTGGGCCTCCAAAATAACTGCATCCAGTCGAGTTACAGCAAAGACTATGTTACAGCTGTTGGGTCATATGGCAGCAGTCATTCCCACGATTCAGTTAGTGCCCTTGCATATGAGAATACCACAGTAGAACCTACAAGTCCAATGGGACCAGGGTTCCCAAGATCTGGACCATCAGATCAACATCTCCAGAGCTGTCCAACAGACGCTCTCATGGTAGCTGACATCCCCCAATCTGGAATTAGGAGTTCCGTTCCGATCACCCTCACCGTGTTAGACTCTCACCATGGACGCTTCAAATCTTGGTTGGGGAGCTCATCTTCAAAATCATCACACGGAGGGCACATGATCAGAGACAGAAATGTCCCTACATATCAGTGTTTTGGAGATGAGGGTGATTCATTACGCTATGAAGGCTTTTCAGAATTATCTTGTCCAGGGACCCCTGCTTCTTCGGACCAACAATATGTCAATGGTGTTTTACATCAACAAGCGGGGGGACGCACTCCTAACCTCTTTGCAGAGAGGCCATGAGAGTATGGCATTGGCCCCTGGAACATGGTCTCGCCCTGACAGCAGTTCGTGTTCCAGGCATCCAAAACGTCTTAGCCGATGAGCTCAGTCATTCTTGAACCAGGACTCACAAATGGGAGTTGCTCTAGGAAGGGGAGATGACCTCTTCAGAAGATGGGGTCATCCAGAGCTGGACCTCTTCACATACCCGTGAAGTGCAAAACTACCCAATTTTTGCTCACTAGATCCAGGGCCTGGAGTTTTCTGGTGTGAGACGTTGTCCCTTTGCTGGACAGGGAGGTCCCTTTATGCGTTCCCTCCCTTTCCACTAATACAGAGAGTTCTACTCAAGCTTCAGGCAGGGGGAATGACCATGATTCTGGTAGCTCCCTTATGGCTGGTTCCCGCTGTTACAACAGTTGGCAACACAACCCCCACTTTCAGCTTCCAGTCATGCCCAGCTTGCTATCCCAAGAACGGGGCATGCTGGTTTACTCAGACCTTCGGTCTCTGAACCTTAATGCTTGGCTCCTGTAGACTTAGCCATTTCAAGACATGGCGTCTCACAGAGGGTGGCCGAGGTCTTAGTAGAAGCTAGAAAGCTTTCTACAAGCTCGACTTATGCCATGAAATGGAAACGCTTTTACATATGGACAGCAGCATGTTCCCTGGATCCCTTCACATGCTCGGTGAAGTTGGTATTGGATTATCTCCTGTCCCTTCAGATGCTGGGCTGGGATACTTTTCTATCAAGGTGCACCTATGTGCTGTTTCGGTTTACCATGCACCGACAGAGGGAAGAAATCTTGCCCAATTGGACCTGACATGAACCTTCCTTCGAGGTATTCTTCATTTGAAACCTCCCATTAGGGACCCAGTCCCACCATGTGGTCTCTTATTTGTCCTAGAGAAGCTTAAGTTGCCTCCGTTCGAACCGGCCGCAGATGGCAACCTACGCTTTCTTTCTTGGAAAGCATCATTTTTAGTTGCCTTTACTTCAGCCCGAAGGATTTCAGAGCTACAAGCACTGATGTGCAAAGAACCTTATTTAATTTTCCATAGAGACAGGGTATCCTAAGTTTCTCCCTAAGGTGGTGTCGGAGTTGACACTTAAGACGCCAGCCTTCCGGTTTATTATCCCAAGCATTCCAATCGAGGGGAGACACTCCTTCATACTCTGGACATTCACAAGATCATTTATTATGACCTGCATCATACGAAATCGATCAGGAAATTGGACCAACAGTTTGTGTCTTTTGCTCACAGATCCTTGGGGAAGCCTGTAGCAAAACAAACCATTTCCAAATGGTTAAAGAACTGTATTACCTTCATCTATGATAGGTATGAAAAATCCTTGCCAGGACCAGTCAGGGCTCACTCGACTCAGGGGATGGCTGCATCTTTCACAGCCATCAAGAATGTCTCAGTGGCAGACATGTGTGCCGCAGCCACTTGAAACTCCATGCACACTTTTGTCAAACACAACACTCTGGATATTACTTCCAGAAGAAGAGCAGGATTCAGCCTAGCTGTGCTCCAGAGCGTTGTTTCTTAATCCTTTCAGGGAAAATGTTCCTCCTCCCTTTATTCTGTGTTCATACACTGCATGGGACTCTGTCCTTATGGTGTAATCTGCTGCAGGAGCTCTCACTCGAAGTAAGATAGTACAGTAACATAAGACCCTACCGTAACAGTAGATCTTCAAGAAGAGCTCCTGCAGCAGGTGCTTTTTCCCCTCCCTCCTTCCCCCTATCCATTTGTTTTCCTTACAGGAAAGCTTGGCACCTGCTTCAGGTTTCTCCTGTTGATCATCCTTCGGATCTCCGGTGGGTGAACTGAGGTGGGGCTGGGAACCTCCCCATTTATATGGAGGCTGACATCGGTGAGCGGACCGACATAAGGGGTTGTCTCCAACTGAGTACTGCTGGCTAGAAGTTTGCCGTGGAGTTCTAGTGCCTGGCGGCCTAGTCCTTATGGTGTAACCTGCTGCAGGAGTTCTTCTCGAAGATCTACTATTGCGGTAAGTTCTTACATAACTATACTTTCTCAGTTCTATGTCAAAATCATGAAAAAATATAGCGATGTCAATAATAACACAGAGACATTAGCAAAAACAGAAAATAACGCTACAGAGTATAGTGAGTGTAACAATAATGCCTGAACAAATATAGCACGCTGTTATACCTCCAGAATTGCAGCTGTTCTCTCTCTCAGTTTCCCGGTTTCCATGGACTTCCTGTTCCTTAGCAACTTGCTGTTGCCTGGTAACCAGCCCATAGTTGACCCAGACTCCTCGGCAGTGTATTCCTCTTAGCAACTTGGAGTGTATAAGTTCTGAGGCAGTCATGGGGCTCGTACCTTGCGTGGTTCTGGTGTTTGTCATTCTTGAGTTCACCGATTTTGTGATGTCCATGAAGTTTGTGACCAATCAGAAGGGTAAGCCTCTAGTTCTAGGGACATGGATATGTTGTTCATCCACCCTATCTGGCAGGTTCCTTGCCGCTTTAAATCTTGCCAGAAGGTCTTCAAGCTGGCTCCTCCCACCCACCCGGGTGGTAAAACTCTTGGCTCCGCCCCATGATGCCAGATCTTCCTTACTGCTTGGAAGCTCAGGTTCCCTCCTTAGCACTCTGCGTTTTTGACTGGATCCTTATTCTTCGGTTCGTCCGAATTTAGTTTTGAAGTTTTCTAAACTTCGGTCTTTTTTTTCCCTCGTGGCTGCGATGGACAGTTCGTTTCCCGGCTCTTGGAGGCACCCTGGCGGGCGGAATATCTCCAGGACTGATCCGCACTCCACTTGAGTATACTGCCTCGACTTGGACATGACCATGAGTTGCGAACTGTGCTACCTACTACGTCCCAATGCCCTGGAGGATTGTGCGGCCCGATTTGAGCTTGGGCGCTCGAGATTTTCTGTGCCGGTAAAATCTTTAGAGGCTCGTCGGGCGGTGTCTGCGTCGGCTGTCTCGGCTGAACAGCTCAATCTTTCTTCCTCCTTGGAGGAGACGGCGGCTAAGACTACATCTCCCTCCTCCTTGGTCGCGGCATTTATCCCGCTCTCTTTGAGTTCCTCTCATTCGGCTTCATTCAGGGAGCATCGCCAGTCCCTCTCCTCGAAAGGGGAGGGGCCATCGGGAACTGCCTCTCGGCCCAGGTCCAGGGGGTCACAGGGTAAGTCCCATCGCCGGCGCCTGTAGGGCGGGAGAGTTCCTCTTCCCTGGTCTGCCGACCTTCGACTTCGGTCGAGGTTGCGGCTCAAGCCTTTGGCTTCACGGTGTTCCCGTCAGGCCTTCCGGCCAAGGCTCCCGTCGACGTTGTTGAGGGCTCCCTCGACCCGTCACCCGGGTGGTCTACTGCCAGAGCCGTCAACCCTTCGCCGGTTTCCCCGGTGGGGGCCGAGGTTCTGCCTGCGCCTCCGGGGCGGCAGTCCTCGGCCAATATGTCCGAGCCAAGGGAAGAGCGGGTGTCCCCCGCTCCTTCCCAGACCCACCCTCGGTTTTGCCGAGGATCTGGGTCTCGGTCCTCTTCTCGGTTAAGCCGCTCCGGCCTTCGGCAGTCTCGGTTGGGGCACCGAGTTAAGTGGCAACACTGATCCTCCTCATCTTCCTCCTGTGATGAGGAGAGGATTCGACGCAGATGGCGTCGACGTTACGAGGAGTTTATGTGGAAGCAGTTGCTGTTGTCTGGGAATCAGTCGACTCCGATTCATTCCTTGTCTATCAAGCAGCTGCAGCCCGAGCAGCCGACGCAACCACTCGCTGCAGTCGAGGTGCCCATTTCTGGGCCGGTTGTTCGACCAATTCTTGCTGCCCCACCGATCGCGGTGGAACCTCGGTCGGGTCACGGCCTGTCCCGCAGGTTGTCGGTCACCCTCACTCCCGCCCGCCCTCGGCAGGTGAGGAGAGGCTCAGGCCTGAGGCAGCTCTTTGCAGACCTTTCAGAGTCCGACGACGACTCCTCCCTGTTCCCCAGGAGGGAGGGAGGGCCTGGAGTCCTCCCCAGGCCGGTCTTTGGACGACAGCCCATCGTCCTTCCTGGGTCTGCTTAGGCTCATCTCGGAGTTCACCGGGATGCAGCTCGAACCCGTGTCCAAGCGGGCCTATTATCCCCTGACAGAGATCCTAGACTGAGGGGGTTCACCCTTGGAGGCCTTCCCGGTGGCTGAGGCCATTGTTGGCCCAGCCTTGGAGCTTTGGCAGTGGCCTGCTTCCTGTCCTGCGCCCTCGGCCAGGATGGCCGGGAAGTATGCTGTCCCTATCGGTTCTTTGCCCGGTTTTTCGGAGCACCCCTCCGCCGAGGGGTTAGTTACCAATAACATCTTCCAGCATTCAATGAACGCTCAGGATGTGGATAGGGCCCCCTACAAAGAGTCCAAAAGGATGGACTATGTCGGGCGCAAGGTTTACGCCGCTTCCTCCCTAGGCCTCCGACAGGCCAGTTCGGCCGCACTGATGGCACATTTCTCCCACACCCTCTTGGGCTCCCTGGATGAGGGGCTCCCTCATCTCCCGGCCAACCTTCGGACCACGGTCCAGCGGGTACGGGACCAGGGTAGGGCGGTAGCGAAGCAGCAGCTTCAGACTGCTCTGGACATAGGTGATTCCTGTGCCAGGTCAGTAGCAGCCGTGGTGGCCATGCGCCGCAGGGCGTGGCTGAGGATATCCACCTTCTCGATGGATACCCAGCACAAGTTGGCAGACATCCCCTTCTTGGGGTCTGACCTCTTCGGCCCTGGAGTGGAGGGACACCTCCAGGGGTCCGAGTAGTCCAGTGCCACTCTGGACTCAGTCACCCCCACCCAGAGGGACAAGGGCAGCCGGCAACCTTTGCATAAGCCTCTTCGTCCTTCGGCCCCTGCAGCACAACCGGCCCATCAACACCAGCTTGAGGGCCAGCAGGCTTGCGCTGGGCATCCTGACCCCAAGCCAGCGGCTTCCTTTAAGGGAAAGCAAGGAGGTAGAGGCCCACGAGCTCCCTTGGCCAGTCCCTCCTCCAAGCCTGCTCAGTGACGGGCTGCAGGGCTCCGCCACTTCCTCCGCCTGGTCCGCTATCACCACGGACCGCTGGGCGTTGGAGATGCTAGGAAAGGTCCTGTGTCTGGAGTTCGAGCAGGCCCCACCCCTTTGAGCCGTCGCCCCTCGGGGGGCCACAGGGTCCGCAGTCCCGCTGTCGGCCCGCCGAGCCGACATTATCCTGCTCCTTGAAATAGAGGTGATCAGGAAGGTGCGGATCCTTCTCCAGACCTGGGGTTTGTGTCCAGGTTTTCTCCTGGTCCCCAAACGGATGGGGGGCGGGCACCCCATTCTCGACCCGCATGACCTGAACAACTTCTTAAGGTCTCGGACCTTCTGGATGGTCACTCTGACTCAGATACCCCATCCTTGGAACGAGGCATATGACTCTGTTCCCTGGACCTCCAGGACGTATTCTTCACATTTCGATCCGTCCGTTTCTTTGGAGATCCCCTCCACTTCAGAGACGGGGGATCTCATTACGAGTTCCAGGTCATACCCTTGACCTCTTCCAGCAGCATTCCTGCGGCACCGAAGGTCGGGTGTACCCTACCCAGATGGCGGGCTGACTGCAACCCTCCAGAGTGGAGGTGGAGGCGGTCGGAGTTCTGGCCTCTAGGTTGCTCTCAGACCGTCTCCTCTCCAACGGAGCCAAGTCGGAACTCATGCCAAAGCGGGTGATCCTTTCATCGGGACAGAGCTCAACTCTTCGAGCCAGAGCTCGGCTCCCGGCAGACAGGGCCGAGGTTCTTCCTCCTTTACCTAATCATGTCTGATTGGGCAATCGCGCCCTGCCTGGGACTTCCTGCTCCTCCTGGGCCTCATGGCGGCCTGCACCAGCGTGGTCTGTTGGGCCCATTGGTACATGCATCCCCATAAATGGGGGCTGGCCAGCCAACGGACACAATGCTGCAATCCTTTGGACCAGCCCGTGACAGTAACCCAGGGGATGTGGGACGTTCTCCGATGGCAGACTGTTCCAGCACATCTGCAGGAGAGCATCCCGTTCGTCCGCCCCGAGTCGACGGTCTTCTTCAACCGATGCATCTCTGATGGGTTGGGGTGCCCATCAAGGGGAGCGCAGAGTGCACTGCCTCTGGTCTCCTCCGGGGTCCTGATGCCATTTCAACCTGCTGGAGCTTCATGCGGTCCGCCTAGCTCACACCGCTTTCACTCCGTTTGTACGGGGTCAAGTGGTTCAGGTCCAGGCGGACAATACCACGACCATGTGCTACCTAACCCGCCAGGGCCGGACGCGCCCCTTACTGTTACGTAAGGAGGTTCTCCTCATATGGTCTCATGCACAGCCTGGAGGCGGTTTCCTAGCCATTTCGATGGCAGGAGCCTCCAACGCCCTGGCCGATGTCCTAAGCCGGATAAGGGCTGCGCCTCACGAGTGGTCTCTCCTGCCGGAGGTAGCACAAGATCTTTCTCCCACTGGGTCATGCCTCGGGCGGACCTTTTTCCCCTCCAGGGAGAATGCGAGGCCGAGACTGTTTCATGCCCGCCCCCCTCAGCAGGGCTCGCTGTAGGGGATGCCTTTGAGGCTGCGGACGCCGGGCCTCTTCTACGCCTTTCCCCCATTTCCCTTGACCCACAGGCAAGGTGAGGAGGGACTAGGCACAGGTGATTCTGGTAGCCCCAGACTGGTTCCGCCAGCTCTGGTATCCAGCTCTCCTCAGTCTCAGCCCCAGGCTCCCGAGGTGGCTTCTAGCCCACCCGGACCTGATCTCTGTTATCAGGGGAAGGTATTCCATCCGGACCTTCAATCCCTGCACCTGGCGGCCTCGTTCCTGTGCGGCTAGTTGCCAGGCCTTGGATCTTCCGGCGAGGTCCTCGACGTTGTTGAGGCATCCCGCCAGGAGTCGACCAGATAATGCTACGCCTTCAAATGGAAGAGTTCTCCATTTGGTGTTAGGATAGGGCCTGGTCCCTTCTCCTGTTCCTTGGCGAGCATTCCGGACTACCTGTGGTCCGTTGTTGTTCTTCAGCAAGGGCTTCGGTCGATGACCCTTAAGGTGCTCCTGGCAGCCACCTCTGTCCTCCGGACGCGGGCCGGAAGGCAGTCGGTGGCACAGGAAAGGTGGTCTGGCGCTTTCCAAGGCCTTAATCATGCTTCCCCTCCGGGGAGAGAATCTCCATCTCCGTGGGATCTACTGCTGGTATAGGGCTTAGCTCACGGGCAAGCCATTCGAACCAATGCACAGGTGCGATTCCCTCACCTGTTGTGGAAGAACACCTTCTCGGTGGCTACCACGTCAACCAGAAGGATGGGAGAGCTCCAGGCGCTTCCTCCGAGTCTCCCTATGTGGTCTTCCACAGGGACAAGGTTGTCCTGCGCCCTACCCGAAGTTCCTTCCGAAGGTGGTGTAGGAGCTTCACCTTAACCGGGTGTTGACTCTGCCGGTGTTCTATACCATTCACACCTCGGAGGCCGCATATAGGCTCCATTTGGACCCTAGTTGAGCGCTCGCCTTCTCAGGGAGCGTAGGGCTGAAGTTTGGGGGAGAATCGCCAGCTGTTTGTCATCTACGCTGAAGCCGCACCTGGCAGACCTGCAGCCAAGCGGACGATGAGCGGGTGGGTCACCTCCTGCATAGATCTCCGCTATAGGTGGGTGGGCATGGAGCCTCCCAGAGGGATAAGTGCTCATTTTATCCGCCCTTCTGCTGCATCGGTGGCTGCTTCCGGGGATGCCCCTATCCAGGATATCTGCAGGGCTCCTACCTGGAAGTTGTCACATACCATTTTACCCTCTACCACATCGACCATGGGTCATGCCGGGATGCTGGTTGGGGCCTCAGTTCTCCAGTCTTTATTCCATAAGTAGGGGGTGTGCGCCTTGCCTCCCTCCTCCCGGAGAACTACTAGAGTCTGCCAGATAGTGTGGATGAACAACATATCCATGTCCCTAGAATACAGGTTACTCACCTGTAACAGGAGTTCTAGGAATGGTATATGTTGTTCATCCCTGATCACCGACCTTCGGCCCGGCGCTAGACCTGGTTTCCAGCGGGCTAGATCTGGCGTCATGGGGCGGAGCCAAGAGTTTTACCACCCGGGTGGGTGGGAGGAGCCAGCTTGAAGACCTTCCGGCAAGATTTAAAGCGGCAAGGAACCTGCCAGATAGTGTGGATGAACAACACATACCATTCCTAGAACTCCTGTTACAGGTGAGTAACCTGTATTTCTTTATGAAGGCTACTTATACTGCCGTGACAAAGAAACAGCTGAGAAGGTATATTGGAGGTGTGCTGAAGCACATAAGTACAAATGTCTTGCAAGGCTTCACACAATTGCAGAAACAGTCTCTGCAGTCATTAAACAGCATAACCATGTTCCTAATTCTGGTGATGTCGCGGCACAGCAGGTAATGGCAGATATTCATGACAGAGCAAGAGCAACTGTAGAAAGCACATCCCAGGTACTGGTGACATCAACTGCATCTGGGCCAGATTCAGTCAGTGATCGCCTACCAGCAATTAGGTTAATTAAGCGCACCATTCAGCGAATTAGACAGCAATAGCGTGCAGGCCCAGTAACTCCAACATGTGTAGAGTCCCTTTTAATACCAAATGAGTTTGCTGTGCTGGGATCGGGGAAAGATTCCTTTTATATGACAGCGGGGCAGAAAGTGACAGAATACTTGTGTTTGGCACTGAGGGTAACATCAGATTGTTGAAGAACACTCCAGATTGGATGCTGAACGGTACCTTTAAATCATGCCCTACTTTATTTTCCCAATTGTATAGCATCCATGCAATGTGTTCTGGCCAAGTGATAACTGCTCTTTTCATACTTGTGTGCTCACGCACAGCTATGAGCGAGTGTTTAAAGAGATTAAGACACTGTGTGGGGATACCAGCCCATCTACCACAATCATGGACTATGAAAGAGTGGCATGGAATGGATTCACAAATGTTTTCTCAAGCACATCAGTCCGTGGTTGCCTTTTCCACTTTGCTCAAGCCATGTGGCGGAAAATACAACAGTGCAATGAAGTGGAAAAAAGATATTGTAGCGACCCAGACTTTGTGCTACATTTAAGAATGCTGCTGTCGCTTGCTTTTGTTCCGCCAGATGATGTCAGCGCATTCGAGGAGCTTGGGGAAAATGAGTTCTTCAGCACCAACGAAGAGCTATTACAACCTGTCCTCGATTACTTCGAGGACACTTGGCTTGGAAGACCAAAAGGACGTTCCAGGAGAAGGCATGCAATGTTCCCAGTTGAGAACTGGAACTGTTATGAAACAACACTACTCAGTCTTTCAAGAACAAATAATGCTGGTGAGGGTTGCCATAGAGGCTTTAACTCGCACCTTGGCTCATGCCACCCCAGCATATGGAAACTCATAGAGTGCTTAGTACAGGAACAGCGGCTGACAGAAGTAAAGCTGGAGTAGTTAATTTCGGGTATTACCCCTGGAGGAACTAAGAGAAAATACAGAGACCAGAATGAGAGGATCAAGAAGATTGTGCACCAGTATGGTGAAAGATCAACCTATGACTAACTAAAAGGTCTAGCATATAACTTTCAGTACAAGATTTAGCGAGATGAAGGGTCAGGCATTGATGAAAGCATGGAAGCATGGATTAGGGGTGTGGATCGTGTATTCAATAAAAGATTTTCTGGCAACTGCCAGGTTTTTTTACATTTGTATTTTCGGTATGTTGACGTTCGTCTCGTCTTGTACTGGATATTCTGGATGTTCCCTGGTTTCTTCTGCATTGGCACTAATCTGACATGATCCTAAGCATCTTAATTAAATCTTGTACTGGATCCCTTGCAGTGGCACCTATTTGACGCGGTCAAAGTGGCCATTAATGGCTAGTGCTATTAAATGTCAGTCGCTATAGATGGCTTTGCAATTATATCTTCGCGGTTATTTATTTGCTACTATTTCCTCGCTATTTTCACAGGATACCTACTTTCTGTCATTTATTCCACCAGTTCAGATTCAGCTTGAGATTCAGCAGCAAGGGCATGCGCCTCCACACCCACGGACAGTCTCCATTTTAGGTCCCCAGCAGTTCGATTGGTCCAAATACTGAAAGTCCAGAACCTAACTTGGTGGCTCCCATCCAAATTTTCAAGCTGCAATAAAAGTAGGTTAGACAGACTTCTCTGTCTTTATTATAACAGCAAGTTAGCAATAAACAGTCACAGTTCCTGAAAGGGCTCCCTCTGTGCAAGTAGCAACTGCAGAATGGAGCAATATAACAGACCGTCTGGCCGGTCACAAGCCTTCAATCACTCGGACCCAGCCCAGACTAATTCCTAAACACAGATTACCTAAGTTCTTAAAGAGATAGGTGCGGAAGCTTGCTAGTGCACTGTCACAGAGACAAATAGAACCACTGAAGACAGGACACCTGCCTGACAGTGGGCATTAGGTAGCCCAGGAAGATATTGAAGTAAACCCCAATTTGTAGGGGGTTTATATATAGTTGCTAGTCTCTTCCCTGCTGCCTCTGTTATGGAGTGGAATCACATATGCTCTCCTAGAGTCCCCTGGAACTGTGCCTGCTTCTATGAGCTGTTGAATAAAGCCATCAGTAATGCAGCTAGCGCCTCCCTGAGTTCCTTTAGTACCCTTGGGTGTATCCAGTCCATTCCCATAGCCTTGTCCACTTTCAGAGTTGCAAGCCCCTTCAGGGACTCTCCTCTGAAAATGGATTTGTGTTCATAGCCCCCTATTATTCCTGCTGCTCCCTGGTGATCAATCCTTCTTCCATCCTCTGTGAAGACTGAGCAGACATGCCTGTTCAGGAGTTCTGCTTTTTCTTTATCCTATTCTGTGCAGTCTCCCTCTGATGTCCTCTTTATCCTCACTCTTCCTTCCTTTGTTTTCCTCTTCTCACGTAGATACCGGAAGAAAGTGTTATCCCCTATAGCTACTCCTTTGGCTAGCCTTTCCTCTTCACCTTTCCTCATCTCACTGCCATACCTGCTTCCCTCTGTTTTACTTGATACACCTCCCCTGTCTTCCTCCCTCTGTTACTTCGCACCTCCTGGATGCCTCCATTTTTCCTTCACCATTGTGGCCTCTACCCTGGAGTGCCATAACAGTCTTTTTTTTTTTTCTTTGTGCTTTTGCTCACTTCCTTCCCGCAGAGGCTGGTTGCCTTAATAAGCCCTCCCTTATTTTTCCCCACTGTTTCTCTATCCCTCCATGGCAATCTTCCTTCACCAGGCAATTTCTGAGGCAGTCTCTCATCCATTTAAAATATGCCCTCCTAAAGTCCAGGACCCTTGTCCTCATGCGATTTGCTTCTGCTCCCATCTTAATGTTGAACCACTCTGTACGGTGATTACTGGTACCTAGGGGACTGCTCTTTGTGACGTCTGATATCCTCTCTCTTGTTTGTAAGCACCAAGTCCAGCATTGCCCCATCCCTAGTGGGTTCGCTGACTAGCTGCCTGAAAAATGCTCCCTGTAGGGAGTCAGGGATGGCCCTGCTCTTCGCTGAACCTACAGCTGAAAGGCTGCAGTCCACATCTAGCAGACTGAAGTCCCCAACTAGCAGCACCTCCCCCTTATTTGCCATCTTGATGATAGCGTCCCTAGTGCCTTATCCAACTACTGTCTCTGTGCCCAGGGTCTGTTTACAATAGACAGTATCTATAGAAATGGTTCAGAGGAAGGCAGCAAAGATAGTACAGGGGTTGCATCACAATTCTTATGAGGACAGGTTGAAGGACTTGAATATGTACTCCCTGGAGTAAAGGAGGGAGAGAGGGGATATGATAGAGACATACAAGTACCTTACAGGGACGAAAAGGGTACAGAACTACACTATTTTCTAGTGAAAAAAGATGTTCCAGGACTAAAGGGCATGAAATGAAATTGGAGGGAGGGCGATTCAGAGGAAAAGTGAGAAAGAATTTCTTCACAGAAGGGGTGGTGGACAAGTGGAACACCCTACCAGAGGAAGTGGTGGGGGGCTGAAAAAAATCACAGGATTTAAGAATGCATGGGATAGACATAAGGGGATTCTGGGGGTCTGGGGTAACAAACTTCTAGAAAAACGTAAAGGGAACTTACAAGCTCAAATGGGCAGACTGGGTGGGCCATAGGCCCTTATCTGCCGACAGTGTCTATGTATCTGTCTAACCATGTACAGATAGTGGCCCCCAGCTCCTGTCCCCATGATGATCCACAGCACCTCCTGCCCTTACTTTTCCTATGTTTGCTTCTGTATTTCCACTGCCTTGATTCCGTCCAGCACATATAGAACAATCCCTCCTCCTCTCCCTATCTCCCCTGAACAGAGAGCAGCCTGATATGGCCTTGTCCCAGTCGTAATTGTCAATGCACCTCAACTCAGTTATGGCCACCAAATCCAGGCTAGCCTCTCCCATGATGGCCTCCTGGTCCAGAATTTTATTTTTCAGACTGCTTGCACTGGCACACATGGCTTTCCATACCTTGCTCCCTCCCTGCTTGCAGCCCCTCTTTTTCCCCATCCTTCTGCCTGTGCTGCTCTCTATGACCCCCTTCTCTCATTACCCTCGCCATTTCTTGCCTCTTTTACTCTTCTCTTCTTGCATTTTTCATTTATACCCACCTTGTTCTCTGCCTCGTCTGCACCCCTTCTTTCTTGTGCCCATGCCCTGGGTGGGGAATTCCTCCACATGTTGCTTCATCATGCGTGGGGGGCAGGTATTGCCTTCCTTGATATTACAACTCCTCCCACCCCCGGCTAGATTAAATGCTCATCCAAGTGCAGTAACATTTAAGCCTCCCACTAAGGACTGTGGTCCCCCTCCCAGAAGGATGCAGTTTGTCACCCTTTTAGAGACCAATATCCTTCCAGGCTAGCCCCAATCCCCAGTGTAGCCAAAGCCCTAATCCCTTCATTATGCCTTTAACCAGTTGTTGAAAGTCATAATGTGGAGTACCCTATCCTCCCCTTGGTGGTACACAGGTAACACCTTGATGAACACCACTGTGCATGCTACCTGCTTAAGGCCCCATCCCTACCCAGCTCCCTGAAATTACCCTGTACTACCCCACCCATCCCTTGCCAGGTCATTTGTCCCAAACTGGGCCATCATATATAGCTGCCTCCTGTGACCCTGCCACCCTAGTGATCCTCTGGATCTGCTCTCCATCTCTCAAAGCCTAATCGCCAGGGAAGTACTCTGTCTCCCTCTCCCTCCCCATCTACCTCCCACTCCCACATCTGTCCCCTAACAACAGAGTCCCCCACCAGTAGCTGCTCTTCCTTAGCTGTGGGCCTGTTCCTCCCACTTTGGGATCTCTCATTCTGAAGTCCTCCACATCCTCTCTTGCCACTTTCTCCAGGCTATCCCATCCCGCCATTATGGCAAAGGAGTTTTGTAGTGTCACAGACTAAAGATTATGTACCCTACCAGCCACCCCACCCTCCCTGGAGCGCACCAGGATCCATTATTCTGCCTCTTCCTAGGCATCCTATGAGGTAGTGGCAGCAGCTTTGGTGACTCCTTGGTGGGGAAAAAGATCCTCTGTACCCTTCCCAGTTTGACCTGGAGTTCAGCAACCTCTGCCCTCAATCCAGAGAGGTGAGAACCAATGAGGCAGCACTTTAGTCAACAGGAGGTGTTTCAAAAGACTGCAGCTCCACATCTGTTACACTACACCACTCCCATGTTGGTTAACCCTTTTATCCATTGAACCTTCCCTGACCCCCTCCTTTCTATGCCTGTTTACCTTCTTTCTCTTTCTTTCCGTACCTGAAATGGCTATATTACTGTACCTTCCCAAGTTCCCTTCTACCATTACTTTTGTCAGTTGAACTTTTCCCCAGTACTCTACTGACTCCTTTCTCTGCCAGTTTCCTTCTTACCTCATCTGTTCCTTTCCTGAAATGGATTTATTACCTTACCCTTGACAGGGAGCCTCCTGCTTTCCCTTCTACTAGTACCCACCTATACCTGTGTCTTGCTATTCTTTCCCTTTATTGTCACCCCACTACCTGTAGTTATTTACCTTACCAATTTTAGAATGTGGCCCATAAGAAACTACAGTCTCCCCTTATATTTGGAGAATCCTCTTGGTTCGGTCAGAGATCAGCTGATCATCTTGCATCCTATGAACCCTAAGAAAGAAAAACTTGAAAGTACACAGAGCTAGAAGGAGAAGGGATTTTAGGGGGCAGGAGGTTTGGTTAAGGGGATGAGGTGGTGGAAAAAGGGAGAAGGATTGTTTATGACAAAAATAACTTTATGATAGAAAAAAGTAAAGGAAAAACAGAGAAAAATTATTCATAAATCGATCACTTTGCATGCATTGTGCTATATTTGTTCATAACAAGCATTTGTCAATGGCGAGTGTTAGACACGTGCACTAGTGTCCTGGGGGTGTGTGGTGCTGATACCACTGAAAGTGACATTAAAAATGTTTTCAATGAGGGAATCATTTTATTAACAGTTAAGAATGTAAAGCAGAAGTGATGACGTCGGGCAGTGTAAGTGTCTTTGTTAATATCTGTGCCCCAAATTTTCAGCATACCCTTCTTATGACTCCACCTCATCAACAAGTGCAGAGAAAATTTTCAGCTCCTGCCCGAAAGGTGATTTTATGCAGCGACTGCAAAATCACCTTTCAGGATGTAAAAAAACAATTTGGCCAGGATCTGAAAAATGACAGCAGTCACATTCATGAGGTGCTGTGAAGAAATGGCTATATTGAAAATTTGAGGTCAAAATATTGAAGATTACCCACGTTACAAGCCTGCGTTCGCAAATTTCAATGCAGGCTCATAACTTTGTTGTTTTTTAATAGTTTTACACCAGATTTTCAACATAACCTGCTTATGACCCCACCTGAAGAACAAAGAGAAAAATGTCAACTCCTGTCTGAAAGGTGATTTTGTACAGCAACTGCAAAATTGGCCAGGATCTGAAAAATGACAGCTGTCACATTCATGAGGTGCTGTGAAGAAATGGCAATATGGAAAATTTGGGTCAAAATATTGAAAATAGCCAAAGTTACGAGCCTACATTCACCAGTTTCAATACAGGCTCATGGTGTCACAGAGGGCTGAGGTGCTGGACACCTTACCTCGCACCACGGTGGCGACCCGGGTTTGGGAATTGACTCAGGTCGTCGGGGAGCCAGCATGGAGGTGGAGGTGGGATCAGGATTGAGCAGCCAGAAGGCAGCTCTCTTCTCCTGGGGTGGTTGCCACCCCCCCCCGTAGTCCTGCTGCCACCAGGTAGAGGTCCAGTGATCAGCATAGGCGGAGGGGACAACACATATTGGGAGGGCACCTCAAGACGCGGCGTGCATGTGCCTCCACATGTGCACGTGCGTCCTAGGTACGGGGATGGGTTATGGGGAGAAAACGTGGAAAACACTACAAAAAATATATTAAAAAAAAACTGTTTTAAGTTCCAATCTATGTTCAGACCTCTAGGTTTTAATGACTTCATGGAGAACATCCAAACGCATTTACTTTGGAGTAGTTTCTGCTATCGATTTTCCATCCCTTTTTTGTCTAATCTATTCCATTACCTATGAATTTCTTTTGAAGGGGGTCATTATTGTGATGTTCAGAAAAATGGGACACACAGTAGTCTCATCCTTAGGAGTTCTGATGTTCCTAACCTGCTCCTGTATATACTAAGTGATCTGATTTTCCTTCCTATGTGTAATGCTGGGCAGGGGCACCATAAGGCATATTTCACAAAGTTGGTATTACAGGTCATCAACTCCCCAGTCTCCGTTATGCATCCATAAGTTTTGAGCTGCTGTGATTCAGAGTGATTGCAAAGATGGCAGACATTACAATGTCCACATCTGTGAATACCCTTAGGGCACATGGGGAGCCCGTTAAGGTACTCTGGTCTGTGTCTAGTACCAGAAGTGTTGAAGCGACTGTGGACAGTTGTGTCCTTAAGACTGCATGGTATGTTAAATGAAATTCTCAAGAGTGTCTCCCAAACTTTCTCCCAGAATGGGGTCACTCAGAAGTACTGACCAGTATTATTTGATCAAACTGTCAGTTTTTCCTGATGTGGAATTAAACTCCATCATAAAACATAGTGGTTCACTCTTGTATTAAGAGAGTGGTTCTGTCCCTGGATCTGACCTTCTCAAATACATTATCAGTGACTCTTCCATATCCCTTTTCAAGGAACCTCTCTTTTAACTCCTCAGCTTGATGGCAAAAGTCAGTTATTTTTGAGCAATTGCTTCTAAGGGGCAAAAACTGCCCAAATAGTATGGAGTTTATGAGGTGTTTAGGCTGGGCACTATCTGCCCTTAGGAGGCTATTAGTGGCATTGGGTTTCCAGTAGCGACTAGAGATGACTTTACCATCATTGTCAACCTTATGTGTGACATCCGGGAAATTAAGTTGAGTCTCCTGAATACTGCTTGTGAACTTTAGACTGTGGTTATTATGGTTAAGTCACACCATAAACTCTTCAGTTTCCTCCTTGCCACCCCACGCAACACAAATCTGTGCCAGCTGTGGATGTGTGTAATGAATGGTTTAGCAGATGGATCCAGTTCCAGACATTTTTCCAAGTGGCCCAGGAAATGATTTGCAAAGGAGGGTGCCTTGGCCACCCCCATTGCAGTAAAATAGTTAAAGTGAAAGTGTACCATCAGACTCCCAAGTAATTATGCTCAAGCGCAAACTTGAGACCGTCAGGAACAAAATCAAGGAGGAACTTGTCGGGGGAGGGGGGGTTGACATAGAACGTGATCACAGGCAGTTATATCCAGGGCCCCTGGTGTTCTGCGGCAGAATTTTCTGACTTCTGCGGCATGATTTATTCATTTCTCTGGCAGAATGCAGTCTTGTCATTGGCTAAATATGATATGATGTCATCAGTGACATCATATGCTGAGCATAGAGGAGGGGCTTCAGGATAAACGAGGTGGGAAAGAAAGCCTGACACTATGGAAAAACAGTATGTTTATATGAAAATTCACCAAAAGCAATGAATTCTGCGGCACTATATATATTCTGTAGCATGATGCAAATTCTGCGGTATATTCCGCAACCGCAGAACCGCAGAATTCCAGGGGCCTTGGTTATATCCTTCTCATGTTCATTCAAAGTATGTAGTGATTCTGCATCAGTTCCCAACCAAAAAATTCTTTATCCCAGTGGTAGTTGTCAAACTTAAGTAGCACGTCCATAGGATGTTCTCTGTGAAGTCTTTTTGTCATAAACAATCCTTCCCCGTTTTTCTGCCACCTCCATCCTCTTAACAGAAAAAAAAGCCCTCCACCAAAACCATCTTCTTTTGCCTCCTGTTTCTAGCCCTATGAACTTCCCAGGGTTCATAGGATGCAAGACGACCTTCTGATCCATACATCCATACATTTGTATTGAAGCAAGCGGTGCAGCGCCACACCTTTACAGTTAATGGACCCCCCCCCCCGCATCTACCATACTTCCGGGTAGTAGTCTTTTCCTTGTTAAAATAAAGTACTTTGCAGCATGAGAAAAACGCCACTTTTCATATAAAAAAACTAAACCGGGGGTAAACTTTGCGGGGCTGGGAGCACCATTTGAAGACAGCTTTCCTTTAAGAGTTGTACCTCTTTTTGTGTTTCTCCCTACCTGTCCCATGTCCCTTACCCCAGTGGTTGAGGTAGCCATGGCTGCCTCTCCCCCCCCCTTTTTTGTGCTGTGAGGACAGGCAAGCAGCCACCCTCCTAGCCAGTGCCCCTACTTTTGCATCCAGCAGGCAGCTCATGAATTTTGTGTGGTGTATGTTTTTCCTCCTTGGGAGCCAAGTGCTTCACCCCAAACATGCCCAACCCCTTGTCAGCCTCCAGGCTGGGCTCCAGGCCTTACACTTGAACACTGATCTTCCAGGTAACCGCTCCTTGCACTGCCACTGCGTCAGCCACATTGTACCTCTTACATGCAGTTTTGATGTGTCAGACTAGAATTTGAAAGCAGTGTAGCGAGTATTCCATTTAGTTTACAGTAAAACCAGATACTTAAAAGAGAGGTACTATATGTCTCATGTGCATAGTGCTGTAATATACTATCATAGTAATTTAAAACTGGAAGGGACTCTGGGTCCATCAGATCCACCCCCATCATAAACATTAAGCTAGTGGAAGGCTCCCATTTACGGCATAGTGAAATAATGAACTGATTGTTGAGTAAGAATCACCAGCTTTAAATCATATACCTTATAATTGATTTGTAAGAGAGAATATGCTGACATTGGTTCAACATTCTGCAAATGACGGGTTTGTACACAGTTTTGCAGCATCTGGTATTAGCAATGGTATAATCTAGTGTAAAAAACATGTATCACGTTGACATCTTAGTACATGGGCATGTCCATGGAGTATAGAATATTTGTTTAGCACATTGTGTATATAAATGTGGAGCAGCAAAATCAATGGCCACTCTAGTTCACATATTACTAGCCTGAAGGGGAGCGGAACCACTGCTATACTGAAAATGATGCCTTTTGTCATGCTGATCAGCTCAGGGATTCCCATGTATTTCCTGAACCGAATGATTCCATACAAGAACTTCATGCTTGCCTTGAGCAGGAGAGAAGACTACGGAAAGAGGAGCAGGAAAAACTGACCAGCAAGATCTACCAGGTACATGAAGGGACACAAATAGTCATTTCTCACATTTTGTTCATGAGTGTTTTCACCAGATTGTGGGTGCCTTTCAGAACCAGTCACACTGTATTTACAAGCATCTCAGAGCGGGTGTAATGGGGTGCTGATATGGTGGTTCAGGGACTGCCCGCCTCTGCAGTTGTAGTGGTGGGGGTGGTGGACACAATTCCAGTGTATCAGAAAATGTCATTTATTCCACAACTTGGCAAGTTGTGGAATAAATGTCCACTTAATAAATATTTCCTTGGCTCAAAATTATTTTTTATGTGGCCCTAGTGCAGTTTTTTAAGATATTTGCTCAGTGTGAAGGGCAGGCCACCCTTTTGAACTGCACCAGTATAAATATATGGAGATAGCGAGTCGCAGCAGTACTTTTGTTTTACTTTATCAAAAAATGTCAGCTTTGTGGTTTGCTATGTTTTGGCTGTGTACTTAGGATGGTCTGATGGTTAGTCAAAAGGGCGGTGAGCCAGACGATCCAGTTTCAGTCCCATGTTAGTGCTGAAAAGATGTTGCGCTCTGGAAAGGAGGTGGTGCGGAGTAGGGCAGCCAGCCCAGGCTTCAGTTCAGGAATGAGACAAAGGTAGCCCAGTACTCACAGATCTAATAATCAAATGCCCAGGCAGATGTAATTCATAAAGCAATGTAGACAACTTACCTCTAGAGTAATCAGACAAGCAAGCTTTTTGAAGTATTTTGTTTAGTGTAGGAAGTGGAATTAAGAGTTGTCATAATTTAGTATTTTTATTTCAGTTGCTGACTCTTGTTAGAACAATTTTAAAAGTTTTGAAAGTTTTTAAGTAACGATCTAAATGTGCAGAAAAATCATGCATTTATTGAAAATACTGCTGGTGATAGTAGTCTGTTGTCTGGTTGGCTCTTTGTCATCAGGTTTAGGGAAAAATAAAAAGATTGGAGCTTATTGGCCTGCATAGATATTAACAAACATACAACATGTTTACACATCTTGTGGTAAAACTAGAAGAAACAGTTGCTTCAGAAATTGGCACAAATATTGTTCAGTCAACCAGCCAAAGCTACTTGAGCCATACAGTATTCACAAAAATTGGTACAGAGAGCATACTTTTATTTATTTTTTTACTTTCTATTTATTCTTCCTCTCCCCACCAGCTCTGGTCTCCTCAGGAGCACCTAGGAGTCATCCCTCTATGGTCTGTTCCTACCTGGTGAACCCTCCTTCGCCCATGTAGCCATGGTTTACCCCTCAGGCGGGGATGAGGTGGGCCCCAACACCCCGAACTTCTTCTGGTGGCATCGGTCAGTCGGGTGCCAGGAGGGTGGCCCCAAATCGAGGGCAAGCTCTGGTGCTCTGTCTCCGCCAGAGCTGAAGGGCATTTTCCCCCTGTTCTAGGGAGTGGCTAGCGCCCTGACATCAAGGCGGCCACCGATGTCTACCACTCCCCCGCCTTCTACGCCTCAGCTATGCCTCCGCTTCCACCAGAGGCCAGCCAAGCACTGAGCAGGAACCCCCCTCCCTTCCGAGAGAGGAGAGCTGTCCTCTGGCCGCTCGATCATCTCCCTCCCCTGCCAACCCGGGCTCATTCCCGAACCTGGGTCACCAGCGTGGCGCGAGGTGTGGCATCCAGCACCTCAACCCTCAGCACCATCGGGCCAGTGAGAACATACTTTTATATTATATTATTGATCTTGGGAGGAGATATAGGAATGAATCCTGGACCAAGTGTGGAAAAAATTTTTTTTTAAATTTTACATGACAATGTAAGAAGTTTGGCATCAAAAATGGATTTACTAAAGGTAATGTTTCTAGAACAAAATCCAGCAATTTGTGATCTTACAGAGACATGGCTTTCAGAGAAAATAGAAAACAGGGAACCAACCATCCCAGAATATTTACTTTTCAGATCAGACAGAGAACATAAAAGGGGAGGTGTGGTGCTACTCTACATAAAGCAAACTTTGGGACCAGTCGAAATTCTGTTAAAGGGTAGCACAAACAACATAGAGTACTTAGTGACCCATTTATAGACTGTTAAACTGGCTATAGGTGTAGTGTACTCTCCACCGAATACACACCTGGATAAATTAGAAATGGTAATAAATAAAATCCATGACAGTATATGGGAGAAACTATTGATTCTAATGGGAGACTTTAACTCAGATGGGTATAAACCAAGGGGAAGAATGTTAAAGGAATTGACATCAATCTTGGAGGCAAGACAGCACATTAAAAAAACCTACTAGATTCACTAACACCGTATCTGATGGCACTATCTTAGATCTTCTGTTTGCTTCAACCCAGATTGAAATTCAAGCTACAGAAATTCTGCCACCCTATCTAGGGGACCACAACCCAGTTTGAATAAAGTTAAAGTGTGAGCAGCTATCTCAGAAACAACACAGTGTTAAGTGGGTCATGGATATGCGACATATCCCAACTGAAAAGTTTAACTTTGATGTACAAAAGGAAAAATGGGAATGATGCAACTAATCCCAGATTTGGATTCAATAGTAGAATACTTTTTGAAGACATTTAGGGCCACATGTGATAAACATGCTCCAAGATGTAAAATCAATAGAAGAGATGCCAAAGCCCACTGGATGAATGATAAATTATTAAAGTCTATTAGAATTAGGAACAGACACTGGAGAGTAGCTAAAAACAACAACTAATAATGATTGGGGAAATTTCAAAGTAAAAAGAAATGCATGTAAGAAACATAAAAAAGGGCAAAGCAAAATAAATACTATAGCTTAAAAACAGAAACAAAGATCCTCGAAAGTTCTGGCAGACCGTCAACAACAACAACAATCTAACCCGGGAAAGGTGGCCACACAGCAGATTACACAGTTGGTTCACAATGGAGATTTGGTAAGGGAACCTTTTGACATATCTAACATGCTGAATGATTATTTTATTAGCTTACCAGGATTGGAGATTTTTGGTTCCCCATATAGTGTAGAAAGAAATGAAGGTTTAAATCCAACTGTATTTACCCCCTTTCCATTTTAAGAAACTGAGAATATCAGAGGTCAAGAAAGGTTTACAGAAAATAAACGTACAGAAGACTTCAGGTTTAAATGAGGTGGAAGGAAAGTGTGTACAATTGACAGCTGAATATTGTGCACCAACAGTTACATATATATTCAATTGGCATTTGTGTACAGGTTCCTTTCCCTCTATGAGGAAGCAAAGCAAGGTAGTACCAATTTTTAAAGGTGGAGATTCTTAAAATCCAGGTAATTATAGACTGATAGCGTTACTGTTAATTTTGTCTAAATGTCTTGAGAAGCATGTTCATACGCAGTTTACAGCTTATTTGGAAAAATATAATTTGCTAACACCCTTCCAGTGTGGTTTCAGGAGTGAACGCTCTACCGCCACAGCTCTTGTGGAATTTAATGATGTCATGTCTATTTCCCTTGATGCAAGGTTGGAAACTGCCTTTTTGTTTATTGTTGAAGGCATTCAACCTAATGGACCACTCCCTTCTTTTAAAGAAAATACAGTTATTGGGTATAACGGATGGCCCCTGCGACTGGATCAAGTCATATCAGATTGGCCAGTCCCAGAGGGTGTCTGTATCCCAGTCTCCCTTCTCTAGCAAACAAGTGATCTGCGGAGTTCCACAGGGGTCAATTTTGTTGGACCCCTGTTGTTCCTAATGTACAATAATGATTTACCACAGGCAGTAAAACATTCAAAAATTAGACTCTATGCAGATGACATGGCACTGATAGCTACAGGAGGCAGTCACCCGGATTTGGAACACAAATTATAAGAGGACTTTGATGGACTGAGGGAGTGGTTCACCAGGTCGAGGCTTTTAATGAACATTTAGAAAACAAAGATTCTTTATTTTGGTGCCAAAAAACAAATCTAAACTGAACATCTATATAAAGCGACTTGGAACAATTGGTGCAAGTGACTGAATATTGCTCTTTAGGCATAACTTTTGACTGTGAATTAACTTTCACTGAACATATAACAAAACTGGTAACTAAAACAAATATGAAGCTAGGAGATCTTAGACTCACCACCAGGTGTTTAGATCAAAGGGCTAGGAAAACTCTAATAGAACAGATGATAATGCCATCTGTTGAACATGGCAGCTTAATTTACAGAGCAGCTAATAAAATGATGTTAAATAAACTGGATAACTTACAGTATAAATAGGCCAAATTTATATTAAAATGTAGTTTCAATACACATCATTGTGTTATGCTGAAAACCCTGGGATGGCAAACACTAGAAATGAGAAACAATATAGCATGGTCTAAGCTGCTTCACAGTTTCTTGGTAAAACATCCTGAGCACTTCAGTAGTTGTTCTTGGTCAGAAAGAGCAGACCACACAGCTGTTAACTATATTTGTAACATGGCATAAAAAAGTAGAAGAAAATTAAGCATTCAGATAGGCAGAAAGACACCATGCAGCACATCAGCAACCATGGTCTAATACCATAGTAACCATGGTTTGTGATGTAGCCAGGGCTCCAGATAAGAAATTTTGCCTTGAGTATTTTACTCCTCATTTTTAAAATGAGGTGAGTAAAACCAATTTCAGGTGTGTACAAATGGCTAAATATTTTTGCTGAAGGGTACATTTCTGAAAAATGAATGTATTTGTAACACATTATTTAAAAAAACAGTTGACCTCCTAGTCCTAGGCCTAGGGATGTCAGAGGGGGGCCTGGGGCAAAACAAACAGTGCAGAGTTCAGAAGAGCCCCCCGCGGAGGAGGGGAGGCTGGGGGTTGGGATCAGCCTCGTGTTAGGAGGCCTCATAGACAGTACATTAGGTGGGGGGAGCTAGGAGGGCAGGATGTGTATCAGGAGGGGCAAGTGGGCCGCAGGAGCGGGGGAAATAGGGGAGAGAAGGTTAAAGGAGAACGGAGATGGGAGGGGGTGGGAGGACAGGGAAGAGAGACAGCATGGGTAAAGTAAAGTTTATATCCAATCCACCCTCTAAACAAGTGGCCCATGTGCTTATGTCCACATGTCTTAATATAATGTGCACTCAGGCATGCACAGTGTGCAGGCCAGGTCCCTCAGCACTGTAATTAGCCCTCAATAGTAGCAAACTTAGGAGTGGGGTGACTGCTGCATCATGCCAGAAGGCCCCTTAGTCTTCATATAGCAGATTAACCCTAGTTGAAGCATGGGCTTCACAAAGCACATCCCCAGCGAGAGAATTCATAAAGTGTCCGCCCCATCCCCCCACTCTGGCTGTTATCCATCAACTTACTTTATTTATTTAGATATTTGGAAACAACCTTTGAGCATAAGCTCTTTTACATAGGTTCCATCCACGTCATGTAACAGTTAGCTTAGCAGACACAATTCAGTAGATATATAGTAATACATAAAAGAGTAGGTTTAAAAAAAAAAAACATAATTAAACAGTTGACCTCCTAGTCCTAGGGGTGTCAGAGGGGCCGGGGCAAAAACAAACAAACAAAAAAAACAGTGCAGAGTTCAGAAAGAGTCCCCCAGGAGAGGGCAAAATACAGAGCAAAGTTCAGAAAGAGCCACCCCCTGGAGGGGGGAGGCTGAGGGGGTTGGGATCAGCCTTGTGCCAGGAGGCCTCGTAGACAGCACATTAGGTGGGGGAACTAGGAGGGCAAAGCGTGTATCAGGAGGGGCAAGTGGACCGCAGGAGTGGGGAACATAGGGAAGATACGGGTCAGGGAGAACAGAGATGGGAGGAGGGGTGGGATGACAGGGAAGAGAGATAGCATGGGTAAGTAGAGAGAACTATGCACAGCCTAGGGCATGTTGGGGCTAGCAAAGTGTATATTAATGGCATCCCTTGCCTAATTTTTAATTCCGTGCACCCCCCCACTCTGAAATTATTTTTGGCATGACATCCCTGATTTAGGGTGCCCACAACTTGAAAGGAATAACCATTTTTATTAATGGGCCATTGTGGTGGTGGGCATCTGATAAAGACTGTAGTACAATAAGAACTGATTAGTAAGACATACTGCCACAACTTTCTTGTCCAGAGTGAAGAGTACTACCGACTGTGCCCAACCCAAAAATTATCCTGTAACTCTGGCTAGTGACTTAAACAATGTACTAGCCATTTAAAATAGTTTAGTCAGATTTACCACCACTGTCATGATAAAGTCTGCAGCTCTGCATTTTTTATGGAGCAATGAAGAGAAAAACTCAATCAGTAACACCCCACCAAACAGGAAAAACTTGAGTGATGTTAATTCGAGTGATCACCACTGCAATGCCCCACAAACAGAAACACAAAACAGGAGCCCTCCCTGATGGCTGCTTGGGTAATTGAACTGTGAGGGAGCCCTGCCTGGCCAGGTCCCTGCAGGCTGCATGGGGGGGGGGGGCAGTAAGTGAACGAGTCTGCTGCATATGTGTCTCAGTGGCGGCAGCAACAGCAGTTTGCCAGAGAGAGCCTAAGTGCAGCTGCAGACAAGTGGACGGACTGAGAAAGAGAGCAAAGAGCAGTTCGCCCCCTCTAACAAGTCAGTTTGCCTTGGTGACTCTATGCGAGCCACACTGACCAAACCAATCGGCTTTGTGCGTCTATTAGTTACATTTTAAATCCACCACCTCCCCGCCACCACCACGGGGACCTGGCCCTCAATGACCAGAAGGAATTTAACATACGTCTCAAGTGGCTGTACCCGCAAATACTGCAACCCAGCAGCTGGAGCCCAAAGGACAAGTTCAGCTACATACATCGATTCTCCCAGAACCTGTGGGTCCATTACAAAGGTAGTCTGACCGACCGACAGACAGACAGATGGTATGTCTGCCTATCGGTCAGACTACCAATTGTAATGGACTCGCAGGTTAAGTTACACTCGGAAATACAGTCAGCTACATACTGAGACATGGACAGATTTATACTGGGGGGGTGCTGACAGAAGGGGTTTGTTTTTATATTGGGAAGGTGATTTTTTTGGGTTGTCATGGGTGGGAAGAGTGACTGGTTTCTCAGGCTGTTGAGTGGGCCTAAATATGGCTCGCTCAAAGAAGAGAATGCACTTCAATTACGTGAGAACAGCCCTCAAAAGTTTTGTATTTTCGTATCTCCTATAATAAGTCACTATTACTTACACAGTGACGGCGGATTATTTTATTATTTTGGGACTTCTCTCCCTCCGGATTTCTTTTTTTTTTTTTTTCGAAATATAGCTTTTTATTTTATTTTGAGATAGATTATCACATACATAATCACATTTTATGCAACATATTAGTTGTTGAGGTTCCTTGTTACAGCATATACAGGCAATTCATTTACAGGCACTTAATTTATACACATAGGACTGTTTAACATATCTCTGTAGTAGCATCCTACTATCTTTCTCTGTTTGGTAAATAGACCAGAATAAGATCTCATAGACTGTAGTCTTAAATAAATATTGTTCCCTAGCTTTCCCCTCCCATGTTTTCCAGATCAACGTCCCTCTTGGTCTGGGTCTCCTCCCCTTATCAGCAAAGACTCCAAGATAATATACTATCCCAACTATGATTAACTTGAAAATCATAAGATGTTCAGCTTTTTGTTTCATGGTACAAAATCCGGATAGGTCTCTAATTGGTATGCAACCCATAGTCCCCATCTAGTATTAAAGGTGTCCCTCTGGATTTCTCCTCGTTACATTCTGCGCCTGCCACTGACTGGAATCCAGCCTGCACCCACCATTAGCCTGCCGCGCTCTATGGAATTTGTGCCCGATTACACAGTGAAGAGATCACTGTGTAAAACACAGCAGCCAATCGGGTAAGACCGTAGCTGGGTGGGCTCTCCGGAGGCTGCAAATGAGCGCACTGAAAACACCACTCTGACAATAAATGGCAGGGGAGAGGGGGTTTCTGGCACGAGGGAGTTTTTTTTTTTTAATGGCTCTTTTTTTAAAGCGGCAGATCTATTTAATGGAAATTGCTGATACTGATGCGTGTTTGATACAAATTTACATTAAAAGGGGACATAATTGGTTATTTCTGATGCATAAATTGACCCAGTACACACCTTATCTAGAGCCCTGGATATAGCACTTTGGTGATCCACCATAAACAAAAAGAGTACACAAGGGAAACCAACACACAAATATTTTGCTGTTTCTACTTGTTCCAAATTATTTCTGGCACAGGGTTTTTGACATTTTCAAGATTGTTTTTTGTTGTAACTGCCACATAACTTTATGACTTACTAAAAATTCTACATTTAAACTCCACATACACTGTAAATTATGCTGTAACAATATTTCTTTAGAAGTGAACATTTACATACTGTTACAATCACTGATCTGCTGCTTTCTAAGCAACTTTGGGTGCAGTGCATTGTGGGACCACTGAATAACAGTTTGTGTCCTAGGACTTCCTTGGTAAATACACAGTATGGTAAAGATGAGCATACACCTTCTATAACAGAAAGCAAAAATAAGACAGTGAGATAAACGAAGCAAGGTCAAAGAATGAGGCTACTTCTGTGGGTGAAAAGAAAAATAAAGAAAGTGAGAGAAACAAAAGGAAATCAAAGAAAAATACTAACAATACTAGTCAAAACAAGTATTTGAAAGGTGAGAGCAGTAAACGTTATGTTGCTCTATCTCCTGCTGAGATAGATAATTTAGAGAGGAAAAAAGTGAAGTTAATACTCAGAAAAATAGTACTTGTTCATTGAAGTTTTTTCAGACTGGCTCAGCTCAGTACATTTGGAAAAACAGTGCTGTTCTAGCATTGTTTCCCAGCCATCTATTAGCCTGCAAAAGAACTGCAGGAACAAAACATGAAGATGTACACTAGCACACTCCCATCATGCAGTGCAACCTATATTTTGTAATACACACAGATGAAAATCGAATAACCTAGCGTAGAAAGTTAACTGCAAGTTTTTGAAAAGTTTTAAAATATATTTTGATGTTAGAAAGCTTAAAGCTTGTAATGAAAACTATTTTTGCAAAACTTAAATAGCAGCCACAATATTTCCAATAGGTGTGTTCCAATTGTTTTGTACTGTATGTACACCATGTTTAACAGCTCAACATAAAGCATTCCAAAATTAAATCGGTCTGTCTGTTCTCACTTATTCACAGACTGTCAGTTACACAATCACTGCCATGGTACAAGAGAATTGAGCCACTTGGAAAGGATGGGTCTACTGTGGAATTTTATTTATTTATTTTTTGTTGACCGGGTAAGTGCACTAGACAAGTCCTGCCTATTTTCAGACACGACCCGGGGGAGGGGGATACAGATGAATGCCAACTGACCTTGAACCATATTAAGTTGTTGGTGGTATTTATAGTGAATGAGGGAAATTTGGCCAGAACACTGGGAAAATTCTACTGCATTGCTGGCAGTAGGGGGACTTGCTGTCGTGAGTCAGATCACTCTGTAGTCAGACTTGGTGGAGGATGGATGTTGCAGCGGAGGAAGAACGGGGAGGTTCCCCCTTGAGATTGCAGGACTGACTGTACTGAGCCCGAGGAGCAGTCAGCTCCAACTAAGGATGTGGAGGAGGGAGAACTGTTTGTGTCTACCGAGGATTTGTCGAGTTTTTCGGGACCCAAGATAACGAGGAAGCGGGCAACACTGCCAAGCGCTGAGGAGCTACTGAAGCAGCAACTTGTAGAGTTGCAGCGGGAGCAAGAACGAGTCTTGAAGCAGCTGTCGGCACTCTGTGCAGAGGAGGGTGCTGTCATTACCTGTACAGAGGCTGTCAGTGCTGAGAAGACAGAGTCTGTGTCTCCGAGTCCAGGAGAAGAGCGGTCGGGTGAGTCAGACAGTGTGGTTGCCGTGAAGCAGCTGGAACAAACTGTTGAGTTACCGGAGGAGGCTGGCAGTGGGGAATCGATGCAGATTCAGTGCCAAAAGCCTTCGGTGGAATTGGGAGTATCGGCGGTGTCTCAGGGCGTCCCACAGGTTGCTAAGGAGCGCTTGCAGGTCCCGGATGTGGCTCGGTCGGAGCACGGAGGCTCCGGTTCCTCTGGGTATGCGGCCACACTAACAAAATCAGCGGGGTTTGCGCTCCGAGGACCGTTTAAGAATCCTTCCTCCACCCTGTTAACCATGGAGGTGAACTGCGTTTTTCAAATGGACCCTCGTAATCAAGAGGGAGTTTCGGACTTTTCTTTTTTGAAACGGCCAGCAAATTGCCAAGAGAAATTAGGAGAGGAGGAAAAGGAGAAGAGAGCAGCAGTGCTGTTTGCAAAACAAAACTTGGGGGCACCTGAAGAGGGAAAGGCTGATGGGTCTACTAAAATACAGATGGGTTGGAGGGCTTCAGATACTGTTCCTTTGGGACAGCCCTTAACCAATGAAACATGATCCCCTAAAAAAGCGTTAAGCGAGGCGGGCTGGACTCTGGACAAAGGGTCTTGGCGCTCTACACCTGAGTGGGACCCTAAACTCAATTTTTCCCAGAATGAACCTGCATGGCAACCACAGTTACCTGCTTCTTCAATACTTACTGGGGCTCCTGAAGGGGTGCTGGGGGGGGTGTCATGCCTTCTGAGGTTGCCTTGCAGGCCAAGGCTTCAGTGGTCACTACTATTTTAGGAACGGAGCAACAGGGGGAGGCTGTACAGGGTACTCCTGTTTCTGAGAAACCCCTGATGTCTGATTTATTCTCCAAAATTAAAAAAGAAGCTGCATCTCGCAGAAATGCGGTGCGTTTACGCTATAAGGGGGGGTCTTGAAGTTCGACCTGATAGACTGTATGTGGGGAAAAGTTTGTTAAAAGAATCTTTACATTTTTCACCCAGGGAGGTATTTGTATTTATAAATGTATCTGGGGAGGATAATTTTGATGTGAGTTTTCGGTCGGCCTATACCCTGGATCTTTTTTGGGAAAGATACAACCAGGTGAAATTTTCTCCCATATGGACACCCTTCTTAGTGATTCCTTTAATAAAACCATTAATTAAATATGTTACCATCATGTTTAGGAATGAGGGTGTTCATGTGGACGATATTTCATACTGGTTGTCTCAAAAATGTGAGATTTTGAGTGCTTCAGAGGCGATATTGGATTCTGAGCAGTTTTGGACTGGGGGATGGCGCTTCAAAGTTAAGTTAAGGCAAACTGATAGGGGAATTGACCATATTCCAAATTCCTTTTTGTTGGGGTGGGACAGAGGGGTTTGCTTTTATGCAGGGAAGCCCCGTGCTTGTTATAAGTGTTGGTCCAGAACACATTTATCCAGTTCTTGTGATAAGCCTCGCTGTGATAACTGTGGGGAAATTGGTCATATCGCATTTCAATGTGCTAATTTCACCATATGTGACCTTTGTGAGGAAACCTGTCATGTGTTTTCGGAGTGTGTGTGTGGGCAGCCAAAAACAAGGCCTCTAGTGGTAGCCCTGATCTGTTGATTCAGAAAGTCCAGGACTTGGTTACGGGTGTTGACCTGACCGTCCCGGAGTCGGGAGAGGAAGGCATAGATCCAGTGGTGCATCCTACCACGGCCACGGTGCAGGGCAAGTCCTCTGAAGCGCCAGGCCATAGATCTCCCATTCCTTCTCCTGTGTGTTAAATAGCACAAAAAGAGGAGGGGTCTCATGAGGCCTCAAGAGCTCCAGCAGTTATCCCAGTAAGAAGGTTCTCTCAGAACCTTAAACCCCCTATGGTCTCCAACCCAGCAGAGGTGGAAACTAGTAACCCCTTTGCAGTATTGGCAGCTCAGTGGGGTGATTCAGAAATGGATTGCCAAGAACTGGACTCTCAGCCCATGCAGGATAGTCCTCCTTCCCCCTTTCAGGTGCAGGAAGGGTATAAAGGGAAAAAGAAAAAAAGACGAAAAAAAGATGGTTGACACTCACTTTCATAACTGGCTGCATTTAAACTTGGTTCAGTGAATGTCCACAGTTTATTAAACTTTAAAAGGCGGCAGGTGATTTATGAGTTTGTGCATAATTATGCTTTAGATATCTGCCTCCTACAAGAAACGTGGATGTATTCCTTAGACCAGGCCAGGCTTTTCCAAAAAGAGTGGTGTTGGGGACCGGCCTATTGGTCCTTTGGGCAACAAACAGCAGATGGCATTGGATTTCTTTTCAGTTCTTATGATTTTTCATTAATTAAGCTGATGGACTTAGTTCCAGGGCGGTTAATGATTTTGTACGGGGTGTGGAGATCCCTGACATGTCGCTTTATTAATGTGTATTGTTCACGGGTAAAAGCAGAACGGGTGGTACGTTTTCATATGATAAAACCTTTTTTATTGACTTCTTATGAAATTTTTTTGTGTGGAGACTTCAATTGTGAGTTGAAGGCGGCAGGAAGCAAGCCCGGGGGTGGGTGAATTTACTGTGATTCCAGTGCATTATGGCACCTGATAAAATCATCTGGTTTAGTCAGTGGCAGTTGCCATCAACAAGGAGGTTTAAAATGTACTTATCAGAGACACCTCTATACGTCTATTATAGATTATATCTTTCTTTCGGAGAAACTGCACTTTAAATTTTATACCTACCCAGTTTCCTTTTCAGACCACATGCTCCTTCAATGTACTTTTTCTCCTTATCCGGTACCACTTAGACAGCGGGCAAGATGGAAATTGAACGCACGTTTGCTAAAATGCCCTGAGGTGGTGGGGAAGATTAAAGCCTTACTTTTAGCAAGACTTTCAGTGGCCTTTTTATATGAAAATTTGGGGCAGTGGTGGAAAGATTCCAAAGGTGATTTTTGTAGATTATTAAAAAATCAAGGAATATCGAGGGAAAATGATAAATTTCTCCATTATCTTAAATTGAGGCAGCAATTGTATTATTTAATCTCGATGGCAAATACATCAAAGAATGATCTCTCATCTCAAATCTTAACGATGAAACAACAACTTCAGGAGGTTCAGTATAGTAGAGCCAGTACACTTCAGGTTCTTTTTCAATACGGGGTTAAAAAACAGCCTTCTGGAGATCCTTATGAGGCCTTCAAAAAATATAAACATAATACATCTTTGGATATCCTTATGACTCAGGATGGACAACTCGTGAGGGATTCAAAGAACCTTCAAGCAGTAATAAAAACTTTTTTTCTTGCTCATAGGCCAGAGATACCCTCTAGTGTACACACTATGAGGCAGTTTTTGGACAAGATAAAATTACCAGACTCACAACTGAATAAATTATCACTCATTTCTCCCATTACCCGGGCGGAAATAGTCAGGGCTATCAAAGCTCAAAAATCAGGTACATCACCGGGGATTGATGGGTTGACAGCGGAATTATATCAAGCTTTCCCGGTGGAATTCTCTGAATGCTTGGAGAAGGTATTTAACTTTTTTCTAGCCTCAGTGGAATTTCCAGTTTGGTTCTCTGAGGGGTTGTTAATATTTTTATATAAGTCAGGGGATAAAAAACTCCTGGAGAGCTGGAGACCAATTACGCTTCTGAATTCAGATTATAAGCTGTTGGCGGGTATTCTGAATACAAGGCTTAAAGAGTTGGTGGTTACTGTCCTTTCCCCCCAGCAATTCTGTGGGCTTCCTGGAAAAAAAATTCACCATGCGCACATGACTATTCGAGATTGGATAGAATATGCCAGTTTGAATAAACTCTCTGGGTGCATCATTTCTGTGGACCAAATGAAGGCCTTTGATTGGGTTTATCGCCCATTTCTATTTTTGGTTTTATCACACTATGGGTGCCTGAGTGTTTTTCAAATTGGATAAAATCCATCTATAAGACTACTATTACTCATCCCATGATTCAGACAGAAATTGGGGAGGGGTTTCATGTTCCCATGGGGGTGCGTCAGGGATGTCCCCTGAGCCCCTTATTATATGCCTTCACAATAGACACTCTGATTCAATATTTGTCACAGTATCCACTATGGGATGGGGCCTGTGGCCCCCCCCCATTAGAGTAATTACATGTACAGGCATATGCAGATGATTTGTGTGTGTGTTTTTGCTAACTATAAACAAGTGGCACAGTTTTTGGAGTTTATGGACTCTTATTCAGGGATTTCCAATTCTAAACTTAATAAACAAAAAAGTCAAGGATTGTTTGTTTATTGGAGTGGGCACTCCTGCCACTCTTTGGATTCAGGGACTACATATTTCATCTGAGCCTATAAAAATTCTAGGCTTATTATATGAGGCTCAGAATTTGCCCGAGTTAAATTGGGAAAAGGCATTAAACTTAATAGAGGTGAAAATACATATTTGGAAACATTGGAAATTGTCTGAATTGAAACGGGTACAAGTCATCAAACAATTTGTAATGCCGAGTTTATTCTACACGGCAATAATATTTCCATTACCAATAAAATTTGAAACAAGTATATACAGTTTGTTCTTTCAGATGGTGTGGGGAAACAGACTCAACCCAATTAAACAACATTATACATATTTGGCAAAAGAAAAAGGGGGATTAGGGATGGTGGATCCGGTTATTTTTTTCGCTACATTATTTATAACATCGAATATTAGGGTGGGGTGGGGGACATCTTCATCAAATTATGGGATATTGATGAGACAGGTGTTAGTTCAGTATTACTCTGTCTGGCTCACAAGTCCTCCTAAACCTATTCCTACACTGTCTATCCTTTTTAATTTTTTGCCAGTTGCAAAGTTATTTAAATGGGGGTTGTTGGCCCAAGTGGTAAGGGATAGTACAGGGCCACAGCTGTATACCAAAGTCATGCAGCTCTTATATCCGAGTGAACCTGCCTTCAAAAAGTGTCCTTCAGGTTGCACAGAGACAGTGCTTCAGAGGTTAATTAATCCCAGACTGCTGGAATATATATGTGGGAAATTGTATAGCTTACAGTGTACGGCAGGATTGGGGTTTGAGGCAATGCTAAGCACAAGGCCGTGAATGAAAGAACTTGCCCTTTTTTAGAGTGTGTGGCTCAGGAGGAAACAGTGGAGCATTTTTTCTTTTTTTGTACGTATGCTAGGTCTCTTTGGAAATTCCTGTCCTTTAAATGGAAGATGAGGTGGTTATGGTACTTAGATTATGATATACTGGTGTTGGGTCAGTTTTCCCAGTTAGGGAAGAGGTATCATGTAGGAACTGTACAGATCTTTTGTTGTGCCTTGATATATTATTTATGGCAGGCTCGATGCCAGTGGGTTCTGTATCAAAAAATGATGCCCTATGATACAGTGGGGTTATTGATTCAGGGGAGCCCTGGAAAGGGTGTATCTTCATGATTTAGGATTTGCAACTACTAGGCAGGTGACGGATTGGTGGAGAGGGTTTACCAGGTTTATAAAATACAAATAGTTAAGGGTGGTATATAGTATTAGGATGGGAAGTCTTAGGCTTTCTGTGGATGAGTAGATGATTGATAGCAGGAACTGGTACAGAGTTGGTTGGGGTGTTGTATGTAAAAAATGTTATTTTTTCCCCCCGGTGTAGTAGGTATACATAAGATGGTTTGTAATTTTTTTTTTTTAATTAAAAAAAAAATAAAAAAATGTCCCTGCTTTATAGTGGGGGTGGGGGAGGTTATACATAGATTGTGGCACTCACCAATCTGATAATGGATGATTGTAATATCCTTCTAATTTGGTGGGAGGTTTATGCCTAGTTATTTTCACAATTATCTGAGACCATATGACTGCAATACTTATTTGATTTTATTTACTTTATGATTTGTATATTATTTTGTGTGACTTAACACTGTTTGTAATTATTTGTTTTTGATGTTATTATAATAAAAAATTCCCCTACTCTTTCCGATAAGTGCCATGGGGTCTTTAACATCCATCTGAACTACCACCAATCCAGGCAGATGGGACCTTGGTTTAACATCTCATCTGAAAGACGGCACCTCAGAAGTGCAGCACTCCTCTCATGCTGCACTACAGTGTCAATACTGGGATATTAACTCAAGTGCCAGATGTGAGAACTGAACCCACAGCCCTCTGATCTCTCGGCCTCAGAGTCGAGTGTGCTACCTACTGAGCCACTGACACACGTAATAATCCACGGTTGGGTCGTTGGAGGCCCCATTAATTCCACAGTAGAACCATCATTTCTCATGGCTTAATTCTTACCTGTCCATATAAACAAAATAAATCTCCACCCATGAAAAAACAAGTATGGATCCAAAACCTTATGTTATCAGGCCACACCTATATGGAACACTCTTTGTTATACTCTGCGTACATCATACAGGAAGTTTGTAACAGAATTGAAAAACAGCTTCCGATTGATATGTAACTGTTAACCTTTGTTTTTCTGGAAGTGTGCTGTATGTATGACCTGTTTAGAAGTAGATGACATGTTTTATGTATGAAATTTTTTTTATGAATTTTTGTATTATTACTATCTTCTCCTTTTTAGTAACTATGTACATTTTTCAAACAGGACTGTCTTGTAAACAGGGATCTTCCCTAAGACATGTATCGTCTTGTATAAAAATAGACAGTTTATCTATCCAGCTGTCTAGCTATCTAATTTAATGTGGCGTCCGCTAGAGGTACATACTGACTAGAGCCCTCAGCCTTGGCGCTTCACCCTTATCTGGGTTTTCGTCAGGGAATGGACCTGAAGAAGAGCAAGATAGGGTTGAAGTGTCGGGACTGAGGGCTCTAGTCAGTATGTACCTCTAGCTAATGCCACATTAAATTACTTTGTGTGAATTATATCTGTCTGGGCATTTGATTATTAGGTCTGTGAGTACTGGGCTCCCTTTGCCTCATTCCCATGTTAGCTAGCAGGTCACTATGTCTTTGTGCGTGTCACATGACCTTTTTATTCTTAATTCCTCCCGACTAGAAAAATGGGCAGAAGTTGTAACCCACTTTTAGCAGGATGTTGCATCTCAATAGGGTATTCCTGGGACAGTCTAAAGAAAATCAGTGTCTCAGTGAAGAGAAGGGCTATTGCCCTCTTAGTGGAGGAGAAGAGAAAGAAAAAAATAGATTCAGTATTTCTGGTGAAGATGTAAGTTATCCAATTAGAATGAAGTTCAACTTTGGCATACTCAGGCTAGGAAAACGGATTGCTTTACCAGCCTTTGAAAGTCCAGAATGGGGGTTGGACTTGAAGTAGAGTTATTTTCTTCAGACCCCCCCCCCCAATCAAAGTATAGTGTAAAAGGAATTCTATAGCAATTTAGTATGCTCAGTAAAAGATAACGGGGAATGCCTTTGCATGCAAGCTGTGATCTGTTTGTTTGCTATCATGGTTTGGCTGCCTGAGATTTATTTTATGTCATTGTAAGCATGCTTATTGCATCTTGAATAACGTACTCCAAAACTGAAGCCCATTATGCACAGAAAAAGGTCTATGAATCCTAAAAGAAACAAGTATTATAAGTGCATTTTTTTTTCTCCTGATGCAGAAGCCTTTTCTGAACTATAACATACAGTAATCTGTCTCAACACTGTGAGACATTCTCAAAGTATTAATCCATTCAAGATGAAATGTAGTTTCTAGGGACGTGGATATGATGATCTATCCACACTAACTGGCAGTGTCCTTTCCCTTTAAGATGATGCCGGAAAGTCTTCAAGTAGGCTTCTCCCACCCACCCGGGTGGTAACTCCCTCGACTCCGTCCCATGATGCCAGATCTTCCTTTCTACTGGAAGAGCAGGTTCCCTCCTTACAACTCCGTGTTGAGTAGGCCCTAACACTTAAATCTTCAGATTTACTTCCAAAACCTTAACAAAACACTTATGAATTCATCTTCAGCTCAATCTCGATCACGACCATCATGGACGATAAGTCTATTCCCGGGTTCCGCCGGTGCACTTGCAGGCAGAAGATGTCTAGGGGGCACAAACATGACCCCTAGTGACCCCTAGGCTTGCAACTTCTGTCGTTCTTTTCACCTGAACATTGTGGAGGACCGTCTCACCCGCCTAAAATTGGGCCACCCGACGCATTGTAACCTGCTGGTCAAATTTAAGGACTCCCACTGGGTGGTCTCTGTTGCTACAGGGTCCACCGAGCAGCTTGCGGCCTTTGAAGAGGAGGTGACTCAGGCCGCATCTCGCTTCTGTTTGGCCTCCACCTTCGTGCCGTTTCAGCTGAGCTTCACATTCATGGGCTCCTTTAAAGAGTTGTCCCAGTCTCTGCTGACCCTCAGTCAGGGACCCTCAGGGCACAATTCCAGATCTAAAAAAAGAGTCCAAAAAGGAGAAAGAGAGGACTCATCCTCAATCTTGGGATCGGGAGCGCTCTCGGTTGAGGGTCTTCAATTCCTGTGCTTCTCTGGATTTGACTTTGGTTGAGTCCTCAGCCATGGCTGCCGGCTCCACAGTAGCCCCATCAGGCCTGCCAGCCGAGACGCCGGTTGAGGTCCTGGCCAAGATTTTTCTCAAGCCGACCGACCAGTTGTCGACTGAAGAGCCGATCCTTCTGTCCATTACTCTCATCCTGATACAGACCGTTGGAGGGACTGATCAGTCCACTGACCAACGCCTCTGGTCCCAGATCCTGACAGGAAGACGCTGGCATATGCCAACTCCAAGCCCGCCACCAGTTCCCTGGTGGTCGAGTCCCTCCTTCCATAAGTCGAGCCGTCTGCCCAACATCGGGCGCCTCCCGCTCTCAGCACACGGGAAGCGGTACACCGCTGTTTTTCATCCTCTTCGGGTGAGGAGAGGCTTCAGCGCAGAGTGCGTCAACGCTACGAGGACTTGATGTGGCAACAGTTGGTGCTTACTGGTGCCAAACTGACTCCGGTTTCTAAGCTGGCCATCACCAGTCTGTCACCTGAAAGGCAGACGCCGTCTCCATTGATGGAACTGGCCAAATGGTCCCGACTTGGCCAACTCTGCCGTCTCTGCTGATATTGGTGAAACCAATGCCTAAACAGCCACCGGCTGGTGCTCTGACTAAGGAGTCTCGGCCGGTCAAGGGGCTAACCCATCGGCTGTTGGTCACCGTCACCCCTGACCGTCCATGGAGGGTCAGTGGGGACTTGGGTTGTCAACCACTCTTTAATGACTCCTCGGAGTCTGAGAGGTCCTCCCTGCATTCCTGTCCGGTTGACGTAGAGTCTGTGGGGGACCGCTCAATGGATGAAGGCCCATCTTCCTTCATAGAGGTTCACCGCTTGATCTCTGAGTCAATGGGTACGAAAATGGAGCCCATCCAGAAGTGGACTTGTTACCCATTGACCGAGATCCTCGACTGGGGAGACGCTCAGTTGGAGGCTTTCCTGGTGGCAGAAGCCATTCTTGGCCTTGCCCTGGAGCTTTGGCAGCGCCCGCTTCCTGCCCTGCATCTTCTGCCCAGATGGCCCGCGAATACGCGGTGCCCACCAGTTCCCTTTCGAGGTTCACAGAGCACCCCTCTGCTGAGGGATTGGTGGCAGACTCTGTGTTTAGGCACTCTGGCAACACAGGAGATGTTGATAAGCTGCCTGACAAGGAGTCCAAGAAGTTGGACCATGCGGCAAAGAAAGTCTACGCTGCCTCCTTGCTTGGTCTCTGCCAGGCCAGCTCGGCCTTCTTCATGGCCCACTTCTCTCATGCCCTGCTGGACTCTCTCAGTGAGGTGCTTCCTTATCTGCCTGTGGACCTTCAGACTATGGTCAAACAGGTCTGATACCAGGGCTGGGCTGTAGCCAAACAACAGCTCCAGACAGCCATGAACACTGGGGACTGCTGTGCCCACTTTCTGGCGGCCTCAGTGGCCATGCGCTGCAGGACTTGGCTGAGGATCTCGACCTTCTCGGTGGATGCTCAGCACAAGCTGGCAGGTGTCACTTTCCTGGGTACCGACCTGTTTGGGCCCGAGGTCGAGGGGCATCTCACCCATATCAAGAAGTCCAGTGCCACCTTGGACTTCATAACATCTGCCCAGAAGGATCTTAAGGGCTGCAAGCAGCAGCAGAAGAGGAAGCCCTTTTGGTCCACCTCCACTCCTGCAACCAAACCTGCCCAGCCCCACACTGGCCAGCAGGCTCAGGTCTGATGACCTTGGCCCAAGTCAGTGGCTTTGGTCATCTGCAAGCCTGGAGGGGGAGGCTCCAGTGACACCTCAGCCCAGCCCTGCTTCTCCTCTAAACCTGCCCAGTGACAGGATGAGGGGTGCCTACCACATGCCTGTCACACCCACACCTCCCCTGGGTCCTCTTGTGGGGGGCCGGCTCTGCCACCTCCTTTCTGCCTGGTCCGCTGTCACCACGGACAGGTGGGTTCTCAAAGTGGTGGGTCAGGGTCTACCTTTGGAATTCGAGCATTACCCTCCTTGCTGAGCCCACCAACCATGGGAGGACTTGGTTTCTGCAGACATGCTGCCAGCTCTCAGACCCAACATAGCCCAGCTTTTCCGCAAGGAGGCTGTGGTTCCTCCAGAACACGCAGGGTTTGTCTTCAGGTACTTCCTAGTGCCAAAGCAGATGGGAGGCTGGTGCCCCATTCTAGATCTGCACAACCTGCACAAGTTCCTCAGGTCATGCACCTTCAGGATGGTAACTCTTGTCTCAGATCATACCATCTCTAGAGCGAAACATGTGGTTTTGCTCCCTGGATCTTCAGGATGTGTTCTTTCACTTCCCAATCCAACCGTCTCATCAAAGGTTTCCCCGCTTTTGAGCAGTGGGAGCCCTCTACAAGTTCCAGGCCATGCCATTCTGCCTCTTCTTGGCCCCCAGAGTCTTCATCAAGTGCATTGAATTGGTGGCAGTTTATCTGAGGTGCTGAGGGGTCTGTGTTTACCCATACGTGGACGACTGGCTGATTGCATATCCCCCAGGCAGGAGGTGGAGCAGTCCAGGGACCTGGTCCTCCAGACCTGCATCTCACTTGGCCTCCTGGTCCATGAGGCCAAGTCGGAACACGTGCCCTCACAGGTGATCAGCTTCATCGGAGTGGAGCTCGACTCTTGCAGAGCCAGAGCCCAGCTCCTGGCTGACAGGGTGGAGGCTCTGTCCTCCTGTGCCTGATCATTTCGGGTTGGGCAGTTGCACCCTGCCCCGGGACTTCCTGTGCTTGCTGGGTTACATGGCAGCCTATACCAGCGTGGTCCATTGGGCCTGCTGGAGAATGCGCTTCCTGCAGTGGGAGCTGGCCAGCCAGTGGTCTCAGTGCAAGGGTCACTTCGACCAGCTGGTCACTGTGACCCAGCGGATTTGGGACGCCATCCAGTGGTGGTCCAGCACATCTGCAGGAAGGGATCCCATTTGTCTGCCCAGAGCTGATGGCCATACTGATGACCGATGCCTCTCTCATGGGCTGGGGTGCACAGTTGGGGGCACACACAGTCCATGGGCTCTGGATCCTCAAGGAGTCCCGATGCCACATCAGCCTGCTGGAGCTCTGGGCAGCTTGGCTAGTGCTGACTGCATTCACTCTGCACATTCAGGGTCAGGTGATCCAAGTCCAGACAGACAACACCACGACCATGTACTACTACCTCAACAAACAGGGTGGGATGCACTCTGTGCCCTTTGTGCAGGGATGCTGTCCATGTCTGGACCCTCGTGCGCAGCCTGGAGGCAGATCTCCTAGCCATCCACGTGGCAGGAGCCTCCAGTCAGCTGGCGGACACCCTCAGCCGGTTGGTTGAGGTGTCTCACGAGTGGTCTTTCCACCCAGAGGTAGTTCACAGTCTGTTCTCCCAGTGGGGCACCCTTCAGGTAGACCTTTTGCCTCCAGGGAGAACACAAAGCTGAGGCTCTTTTTTGCCCTCCCCTCAACAGGGAACACTGCAGGGGGATGCCTGCTCTAGGCCCTGAACCCCAGGCCTCTTGTATGCCTTCCCTCCGATTCCCTTGATCCACAAGGTGCTCCTCAAGGCCAGGAGGGACAAGGCAGAGGTGATCCTGGTGGCTCTGGACTAGTCACGCCATTTCTGGTACCCCGAACTCCTCAGCCTCAGCAACAGGCTTCTGAGACATCTTGCCCTATGCCCAGACCTGCTTTCCATCAGTCAGGGGAAGGAACTCCACCTGAACCTTCAATCCCAGCACCTGACAGCCTGGTTCCTGAGTGGTTAGAGTTCCAGGCTTTGGGTCTCTCTGAAGCTGTCTTCACCATTGTGGAGGCATCTCGGAAGGAGTCGACCAAGAACTGCTGTGCCTTAAAATGAAAGAGATTCTCCACTTGGTGTCACGGCAAGGAGTTGAACCCTTTGTCCTGTCCAGTGGCTATCATTCTTGATTATCTTTAGTCCCTCTCTGTCGGGCCTTCAGTCGACGACCCTCATGGTGCACCTGGCAGCCATCTCTGCTTACTAGGCGTGGACCGGTCAGCAGTCGATGGCACAGGAAAAGGTGGTCTTTTGCTTCTTCGAAGGTCTTGACCACATTTCCCCTCCAGTGCATGAATCACCACCACTGTGGAACTTGTTGGTTATGGCAAAGCTCATGGGCAAGCCATTTGAACCTATGCACAGGTGTGATCTCTCACCTGTCATGGAAGACCGCCTTCTTGGTGACTATCACGTCAGCCAGAAGGATCAGTGTGCTCCAGATGCTTTTGGTAGCGTCTCCTTACCTGGTCTCCCACAAGGACAAGGTTGTCCTCAGTCCCAACCTGAAGTTCCTCCCGAAGTTTGTGTCAGAGTTTCACCTTAACCCGGTGATTAATCTCCTGGTGTACTTCAACAATCACACCTCGGAGGCCGAGCACAGACTCCATACTCTGGACCTGAGGCGAGCGCTCACTTATTACAAAGAGCGCACAGCTGGAGTTCAGGGAGAGGTCTGCCAGCTGTTTGTCACCTATGCTGAAGCTGCACCTTGCAGACCTGCAGCCAAGCAAACGATTGGCAGGTGGATCACATCCTGCATTGATCTCTGGTATAGGTTGGCGGGTAGGGAGCCTCCTGGAGGACTAAGGGCTAATTCTGCCCACCATACCGCTGCATTGGTGGCTGCTTCCAGGGACATCCCTATCCAGGAAATCTGCAGGGCTGCTACCTGGAGGTTAGCACACACCTTCATTTCTCATTACCACATTGACCTAGAGTCGTGCAGGGATGCTGGTTTTGGGGCCTCAGTTCTCCAATCTATGTTTCCTAAATGGGGGTGTGTGCCTTGCCTCCCTCCTCCCAGAGAACTGCTAGGAGTCTGCTAGTTAGTGTGGACAGAACATCATAGCCATGTCCCTAGAAAAACAGGATACTCACCTGTAACAGTAGTTCTAGGAGTGGTATATGATGTTCATCCTCACGAACCCACCTGAACTCCCCTGGCTTTGGCGCACACAGCTGCTTCCAGTGGGCAAGATCTGGTGTCATGAGGCAGAGCCGAGGGAGTTGCCACCCAGGTGGGTGGGAGGAGCCAGCTTGAAGACTTTCTGGCATCATCTTAAAGGGAAAGGACACTGCAAGTTAGTGTGGATGAACATCATATACCACTCCTAGAACTACCGTTGCCGCTGAGTAACCTGTTTTTTCTGCCTACTTCATTCTGAAATCAAAAATGTGCTTGTCAATTAAACTGCCAGTAAATGGCTGTCGATTAGTGTTTCATTTGTTTTCCAGATTCAACATGATGTTTTCTGCTGTGAGGTCTTCTTAGTAGTTCACACCTCTTTTGTTTACTTTCTTATGTCAAAGCTCGAGGAGGAGCACCAGAAGATCTTAACAAGAAAGGACTTTGAGGTGCAGAGTCTAACTCTGCAGAATAAACTGGAGGAGAAGACTTGGAGCCAGGAGAAGAGCCTTCTGCAGCAGGAAGTCTGGCATTTCAAGCAGAGTGTATTCCTTCTCTATGTCAAACTGAAGTGGATGCTGAAACACAGGAGGCAAGGCAAGAAGAGGGAGGAGGAAGGAGAAGACTTATTAGAGGTAGAGATTACTTGTTTGCATTGACAGTAAAAAGCTGGGTTGGAGAGCTAGGTGACAGTCGTTTACAGTGCATTCTCCTATTCATTGTGGCAGCCTGGGTTTGAATTCAGGCTCAGTGCATATGTGAAATACCACAAAGTGTTGTACTGTGAACCTAGTTTCCTGGTAGGTGATGCTTGTCTGTATCATGAAATTGTCTGCCCAGTTTATATAAGGAGCTTCAGTTTAAATCTTAACCATTCATCTTGTAGCTGTACCAGTACAAAAATTAGTGCAGCACAGTATAATGTTATGCGATGCATAGCCAATATATTTACTTACCAAGATATAGCATAGTATATTGATTCTTGGTATTTCAAGAAAGAAAGATCTTGTTGGATAAACATAGAAACATAGATTTTGACGGCAGATAAGGACCGCTTGGCCCACCCAGTCTGCCCATTTCCCTACCTAATGGATAAGCTGCAGATCCTAGTTAACCAGCAGTCTACTTCTTCCTACCCCCACCCCCTAGAATTGCCTTTATGACTGTCCCATGCATGCTTGAATTCCACCACTGTTTTTGACTCCACAACCTCCTCGGAAGGCCGTTCCATGCATCCACAACCCTCTCTGTGAAAAAATACTTCCTTAAATTACCTCTGAGCCGCCCCCCTTCTATCTTCAAATTGTGCCCCCTTGTTCTTGCACACCTCTTTTTTTGAAAGATGCTACCCTCTTGGACTTTGTTGATTCCCTTCAGGTACTTGAAAGTTTCTATCATGTCCCCCCTCTCCCTTCTTTCCTCGAGGCTATACGCTTTTAAAGCTGAGTGCGGAAGACACTGATGAAGTAAACTGGTCATTAATCTACTTCAACTACTGTATGGCATGTTTATTTATTTATTTATTTATTTAAGAGTTTTACCAGGCAGGCATACTGAGCAGGGTACTGCTCAATTCCAGATGCGCCCTGGGGCCGGGGGGAAGTGGGAAAAAACATACAGCTAAGCAACAGTAGAAAATACAGTGGAGTAAATGTACAGTATGTATAGCGTAGGTGTGCTCTAAAGAAAAAAGGCAATAATGCACATGTATCTATGAACACAGTGGTACAGTTGTGCTGGACCACTAGCTACTAGCTGAGGGGGACTATATGCATAGCAGTATCCGCAGTGCTAGGTTGTAAAACAGAGTACACTGTATTACGGCATAGATAGGGGTCTGTGAAAATACAAGTGTGGAGCAGTGCAGCTCAGTAAACTGGAAAGAAATTGGTGACTGGCACGATTCTAGGCCCTCAGCCATGCAAGTTGCAAGAACATGTAGTGGAGAAGTGCATCTTGAGGAGAAAGTTGAGCATTTGTGTGCTGGTGGTATGCTTAATGTCTACCGGCAAAGAGTTCCATAATTTTGGCATACGGTATTTAAAGGCAGCCTGGCCAGTAGCAGTAGACGCGAAGGACAAGGAGAAGCCGGGAATCCATATTCCTGAGTGAATAAGCAGGCAGGGGAAGAGTTGCTAGGGCGGCCGCAAGGTAAGAGGGGAGGGACTGTGCCCAGAATTTAGCTGTGGTCCTGGTACAGTGGATCATTCTCCGATCCTGGAGAAAAGGGAGGTCTAAGGACCAGTATAGGTCACAGTGAGTGGTTGTGTGGGGGGGGGGCAGGCCAGGACGAAACGACAGAATGAGTGGAAGAGAGGATCAAGTCTGGCGAGGGAGGACTTGGGAGCTGCACTATAGACTGTGTCCCCATAGTCCAGTATTGGGAGGATAATGTTTTGTACGATTGCCATGCGCATTGGCAGGGGGATGCAACTTCTGTTGCGGTATAAAGCACCCAGCATGGGGTACAGTTTCTTGTGGATTGTATCAGTATGCGCAGACAAGTCAAGGTGCTGACCAAGCCAGACCCCAAGATAACGGAATGATGTACATGCCTCCAGGGGGAAGCTGTCAAGAGTGTGGAAAATAGGGGTGGTGTGAAGTCGGGAGAGTTTTGCCCTCATGCCGAATGTCAGGGAGACATTTTCTTAGGATTTAGAAAGAGCTGACTAAAACGAAACCAGAGTTGGACATTGATGAAGTCCTGCTAGAGTCTGGTTGATACTTCAGAGGAGGATGGACCTGATGCATACAGTACTGTATCGTCTGCATACATGTGAATGGAAGTATGTCGGCAGGCGGAAGGCAGATCATTTAGAAAGATGGAAAATAACACTGGGCCAAGGACCGAGCCTTTGGGGACCCCTGTAGCTACAGGGAGGGAAGTTGAAGTGGAAGAGTCAATTCGGACTGATTGGGACCTGCCTGCCAGGTATGAATGGAACCATCTCGTGGCAGAACCTGATAGTCTGGTGAGGGAGAGCTTGGACAGTAGCAGTGTGTGAGAGACCGTGTTGAAGGCCATTGCAAGGTCGACGAAAATAGCTGAGGTGATGCCCCCACTATCCATTCCCGTGAGGATGGTGTCGGTGAGTCTTAGTAGAGAGGTGATGATGGAGTGCGACTTCCTAAAACCAGCCTGGTACAGAGTGAAGAAGGAGGTGGAGTCGAGAAAGGAGAAGAGCTGAGAGAGCACGAGGCATTCCTATATTTTGACTAGGATGGGGAGAAGTGAGATAGGGCGGTAGTTGCCCGGGGAAGAGGGATCACCACCTTTATGGAGGGGGACGACTGTGGCATGTTTCCATTTAGATGGGATTGATCCATGCATGAAGGAACGGTTCAGGAGAGCAGCCAGTGGGCTGGCAATGGCTGGGGCAGATAAGTGGAGCATTGTGGAGTCAAGTCCTGGGGGGCATTTACCTTTGGAGGGATTGAGTGACTATAGGGCTTTTATTACCTCTGCTGGAGTAACTAGGCGAAAGGAGAAGTGGGAGGACAGAGGAGTGGCTGGGATAGAAGGGGGTGGCTGCATGGAGGGGTGGAAGAAAGGACAAGAGAGAGGACACGCAGCTTGTGAAAAAGGAGTTAAGCTCAGTGGCCACAGTGCATGGTGCAGTGACAATGTTACCTGGTACGTTGAGGACAGGTGTAGGGGGTTGGGCCGGAAGGAAGAACAGAGATTTAATTAACTTCCAAAACTTTGCTGGATGATTAAAGTTAGAGTGGAAGGAGGCCTTGAAGTAATTAGTTTTGGCTGCCAGATAAGCCTCATGCAGGCATTCCGCAGCGAATGGTAGTATTGTAGTGCCACTTGAGAACCTGTTACCTTATAGGTTTTCCAGGCTCGGTCTCTGACTCGAAATTAATCTATAAGATCAGCAGTCACCCAGGGCAAGTGGGCACCCCTTACTCTGGACCTTCTGAGTCGTGCATAATAGTCCCAGATGGCAAGGAATCTGGATGTGAAGAATTCCAGGGCAGCATTGATGGAGGGTACCTGTGGGATGTAGGACCACTTGACATTATTCAGGTCAGATAGGAGCGCTGTCAGGTCCAGGGATTTATAGGACCTAGTGAGTAGAGTACGGGGGGGCGGAGCCTTAGGTCTGAATATTTTCCGCACTGTGTATATCATGTGGTGATTGCTGAAAGAGTCCGGTAGGAGGCCTGCGTCAAGTATACGATGGGGTGGGAGGTTAGGGCCCAGTCTAATAGGGTATGGTTCTTGGATTTGTGATTCATGCAAGTGGGTTCTGTGATATGTTGGGACAGGTTTAGCGCATTCACTTGGCTTCGTAATTTGGAGCTAGCACCGGAGAGCCAGTTCAGGTTGAAATCACCAAGGATATGTAGCTTACTACCAGACATGGGGGATTTTAGGGTACCTAAGTGGTCCAGGACGATGGGCAACGGGGTAACCAGGGAGCAGTAGGACCCTGCTACATATAAGGGAATTGAGTGAGGGGAGTGAGGTTTTGATTAACAGGGAGTCTATAGATGGCGTGGGCAAGGAGAGCCTGATTGGGGGGAACTGGAGCTTGGATGAGATGAACATGGCAGTGCCCTTGCCCTTCCTTTTACCCTGACGGTCCTGCCGAATGAGGGAGTAGCCAGGGATAGAGAACTCTGCGTCCAGATTGTGGGGCTTCAGCGAGGTTTCAGTAATGATTAGAATATCAGGGCACAGTGATAGGATGCTTGGTTGTAGTGCCGTGAGTTTGTTCAAGATGCTGCAAATATTTAGGTGTGCTATTTTGAAACCACTTGATAAATGGAGAGCAGGGAGATAGAGGTGTCCAGTGTGTTGGGGGGGGGGGGAGAGATTTGACCAGGGTTACGCTCAACATCAGCACTAGGAGGAGCAGTAGGGTCAATAGTTGTTTTGCTAGAAGCGTGGCCCATTGTAACTTGCGACAGGCAGGGGGTTGCTGAGGTGTTCTCGAGGTAGGTGAGGAGCTGAGTTGGGGGGGGACACTTAAGGCTGTCAACCCTGCATGGGGGGGAGGATGGCAGCTCCAAGTTCCCAGTTATGCCTGCGATAAAGAAGAGGCTGCAAAAAGGAGGAGGTTGTGTAGCAGAGCAGCGTGGCAATCACAGTGTTGATTGTTAGGGGAGCTAAGCTGTGGTTGCTGTTCAGGGTAGGAGGAGGGTGGGAAGGATGATGTAGTTGTAAGTAGGCAGACTATGGCTAGAGAGAGCGGCAACATGTTAAGCTGTGTTTAGGCAGCAGCAGCTGCTAGGGCAGCTACTAGTGTTGGAAGAGAATAACCTGCTAAGGAAAAAGTGGGCTGATTGGTTCTGGCAGTCATGAGGGACAGCCTATTTAAGTGACAGCTCACCAAGGGTGGTGGTGGGCCAGCCGGCGAAGAGTGCCGGTGGGGACACACACACTCACAAAGCAGACAATTAATAGTCCATGGGCTATCACTACCCCCCTCCCCATAAGGAATTTTTCAAGACATTGCTTTCTTATAAGCTTACACTGTAATAGTTTAGAATTTACTAGTTTGCCATCTGTCAGTGGTAGCTTTTGTTTGCTACAGGCTAACATGTGTGACCACTGTATATCAGAAAAGAAAAAAACAACACAGATGGGGTAGAGATAGTTTTTGTTGATTTAAGTCTACATATGTAAGTCAAATAATGACACAGTGGGTATCAATAAAAAGGTTACATACTCATCTCTGACTTTATTATAATTAGAAAAGATTCAGCTCAATGATAGCATCAGTAATGACGTCATATTGACGTATACATGAGTACTTTGCAGTGTCATTGAAACTATGGAAATTGGTGGTATCAAAATATAGAGTTATAACAATACTTGTTGTATAAGTGTATGATTAAACTTGACACACTATAACAGTAATATATTTTCCATTATAATTTAGTTGCCATCTTCATCCCCACTGTTTTTATCCTCCGCATCAAAGATCTCGTCTGCCAAGCTGGCAGAAAGAACGTCATTGTCATCTTCCTTATCTGACTGATTCAGGGTCTCCTCCTGGGACAAAATGTCCACTAGTTCCTGTGGTATAATGTCACCATCACACCTGTCATACTCTAGGATTCCTGTTTCGCCAAGTTTCCACCCAAGTATTTCAAGACTTGGGATGTTAGGGTGTGACATATGGGCATTTTTCCAGACGAGGGCTCTAGGTTCAGGAGTGTCAGAAAATAGATAGATACCTTGCGTAGTTTTGGTGATCCAGGCTAAAACGCAGAAGGCAAAGTTGTTCAACACATGCTAGCTGCAGGTTAAAGTGGATCATACTTCAAGAAGGTTCCTGCAGTAGATCTTCACATGTAGGACTGTGCCACCTGGCGTCAGGACTGCACGGTAAGATTGTAGCTAGCAGTCATCAGCAGGGACTGCCCCCGGCATCAGGTGACGGACATCAGCGTGACTATAAATAGGGGCGATACCCGCCTGCCCTCCCAGTTCTTTCCCGCCATCAATGTGAATCGTCAGACCTCACAGTAGAACAGCTTGAGTCTCGAGCCATTTTCAGTGTATTTCATTGTTAGTCTAACGGTATTCCTCCTCAGCAGTGGTGTATGTCATCTTGGCAGCCCAAGAAAAATGCTCCAAGTGCAGTGCGCAGATCCCACACGGGGACGACCATTCCCATTGCATCCTCTGCCTGGTGCCTAAGCATAAGACCGCAGAGTGCTCCATCTGCCAGGCCTTCAACCAGGCCACGTGCACATGTCGCCAGAGGACCTTTGATGCCCATTTATTGACACAAAGACTGGCATCGATGGAAAAAGAGCTTCAGGAGCTGAGGGAAAGATTGTTGTCACCGGCCCCAGAAAAGAGGAAGAAAAAGAAGGAGAAGGAGAGACGCCGGGAGCGGAGCCACTCTCCCCAGAGGAAAACAAGCCAGACAGCTGATGCCTTCTCGGGTGGGGCCTCCAGCCCCATGAGTACCCCACTTCCTAGGCCTTCTTCCACCCCTGCAGAATGGACACCCCCCCGCCGAGGTCAGCGGGCAGTCAGGCAGGGCCTCCTCTTCGGAGGAAGCAGTTATGGTTTCTGCTCCGAGCTTAGCTGATAAGTCACCCTCCGGCTCTACTGCCAGGTGCCCAGCCCAGGTCAATCAGCCTGACTCTAGCCTCCTGGCTTCTGTCTGCCTGGCCACAGTCTGTAAGCCCGTCATCGGCTCCTCCGATGCCCGCCAGACCATCACCTTTAAGTCAGCCGCCGACCTACCCAGCAACCGCATGGTGACCTCTTTTCCGTCAGACTCCCTTTTGGACCCCAACGCCGGGCAGAGCAAGCTCACAGGTCCCCTCATCCCACCAGGGCTCTCCCTCTAAGGATTTGCTGTCCTTTTCCAACCTTTTTGGACCTGATCACCAGGTTCCTGTCCTGTTGGATATCCTCCAATGGACCCGTCGATGGGGGCTCTCCCGGACTTGCCTCCCTAGCCAGCCTCTGTTCCACCAATGAATCTTTACCCAATGCCAGATCCCTCACCAGACATTCTTGGGGGTGGTATGGATCTGAATCCCTCTAGGCCTTCGGGGGCCCCCCGAATCCGCCAACAGACCTGTTCCCCAGTGGTCCCTTGGCACCGCCTCCTGCTGGGTCTTACGTTCCTCCTCCATCAGGTCCGACGGTACTATCCTGGCTACACGCCGCAGTACCTGACACTGGGTTACCCGACACTGGATCAGACCCTTCAGTATCAAGGCTACCAGTACCCATACTGGTATCAACCTCCTAGTTGCCCTCCGTACTCCACGGAGTATCAGGATATCCTCCACCCCCTCAGCCAGAACAAGAGCCCATCCCAGCCTGGTGGAAGGATGCTAAGACACAGCTGTTGCAGGAGTTGAGTCAACCTCAGCTGGTGGTCAGGGCCACTTCACCTCACAGGGTGCCATCTGGTAGCCCTGCACCTTCCAGCAGAGCTTCAGACATAGGCCTTCAGTGCTCTGCCCTCCGGCATTACGGAACACAGATTCCAGAGTCGGTTCCAGATGCTTCCTTACCTAGTTGGCCAGAACATTGGATTCAGATGAGGACTCAGATGTGGGGAACCAATCAGAGCCTCACTCACCCATTGAGCCCCAGCCGAAAGAGTCCCCTAAATCCCCTCAAGGGGACCCATCCTCTGCTGAGCTCCTCAGTCCATTCAAAAGTCCTGCAGGTGGACTTCCCAAGAATTGGACCCCAAACGCAGAAGACTGGCAGAACATTCGGACGTGGTCAATGTGGACCCCTTCCCCATTCCCCCGGATGGGGCCACATGAAGATCTCACATCCACAGTCTGGCAGCAGCTGTTGTCCATTCCTGCCATGTCAAAAAAGGCCGACAGACCCTACCATCCCCCAGAAGGGGTTTCCCACCTTAGTGCCCAACCCAAAGCTGACTCTCTTGTGATTACTGCAGCTCACGAGAGGTCAGCACAACCAAAGCATCTCAATACCTCCCCTCCAGATAAGGAGTTGAAGCAAATGGACTAGTATGGCCGCAAGATTGACACCTCCTCTACTTGCGCCATTCGTTCTTTTAATTATGTGGCCTACATGGTGGCTTTCCAGAAATCATCTCTGTCTGATCTGGAAAAAGACATTCAGGAGGTACCTGAGGAACAGCTCAGGAACAAACTCTTGGACAAGGTAAGGCTGAATAAATTGTCCTGCCCCCATGCCCTTCATGCAGCCTGTGACTCGGTCGACTCAGTAGCACATGGTGTGGCTATGGGCATCTGTCTCAGGCACTTTGCTTCGCCTGGCAGGGCTGGCAAGATGTTCAGAGTATGCTTCTGGACACTCCCTTCAGGGGTCCAGTTCTGTTTGGCAGTGATGCCAAGGACATAATCAGAGTTACAAGAAAGTTTTTTTTTTTTTTCCAATTGCTTAACCAGGAGAGACACACTAAGCTGAAAGCTTGTTTACAGGTGTGACCTGGGAGCACAGAGAAATTAAGTGACTTGCTCAGGGTCACACAGTATATGCAAATGGGGGCTGTGGGATTCAAACCCAGGTCTCTAGATTTGCAGCTCAGAGTCTTAAACCACTGCACTATACTGCCTCCAAGAGTGGCAAATCTCTGAAAGATGTCCGTTCCTTGTACTGCTCAGGTCAGAAAACCCGGCAGCCTTTGCGCAGCCAACGGAAATGGAATAAACAGAACCAGGGCAGACGCCAGACCAAGCGTCGCTTCTAGGGCTCTGGCACTCAACCGCCCCCCAGGCCAAGTTCCCCAAAACTGCTACTGGGGGAGAAGTGCCATTCCCCTCTGCGTCCTGACTCTCACATCCCCCTCCCACTACCTTCCATCCCTGTGAAGGAACCAGTGGGGGGAAGATTCAGCCTCCACCTGGAAGAATGGAGGGCCGTAACCACAGATGCATAGGTTCTACAACTCATAGTAAGAGGTCACTCGATAGAGTTCCTGGAGAGATCTCCCACCAATCCTCCAGGCAGGTCTCATTACTCATCAGGCCTACAATCTCTGATCCTACAGGAAATTCAAGCTGTACTGCAAAAATCAGCCATAGAGCACTTTCCACCAGAACAGACAGGCAGAGGATTTTACTCCCACTTCTTCCTGGTTCCCAAAAAGACAGGAGATCTCAGGCCTATCCTACATCTCAGCATGCTCAACCTCTTCATGGAATACAAGAGATTCCGCATGTTGACCCTCCAGGAATTGGTGGAATCGAGGAGGCAGAAGGAGATGTGGAGGCAATTTGGGTAGCCCTACAAATGAGGGGGATAAAAGATTAAAAATAGGGGTGGTGTACAGACCCCCCGGCAATGGAAGCGGAACTGGAGGATGATCTGGCTGAGAACATCAGGGGTCACTGTGGCCTCGGAAAGGGCAGGGTGGTGATCATGGGCGACCTGATCATACCGGGGGCAGACTGGGGCACTATGACATCCTCGGTGGCCAGGGAGCAGAGGTTGATTGATGTCTTCCAGGATGTCTTCCTAGTCCAGCATGTGGGGGAACCTACTAGGAAGGATCGGATCCTGGACATTGTTCTAGCAGATAGTGACCAAATAAGGGGCCTGGAGGTGAGCAGCCCATTGGTAGGCAGTGACCATGCCATGGTCTGGTTTCTTATGTTCCTAGGGGGAGAGGAAATTTGCACTAACACAAAAGTAATAGATTTCAGTGGGCAGACTTTGAGGGCACGGGAAGGATTCTTAAAGGGTGCTTGGATGAGATAAGGCCAGACATGGATGCTGGTAGCTTGTGGGAGACGATGAAGAAGGGGGTGCAGGAGGCTTCAAGGGCCTGCACAAAGGTAAGGCGCAAGCAATGTAGGGCCAGTAAGCCATGTTGGTGGACCTGGGAGGTGCAGGAGGTGGTGAGGGACAAAAAGGCTGCCTATGTGTGCTTAAAGTGCACAAGGGGGGCTAGGGAGAGGGGAGAGTATGATTTCCTGGCTAAAAGGGTCACCAGGGTGGTAAGAAGGGCCAAGGTGAAGGAGCTTAACCTGGCCAGGGATATCCACGGGGGGGAAGGGTTCTATAGATGCATAGGGGAGAAAAGAAAAGTGAGGGCACAGATCAGCAGGATTAGAACTGGGGGGGGATAGGCACAGGACGCTGGGGAACAAGCAGAGGTGCTAAATGAGTACTTTGCCTTTGTCTTTATTGGAGGAGGTGGGGGATCTTTCCAACCCGATGGGAGGGTAGAGGAGCCCACTGAACCAGGAGGTCAGTTGGAGACTGAAGAGCTGAATGAGACTAGGGCAGGGGATGGGTCGTATCTAGAAGGGGAGGAGAGGATGCATGAGGAGGGGGATGGGAGGGCGAAATCACAGCGGATAAGGTGAGAGAGGCCCTCTGGTTGCTAAAGATTGAGAAGGTGCTGGGGCCAGATGGGCTGCATCCAAGGGTGCTAAAGGAACTGGCGGATGTGCTGGCAGCTCCACTGGCCTCACTCTTCAACATCTCCCTGAAGAAAGGGTGTGTGCCTCAAGATTGGAAGATGGCTCATGTGGTGCCTATCCACAAGGGGGTTCCAGAGAGGAGATGGGGAATTATAGGCCCGATAGCCTAACGTCTGTGGTAGGCAAGGTTATGGAGGGTATTATCAAGGAGAGGCTGGGGGGGCTGCTGGAAAGGTTGGGACACCTGGATGACAGGCAGTATGGTTTTGTTCCGGGGAGGTCATGCCAGACTAACCTGGTGGAGTTTTATGACTGGGTGATGGGTGCCTTGGACCGACACAGGCAGGTGGACATCCTCTATCTGGATATCAGTAAGGCGTTCGATTCGGTACCCCCAGAACGGCCTACTAAAAAACTGGGGGGATGGGGTGGGGGCAGTTGTTCAGGGTGGGGTGGAAAACTGAGCTATAGGGCAGATACAGTGAGTGGTGGTTGGAGGATAGTCTCCTCCCAGGAGGTCATCAGTGGGGTCCCCAGGGTTCAGTCCTGGGCCACTCCTGTTCAATTCCTATGTCTTGGAGATAGGGTGGGGTGTTAGGAGTAGGTTGAGTCTCTTTGCGGATGACTCAAACTGGGAGCACTGGCAGATGGGCGGGGGAGGAGAGGCCCTGTAGGGGATCTGGATTCCCTGGGGGTGGGCAAGGAAGTGGAGTTGAAGTTCAATGCAGGAAATGTAGGGTGTTGCATCTGGGGGTTAGAAACCCGTGACATGCATACACCGGGGGACCACTCTGCAAGTCACCATTGGGCGAGAGGGACTTCGGGATAGTGGTGGACAGCAAATTGAATAACACAGAGTGCAACTGCCTCATATAATGTGTCAGACCCTGGTCTTTCCACTAGCCTTTTCACCTCTTCTTTGGCCCTTCTACCAATGTCTGTACATCTGTGCTGTTTTGGAACAATTGAAAAAGAAGGCATTCAAGTGCCTCAAGGGTAAGCTTATGCACCCACATGGCCCTGTTGTAGTGTTTACCACTCAATACTGTTTCAGTACAGCCACTGACACACACCTCTGACTCAGTGATGATGTCGGCAGAGCCAGTACCATGTAACAATTTCCCAAGGGCTCCTAACTATGAGCAAATTGTGTGGGAAACATCAAGTCGCACAATGGCATTACTGAATTGACGTGCATTCTGCCACACAACAGCATATGCCTTCTTTGCAACAGCAAGATCAGAAGTAACAGTCATGTACTGTTGACCAACCTCTCTGGTAGCATTTTGTGATACCTGCAGTACATGTTGAACAGTGGAGTTCTCTGTAACAGAAGAGTTGATTGGTGCCATGTAGTCAACAGTTGCTTGTCTTTGCATTGACTGGTCCCCTGTGGAAGATACCCAGCATGTCCACCCAGGAACAGATTGTGTTCTGTCATACATCTGGCCTATGCAGAAAAAACACGTGAAATCTGATACACAAGCTTGGTTCACAATCTCTGGAACAGAGGTGGCAGTCTGAACTACAGTCAGGTTTGGTTCAACATGTTGCTTAACAAAGCATTTATTTAACAGATCTCTATTTGCTTTTGGGCTGGCTAGATCCCACAGATGTAGGTAGGCATTCCTCTGCCTTTTCCTGCATTACAATACCATGAGCTGAATGCTTGGTGCCAGCACCAGAATGGATTTCTTCATTAAGACTGAAATTGTCCCAGCAAAAATGCATCACAATATTTCTGTCAGTGTCTATGGTTACAGGTAGAGTGCTGTCACTCTCAACGCTATTACACATAGCAGTTTCTAGCTCCAAAAGAGTTGAATAGGACACACAGTGTCCGAAGCGGTTGAGAATACTCACAATTTCAGCGCTACCAGTGATATGTCTTACAGTCATTCCTAGGAGATGTTTTGGCATTTTCCATTGACCACAACTCACTGCATAGCAAATATCTTGACCAACTGAATTCACCAACCTCTCTCCTTTTCTTGAGGTGTTCATAAAATTAGATCAGCCAGAAATGAGGTGAGTCAGGAATTCTACAAGCACATCTGGTGGTGAGATGGTGTTGGAGAGCTGGAAACCTGAAGAAGGTGGCTAGAGAAGCTCCTGTGATTCCTTGAAGGACTCTATGATGAGACGATGCAAAACAGTCATTGCCTCTTCAGAACAGTTTCCTGTCATCTGATGCAGCAGATTCAAATGCAATCTCCACAGCTTGACCAGTTGCGAGCTCATCAGAGTAAATAAGTTCACTTCTAAAGTTTGGCTACCAGAATTTTATCCTCTGACCAAAGTGTTTGGTCAACTTGTTTTTCAACTTGTCTGTTTTGTGATTAGGATTATAGAATGCTAGGTAATGAGTCTGCATAAACAAACAGTACCTCTCATGTAACATTGTCATTTGTTCAACCTGTGATCCTCTGATGATATTCTTTCCAACATATTCGGTGATATACTCAAAAGCCTTTTCGTGGGCTCTGATTTGCTCAACACTTTTGCCAGTTTGGTACACTACTATGTTTCTTGTCATCTTTCCTTGTACAATCACAGCAACAAGAGTTACGCTAATGAGCCTCCCTTGCAATTAAATCAACATCTCGAATACTGCATAGTAGATTATCATCTTGTTTCACCTCTGCTGCTTCTTTGATAGATATCTCTGCCGTTTTTGTTACACACTGCATCAGTTTTTCCCTAGTTTTGGTCTTCTTTTCTCCTCCAGAAATCCACTTATCTCTTTTTCCACATATAATACATTGGTACGAAGGAAATAACACTTGAGAGGGTGTTTCAGCTCTGCTCCTTTGGGAGGTTGAAGTCTGTTGGTCCTCTGTGTCATCATCAGCCTAAGGTATTTAACATTTGTAAATGACTGGCAGCACCGTCTGTGATGCCTATGATGCATGTCATCAAGTTCAACAAGTATGTTATTGCGTATGTCATCGTGTCTGATACTTGGATCTTTACACAGTTGTCTCCTACGTGCAGCTTCTTCAATTTTGGACCGACTGGTTGATGTCAAAGGTCTTATTATTGTGTCAGACTTGTGCTTGCTGTTATGAATTATGCATATCTTGTCTATGGTACGGCGACCTGCCCACCTTGACTTAGGTGCTTTTAGTGCTATAGGATGCTCACCAGCCATGCTGTCTCAAGTCTTGAAAAAATAAATAAAAATTATTTATTTTGCTTCTTCCAGAATTATTTTCTACTAAAACAACCATTTCAATATTCATTGATGCATTAATAATTTCATAGGAAATATCTTTATATATGCCCATCTACAGTCTATTTGATTTCCAAAACTGTGGGGTCAAAATTGTGACTTTATGATTATGTTACTATTGACTACATGAACCTCTAGATTATATTCATATGATAGAAACATTAAAAACCTTTTTATTGACACCCGATGTGCCATTATTTTTAGTCACATACATAGATTTACTACATGAAAATCTATCCCTACCCCTTCGTCATTGGCCTTCATTTCCTATGAAAATTGATAACACATATGACCCTGTACCAAACAGAAGTTACCGTCAGCAAATGGCAAACAAGTAAATTCTAAATTGCTATGATACAAACTTTTCAAAAATCATAGTCTTGAAAAAGGTGGGTGGGTGGGGGGTGGTTTCACTGTCTAGCCCATGGACTGAAATGCTGTATGCTGACTAATTAGCCAGTGGTGTGAAATGTTCCTGACTACCTTCTGGATTGTGTAGAAGAGACAGTCGTCACTGAGTGTGTGTGTATTTGTTTCTGGGTTTGTGTATACAGTATGTGTGCTGATGCAGCAAAGTTGGTGTTAAAGCCTTGTATTTGACTAATAGAATTATTACACATGCTTTCAAAACCAAATAAATGTCTTGTAAAGGTGATATGCAAAACTAGTAGACACAGTATGGTATGGTGGAATAATACCCATCAGTGTACACTGTATATAGAATTGGCTATAAACACAATTACAGGTAAAGAGAATGAAGATTAAACTTCTGACAGTCTGCATCGAATGTGGGTTATTGTAAATATGGGTCATTAGAGCAGATGTGCTTTTCTATTGGTCATCTGTAAAGCACTGTAATCGGTTGACCTCCTGGGGATGACACTGTTGCACTTCATGATATTACTCTGTCTAACTAGAGTTTGAGAACAGCACATTATTTTACTTCTTGAAGTGGATAGGGAAACTGCAGCAACTTCACTCATTCGTACAGGTCACATTGTGGCGTAAAAACAGTTGTCTGACCGCACAGCTAACCATAACTGTATGCAGGGAAACTAAAATAGGAACTGCAACCCAGAACTATTCTTTTTCCAAACCACCTTGTTTTTCCGTACAAAAAAAAAAAAAAAACACCAAAGCACTTTTGGTTTTTTTAACTTATTTTGTATTTTTACATTTCCCATTTTATAACTGTGATAACACATTTCTGGGTGTTTTGTCACAGAGAATAAACTAATTTTTCAGGTGATTGACAACCACCAAGTGTGTGGATGTTCCCTAAAGAAAAACAACCACACACACTGTCGTGTGTTATCTCTTACTGATTCAGTAACCATCCCCAAGCTACCTGAATGAAGTATGAAGAGATCTAGGTCATGACGGATAAGTAGGAGGACAACTGTTCCTCTTTCCCCAAGTCAGAGTTGCTCGAAATCCATCTGATGGAATCAGGTTGGTCTGATTTCTTTTTTATTTTTTTGTTTTGTTTCTGGAATTCAGAATTTCAGTATCGAAAGCCAAACATCTGAATTATAAAAAAAGCTCTTGGATGCGAAATTGGAATCTGATTCTGCATCAGACTCTGGTAATGGGAAGGACAGACAAATGAAGTCCTCCCACCTTCCCCTGGCCCCGACCCTCATCCCCTCTTATGTTAAGTGCTGCTGCAGGTCTGCTGGTGGGCCCAGCTTAGTCCATCTTGCTGCTGTTACCCATGCCACCACTGATTTGAGGGTATCCTCCATCCAACCAACTTGAGTCACCAGCCCCCAATCATCTTTTCTGGCCAGGGCTACTAGCCCCAGTCCTGATGAATCCCTTCCTTTGTTACAGCCCCAGAGCAGTCAGTCCTGGTCTGAGCTCAGGACCCAGTTAGCCATCCCAGTGCCCAGTTAGCACAAAGTGCCAATATGAGTGAGCACATTAAAAGATGCATTAATTTTATTTTTCTAGTCCGACTCCCACAAATGACTGTCCACACCAAGTCGACTCCCATCTTGCAGCTGAAGGGGTTAGAGTCAGACTACCAGCTCCAAAAGCTGCTGAGATGAGGGCTGGGAGTACAAGGTCTCCTCTGGGTACCAAGAGTTTGGTGCTGGTAGGCCAACCCCAGTTTCTCTGCAGACATCACACCACCGCAGCCATATTGCAATGGCTGGATTGGCCTGTTTGACTGGGTGGATTGTGCTTTGATTTTTGTTGAGTGGTGGAAGATCATTTTACAAGTCTGTCTAATTGTGAGTGGACTGTTACTAGAAGAACCAAATTGTTTTGGAACAGAAGTGGTGGCAGCAGTATGGTAAACAACACCAGAGACTGATGGAGTGGAAGTAGACAAAGGCCCAACTGGCTTAAGGTAGGGAGGAAGGGAATGGGGGACACAAGGTGAGGCAAAGGGAGGACTGGAGTAACACAGGGTGATGGTGGACGTGGATGGCTGCACTGTTTTTTTCATGTGGTATATGGATTGCGGAACTGTATATTCCAATTCCATCTTCAATCCCGGTTTGATTCCTCAATCTGGTTGAATTTGGAATTAGAAACAGAATTTCCGACGCTTTGCAGAAAGAAAACTGAATGAATGCTCAGGAATACAAGCACCTCTAATCCCAGTATCTCATAAATACTAGTCGCGACTCCGTATCCCAGTACTCAATGGGAGGGGGGAGGTACTGTTGGCCACCAAACAGGAGAGGGATCTAGGAATTATATCTGAGGACCTGAAGGTGGCCGGACAGTGTGCAAAGGCAGTTAGAAGGGCCAGCAAGATGTTGAGGTTCATAGGGAGAGGCATCACAAGCAGAAAAAAGGAGGTGGTGATGCCACTATACAGATCATTAGTGAGACCTCATCTGAAGTACAGTGTCCAGTTTTGGAGGCCACATCTCAGAAAGGACATAGACAAAGTGGAGGCAGTCCAAAGAAGGGCTACAAAAATGGTACAGTGGCTGCACCAGAAGTCATATGACTAGAGGCTGAAAGATCTCAATATGTATTCTCTAGAGATGTGAAGAGTAGGGGGACATGATCGAGACCTATAAATACCTAAAAGGGATCAATAAGGTACAGGAGGATAGCACCTTTCAGAAAAGAAGATGGACAAGAACTTGGTGACATGAGATGAAGTTGGAGGAAGAATCCGGTAATGTGAGGAAGTATTTCTTTACAGAGAGGGTGGTGGATGCTTAGAACAGCCTCCCTGCAGGGGTGGTAGGGGCAAAAACAGTGGAGGAATTAAAAAAATGCACAGGACACACACAGGGAACCCTAGAAAAAAGGAAGAGTAGGAAAGCTGCATATCAACTACAGTCTACAGCATAAAGGTAGAAAAAATGGGCAAACAAGATGGGCCAGGCAGTCCTTATCTGCCAACAATTTGTATGTATGTGTATCTGTGTATTCCCAAAGTGCCACATCTGCAGTTGCTTAGTTGATTTACCTGGGAATGCCCAAGAGAGAATCAGCGTCTCAGTTACAAAGGGGGTCCTACTTGACCCCATGTAACAGTAGGAGAAGTAAAGCATAAGAAGAAAAGTCTTGCAGTTAGAGATGTACTGAAACCTGCAGGACACTTCATAAACTAATTGTCTGACTGTGTGTGAGAGAGCTACTGATGCAAATGTACTACTTGTTATAGCTTTTATTGTTCTGTTTGCTTAGCAAACACTGCTATAAATTTGTCTGCTTTGAGAAGTTAAATTGCTAATTACATTGATGAACAGACTTTCCACCTGTGCTCTGCCAGAAAAGTGAATAGCTGTTTCCATACAGAACAAAAGTGCCTTTCTTTCATTCATGCTGTGTACGTACCCTCAACGTGTAACTGTGCCTTACATAAAGGGGAAGGAAAGCATTTTTTATTTAAAGTGTGCTTAACCTCTGTTCATTTTTTGTGCATCTCTCTGTCTCTTTATTTAGTTGTCTGTCTGTCTACCTGGGGCCAGTCCTATTCAATATCTTCATCAGTGACATTACAGATGGACTGGAGGGTAAGGTTTGCCTGTTTGCAGATGACACCAAAATCTGCAACAGAGTAGATGATCCAGATGGGGTGGGCAGAATGAGAAGAGATCTGGAAAAACTGGCAAAATGGTCTGAAGATTGGCAACTGGGGTTTAATGCAAAGAAGTGCAAAATCGTGCACATAGGGAAGAGAAACCCTGAAGCTACCTATAGGTTGGGAGGGGAGTTGCTGACAATCACAAGGGAAGAAAGAGACTTGGGCATCATCACCATCACAGATGACCTGAAATCATCCAATCAGACCACTAATGCAGTAGGTAAGGCTAGAAGGATGTTGGAGTGTATTAGTAGGAGTATCACAAGTCGTAAGAAGGAGGTAATAATCCTCTTTACAAGACACTGGTTAGGCCCCATCTGGAGCACTGCATGCAGTACTGGAGGCCACACCTGCACAAGGACATTAACAAAATGGAGGCAGTCCAGAGAAGGGCAACAAAAATGGTGCAGGGACTGCATCATAAAACATATGAGGACAGATTAACGGAGCTCAATATGTATACTCTAGAGCAAAGGAGGGAGAGGGGTGATATGATCGAAACATTCAGACATCTTCAGGGCATTAGCACGGTGAAAGAGTCTTACATGTTTCAGTATAAGAAAAGTAGCAGGACAAGAGGACACAGCATGAGATTAGAGGGAGGCCGATTAAGGGGTAATGTGAGGAAGTTCTTTTGCACAGATGGTGGATGCATGGGACGGCCTACCTCAGGAAGTGGTGGATATGAATACAGTGCAGGGCTTCAAACAGGCATGGGATAGGCATAAGGGAGCAATACAGATAAGTATGAATAGATAGGCCATTGACAGAGTAAAAGCCTATGCACATTCATAAGGTAGAAAAAATGGGCAGACTGGAAGGGCCTTGCTGTCCTTATCTGCCGTCAACTTCTATGTTACCTGATCTTTAAAAGCAGCTCTGTATGTAGCTACCCTGTTGTGCTAAAGGTGCTACAGCCAGTGACATCATTGATTACAGTGTTAGTGGCCTCTGATGTTGATGTTGATGCTGATACTGCTACCTGCAAAGGCTGCTACACCTAATGAAAATGACTCGGTGTGCTCAAGTTTCAACAATGGAGCTGCCAATGCAAGTAATGGTATCAGTATCAGGAGACACAGCTGATGATGTCATTGATAGAAGCACCTGCAGCTCTACTATACCCAGAGAATAACTCAATGTTGGAATTCACTACCAGATGAAATAATAAATTGTAGCAACATTGACTCCTTTAAACAGAAGTTAAATAAATTTATGGATGGGTGTAACTTAAAAGACTATTATACTACGAACATACGAAATTTGCCAGCAGATAAAGTCCCAGAGGTTTATCAAGGCTGCTCGATTTTGCAGCTAGCCCCCCTACTCAGCAGCTGCCCCTCCCTTCCTCTTGCCCTGTCCCAGCCTCTTTTGAAGCAGCTCACTGTGCTGCTGGATACCACTTCTGTCGGCAACGCATTCCACCCAGCCACCACCCTCTCTGTAAAGAAGTGTCTCTCATCTCCCTCCTGAACCTACCCCCTCCAACCTCATAGCGTGGCCTTGAGTATCCCTCCCTTCCCTCACCTTGAAAGGCCCTTCCTTCATAGTCCTGTTTATGCCGGTCAAGTATTTGAAGGTTTCAGTCATATCTCACCTGTCCCTCCTCTCCTCCAGTGAGTACATGTTCAATTCCCTCAGTCTGCTTTCGTAAGGTAAATCCCCCAGCCCCTTGATCATCTTTGTTGCCCTGCGTTGCACCCCCTCCAGCATCTTAATGTCTTTCTTCAGGTACAGTCGTCAGTACTGCACACAGTATTCCAGATGTGGTCTTACCAGCGACCTATACAGCGGCAGAATAACCTCCCCCCTTCTTGAAGTTATACCCCTGGCTATACAACCCAGCATCTTATTGGCCTTTGTGGCCGCTCTCCAACATTGTGCTTTGTTCACTGAACTCGTAATGGTTACCCCTAGATCCTTTTCTTCCTCAGTTACAGCAAGCTGTACCCCACCCAGCTGGTAGCTCCTTTTGGGGTTCTTTGCCACAAAATGCATCACCTTGCACTTTTTGGCATTGAACCCCAGTTGCCAGGTGCCCAACCAGGTTTCCAGTTTTGTCAGATCCTCCTGCAGCCCCTGCCATCCTTCTTGGTCATCCATCACCGCTCCCATCTTGGTGTCATCAGCAAACAGACTGATTTCGCTATTGATTCTCACCGAAATGTCAGCAGTGAATATGCCCTGTGTAACACCGCTGGTCACCTCCTTTGGGGATGAGAACGCCCCACCCACCACCACCCTCTGTTGCCTTCCACTCAGCCAGTTTCTTACCCATCCCACCAACTTGGCACCAGCCCCTGTGCCTTCCAGTTTGCTTCCTAGCCTCCCATGTGGCACTGAGTCGAATGCCTTGCTGAGGTCCAGATACAGGATATTCTCTGCATGGCCCCTGTCCAACTGTCTAGTTACCTAATCGTAGTATTCTACAGGTTGGTCTGACAGGAACTGCCAGCGACAAAGCCACATTGACTGCTGTCCTGCAACCAATTAGCCTCCAGAAGAGCCACCAACCTCTCCTTCAGGATTGTCTCCATCAGCTTCCCCCGATGGATGTGAGTCTCACTGGCCTATAGTTTCTTAGTTCGTCCTTGGGGCCACTCTTTTGAAGGGGCACCATGTGAGCCATCCTCCAGTTCCTGAGGTACACCCCCTGCATCCAATGAGGCACTGCACAGGTCCGCCAAGGGGCCTGCTAGGACCTCTGCCAGTTCTTTCAGTACCCTGAGGTGGATGCCATCCAGCCCTGGCACCTTGTCCACCCTCAGTACCCTCAATCCCTCCAGTACCCTACCCCCTGTGATTACCCCATCTGTCACCACTCCCACTCCCCCCATTCCTGCCCTTCCCCCCCTTGGGTATCTCCCCCCTTCTCCTTAGTAAACACTGAGCAGAAGTATTCGTTAACTGCTTCTGCTTTTTCCTCCCCCCTTTTCCACCCATCCCTCTTCCATCCTAATCCTCACTATCTGATCCTTGCAGCTCCTTTTTTTCCTGATGTACTTGAAGAAGTCCTTTTCTCCCTCTTTAATGCCTTGCAGCAGCCTGAGCTCCTTCACTGCCTTTGCTGCTCTTACTGCCCTTGTCACCTCCCTTGCTACTTTCAGGTTCTCCACCCTGTTCTCCCCCTCCCTGTTTTCTTGTATCTCCTAAAGGCCTTCCTTTTCCTCCTTGCCTGTTCCATAACATCCCTGCTCATCCAGCTTGGTCTTTTCGCTCTAGACGTCTTACTCTGAGCCTTGCTGCAGGACTTGGTAGCCTCTACTATCCCCATCTTTATGAGCTCCCATCTCTTGACAGGATTTTGGCCTGGTACCTTCTTGCTACATCCCCCCTTCTTGCGAAGTCGGCCCTCCTGAAGTCCAGTACCTTCATGTTGGATACTACCCCCCCCTTTACCCATCTTCAGTGTGAACCATACTGAACTGTGGTCGCTCCCCGCCAGTTGTTCGTCCACCCTCAGATCCCTCACATAATCCCCATTAGTCAGCACAAGGTCCAGGGTGCTCTTCCCCCTGGTTGGTTCGCCGACCATCTGTTCTAAGAAGCTGTCTTGGAAAGTGTCCAGCAGTACCTGTTCCTGTCTGTTGCTTGTGACTGGGGTACCCAGTCTACTCCTGGTAGGTTGAAGTCCCCTACGATCACCACACTCCCCTTCTCACAAGTCCCCCTAATCTGTTCTGCTATTTCCCTGTCCAGCTTCTTCATCTGGGAGGGCGGTCTGTACACCACTCCAATCTGGAGAGTCTTATTCCTGGAATCCTGGATTAGCAATCATTAGGATTCTGAGTTGCCCTCCTCTCCCTCCTCCCTTACACATTTCAGTCCATCCCTCACGTATATCGTCACCCACCTCTTCCTTTTATCCTATCCCTGCAGAATATTCTGTAGCCTGGTACCGCCATATCCCAGTCATGGTGTTGGGTGGCCCAAGTTTCCATGATGGCTGCCATGTCCACATCCCCCCTTCTATGAGGGTCTGTAACTCTGTCATTTTATTCCCCAGGCTACTAGCATTTAAGGTGACCACCTTTCATCCCCCTCCTTCCCCCTCCCTTCCCCTTCTAGCTTCCCCATAAGTACCTTCTCCCAGTCCCTTGCTGCTGATTTTGGGGGTAGGCCCGTGTGACCTCCCATCGTGTGGCCTCTGCTCACCCACTCTCCTCCTGCCACCCCATGCTCCTAGTTTAAATTCACAGCTACCTCGATGTACTTTCCTATCCTCTGTTTCAACACATAGAAACATAGAATTTGACAGCAGATAAAGACTGCTTGGTCCACCTAGTCTGCCTAATGGATAAGCTGCAGATCCTAGTTAACCAACAGGCTACTTCCTCCAACCCCCCCCCCCACTAGAATTGCCTTATGTCTGTCCCATGCATTTTTTTGAATTCCCCCACTGTTTTTGACTCTACAACCTCCTCAGGAAGGCTGTTCCATGTATCCACAACCCTCTCTGTGAAGAAATACTTCCTCACATTACCTCTGAGCCGTCCCCCCTCTATCTTCAAATTGTGCCTCCTTGTTCTTGCACATCTCTTTTTCTGCAAGATGCTGCCCTCTTGGACTTTGTTGATTCCCTTGAGGTATTTGAAAGTTTCTATCATGTCCCCCGCCCCCCCCCCTTTCCTTGAGGCTATACATCTTAAGTTCCTTTAGTCTTTCTTCATATGTCTTCTGTTGCAGACCCTGCATCATTTTGGTTGCCCTCCTCTGGACAGCCTCCACCCTGTCTATGTCTTTGCGGAGATGGGGTTTCCAGAACTGTACACAGTATTCCAGATGTGGTCTTACCAACTATCTGTACAGAGGGCCAACAACTTCCTGTTTCCTACTGGTGATGCCTCTCCCTATGCATCCCAGTATCCCACCAGCCCTCCTTACTGCTTTCTTACATTGCTGGCCCACCTTTAGGTCATCTGATATGACCACCCCCAGGTCCCTTTCCATTTTTTGTTGTTGTCAGTATCACACCCCCCATTGTGTACTCTTCCCCTGGGTTTTTTTTCCTCAGGTGCATTACTTTACACTTCTTTGCATTGAATCTAAGCTGCCATACATTGACCATTCCTCCAACCTTGCCAAGTCCCTTTTCATCCTTTCCACCCCACCTTGTGTATCAACCCTGTTGTTCACTTGGGAACATAAGCAGGAGGCTGGTAAGGACAGAGGTCTGGGGTTATATTCCGTTTTAACTGAAATATTTGAATAGTTTTGTACATGAAATTAGTTCTATGTGTTAAAAATTACTACTTTGAGCTAGAACTGTTACTTGGGCTGTGATATTGTAACTTTTGAGGCTTGAGAACACTTGTTTGGCAGTGATAATTAGAGTGAAATGTAAATGTGATGTTTGCCTGGTGTTAGGGGAAGGGGAATTAACAGGAATCACCTTGTCTTTCATTGTTCACTTGGGAACATAAGCAGGAGGCTGGTAAGGACAGAGGTCTGGGGTTATATTCTGTTTTAACTGAAATATTTGAATAGTTTTGTATAAGAAATTAGATCTATATGTTAAAAATTACTACTTTGAGCTAGAACTGTTACTTGGGCTGCGATATTGTAACTTTTGAGGCTTGGGAACACTTGTTTGGCAGTGATAATTAGAGTGAAATTTAAATGTGATGTTTGCCTGGTGTTGCTAAGAGCCCTCCCACCCACCGTTTTGTAGGCTTTCTTAAATACTGAAAAGCCACTGGGGGTTGGGATTGAAGGGCTGTGTATTTCTGTTTGGGACTGAAATTCGAAGCAACAGGAACTAGTGGGCCTGTGACATCATACGGTACCTGATGTCTGCATACAAACACTGTTAGTGGGACTGGACACACACTGGACTGTATGTGTTTGTGAGACTTGGGAACTTTATTGGTGGGGTTGAAATTGGGTTTGTAAATAACTGCAGTCAGTATAGAGAGAAACTGTATTCCGGGGAAGGGACTGAGAAAAGGGGGTGTGCCATTATAAACATAGGGGGACAAACAGGGTGACCATATTCCACCATGGCAGGCATCTTCGGAAGGGTTGTAGGCTGTACAGGCTGTGGGATGGCAATAATTCTCAATTGGGCCTGGAGAGAGGGAGGCTGCCCACTCTGTAGACAGCTGTCTTGTATCAGGAGTGAGGTATATTGGTTAAGGAATAAGCTAGGGGGGGGGTGTCCAAGGATAAGGGGTGTGGATATGGGCAGCAGAAGGGTGGGGCTGAGGGGAGGCTGGGGCAACGCTCTGAAATTATAGGACGTTATGTTACAACAAGCAGGAGGGGGGATATTAGGGACAGAGGACCCTTAGATAGGGATGTTGATGCTAAGGGGAAAGCGTACGGGGTGAACATTCCGAATACAAAGAGAGTGGAGGGGGAAGAGTCAGGAGGGGCTGTTTGGGGAAGCCTAGTAGAGCAGACATTGAGAAGGGAGGGGCTGTTGTGGGGAAGCCTAAAACAGCAGACTGTGGGAAAGGAGCTCCTAAGGAGAACAGAGCAAGAGGGAAGAAGAGGGCAGTTTAGAGGTGCAGTCAGGAAACTCGGGTTACTTGATGGAGGCTGACATAGAGTGTCACAACAAATTTGAGCTACTAAGCAACCTAGAGAGGAGGAAGGTTGGTGGAAATGAGAAACTGATACAGATGCCGGGGAGTCGGATATCCATAGGGCATCACAGACCGGCAATGGAAAGGATAGAAATAGTCCCTGAGGGAGAAGGGGAAACATAAATGTTAACCAGATGGGGGAGATGCAACATATTGCAGACATGAGGGAGAAGAGCACGACTGGAGAGAAACTGGGAGACAAGGAGGTGGGAGAGGAACCCCCCTTCAGCAGGGGGGTCAGTACCAAGGATGGGGCCCTAGCTAAAGGGGATCCACAGAGAGCCTCTGGAGGCAGGGGTACTATTACAAGGGGGGAGGATGGCGGTGTGGGGGAAGAGGAAACCATCAGGGCCAGGATAAATGGTTCGGATAAGAGAGGGTTAAAGGGGACACCTATTCAGAGGGGGTCTGAGTTAAGTGGGCAAAATAACGAGGGAGGCAGAAAGGGGAGGGTGACAAGGGGGTCTCTAATAAGGCAGGAAGACTCCCATGGAATTGAGATCACGAATAAAGGGGGATGGGGACTGAGAGGGCATAGTGGAGGTAACCATAAGGATGATGGCGGTGTTAAGGTTCTGTTATTGGGAGACTCGATGATTAGAGGTATCCAGTGGGAGGGACAGGGGGGTGGATGCCATAGCCAGGTGAAGGTAGTGAGTATCTCTGGGCTGACAGTGCACAGAGCAAAGTTCATGGTGTATGAACTGGTTAGGATTGTGGAGGAAACGGTTCCTGGTGCATTTGGAACTAACGATCTAGAGGAAATAGCATTTTGGAAATCAAGCAAGGTTCAAAAACTTGCCAGAGTCTGTCAGGATAATGGATGCAACATTTCCTTTTCGGAGATATTGCCAGTACCAAAGGCCTCAGTGGAGAAAAAAATGAAGATCACAGAGGTTAATGACTGGCTCAGGAAATGGGGTGAAGAGAGTGGGTTGAGGGTGTTAGGGAACTGGAAAGGAGTTTGGGAGGATGAGGGATTGTATACCAAGGACAGGCTTCATCTTGCCCCATTAGGAAGAAGTCCTTAAACAGGGGATGGCTGACTACATTCAAGAAGGTGGGGTTTAAACTTGTGAGGGGAGGGATAGCGGAGGGCTGACCAAGCCCTCTCCTCCAGATGAGGAGTAGCCTTCAAACCCAAGGGAGGGAACAGACTGGGGTGGAGGTTTCAGGAGGAGCAGAGGGAGGATGGAAGTATAAGGAACCTGGGTGGGGTTCGACAAAGGGATCAGGGATAAGGGGTGGGGTTGGTGTTAGTAAATGCCAGGAGCTTGGAAACAAGTTGCCAGAGTTCCAGGCCATGCTGTTCGAAGGAGAAGGTGGATGTGGCGGTCCACGGAGACATGGGCCAACAAAAACATGACTGGGACCTAAGCATGTGAGGTACACTATGCTTAGGAAGGATAGAAAGGAGGGCAGAGGGGTGGAGTGGCTATGTTCATTAGAGATGACATAGAAATTGCTAGGGTAGAAGAGGCAGAGAGAAAGCGTGGAGGCCTTATGGGTCACTTACGATCCCCAGCAGGAGATTAGGTCAAGCTGGGTGTAGTATATAGGCCCCCGGATGAGTATGTTCTAGAGGATGGTTTGCTGGACAACATCATTGCCCAGTGTGGACCAAAGGGAAGGAGGTGTTGATGGGGACCTTAATATGCCATGTACAAACTGGGGAACCATGTCCTCTAAGGTGGCCAAGGAGCAGGCTGCTGGATGGCTTCCAGGATGTGTTCTTAACACAGCATGTGATGGAGCCCACAAGGGAGGGCATGTCCTGGACGTGGTTCTGGCAGATGGGGATCTGGTAAGGACCTGGTTGTAGAGGACCCCTGACTGGGAGCGACCACAATACTGTCTGGTTTCAAATAAGCATTGGGGGTGAGATCTAGGACACTGGCAGTGGACTTCAGGAGGCAGACTTTGTGGGCATGGGAAATATTCTCAAGGATCCATGAGGGGATTACATCAATGACAAGTGTGGAAAGGAGGTAGGAGGTCATAAAGCAGGGACTTCATGAGGCAGTCAGGATCTGCGCTGTTGAAACGTAAGGGAGCAAGGTCACATAAACCATGCTGGTGGTCCAGTGAGGTACACGTGGGTCAGAGAAAAGAAGCAGGCCTATAAAAATATAAAACAACAAGAGGGATAGGATAAGAAATGTACCATCTTGCATCTAGAAAAGTCACCGGATGGTGAGGGAGCAAAGTCCAGTAAAGAGCAGCGGCTGGCACAGGGGATACATGGAGGGGAAAAGGGGTTCTTCCGGTACATTGGAGAGCGGAGAAAAACTAAGGGCCATCTCAGCAGATTGAGATCAGAAGGAGGGTGGGTGGAAGAGGCGAGGACCAGGCAGAGGTATTTACGCCAGTACTTTGCCTCTGTGTTCACTAGGAGGGGATGGGATATCTACAAAGCAAGGCATTATGGGATAGAAGCAGCAGTGAGTGGGATCAGGGGAGCAACAGAAATGGAGCAAGAGGGAGGAGAGGTACCCCAGGGTGTCACATCTGGATAAGGATAAAAAGGCCAGTAAGGTGGAGGGGACGGATGATGCTATCTCCGCCAAAAGGGTGTGGTTAGCCCTCAAGGCCCTAAAGAAAGACAAATCTCCTGGGCCGGATTGCATTTATCCGAGAGTACTATGGGAATTGGTGCACATACTGGCTGCACCCCTGGCGGAGCTCTAAAATAGGTCACTTGAGACAGGGAGGGTACCTAGGGATTGGCGAGAGGCACATGTGGTGCCAATCCATAAAGGGGGGTCGAGGGAAGTACCAGGTAACTATAGACCCATCAATTTGACCTCGGTGGTGGGAAAATTATTGGAGAGTATACTAAAGGAACGATTGGGGGTGTACTTGGAGGAGGTGGGAGGTCTAGATAGTCGGCAACATGGGTTTGTGCCAAGTAGATCATGTCAAACCAATCTTGTGGAGTTCTATGAATGGGTAACATCAGAACTGGACAGGGGGAAAGCCTGTGGTTGTATTATTCTTGGACTTCAGCAAGGTGTTTGACTCTGTCCCCCACAATGGTCTGGTGGAGAAACTGATGGGGTTAGGAGTAGGCCCTTTGATGGTCAGATGGATTGAAAACTGTCTAGCTGGACGCACCCAGAGAGTAGTGGTCTGTGGGGAGCTCTCGAACCCTAGAGAGGTTGGTAGTGGGGTACCGCAGGGCTCGGTCCTGGGTCCGATCCTGTTTAATGCATGCATATCGGACATCAGGGAGGGTATAGGGTGTGAAATGAGTCTCTTCACTGATGACTCCAAGATGAGAGCAGTAGTTGAGGGAGATGAGGGGAGGTTGGCCCTGCAAGGGGACCTGGACACCCTGGAAACTCACACATGGAAATTAAATTTCAATATCACCAAGTGCAAGGTGTTGCATCTTGGGTGGAAACCCTAAACACAGGTACACCCTGGGAGGGGCTGGAGGCCTCAATGGGGAAAAAGACCTAGGGGTCATGGTGGATGCATGTATGAATAACTTTGAGCAGTGCAGGAGAGCGGCTAGCAAGGCAAACAGGATGTTGGGATGCATCGTAAGGGGGATCACCTCTAGGAGCAAGGAAGTGATTCTGCCGAAGTACAATGGACTGGTTAGACCACGCCTTCAGTACTGTGTACAGTACTGGAGACCACACTTGAAGAGGGACATACAGCTCCTGGAGAGGGTACAGAGGAGGGCAACTAAAATGATACGAGGGCTAGGGGATTTGACGTATGAGGACAGACTTGAGACGCTCTGCCTGTTTTCATTGGAGGAGAGGAGACACGGGGGGACATGATTGAGGTCTTCAAGTACCTCAAGGGAATACATAGGGTAGACATGGAGGGGATCTTTAGACTAAAGCAGGGAGGTATCACCAGAGGACATGGTTTGAAATTGGAAGGCGGAAGGGTGAGGGGGGGAAAAGAGGAGGTTTTCACTGAGAGGTGGTGGACCCTTGGAATGCACTGCCTGGCAAGCTGGTTCAGAGATCCACAGTGGAGGCTTCAAGAGAGGTGGGACAGGCATGAAAGTGGATGTATCAGATGATGGCCTGTCCCGGGGGGTGGGGATGGATGATAGGGGTTTCTGGAACACAAGGGAGGGGAGGGCCTCGGCACCAACTAGGGATCCGAGGTTCAAGCAGACTCGATAGACCGTAAGGCCTAATCTGCTGGCAAATAGTATGTTAGTATGTTAGATCTTTGTGTCATCTGCAAAGAGACATACTTTCCTTTCCAGTCACTCTGCGATGTCACTTATAAAGACATTAAAAAGGCTCGTCCCCAGTACTGAACCATGGGGTACCCCACTAGTAACCCTCCTTTCTTCACTATGGACTCCATTTACTATTACCCATTGTGTCCTGTTGTCCAACCAGTGTTTTACCCATTCTACCACCCTGGGACCCACTCCCAGGCTGGCTAATTTGTTTATTAATCTTTTGTGTGGGACTGTGTCAAATGCCTTGCTAAAGTCTAGGTAGGCCATGTCCACAGCCCCTCACTAGTCTACTGCTTTGGTCACCTAGTCAAATAAATCAATTAGATTTGTCTGACATGACCTTCCCTCTGTGAATCCATGCTGCCTTGGGTCCTGTTCTCCACTGGCCTCTAGGTACTCAACAGTTCTCTCCTTCAGAAGTGATTCTATCATTTTCCCTACCACTGAGGTCAAACTGACAGGTCTGTAGTTTCCTGCCTCTGTCTTGCTCCCACTTCTGTGAAGGGGAATCATATCTGCCCTCCTCCAGTCCTCCAGTACCACACCATCCTTCTATGATTTATTAAAAAGGGTAGTCAGTGGTGTTACTAGTTCTTCCCTTAGTTCTTTTAGAATTCTGGGGTGAATCCCATCAAGCCCCATTACTTTATCCACCTTCAGTTTTAAGAGTTCTTTCAGAGCCCTTTCTTCTGTGAAAGGACTAATATCAACCCCCCCATCCAGAGTGCTTCTATTGACTGGATTAGGTATTTCCCCCTGCTTTTCCATTGTGAATACTGAGCAGAAGTATTCTTTCAGTATCCATACTTTTTCACTGTCACTTTCTGCCCATCCCCCTTCCTCTTTGTTCAGCCTCCGTATCCCTGCCTTAGTCTTTCTTTGCTCCCTAATGTACCTATAAAAGGTTTTATCCCCCTTCTTAACCGAGTTGGCTTTCTTTTCCTCGGTTTGGGCCTTTGCTATTCTGACTGCCTTACCCGCTTCCTTCTGCTTTAACTGGTACAGTTCTCTGTCCTGCTCCATCTGTGTTTCCTTATACTTCCTGATTGCTATCTTTATCTCCCTTACCTTCCCCGCCACTTCTTTTGAGAACCATAGTGGTTTTTTCTTTCTTTTTGATTTATTTGCTTCATGCAAAGGCTTGTTGCCTTTGTGATGGTGGTTTTGATGTTTCCCCATTGTTGCTGTACCCCACCTTCTTGCCTGTTTGCTAGTGCTTTTCTGAGGCACTCTCCAATTTTGAAAAAATCAACCCTCCTGAAGTCCAGTACCTTCACTTTTGTGTTGCTTGACTCTACAGTTAAGTTTATCATGAACCACACTGTTTGGTGGTCGCTTGTTCCCAGATGGCTACCCACTTCAAGATCAGAGATCCTCTCTCCGTCCCCATTTGAGAGTAGCAGGTCTAAGATTGCTCTCACCCGAGTGGGTTCCAAAACTAGCTGTCTGAGGCATGCCCCCTGTAGTGCATCGAGAATGTCCCTGCTCTTGGATGTGGCTGCAGCAAAGGTGCTCCAGTCAACATCTGGCATGTTCAGGTTCCCCATCAGCAATATCTCCCCTTTCTCTGCCATCCCAAGGATGCCTTTTAACACCTTCTTGCCCTCTTCACTTAAGTGCAGTCTATCCCTAGCATATAGACCACTGTCCTCCCAGATCATACCACACGCTCCCACCAACCCATACCCCCTTGGCCTGACACCTTGCCCCTAACCATTTGTTAAAATCCTCAGTTCTATGTTTTCTTGCCGTACTTACTTTGGGGATTGGAAGCACGTCTGAAAAAGTTACTAAACTTCCAGCCCCCTCGCATAATGTTCCAAACTCTTCAAACCTCTTTTGGACTGCATCTGTCATCCTATCTGCCAGATTGTTTGTCCCCAGATGTAGAATTAGATGGGGCTTCTCTCTTCCCTTTCTAGCATACTTCAGGACTGACTGCCCTGCCCTTTCAGCTGTTATTCCTGGCATAGCCTTCACCCAAATTCGACTATGCCTTTCCCCTTTGCTACCCCACCTGGCTCCTGTTAGTATTGAATCACCTAATATTAAGATTCCCCCTTACTTCCATCTGTCCGTTTTTCTACCACCCTCCTCTGCCTCTCCGACTCTTCCTCCTGTACAGTATTCCCCCCTTCTGACCCTGTTGCAGTTCCCCGTCTGCATTTCCTCCCTCTGCCACCTTCCCCTGCCTCTCCGACTCCTCCTCCTGCACAGTATTCCTGCCTTCCATCCGTGTTGCAATTTCCCCATCAGCATTTTCTCCCTCTCCATTTTTGTTCCCTCCTTCTGTCGCCACTGCATTTCCCCATCAGCAATCTTTCCCTCTCCATTTTCATTTAGGTTACCCCCTTCCCCCCCTGTACTCATCCTTCCTCCCATTCTTTTGAATTTGTTGACTGACGACCCCAATCCTATTCCTCCTTCTGCCTTCACCCTGCCTTCCTGTCCTCCCACTCCAACTACCTGTCCTGTGCCTCTTCTCCCCCAACTCTGCTTCCTCCTCTCCGCTATCATCCACCCCCCCCACTATAGTTCCTCTTACTTAGTGCCCTTGGCCTGAGCCCTCTGGTTCATAGCCCCCTGCAAACCTGTAACCTCCCCCCCTGACTGCACCTATTGACCCTCCTCCCATGCACCTCTCCCATCTCCTCTCCTTGTTGAACCATGACCACCTATATCCTTTCCTACCAGTCTCATCTTCTCTTGTGGGCCTGGGTCCCCCTGGTCCATTGCCCCCTCTTCTAACCCATAACCTCTCCCCACTCCCTTGTTCCCCTCCTTTCTCCTCTCCCTATTGAACCACAGCCTCCCATATCCTGCCTTGCCTGCCTCAGCTCCTTCTGCAGACCATTAATCATTTTTCTGAGTTCCCCTGTTTGGTTACACATTTGACATCCCCCTTTCTCCACGCAACGTTAAGAAATATCAGTGTGCCACAGTTATTGCATCCCACTATCCGTCCCATGCCACTATGTGCCCACCAGCGCCCACCATTCTTACACGTTGAAGGATCCACTTTTCTCCCCATGCCTGTATCCACCCTGCTCTTGTCCCGCTACAAATGTTCTAAACTGTTAGTGTCCAATGAATACTGTAGTTCCATTACCAATGCAGTTTTCCCAATTGACTTTTCCCCTCCTGCCCCTTTACCCTATCACATACAGCCCTCTAGCAATCCCCTTCAAAGACCTGCCTAGGTACTGCTTTATACACTCTGTGTAAGCCCTGCCCACGAGATGTGGCCTTAGCTGTTCACACCTACAATCCATATACTTGTATAGCGCACCAACAAAGAGATGCCCCCCTTAGCTGTTCACACATACACCCTACTGCCCATCTTCGCTACCCAATGATGTCATTAGTCATCACATTAGACTCACCTTAGTCCAGGTTACAGTTGTAGATAGTGATCAGCCCTTTACTGACTTCTACTCCTCCTCCACTACCAGTAGTCCTTCCCCCTAGAGGTCGGCACCATCCAGAGCTTCTTAGTCCCTTGCTGGCCCACTGTTATGAGGCATGGTTCCTGAAGCCTATTTAATAAAGATGGTGGGAGAGTGGGCCCGAAAATCTGTCGGAGCTGTTACTGGCTCCCAGCTGATGCCTCCTAAGCAGCCGATGCAGCACTTCCTGTGCCTCCTTGCTGCTCCCTCCCTGCTGCGGTGCCACTGATGCAGCTCCTGTTACCTATCCGGTGCCGCAGATGCAGCTGGTTTCCCAGCTGCCCCCTACTGGCAGCCCCTCTGCCTTACCTGCTCACCATGGGAGTGAGTTATAGCAGCCCTCTAATGTCTTGGTAGCTAGTATATGGATGTGTAACATCTTCTGCTGCCTTGACTACTCCAAGTTTGTTTGTTTTATTTATTTATACTGGTAAGTCCATGGGCCACAGACCCGTTTTCATGGTCGATCAGTTTCACATAAACATACAGTTATACAAAAGTACAGTACATATTAAATCTCATAAAGTCATTAATATACATTACAAATACTACTCCAAATACAATGGTGAAATGGGGTACCACATAGCAGACTAATTGTAAAGACCAATCATGGAGAAAACCAAAGCTGACACACACATACAGGAGGACAACTTAGGCAAGTATGACTTAAGAATGCAGCGGCGCTTTCCTTCCCTTTTAACAACAAGAACAGGAAAACTCTAGCAGCCAACCCCCCACATGGCAGAGACACCAGAATGATGTTGCCAAGGTCACCTGGACCTGGCAGAAGGGGAGAAGCAAAGAAATCAGGGACACATGTTAAAGTTAACAGGAAGGGGAGGAAACTGCAGGGAACCAAAACCAGGAGTGGAGGGAGGACAGGCAGTAATACTTGGAAGGCCATGGTGACAAATGCTCGCAGCCTGGGAAATAAAATCCCAGACATGGAGGCTGTGATAGCTGAGACAGACCTGGACATAGTAGCAATAACTGAAACTTGGTACACTGCCAATTATGGGTGGGAAGTAAATATACCAGATCATACTCTGTTTAGGTGGGATAGGGGAGGCAAAAAAGGGGCAGGAGTTGCCCTGTATGTCATGGAGGGTATAAAGGCAACACAGATACAGGATAGGCAGGGGGAGGCCGAGTCACTGAGGATCACCCTTGAATCAGGAAATGGCACAGCAGTATGCACAGCCATGATATACAGGCCTCCAGGTCAGGAGGAAGAAGTGGACAGGACCTTGAGGATGAAATACACAGAATGGCAGTGAAAGGTGAGATTCTGCTGATGGGGGATTTGAGTATGCTAGACGTGGATTGGACCACCCAGGCAGCTGCTTCAGCCAGAAGCAGAGGCTTCCTGGATCCCCTACAAGGGGCAGGACTCGGGCAGCTGGTGCTTGATCCCACCAGAGATGGGGCGATTCTTGATCTAGTAATGACCAACAGGGAAAGAATCACTGATGTCCTAGTGGAGGGGCAACTAGGATCCAGTGATCACCACATAGTGTGGTTCAGCATACAGACAGGGATTCAGTCAAGTCACACTAGGGTGAAGGTTTTCGATTTCAAAAAGGCAGACTTCGCTGAAATGGGGAGAGTTATCAAAAGTGCCCTGGGGAATAGGGGGACAGAAGGGAGGGTGGAAGAGCAGTGGGAGAGCCTAAAAGGAGCCATAGTGGAAGTAACAAACAAATGCATCAGATTGGTATCAAAAGGCAAGAGAAGGAAAAGGTCACTAAGATTCTGAAAAGAGGTAGCAGAAAAGGTAAGGGCTAAAAGGGCAGGGTTCCTGAAATGTAAGGAGAACCAAAGGGAGGACAGAGAGGTGTACTGAGAGTGTCTAAAGGAAGCAGGGAGGGCGGTGAGGAGGGCAAAGGCACAAATTAAGGAAAGTTTAGTGCAGAGGGTAAAGAAAGGGAATAAGACATTCTACAGGTACCTTAGCGAAAGGAGGAAAATGGGGGGTGGGGGTGGCAAGACTTAAAGGGGAGTGTAAGGAGGGATACATGGATAAGGCAGAAATACTGAATAAATACTTCTGTTTAGTATTCACAGAAGAGGGGGAGGGACAGGGACCACAGCCGAGCATCAGATGCCAGTGGGCGAAAGAGGTAGACAACAGTCCATTCACGGGGGGGAGAGAGTCCTGCAGGAACTCACTAAATTGAAGGTGGACAAAACGAAGGAACCAGATGGCATACACCCAAGGATACTACAGGAGCTGCGAAGAGAGCTAGCAGAACCTCTGGCAACATTGTTCACCAACTCACTTAACACAGGAGTGGTGCCAGTGGATTGGAGGAGGCAGGCAACTATAGGCCAGTCAGCCTCACCTCAGTAGTGGGGAAGATCATGGAGACACAACTAAAGGAAAGGATAGTGGGACATCTAGAAGCCATCAGTGCCCAGGATCCTAGGCGACATGGGTTTACAGCGGGTAGGTTGTGTCAGACAAATCTCATAGACTTCTTCGACTGGGTGGCAAAGGAAATAAATCAGGGGTGCAGTGGACGTAGCCTACCTCGATTTCAGCAAAGCCTTCGACATCGTCCCACATAGGAGGCTGATTTACAAGATGGGTAGTCTGTGCTTGGGAGACAAGGTGGTAAACTGGGTTAGGAACTGGCTAATAGACAGGAGACAGAGGGTGGTGGTAAATGGAGTGCAATCTGGGGAGAGGAGGGTGACCAGCGGAGTACCTCGGGGATCAGTCCTTGGACCAGTTCTGTTCAATGTCTTCATCAGTGACATTGCAGAAGGGTGGAAAGAAAGGTCTGCCTGTTTGCGGATGACGCAAAGACCTGTAACAGGGTGGATACTCCTAAAGGGGTGGAGAAAATGCGGAGGGACCTGGGGAAGTTTGGAGAAATGGTCTTCAGAGTGGCAACTGAGGATTAATTAAAAAAAGCACAAAATTATGCACCTGAGACACAGTAACCCTGGGGAGAGCCACAGGATTTGGGGGGGGGATTTGCTGATAGTCACCAAAGAGGAAAGAGACCTGGGGGTTACTATTTCAGATGACCTGAAAATGTCAAAGCAGAGCACAAAGGCAGCAAGGAGGGCCAGTGGCATGCTGAGGTGCATAGCAAGGGGTATCACCAGCAGAAGGCATGAGGTAGTGATGCCATTATACAAAACCCTGGTCAGACCTCACATGGAGTACTGTGTGCAGTTCTGGAGGCTGCACCTTCGAATGGACATTAACAGGCTGGAGGCAGTCCAGAGAAGGGCGACTAAGATGATACAGGGCTTGCACCACAAGACTTACTAGGAGAGATTAAGGGACTGCAGTATGTACTCGCTGGAGGAGGGAGAGAGGGGACATGATAGAAACATTCAAGTACCTCAGGGGCATAAACAGGGTGCGGGGGGGGGGATCTTCCAATACAGGAGGAGTACAAGAACTAGGGGGCATGACATGAAATTGGAAGGGTACAGGGTAAGAAGGAATGTGAGGAAGTTTTTCTTCATGGAGAGGGTGGTGGACGCATAGAATGGTCTGCCACAAGAGGTAGTGGGAGCGAGCTCTGTGGTTGGATTTAAACATGCATGGGACAGGCATAGGGGAACCATAGAGGTTAAGCGGGGGGAGGGTCAAAAGCTGCAATCAAGTACAGGACTTACAGGTAGACTGAATGGGCCTAGTGGTCCTTATCTGCCGACAATTTCTATGTTTCTTTGTTTAACACAGGTCCATTCTACATCATAGCACAGAACTGCAGTTCCATTAGGGGGTCACAAAACAAAAGAACAAACCCTCAAGTTATGTCCCATCAACTCCCCAACAGAAAGGTGCTAGAACCTGTCAAAATATAATATATTGTCCCTCTATACTATATAAAACAAGGGTCTGTGAAATATATGATCCTTTACAAATGTCATATATTGTGCAGTTTAATTGCCTGGTAAACTCATCATCAGGCCACTTCTGAAATACAGCTTTGGAAAAATGGGATGCTTGATTAACAACCCACCCCAAGTGCAAAGCCTTTCCATCCACTGTCTTACTGACAAAGAAGCAGTTCCATGGTAGGTGATTGGAGAGCTGTGCATTGAATTTAGGGATATGTCACAGCGTGAAATTGTTACATTATGGTAACCATAAAAAATAACACCATGGTGAGTTTTTGCATCACGGTGTTATAATCACTGTTTGGGGCAGTTATCACAAGGTATTCAATTTCCAACAAGGTTAGCTCTGGTAATGACAAAATTACATTGTACATGGCAATTAATGCTGACAAAAATAACACAAAGCCATTGGCAGAAATGCACCATGTGACCAAAAGTCAGCGTGGATTAATTCCCTAGTAATGCCCGCTAGAGCAATACCTGGCCCTGCCATATCCAAGCCCCGATCACACACAATAATCCCCGCTGGTGTAGTACCTCCAAACGCAGCATAACAGTGATGATTGCACAGTATATACATGCTTGGAATCCCTATCAGTACTGTTCTTTTCCACCCACCCACCGGTTAAACTCTGACTTTTTCCACGAATTTCTTGTAGCAAATAAAAAAAAATGCACAAAATCACTATCAAAAGCTAAGCAAGCAAATATGAGATACACCCCCAGTATCCATGTAGCAGCCTAGTGTCCAGCAAAGCAAACTTATGGGGATCTGTCAGGTGTCGCCATTTGTTACCTTCCTGCAGGGATCGCGGATCTCCAAAAGTGTTTGCCGTTGCTCAGAAACCTTCTGCTAATCAATTATTGTCAGGGGTAAAACAGCAGCATCAAAATGTATCACTGTCTGTCATCCCCGATCAAGGTGCAGTGTGTCCTGTTACATCCATCAGCATATCTCTCCCAAAAGCGGGTTTTCTGATTAGCGGGCTAAAATCGTTACAATTTCAAATATTTGATGCTATCCACTGTTAGAGACACAGAACACTTTATACACTAGAACTAGCATATAGAAAATGTTCGTAGTCGTGGTTTTACACATACGGCATAGTTATGTAAATTAGCCATTGTAGCATCCCACAATTCATGAGGAACAGTGAACACCAAGTTTTCTTGAGTAGTTGAGAAATATATTGCATGTCTGTTTAACCTATTAAAATATCATAGTGCAGCAATAATTGACTTGCCTTTCAATCAAGCATTTTTTTCAACAATAAAGACCACCATATTAATAACTATGACTCCAGTGAAATCGGACTTGTGTTCTTTATTTGCATAATATTCATATATTGCCAGAAACTGAATGTGTCTCTACATACTGTCTTTTCCAGTATATTACCCCACGCTTGTCACCCCCACACTTGCCATGTTTCAAGTGCAATAATCCACTCCAAAGTCGGGCTCTACTAGGGAGTTAATGCCTGGTTGATGTCACGAGGCCACACCTCCCCCCCCAACCAGGCATTAATTCCCTAGTAGAGCCCCACTTTGTTGTGGATTAATGCTTACGTGTCCCTGCCATGACTTTCAGTACCACAGTATATCCTGAAGCTGGCAGGTGCAGTAATGCCATGGCACTGGGATAGTTTGTTGCCACCAAAGCTATCTGAGGAATAGACACGTATGCACATTCGTTAAGTTACTGCATTATTTCCATCTGTAGTTACGCAGCCTTGACTCCTCTCTTCTCCTACAGCACTAGGTTACTGGACATCTTCCTCCATCTACAGTATCAGAGCTTGTGTAGTGACTTAGAGCACTTGCTGTCATAGAACCAGTCGGATAACAAATATTTATAGCACAGTGGTGGTGGAAAGTGACAAGCAGGCCTGTGTTGCATTCTGCCCCTTCAAATGACTGGGATTCCTTGAGTGGCTAGTGTACTGTAAGCAAATACACGATGCCATTTAGAGCATTTATAAGCAAGTAAAGAATCCAAGATTTGGGGCTCCTGCATTTTAGACCATTCAGAGATATTTGCTACCCCATGACCATTCTAACTGCATTATACTATACCCCTTCAGTAAATAGCTGTGTTTTTGTCCCTAGACTCCTGTCTAACAGCTGACTTAAACCACTTCACCAGTCCATCCTGTTCTAAATTTACCACTGAGCTGTCTCCTTCTGTTCCACTTATAGTCACTTGCTCAGACAGCGCAAGGCCTCTGCACATTGGCCCCTATTTACTTCAGGCATTCCTGGACATCCTTCTGTATTAGACACACTCTTTATACATGCTATCAGAGACAGATCACCGAGTTACCTGTAAAATACATTATCTATACCTTTCAGAAGCACTGCACAGTCACAGGTAAATATAAAACATTTGATATTTTCACAGTGTTTGGGATATAAAAACAAAATATATGGATAAATACAAAACAGTGAAAAACAAGAATTTGTCAATGCCAGAGTTCGTCGTTGGGACTGCTGTTGGTACGCACCGATTGGCAGGACTACAGTTCCCAGCAGAAAGAACAAGTTATGCCGCCAAGTTCACATTCCTGTTGAAATACAGTGAAGTGCATACCTCTTTCCTCAATTTGTGATCTGGCTTTGAAGAGTGCTGACATCCTCTACAGTCACTGTCCCATTTCCTACCTCACCAAACTTGACATATTATATCATAGAGCTTTGAGGTTCATCACAGGCCTGCCTTATTCCACTCACCACTGCTCCCTATATCAATAAGTGGGGTGGAGTTCTCTTCAGTTCAGGCGTAATAAAAATGCAGCCTTATGGACCCTGAGAGCCATCTCCAAAAAACTGCCCCAATACATTGCAGACTGTCTTCCTATAAAACCAATAGGCAATTACGCCCTGAGAAGTTGCAAATCTCTCCTACTGATGGTTCCCAAAGTTAACTCTCGCTTTGGCAGGGCTGCTATAAGCTTTACACTGTCCTCCTTGTGGAATAAATTGCAAAAAAAAACTGAAACTAAGGTCACCCATCGGCATCTCATCTTTCAAGCTCTTATATTCACGTCTCAGAAATGATCAGTGCAATTGTTTCCCATGACCACGAATTGTCATCATGCTAACCTATACCATTTAACCATGAACAAATTACTTCTAGTGCTTGTCTCCTCCTTGGCCCTTGTCTGTCATCATGCTTTCATGTAACACCTTGATGCCTCTGTCCTCCCTTTGATACTGGTCTATCTTCCCGCTTTCTCCAGCCTTCTTTTCACAACTCTATACTGCACTCATCCACAATCTACACACAATCATACTATAAAGTCAAACTCCCTTTCCCTCTCCCGTAGGCCCCACCGCGCATCAGGTCTACTGACCTATCCCTGGGACTTCACTTCTCACAATGTTTATCCTTAACACATATTACATACCTCCTGGTACCCATCTGCCACTAGTTGGTGGTTCTCAAGCCATTTCATGGCTAGTACTAGTGACTGCCCTGGTAAATGAACTAACTGGTACTTCTATACAGAGAACATGCTTTATATACAGTTGCATGGTTCAATGGTGGACCTGCCCCTTTGTATTTGAATCCTCCTCTGTTATGGCTTGCCTTGTCTTCCTTTCATCATTTGACTCCCCCATTACCGTACCATTGTGTTTGTGTTTATATACTTATTTACATGTATTTATATGTTTTTATGATGAATATTACCCGACCCTGTTCTAACCAGGTCCATCTTATAAAAGAGCTCTGCTCAATGATGTTCGCCTGGATAAATAAAGATTTTGATTGATTGATTGATTGAAGAGTGACGATGTGTCTACGGTTCAGAGAAGATGAGGGCACTGTAGCCCCACCATGGGTTGGGGGGGGGAGACATTATGGTTAGAAACCCTATCGCCCCAGGCGTTTGTTGGTATTTGCACTACAAATTTTCAGCATGGCCTTTTGTGACCCCCCACCTCATGAAAGCATTTGGGACCTCTGCTCATTAACAGTGGCACTGTGATTTTGTTAATCTGTCGCGAGCGTTGATTTCACACAGTGACCGCGTCATTCGGCACCAGATGTGCAAAAACACAGTTCGGGCAGGATGTGAAAAATTACAGCTGTACCATTCATAGGGAGGTGCGAAGAGATGGCAGTGTTGAACATTGGGAGTGCAAATATTAAAAATGTTCGAACGCATAGGTGGAAACTGCACAACGCATGCCCATAACAGTCATTTAACGGAATAATTTCACCAAAATTTCAACATAGGCATTTTGTGATCTCTGCTCATGAACACTGTCACTATGATTTTCTTCCTCTGTTCCGAACATTGACTTCCCACAGCGACTGCGCCATTGTGCGCCAGATATGTGAAAACACATTTCAGGCAGGATGTGAACAATAACAGCTGTACTCTTCATAAGGAGGCATGCAAAACTGACAGTGTTGAAACTCTTGAGTGAAAATATTACACGTCCTCGAGGTTACAAGTATGCGTGGAAACTGCGCAATGCATGCTGGTAAAATAGTCATTTTATGGACTTTTGTCACCAAATTTTCAACATAGGTATTCTGAGACCTGCGCTCATGAATAGAGTCACTGTGATTTTTGTAATCTGTCCCTAACACTGATTTCCCACAGCGACCGCACAATTCTACGCCGGAAGAGCGAAAACACATTTTATTTGGCCAGGATGTGAAAAATGGCAGCTATATTCTTCATGAGGAAGTGTAAAAAAATACCAATGTTGAAAATCTGGAGTGAAAATATTACACATATGTGACATTACAAGTGTGCTTTGAAATTGCGCAATACATGCTTGTAACACAGTCATTATATGGACTTTTGTCACCAACTTTTCAACATAGGTATTTTGAGACCTCCGCTCATGAACAGTGTCACTGTGATTTTTGTAATCTGTCTCAAACACTGATTTCCCACAGTGACCATGCTATTCTGTGCCAGAAGTGAGAAAACACATTTTGGCCAGGATGTGAAAAGTGATCACTGTACTGTTTATGAGGAGGTGTAACAAAATACCACTGTTGAAAATCTGGTGTGAAAATATTACATATTAGCGACGTTACAAGTGTGCGTTGAAACCATGCACGCACATAATAACAAATCATTTGTGGAATTGTTTCACAGATTTTCAACATAGCTTTTTGGGGCCCACCTCATGAACAATGACACTGTTGTTTGTTACTCTGTCCCGAAAGGTGATTCCGCACAGTGACCATGAAATCACCTTTCGGGACCAAATAACCAGATGACAGTGACTGAATTTGTGAGGTGGGGTCCCAAAAATGCCATGTTGACAATTTGGTGCCAAAATTCACAAAAATGGCCAAGATATGCACCACAGTTGGGGGAAAAAAAACAAACATTTAAGCCATTATACAGCTTACTGGCATTTCTTCAGTTCACGCTCAGCTTTGAAGAGTGCAGATGTGTTCCTGGTCCACCGAAGATCATCGTGCCAGGCTCCGGAGGTAAGTATGGGGTGAGGGGGGTGTGAGGAGGTGGGGTGCGCAGTAGGTGGCTGCGGGTTGGGGGAGGTGCCACCGGACTCAACAAGGGACCGTTTTCTAGTTTACAGGTTTAAAAAAATGTTAGAACGGCGCGGGAAGGTTTTTTCTTTATTGCAGGGTCTTTTGGCATGCTGGGATGGGCTCCCAGTGTGCCATCTGAGTGTTTGGGAGGGCTATAGCCAGCGGGGATTGGGCACCCCCATCAGCACATATAAGTGTTGGGGGCAAGAACCGAGGGGGATTGGGCACCCTTCTCGGCACACAAGAAATTGGGGGGACATTATGCCGACGGGAAGTGGGCTCCCCTGTTGGCAAAATGAACTGGGAGGGGGCATGCCAACAGGGGGATTAGGCACCCCTGTCAGTTTGTTTTTTTGTTTTTAACTGCGAGGGGGCATGCGGAAGTCCTGGGATCAGCGTGTTCACTCTGCTGTAAGCTGTAGCAATGTGAACACGCAACCAGGAATGCAATGCAGGAATGCAACTTCAAAGGACTGAGCCGCGCCACTATTGGTGTGGCTCCGTCCTTTGAAAAGTTGTCCAACTTGGCCCGAACAGCTGAACGTGAGTCATCACCAGTCTGCCGACTGATTCGCCTGCCGCTGACCTGCCCCAAGAAATGGAACTCTCCATTGGGCACACCCCTGTAGAGCACCTAATAGCAATGAGTTTGTCTGCACCTGCATGCCACAACGAACTCAATAAATACAGCCGCAGTGAAAAGAAAAACAGGGATGTGCTCCTTTCCCCATACAGCCCATGACTGGTTGAATAAGCTCCCAGTGTCTGTCACAGCTTGTTGAACACTTGGCACATTTAAAAAAAATATATATACTTACTGAACCCTGCAACTTCACCTACCCATTATAGTAACTGCATACAGAACACACGAGGGAAATCAAAATAAACAGGTAGGAATAATGAAAAATGTAAAAACTGAAAAAAGACTAAACCAAATTGTAAGTTTCTCTTACTTCAGGTTTCTTAAAGATTTTTTTCACAGAGTCTGCACTTTACAATAAGATCACTCAGCAAATTGGGAAAAGAGGGCCCTTCTCTTGGTTGTATGAGAGAACATGCTGTTCATCCTCTCAGTGTCCCTCTCTCTAGTAGTATCGAAATCTTCAGTCTGACTGACTCAGAAATCTAAAAATCCCAAGATCAGTCTGCCTGGAGCACCCATGATTCCCTGGTTAGGCTCCAATAACTTTTGCTGGGTAACGCCCCCATGTTACAGAAGAGGTTAATTGGTATGACCTCACAGAGTCCATCTAGAGTGAAGCAGGGCCTCTAAAAACAATTAAAGGGGTCTTAAATTCAAAATTTGCAAAAAACATGTTCTGTGCAGAGTATTTTGATTTGTGTGTGTAGGCCTATTGTGTCCTGTTTGTTTGCTGTTAGGAGTTTTATCTAAATTTGTCTGCTAGTTTTATGGCCTCTGAGGATCTCAGTGTTTGAATAAATTATTGCTCATTTTCATACAATGCCTCTAGTCCCATATGACAGTGATGCATTCTTGACTGTTGATACATCAGGTACTGGTTTGGAATCAATTTTACAGCAGTAAAGCTTTGATTTTAAGCAACTTTCCTTATACAGTGAGCACTAAAGACACCATTTACAATTTAGCAAACACCTGAGGGATAATCGAGTGGCCTATTCTAGAAGGAAACAGCTGGAGTCATCACTAATTATAGCACTGATGACCTTAAGTGATTTGTGTGCTTTTTTGTGGCTTTGAAAGCAAGACATTACTCCTGCTAGCTAGACCTAGACACATATCAAGAATACAAAATGACTGAATTATGCAGTTGAGGCCAGAACATCAGGCTTTTAATAGCAGATAGCTGCTGCATCAGCTATCACTTACCAAATCATGGTCTCAGGTGTATCGCTGTCACATGGGACAGGAGGCATTGTAGGACAAAGAAGAGCAGGTAAAAAAATGTGAACATGCAGATCCCTGGGTCATAAAACTAGCAGGCAAATTTAGAGAAAATCTCCTAAGGCAAACAAAGGGAAGGACATGCTAGGACTAGAAACACAAATCAAAACACTGCACAAGATATGTTTTTGGAAATTATGACAGTGGTACTCCTTTAGGTTATGTATTTCTTAGGCTTGCCATCAGTGTGCCACATTCACATTTGACTAGGAGACAACTGGTCTTTTCACTTTGTCTTGCTCTCCCAGACTATTTGGCTCGATTGTACATTGTTTGACAAGGCTGCATAACAACCCACCCCCACTGTTAACCAGTATCAGTGCAGTTACCTGTTTAACCTAAACAGAGGCCTGAGGAATTTTCCAGACAGTTCTATCAAAATCGGCACATTGCAAAAAAAAAAAGTATACCTAATTTATAGATTGAAGCAGATAATTTATAAGAATGTTTACATATGTTTGAGGTACAGAATCCATTACAGTGCCATTCTGGTGTTTCTCTGTTTCCAGATTGAACAGGCAGATTCCATGACAGAGTTTACCATTCCGGCTGAGCAAAGGGATGTAGACCCTGACCAAGAGGACAGTGGCTTCACCTTGATGGATTATTCCGAACTTCATTTACCAGAAGACAGTGAGCAAGGGCCACAGCTGCAGACTGCAGAGCTCATACAGCACCAAAAGCAGGTACATGCAGGATGTGGTATACTTTTCTATACAGACATGGTGACTCATTGATCAATCTTGTTACCTTTCATTAGTGGCTTGCTCCTATTTCCCCCATGCTTTAAACACTCCCCTTTTTCATATCAGCCACAGTAAAAAAGGAAAACAGGGAACGTGCCCCTTTGCCTACACTGCTCAGGATTGGTTGAATAAGCTCCCAGCTGCCTTCATAGCTTTTTGAACACCTGGCACATTAAACAAACTCTGGTCAGAGCCGATATGGCTGCTCAGTGCACTGAGAGCGAGTAAAAGAATACTCGGTGCTGTCGCCACACCGGAGTCTGCCAATTCTAAGATGGCGGCAGTGACAACACGCATGCGCGATACTCGCGCATGTGCAATTTGAGTCAGCACCACCATCTTGGGCATGTATCACTTCTGCAGTTGCGGAAGAAAAAGTAGAGCCCCACAAAGGGGATGTATTTATGCGGCTAGTGGAAGGGAAGGGCCACATAAACAGCAGCAGTGGACATTCACCAGAGCACTGTGAAAGCACACCAGACAGTAGTCTGGTCACGTGCTTCCACATTGCTCTTCCAAACTTACTGATGGCATAACATCTGTGGAGCTCCACCCACGCAGCTGTAAAAAATACTTTATTGAACCTTGCAACTTCATCTAGCCCATGAACTGATACATTAATATATATATATTTTTTTTTCAACTCTGTTTTATCACTGACAGGTCAGGGAACTCTCTCAGGCATACCCCCACACCACTGCTGTTCTGCCACCCTGCATGAAGTCCGGTCTCTGGGAAATCAGGGACAGATACCCCGCTCCAGCCTGACCTGATGACCCCCCCCCCAGCTCTGAGTCCCCCGAGGCAGGGCCGCCATCCACCCTGGCGCTCTATCTATGATCAGATGTGCTGAGTCAAGGCTGGGTGAGGGATTGGGAGAGCCGGAGAACCGAATCCGACATTGGGTGTGAAGGACAGAACTTTAAGGGGCTGCCATTGCCTATCCCTGGGACTGGGGTTTTCTACTTAGGCTTCCCCTGGAGCGCGGATGTGCAATGACGTCTGCACACGTACGTGCTGACGTGCGCCGCCACTCCGCCCCCTTGACTGCATCGCTCCGAGTAGGGCCCCTGATCTCATCCTGGGGCCACTAAGGAGAAATAAGGTGTCCCCAACCCAGCCCAGGAGAGGAGAGCAGTCCTCCAGACACTCAATCCTCTCCTCCCCTGCTGACCCCCAGTGGCCCAAGTCCGTTCCTGAACTCGGGTCACCAGCGTGGCATGAGGTGTGGCATCCAGCGCCTCAACCCTCAGCGCCACCGGGCCGGCTACACATTAATATATTGACTGCACATGTATGATTTTGCTCCAAGTGTAGCACCTCTGTATATAGGTTTGTAGATTAAATGTGGTGTGCTGTGAACATTAGTAAATGCAGTTATCCAGCTGATTTATTTAATCTGAGTGTATTTCTCTAAACTTTCTGTTGCTTTCATCTCATTTTTCAGTTTGCGAAAATCTGGCATTCTTCTGGTGTGACATCTCATTGTACCTGTACTGTCCCACATCCTGATTTGTATTTTCTTGTGTAAAGATAAATGTACTAAAAACTTTCATTACAAAAAGAAAAAGCTTTTATAGGACTTTTCTAATCTCAGTGTCTGTTTATATATAATATTGCTGTCCTTTCTATGATAACAGACTGGGATGCCGCTAACACAGCAGCAATAAGGCCAGTTATTGAGAAACAGATGATCTTCATCGGGTGTATCTCAGTCATCAGGTTACACCGTAGGAACTTCACCGTCGGTGAAGGGGAATCCTCACGGAAGATTTTAGCAGTACAATCGGGGCCACCCACACAGTTGACATCGGCCGTCGTCACCGGCCCGTGCTCATTGGCGTGGGTGGCCTGCTCCTCACAGTTCTTTCCACTATTGACTTTGAAGCAGTCTCCATGAAGAGCCACCGCAGTGTTCACGCCTTTTTGGTCTATATGATTTTTTCAACCAACCCTTACATAAATCTCCTTTTGAGATTTATTTTTCTTTTTCCTTTTATGTTAAGAGTTAAACCTTTTACATCTCTCTTCTATTGCTGCCGCTGTGGAAAGAAGATTGCCTTCAACAACGAGTACTCCATTTGTGTCTTCTGTCTTGGGCCTGACCACAGCGCCTCAGATTGTGAGCTCTGCCAACAGTTTAATCAAACCACTCTTAGGCAATGCAGGAAGGCTCTAAAGATCTTCATGGAACAACAGATAGCTATCTTAGAGTCAGTGTCCTCCAGGGTACCGGCCGCCCAGTCATCCTTCAGTTCCAGGAGCTCCAAGGCCTCTCAGGGAAAAGTAGTAGAAAAGACCTGGATCGTGACTGCTCACCTCCACCCCACCCCGGTGGCCATCCCATTCCCCATCTGCTTCGCCTTCTTTTGGGGGGGCTCCTCGTCATCGGCAGCCACTGCGCAAAGAGACCAGCTGTCCAGGTCTTGGTTCACTCCAGACCCCTACTGACAGCTTCTCCTCTCAACACCAAGGGCGCTCTGCCATCGACCTCCGGGTTGTCGGCCCCTCCTCTATCGTTGACGGGTTCGTCGCCGATGGCTACCCCTTCGAGGCCTGCTCTTTCTTCTCCAAAGGCTTCAGACTTGTTGGGTCAGCCAGCCAGGTTGCCTGCCACTGGCCACTCCTCCATTGTTGGAGTCGGACTTGAATGAGGTTCTTGTCCATTTTTCTAATGTGCTGGTCCAGCAGTTTGTGGCCTTTACCAGGCCATCGTTGCCAGCTCCTTCGACACCGGTGTCATTGTCGCCACTTGTTCGTCGTCCCAGGGATCCTACCCAGGGTCCGTCGATGGCACATACATCAGCAGATCTTGAGGAGGATGTCGACATTGAGAAGGAGTACCACCCTGACCTCATCCTTCCAGAAGAGATGGAGGAACCCCCTCCCTGGAGGAGGAGGACCAGTACCTCACTTCAGACAAGTCCACTGCCTCTTCAGTCAGTGAAGACTCTGTTAAGCATGTCCCCAGGTCCTCACCTGAGGATGCTACCTTCTTTAACATCATGAAGAAGCTGTCTTACACTATGGGGTTTCAGACAGAGGAGGAGGATGATGCCACCAGAAAGGATCTGGTGGACTACCTGGAGATCCCAGAATCTCCCCTTAGGATTATTCTTCAGATGCTTCCGACACTCACAAATGCGACCACGGCAGCCTGGCACAGACCAGACATGGTGCCAGCTATGCCCTGTAGGGTTGACAAGCTCTACAGTGCCCCTCAGAGCCTTCCTCACTTTGCTCCCCAAGCCAAAACTAACTCAGTAGTCATTAAGGCAGCGCATGACAGGTCTAAGGTGCCCAAACACCTTAGTTCCCTTCCCTCAGACAAGGAGTCCCATAAGATTGATGTTTGGGGGAAAAGGGTGTATGCCTCCTCTATCCTAGGTTTGAGGATTGTCAGCTATGGGTCTCGTATGGTGAAATATCAGAACACCACTTGGAGAAAGGGCAAGGCTGCCGCCCAGACCCTTCCTGATGGTGATCAGAAGGAGGAGTTACTTCAATCCTTCCAAATTGCTGAGGACGTTGGCAGGCATCTCATACGGGCCATTTATGAATTGTCAGATACTGTGGCCAGGGCAGCTGCCACTGGCATATGCCTTCATAGGTATTCATGGCTCTGAGTTTCTAGGTTCACAGCTGATGTGCAAAACAAGGTGCTCAGTTCCCCTTTCAGTGGCACCAAGCTTTTCAATCCGGGTGTCCAGAACCTTATAAATTATCTGCAGGCCTCAGGCCCTTAAGTCCATCCACTCCCTCTACCACACTCAGCTGCGTGGTAGGGGAAATCCTAATTTTCGTAGACAGACCAATAGGCCAGGCTTGGGCCCCCATACCCAGGGTAAATGTACAGCCCAGTCTTCCTTGCCTGCCCTCTCCAGTTCTGTAGCGGCAACCAAGCGTTCCAGAACTGAGGGACCAGCTTCCACAGTTGGACCCGCCTCAGCTTGACTCCTTGCCAGACTCCCCTTTGCAGATGCATGTCCAGGAGGTGGTGGTTAGAGGTCGGTTCTCCCTCCATGTGAATCCCTGGAGAACCATAACTTCAGATGCGTGGGTCCTACAGATCATAGAGTGCAGTCATACCCTGGAGCTCATCCAGCAGCCTCCAGACACCCGCTACCACTCTCAAATTACCCCTCGGCTCACCTGCCTGTTCTCCGGGATGAGGTTCAGTCTCTTCTGTGCAAGCAGGCAGTAAAACTGGTGCCAAAGCCACAGAGAAACCAGGGATTCTATTCTAGGTTTTTCTCGGTCCCCAAAAAGTCTGGAGATCTGAGACCCATTTTGGACTTGAAAGACCTAAGTCTCTTTGTTCAGTACAAAAAGTTCTGGATGGTAACTTTACCAGGCCTCTTGCCCCTCCTCAAGTCCAGGGATTGGCTGTGCTCACTGGACATGTGTGATGCTTGCCTGCACATTGCGGTCTTTCCTCCTCATAGGAGATTTCTCTGCTTTGCCTTTCAGGGTGAGCATTACCAGTTCAAAGTATTGCCCTTTGGCTTATCTTCTGTGCTGTGTGTCTTTACCAAGTGCTTAGCAGTGGTCGGAGCAGCCCTCAGGAGGGAGGGAGGGACTGTATGTCTTCCCTTACCTGGATAATTGGCTTCTCAAGGCCTGTCCAGGGAACAGCTGTTAGTAACTCTGGAGCGTACTCTCCAGCTCTTTCAGTCTCTGGGCATAACAGTCAACATGCCCAAGTCTGTACTAGTACCGTCCCAAAGACTGCAGTATATCAGGGTGGTTCTGGACTCCTGGCAGGGAAGAGCCTTCTTACCCAAGAACAGGGCTGAATGCCTTGTAGCTCAGGCTCAGGTAGTAGCTTAGAGTCACCACATTCCTGCCAGGCTATACCTCAAGCTCCTGGGTCTAATTGCCACAGCCATTCCCACCATTCCACTGGCCAGGCTTCATATGCGCACCCTTCAGTGGACCCTCCGGGTGCAGTGGGACCAGAGCACAGACAAGTTAGATCAGCTAGTCCTGGTCTTCTCCCCAGTTAGCAAAGTGCTGCAGTGGTGGATGGACTCCTCAAACCTCCTTCAGGGACATCAGGTTTTCACCACGGATGTGTTGGATCTCAGTTGGGGGGCACATTTGGGTCCTTTTCAAACCCAGGGCCCCTGGATCCAGTGGGAGGCCGCCCTGCATATTAGTGTTCTGGAAATGAGAGCAGTGCTGTGTGCCATGCAAGCCTTTCATGAGCACCTAACCTTGGTCAACTGTTGGTGCAGTCGGATAATCTGAGTGTGGTCTAGTACATCAACAAGCAGGGCGGGACTCACTCGTATCCTCTTTGCAGGGAGGCAGTGCGATTGTGGTATTGTGTTCTGGAGCACAGTGTAAAGCACTCTGTGGTCCATGTGCCAGGTGTCCTAAACATGCTTGCGGAAAGTCTCAGCAGGACTCAGTCCAGCATGCATGAATGGGAGCTTCTCTCATCCATAGCAGAAGATCTATTTGACAGATGGGGTCAACCAGAGTTGGACCTTTTTGCGTCCCCACTCAATGCAAAACTGCCCAATTTTTGCTCACTAGATCCAGGGCCTGAAGTTTTCCCGGTCGAGATGTGTTGTCCCTCTCTTGGAGTGGGAGATTTCTGTATGCATTCCCTCTATTTCCACTTATACAGAGGGTGCTGATCAGGCTGCAAATGGAGGGGGGTCAGTATGATTCTGGTAGCCCCATTCTGGCCTTGCCAGATATGGTTCCCTCTAATTCAGCAGCTGGCAGAGGAACCTCTGGCCCCTCTACCTCTTTGCAGGAATCTGCTGACCCAGGATTGTGGAACCCTGGTCCATCCCAAGCTGAGGTCCCACCATCTGCATGCGTGGCTCCTGAGAACATCGCTATCACCAGGTTCGGGGTCTCTAAAAGAGTAGCGGATGTCCTGGTGGCTGCCTGCAAGCCTTCTACCCATGCTACTTACACCATGAAGTGGAAGCATTTTGCCATTTGGGCTGCAAAACACTCCCTAGACCCTTTTACCTGTCCTATGAAGCATGTCCTGGTCTACTTAATCTCTTTGTCGGACTCAGGCCTCCAGTGTTCCTTCCTCAAGGTTCACCTTTCAGCTATTTCTGCCTTCCATGAGCCCATGGGTGACCGCACAATTGCTCAGTTGAATGTCTCCTGTACCTTTCTTCGGGGTATCTTGCATCTGAAACCTCCACTCCATTCCCCTGTCCTGGTTTGGGACTTGAATTTTATTTTGGAAAAGCTGACCCTGTCTCCTTTTGAGCCAGTCGCGACTTGTGATTTGCGTTTTCTTTCTTGGAAAGTGCTCTTTTTGGTTGCGATTACTTCTGCTCAAAGAATTTCTGAGCTTCAGGCCCTCTGGTGTGAAGAGCCGTATTTAATTTTTCACAAAGACAGGGGGTCTTTGCGCACAAATCCTAAGTTTCTCCCTAAGGTGGTTTCTGAGTTTACTCTCAACCAGTCTATCCGCCTTCCTGTTTATTTTCTGGAGCATGCCAATCCAGGGGAAGCACTGTTTCTTACTCTAGATGTGCACAGAACTTTGAAGTATTATCTGCTCAGGCCTAGAGTCTAGAAAGTCTAAGCAGTTGTTTGTTTATTTCAGCCCAGGTAGAGAGGGCGCTTCAGTTTCTAAGCAATGTGTATCCAAATGGTTGGCAAATTGCATTATGTTCTACAACAATAAGTACAGCAAAGAGTTGCCTGGTGCTGTCAAAGATCATTCCATTAGAAGCATGGCTACGTCTGTGGCTCGTTTCAGAGGAGTCTCAGCTGCTGATATCTGTGTTGCTGCCACCTGAAGTATAGTCCACACTTTCACCAAGTATTACAGTCTGGATATTGCTTCTGGAGCTCATGCTGGATTTGGCAGGGCTGTTCTGCAAGGACTGCTGTCTTAAGTTTATGGAGTTCCATCCTCCCAGACTGTCTTTTTCTCTTGTCACTGCTTGGTACTCATTCCTATGGTGTAACCTGATGACTGCGATACCCTTGAAGAAGATGGAACAGTTACCTAAGAACTTACCGTAACAATAAATCTTTGAGGGGATCTCAGTCATCCGGTATATTTTCCCTCCCACCATCCCCCTTCTTGGGGCACCTGTCCAGGACCTGGCTGTCTGTTGTGTCCATCTTTTATATTTACAGCTGGGTCACCTTTCTCTCCTCAGTTCCCCAGGGCATGAGCCTTGCTCCCTTCATCTCCAGCATGAAAGAACTGAGGAGAGGGTGGGGCCGCTTATGCCTATATAGGGTTGGTGACATCGGCTGATGTCGGTGTCGTGGGCGACCCCAATTGTACTGCTAAAAATCTTCCGTGTGGATTCTCCTTCACTGATGGTGAAGTTCCTATGGTGTAGCCTGATGACTGAAATCCCCTTGAAGATTTACTGGTATGGTAAGTTCTTACGTAACTGTTCTTTTTTGAAATCCATAGATGAATAAGTACTGATTTATGTGAGTGTATTTCAAAGTCAGAAACCTAGCAAAGCTACTTACACGTGAATGTAGTTGTGATCCTGATGGGTCTGAAGCTAAGTCTATCGCTTGCTGGTTCAAACCTTTTTCTTACTGGCCTACTCCCTGTGCTCGATGGACATCTCTGTACTGGATATCCCCAAATACAACACTAGGATGGGCGAGTATGCCTCTTCGGTGTCTGGACCAAAACTCTAGAACTCTGTCCCTAAGGAACTGAAACTTGCGCAGTCCCACCATGTCTTTAAAAATGGCCTCAAAAGTCACCTACAAATCAGGGACAAATGCTCTTGCCCCTAAACTATTTGGAGTACTGACCTGGTTCTTGTTTCTCCCTATGGCCACACTAGCACTTCTGGGACTCTCCTATCCCAGCTCACCGCTCTTAGAACCTAGCTGCTGGTCACTTTTCCTTGACTCCCCTATTAGTCCTCTGAGTAATTCTTTCCACCCTCTGTTTCATGGTGCCCTCTGTACTTACATGCTATTTTTTTTCCTTGCAGTGATGATTGCCTGTTGAATTCCTTGTACTCTCTGTGTATATTCCTTGTATACTGTGTGTTTATCATGTACCCCACTGTTTTCTGTGCTGTATACTGTCTGGAATTCCCCTGTTATAATATGATGGTTTTGTCTGTAACTCTCCCAGGTTGTGCCTGAAAATAGGCAGTGTTGTTGTTTAGTTTTTGTTGACCTGGTAAGTGCACTAAATAAATAAATTCATTTTCTTTGAGTCAGTAGCTACTCTGTTAGACAAGTGACTTTGGGATTGGAGGCTACAGATTTGATCTGTAGTTGTGGCTCACTGAATTCTGATGCAGATGTGGCCCAGCTGTTTTAGTGGTAGTGGAAAGAATCTTCTTGTTTAGGTTTGGCTGTTGAAAGTAGAGTTCAATTGCTGTACCTGGCTGTATGAACCTGTGGTAGGTAAGGGAAAATGAAGGAATGTTAATGCAGGAGGCATCAAGTTTTTTGCCAAGAGAGAAGTGATTTATTAACTGTTGTGCCTTTATTCAGAAGTTGGTATAACAATGTGTACCTTTGTGTGCATTAGCGGGGCACATTGTTTTGCAGCAAACACCCTGCATTTATTGGACGATTGCATGCTTCAAAGGTACTCTTTGCATCTAGCTGTACAATACAGCATGTTTCTGCATACACAGGAGGACCAAGCATTACCTTACAATCTGATGCTATATGTTAATATTCCCTCCTCCCTGGTAACTTATTTGCTTATTCAGGGCTCACTAAAGCGATGCACTCAACTTCTCACCTACAGGTGTCTAATTAATCAAAAACAGGAACTGGAATTGCCATTAAAGGAGAAGTCCACCCAAAACTTGAAAAAATATATGTTGTGCAGAGTATTTTAATTTGTATGTGAAGTTCTAGTGTTTCCTTCCCTCTGACTGGTATTAGGAGTTTTTCCTAAATTAGCCTGCTAGCTTAAAGCTAGTTTTACGACCCCTGGAGATCTTCATCCCTGACAGCTTAATTGTATTTCTTGTTCCCACAGTGCATCTTGTCTCATGTGACGGTGATGTAAGAGAGACCCAACATTGAGCACACACATGCCAAACAAACTAAATATCTTGGAAGCTTTACAAGCTGCACAAAAATTACCACAGCAAAGTTTTTCAGGACAGTAAGAACTTTACGATGAGGGTGGTCAGGAAGCTGAATTCTACAGATTTTAAAATATAGCCATCTCTATTGTTGTGAACTGATTGTAATGCAGTGCTTTCTGCTGGATTTATGGGCTCTGCTACATCACCATCACATGAAACAAGGTGCATTCTAGGACAAAGGAATACAATTAGGCTATTTGATATGGAGATCTCCAGGGGTCGTAAAACTACCCTAAAGCTAGCAGGCTAATTTAGGAAAAACTCCTAACACCAGTCAGAGGGAAGGAAACACTAGAGTTTCGCATACAAATTAAAACACTCTGCACAACATATATTTTTTCAAGTTTTGGGTGGACTTCTCCCTTAAACACAGAGGGTGAAATTTAATAAAAACATGCTGGTGCCTAAGTGCAGGAATCAAAATGCCCTTACATTTGAAGTCCAGAGGTTTCTTCCCAGCCTACATTTTTGAATGAGGATCGTATTTTGTTGGGGTAAGATACAGAGCTTGCAGTTAAAGTATAAAAGCCCAAAAGAAATGGGCTTCAGGCAGTCTCTGTGTACAGTATATGTCTGATACCTGTTCCATAATGGTTGCTGTAATCTAACTGCAAACATCTTAGACCTCCTTTTTAAACGTCAGTGTGTTGCACAGGTAGAATGCCCTACTCATGCATGCACAGTGGGCAGAGCCTTCCATATTAGACCATGTTTGTGGAAGCACAGTGGGAGTAGTTCTACATCACCTGTGCAGAAATTCATATGAGGCTAATCTAGCAGAGTTCACAGCAAAAAGAAAATGATGGCCCATTAAATGTTTCTGGCTCATTTCTATCCGTTTTACTTTCTTTTTTATGGCTTCTGCCACCAGTGTACATGCCCTGGGCTACTTCATGAACTACATCAGGGCCTATAAAAATAGCTTAGAAGAGGCAATGTGGTCAGAGCACTAGCTTGGGAACCAGGAGATCATAGGTTCAGACCTCACCTGTTCTAATACTCACCGTATAGCTGGCCTGGTGGTGCTGAGGGTGAGGTACTGGATGCCACACCTCATGCCATGCCAGCTATCTGGGTTCGGGGAACGAACCTGGGTCATCTGGGGGGGTGCTGGGAGATGGATTGAGCAGCTGTAAGGCAGCTCTCCCCTCCTGGGTGGGGACCCAGCTGCACCTGCTGCAAGACTACCCCTGGGTGGAGGCCTAGAGGTAGTGCAGTTGGGAGTGACTAGAGTAGGGAGGGTGCCACGGGTCACTGCATGCACATGCCTCCACATGCGCACGGGCAGCCGCGGCAAGGGGTGGGGAGAAAATTAGTAAAAATGAAGCCAGCAGGCTCTATGACGGCCCTGCAGCACCCACGCCGGCCCCCCAGAGTCTATATATTGGTCTCCCAGGGGGAAGGGTAAGTCAGCACCCTTCACCTTGGCCCTGCCACGGGGGGGGGGCCCATGGGGGATTGCCGGGAGGGTCAGGGGCATGAAATGCAGACGGTCCTGAGACTCAGCCCCTCCGAGGGGGGGCCAGAACCATCTGTCAGCTCCACCATGTACCCCTGTCGCCAAAGTAGGTGGGAGGTGGCGACGGGGTCAAAAAGCTAGATAAAAAAAAAAATACTCACTGTGTGACCCTGAGCAAGTCACTTAAATAAGAATGTTCACATAGCCATCTCCACACCTGTTGTGTGGGGGGCAGCCCTGGATTTGCACATTTAGTTCAAGACCAATATTTTCACTTACAGTACTTGGTTTGTCTTGAAATCTGATTGATCCTGCAATCCTTCCAAATGTAGACAAGGTCACTCAGTGATATATTGCAGCTCCCCACAGCAGATTCGGATGGTCAGTAGGATGGCAGGATCAACCAGATGCAATAAACACCAAGTAAGTGAGAATTTGGGTCTTGCACTAAAAGTGCAAATTAGGGCAGCCCCACTCAAGAGGTGTGTGACTGACTTATTTATTTGTTTTTGTTAACCAGGTAGGTACACTAAGCAGAAACTGCCTTTTTTCAGGTACGACCAGGGAGAATAACAAACACTGATAATTCAACACTGTACGACATAAAACAACCAGATACAGTATTCACAATGTGCAGAATAATGGTATACAAAACAAAGTGTAAAGAGAATTCAATAAGTAAATTCTCAACTTCTCAGTGCTCTAGAATACCCATCTCAGCTACGCTATTCTAGGTAAATAAATAGTTAAAAAAGTATAATTAACAAGTCTTAAACATTACCCTTTAAAATGAATTAATGTTGTTTGTAATTTCCGATCAGGAAAGACACACTGAACTGTGATGTCTCATTTCCAGGTGTGCCTTAGGGACTGGTTGCCTTGAACTGACTTTTGTTGGCTGGGAAATGGTGGCCAGAATGCTATGGAGAAATCTCTACTACTCTTACATTAAGTGCCATAAGAGCTTTAACAGCCTCCAGAGGTGGACAGAAGGGACCTCAGTTTAATGCTGCATCTGGAGGACAGCACCCTAACCATGCTTACAGTGCCAGTATTGGGTATTAGCCAAAGTTCTGTGTATGGAACTGGAATCCATCACGTTCAGATCTTCTAGCCCAAGAGGCAAGTGTGCAGCTAACTGAGTCACTAACACTGTAAACAAGAAAAACAGGCTGTGGTTCTCCTTGATGAAATAGCACTAGGATCCTCCGATGCAGTGGCCAATATTAGACCAAGCGTTGTCCACATCGGTGTAACAGTTTGACAGTGATTTGATGTACGTTGATGCCATGTCAGCTTTGCTCCAAGATTTAGTTTAAAGAAAGTTAAGATCATAGCCAAACATTTTAATTTTAGCCTGTTATTAAGACATTATCTTTAGAACAAGCTAACTTTAGTGCTGGCCCGGTGGCACTGAGGGCTGAGGCTCTGGACACCTTACCTCGCACCGTGCCAGTGACCCGAGGTCAGGAGCGAGCTCTGGTTTCTGGGAGTCAGCCGGAGAGGATTGAGCATCCAGAGGACAGCTCTCCTCTCCCAGGGAGGGTGGGGGACAAGAGCCACTGCAGCACTGGCTCCTGGTGGTGACTGGGGGATGGTGCGTGGTAGTTCTGAGAGTGTGGGGACGGCAGGGAAGACGTTGGATGTGCAGCATGTGGGAGCACAGCAAGCAAACATCCTAGACGTCCTTGCATGCCTGAGCCAAACAAGGGAAAATCAGAGAAAAAAGGAATCCACCGGCACGCATGAGGCCACAGCCTACTGGCGCCACACCAGACGCACCAGGATTCTCCATGCAGCCGAGCTCACCAGGAACTCCTCAGTGCATGGGGTACATACCCGCTGGGTTGAGACCTGGATTGTGTGCAGGGGAAAGAGGTCGAGAATGGGAGCTGCGGCTGGTTTGGTGCTGGAGGGCCCAGGCTGAAGTGGTACCAAAGGCAGCAGCCCCAGCCGAGGAGGTAGGAGCATAAAAAAAAAAAAATAAATAATAAATAATAAAAAAAAAAAAACAAGCTGACTTTGGAACCATTAGTGCTAGGAACTTTTTAATAAAATCTTGGTGTAATGTTGACATGGCTGTGGCATGTGTCTTACATTAATGTATTGTCTTTATATCAGTAATGGCAATGCAACTTTACAAGCCCATACATTTAATGCCATCCCCTTTTTCAGTGGTTTATAGCATTATATTTTTCACGTACACTTGTGGAGATATTGACCTCTAAAATCACATTTTTTATATACAGTACATCAGTGTGCGTTACATCCATGTACCAGTGTAATACATAGATCTAAACAACTGACAGAACTCGAGCTACTGAATTTATATTACTTTCCCATTACTAGCCTGAATTACTTCCTCACCCTCCCCTGTTGCCCCTAAATGCACTTTTTCTCGCACTTATTGCTGTCCTGCTCTTCCTCCCTTCCTATCATGTTATTTACGCCCTGCCTAGACTTGCCCTGCTCATGTTACTCTAGCTTCCCTAAGTTAACTAGGTCACATGATATGATGTCTCATTCCATGTACTTGTGCTCCTAACCTCTGTCCTATATAGTACACATAATGATAACCACTATTTGTGTAACATGTTTGAAATTCTGATTCCCACTACCCTTTCCCCCAGGATGTACCATGAGATGAGCATACTGTTGCTCAGTATAACTTTCCTGGTGAAACATTTCAATAAATAAATAAAATTATTTTAATTTCTGCAAACATTCTTTTGCAGCATTTGTACAGCGCTTTTCATACACATTGTATCCCAACACGCTTTTCGAGCAACAAGAGACTGGTAGAGAAGTGACTATAAATGGGTAATGGCGGCCATTTCACACACTGACAGCCACACACAGCCTCGGACAATTGCATGAAATAGTTTTATGGGAAGAGGAGTGTTGGCCAGGATACTGGGGAAATTCCCCTGCTCTTGCGAAAAGTGTCTTGGGTTCATTTGCTTCCACCTGAACACTCACCAGTACAGCACCAGAGATGAGCAGAAGGGTTTAATGTCTCATTCGAAGGAATGCACACATCAACAGAATCGCACCCCTCAAATACTGTACTCAAGTGCCAGCATTGATGGTGTGAGCCCAATACCAGTGTGGGACAAGAACCCACGACCTTCTGGCCCAGAGGTGGATGTGCTACCGACTGAGTCACACTAGCACTCTTTTTGCATAGGGGTAAACATATCTATTTCTTGTTTACACTCTCCCAGTGCTCACTGTCCCCAGTAGACACATTCTGAGATCCGTTATGGCTTGTCAGCAAGCAGATGAGGTTCAGCCCTTTTATCTGGGAAGCAGGGTTCATTCTGAAAATATTGGAACTTGGTGTGCCATCCTATTTATAGACACAAAAGAGCCATGTCACATCTGCAGATACGCACAAATGGTTTGAATATTGGGCCATTTAGCTTGTTGATTTGGGCTGCACACCACATTCTGATTATAATAACGGGTGCAGTACAGTTTTGGGGATGCTAACACCTCAGATTTCACCTAATGCCCGTGCCCAAGCTTCATTGTTCTGAGCTGAGCACTGAGGGTGTTTTTTTATGAAAAGTGAACTTAATTACAGCAGCATTACTACTAACAATATATTTTTTAAATAATACAATTATTAGAAGAAAACATCAATGTTTGCAGTTTTTTATACTATTTTATTTAATTCTTGTGGTAAAGAGGTGTTTTAGAAGTAATTAAAAATTCCTACTCCCTTGCGAAACCTATCAACATGAATACATAATTTAATGGTATTTCTCATGGATATAGAGATCAAATCAGTTGGTCCCAGAGTAGGGTTCTATTCAGACACAGAATATATTTTTTCTTAGAATTCAGGAAAAGGGTGGTGGAATCGTTAGGATCAGTTCTTGGTCGCAAGTCAGTGCAAAATAGTTTAGCATTAGTACCCAGCTTGCAACCCTCTCAAGCTTCACACTGCACCGGTGTGGGGAAGGGGCAGAGCCACGATGCAGATTGTATGCATCATAACACTGGGCACAGCACTTATCCACAGCCCTCAAATAAGTATTGTTAAGAGGTGGTGCTAGGGGTATCAGAGTGCTTTATCTGCTGTGCACAGATGTTGGGGGACTGAGATTGATGTGAGACTGATCAGATTAGAGGGTGTGCAAAGGGGAGCAGGACTGAGGGGGTGCCACTAGACTATTCTGGTTGTGTGGATACAGCCACACTAGTTTGGGGCCCACTGGACCACAAGGAGAACTGCTAAAAGATACAACAGGGCCCTCTGGTGGCGGACCAGAAGCAGACCAAAGGTCAGATGGGGTAGACTGTTAAGTTTGGACAAGCCCACGTATGTATTTGCATGGCAGTGTATTATGTACATAAATGCCTGTGAGGGTAATCATTTGTACTGTCTGTGGTAGCAATTATGCCATCCTACTAGGGTCACACACACACACACACACACCTATGACATTATCATAGAATCTAGACTTACTCAACATTCAAAGAGTCAGTTACTAGTTTGAAATAGCCAGTTGCATTAAGGGGCAGGAACCTGCAGGCAAAAGGGGATATGCTAGTGGTGGTGATCAGCATTATCTTTCAGCTGTACCTGATTACGAGAGACATCCCTCATTTTACCACCCAAAATTGCTCTGTCCCTCATCCATCCCTCATGGAAAACGTGCTGCCCACCCAGAGAATGTGCTGTAAATTCAGACTTGAAAGCATAAAATCATAATAATCCCAAATGCAAAATAAAAAATAAACTTTTTACTAGTAAACATAATGATTTCCACAGTGTTCTATGCTTGTATCTCCATGTTTGAGGATGTGTCCCTCATTATGAGTGTTGGTGTCCCCCATTGTCCCTCATTTTGGGGGTCTGTGTCCCTCATTTCAGTTACATAAGACTTTGAGGTATGGTGACCAGGCTGAACAGCACCAGCGGCAGCATGAGGAGCCAGGCTGCCCTACCCCCTTGCCTTCCGCTTCTAAGAATTCTGTGGGATTTCGATTTTGTGGTCAAGGAGGCAGATGAGAGTTTTCTGATTTGCCAGATATGCAGTTCAAAGGAAGTAAGCCAAGCTCACAGGGATGCATAGCCATTGGCAGAGCAAATACACTGCTGGCAACTGTATAAGAGGCAGGACTCTGTGGTTTTTCAGGAGGGGTCGGTAGAGGAGGGGAGGATAGTCTTCTTATTCCTGTTCTCAGTTCTGCACCCAAGCAGGCAGAAACAAGTCTTAGTTACTCCTCTGTTGCACCCTCCTCACCTGCCATTGCTGTTTGTTTTTTTGAGCATCCAGGAAGAGGACAGACCTTCACATTCACCATCACAAAAGTCACTGCTACCAGCATGAGGCAGCAAATGTGTAGGCAACCAGTCATTAAAGAGGCCTTCAGCAACTTCTCAAAATACCACTGAAACCACGCTGTGACCACAGAGTTGAGTGCTGCTGCACAGATGCTGGCCAAGGATCTTGCCCTGTTCATTTGTAGAAAACTCTGGGGCTTTACAGCTAATGCAGAAAGCTGTACCCAAGTACAGAGACCCTAGTAAGACTTATTTTTTCAAGAAAGGAGTCTCTGAGCTGAACCATGACCTCTGCTGCAGCAGTCTTCTTCCAGTTACGGTGGTGTCTCCTGCCATTTACTCCAGTGTGTCAGTTACCGCAGTGTGTGCAGAGTTTCCCACCAGTAATACTGGAGTGTCCTCTAGGTTACCTTAGTGTCTCAGAGTAGGCTTCTCTCAGTTATGGTAGTATCGCATCCTCATAAAACCAGTGTATCATCAGTGTTGTCTTCCAGTTACAGCAATAGTTACTTAACTTTATGTCTCTAGCCAGTTATGCATGGATCTTTCCCCAGTTACACCAGTATCTCCCCAACTGCAGCAATGTCTCTTCCCAGGTCCACCAGTGTCCCCTCCAGTTATTCCAGTGTTTCCCGAAAAGTAAAGTATATCAGAGTATATTCCATTATACCATTGTTCCCTCCCATTTTCACCAGTTCCCTGATATTGCAGTGTCCGATCCCAGTTACAGCACCATCTCCCCAGTTATGGCAGTGTTCCCTCCCAGTTATAATAGTGTCTTCTCCCAGCTAGACCAGTGTCTTAGTTACATTAGTATCTCCTTCCAGTTATGCCAGTGCCACCTCATAGTTAATCCAGTTTCCTCCCATTTGTACCAGTGTCATATATACCAGTGCCCCCTTCCATTTATACCAGTTTTTCCTTCCACCTGGAACCCTGCTACGCTGCCAGCATTTACCACCTCACAAAAATTGGCATACAAGGGGGACCAGAAGAAGTAGAACATGGAGAGAAAATGGAGGTCTACCTCAGTAAACTGAAGAAGGATAGGGCTGTTGGGAAAGAAGCCAAGGTAGAGGCAGAGCTCAGATTAGTGGAAGGGATGACGAATGACAAGGCCTTCTTCAGGTACGTTAGCAAAAGCAAAAAACTAAAGGTGGAATAGAGGCTAAAAAAGGAGAGGAAGGGGAGAAGAAGAGAAATTGGGTGATGGAGGATGAGGGGATAGCAAACATCTTACCTGAATACTTCAGCTCAGTATTCACCTGGGGGGGGGGGCATCTCCCAGAGCATGGTATGAAACCCAGGAGGGATCTGAAGCTAGAGATGAGAGCAATCTCAGAGGTCAGGATACTCAGGGTTATGATGGGGTTAAAGGTGAACAAGTCCTCAGGCTGGGGCAAGCTGCACCCTAGGGTGCTTAAGGAGGGGGTGTTAGTGCTACTGATGCCCTTTGCACACTTGTTTAGTCTCTCTCTGGAGTCAGGTGTGATCGTAGTCAGTCCGGCAGTTGATGTGCCCATCCATAAGCATAAGGACAGTGGAGAACCCAGGAACTACAGACTGGATAGCCTGACGTCAGTTGTTGGGAAACTGCTGGAAACTATCCAGTGTTGTTTGGGATATTCATTGCAGACATATCATGGGACATCAAGAGCAAGATCAGTCTGTTTGCTGATGATACCAAGGTAGGTGCGGTGGTGGATGACCTAGGGGGATGGCAGGGGTTGCAGGATGATCTGGCAAAGCTTGAAACCTGGTCAGACACCTGGCAACTGGGGTTTAATGCCAAAAAGTGCAAGGTGCTGCATTTTGGGATGAAGAACCCAAGGAGGAGTTACCAGCTGGGGAGTGCAGCTAGCCCAGACAGAGGAGGAGAAGGATCTGGTGTGCTCATTACAGGGTCAATGAACAACTCAGCACAATGTAGAAGGCAGCTGCAAAGGCCAACAAAATGCTGGGTTGTATTGCAAGGGGTATATCCTCGGGAGGAGGCAGTGATTCTGCCACTGTATAGGTCATTAGTTAGACCACACCTGGAGTACTGCGTGCAGTACTAGGCGCCCGTATCTGAAGAGGACATTCACGTTACTGGAGGGATTACACAGCGCAGGGGGCGACAAAGATGATCAAGGGGCTGGGGACTTATCATACAAGAGGAGGTTGAAGGAGTTGAACATGTACTCACTGGAGGAGAGGAGGGACAGGGTGACATGGTTGAAACCTTTAAATACATGAAAGGAATAAACAAGACGGGTACAGAGGGCTGTTCAAAGTGTGGGAGGAAGGGCCACCAGGGGCCATGATATGAGACTGGAGGGAGGAAGGTTCAGGAGGGAGATGAGGAGACACTTTTTTACAGAGAGGGTGGTGGCTGGGTGGAATGCGTTATCTGCAGAAGTGGTATGCAGTAGAACAGTGGACTGCTTCAAAAGGGGATGGGACAGGACAAGGGGGAGGGTTAATGAAGGGGAAGGGTGGAAGGAAGGGGCAGCTGCAGAATAAGGGGTGCTAGCTGCACATTCGAGCAGACTTGATAGACCTCTAGGCCTTTATCTGCTGGCAAATTTCGTATGTTCGTATCATCAAAGAGCAGACTGCGGCGTTCCTGAAAGCAAACATACCCTAAGATAATAGACAGCATGGTTTTGTGAAGGGGAAGTTTTGTCAGCCAAACTTTACAGATTTCTTCAACACTGTAACTCAGGCAGTTAATAAGGGGAAGGCACTGGAGGTCCTGAATTTGTACTTCAGGAAAGCCTTTGTTTTGTTGCCTCACAGGCACCTAGTTAAGAAGTTAGGTGAATAATGGTGGTGGTGGGGGGGAGTGAATAATGGTAGGGGGAGGCTTGACCAGGTGGGCGGAGTGAATAATGGTAGGGGGAGGCTTGACCAGGTGGATAACCAACTGGCTTGGTAAGAGCACCTGCAGGTTAATATTACATGGCAGATATTCAGGGGCCAGAGGGGTTATGTAGGGGGTGGGCCTGGGGAGATACTCTTTTATGTGTTCATGTGAGACATTGGAGAAAGGATTTGGAGTAAAATGTGTCTCTTCACAGATGATACTAAACATGTAGGAATGTGGACAGTGATGAAGGGATTATCAATATGAAGAGTAACTTAGACTGGAAAATGGTTGAGGGTGTGGCAACTTGATTCAGTGTTGAGAATTACAAAGTTAGGCAAAAGGAATCCAAAAACACATTATTAGATGGGTGATGTTAGGGCTGACCAGATCACAGAGGAGAGGAATTCTGGAGTTATCATAAGTGACAACCTTAAGACCGTGGCCTCATGCAGCAAGGCTTTTATGAAGGCCAGCCAGATGCTGGGGTGCCTAGGTAGGGCATTCTCCAGTTGGAGAAAAAAGTGATCTTGTTCTCAGTAGATCCCTGGTGCAAAGCCACATCTGGAATACTGTGTGCAGTTCTGAATTCCTCACCTAAAGAAGGTCAGGGCTTGCAGAGAATCAGTCCAGGGAAGGGTGACCAAAATAATATGTGGACAACAGGGAAAATCTTATGAAGAGTGGCTAAATGGACTGAACATTTATACCCTGGAGGCCAGAAGAGAGAGGGTTGATAAGGCTGAAACATTCACGTTCCTGAAGGAAATCAGTAGGGTAAAGTGCCAGCATTCACTCAGGCACAGTGAGGGCATAATGATTAGGTGATATAACTGCATGCTGGTGGAGGGCAGTTCAGGAAGTGCATGGGGAAACTTCATTGAGAGGGCGATGGACAAGTGGAACAGTCCACTAGGGAAATGGTCAGCACTAAGATATTAACAGGAGTCAGGGTCTGTTGAGATTAAGCAGACAGATACTTTATTAGAAGTAAAAAGGGGTCTTATTTAGGGTTAAAAAAAGAAAGAAATTCAGTGTGTGTTCTGTGCTGTGAAGGGTACTGTATCAACTTACTTTGCTAAACCAGTAGGAGGAGAGAGAGCTTAATTGGGGGTGTGGCTTAGACACTATAAAAGCAGGTGACTCAAATTACAACTTCCTGTGCTAGCCTTTTTTCTTACTAATTGCCCTCCATCAGACCCACCCACCCTAAGCCAGTTCTACTTTTATAGCGACTGAATTTGACTGTCAACAGGAACTTCTTGTTTGGCAGTAGGAAGGGAAGGATCATAGAGAAACATTGGTTTTGTCAACCCTGTGTGGTACCATTTGCTTGTAACTGACTCTTCAGTTAATAGCAGAGCATTGTGGGAACCTGGAGGACTAGCAATAGGCTAGTATACCTCCAACCCCAAAGCAACATCTCTCTGTTAAAAGCACTGTTGCCTGGTGGTTCTCTTGCCCTTTTAAGGGCTTGTAAACCTTCAACTCACATAATCTTGCTGAATTTAAGTAAATATTGTAATTTTTACTTCGCACCGAAACCGGAAGTGAACGGATGCTTACTTCCGGTTTTTCGGCTTAAAACCTGCCCCTCTAGTCAGCGGGGCATTTAACAGTGGCATTGCTGATGATATAGCGAACCTCTAGTGAGAGGTGGAGTAGTGCAGTGCACCAATATACTGATATATCATTAATATATTTGTTTTAACTGTTGCTGTATTGTGTGGTACCATTTGCTTGTAACTGATTCTTCAGTGAATAGCAGAGCATTGTGGGAACCTGGAGGACTAGCAGCAATAGGCTAGTATACCTCCTACCCCAAAACAACATCTCTGTGTTAAAAGGACTGTTGCCTGGTGGTTCTCTTGCCCTTTTAAGGGCTTGTAAACCTTCAACTCACAGAATCTTGCTGAATTTAAGTAAATATTGTTATTTTTACTTTGCGCCAAAACCGGAATTGAATGGACGCTTACTTCCGGTTTTTCAGCTTAAACCTGCCCTGTAGTGAGTGGGGGGCAGCACAGAGATGACGGGCAGAGACACGCGACGGCGCGCGGTTCGCTGTGTCCGCTGGCACGCCATACTGCTGGCATTAGACAAACTTGGATAAGATAATTTTCAGCATATCCTCTACTTAGTAAATATACACCTTTAATAATGGAAAAGAACTTGGTAAGTGTATGCAATGTTTGATGTATAGTGAGGAAAGTATGGGAGCGAGTATGTTTGTACTAATTGCCATCTGATTACTACTCTTGAAGCAGAGATAGCGTTTCTGCTTAATATTAAACCAATTTCTGCTGATATTAGGGAATTGGAAAGTTACATTGATCTTATGGACGAACAACTTCATTCTAATGAACAATTTCCTTCACATTTAGGTAGCATTTCTATGCCTCCTGATGAGACAATTTTAACGACTAGTACTAGTATACCTGTTGCCTCTGCCCCCTCTTTTAAGGTGGATAATTATCTGCCCTCTTCTCATGATGGTGATGACTGGACCATTGTCACAAAGCCTCTTATAAAAAGGAGGGGCGGTCAAACACACAATAGTTTCCCTGTTGAAACTTGTAATAGGTTTGAGCAGTTGACTGTATCACATAATGAAGTGCTACATGATTTATCCTGTGCATCACCCTCTGTTGATAATAATGGTTTAAAAACACTTTTCAGTCAGGAGTTAATGCCCATGAATATTTGTCCTAGTAAGTCTCAAGCTACCAAATCAATACCTATTAAGTTAATCGCTCCAGAGTGTGTTAAACAATCACCTGTTTCTGATTCTTGTACCCCTACTGTCTCAAAACAAGTGTTAGTCCTGGGAGATTCAATCATTAAGCACATTGACAGGGCGGTATGCAATAGTGACAAGAGCAACCGCACTTGTTCTAGCTTCCGTGGGGCCAGAGTATCTGACATTACCTCCATGATGCCTAAAATTTTACAAAATGTGGGGGAAAATCCACTGGTTATCATACATGCCAGTGTTAATGATAAAAACAACACCCCATTTAATCAGTTACAACAGGACTATGTGGCGTTATGTAACCTGTTACTTGATAGGGGATGCTGTGTATGTATATCTGAAATTCTGTCTGTCCCGAGAGCAACATCTACCATGACGCAGAAAATCAAAGCCCTAAATGAATGGCTGAGAAAGTGGTGTTTTAAGCAGGATATACCCTGTATTACCCACTGGAATCATTTTCAGATTGTTCTTCCTTGTTTTGCTGGGACAGTTTACATCTCAGTTGTAGGGGTAGTACACTTATGGGGAAAAGTATCACTAAAATCATAAATCATTGTTTAAACTAAAAACAATGGGAGAGAATGGGTCTATTCCCAAGTCTATGAATACTTGCCAAAATATTATTACAACTAAATGTCAATTTCTAGTTTTGAATGCAAGATCTTTAAACCAACTCAAATTAGCAGAACTCGGAGCCAAATGTAAAACTTTAAATATAGGTGTGGGAGTAACTGAAACTTAGCGGGACGCATCCTCAATTTGGTCCAAAGAAATTCCAGGTTATAAGTTATATCATAAAAACAGATTAGATAAGCAAGGCAGTGGAGTTTGTATGTACATACAAAATTATATTCCTTCTTTGGAAGTGTGTTCTCCCTTTCCTTTGGAAAGTATATGGGTTAAAATCTTATTGATGGAGCAGTCCTATATAACTATTGGTAACATCTATCGACCTCCATCTGCAAATTCAGATTACACAACTGATATGTTTAAAGAAATTACAAATTTTTCAGAATCTCAAAATACTGTAATATTTGGTGACTTTTAACTTCCCTCATGTTAACTGGGACTCATTCTCAGGACAGTCCTATGCCAAGAAAGGACTAATAGATGTGGTAGTTAGTACTGGATTACAACAACTTGTTACTGAACCCACTCGAGGTCCTAATATTTTGGATCTGTTATTTACTAACACAGAGCAACAAATTAGCAATTTACAAATTTGGGATCTACTTGGGACCAGTGATCATTCTTCTATTCTTTTTGAAATTCAACCGTTTAAAACTTCACAAAGGAAGTTATACTGTATAAAAATTATAATAAAGCACATTTTTCTAAAATCAATGAATACTTAACAAAACATAAACTGGGAATCTAATCTTCTTAGTTGTACAACACAACAAGCTTGGGACTTTTTTAAAAGCATTGTACATTATTTGGAAAATACCTTTATTGCATCTAAGAGGAAATTTAATAATAAAGGAAAAACTCCTCCTTGGTTCAACAAGACAATTAAAAATCAGATTAAAATAAAAATTAAACTTTTTAGGAAACTTAAGAATAGTTCTGTTCCATTTAAAACTACTCTATTACATACATGCAGACTATCAGTGAAAAACTTAAAAAATTCTATTAAATTTGCAAAAAATAAGCTAGAATTTAAACTAGCTCACACAAAAGACTGTCACAAATCTCTTTTCTCCTATATAAATAGTAAAAAAGGTATATCAAGGACCATTGGTCACATTATAACCAATGGCTCTTCTCTATCTGATATAGAAACCTCAAATATCTTTAATGAGTACTTTTGTTCTGTCTTCTCTCAAAAATCACCTATTACTACATTTAAAGTTCACCACGTAGATTATCATAGGTTCTATCCAACTGACATTATACAGGCTATCAAAAAACTAAAAAAAAATACTAGTCCGGGCCCAGACGGTATTCATCCATGGTTTCTGATCGAAACCTGTATAAATATTTCTATACCTTTGTCAATTATCTTCAACAAATCCTTACAAGAAAACATTGCACCAAATGATTGGCGTTCAGCAATAGTTACTCCCATATTTAAAAAAGGCAATAGAGGTTCTGTGCAAAATTATCGTCCAATTAGCCTGACTTCAGTGGCTGGTAAATTAATGGACCGAGTAATGAAGTCTCTAATAGATCAAGATTGTAAAAAAATTGGAATTTATGATTCAAATCAGCATGGGTTTACTCCCAAGTATTCCTGCACCACCAATCTGATATATTTTACAATAATATAAGTACTCTACTAGATGTGGGTATCCCTACTGATGTAATTCTTTTGGACTTTAGTAGAGCTTTGATAAAGTCTCACATGAAAACTCATTACTGAAATGCACAATCTAGGTTTGTCACCTGATATTGTCAACTGGACTTTAAACTGGTTGACAAATCATTCTCAGAGAGTCAGAATTAATGATATCTTGTCTGATTCGGGTAGTGTGACAAGTGGTGTACCACAGGGGTTGTTCTTGGGACCAACATTGTTTAATCTCTTTATCAGTGATTTACAAACAGGGCCAAATAACTTCATGGTTAAATTTACAGACAATACTAAATTGGGGGGCAAGGTTAATAATCAAGAAAATATTTCTGTATTAAAGAAGGATTTCGAAAAATGAACGCTTTGGGCAAATGAAAATCATATGCAGTTTAATCAAGACAAACGTTTAGTAGTGCATTTCGGTGTAAATAATCCAAAAACGATACATTATATAAACGGACTACCACTTCACTCATCAAATTGTGAAAAAGATTTAGGGATATATGTTAATAATAAACTTACATCAAATGATCACAGTGTTAGAACTGCTTGCATGACCAACAGACTTTTGAGGCAAATAAAACGCACCTTTGTTAATCGCACCGAACAATGCCTTATTCCATTGTATAGGGCATACATTAGACCGTATCTAGACTATGGCTCCCCTTTCTGGAATCCAAACCAAAAAAAAAATAGCAATTCTTGAACAGGTTCAAAGGAGAGTAGCTAGAATGATTCCAAGATTAACAAACTTGGATTATCAGAACAGATTAAAAGCTACTGGTCTCTTCTGTCTTCAAACTAGAAGATTAAGAGATGATATGCTTATGGTTTTTAATTTAATAAATTCACTGGATCCAATGGAAAAATGTGGTCTAACACTCTCCAAAAGGACACATGTTCCGAGACTGCATAATAAACAGCTTGAAGTAAAAACTTATAAAACCAGCAAAAGGGGAAACTTTTTTCCAATAAGAGCATCCATTGTATGGAACACCTTGCCACAAGAATTGGTAGAGACAACTAGTGCCACTGTCTTTAAAAACAAATCAGATGTTTGGTTGAGGGATAATGGATAAATAATGTCCCACCTTCTTCTGTTCTTTCATACCAAGTAATACCAAGTAAATGGGCATAAGGGAGTAGTGTAAACATTTGAGGGGAGGAGGGCAGGGTGCAGTCCATAGGTATAAGGCAGTAGTGAAAGTATATGTGGGGAGGAGGGCAGGGTACAGTTCTTGGGTAAAAGGGAGTAGGAGAACATTTGTGGGGAGGAGGGCAGGGTACAATCTATGGATATAAGGGAGTAGGGAAAACATTTGGAGGGAGGAGGGCAGGGTACAGTCCATGGGTATAAGGGAGTATGGAAAACATTTGAGGGGAGGAGAGCAGGGTACAGTCCATGGGTATAAGGGAGTAGGGAAAACATTTGGGGAGAGAAGGGCAGGGTACAGTCCATGAGAGAGGCTGAGCTGTAAACAAAGAGCTCTGACTAAACCCATCCAGTGGTAAACTGGTATAACTTAGGATCTGGGCAGACTTGATGGACCACTGTTCGTTTTCTGCCTGTAAAATCTGTTTATTTGTCTTCCCAGTAGTAGTAGTGTCTCCTCTGAGTCATGCCAGTGGCTCATCCAGATTATATAGTTGTCACCTCCCAGTTATGGTAGTACCACCTCCTTTTTTACCAGTGTATTAGTTGCAACAATGTTGCCCAGGTACACCAGCCAGTATCTCCTCAGTTATGGCAGTGTCTCTTCCAGTTACAACAGTATTTCCCCAGTTACAGCAGTGTCTCCTCTCAGTTACAACAGTATCCTAGTTACAACAGCCTCTCCTCCCAGTTATCAAGTGTCTCCTCCCATTTTTCTAGTGTCTCCTCCCAGTTATTGTGTCTCTTCCTAGATGTTCAGTGTCTCCTCCTAGTTATCTAGTGATGTCTCCTCCCAGTTTTACCAGTATCTTGTCTCAGTTATACCAGTGTCTCTCCCAGTTTCATCTGTGTCTCCTTCCAGTCACATTAGTGTCTCCTCACAGTTTCACCAGTGTCTCCCCAGTTATCGTGGGATCTCATCTGAGTTACAGCACTGTCTTTTCAGTTTCAGCAGTGTTTCCTCAAAGTTGTAAAAGTAACTCATCCCAGATATGACAGTTTCTCTCACAATCTCCCCAGTTACACCAGTGCCTCACCACACCAGTTCTTCCAGTTACTCCTGTCAGTAACACCAATGTATCCTCCCCATTGTGCCTTTGTTTCCTTTCAGTTAAGTTAGTGTCTCAGTTACATTAGAGTCTCTCTTCCCAATAATGCCAGTGATTCATCCCCGTTATACTAGTGTTTCCTCCCAGTTTACAAATGTCTCCTCCCAGTTGCACCAGTGCCTTCCCATTTACAGTAGAGTGTCCTCTCAGTTACAGCACTGTCTTCTCCTGGCTATGCCATTGTCTTCTCCCAGTTACACCAGTCCCCATACACTGCAGTGTCTCATATCAGTTATATCAGTGTCCCTCTAGTTTTACTAGTGTCTCCTTCCAGTTGCATCAGTGTCTCAGTTACGCTTGTCTACTCCCAGTTATACTAGTGCCTCTTTCTAGTTAACTTCTGTCTCCTCCCTGTTATGCCATTGTTTCAGCTACAGCATTGTACAGCATTTGGGTCACACCTGGAATCAAGCCTTGGCTCAGTGTGCCTTTCCCGGTTACCAAATGTTTAAATAAAAAATAAATAAAATTGTCTTCTCCCATTTAACGTAGTGTCTCATCACGGTTTATTTATTTATTATTTAATTAGTTATTCAGGAAAATACCTTTGCACACACATGCTTATTTATAAAGGTGCCACGTCAAGGCATAAAATGCAGGGATTTTAAACAACAATTTTCAGATGTCAGTCACATAGATTACATTTGCTAAGTATGAACAGTTGCCTGTATGTACTGTACAAGGTTCCATGTCAAGGCATTGAGACAGTAGTTTTTGACAATTACAGAGATCTGTGACACAGCTTACATTTGGTTAATATGGCACAGAAGGATGTACATTCAGCAGGCAGTACCTTATTTTTTGAATTTTGTTGACCGGGTAAGTCCACTGAGACTAGAAGTCCCTTTTTCAGGGACAGCCTGGGGGTGGGGATACAGATGGTAACCAACTGAAACTGAACCAAATTAAGCTGTTGGTATTTCTAGTGAATGGAGGAAATTTGGCCAGGACACCGGGGTAATTGCCCTACTCTGTCTGTAAGAGGACCCCTTGTGGGCCAGTTCCAAGATGGTGGACTTGGAGAGTGGAGGAAGAGGAGGAGGTGTAGAAGAAAAGGAGCGTGAGGCCCCTATCTCCAACATACCATTGCCTGAAACTTCAGATATATCTATCAAACTAGATCCAACACCTATGGAAATGGAGGGAATTGTAAACTTTTTACTGGAAGTTGACATGGAAAAAGAACCTGACTACATCAGAGGACAACATTTCAGCTATTAAGTTGGAGAACGACGACGTCTCTTCTATGAACCTGCTGACACCCACCCAAGAAGAACAGATGCTGCAAAATGCAATAATGCACAACAAAGCCTTCTTACTGAAATTGTTGGTTAAAACAGCAGAACAAGCACAATCAGCAACTCCAGGAGTCGAACCCATGGTTTATATGGACTCTGCTGCAAATACAGGTACAACTACTTCTAAACTTATGTTTGCTACATCTCAAGATATTCCCTCTCTTGGCTACACTAAGACTAATGCATTTAAAACCTCAGAGCAGCATGTAAATATTACAGAAATGCAATCTGCAGATGCAACGCAAAATGTTGCTCCCTTACCTAATAATCAGTATTGGGACTCAGCCACAGCATTTACAGCTGCAGGGTGGTTTCCAAACAAAGGCACTGCAGGATGGACTTCACCGCGGGGCCGGTTTCTGCAGCCGAAATCATTTCTTTCTCTTCACAATCAGAACTGCCTTCTACATCAATAGCGCATCCAAACCAGACTGAACAAATAAATAACAGTACTCCGAGTCAAGAGCTCGTTAAAACCATGCCAGTTCAACAAGAAGTGAATAACTCAATACAAGTGTAGAATGGCGACAAAAAAACAAAACACAAGTCTAAATGTTACCACAAACACAGAGGTTGCTAAGGACTTGCTTCATTCTGAGAACAGCTCGACAACCGCTGCTACCCCAGGTGTGCACACCGAAGACACAGAACCGTCCACCTCAGCATCTCTTCTTGAGAATACAAGGAGAGAATCAACTACTCCACAGTCAGCCTCTACCTTTCGTAAGGCAGACCTCTTCAAACAAGTCGGAGAACTGGCCCAAAGATGCAATGCTGTGCATTTAAAATACACAGGACCTAATGAGTCTTTTCCTGATAGAAATTTGTACTACGTAATTTGTTGAAACAGTCAATGGGGATACAAACACAGGAGTTGTTTGCCTTTATTCACATTAAGGGGGGAGAACATTTATGACATCAATTTTCGGACTAATGCCACTTTTGAGAAGTTTTGGTAGAAGTTAGAAATAGTAAGATATCAACCTGAGTGGCAAGATTTTTTGTCTATACCTTTCACAAAGCCTACCATAAAAACTTTAACCTTATGATTTTGTAGCGAATGGGTAAACATTGAAGATGTACAATACTGGCTAAGGCAAAAGTGTGACATCTTACAAAACTCGGTACCTATACTAGATGAGGATTTAGTGTGGACAGGGGGATGGCGGATTAAAGTTAAACTATGGCATACCAATTCTGGGATACAACACCTCCCCAGTAGTTTCCATATTGGGCGTGACAGAGGTATTTGTTTCTACCCTGGGCAACCAAGACTTGCCACAAATGTGGCATTAGGACTCACTTTAGTTCCACTTGTTCCCTCTCTCGGTGTAACCTGTGTTTAGAGTATGGACATGTGAGTCTTGGCTGCCCGAACCCCCTTAGGTGTAACTTATGTGAAGAGTCAGGTCATACCTACTCTACTTGTCCATGGGCCGCACGGAACAGGATGGATAGAGCCATGTAGGACCCTGAATCTTTGATAAATGCCCACCAGTTTAAAATGTCCCAAGCCAGGCAAGACCAAACCCCTGAGACCCTAAGAGGTACTCCCCCCCCAGGAAATTCCACAACTAACAGTGCATCTTCAGAACCTACCCCGGCTTCTGAACCACCCAAAGACAAAGAAAATACAAATCTTCCTATAACCAGTACTGAGATACAAGTATTACCTTTACCAGAACTTATGCCCCGGCCCATAGAAACTCCTATGGAAATTGTACAGCCTACCAAGCCAGAAAAATCACAGAATAAATCTGAACCCTGAGTATGTAACCCCCCCCCATACTGACTAGAAATAGATTTCACACTTTATATAAAAGGAAACAATGGAGGGACTGTGAGGATGAGGAAGGAGACTCAGACACGTCCTCTGTGACTTCAGGAACACAAGACTTTCCTATGGAGCAGCCTGTAGAACAAACTAAGGGAAAAAAAGCTAGAGGGAAGACAAAACACCGACAGAAGCCAGACTGATGAACCCCTCCTTTTTTTTACCTTCTGTCTTGAATGAGTTATGTATTACATCCATTAACTCTAAATGTGAGCAGTATTAAATCTTTTTTTTTTAACTTTATTTTTATTCATTATATCAGAAACTAACATGAAAGAACACTTGGTTCCAAGGCATAGCAATGAATATAGTAAACAAATTCAGCATACCAAAGAAAATATGGCTACATTTCAATACAATAGATATTTGAGCCTTAAAATGGAGGCCCAATTCGGAACACAAGGACGGCAACAAACCTTGATTACTTTCCAAGGTTGTGTAGACTATATTAAAGCAACTACTTTAGACACTTTACAAATAGGAGAGGAACCTATTCCTATAAAAGATAGGGAAAGAATAAAAGAGGAATCTCAATAATATTTGTTTGATCAATTTGGAGTATTGGAAGATACATCCCATGATCTTACTTTTTTCAAGATTTACAGATCCCTGCACTCCCCCAAGATATGGTAAATTTCCTAACAAATGAATTTTCTTTGTCTGAAGTACAACAAGACATTGCAAGACTGAAATAAAAAACTGCACCGGGGGAAATATGGCCTGACCGCAGAGTTTTTTAAAACATATTCAGATATTTTAAGCCCCATTCTAACTATAGTATTTAACTCTTTACTACATCTACCTACTATACCTATGGACTTTTCCCAAGCTTTAGTAATACTAATACATGAGAAAGGTGATAGAAATAATCTAAACAACTGGAGGCCAATCAGTCTTTTGAATGTTGATTATAAGATCCATACAAATATTTTTCCACAGAGATTGACCAGTATAGCAAAGGTTGCGATTTCTCCGGTACAAACTTGTGGAATCCCAAACAGATCAATTTTTCATAACTTACAATTACTTAGAGACATAGTACAGTTAGGAACAGCAGGTTTATGTTCTGGATGGCTTTTTTCATTAGACCAACAACAACATTTGATAGGGTTAATCATGAATTTTTATTTGATACTTTATTGAAGTACGGGATCCCATGCCAATTTATTAGTCAGATCCAACTTATTTATGCATCTGCAACAGCTCTGCTGTTCATAAATAAAGACTTTGGGACACCTTTTCAGATAAAAAGGGGAGTAAGGCACGGGAGCCCTTTGAGCCCCATTTTATATTTATTTGCTATTGACCCTCTTATTAGAAAAATACATGGTAACCCAGATATTAAGGGTATCTCGTTACCCAGAATCCACAAACATTTGTGCCTATGCTGACGACTTATGTTTATGTGTACAGTCAGGAAAGGTAACTCCCATTATTGAGAACATTCTAAAAACATACGAGGCTGTCTCTAGTGCAAAACTAAATTATAATAAATGTCAAGGATTCCAGATTCATCCAGAAGTGAGAACCACACAACCTTTACAAAACAGTATTATTCCAGTTACTAATTCTCCTATTCAGATATTTGGGTTAACCTTTGGGACAGAAGATGATGCTAAATATAACTGGGAACAGGCAATAAATAAAAAGTCAAAACTTGCTACATTTACGGAAGGCAAAAACAATCTCAATGATAAAAGGGTATATTTAATTAAAACTTTAATTTTACCACAATTTCTTTATGTCACAAACATTTTTCCACTCCCTTTTACTTTAGAACTCCGAATTCTAAATATTTTATTTCCAAGGCCTTTGGGGGAGCCAATTAAACCCTATAAGAAGATTATTTACTTATTATGATTATAGATTGGGGGAAATTAGGATGCTTAACCTGATAGTTTTTTTACACAGTATTTTTGTATACAGAAATCTCAGGGAACCTTTGAAAGGAATACAGTTACAATGGTATAATGGGTTTTATGACTGGTTCTTAACCCTACAAAAAATGGGGTACAGGTGCACTTACGGTAGCTTTGATTACAAATACTAAAAATACTCCATTTTTTGTTAAGCCTTGTCTCATTAAAATATGTCAGTGGGGCATAACTCAGCAATTGATAATTACAAAAAGCAGGAAAGCTTTTTATATTAGTGTTATAGAAGATATATTATTTCTTCAATCTGTCCTCCCAGCCTGTCCTAGAACTCAAGTATTGGAGGCTTGTTTACAATTGGCCGACAAAAGAATTCCTAAACAAATGTAGGACATGGTATGGTTGCCTTGCCATGGTCGTTTGGGGGTCTGGAATACACTTAAGCATAAAACTGTGGAAGAAAGAATGTGTCCTAGGGTAACTTGTCTATTCATTCTCGAAACAATGGATAATTTTTTTATAGCCTGTCCTTTTGCACAAGAATTTTGGAAAACTTTGGGAAACATTTGGAAAGAATATACTGTGACCCACATATCTTATGAAATACTAATTTTTAGGATTATATCCACCTTCTTTAGGTAAATATCATAGAAGTACTTTGAGTTATTTTTGCTGCATGCAAATATTATATGTGGCATATTCTTAATCATCCAACAAAAAGAGATGACTTCTGAGGAGTTAGTAAATCAAGTTTTAAGTTCCCTGCAGAGGCTATATACTGTAGATTAGAAAACCAGAAATTACCTAGGAACAAATTCTTTCTCCTTTGGGGTCATTGTGATTAGATCTTAAAAGAACTCATAAAGAAAAAACAGAACCTGAAATTAATAACTTTAGAGAAAGTTTTTAGTTTGTAAAGTTTATTCTTAGGACCATAGCAAAACCACTCTGTATATGGTAGATATTTACTGTTCTATGACTGTCTAGATATCTTATCTCCTTGTTTTGTTTCTTTAGAGGGAACTAAAGACAAGTCAGTGTATTAACCTAAATATTATGATTGTAATAGTTAACTGAAACTGATGTTCTTTTGTATTTTTTGAGTTTGAATGATGTTTTGTATATTCTTATTTTAAATAAAAAGTTCCCCTACTCTTTTTCAAGAAGTGCCATGGGCTCTGTAACGTCCACCTCAACAACCACCAGAACAAGCAGACAGGACCGTGGTATAACGTCTCATCCGAAAAATGGCATCTCAGGAGTGCAGCACCCCTCTCATGCTGCACTATAGTGTCAGTGTTGGGATATTAACCCAAGTGCCTGATGTAGGGCTAGAACCCACAGCTTTCTGATCTCCTGGCCTTAGAGGCGAGTGTGCTACCTGCTGAGCTGTTGATGCTGAATTTTGGTAGCTCAACAGATGAGCATTGTCAGAATAAGGAGAGGTATATGTGTCTAATATGCAATCAAAGGAGCATTGTTTAGCCTTAGGTAGTACAAAATAGGTGTGTGCATTTAAAGCACAGGCTGTTTCTGGGGATAAGGCAAAGGTTGTTTCTGAAGATTGAGCAGAGAGAGGGTCAGCTGTAGCAGGCACAGCTGACCTGTGGTGAGAGGGCCTTTCTTAACTCGGATTTAAAAGGTGTTGTTTTAGTGATACTCATTAGGGACACAGGCAGGTTGTTTAGCCACTGAGGTGCCCTGATGGCAAAGGATCGCATAGCCAGGCTTGTTCTGCAGAAGGGCACATGTAGGACAGATCGGGCCATATTCCTGGTAGTGTACTGGTTGTGGGCTAGTTCCAGTAAGTTTTTAATTGCTGGCAGGGGGAGTCCCAGAAGTGCTTTCTTTCCCAGGATGCGTATTTAATATCTGACCCTATCTTGGAGGGGAAGACAATTAGGTTTGTGGTAGAGGGAGCAGGTGTGGGTAAACCTGTCTACCAGTAATACCCTGTCAAGAATGTAACTAGTAGCCGCTCCACAAACTGTAAGGCCATAGTTAATCATGGGAAGGACAGAGGAGGCTACAGCTGTGCGCTTGGCATCAGAGATGAAATTGTGCCTTTATTGGAAGAGGAATTCCAGCTTTTTGTTAATGGAGTTGACAAGGGTGTCTACATGGGGACCAAAAGAGAGTGCGTGTCATCGATAGTGATGCCTAGGTATTTGAAGAAATGTACCTGCTCAAGGGTGGTCCCTAGCTCATTTAGTCCCCTACCAGTGGCTTCTTTCTGTTTGACCTATGTGTCTTTCCTAGTTGCACCTGTGTCACTCCTCCAAGTTTTGTCAGTGTTTCCTCAGTTACAGCAGTGCTCCCTTGAGTTTTAGTTCTGTATTTCGAGTTTTGTCAGTGTTTCCTCAGTTACAGCCGTGCTCCCTTGAGTTTTAGTTCTGTATTTCTAGTTATGGCAGTGTTTCCTCCCAGTTATAACAGTGTCTCCTTCTAGTTATAGCAGTGTCTCTGACTCACCTTCCAGTTCGACCTGTGTCTCACCACACCAGTCATGCCAGTGTTTTCTCCCAGTTACATTGATGTCTCTTCCTAGTTGCACCAGTGTCTCCTAACCAGTACCAATTACACTGATATTCTGCTCAACTAATGGATAACAGAAGAGAGCAGTCACTTCCACAGAAAGGAATTCCGCTATCTACGAAATAAATCAGCGATACACGCAAATATTCCATGATTTATGGCTGCATATTGTGTAATCTTTCCTCTGCGTTCCATGAAGGTTTGCAAAGCAAAAGTCTGACTTGCAGAAATATTAGCTGCAGAATTGAAATTTCCCACATCACCAGTATCACCTCATAAATTCAGCATGCCAAGCTGAGGGTGTCCTCAGGGGAGGAAAGTGTTAAAAATCACCAGAGGATGCCATCTTTAATCTACCGTAGCTCAAGACTCATCACAAAGCTGATGATAAAAAGTGTTTTTTGAATGGCTTACTGAAATCTTGAACAATTTATTCATTTTAATAATTTAAAAAGTTTTGCTAGGGGAGACATGCTTAGCTTGTGTCAACTCATTTCCAGATGTCTGCTGGGGAGAGAGGAAAGAAGAAAGCACAGTGCGAATAAAAAGTAGTGTTCAGGATTAACAAAATGAGTAATTACAGGTAAAGTGTCTGAGCAGGAATTATGTAGCACAATACACTGCAGTAGAGAAGTTTGAAGTAAAACTTTGTCGGCGAAGTTTGTGTGAATTCCCAAAAATTTGCCCTTTGTCGAGCCTGCAAAGCTTCCCCTGGTCTGGGAAACTTCAGCTTCACTCAAATTGTGCGAAATTCACTGCAGAGCTTGAATTTCGCCATGAAGCACGAAATTCGCATGCAAAATTTCACACTCCACTGCGAATTTCTCACAATTTGCAAATTCCATGAAATGCGCTCCGTGAATTCTGTGAAATTTGCAGATTAATCCACAGAGTGAATTTTGTGTACATAGCACATCTCTACATTGCAGAAGAAGAAGAACAATAAAAACAATATGCAGTGAGCATCAGTGCAGTAATACAAGGGTAGGGGTACTGGCTGAAAACTAGGAGAGGGGGCTGATCTAGGAACAGTGAAGGGGTGAAAAGTGGAATAACCTAATGAAGAATACAGTATAAGAATGTCAGAAATAGATACAGTAGCTGCTACCATATGATTTTTTTCATGGTGAGCTAGAACTGCTGATTAATAAATGGGTGAGGGTGGCCTTTGTAATGTTAAACATGGTTCCACGTTGGTAATATCTGGCTTTTGAAACTGAGCACTATTAGAATAGTGTTTGACAGCTGGCAGATGCTGTCACCAGGATAACAGAGCAAGAGACAAAAAGGCTGTTCTAATTCAGGAAGCTGTGAAAATAAAGAGTTGTAGGGTTTTTTTTTTTCACTGGAGAGTCTAGATGCTGGTGCTGTAGAAGCTGTAAAATGAAGGAGTTGCGAGATGTTTTTTTCACTGGAGAGTCAGATGTTGGTCTGCCCATCAGTAGTGTTATTTGCAGTAGGCAGAATGCCAAGTGGAGACTTGGGTTTTTATTCTAATGTGTCTGAGACTAGAACACAGAATACAGCGGTGACCAGCTGACTTCAGTTCAGATTTTATGCAAGTCTGACAGGTCAAATCCATTAAAAGACCACTGCGTTTCAGACTAAAATTAACTGCAGGCCCACACTCAGGCTCTAAAAATACACCACGGGCTGCAGAGCTGATAATCAAAAGTAGGACGATGGGTAACATCACACAGTTGGTTTGTGAATGACTTTGAGAATGGCTGTTTTGCACCCTCTCGCTAGGCTGGCAGGGGCACACTTAAAAGCACTGCTTCATAATTTTGGAAAAGAAAATGAGTCAGGTAAGCAGACCCCATAGAATTCTGTCCTTTGGATTACTGTTATCTATATTTAAAGTTGCTGCTGTTCTGGATAGCCTTTTGAGATCCATCATTTCATTTTTCACGAGGGTTATGGAGGTGGAGGACAGCAGGAACACACTCATTACATCAAACCCACATGAAGACATAAGTACACAAGAATAAATGAAAATCAGTAGAGCAATCTTGACAAATCTGGATCCATAGGAAAGGGAATTGGTTCATGGAATGCCAGGTAAACCAAGCCTGCGATCCACTACTGTCGGCCCTCTTTCGTTCTCTGGCAGTATTGATACTGTAGCCCTGAATAGCTTTGTGCATACAAACAGATATAGTAAAATACAGTAAAATATGGTAAAGGAAAAAAAATGCTCATCATTGCACATGCGCGCCTACACGTAAAAACACACACACACACTTGCTGTACCTGAGAATGTGACCTTCAGAATGTTTGTGATTTATATGCCTTGATTTTGTTTAACTAAAGCAGCTGTGCAGTCTAGCCAGAACAGCTGCATCATTTTTAAAAGTCATAAATCATTTACCTTAGATATCGCCCCTCTCCATATTTCTTATAACAATGTATTGAGTAAATTCCAGTTTGGATTTACTGATATAAGCTAGCGAAGCAGCTGATACTGCCAGGCCTCTGTGCTAATGGATCAGTCAGCTATTTTTTCTTGGGAATCAGGGTTCAGTCCCTGGTACAAGTTGCTATCCGGAACTGCTTACATTGTTTTATTAGCTTTGATCAGTCCCAAGCCAAATTGTCTTCATTCTGCTGTAAGGAGGAGTGTCCACGTCCTGATTTGCAGCACTGTAGAAGACAAACAGCCTGGTGCTTCAAGCCAGAGTCTTGCACATGCTTCTTATTAAAGAGAGCCTAATTTTAAGGGAGACTTTTAATACCGGATTCATTCACCTTCAGTGTATTTTGTCTGCATTTCACTTTCCCTATTTTTTGTACGGTTTCCCTAATGCACTCAGGACCTTCAAGAGGATAGCGTTCTTTTTTTTTCTATGTCTTCTCTAGCACTCCTCAAGCCAGTGATCGCCCATTCCTTGACAGCTGTTGGGATAGCAGCCTTTGCTCCCAACCACAGACCCTCCCTCCCACCGCTCCCCAGCTGATCAGAGCAGCTCCCAGACTCTGAGCATTGTTTAGCAAGTGTGCCAACTTTGGACAAAGACCTAGTGTGGTCTGCTGCACCCAACCATTTCCCGACCACACTCAGTACCTTCAAGAGGGTAGTGTTTTTTTACAACATCTCCTCCAACCCTCCACAAGCCAGTGATTATCCGTTCCTTGCCAGTTATGGGGACCTCAGCTTTTGCTTCTGACTAGGGACTCTTCTGTCACTTCCCCAGCCAGTCGGAGCAGCTCACAGACTCTAAGGCATTGCTTAGCAAGTATGCCAACTTTGAACAAAAGCCCCGGTGCAGTCTGCTGCATCCCACCATTTCCCAACAGCACTTAGGACCTTCAAGAGAGTAGTGTTTGTTTTTTCCACCTCTCCTTAAGCCATCCATAAGCCAGTCAGTGTTTGTTTCTTGCCACTTGTCAGGACTCTAGCCTCTGCTCCCAACTATGGACCTTCCTTTCCGCTGCTCCCCAGCTAATCAGAGTGGCCCCTGGACTCTGACATACTAACATACTAAAATGCCAGCAGAATAGGTCTAACGGTCTTTCGTGTCAGCTCTTTTGGTCAGCCCCCACCATGGGAGCTGACCTTGCTGCCCTCCTCTCCCTCTCTGGCTTCTGCCTTCCCAATCCCAGATATTCTCGCTGCACTGGTTTTTGCTTCCAGAACCCTTCCCCTGTACCTGTCCCACCCCTCTTGAACCCCTCCACCGTTTCTGCCTCCACCAGTCCCCTGGGCAGTGCATTCCATGGCTCCACCACCCTCTCAGTGAAGTAGCACCTCCGACCTTTCTCTCCTGAATCTCCCCAGCTTCCACCCATGCCTTCTAGTTGCCCCCCCCTTCCTTCGGAGCACCCTGACTGCTCCTCCCCTATTTACCCCCTTCATGTACCTGAAGACCTCTATCATGTCCCCTGTCCCTTCTCTCTTCCAGTGTGTACATATTTAGCTCTTGAGCCTCCCCATAAGTCCTATCCCCAAGCCCCAAATCATTTTGGTTGCCCTCCTCTGGACCCTCTCCAGGAGTTCAATGTCCCTCTTAAGTGTGGCCTCCAAAACTGCACACATGTACTGAGTGCGGCTCCAAGCAGTTATACAGTGGGAGTATCACTTCCTCCTTCTAGAGGTGGAGCCCCTAGCGATGCATCCAAGCATCCTGTTGACCTTGCCGCTGCCCTCATACAAGTCTCCGAGTTGTTCATCTTGACATCCACCACCACCCCAGGTCCCTCTCAGCCATCGAGACATGTAGCATTCCCGTGTACACGTGGCCCGGTTTCTGGCTCCCAGGTGCAGTATCTTGCATTTTCCTGCATTGAACCTCAGCTTCCACTTTCTAGACCACCTTTCCAGAGCATCCAGGTCCCCTGTAGGCCACCCTCCCCTCCTCATCCACCACCACCACCCCCAGTTTTGAGTCATCCGCAAAGAGACTCATCTCACTCCTGATACCCTTCCTTATGTCAGAGACGTAGGCGTTGAACAGGAGGGGCCCAAGGACCGATCCCTGAGGGACTCAACTAATGACCCTCCTGGGAGATGAGACAATCCCTCCAACCACGACCCTCTGGGTTTGGTTCTGGAGCCAATTTCCAATCCATCTGATCATCTGGTTCCCCACCCCCATTACTCCCAGATTATCCAACAGGCCCCCATGAGGAACAGAGTCAAACGCCTTGCTGAAGTCAAGAAAGAGGAAGTCCACTGGTCTACCCAGGTCCAAGGCACTCGTCACCCAGTCATAGAACTCCACAAGGTTTGTCTGACATGATTTCCCTGGGAGAATACATGCTGTCTATCATCCAGGCACCCCAACTTTTCCAGGTCCCCCGTAGTCTCTCCTTGACAATGCCCTCCATCGCCTTGCCCATCACTGATGTCAGGGTGACGGGCCTGTAGTTCCCTGCCACCTCCCTTGATCCCCCCTTGTGGATAGGCACTCTATGCGCCACCTTCCAGTCATGGGGCACCCACCCTGTTTTCAGAGAGATGCTGAAAAGCTCCGCCAGGGGTTTCACCAGAACATCCGCCAGTTCCTTCAGCACTCTGGGATGTAATTTATCCGGCCCTGGTGCTTTCTCCATCTTAAGGGACCTGAGGGCTTCCCTCACTCTCTCTGCCGTGATTTCCACCTCCGCTACCTCGTCCCCCTGCTTTGCCTTCCCCCCACCTGCCAGTGATGCCCCCTCTCCCCAGACCCGTCAATCGGTAAGGGCCCCCTCAGTTTCACCATCTCCTCCCATGTATGATGCAGCCCCCATTTTCCTTGGACACTGAGGCGAGTACTCATTTAGTACTTCAGCCTGCTCCCCAGGTCTTGTGCCCATCCCTCCCCCGTTTAATCCTGCTAATCTGCCCCTTCACCCTTCGTTTTCCCCAGTGCATCTAAAGAACCCCTTGTTCCCTGTCCTAATTTCCCTGGCCAGGTTCTAGTCCTTCCTTGCCTTAGCCGCCCTCACCACCCTAGTGGCCCTTCTGGCCATCAGCTCGTACTGTCCTCGGTCCCTTTCACTCCTTGAGCACTTGAATTGCCTATAGGCTGGCTTCTTTCCCCTCACTACCTCCTGAACCTCCCTGGTCCACCAGCAGGGTTTTCGTGTCCTACCACATTTTCGTCTTACTCTTGCGCAGGTGCTGGTAGCATCCTGCACACCCCCTCCTGATGATTTCCTACCTACTGTCAGCTTCCATGTCTGGCCCAATCCCATCCAAGTGCTCCTTAAGGATCCTTCCCATTTCCTTGAAATCCGCTTCCCTGAAGTCAGTTCCCTCCGTCTTTGTGCAGCCTTCTACCCCTCCTAGGTTCAGGCAGAACCAGACCATGGCATGATCGCTCCCTGCCAACGGGTCCCTTACTTCCAGGCCCCTAATCTGGTCACTGTCTGCCAGGACCACATCCAGTATCCGCTTCTCCCTGGTTGGTTTTCCCACCTGCTGAGTTAGGAACGCGACCTGAAAGACATCCAACAACCTCTGTTCCCTGGCCACCGAGATGTCATAGTCTCCCAATCTGTTCCTGGCACGTTTAAGTCCCCCAACACCACCACCCTTCCCTTTCCCAATCTGCAGTGTCTCCCAACATCTGTCACCAGACTCTCCTCCAGCTCCTCCGCCAGTGCAGGGGGTCTGTACACCACTCCTATTTTTACTCTCTTGCCCCCCCTTGTTATCAAGGTGACCCAAATCGCCTCCACAGTTCCCTCCGCCTCCTCCACTCCTCCTATGGCAATGCAGTTCTTGACTATTATTGCTACCCCTCCTCCTCTTCCCTCCCCCCTGTCCTTCCTGAACATGGTGTAACCCTCCAGGTTCAGGTCCCAGTCATGCCCTGAGGTGGCCCAGGTCTCAGTGACTGCTGCCACATCCACCTCTTCCTCAGTTAGCATCGCCTGGAGCGCAGGCATTTTATTGCCCAAGCTCCTGGCAATTAGCAGGACTACCTTCCACCCTTTCCCTATACTTCCATTTCCCTGCTCGTGTTCCTGTGGGGATTCTGTCTTCCCTAGTACGCACCTTACCAGTCGGCCTTTTCCTGCATTCCTCCAGCTCCGTAGGGGGGTGGAGGAATGCACCCTGTCAGACCCCCTCGACAGCCTTTTCTCCCAAATCAAATCAACTTTATTTATATGGCGCTTTTCAGAGCCAAGGCGCGGTACATAAAAACATATACAAAATATAAATTAAAACAACATTAAAATATGTCAACCATAATTAAATAAAAGCTAAATAAATATGTTTTTAATCCCATCCTTCCCCCCTTCACAAGTTTAAACCCCACCTTTCACCAATGAACCCCTCTATTTTCAACTTAAGGATTTTCTTCCCCTCCAAATTGAGATGGAAACTATCTCCAGCATACAGCCCCTTATCCTCCTAGGTCTCCCCCCAATCCCCCATCAAGCCATACTCTTCTTGTGTTCCCCACTAGCCCTTGGCACTGGCAGGATTTCCGAGAAGGAAATTGCGCATCCTATATCATGACAGACCCTGGCAAGCTCCCTGAACCTTGCCTATATCTCTAGCTCACTATTTCCCTCAATGTCATGTCTCTGTGGGCATTGCTTAGCAAGTGTGCTAACTTTGAATGAAGACCCAGTGCAGTCTGTTGCATCCTATCATTTCCCGACTGCATGCTGGACCTTCATGAGGGTAGTGTTTTTTTGTTTTTTCCCACCTCTCCTCCAACCCTTCAGAAGCCAGCAATCATCCATTCCTTGTCAGATATAGGGACCCCAGCCTCTCGTCCCAACTAGGGTCTCTCCCTTATGACACTCCTTATCCAATCGGAGTAGCTCCCAGACTCGATGGGCATTAGTTAGCAAGCGTGCAAACTTTGAACAGAAATCCAGTGTGGTCTGCTGCATCCCACCATTTCCCAACAGCACTCAAGATCTTCAGGAGGGTCGCAAATATTTTTTCTAGGGACATGGATATGTTGTTTATCCACACTGTCTGGCAGGTTCCTTGCCGCTTTAAATCTTGCCGGAAGGTCTTCAAGCTGGCTCCTCCCACCCACCCGGGTGGTAAAACTCTCGGCTCCGCCCCATGATGCCAGATCTTCCTTACCGCTTGGAAGCTCAGGTTCCCTCCTTAACGCTCTGCATGATAGACTGGATCCTAATTCTTCGGTTCGCCCAAAACTCATTTTACAGTTTTCAAGACTTCGGTCAACTTTCTCCCTCGCGGCTGCGATGTACAAATCGACTCCCGGATTTCGGCGGTGCCCTTGTGGGCAGAAGATGTCCAGGACGGACCCGCACTCCACATGCATCTACTGCCTCGGCCTAGAACACGACCTGCAGGCCTGCGAGTCATGCTGTTCATTTTCGGCCAACGTCCTGGCAGATGATCGCCCTCGAGGAGGAGGCGGCCCAGGCCGCATCTTCCTCGGTCGCGGCATTTATCCCGCTCTCCTTGGGTACCTCGTATTCAGCTTTGCCAATCCCTTTCCGTGAAGGGAGAGGGGCCATCGGGACATTCCTCTCGGTCCAAAAAGAAGGATTCTAAGGGTAAGTCCCTTCGTCGGTGTTCATGGGAGCAGGAGAGGTCTCCTTCCCCGGACAACTGACTGTCGACTTCGGTCGAGGTTGTGGCTAGGGCCACTGGTTTCATGGCATCCCCGTCAGGCCAGCCGGCCGAGACTCCCGTCGACGCGATCGAGATTTTTCTCCACCCGTTGGACGGGCTGTCGACTGGTGAAGCTGACAACCCTTCTTCACCGGTTCCCCCCGGTGGAGACCGAGGATCTGCCTGTGCCCCTGGTGCAGCAGTCCCCGGTTAGTGTCTGAGCCGAGGAAGAAGCGGTGCATCCCCCGCTCCTTCCCAGACCCGTCCTCGGAAACACTGAGGATCTCGGTCTCGGTCTCGGACTTCTTCTTGGTCCAGCCGATCCCGGCGACATTGGCAGTCTCGGTCTTGGCACCAAGGTAAGCGGCACCGCCGCTTGTCCTCGTCTTCCTCCTCGGAAGAGAAGAGGCTTTGGCGCAAACTGTGTCGATGCTACAAGGACCTGATGTGGCAGCAGTTACTTTTGTCTGGGAGCAAGTCGACGCCTCCCCCGGCCATCAAGTGGCTGTCACCTGAGCGGCCGAAACAACCCCTTGCCGTGGTCGAGGTGCCCAAGCCTGGGCCGGTTGTTCCGTCCGAAACCTGCTGCCCCACCGATTGTGGTGGAACCTCTGCCTCCACAACCGAATCAGGGGCGCCGACCAAGGACTCTTGGTCGGGTCAAGGCCTGCCCCATAGGTTGTTGGTCACCCTCACTCCCGACCGTCCTCAGCAGGTGGAGGGTGGATCAGGCCCCAGGCAGCTCTTTGCGGACTCCTCCGAGTCCGATGACGACTCCTCCCTGTTGTCCAGGCTGGTTGACCTGGAGTCCTCCAGGGGCCAGTCGTTGGATGAAAGCCCATCGTCCTTCATGGGTTTGCTTTGGCTCATCTCGGAGTCCACCGGAATGCAGCTCGAGCCCGTATCCAAACGGGCCAAGTATCCTCTCACAGAGATACTGGACGGGGGGGGATTCCCCCATGGAGGCCTTTCCGATGGCTGAGGCCATTGTTGGCCCAGCCTTGGAGCTTTGGCAGCGGCCTGCTTCCTGCACTGCACCCTCGGCCAGGATGCGGTCCCCACCGGCTCTTTGCCCGGGTTTTCGGCATACCCCTCTGCCGGGGGGTTGGTCACTGATAGCGTTTTCCAGCGTTCTGGGAATGCTAGGGACATGGACAAGCCCCCCGGCAAGGAGTCCAAAAAGCTGGACTACGCCGGGCGCAAGGTGTATGCTGCATCCTCCCTTGGCCGCCGCCAGGCCAGCTCGGCCGTGCTGATGGCACACTTCTCCCACGCCCTCATGGGCTCCCTGGATAAGGTGATCCCTCATCTCCCAGCCGACCTGCAGACAACGATCCAGCAGGTTCGGGACCAGGGTAGGGCGGTGGTGAAGCAGCAGCTCCAGGCGGCTCTGAACATAGGAGACTCCTGTGCCAGATCGGTTTCGGCCATGGTGGCCATGCGCCGCAGAGCATGGCTGAGGATATCCACCTTCACGGCGGATACCCAGCACAAATTGGTGGACGTCCCCTTCTTGGGGACTGACCTCTTCGGCCCTGGAGTGGAGGGTCACCTCCAGCGGATCGAGAAGTCCAGTGCCACTCTGAACTCGGTCACCTCTGCCCAGAAGGACAAAGGCCACCAACAGCAGCAGCACAAGTCCTTTCATCCTTCTGCGCCTGTGGCACGTCCGGCCCAACAGCACCAGCACCAGGGCCAGCAGGCTCGCACTTGGCATCCCAAACCCAAGCCTGCGGCTTCCTCTAATAGGAAGCAGGGAGGTAAAGGCCCAGGAGGTCCCTCGGCTGGTCCCTCCTCCAAGCCTGCCCAGTGACAGGTTGAGGGTGTCGCCCCAGCCTCATCACTCCCCCCCGGGTTCCCCCCGTGGGGGGACGGCTCCGCCACTTCCTTTCAGCCTGGTCCGCTAGCACCACAGGCTGCTGGGTGTTGGAGGTGGTAGGAAAGGGCCTGCCTCTGGAGTTTGAGCAGGCCCCACCCTTCTGAGCCATCGCCCCTCGGGGAGCCACGGGGTCCGCAGCCTCGCTGTCAGCCCACCGAGCCGATATTGCCTTGCTCCTCAAAAAAGAGGTGATCAGGAAGGTGGCAGATCCTCCTCCAGACCCGGGGTTTATGTCCAGGTATTTCCTGGTCCCAAAACGGATGGGGGGCTGGGCGCCCCATTCTCAACCTGCACAGGTTCCTAAGGTCTCAGACCTTCAGGATGGTCACTCTGGCTCAGATAATCCCATCCTTGGAACGAGGCATGTGGTTCTGTTCCCTGGACCTTCAGGACACGTTCTTTCATGTCCCAATCCGTCCGTGCCATCAGAGATTCCTCCGCTTCAGAGTGGAGGGATCCCTTTACGAGTTCCGGGCCATGCCCTTCGGCCTCTCCCTAGCTCCCAGGGTCTTCACTAAATGCATGGCAGTGGTGACAGCATTCCTGCGGTGTGGAAGGGTCCGGGTGTACCCCTACCTGGAGGACTGGCTGATTGCAGCCCCCTCCAGAACGGAGGTGGAGCGGTCCAGAGATCTGGCCCTCCAGGTTTGCTCTCAGATTGGCCTCCTCATCAACGAGGCCAAGTCGGAACTCGTGCCAAAGCAGGCGATACATTTCATCGGGGCAGAACTCGACTCTCTTCGAGCCAGAGCACGGCTCCCGGCGGACAGGGCCAAGGTCCTTTCCTCCTTTGCCCAATCATTTCAGGTTGGGCAATCGCACCGTGCCCGGGACTTCCTGTGCCTCCTGGGCCTCATGGCGGGCTACACCAGCGTGGTCTGTTGGGCCCGCTGGTACATGCGTCCCCTTCAATGGGGACTGGCCAGCCAATGGTCACAGCACTTCGATCCCCTGGATCAGCTAGTGACAGTGACCCAGGGGATGTGGAACGCTCTCCAGTGGTGGACCGTTCCAGCACATCTGCAGGAGGGTGTCCCGTTTGTCCGCCCTGAGCCGATGGTCTCTCTATCGACCGATGCCTCTCTGATGGGTTGGGGTGCCCATCTGGGGGAGCACAGAGCGCGTGGCCTCTGGTCCCCTCGGGAGTCCCGATGCCATATCAACCTGCTGGAGCTTCGAGCGGTTCATCTAGCCCTCACTGCCTTTGCTTTCTTTCTACGGGGTCAAGTGGTTCAGGTCCAGACGGACGATACCACGACCATGTACTACCTAAACCGGCAGGGCGGGATGCACTCCATGCCTCTGTGCAGGGAAGCTCTCTGCATTTGGTCACTCGTGTGCAGCCTGGAGGTGGATTTCCTCGACATTCACGTGGCAGGAGCCTCCAACACCCTGGCCGATGCCCTAAGCCGGATAGGGGCTGCGTCTCACGAGTGGGCTGTCCTGCCGGAGGCAGTACAAGATCTCTTCTCCCACTGGGGCATGCCTCAGGTGGACCTGTTTGCCTCCAGGGAGAATGCGAAGCTGAGACTGTTTCATGCCCACCCCCCTCAGCAGGGCTCGCTGCAGGAGGATGCCTTCTCGAGGCCGTGGACCCCGGGCCTCTTCTAGGTCTTTCCCCCATTTCCCTTGATCCACAAGGTGCTTCTCAAGGTGAGGAGGGACAAGGCACAGGTGATTCTGGTAGCCACAAACTGGTCTCACCAGTTCTGGTATCCAGATCTCCTCAGTCTCAGCTCCAGGCTCCCGAGGTGGCTTCCAGCCCGCCCAGACCTGATCTCAGTCAATCAGGGGAAGGTATTCCATCCGGACCTTCAATCCCTGCACCTGACAGCCTGGTTCCTGAGCGGCTAGAGTTCCAGGCCTTGGGTCTTTCCGACGAAGTCCTCAAGCGTCGTTGAGGCGTCCTGTAAGTCGACCAGAAAATGCTATGCCTTCAAATGGAAGAGATTCTCCATTTGGTGTCAGGGCAAGGGTCTGGACCCTTCCTCCTGTTCCTTAGCAAGCATTCTGGACTACTTGTGGTCCCTTTCTCAGCAAGGGGCTTGGTTGGCGACCTTAAGGTGCAACTCGCAGCCATCTTTGCTTACGGTGCGGGCGGAAGCAGTCGAGTGGCCTTGGGAGAAGGTGGTGGGAGCTTTTCAAGGCCTTGGTCACATATCCCTCTGATCACGAGAACCTTCGCCTCCCTGGGATCTGCTGCTGGTATTGGCTAAGCTCATGGGCAGGCCATTCAACCGATGCACAGGTGTGACATCTCTCACCTGTCGTGGAAGACTGCCTTCTTGGTGGCTGTCACATCAGCCAGAAGGATGGGAGAGCTCCAGGCGCTTTCCATCGAGTCTCCTTATCTGGTCTTCCACAGGGACAAGGTTGTCCTGCGCCCCCACCCGAAATTCCTTCCGAAGGTGGTGTCGGAGTTTCACCTTAACCAGGTGTTGACTCTGCCGGTGTTCTACCCCAGTCACACCTCGGAGGCCGAATATAGGCTCCATACTTTGGACCCTAGAAGAGCACTCGCTTATTATAAGGAGCGGACGGCTGAAGTTCTGGGAGAGGTTCACCAGCTGTTTGTCACCTGCACTGAAGCCGCATCTGGTAGACCTGCAGCCAAGCGGATGATAGGCAGGTGGTTCACCTCCTGCATAGATCTCTGCTATAGGTTGGCGGGCATGGAGCCTCCCAGAGGAATAAGAGCTCATTCTACCCGCCATACCGCTGCATCGGTGGCTGCTTCCAGGGACGTCCCTATCCAGGAAATCTGCAGGGCTGCTACCTTGAAGTCAGCACACACCTTCATCACCCACTGAGTAGGGGCTGTGCGCCTTACCTCCCTCCTCCTGGAGAACTGCTAGGAGTCTGCCAGACAGTGTGGATGAACAACATATCCATGTCCCTAGAAATACAGGTTACTCACCTGTAACAGGAGTTCTAGGAATGGTATATGTTCATCCACACAACCCACCCGACCTCACTGGCTTCGACGCACAACCTGGCTTCCAGCGGGCTAGATCTGGCATCATGGGGCAGAGCTGAGAGTTTTACCACCCGGGTGGGTGGGAGGAGCCAGCTTGAAGACCTTCCAGCAAGATTTAAAGCGGCAAGGAACCTGCCAGACAGTGTGGATGAACAACATATACCATTCCTAGAACTCCCGTTACAGGTGAGTAACCTGTATTTTTCTACCACTTCAGCCCTCCATATGCCAGCGATCATCAATTCCATGCCAGCTATCAGAACCTCAAGCGTCTGCTTCCAGCTACGGACTCTCTCTCCGCTCCCTAGACAATTGAAACAGCTACTGGACTCTGTGAGCATTGCTTGTGACTCTCCAAATCCACTGTACAGCTATCGGTGTGAATCACTAAGGACCATAGCACAAAGGGCAGGGAAGGAGTCTGCCTGGAGTCAGTTGTGAGTCAGCCATTGAGTGGCCACGTTGCTTCTCAGGCTTCCCATCTCTGTGATCTCTCCATTGCACCCTGTGATCTTAGGACATCCAGCTCTTACTGACAAAACTCATTATCCCTATGAGGGGACTGTTCTTACTTCTAGTTATTTTTACAGCAACTCTTGTTACACCCTATTTGGGCTTATCCTTCTTACATGTTTCTGTGTCCTGCCTATTTTATTTTTGCCTGTTTGCTGCAGCTATGTGCTTTGTTTGCTTAGGTCATCCTAGCCTACACAATCCTTGGGTGCTACACAATGTGGTGTAACAGTGCTAGTCTCATAAGACGTTTATAATGTTTTGTACCCGTGTTATGGCCTTCTCCTTAGATATGTGCCACTGCCTACTCATCAGCTGTTAATAATTAAAATCAACTGTTTTATACTTTTATGTATTTCATCTCTTCTATGAAAAATGCTCCTCGTGACTGTTGAATAACTGTACAGTATTACTGTAATTAACTCCGGGACGTCCCTGAAAAAGGGAACTTTGGTCCCAGTGGGTTCACATGGTAACCAAAATGAAGTAAATAAATAAATCCAAGGTCTGCATCGTTTACTTCTGGTTATTTTACAACAACCCTAACAACGCCTCATTTTGGGTTTATCCTTCATACAAATTTGTGTCTCCTACTTATTTTATATGTGCCTGTTTGCTACAGCAAAGTGGTCTGTTTGCTTAGTTCATTTACTTCTGGCTACTTTGCAGCAACCTTAGCTACACCTTATTTAGCATCATTCTTCACACAAGTTTGTGAGTTCTCCTTATTTTATTTTTATCTGCTTGCTACAGTGAAGTGGTTTGCTTGGCTTAGTTCATCCAAAGTTTGCTTCATTTATTGCTACATTCTCCACCGGTTTTGTCAATCTGTGGTTATTCCAATCTAGTCTGTCTGGTCCTGTTGTGCTAGCCCACTAACAGGTTTTACTCATCCTGATTGGTTAGTCTGCAGCCCTTGTTAACTCAGCAATATCTACCTCATTGTAGAGCCTCATTTTGTAGCTAACTGACCAAGCCTGTTATCGTGTCCCTGTACGTTAACAAGCCTCTGCCTAGTTAATCACGCCTATTACTGTAGTTGCTGCTGCATCCCCAGGGAGGCAGGAGAACTCCTGGGAGATAGCTGATTATGTCGTCCATGAAACATTGGAGTCCCCTAGATGTTTAATCCTGGGGGACTTCAATGTTTGAGCGGATGACAAAACTGTGAGGCTAAGTTATAATCTCCTCCAGATGATGTCATCTCTGGGCCTGTCGCAAGAAGTTTCCTCTGTGATACACCAGGGCGGTCTCATGTTGGACTTGTTATTCTCATTGGGGCTTGAGGTTAGTAAGCTCAAGACTGATCGGGTCATTTGGTCCGATCATTTTAAGGTGGAGTTCTCATTTGGGGCCCCCTTGAGAGCCCTCCCCCTGCAGAGATAGTAAGCTACCACCTTTTGAGGGGTTTGACCCCTGAGGGTTTTCTGGCAGTAGCTGATCTGTCTAGTGTGGGCAGTGTGTGCATGAGGGGTACAGGCAAGGCTGTCTCCACCTGTACTTTATGTATTATTTATTTTTCCCACTGCTCCTGTTAATTTTTTTTTTTTTTATTCTTTGGTAACCGGGTAAGGCCCGCTAGGCACAAGTACCTGTTTTCAGGGGTGACGCGGGAGCACTGGGAGGTTAAGTGACTTGCTCAGAGTCACACAGTATGCAAGTGGAGGTTGTGAGAATCAAACTCAGGTCTGGTCTGCTGGCTGTATCAAGCTCATTCACACCTCGTTCCTCTAACCTCTAGGCTATACTGGCAGCAATTTGCTCATAATTGGTGTTAAACTGCTCTGCATATATTGCTGCCTGTATACTAGCTTCCTGTTAAGCATGTACTTTATTACCCCATGTTTATATGCAAATGTATTGGTTGCTTACTGCCTTATGTATGTACCGTTCCCTCTGCCCCCTTCCCCCAGGATGCACCTGGAATCGAGCACTATTGCTCAGTGTGTCTTCCAGGTAAAACTTTTAAATAAATAAATAATAAGGTGCTGATGGCAGCACTCAACTCTCTTGCACCAGTCTATGTATGACGTAGATCTTCTCACCTGAGGTCCTCTTGGTTTGATGGGGAGCTCAAGATAATGAAGATCATGGGTCAGAGGTTGGAGCACTGCTGGCAGAAGTCTGGGCTGGAGGTAGACAGACTGGTCCTACATTCCCATTTTGGTGAATATCAGGGGGCAATCACCCGTGAGAAGGCAGAGTTCCTGTCCAGGGAGATTGTTGCCGGGAAGAACTGACCAACTGTGCTCTTTCAGACTGTAGACAGGCTGCTAAACCCAGCCTGTCTACAGCCAAAAAAAGCCTTTTCAAATGCTCAATGCGAAGGGTTTGCACGGTTCTTCTCGGACAGGGTGTCCACCATTCATCAGGGTGTCCCGCCAGTGTGCCTTGGTATGGCTGACGGTTGTCGCCTTAGGCGTCTGGAAAGCACTCCGCCAGGTTGGGGGGAGTTTAAACTGGTGGAGGCAGCAAAGGTCGTGGGGGTTGCTCCCAGACTGAATCACATATACTGTGAACCGGACCCGGTGCTGACACTTTTCTTAATGAGATGTGTTGACTTTGTTGGCCAGGTGTTCGCTTTCAGTATCTGGTGTTCTCTCTCAGAGGGAGTCTTCTCAAATGCCTTGAAGGAAGCTCTGGTTAGGCCCCTTCTGAAGAACCTATCTTTAGACCATGATGTCAAGTCGAATTACCGTCCTATCTCTAGCCTCCCATTTTTAGGAAAGGTTGTTGAGAAGGTTGTGGGGCTTCAGCTTGAGGAGCACCTCTCGGCCTTTGATTTGTACTAACCTTTCCAGTAGGGGCTTCATGCTCACCTCCTTAGGGCTAGAGATTAAGGGGAAGGAACAATTCTCATACTCCTCTACCTCTCCTCAGCTTTTGACATGGTAGACCATTGTGTGTTGCTCAACTGCCTGAGGGAATTTTGTGGACTCACCAGCGCTGTCATCTTCTGGTTTGAGTCCTATCTCATGAACAGGAGGCAATGGGTAGTGGTGGGGAATTCCTCTTCCTCCCCTAACCTCCTGTTGTGTGGAGTGCCTCAGGGTTCGATCCTGTCACCAGTGTTTGCCTTGTATATGCTACCCCGGGAGTGCTCATTAAGAAGTACAGCTCGAGTTTTCATTTCTATGTGGATAGTATCCAGCTGTATCTTTCTTTAGCACCAGGGACATCCAGTGCGGTGGATGTGCTAAATAATTGTCTCGCTGAGATCAGTGCCTGGAGGGCCTCCTGTTGGTTGCGACTGAACCCCAATAAGAAGGAGGTACAGGTTGTGGAGTCGAACAGATGGCATGATAGGATGGTCCCTGGCTCAAATACAGGATTGTTCCTGGGGTCTGTGCCATTGAAGACCTCCTCTAGGGTACACAATCTTGGTGTGACCTTTGACAGTGGATTGACATTTGAAACTCAGGTGTCATCCGTTGTCCGGTCTAGCTTTTACCACCTGAGGAATATCGCCAGGATCAAATCCTTAGTTCTGCCCCTGGACCTCCCCACCCTAGTACATGCCTTTGTGATGTCAAGGCTAGACTACTGTAGTGCACTCTACCTCGGGGTCACGGGAGGTATCCTTGGCAGACTGCAGCTGGTGCAGAACACTGCGGCAAGGTTGGCAATGGGCCATTTGAAAAATTGCCATGTCACCCCGGTGTTGCGCGAGCTGCACTGGCTGCCAGTCAGGTTGAGGGTCCTCTTTAAAATGGGTTTACTTGGCTTTAAGGCCCTACACAGGCTGGGCCCTGACTACTTGTCTGACCTTCTGACTCCTGCTGCCTTGATCAGCTCCCTCCACTCTTCCGAGAGGGGCCTCCTTGCGATTCTCAGGATGAGGTTGAAAACTGCCGTCGACAGACCATTTAGTGTCGCCAGCCCCCGTCCTGTGGAATTCACTTCCATCATCTGTATGGGAGGCCCCTTCGGTTGGAGTATTCAAAACCCGCCTAAAGACCCATTTGTTTAGTCACGCCTTCCCGGACTTTCTGTATTAGATCCTTTTTTACATTTTCTAGTTACAGCTCTTTTATTATATTTTTCAATCTGTGTCTTATTTACTTTTTTTATATTTATTTATATTATTGTTGTAATTTTATTGTTTTTTGATTAGTGTTTCTGATTTGTACGGTGTCCAGATCCTCCAGGATTGGGCACCTGGAAAAATAAAACTTGCCTTGCCTTGCCTGTTCCTTTTTGCATCCCATCTCCTGACTGCAGTGCTCCTTGAATACCTCGGTGTTCTACATTTCTACTACTTCTACCCACTCCACCTCCCTCCCCCATACAGTTCTCCTACTCTTCTTTCCCTCCACCCTTCCCTCCCTCCCTCTGTGTCTCTCCCCTTTACCCTCCCTATCCACTCTGGTCTCTTCACCTCTCCTTCCCTTAACCTAGAAGTTCTCTACCATGCATTCCTCTCCTCCCCCTGCTCTAACCTGCTACAAGGGTAGGAAGCCCCACTCCATTCTTCTCCTCATTCTCTTGCTCCTCCTCTTGTCTGGTAAGGTGGAGAACAACCCTGGTCCCTCCCCTCTAGCGTTACTGCCAAGGGTCTCAGAATCTTCCATCTGAATGCAAGTAGCCTTCTCTCTAAACTTGACCTCCTCTCTGTCTGGGTTCAGCAACACTTTCCCGATGTCCTTTGTCCTTTGTATTTCTGAATCATGGCTGTCCTTCAGGAAATCTGAACTTTATCCTGACCCTTCCTGACTTCCATTTCTTTAGGCAGTACAAGGGAAAATGATGAGGGCACATCACTATCTGTGTTTGTCAGAGCCTGTCATGTACTATGGCTGTCAGTGAGGCCATACCCTCCTCCTACGATTTTCTCCCAGTAAGGCTGTTATTCCCCTCCTCTGTACCCATTTTCACTGGGGTTTTCTTTGCCTCCCCAAAAATCTCACACTCCTCCCTAGTTGACTTCCTTTTCACCAACTCCTCTCTTTCCTCTCATTCCTCTACAAGTGAACTCATCCTCCTTGGGGATTTCAGTATAAGTTGGCTCTCCCCATCCTCCAAGTCTAGCTTTCATAGGACTGAGTCCCTTAATCTTTCCAGATAATTTTGGAACCCACTTGGCTCAATCCCCAATCCGCCAACCGTACCCATTTGGACTAGGTTCTAACCTCCCACCCCCACCGTATTGTTGCAGCAGGTATATTCCTGGATCCATTAAGTGACCACTGCATGATGTTCTGCATCAGAAAAATCTGGTGTCCCCCTCCCTCTTCTCCAAAATACATTTGGTCTTGGTCTCTCCAGTCACTAAACCTCGATGTTATCCTGAGTGACCTCGCTACAACAGTTTGGTCAGCCATCTTCTCTTCCTTTGATATTGACGTGGCCATTGCCCTGTTTCACTCCAAATTCTCCTCAGTCTGGGGCAAGCATGCCTTTTCAGGAAATCTGGAGTCAAAACCACATACCACCCCGGAATTACCTCCAGAAATATTGACCTGTGCATGTCCAGCAAGCCCACCTGGGCCTGCCTTAAATTATCCCACTTCTTTCCTGACCTCGTCTTTTACAGAGCTCTGAGGAACAACTGTACTAAGGCTGTCCAGGTTGTGAACTTTCACTGTTTCCAAGACCAACCTACAGAAAACTCTTAACACCCCAGCTAAATTCTGGAAGGAAATCCACTCCCTCTTCAATCACCCTGTCCAGTGTGCTCCCTCAGTCCTCGTGGTTAATGGTTTCCTGTGTCTGACTTTCCCTCTGTTGCTGCTCACTTCAGTGCATTCTTCGCTACCTGCACCCTGCCTTCTCCCCACCCCTGGCTTCTCTCCTTCCCCTCCTGTTCCCCCTTCCTTCCTTCCCTCGCCCATGGGTTTGCACTTCTCCCGTTACCCCAGAAAACCCTTCATGCCCCATCCTCCTTCAACCCGTCCAAGTCCAGTCCTGACAGACTGAACCCCAAGCTCCCTCATCTCTCAGTTTTTGCCACTGCATCTCCCTTTACTCATCTGCTTAACCTTTTCTTCTCCCTCTGTACTTTTTCCTCTGTCCTTGCAATTCCACTTCATAAAAGGGGTGACTCATCCTCCCCTGGCAATTTCCATCCCGTCTCCTTTCTCACCTCCATCTCAAAGCTGCAAGAGAAACCTGTCCATTCCAGACTCTCCGACTACCTCTCATCCTCCAACTTCCTCTCTCCCTTCCAGTTTGGTTTCCAGAAGCACCATTCCACAGTCTCCTTCCTGTTGCATGTCACTGATACCATCTTCTCCAGGATGGTTATGGGGCACATTACGGTTGCTGTTTTCAATGATCTGGCCAAGGACTTCAGTTTAGTGTCCCTATTAGTCAGTCGATCACTGTGATATAATAAAATCCCAACACTAAAGGGTATAAATATATTAGAAAATACCAGCCCCATAGAACTGAAAGGGGCGCGCTCACGCAGCCTTCGTTTTGTGACATCACAACATAGTGCAGCGTGGGCCGATGTGGGGGCATGTTTTTCTAACCGGGAAGTCGGTCTTTTTTTTGGCAGCATTACAATTTCCAAAATTACGAGGCATATAACTTTGTGAACTGATGGACTTTTTCTGCCAAGCGTCTGTAGCACGATTCCAGTCAGGTAAGGAATTGAATGGGCTGGGGGAACAGTAGCAACTCCGATAGTAGGAACCTGCTCTTTAACATACAACATCGCTTTACTTGTTACAGCTTGTGTTTGTATGAAGATTTACCTGTTTCCGTTTTATTTTAACCGCTGGCTTCAGTGCTACTCTTGGCTATTGTGATGTCATCAGTACTGTGAAAGCTGCTCTCTGATTTGTTCACAAGTCCATTGTGATGTACTCAGCTTTGATAAATTTCAGTTGTGAAATACACCAAAACATAAGATAGATATATTGCAAAGAGGATCCAAAACATCAGTTTTATTCTGTGCCATTTTTTCTCTAAATATTATATAACTGTAGGTTATTCTATGCGACTCATTTGATGGTAGAATATAGTTTTTATTTTTTTGATAATTATTAAAATAGGTTTTCTTGGCTGTCCCAGTTAATCTGGATAGCTTGTTTCAAATTACTTCATACACAAGGGAAGATTATAAATGAAGCAAAACCCAGGAAAACCCAGCTGTCCTGTGTGGAGGATAGTCTTAACTGCTCTGTACCCAGAATATCCAAACCCTTTGTTCCCCCTCATTTTCTGCCTGTCCCCCATCCTGATGTGAGGGTTGCTTGATATGGCTGCCCTTTATCCTCTGCCTCAGGAGGGCAGTCCATTGGTTGGGTTATTGTTGATGCTAATACTGTTTCATAGTTTGGCAGCAGGGAGTGTGCTGATGTCAGACTTCCTTTACCCTCCTTCTCCTGGAGCCCAACACCTCATCTCCATGACATGTTTAGGCCTCCACTGATCCCAGGGTGGGTCACACGAGTCCACATATGACTAGGTGTCTCTCGGGTGGAGTGCTGCTGTCATGCCACTTTACCAACCATAGTATTTCTGTTACATTTTCCCTAATGTGAAAGTCTCTCATTGATCTCTGACTCCAGGACCATACTGATTATTCTGTAGCCATCTCTACTGTGAAGGAGGACCTCTTTTAGTGCAATGGATGCACTGAATGTTTGCATAACAAGTCTAGAACCATGTGTGGGAGAATGTTTCTTATTTTCACAACTTATGTACTCAGGATGTCCCAAATAGGATACAGAGTCACACTGGCAGTGGAATCCTGCTTCTACTCCTTTGTTCAGCTGGGTTAGCTGAAGCACAGCCAGCATGCTGAAATTTAGTGTAGCATTTTCAGTTTTTTGTGTAATCACACTAAAATGGTAGAACATCATGGGTATGGAAATCCTTGTGTAAGTCAGACTGACAAGGCTTCACCCAAACAATCATTGCCTGTTAAAGGGGGTTGTATGACTGATCCAGATTAGGCTTGGAATGACAAAGTCCAGACACATGTTTTGTCCTCTTTGGGACTCCTTATTGTATTGCAGTCATAAGGGCTGTTCACACAGCCAATTCTTGTAATTGTGGGTGGTACACAGCAGCCAGATTGTTGCCGCTATGTATGTGTGAATGCAACCATTTTGCCATTTTCACATTGCTTTGCATTGTGACTACAATCCCTCTTTTCTTGGGATCACGTAGTGGTGTAGGCATTCCGTGTGGCCATCTGAACAGCTAGCACCACTCACAATGGTGCCAGCATGGATTCTTGTACAGTGCACATCAGAGAAAACAAACTGTGGTGCTCTGCTTACAGTTCAACAGACCTTTCATTTTAGAAAAAAAACAGGATTCAGTATAGCCTTGGCTCCAAGACTCTGGTAGAGGGGGAAATATCTGCTCCAAGAATTCCTTGTGAGTTTCTGTTCCCTGTGCACCAGATTGCATGGATGTGTTGTGTGTTGCAAGACAGCCGGAGTGAACTTTGTTGATTTTTGGACCAACTGTGTGGTGCCATAGACGGGATTTTGACAAGTTGAGTGGAGAGGGACAGAGCCGAGTTATAGAGGTGTTTTACACAACATTTTTAGTCTCCCCCTACCCCACAGACATTTGGCCAAAATGCCGGAAGATCAGTTGCACTGATGTAAGGGGTTTCTGTGTGAACAGGAACTGCATTGCTGCAGCTTGAATGGAGCAGCCTGCACCACAACACAACCACAAACACAGCAGGTCGTGCAAACGCGGCTATCTCAACCAGGCACGTTGTCCGACCCCAGTGCAGTGTCCATTTAGAGCACTCAGACTGGGCATACTAGAGAGGCAGTTTGCAGTAAAGCAGAATATGAAATCTGTAAAAAGGATGCTAGGAGAGAAGAAATATCCAAATTGTTTTTGGTTTTTTTTTTTTGCATCTCACCAGTGTGTACAGTTTGTAGAGATGCACAGAAACCACTGGTTGATTTCATCTCTCTCTCTCTCTCTTTAAATCCTTGTATGGTTAAAACTCATCAGTGCTGATTTAACCAGTCAGAACCCCCCCCACGCTGGCAAGCAGGGCTCACATCCATCCACGGCCTGCGTCCCCATCAGCAGGACCGCAGCCAGGACCATCATGGAGCCTGCCAGCTCCATTTTATGTTCTCTCCTCTTGTTGCAGACACACACACGTGCGTGGAGGCATGTGCACACCGCAGTCCCGCAACACCGTCCCTTTATGCCGCTGTCCACCCTGCACTGTCCCCAGGCCTCCACCTGGTGGAAATCATGAGGTGGGAGCGACAACATCCCTCCCCAGGAGAGGAGAGCTGCCTCGCGGTGTCTCAGTCCAGCTCCCACCCCCACCCCCAGCCGACCAGTCAGCACTTCTGTTGATGTCTTTAAGTCTGAAGATCGTTATAACCATACTGGATCTACAAATGAAGATTTGCAAAATTAGAATGTTCCCTTTTTTTCAGGGTAAGGGATTTAAAAAAAAAAAAATTAAAAACAGTTACTGCAAGATGGGCCACAGATGCTTCATAAGTAATATAGATTATTTTTGTTCAGATTTATTTTGTGCATTCCCAGAGGGTGGGTAAAATTAAAATCATACAAAACAGCATAGTATATGTCATCAAATACACAGTAGGAATAACATGACAGAGCAGGAATTATTTAAGGAATGAGGCATGATAAGAGTATGTACTACATCATACCAGGTCATAATGTCATACGCTTAATAGCATAACGACATTATAGCTAACCCGAAACAGCGCTGCCTGTGACAGTAAATGGTGCAATACCACGTATACTGCTGTACATGGTATTGTCACCATTCACACAATTCCAGGCAGAGGATGAGACCTCTGCTGGGAGTGGGTTCTGCTGAGCAGCTGCCGTGGCCCACTGGACAGAGCCACAGCAGCAGGAACCCAAGCGTTGCATCTGGGACTGGGTTTGATTTCCGGTCCCAGACATTTTATTTTTGTCCCACATTGTGTGCTCCCTGAGGTAACCCCCCCCCCGAGTTGAAAATCCTTAGTGGAGGTGGTTCGTGGGGTGCTGTCCTCTGTAACAGAGGGTGTGGGGGTTAGAGCCCCCACAGAAAAAAGACTTATGCTGCATGGCAGAAATTGCGCTGTATTAGCAGCGTGATTTTGCCATGCGGGTATAATGTCTTGCGACATTATGACCCCGAGCCGTACTGTATTATAGTAACATGCTGAATCGTGAGCTTACTGCCTGAGATGAGGTCATGGGCTTTGAACCACCACAAAGAATTTTACGAGTTATAATACCTACTGTGGAATTTTTTGTTGTTGTTGTTTGTTAGTATATTTTTTTTTGTCCCATCATCGATGCTGCCCACTTGTGCCAAACCACCTCCTCACCCCACCTCACCCACCACACTTCTGAGTTCCTTACCTGGTTACCCATGGAGCCCAAAGAGGGCACTTCCTCACCAGTGGGTATTTCTTCCATGCTGGATTGCTTTGGGATCATCATCAGCCATGACCTGCTTGGCCCACCTAATGTGCGGGTTGGGGGGATTCAGGTGGGCAGTCAGGAGCGGTGGGGATTTTTCCCAATTTCATTTCTCTCCACCCTCAGGATGCTGCCAGTTAGGGCCACATGACATGCATGTAAACACTGTTGTGTGTACACAGCGGAGCCAGACTGCATCCCCCCTCCCAGTAACCTCTCCAGCTGCACTACCACCCTTTGTCACCTAGGTGATGGTGTTTCCATGGACAGTGCTGTCCTCCTTTGATAGAGTAGGAGAGCACCCTGCAGGATGCTCAGTCCCTCGCCCCTCAGCTGGTCTTCAGTGTCCTGGGCTCATTCCTGAACCTGGGCTGCTGTAGTTGCAAGCAGTAGCCTCACCCTGCACTAACTTCCCAGCCCAGTGTCTTTTTTTTCTTTCTTTTTTTGAATCACAGTGTCTTAAGAGCAGCTTCTGTAAGTGCATAGATGTTGCATGTGTGGCATTCTGCCATTATGTGTCTTGCATTTAAGAGCCAGAGCTTACTCCCAGAAATGATGAGTTAAGTATCACTGCTTCCTTCAGAGCTTGTATCAAGAAGTGATGACTATTACTGCTTGCCAAAGCTAAGCTGATGCCAAATTTGCATTTGTTGCATATGCCGAAATGCAGCGTTTGGTACATTGGTATAGCAGGTCCAGGGGAACTCTGTTTACCTATGCCATTTTGGCACTATGTCATCATGACGCGGCTCTTTTATACAGAGAACACAATGAGCATGTCCACATTGTTGGCAAGCCACATGGCCTGCAGCAGCCAATCACTGATGCTGCAGATCAAGAACATCTTGTGCTGCACACATCTCAGATTCATTTCCAGCTCTGTCTCACAGGCAAAAGATCTGTGGCAGGAAGGGAGCACCTTTTATGTGAAAAAGAGCAACTTTTGATCTGACCACTTTCAAAACTCATTACAAAATGGTGCATTATCATTCTGGTTAACTACTTTTCACCACAGTCAGCTGTAGTTTCTGGTAGGTGGACTAGTGAAATAATGCTGTGGAGGAGAGATATACAGTGTGCAATAAGCTTGCACTGGCAACAGCAGGTTCTGCACCAGCAGGCAGTGTGAATTCAACAGACTGGGAAAAGGTGCAGAGCGCATTTTTGAAAGATTTATTTGACAAATATTTTTTACTGAGTGTTGGTTGAATAGAGTGTACAGAAATTCACATATATGCTTTTTTTAAATTTAATTCCCTGCAGCAGAAGCAGGGCAGATTGAATTTAACAGACTGGGAAAGGTGCGGGGAGGGGCGGATTTGGAAGAATTTGTTTGACAAATATTTTTTACAGACTTCTGGAGGTGCAGCAGGGCACAGAAATCCATCTTTTCTGTTTTTGTGTGTGTCTGTCTGTCTGCAAACCAGTCAGTGAGTTAAAAGGGCTTCTGAGCAAAGTCTCTTATGGTATAAGAGTCTCCAAACCTGAGGTTTGGTCGAGAGGATCGTGAAGCTGAGCACTTCTGTCTGCCCAAACCTCTGGAGAGGGTGTCTCAGAGGCCTGATTATCTTATTATAAATCCCTTGAGTTTTGCTCAAGTGATTTATGAAAAGTTTAGAGTCTTTTTTTATTTATTTATTTCACTGTGCTTTCCTCACCCTGGCGCTGAAGTGAAGCACTTCCTCTTAACACTCCTGCACAACAGCACGTTGCACACAGGATTAGAGGTACAGTGACTCTGTGCACTGATTGCCTGAAATCCCTTTAGTGATTTATAATATTGAGTGCCGGCAGTGGAACTCACAGAAATCCATGTTTATTCATGTTTTTATTTCCCCCCTACAGTAGGAATATGGAAGATTAAATGTAGCAGGCTGGGAAAGGTGTGTGTGGGGGGGGGGAGTTTTAAGGGATATGTTTGACAATTTTTTGTTTGACTATTACTGTTGCAGCAGGCCTCAAAAACCATTTTTCTTTTATTTTTTTGCCTCATTGTTTGAGCCTTTCAGCCAGTAAGTGAGTGGAAAATAAACTGCTGTGTTGTGAGACATAAGGTTACAAGATGTCTCAGTCTAGTAGTGAGATCTGTGAGTGGTGGTGGTGGGGGAGCCTGGTGGTGTTGCTCTTCCCTGTCACCCCATGAGGGGCACATCTTGTTGGCTTGTCCGGGCAGCTGTTGTAAGCCATCACTGTTAGCATCTGGTTGTGGCTGCATCTTGTCATCATCTGTCGTGTGTGTGTGTGTGTGTGTGTGTGTGTGTGTGTGTTTGTGTTTTGTCAATGCATGTAGAAAATGTGAAGAGGAGGAGGAATGGAGGAGGCACATATTCCACCATGTCAGTACCACCAAGTACAAGTTCTGCAAGCGGTGTTGGTTCAGATTAGCACTGGTCATAATGGGACTGGGAGTCCTGGTCATAGGGCTGCGAGGACAAGGGCTCTGGGTGCATGATAGTATGGCCAAAGAAAAAAAACATGCTTCATTAGTCCCTAGAAATCTACTGGTTCCATTTCTACTGCAGTGCAGGAACACCCAGTCATCCATTGCCTTTGGTGACTAAATCACCCTGAGCAATCTAAAAGCACACCAGGTTTTTCATCTTTCAAGTGCTTCCAGTTCCCCTACTTGGTTGGGATAGAAGTGATCCATCCAAAAATGTAAATTCTTGTGCCTGACAAAAAAAAATAATCTTGCATGCATTGCCCTTTTTGTCAGTGCCTCCCCTCAAACACAGTTATCTCTAGTTGCCTCTGAAAACCACATGAGTGAATGGAGTCAAGCAACAAACCCACATATTCAGTTTCACGAGTCATGTTTTCATGGCACATAAATGAAAATTAAAAATAGTAATCATTATACTAATAATGAATGCAAAATAATAAAAATTATCTCATTATCTGATCAGAGGCACAACCCTACCTAGATGATCATATTTTATATCATATCATATCATATACAATTTAATTATTCATATATCATGTCAGATTACATTGTGGATCATATATAATGTGAGATATTATCTGCTCCTATATCTGATCATGCACTATTTTATTATTATCTATCATATCAGATTACATAGTGTATCGCATATTATATGAGATTATATTATCTGCTCCTATATTATATCAGATTATGTAAGCATTGTGTATTACATCAGGTTATAGTAGCTGCTCATGCATCATGGCTGCTGCCCAGCCCAGCATATTCTGAAGGCACATCATTCCACAGTGGCTGAAAGAAATCTGCTCACATTCATTTTGTGCCCAGTTCCTCCCCGGAAGTAGCCCTTGCTTTCACCACCACTAGCAGGCCACTGTACCAAAAAAAAGGATTTTCTGCTGTGTGGGAGCGTTTTACAGATGAGACCTTGAATCTCTCATCATATAAATAAAGTCTGATTCAGAATAATAATAAATTATACTTACATTAACACAAAAATCATAGAAGGACTCTGGCTTTAGAAAACAACACATCCTCTTTACCATCATCCTCCTCCGCCAATCATAAATCACATTTTCCTCATCATGCGTCACTGCAGCATGCAGGTGACACGATCTTCTTCCCTACCTGCACGCTGCATGGCAGATGGTACAGTATGATTTACCAGTACCACCACAGCCATCTGTGTGCTGTGGGTATTGACAGTTGCCTGTCTGCCTTGAGGTTCTATAGACAGTATATTATCATTTTCACAACTCATAACATATTCATTTAGAAATCATGTTTCTTGTCATCATTCTCTTAATACCTCCATCATGTATCATGTTTTCCTCATCATGCGTTACTGCAGTATGTGGGTGAGGGTAACGCAATCTTCTTCTCTGCCTGAATTCTGCATAGTAAATGGTACAGTTGTCTGTTTTGGGTGTAGGAAGTAGTCCATTGGCATGATTTACTTACTACGTACTGAGCTTTAAACTTGTAACAGGTGGCGTGGGGACCTAACTCAGTATATTAACCTTGGGGGTGAGTAGATTAAGAAAACCCTGTTAATCAGGTGTGTGATTGGGGGAGGCACTGCCAGTGGGATACCAGTAAGTAGGAAGAATAGTTAAAAGGAGTAACACCCAGTGTGTTCCATCATGCTCGTGTCACATCACGTTAGTGAGAAGGCACAGGAGTGGAACATCTGTCTTAAGGCATCTGTAGACAACCACGGATAGTAGGAGACTCTGTAGGAGGGACACCAGATCAAGTTAGAAGCAAACACATTAGTGATTACAGTATACTGGAATAGCCAGCAACAGGGAAGGTAGCTACAGGTTGATAAGGTAAGGATGAGGTACATACAGGTAGGAGCATTAAAAAATGGAAAAAAGAGGCACCCTATCTGGGGTAGGGTAACAAATAAGTTACAAGCAAGTGAATGGGTAGGGTAAGAAATAAAGGTCAGGCAGGTGGTGTGGTCGCAGATTCTCATTACTGTATATACTTTACCTTAAATTCTATATATTCAATAACCACACCCAATGGTTATTCCAATAAACTCAGTTTATTGTCTGCACATACATATGTATGGGAGCCTCAGTTAAAAGACCGAGAGCTCCTCGAACTAAGTTTTACACAGTATTTTATAGCACTTCTTATCTTGAAAACACACTAACATTTCAGTATAAATCAATCATAGTTTTTAGCAATGTAACAGAAAAATAGTTGGACATACATTTGGTACTTTTCCACTGGCTTACTTCATTACTGCCTGATACATATGCCTGGGTCGAGCTGACCTAATAGAAACAATAAGTTTCACTCACTCCATGGTACCGTACAGCTTGGTTTCAATGCAACTACATGTTCTTATCTCTGCTTCTTGCCCAACCCTGCCCAAGCTTGCTATTCAGGCTGGTACCATCAGTTCTGTTCAGCTTTATTTAAACTGCTATTTTTCACAACTTTAAGGAACTGGTTTTAGCCAGCACGAGCTATTACTTTCTGCTTGCCTTGCAATTCTTATAAACTTATAATGACCCTTAGCCTCTACTCAGACCTGGCTATATTCAACTACACTAGCAGCTTCTACATTCATTATAATATATTGTAACACACTTTACTTTATATGTATTTATGAATCCACTTTATATGTATGCATAAAAGAAAGATATATATATAAAGAAATTCCTCCACACTCCCCCCTTTTGAGGCTCCGCATCAACTAACCACCCCCCTTTTTATTTATATGATTTAAAACTGGTTCCCAGCATACAGATAGTTAAGGCATGGAGTTACAGATGGAACACAATGGTGAGTTTGTAAAACATAATACAGAATTGAGGGATGTCAACACCACAATTGAAATATGTGAAAAATGCTAACATGTGACACCACATATAACACAATATAACATAACAATTTTGTTGATGAAAAGAGTTCATGGAATTCACTTGAGAGTGAATAAGGTAGATGCTACCTTGTGTTGATGTGTGGCACACCTTGGAGCTTGATTGAAGAATCTATTGATAATGTCTCTTGACAGATAAGTCCCTTATAAAACATAACAGTCCATAAAGTTAACAGTCCATAAAGTTCATATAAGTATCCACAGGTTGATGTAGTTACAGTACAGATGAAATGTCATTTGCAGAATGGTGGTAACCCCACAAGGCATATGGGGCAATGCAGACAGTAATTTAAAAACAAAACACCAGCATAGTAGAAAAGTCAGTGTTCATTTTGCTGGCTGGCTGATTAGTAGACAGGCCAGGGTGCATTAAGTCCTTTAATGGAGTAGTCACACACACACTGGCATGGCATTTGTTTTATCGAAGTGATTACACCCCAGCATAAAGATTAACAGTCCATAAAAGGTAACAATTGACAATAAACCATTAAGAGCACAGTCCATAACAGAGCAATAGGGTTGTAGAAAGTACCAGCCATGTTTGGAACAAGCAGCAGCGAAGAAAATGGATGTATTGCTTGAAGGTCAATTGAAGCAGAATCTTCGCTGGAGTTGGGGAGTGCCCCTTCCCCAGACTTAACTTCATAGTAAGCAGAAACAATAAGCTTGATTGCAGAGTCTGAACTGACTGGACCTTTTTCAGTTGATTTAAAGTTCTACAAATAGGTGTAATTTCGCTGAAAACATTACACTTGCAGAGGTTACTGCTGTTGAACGTGGAGATCTTGTGTGTGCCACACTCGTAAAACCTGCAAACTTGCAAAGTGTGTTAGACACTGAGTTAAAAAACACATAAATAACAATCTTTAAATCATTTACTTTGTTTTGTAAAGAGTGGTGTGACAGAGCTAAATTCTGGCAATTAGAAAAATAAAAATAAAAATGGGACATTAACCGCACACCTGGGGTGCAGGCCGAGGTTCAATTATACCATTTGACCATCTGTAAATCATGACAATGTTATGGTTACCTCCTGCTTTTAAATCACAGCAGTTATGACAGTGATGAACATTATTTCCCTGTCTGTTGCAAGCAGGCCTGACGGAGACCTGAGTTATAAAATTCTGTAATGTTACAATACATAGATACATAGATACATAGACAGTGTCAGCAGATAAGGGCCTATGGCCCACCCAGTCTGCCCTCATTTGAGCTTGTGTTCAGTTTGTTTTCCAGAAGTCTCGTTTTCCTCACCTGACCTCTAGAATTCCTTTTATGTTCATCCCATGCATTCTTAAATTCCGTGATTGTTTCAGCCCCACCACTTCCTCTCTGGCAGGGTGTTCCACTTGTCCACCACCTGTTCTGTGAAGAAATTCTTTCTCATGTTTCCTCTGAATCGTCCTCCCTCCAACTTCATCCCATGCCTCTAGTCCTGGAACATCTTTTTCGTTTAAAATAGTGTTTTCCTGCACTCTGTTTCTCCCTGTAAGATACTTGTATGTCTCTTATCATATCCTCTCTCCCTCCTCTCCTCCAGGGAGTGCATATTTAGTTCCTTCAACTTGTCTTCATAGGACTTGTGATGCAATCCATTTCTGCAACCATTCTGACCCTTGTACTCTCTTCAGACCCATTACCCCTCTTCCTCAGTAAAGACTGAGCAGAAATACCTGTTCAATATGTCAGCTTTACTGTTGTCATCCTCCACGCGACTCCCATCCTCCCCCTTCAGTCTCACTATCCTTCCCCTTTGTCTTTCTTTTTTTTTACTTATGTACCTGTAAAAGGTTTTGTCCCCTTTAACCACTGATTTTGCAATGTGTTCTTCTGTCTGAGTTTTGGCTTCCCTTACTGACTTTACTGCCTCCCTTTGTTTCTCCTGGTACTTCTCCCTATCCCCTTCTGCCTGTATCTTTTTGTATTGCCTGAATGCTATCTTTTTGGCTTTCACTTTCTTTGCTACCTCTTTGGAAAACCATAATGGTCTCCTCTTCCTTTTCTCTTGCTAACCTGCTTAATGCAGTTACACGCTCAAATATATTGTTCATAACAATGCCTTTTACACAATGCAATTAGTGGACAATACTTATGTTGTTGGCTTCATGCTAATTTAATAACAGTGCCTATTGCACCTGTGACACGTGAAAAGGTCTACCTTTTTACCCTGTATAGTGACATACTTTAAAGTACTGAGTGAGATAAGGCTTGAAGCATAGGTTTGAGTACAATTTAAATTGTGCATATTATAATTGTTAAAATTGAAAATGACAAAACCTGCATAGAGTGCACTTATTTTTTAGGGTACCTGTGAGTAATAAGACAAACGAGCATTAATTTTACTTTTTGTTTTGCTTTGGAACATATTGTAGGGTGGGTCAGCAATGCTGGTCCCAGTATTTAGGTTTGGTTATGAGCATTAAAAACATTATACATGTGGAGCACTTTTTTGAACACACACATGATACAGTGTAGCAAGATGTATATCAAAACATTATAACATAAACATGAAACATAAGCATGTTTGTAATAGAACAATTTCAGTATTGAGCATAATGCATAATGCATAAAATACATTTTAAACAACACATATAGACTGTAAACTTAGCTTAGAATCCAGAAATGTTAGAGTACTGTGAATTTACTGGTTGAAAAAATGCATTCATTGCTGTAAGGCAATGACAAAGTTGCTTTGCATTTGTTTTAACAGGATAAGAATGCTGAAAAGACAATCAAAAGAATGAATATGTGTGGACATACATACACAACTCTACTCTCAGCGTAACTGATTATTTGCTGAGGGCAGAAACCCTTTGTACCAATAATAGGTGTGTGAGATTTAACTGTTTGCACTAGAAAAAACAGAAGGGCTTGGGCTGGTTATGCTGTTAAAATACCTTGGGTCTTTTTAAAACCTGTAAATAAGAAACAATTATTGGCAAATACATATTTTCCTTATTTACCCTCTAGGGAACAGTGATGTACCTTGCAACCTTTGTGGGTATTACACTGGAAGGGATAGAGGAAGGGTAGCTTACCCCTCCCCAAGCTCCTACTGGTGGAAGAGACAGCTCAAGTGAAAGAGACAGCTCAATACTGTAAGCAATAAAAAGGTTAGCTGTGGATGGTGACATGATCCCCACCTACTACACTTTAAATTATAACAAGATAATATTACAATTAGTTTAGTAAGTTTCATACCTTACTATAAAAGATGGGGAACTTCTTTTCTCTAGAAGAAAGAGAAGAAACACAGACAAACAACAAAAACAAACACACACCAGTTTAAAAATAAAACAAGATTATTTCCGTAGGATAAAAGAAGCCAAGCGTCCCTGGGTTCCCTTATCCTAAGCATGACTAAATGTCAGCTGAGTTTATAAAAAATCCAGATTGATGGTAATACCATACGTACGTATCTCTGAGAATACATTTCAAAAAGACAAAAAAATGATTACACCATGGTCACACATAAAAACAAAAACCATTGTTTTTTAACTGTAGATGGTAGACTCTCAAAACAGCTGTAATAGTCCTTTTTCAAAAGCTGCATTTATATATATATATATATATATATATATATATATATATATATATAATAAAAATATGGAGATGATAAATAATTCTCCCTTCCAGCTGGAGTATTGCCTGTGTTGGCTGCAAGTCAGAAGCCATGAGAGGAGAAGAAAAGTTTGTTCCTCTTCACTTAGAATACTAGTTTTGCAACAAAAAGTCAAATTACATGGTTCACTCTTGGTGTGCTTTCATGAAAACATACATTTTGTGTGAAAAGTTGTGCTTTAGGTATGGAATACACATCAAGTTTGAACTGGTAGTAACATAAAATGTTGAAACACAAGAAGGTCAAATAACGTGCAAAAGGTCACAGTGTGCATGCAAGGGTCGTTCAAACCCAGTTATTTATTTTTTTTTTTAGTGTCCTTGAACACTACTGATATTAAATATCTTTACAATAAAACTGCTGGCCAAGACAGTACACACATACACATACACAAAAAGAAATACTTAACACAAAATAAGACTGACATTGTTTCACACCAATTTGCTGAGGTAATGCCCATAGTTTCATTAGAAAACTGTACGTGTTTTAGATATATGTGCTGCTTCCTGCCTGTCTTGTAACACTGACAATTTTTAAACCAACACATTTATACATATCGCCATGCCAAATCTTTCCAGAACAAAACACTTTTTAAACACATTCTAATAACTCCTTTTAACACCTTTAAAACACAACACAACGTACCATCTGTAAATGAACACATCTTGTATAACATGGTTACACCTTTTGGCGCATAGCCAAAATATGGCACTTTGCCATTTTGCAAAAAGCTTCTGGTTTTAACTAGAAGTATGATAAAGCCATTTATAGCTGTTAACACATTACATTTTCACCTAGCAGTGGCTTGGCACGTTGCTTGCAAACTGCAAATTTTTTTGCACATTGCAATCTATGACGTCATATCTCTTCACCTTCAACACTACCCTTCATCCAACAACTACATACAAAAGTTCTTCACTGACCCTATCTAGGCAGCACAAATGTTCCATTAAAAATAAAGCCAATTAAAACAGTCAGCTATGAGGCAAAGAAGCTTCTTTTTTCTTTTTTTTCCTGTAACATTTTGTGCACTGAAGGCAGTCAATCCTATCTCGCAACCTTGACAACAGAACATAATTACAGAACACAGATATAATCTAGAAAATATACACGAGAAAGACAGAGCATTACCTTGTTTAGTAAATGTATTACAGAAATAAAACAGACAGACATAAAACAACTTTGAATAAAAAATTCAGACTTACCCGGTGCCAAGGTATTTTTCTTCTTCTTTCCATACACAAGTCTGAGTAAGAAAACTGACTGCAGGACCTTCATGATAATTTCCAAACACTGCAGCAATTAACCCTTTCAAATGTTTTGTTTTGGCCATTTTAGTAACCTGCCAAACCAAGTCTTTTTCCAGAGCTCTGGTTTGCAGTTTAAAAACACAACAAAAAAATCTCTAACAGTACTAGGTTGAGATCCATCTGGTAGAGGTCCCCAGTATTTCCCATTGTAGTCCCTAAAAGGCGCCTTGACCAAACTCGGAGTGCCCAACACTCCTATATTTCTTACGATGCCCCTGACGCCGAAAGTGCCCTTAGCACCCTCTTTACTTTTACGGCCCCTGACGCCGAAAGTGCCCTTTAGCACCTCCGAGTGCCCCTTAGCACTCTTACTTTTACGGGCGCCCCTGACGCCTGTGCCCCTTAGCACCTTGGTGCCACCCTGCACCTAGAAACAGTAACTGATGACTGTCACGCTCCCAAGGCCACACGATGGTGGGACTTAAACCTCCAGGGCCACCTTCCCTGAGGCTGGGATTGTCAGTCCGATCACAGTGTGACACGGAGAAGTGAAGCCATCCTGCCGACTACGCCAAAAACTGTGGTCGCAGATTCTCATTACTGTATATACTTTACCTTAAATTTATATATTCAATAACTACACCTAATGGTTATTCCAATAAACTCAGTTTATTGTCTGCACATAATATGTATGGGAGCCTCAGTTAAAAGACAGAGAGCTCCTCTAACTAAGTTTTACACAGTATTTTATAGCACTCTTATCTTGAAAACACACTAACATTTCGTATAAATCAATCATAGTTTTTAGCAATGTAACAGAAAAATAGTTGGACATACATTTGGTACTTTTCCACTGGCTTACTTCATTACTGCCTGATGCATATGCCTGGGTCGAGCTGACCTAATAGAAACAATAAGTTTCACTCACTCCATGGTACCGTACAGCTTGGTTTCAATGCAACTACATGTTCTTATCTCTGCTTCTTGCCCAACCCTGCCCAAGCTTGCTATTCAGGCTGGTACCATCAGTTCTGTTCAGCTTTATTTAAACTGCTATTTTTCACAACTTTAAGGAACTGGTTTTAGCCAGCACGAGCTATTACTTTCTGCTTGCCTTGCAATTCTTATAAACTTATAATGACCCTTAGCCTCTACTCAGACCTGGCTATATTCAACTACACTAGCAGCTTCTACATTCATTATAATATATTGTAACACACTTTACTTTATATGTATTCATGAATCCACTTTATATGTATGCATAAAAGAAAGATATATATATATATATATATATATATATATAAAAGAATTCCTCCACAGTGGGTAAGGGTAGTTAGGAACAAGTAGGTATGTAAGAAAAAGGAAAACAAGAGACATCCCTGTCTAGGGTAGGATGACAAATTAGTCTTAGATAGGTGAAAGGGAGAGGTAGGAATACAACATGAGTAGAAAGGAGGCAGTAAGACACAGCGAAGTTTAAAAATGCAAATAGTAAAGGAAGAAAGGAAAGATCATAGGAGTGATGCAGTAGTGGCCCAGGTTCAGGAATAGATTCAGGTGGCTGGAGGGTCGGACGGGGGGGGGGGTGGATTGAGCAGCAATTGCACGCTCTCCATCTCCGGGGAGGGGAAAGTCTGCCTTCTGAGCCCCCCGGTACAGTGCCCCTGGGTGACCAGGAGGGCTGCTTGCTGGGACTGGTGGCTGAGGCTGGGAGGTGGGCAGATGCTTGGTGTGCATGCGCCATGGTGTCATTGCACGTCATCCCTCCCCAGCCTGGAACTGTAACAAGAAAAAATCTCAGCCGTGGTCCCCGGGCCACTGCTGCATGGCTGCCTGATGACTGGATGTGTGTGTGGGGAGGGGTGTAGCTGGCCGCCCCCTTTCCCTGCCCAGAGGGTAAACCACGGTTGTGTGGGGGCAGGCTGCAGCAGGGTTGGCTGGAGGATTGGGGCCAGAGACATGGGGACAAAAAGCATAAATTAAAGAAAAAGGAGTGGCGCAGTGCAGTAGCTGTGGGGCTGCAGTCTTTTGGAATACATTCTGGATACTGAGGTGCTGTCCCATTTGTACTTGCCTCCTTGGGTTGAATGCAGTGGTTACTAGACTTTGGGCTGAGCTGGCAAGGTTGCAGAGGACCTTCTGCCCCACCCAGGGGCCACCAAGTCTGCCACTGCTCCCCCAGATGATGGCTAGGCAGAGGCAAAGTGGTTGGACATTAGTGGGCTTCAGGAAAGTGGGAAAGGTGGGCAGGTTACACACTCCTCAGTCTGTACCACTGCAGAATTCCTTCACTATACTGGCGGAAAGGATCAGCTGAAAGGAGGTACATGAAGCAGTGGAAAGGGAGGAAGCGGGGGTCCTCAGCAGGGTGGGCCCAAAGGAGGGAGGAAAAGGCCCCCAACTAAGGAGGAAGCAGCTAGTGGTGTGGGACTCTTTTGTTTGGCAGATAGACTTGGGAGCAGGGGGGAAGGTAGAGGGAGGTGAAGTGCCTGAGAGGTATATCGGCATGGAGGGATGGAGAGTGTATCCAGAAGATTGCTAGGGCAGCAGGAGATGGGGTAGGGGTGCTAGATGTTACTGTCCAACCTAGGGACAAATGACCTGGCAAGGGACTGGGTAAATGTAGTGCAGAGAAATTTCAGGGAGCTGGGGAGGGGCCTCAAGTAGGTGGCACACACAGTGGCTTTTACCAAGGTATTACATGTGTATGGCCGGGGAGAGGAAACAGCACTCCACACCAGGGAATTTAACAGTTTGTTAAAGGCATGGTGCATGGAGGAGGACTTTAGCTACACTGGGGACTGGGGGTCAACCTGGGAGGACATAGACCTCTATAGGGGATATGGCCTGCATCCATCCAGGAAGGGGACCACAGTCCTTAGCAGTAGGTTAAAATGCTGTTTGGATGAGCATTTAAACTAGCTGGGAGAGGTTGTAAAACCAAGGAAGGCAACAGCTGCCCCCTTCCCCAGAGGACAAGGGGTATAAATGAGGAAAACAAGAATAAAGGAGTAAAGGAGTCAGGTAATGGAGAAGGTAAGAAAGGAAGGGGTGTGTCAAGGGGAGCTTTTAAGAACAGCAAAGTCAAGAAAGCAAGGTGGAAGATAGTAAGGTATGAAAAGCCATGTGTGACAGTGCAAGAAGTCTGGGAAATAAAATTCCACACCTGGAAGCCATCATGGCACATGCTAGCCTGGATTTGATGGTCATAATGAAGTCATGGTGCACTAACAGCCATGACTGGGACATGGCCTTACTGGGCTGCTCTTTGCTCAGAAGAGACAGGCAGGGAGGAGGGGTTGCACTATATATAAGGGAGTGCGTCAAGGCCACTGAGGTACAGGGGCACCTGGAGGAAAAGGAAGGGGTGGAGGTGTGTGGGTCATCCTGGAGACAGGCTCTGGGGTGGCTTACTATACGGGAGTGGTATACAGACCTCCAGCACATGGAGGAGAGTTGGATAAGGCACTAGGGGAATCCATGATCAGGATAGCAAGTAAGGGGGAGCTGCTGCTAGTTGGTGACTTCAGTGTGCTAGAGGTGGAGTAGAGCCTTCCAGCTGCAGTCTCAGCAAGGAGCATGGTCATCCTAGACTCCCCACAGTGGGCTTTTCTCAGGCAGCTAGTCAGAGAACCCACTAGGGATGGGGCAGTACTGGACAATGTGCTTTTAAACAGGGGCAGTATTCCAGATGTCACAGTGGGCAGTCCCATATGTACCAGTGATGACCATACAGTGTGGTTTAACATTAAGGTGGAAATAAAGACTAACCACATGAGGATGGTGTCCTAGACTGTAGGAGGGCTTATTTTAAAGAAATGGTAGACTGCCTCAGAAACTGACTCTTGCGGAGTATTGCCAGGCAGGGGTGGAGGCACAGTGGGGAAAAATAAGGGAGGGCATAATTAAGGCAACCAGCCTCTGCGTGAGTGAAGTGAGATAAAGTGGGAGTAAAGAGACCGTTATGGTTCTGTAGGGAAGTGGCCAAGGTAGTAAAAGAAAGAAGTGTGACATTCAGGAGGTATAAGTAAATGCAGAGGAAGGAGGATAGAGTGGTTACCAAGTAGAACAGAGGGAATCGAGAAAGGTGGTGAGTGGAGCAAAGGCACAGACAGAGGCAAGGATAGCCGAAGAGGTAGCTAAAGGTGATAAGACTTTCTTCGAGTATGTAAGTGAGAAGAGGAAAACAAGATGAGGGATAGTGAGGATAAGGAGGGCAGCAGGGGGCGAGTGCGCAGAAGCGGACCAAGAAAAAGCTGCCACACTGAACAGGTACTTCTGCTCAGTCTTCACAGTGGAGGGATGGGTGGGCCACAAGGGAGCAGCGGTGGGAGGGGGGGCAACACAAGTCCATTTTCAGAGGAAAGAGCCCTGAAAGAACTTACAGCTCTGAAGGTGGACAAGGATATGGGCATGGATGGGATACAGCCAGAGTTCTAAAGGAACTCAGGGAGGTGCTTGCTGCCCCACTGATGGCCTTATTCAACAGTTCACTGGAAACAGGTGTGGTTTCAGAGGACTGAAGGAGAACAGACATGGTCCCTGTACATAAGGAAGTGGTCGAGAAGTTAAGGCCGAAAAGGTGGGCATTCAGAAGTACAAGGAATCACAGGGGCAGAAAGAGTAGGAAAGTTAATGGGATCGGATGGGAGACATCCTAGAGTATTAAGAGGACTCAAGGAGGTGCTGGCAGCACCACAGACAGACCTGTTAAACAGATTGCTGGAAACAGGTGTGGTACCAAAGGACTAGAGGAGGGCAAATGTAGTCCCTCTTCACAAAAGTAGGAATAGGGAGGAAGCAGGCAATTACAGGCCAGTCAATCTGACCTCGATGACTGGGAAACTAGTGGAATCACTACTAAAAGAAATGTTTGTGATCTATCTTGAATCCAGTGGATCACAGGATCTGAGGCAGCATGGATTCACAGCAGAAAGGTCTTGTCAAACTAATCTAATAGATTTCTTTGACTGGATGACTCAGGAAGTTGATCAGTGAGGGGTAGTGGAAGTGGCCTACCTAGATTTCAGCAGGGCCTTTGACACCATCCCACATAGGAGGCTGGTAAACAAACTGGCCTGGGCCTGGGTCCCAGGGTGGTAAACTGTGTCAGAAATTGGCTGAGCGAGAGGACACAAAGGGTGGTGGTTAGCGGTATCCAATCCGAAGAAGGGGTGACCAGTGGGATCCCACAGGGATCAGTTCTGGGACCAGTCCTCTGTAATGTCTTCATAAGTGACATTGCAGAAGGGTTGAAAAGGAAGGTATGTCTCTTTGCAGATGACACGAAGATCTGCAATAGGGTGGACACTCCAGGATGAGTGGAGAAAATGAGAAGGGACCTAAGCAGGCTTGAGGATTGGTCAAGGATGTGGCAGCTAAGATTCAATGCAAGAAAGTGCAAGATCATGCACTAGAGACATAGAAATGTAGGGGAGGAGTACATGTTGTGGAGCGGGAGGTACTGACAGCCACCAAACAGGAAAGGGATCTGGGAATAATCATATCTGATGACTTAAAGGTTACCAAACAATGTGGGAAGGCTGTGAGAAGAGCAAGTGGAATGCTGGGGTGTATAGGGAGAGGTGTCTCCAGCAGAAGAAAGGAGATGGTGATGCCACTATACAGAACGTTGGTGAGGTCGCACCTCGAATATTGTGTCCCGTTCTGGAGGCCACATCTTTGGAAGGACATAGACAGAGTAGAAGCCGTTCAGAGAAGGGCAACGAAAATGGTGCAGGGGCTGCACCAGAAGTTATATGAGGAGAGACTGGCGGACCTCAGTGTTTACTCTCTGGAAGAAAGGAGGGAGAGGGGAGACATGATAGAGACTTTCAGACACCTCAAGGGTATAAATAAGGTGCAAGAGGGTAGCATCTTTCAGAAAAAAGATGTTCAAGAATTAGAGAACTATGAGAATGGGGGGGTAGACTCCAGGATAAAGTGAGGAAGTATTTTTACACAGAAAGCGTGGTGGATGCATGGAACAGCCTACCAATGAATGTTGTAGCAGCAAAAACGATAGGGGAATTAAAAAATGCACGGGATAGACATAAGGGAACCCTAGCGATAGGAAAGAGGGGGTAAGCCACAGATCACCTAGGGAAGGTATGCCTTTTTGCTGATGATACCAAAATCTGTAATAGGGCGGACACTCAGGAGGGGGTGGAGAGAATGCACAGGGATCTTTGAAAAGTCGAGGACTGGTAAAGATCCTAATAGTAGGGGTGCAGTTCCAAAATCTGCAGGATTATGCACCAAGGGCATAAGAACCCAGGAGCTGAATATGGGGGGGGGGGGATACTGACAATAACTAAGCAGGTAAGGGACCTTGGGGGGTTGTCATAACTCATGAGCTCAGAGTGGCAGGGCAGTGTGACAAAACAGTGGCTAAGGCTAGTGGAATGCTGGGTGCATAGGGAGGGGAATCTCCAGCAAGAGGGGAGAGGTGGTGGTACAGCCACTGTATTGCTCATTGGTGAGATCCCACCTAGCGCATGGTGTCCATTTCTGGAGGCTGCACCTCAGAAAGGCTATAGACATGGTGGAGGCAGTCCAGAGGAGGGCAACTAAAATGGTGCAATAGTTGCTCCAGAAGCCCTACAAGGACAGAGGAGTCTCAGCATGTATACCCTGGAAGAGAGAAGAATGAGAGGGGGGCATAATGAAGACCTACAGGTACCTCACAGGGGTGAACAGGGTGCAGGAGGAGAGTCTCTTTTAAATGACCAAGAGCACCAGTACCTGTCGGCATGCAAGGAAGCTGAGTGGGGAGAAGTTTAAGAGGGATGTGAGGAAGTACTGCTTCACTGAATAGGTGGTAGACACCTGGAACAGACTGCCAGCGGAAGTGGTGGAGGTGAAAACAGTGGGGGGCTTCAAGCATGCGTGTGATAGACACAGGGGAGTATCAGTAAATAGACAGGGAGGAGGGACAGTCACCAGAGACCAGTTAGAGTGTGCAGAGAAAGACTAGGCGGGTAACATCTGGGCAATCTGGGTGGGCCAAGCCATTTTTTTCTGCCGACAAATTCTGTGTGTCTCATATATCTCAATTGGTTAAACTTGGGTCCATATATTCAAATGAGAAGAACTGTTCCATGTGGCATACCTCAGGGGTGAATGCTTTGGCCACTTTTATTCCTGTTGTTTACTAATGACATCTAAAACTTGTAGCTCATCACACATTTTACTATATGCTACTAACACTGTATTATTCTCTGTCAGAAATATTTCTGAAATTAATTTGAATGTCATGTTAAGCAAACAACTAGGTTACATCAAAAAGTAGGACAACTACAGGATTAATTAAGCAATAAGGCATGGCAAGGGGTGCGCTATGGTGGGATAATAGTCCACCTCGGGTGGGTTGAAGCACGAGGTGAAGCTGAGGGCTTCCACCACCTGTGAAGGACTGTTAGCCCACCATAATGCACCCCCATAGTGCCTTATTGCAAGTATGAAATTGGTCCTTTTTAGTAAACAGGATGTATTTTGTAAACCTATTTTTGTTGAGCTATGTTTTAGCTGGGCTGTTGTGTTAGGATAACAGCCCAGCTAAAAGTATCTCTAAGCCAATCAGAAGCCAGCATTCTTTCTACCCGTTTCATAATAATTTTATAACGTTGAAGTCAAAAATACAGTACAGTGATACGTATCACCGCTTCTTTCTGACTCTGTCTTCAGCCATGAAACAGTCAGTTTGTGAGTATGCATTTGCTGTGTTTTGAATTGCTGTAGGTCTGTTAATTGTTTTTCTGCTCAGCTTTTTTTTAGAGAAATAGAAGATGTCATGAACAAAGTCATGTTAGGGATTATTTGCCTTCTAGCTTTTGCGCTGTTGTTTTTCATGTTAGCAGTGTACTTTGTAATTTTGTTTTTCCCTCTTTTATTTCTATTCTTTTCCTTCGTACTGTCTGTTGTTCTGCAATGCATTTTCTGGTTGTCTGTTGTGGTAGGATAAGGTGGAGTTGGGGCTGAGCTGGGCTGGTTACATGGAAACATAGAAACATAGACTTTGACGGCAGATAAGGACCGCTTGGCCCACCCAGTCTGCCCATTTCCCTACCTGATGGATAAGCTGCAGATTCTAGTTAATCAGCAGCTTACTTCCTCCTACCCCGCACTAGAATTGCCTTATGTCTGTCCCATGCATTCTTGAATTCTCCCACTGTTTCTGACTCCACAACCTCCTTAGGAAGGCTGTTCCATGCATCCACAACCCTCTCTGTGAAAAAATACTTTCTAACATTACCTCTAAGCCATCCCCCCTCTATCTTCAAATTGTGCCCCCTTGTTCTTACACATTTCTTTTTCTGAGAGATGCTACTCTCTTGTACTTTAATTCCCTTGAGGTACTTGAAGGTTTCTATCATGTCCCACCTCTCCCTCCTTTCCTCAAGGGTATACTTGTTAAGCTGCTTTAGTCTCTCCTCGTATGTCTTCTGGTGCAGACCCTGCACCATTTTGGTGGCCCTCCTCCAAACAGCCTCCACTCTGTCTATGTCTTTGTGGAGATAGGGTCTCCAGAATTGCACGCAGTACTCCAGGTGGGGGAATGGGGGTAAGTCATATTATTCAACGTTTTTGGTTGTGCCATCTGCATACCAATGTTTGACCTTTGTGTTTCTGGTGAAACAACGTCTTTTGGAACTACTTCCTCTGTTACTGCTGAAGAAAAATGCCTTTTGGAGCCTGTTACCTGTAGGTTTGCTTAGCCCCATGTGACCAGTTTGCAACCAATGAGGAGGCAGAATACACTGCATTTCTTCGGGTGTGTTGGCACTTACGCCCAAGGCCACAGGCCAAATGCATTTAGCCACCAGGAGGGATGTTACTGTAAAACTTAATCCCAGGTCTGGAATATGTTTTCATGACAGTCTCAGTGATTACAAACGTTTATTTTGTTATTTGTATGCCTACTGGGAGCTAAGCCTGTTTACAGGGGCATCCTGGACAAATGTAAGACATCACATACAAAACATTTAGTATGAGTAAGGTGTGTTACAGAAGGTCTTATACAGGTTACAGAATGTTTACACTGCTCAAAGGTAACATTGCTTGTGGGATTTGAAGGACCAGTGAGTTTTTGCTTGTTTGAAGGATACAGGTCCTATGTTGCAGTATATTCAAAAGAACACTGACCCAAGGGGATCTTCTAGAGTGGCGTGGCTAACAGGTTGGAATCAGAGGGCCTAAGGTGCAGTGGTTTATTGGGGAACTGTAACAATTTCAGTTAAGTGAAAGGAAGAGTTACGTGGTCTAGTGGTAAAAGCACCAGCTGGAGAACTGGGATCATCGAGGTTCAAAACCCACTAGAGCCAAATGGTTACTGTGTGACCTTGAACAAGACACTTAACCTCTCTGTGCACCAGTCCACCCAGTTTCAGAACTGGGTACTAGCAGGACCCCACTGGAAATGAGATGTTGCATCTCAGCTGGGCTGTCCTAAGTAAATAAAATAAAAGTAAATGTGAAGATAGGAGAGCCAGAGGTCAAGACTTTGTAGATGATGTTTCTTTTTTTTTTTCGTACATTCTTTTTATTCTCCTACATTGGACCACCAGACTCTGTCCAGTGGGGCTCTCGACCAATCTGATCCGCCCCACCTGAGATCCCCAGCTCTACTCACCGGATGGAGGGGAATTCCCTCGCTCGCGGACCGCCAACCCCCTGGATTTAAGTCCTGGGAACGCCAACTCCTTACTGGCGACCTTTCTGCAAATCTAGTGTGTGGCCAGAACTCCGCGAGGAGAGGATCCGGGGCAGGCTGGAAGATCTGGTACTGGGAATGGTGATTGGTCCCTGGTCCCACCTTCGCCTACTGGTGGCTCCAGGGATTTTCCTCATTTTCGATGTTTCCCCGAGCTCGAATGTGCAGTGAAGCGCTGCATGCGATGGGTGCATTCCTGCCCCCATGCGTAAGGCTTCCATCGGTGTTCCACCATGTATGTGTGCCGCTTGGTGCAGCGGCACACAGCCACCACCAGGAGCCGTTCGAGCAGTGGCAAGCTACCCAACCGTCCCCCAGAAAAGGAGAGCAGTCCTCTGGATGCTCGATCCTTTCCTGCCCCTGCCGACCCCCAACGGCCTGGGCTCGTTCCCAAACCCGGGTTGCCGGCATGGTGCAAGGTGTGGCGCCCAGCGCCTCAACCCTCAGCGCTACCAGGCTGGGTTGGATGATGTTTCTTAAAAGGAACTTTTGCTGGAGTTACAATGACAAGCAGTTCAGGTCTGTTTAAAGCTGACAGTGATGCACACTTCTGACAGTAGGAGCATTCTTGGTTGTTAAAGCAGCAGTGCAAGATAGCGGTGCCAATTTTGACCTATATGTTTTTATACTGTTTTAGATCGCCCCTTATCTTCTGTCTTTCATGATACCCTTTGTTTCTCAATTTTGAGTTTCCTTCATCCCTTTTTTACATTTAAAATAATAAATGGCATGCCCCTTTTAATATGACTCAGTACATGGTTTTCATCACTATTCGCTGGTGTTAAACATCCATTGTTTAATATCACTCTTCTTGTGACAAACATGAACTAGCATGCAGCAGGCAGTACTCCGTGACCGTGTGGAACTATAGGTGTACAAAAACAGCTAAGAATAGTTATAAAAACCAGGTCTGAACCATATGAAAAGTCTTGCTCCTTTTATTATTTCAGGTGTACAAAACTGCTAAAATAAACTCAGAATGGGACAAAGGGGTGTCATACAAGACAGAAGATAGGGGACAATCTAAACTGGAATAAAAAAGTATAGGTCAAAAGTTTTACCGCTGACATGTACTGCTATCTTAAACAGAGGTCTATAAAATACTGCAAGCACCCAGTCAGTACAATGTTCAGTCAAACTAGTAGGCTATCGCGCACATTTCCCCTTATAAACTACTATGAGGAATTTAGTAATTTGGGATAGTAATAATAATTTCTTCTTAAATACCGGTACAGTAGCTACCCACGTGGGGCTATCTAGAAACTAGCCAAATCTCATATATAAACAGAAATGTGCTTTTATTTCAAAACTTGAATAAGCGGAAATTCACTGGAAGTGGCAGCAAGTTCCTGTCTGCCACCCTGACTACACTGGCAGAATGCCACAAGCTGTATGGATCAAAGTCAGCTATAAATGCACTTATACCCTTGAGGAATAATGCGTTTCATGTATTTTTTTTTAAGCAAGAGTTTGTTAAATAGTTTATATATAGGGGACTTGTATGAGTGAAATGCCTTTAAATCACTTGGTCAATTGCAATTCCAATACAGATTACATAAAAATATTTTTTTTAAATATTTGCAAACAAGAGATGTCTTAAAGAAACTTATTTCTATTGACACTATATTGGTTAAGGGGAAACAGTTATTTGATTTAATAGTATATACATATAATAGGCAGAAATTACTCTCCAAATTTTGTAATAATTTAGTAACACATAAACCACCAGGTCTGAGTAAATTAAGACAAGGGTGGCAAAAGGAACTTAAGGCATCTGACAAGCACAGTGGGACCACCCCTTCCATTTATTATATACGCCTCTTCCCGCATTCCCCCATTTACCACGCCCACTGGAACATCGCTTACTCAAACTTTAACTATCTGCAGTCCTTTCATACCTGTCAACATCCAGGGAGCCTTCGTCTCTCCATAAGTCTCCACTGGTCGCTCATCTGTCTGAACATCTTTAGGCTCAGCATCTGTTGGTGGCCGAGAAATCTTATTGCTAGTTGCTGTGGTATTTAAGACCTACCATGGGAGGTTACAGCTGGCTCCAATGTGTGTCAATAGTTTTACTAGCATACAGCACAATTTATCAGAACCCTCATTCCTCCCTAAAGTGGAATGACCCTTGCACTACTCCCTGTTCTGCGACTAACAACTCCTCTCAGGGGGCCTTTATGGACCATTGTATTCCTCAACTATATCCGACATGGAGCGGTACACCCCCCGATCTGCCTATGCAGAATACTCCCCCATCCAGGCTAGACACATCCTCCTCGTGGCAAGTGCCTGCTAGGACTCTAGTGGCTGCAACCCTAGGCCAGTATAGCGCCGGGAGCGGTGGCAGGCCTACTCAACATCAACGCCCTCCCACTCGCCCAAAAAATAGCGTCTACAAATTACATTTTGCTGCCTTAAAAAGAATCTTGCTATTATTGCTACTGTGCTCAGGCAATGTCGAACTCAACCCAGGGCCATTGGATACCCTTGCCTGTCCATCAGACCTGGCGGGTATTAAATGAATGTCATTTATGCATCTCAATGCCTGTAACTTGCTGAAAAAGTACACCCTGATCCAGGCATGGGTGAGCCACACCCTACCTGACGTCCTGGTAATCACTGAGACCTGACTTAGGCCAGCAACCCCAGACAATGAAATCAGCATCCCAAGTTACCTACTCTTCAGAGCGGATAGGCAGTCGGGGTGGCAGTCTATGTTAGGGAAAAATACTCAGTTGCATGCATTGAAGCATCCTCCACCCCTAAAGAATTCGAGTGCTTGACCCTAAAGATCGATCTTTCTCCTGCCAGTGCACTCCGGGTAATAGGCTGCTATAGGCCCCCGTCTGCCGGGCCTCATCTCCTGTCTCACCTGAGTTCCGTACTGGGTGTTAGCTCATTGGAAACCATAATTCTTGGCGACCTCAACTACGACTTGCTATCAAATGCATCAGCTCCCTTGAAATCCTTTTGTGACTCCCTAGGGCTGGTGCAACTCATTGTCGAGCCAACTCGCCCAAACAAAAAGAAGCCTAACAGCAGCTCCCTCCTAGATGTAATTTTGGTTAGCAAGCCACACCTCTTCTCTCATGTCGGAACATTTTTTTCTGACATTAGTGATCACTGTATAATCACTATCATTAGATCCGTGGACAACCCACAGTTCGTGGCAAAGTTCACTACCAAAAGGCACAACCATAACTTTGACTTGGTTGCCTACGTCGACAATTTGAAACACTCACCGCGATGGCAGGAATTCTTCCTAGCCAAAATGGTTAACGAGGCATATACTATTTTTTACGATATCCTAAGTGCAGCTTTAAATAAGCATGCACCCATGGTTAAGGTTCGCGTTAGGAATAGCACCTGCCGTTGGTTTTCACCTGAGCTCAAAGCTTCCTTGCTTGAAAGGGATACACTATGGAAAAAAGCTTGCAAAAGCAAGAATGACTCTGACTGGTGTCAATTTAGAAGAGCACGCAACAAGTGCACCAAGTTGGTCAGAGCAGCCAAATCCGCCTTCTATCGCTCAGAGCTAGTCTCTGCCACAAGAAATCCTGCCAAACTCTGGAAAACAATAAAGGATATGTCTGGCCATGCATCTGGTAACTCTGTTCCATCCAAAATTAAGTCAGGTTGCAGCGTCATCTCGGACCACTCAGAGATATTGGATGCCCTCAATAATCATTTTGCAATGGCAGGGCTGGCATTGGATACCTCCCCTGCCAAGGACATCCGCACACAACAGGGCCCACCTGCCCACGACTCCCCTATTACCAAGGGGGACCTTCTCTTTCCCACCTGCCTCTTTAAAAGAGGTGGAAGACCTACTGCTGCAGTTGAACACCAGGAAGGGAGCAGGCTCCGACTCCATAGAGCCTTACTGTCTGAAATGTGCATACCATGTACTTGCTGTGCCAATCACCCACCTCTTCAACATGTCACTCTCCCAGGAAGCCTCCCCTCCCAATGGAAAATAGCACATGTCATCCCTCTACTAAAATCAGGTGATCCCTGTGATCTAAATAATTACAGACTGATCTCCCTCCTCCCTATTCTATCTAAATTACTAGAAAAAATAGTGAGTGGCCAGCTAAGGGCATATCTAGAATCCAGACGCCTATTAAACCCTGTTCAGTCTGGGTTCAGAGCAAAGCACAGCACCATAGCAGCCTTAGCAAAGGTGACCAGCGATTGGCTCCTTGACAATAAGAAGCATGTCTGTGCCGTTTTCCTGGATCTAAGTAAGGCCTTCAACACAGTCGACCACAGCCTGCTTCTCTCCTGTCTAAGCAACTGGGTCTGGATCATAACTCTATGTGCTGGTTTGCTGAATACCTTGGAGAACGTGAACAGCAGGTTAAAGCTGAAGGAGATCTTTCACCTTTAAAACCTATGCTGAGAGGTGTGCCTCAGGGTTCTATCCTTGGTCCCCTCCTGTTTGCGGTCTACATTAACAACATCAATGACACCATCATTAAAGCCAACATCCGTTTATTCGCGGACGACACTGTACTGTACTGTACTTGAGTCTTCCCACGCCGGAAGCAGCCTGTGAAGACCTCTAAGCTGAATTTAACCCTCTGCAATACCAGCTCATAAACAAAAAGCTTTTGCTCAATGCGAAAAAGACAAAAGCTATGCTGTTTTCCCCTTCCTCGTATATGGCAAATCCTGTTAGTGTGGGGGCCATCCCACAAATTACAACAGTACTTGGAGAGAAACTAGAGTATGTGTCTAAATTCAAATACCTAGGAGTCTGGCTCGATCATAAACTCTCCTTCTCTGACCATCTAGAAGAATTGCAGAATAAATTAAGACAAAGATTAGGACTGTTCTTCAGAATCAGCCATCTGCTCACCAAGGAGGCCAAGATGCAATTGGTCCAAGCCACCTTCCTATCTTTAATAGATTACGGGGACCTTCTCTACAGTCACTGCTCTGCCTCTGCACTGGCTAAATTGGACACCCTCTACCACAGAGCAGTCAGGTTCATAACCGGTCTTCCACTCTCCACACACCATTGCTCCCTGTACACAGCGATCGGCTAGACTTCTCTTCACTATAGAAGGAATACAAACGCCGCGCTGTGGGCTTTTAGAGCGGTGACCAACAAGCTCCCCACATACATCTCTAACTGTATTCCCCGGTGTGTGATAGGCAACTATGCTCTCAGGAGCTATTCCCTAATCACCCTCCAAGTTCCGACGGTCAAAACTCGTTTCGGCAGAGCTACTCTAAGTTTCTCTTTACCTGCCCTGTGGAATAGCTTACAAAAAAACTTGAAGCTAAACTGCCCTGTTAGTCTAAACACCTTCAAGTCACTCTACGGCTGCTACATGAAAGAATCTTGTAAATGCTTTCCGCACCATTAGCTCACTACTCTACAACTCCCCCTTGCCATCCTGCCTCACGCCTTGTCTCTGTCCCTGCCTCTCACTCTCCCCCAATTAATATTCCTGCTTCACTCAACCATCCCTGTCCACTCTGGCCTGACTTGTCCCACTCCTTCCCAAAAAGTGTGCCTATTATATACCCCCATCCCGTCATAATCGTAATACACTAGTACACCACAGCCATTGTCGTTATCTGTGGTTTAAGGCCACCTTTTTCCCCTAGTTTACGGAAACATCTCCTTCCTCTTCAGTAACTCTACAACCTGCCTCCACATATGCAGCCTCTTCTCCCCGTTATGTGAATATGCCGGCTGCACCCATAAATAAATAAGCTTTCTGCTGTTAAGCCCCATACGTTTATGTTTGGTTGTACATATGCTTATTTTTTTCTACTTGTTTAGCAGTTTTGTTCCACCTTGCTACTATACTGTATATTATTTCCCTAATTGTATTTGTGCATTATGTATACTTGTTACTGCTCTGTACTTTGATGTCGCTGTGACCAGGTCCACCTTGCAAATGAGCTTTGCTCAATGGTGCCCGCCTGGATAAATAAAGATTTTGATTGATTGATTGATCTCAAATTCATGGAGAATAGCTCTGAGTAGTAGCTTTAACAAAACTGAATTTTTGTCATGCACCGTATCTATCATATGCCTTACCTATTGAATAAATTTAACCCGAATGTTTCAAATCCATGTAACAGATGAAAAAAGGACATGGGAACCATGTCCCATATAGTATTGTGCTCATTAATTAAAATATTTGAATCAGTTAACCAAAATCTGGCCATTAATCTTTATCTTGAGCTTGTTCTTTGCTTTTAGAAATTTTATTAATCAAGGGTTGCCAGAAGCCAGTACACTTAAGTTTTTATATCTGGCCTAAATAATGTTGAAAGCTGTATAATCAGGCAGTGGAAGGCCCCAATCCTCTCATGTGAGACTTGTGGCGGAATCTTTTAATTTTTTAATTTTTATTAATTATTATTGATATTGGAATACACCTTTGAGCCAGAGGCTCATTTACAAATGTTCCATATCTTGATATATTGACAAGTAAACAAGACAGTTAACAAAAATATGTGGTGCAAGGAAAGAGGTACAATAGTAAACCAATAAGTTAGCAAGATATGTGTTACAGGGAAATGTGTGTTACAGTGAGATTGAAGGAACAATAGGAGCAGCCAGAGGCCTTGTCGATGATTGAGAAATCTTATTAAACAAGCCCTACTCTATTCTGAAAACCAAGTGGACCTTGGAAAAGTGGAAGGTAAGAGAAGAGGCAGCAGCTAGCTGTTGCAGAGAGCAACAGGTTGGCCAGTTTCTAAAGGTTGAGTGGAAGGGAGGAGGGGCGGAGGCAGCCAAAGGTCATTGTGGGGAGACAATGGAGGAGCAGCGGGGAGATAGGGAAGGGGATGCTGTAGTGAGGTGAGAATTAGAGAGGGGGAGAGGTTGGAGAGAGGAGGAAAGGTTAGAATGGGAGGAAAAGCAAGAGGGGGAAGCCTGACCAGGGACTTGATTATAGGAAGCAGTCACAGGAAGCACTAGCCACAAAGTGTTGGTGAAGTTTGCACTTAAAGGCGCCTATTGTAGGAGTGTTGGAGATAACCAAAGGAAGGGAGTTGAACCAGTTTGTGGCCCTGGCATTGAAAGACCGTTGTCCTTGGGTGGTTCTGCAGCGAGGTATGGAAAATGTTTGACTGTCCATCCTTCTAGTTGTGCGTGGGACACAGTAGGTGGTAAGTATGTTCTGGACCCCAGGTGGCACGAGAGCCAAGGAGGTCATTTTAACTAAAATGCAAGTCTGGTACTTTAGTCTGGCGGAGAGTTGGAGCCAGTTTACCTGCCTGTAGATGTCACAAGTGTGAGAGAGGCTGTCTGCTGAGGTGAGAAGTCAATAGGCTTTGTTAAGGGCTAATGCTGTGTGTCGGAGGGCAGTGTTAGTGGCTGATCCATATATCGTTAAGCCCATAGTCAATTACTGAGGTGACAGCACTCTGGATGGCGAGATTTAGGGCTTCAGTTGTCAGACAGTGTTCATGTTTGTATAAGAGCCCTATGCAGATATTTACTACCTTTACGATGTTATCAATGTGTTTGGAAAATGACAGAGTACAGTCAAGGGTCACACACAGATATTTGAATTGGTCCACCTGCTCCAAGGTGACACCTGTGTTGTTTCTTAAAATTAATTCATGGTCCTTATATTTATTGTGGGTCCTGTGGAACAACATTGTTTTGGTTTTTTGGTAGTTGAGGATGGGTTTGTGTGCCTTAAACCAGGCTTCAACTTCTGTAAAACCTTTCTACAGTTGTGGCTGTAAAAGAGATATGTCTGGACTACATGTGAAAATTACTGCATCATCAGCATACAGACGTGTTTGGTCCTGATTGTTTAGGAAAATGCTGAAAAACAGTGGGCCCAGGATGGATCCCTGGGGGGTTGTAGAGCAGACAGGAAGGGGGGATGAGAGAGACTCGCCTATTCTGACTTGTTGGGTACGGTTACTGAGGTAGCTATGAAACCAGCGGGTTGTATCCGTTGAGACACCTAGTAAAGATAATTGTTCGATCAGCAGGGAATGGTTGACTGTGTTGAACGCCTTTGTCAGATTGATAAATGCAGCACCGACAAGTTGGCCCCGATCCAGGACATGTTGGATGAAGGTGGAGAATTCGAGGAGCACTGTGGTGATGCTGTGCCCTTTACGAAAACCATGCTGCTGAGAACATTATAGATTGTATTTTTCAAGGTACTCACTTAGTTGATCAGCAGCTATTCATTCTAGAGCTTTTGAAAGCGGAGGAAGTATGGAGATTGGCCTATAATTGTTAGAAAGAGTTTTGTCCCCACATTTGTGAAAGAGAGTCACCATGGCTGATTTTTATTTTGAGGGGAACTGGGAACACATAAGGTAGAGGTTAAGAATTTTGGCTAGAGGTGGAAGGACTTAGTCAGTGGTAAGTGCGAGGAATTTCAGGTCGAGGGAGTCTCCACTGTATCTGGACTTTCTGAGCACTTTAAGAAGGTGCTTTTTGGCTAGGCTTTCTGAAACAGCTTTGAAATAGAAAGGTGGGTGCCCCAGAAGCAGACCAAGATCATTGGAGGTTGTGGAGTCAGGGGAGTGGTCAAAAAGTCAGAGGGTAACACGTGACTAAGGTCTGAAAAGGTGGCATTGAAGGCATTAGCTATGGTTACAGGGTCCTTGCTGATGATGCCATCTGTGTTCAGAGTTGAAGGTGTTATTCTGGGTTCCTTCCCTGTAATTTCAGTGAGGTTGCTCCCAAACTTTCTCCCATCTTTCCAGGTGCTGGCAAGTGTGTTCCTGCAATAGTTAGCTTTCTCAAGGCGAATAGTGCGGGTGCAGGTGTTTCTGGCTGTTTTATATGCCTACATGTCAGTAGGAGAGCCAGTTGCCTTGGCATGGTACCAGAGAAGGTCACGGTCATTCAGTTGTTCAAGGAGGTTTAGAGTGAACCACAGGTTATTGTGACCCTTGATCTTATGTTTCTTGGGAGCATGGATGTCACAGACTGTGCCAATGCTGGTAATAAAGTAGTCTAGTGCTGTGTCCACATCGGTGGCAGAATCAATTGGAGACCAGTTGTGCTCACGTAGGAGAGTTTTTAGGGGTCCTAGGTGACCTGGGGCCAACATTCTGCTGTTGATATTTTTTGGAGGTGGTTTGGTGAACTTGTTGCTCCATGAGCACAGGTTGGGGGAGTGGTCACTTAAGGGGTCTGGGAGAACATCCGTCTTTGTGATATGCTCTGGACTGTTGGTAAGTACCCAGACCAGAAGCTTACAGGTTCCCATTCTGTAATTTATCCTGGTAGGTGATGGAACAATTTGCATGTCGTTAGTGGCAGCCAGGGCTTCCTGTGGCTGTTAGCACTATGTGCCAGCCAGTTAACATTGAAGCCACCAAGTATGATTACTTTCAAGTTCTGGTCTAGTGAGTTGATACAGTCAAGGAGGAAGGGAAGCCCTGGATAGTCAGCTTTTGTGGAATGTAGACTGAGGCAAGAGTCGACGCTTTGTTATGCATTCCGAGTAATACCTTGGTGGCAAGGACCTGAATGTCATTCCCAGAGGTGGGCATGGTCAGGACATGCTGACGAGGGAGTCTTTTAAGTAGAGGGCACAGCCCCCTCCTTTTTTTGTGATCCTATCTTGTCTATAGACAGCGTATCCAGGAATAGTAATGGCAGAGTCGGGGATCTTAGGGGACAGCCGTGTTTCGAGTACTGATAGGATGTCTGCGTTGTGCTGCAATACCCAGGCAGAGAGAGAGAGAGTCCAGTTTAGCGAAGAGGCTGCAGATATTAATGCTTGCCAAGGAGAGAGTTCCAGCGGGTGGGTATTCATGGGTCCATGCTGTGGGGGGCCCAGGTTTGGATGAATGTTGCCAGAGATGAGCAACAGTAGCAGCAACAGGCATTTTATTAGAGCTACAGTGTACCTTCTAAGGGATTGCTGGGCCTTTCTATTTGGTGGTTTATTCCCAGCAGGATGCTGTATGGGACAGTGGCCAGTTAATGAAAGCAAAGCGCTAATAAGCAGGTGGGCCTTTACTGCAGTTTGGAGAATAGGCCAAAGGTGAGAGGGTCTAGGTGGGATTTGACCGAAGGGAGTCATGAAGGACTGGCTTATAGTACTCCCATACACTGGCAACGGATATAAAGTTGTGTGGGTCAGAGATGGACATGGTGGTGATACAACTGCTTTAATAGATTGTGAGAAAAGCACTAGAAATGTAAGCAGGTGGCTGGTAAAAGTCATAGTAGGTTCTAGCAGTAGCAGCGACTGGAAACAAGTGAATACCCTTTAAGAGTGTATGAGAGTATTAAGATAAGGAGCCAGTAGCGTCGAAGCAAGAAGGAGGAGGGTTGGGTTTAGGGAAATTAATAGAGGTCGGGGCCGGGGAGGGTGGGAGGACAAACTAATACACCCCAAGAGAACAGCACTCAGCAAGTAAAAGTCCTTGGAGAAGCAGGCTGGATTGGCAGGAGCCAGCCAAGAGCAGCCTTGCCATGGACCTATGTCCAATCAGGGACAAGCTGCAGAGTTGCACCAGGATTTGAAAATCCCACCATTCAGACAGGAACCATACCTATAAAGGAGGCTTCAATGGGCAGTGGCGGCAGGAGAGCAGGCAGCGGCTGTGGAGTGAGCCGCACCGCTCGGGGTCCAAGCCTGGTCAAGGGCAGAGTAGTCTCTGAGGAGAGATTAGAGAAATAGGGATTAATTTACAAATGACTGAGATGGGGCGCGGATGTTCAAGAGGGACACAGACAGGAGACAGCAGGGAGCCGAGACTGTAGGAGCAGACAATGGAACGTTAAATTGGGGGTTGGCCCACAGCAAAGTAGGAAATTAAGAGAGAAATGCAAGGGGCAGGTCAACGCCGAGTGCCGAGCTCGGGGTGTAAGAGGAGAAGGTAGAGAAAGGCAGTAAGATTCAGTTATACAAGCAGAAATGCACCTATGGCAAAAATGTATTTAGTAGTTAAGAAAGCTAGCAGCAGCTAATTATTTCACAGTGCTTAAGATTCAGTTTAACAAGCAGAAATACACCTAGATTACAATTAAGAGGCAACAAATACACCCCAAGAGAGCAGCACTCAGTGAGTAAAAGTCCTTGGAGGAGCAGGCTGGATTGGCGGGAGCCAACCGAGAGCAGCCTTGCCGTGGTGCTGTGTCTAATCTGGGACAAGCTGCAGAGTCGCACCTGGATTTGGAAATCTCACCATTCATGCAGGGTCCGTACCTTGAAAGGAGGCTTCAGTGGGCAGTAGCGGCAGGAGAGCAGGCAGCATATCTATCATACGCCTTACCTATTGAATAAATGTACCCCGAGTGTTTCAAATCCACGTAATAGATGAAAAAAGTATGTGGTTGATAATATATTACTAGTTGATAATATTAGAGTGGAGAAAAACAATTATCATTCTAGTAAACATATGGTTTAGTACTGGGAGATTTGGGAACACGTCCACAGAGCAATAGAAAACAGTGAAATTTGATTTGGTGATGTGGCAAGGAGGATGTATGTTTCAAGAATGACATGAAATACAGTAGTAGTTTTCGTATAGCTATAGGGTCAATTATGTATGTAATATTATGTAGGGAGGGCACTGTACAGTGATTTACACTTATGATATATGCATGTATGCTCATGACTTGTATTTATTCTTAAAATAAAAAAAAATCGCTTTAGTTACCCTACAAATTAAGATTAGCTGTAGTCCACATGTCAGGCTCTGATGTACATCAGCTGGAAGTTTTTACATTTTCTTTTTATTAATTGTTTGGTAACCAGGTAAGGCCCACTGAGCACATGTGCCTGTTTTCAGGGGTGACCTGGGAGCACTAGGGTGGTTAAGTAGCTTGTTTAGGGTCATACAGTATGCAAGTGGAGGTTGTGGGAATCAAACTCAGGTCTGCTGGATGTACCAAGCTTATTCACAGCTCGTTACTCTAACCTCTAGGCTGTACTGCCAGCCAGTTTAAAATTTATTTACTAAGATAGCCTAGCTGAGATACAAATCTCATTTTCAGTGTGGTCCTGCTTCAGCCCATTCTTGCAGCTGGGTAGACTGTAGTACTGGGATGTTAAGTGACTTGCCTTAGGTCATCCAGTAAGTATTTGGTTCTAGCGGGGTTTGAACCTGTGATCTCCTGGTTCCCAAGCTGGTGCCCAAACTACTAAACCACACTGCTGTCATAGAAGTTAAAGATCAAATGCCACTTATCATAAAGTTGAGGATTTTCCCAGGTGTCCTGTCCAACATTCCCCCTGTCAATAAAACAAGCCAGTGTAGCCCACCCCCAGAATGCATCTGGAAGCAAACTGTCACAACTCAGTATGCCTTTCCTAGTCAAACTGTACCAGAAATAAAATAAAAAATAAATCATGAAAAATGCTAATCTCAAATGACCTGAACTGTTCAAGAACCATGTGCTCTACTGATTATCGTTGTATTACTGTAAATTTAACTGTACTGATTATCGTTGTATTACTGAAAATCAAACTGTCCTTCTAGTCTCAGTTTACTGTTTCATTACTACTGTACCACTTGCTTATTGTAGCCTACTGAAAATATGTCTTTTATGCTAATTGTATGTATTTTACACTAATTTGTGTGTAGCCCCACCCCCCACGACCACCACGGTCTGAAGTAGAGCCTCGGCTCAGTGTGCATTTCCCTATTGTCAATTGTTTAAATGAATAAATAAATAAAAATAAAACATGTTAGTGATTTAAAGTATATTAACAGTGGTGTCGTGGTGCATCTAGATATTATAAGAGCTGGATGCCTCTTGCATCTTAAAGGTGACAGCACAACTCATTTTAGTTTTGTGGTACTCCCATCTGAAGGATGCAGGAGGTGATGATCCTATACGGACGAGAAACAACTCTCCATCCTAATATATATATATATATATATAAGGAACTACATAAAACTATTATGTGTTCATTGGGGTTTTAGATCCAATTTATGGTTATCAGTGTGTTGTGGGGCCTGCTGAGGAGTGTTGATGGTGTCACAGACTGCAGTAGCTTTACAGCAGTGTAGTAATAGGTTGTGAAATTCACTAGGCATTAAAGAGTATGTAGATAAACAATGCTTTGTGAAATATGTGAGTGGAATTGCACCTGCAGTGAGCATTGGCTCCATTCAGTGCATCTGTGTGACGAGGGTAATATTGACTATCATACAGTTTCTTAATGCAGCTTGATTGCAACTAATCCCACTTAAGGAAATGGACTCTGGTAACAGATCATGTCTGGGAACTTTTGCTGATGCCAGCAGATATATTGTAATGATTCTTCTGCTATACTATGTCAGTTAAGTGCCATAATGGCGGATATTAGTTTTGCACATTCGAGACTGGAAGAATGATCACATATAATACATCTGTGTGCATTTGTGCGCCCCCTCCTGATGGATTAGAAATCCCTGTTAATCCATTGAAACTGATAAATGACTAGCTGCATTTATTGTAAGCACTGTAATGAAACCCAATCCTTTCAGCAAGGCAGCAATGTAGCCTTTGCTTTTCACATCAATAATTCTGTTCCTTAGCCTTCTGTATTGCGCATTACAAAATCTCCAAAACAGGTACTGCTGCAGAGTTAAGCACAGATCTGCTGGGAGAATGATAACTGGAACATCTTTGTGCTTCCTCACAGCCAGTGTTTGTCAGTGATGCAGCTTCTCTGAGTCATGCCAGGTTCCTGACACATGCAGGGTTAATGCTCCAGTATATATTACCATGATCTAGGGGCGGTGTCCTTCAGAACATATAGTATGTGCTGCAGTTCCTAAAATATAGGCGAAGTAGCTTATAGCTCAGGTTGCGCAATGCACTGAATGAAACGTACCATTCTCTATATGATTTGTTTTTTTTTACAAAAATGATTAGTTGCTTAGGGATTGGTTTGTTAGGTTAGATATGACAGATATCTTACAGAAATCTGGAACAATGCATTTTAAATAGTGATATGGGGCCATCAGTTTTTGTAGATTAGGGAGGTGCTGTGGGGATGTCCCAGACTCACCAGATTGACCAGTGTGCAGTAAGGAATGAGGCTGGTGGAAACAAAGTATGCACTTAAACAGTGATCCTGTTGAACAATTGGTTCTCACCCGCTTCGCTGGGTACTGTTAGGAATGGTGAAGCCATCCTGTAATCACAACCCCGATTCTGTCTGCAAAATGAATGCAGTACGGCATGGTTTTTCATACAGTTGAGTACCAAACCATTTTACACTGGGGAATATATTAGCATCCGAAAAAAAATAGGCAGTACTTTTATATATTAGTAAGTGAAACAAGGAGCACAGAGAGCGTGATATCAGATATGGATATCAGTGCTACAGACTGATACAGGGTCATTGAGAGATTCAGTAAAATAAAGAAGTTGGCAACTCTGTTGTTTGTGTTTGTCATTCTCACTTCAATCCTACAAGGCACAGGTGGCTCGGTCCTCCAATGACTTGGAGGAGTCTTGTGCTTTTTACACTATGGGAAGGGGCTTGAATGTGGGTGTTATAAGCTGGGCAATTAATTGGAAGCAGTTTAATTAGCAGTTCCACACAGACTTGACCTACAATGTATCACAGTAACCAGGCAATAAACAATAGTAGGCAAAGGCAGGATGCAAACAGGGCTTTCAGTTTACCTGGGAAGGTAGTAACAAGAATATGGGATCATAAAGGGTAAACATGAAGCAATCAACAAACCGATCAGTTGACAATTCCTCACAGGTACCCCCACACCTGTCAGTCCCACAACTGTTCTTGCCCTGTCTGGTGCACTAGTAAATTAGCCCACAGTACCTGGGAGCTCGCATAAAATAAATGTAGTATCACCTGCTTGGTAGACGAGGCGACTATCACTGATGATTAATAAACAAACATGCATACATGCAAGTGAAAGTCTTCTGTAATCCCAGGCCTGGTGCCCTAAATGTGATCTTCTACCCAGGCTGTCCCACACAGCACAGTACATGCACAGGGCTTCCAACATCCTACAAGCCCTGATTACTAGCTAACTAAAATGATTGCAGGGCACAGGCCTTGATCTGGTACTCATGGTTTAGCAGACCTCACAAACCCGGAATGGCCATGGATGTACAATGCCAATATCTCTTGCAGCAACTCCTGGTTGAATGCTATCCCTTTGCATGGCATCACAGCAGTCACTGCGGTACAAGGGGCTTGCAAGAGTGAGCTGCTGTTGGGCAACCCCCTTCTCTCTGATGGCTTCATCTTGAGTGAGGATTTCGTTCTTCACCCCATGGTGGGGATGCTCCTTCTCTTCGTCCCCACGAGGGGCTTTCACAGTGCAAATGCCGGTCCTGCTGTCAGTCCCATTCACTAGCAACCTCCCCCCCCCCACCCCGTCTCGCAATGAAAAACACTTTTCTGAAGGTGTTGGCCCTAGTCAGATTCAGTGTCTGGCTGTTTGGAGAAGTACCCTGCAAGGGGACAAAGAAAGTCTCTAGGGCAGACCTGCCCAGCTCAGAACAGTATGGACTTAATCCTCATCAGCTTTGGAATGGAGCTACTTTCTCCAGTGGAATAAGAATGTGCACGCTCACTCTGACCTATCAGCTCTCTGCTCAAGATTGGCAGCAAAATTGTTTCCTTTCTGGCTCGAGAAGAAACAGCTCAGAACCTGAAGCACCACAGGCTTTTATAGCCTCAAACTGCTGGCTCCTGATTGGCCAAAATTTATAGGAATTGCTGTGCATCCTAGGAGCAGGCAACATGCATGACTTCCTGCACAAGTTTTTGGTTAGCTGATGAATCCCCCTTGACACCTCTTGTGTCCTGTGTCATTCCTGTGGGGTCGGGGACAGGAAACAGTTACCCCCAAGTTTGTTTAAATGCTTGTGGTTCCTCGTCAGCAACTTCTTGCTGCATGCCAGAAGCAACCAGACGTGGTGATGTCAGATCTCGCCCCCCCCCCCCATCCAAGAAGCTGGGAGAATTACTTCCCTCATCACTGGTACTCTCGTTCAATCCAAAGCTGCAATTCACCATCCTGACTGTGATCAACGAATGCTTGGTGAAGCTGAAGAAACTTGCTGCAGCTCCTCTCCTGCTGACTGCCTGCAAGGTCTCCACTTGCAGTCAGTTCAGTGAGGAGACCAAGAGGTGAAGAGGATGATCCAGTGTGTGCGAGAGGGCCATAAGCCCAAATTTGGAGAGGGGCACTACATTAGTATACGAAGAAACTTTGTAAGGGACCATTAAACAGTAGCATCCAGAGAGCCAAGTACTCATAAGCAAGGTGGAAGAGAGGCAGGTTTGAGGCTGGATTTGAAATGGGAACGGGAATCAGTGAGTTGAAGAAAGGAAGGGAACAGCCAGTTCCTGATTGAAGGCATAGAAATACTGAAGGACTGCACACCAGTAGATAAGAGGGGGATATAAGGGACAGAAAACTGAGCAGAGCATGATGAATTTAAAAACAAACTCTGGTCAGAGCCAAAACGGCTGCTAATGCACTAATTGGACATCAGTAATATTTTTTTTTTAATATAACTGTTTGCCCGCCGTGGCCACCTGCACCTTTTCATAAAGCCTTCCTCTAGCTCCTGACTCTGTCATCCTCTCCCCTCGTGGGGGTCTACAAGGAGCAGTGTTCCAGGGCATCAGGAGCCATCAGGTAAAGCCACGGGGAGACATAGAGTTTTGTGGTTTTCTCGTATCCCTCCCGTAGTAGCGGTGAACACTGGCAGTGTACTTATGTGGGGGTGTACGCACGCTCTCGGAAACCACATTATCCTTCCACTCTCCCAATGTTCATCAGTCCCCTGAACCTCCCTTGCTTTGACATCCAGCCTCCACCGAGTGTTGACCTACAGCAAGGAAACTAGTCTCCCTAGTCAAGAAGATGAGAGCAGTCTAGCGGCCACTATGGTCATCTCTCAGCCCTCCTCCCACCACTGACTCCCATCGACCCAAACTCACCTCCAAACCCGGGTTGATGGCATGTTGCAAAGTGTCGTGTCCAGCGCCTCAACCATCAGCACCACCGGGCCAGCCTAGAAAGGAATAATTTTTATGGCTACATTACTTCTGTATCTCTTGTCATATTAAAGCATTGACAGCTGTTTTGACTCTGACCCAAGTTTATTTTATACTGGAGGCAGTTTTGAGGACCAAGGAGGTTGACAGTATCCTTTTAAATTCTATTTTTTACATCAAACACAATGTCTCCATTGATTTATTTGATTAAGCTACTGGGTATTCATCATTCCTGTCAAACAGTAAAGTACATTTAATTAATTTTCACTGTGGGGTTATTTTTAATTAAAAAGGATGTCTAGTCATCAGCAAAAAAACAAAAAAAATGAAACAACAAAGTATTCTGTTGCACTATATTATAAAGCCCACCTGAATTCCAAGCCATTCCATTCATCATCATTATTAGGTTATTTAAATGAAGTTATAACATGGGCTTCAGAATTCTCCATAATTTTATCAACCTCATTGGTTGAATCACAAATCACATGTCTGTTTATTACTTCCCTGTACATGCAGTTTGTCACCAGCCTAACATATAATACCTAGCAGCAGCCTAACTACACAAAAATAAAATATTTTTCCATTAAAAAAAAATGCTTTTCCCACGTTATAAGCCCAGACAGCTTGACAGCATTGGTCTTTCCCATGACACTATAGCGTGGTTCTCCAGCTACCTGCTGGAGAGGTCTCAACAGCTCAAGATTGCTAATACCTTATCCGATAGCCATCAACTCTGCTCAGGTGTACCTCAAGGGTCTATTTTGGGCCCGCTCTCGTTCAGCCTCTTTTTTAACCAACTCTCCTCTGCCTGTAATTGTCTACTCCTGTATGCAGACGATGCCGTACTGTTCGCCAGCGACTCTAGCCCCTTCGCTCGTGAAGGCAAACTCCAGACCAACGTTTCAGCAGCAGAAAGATGGTTTAAAGATCAGAAACTGGTGACGAACTGTACAAAGACTAAAATAATGTTGTTCTCCACTGCTCAAAATCGGAACAGAGCTCACCCTCTTCTGATCACCAACAAGGTGGGTTCTCCCCTGGAACTTGTACAGAATTTCAAATACCTGGGGATCATGTTGGACAGCACAATGACTTTCGACGGCCACATCAACACAGTCACTAAGGCTGTTAATACATGTGTTGGTCTGTTTCACAGGCACAAGCATAGCCTCATCCCTGAGGCCCTCAAACTAGCAGTGCATAGTTCCCTTGTGACCCTAATTGACTATGGTCTGGTAATATATGGTTCGGCCACAGAAACTGCCCTTCGCCGCATTAAAGTTGCTTTAAACAAAGCCTGCCAACTTACCACTGGAGCCACACACATTACACACCCTTGTATGCCCAGGCTAACTGGCTTCAGTTCCCTGATGGACTTCTCTACCAGTCCTGCTTATTAGCAGGGGTTCAGAATCTTTTCTCCCCCAATACTAACCTTCACAACACTCAAAGCTTAAACTGCTGCCTATTTAAAATTACCCACTGTAACACCTCCTTGGATCAAAGATCCTTCGCTTTCCGTGCCCCTGGGTGGCTAAACTCTCTACAGCCTGACATCTCCTCGTTAAGCTCGATTGGTCCCTTCAAAAGACTGCTGAGACAGCAGCTATTAGAGAATGCCAACTGTACCTGCTTCCAATAACTCTTACCTGTGTTCTCCGCCCCCCCGATCTTACGCTAACCCACTCCTGCAGTGCCTTCTACTTAACCTGTCCTGCCACCAGTCTTTTGCCTCCTAGCCTTATATTCTCACCTCTGCTCTTAGTTCCCTTCACACTCTATTTACCCCACCACCCTCCTACCCATCCTCTTCCATTCCTACCCCCACATCCATTTCTCTGCTCACCCTCCCCTTCTCTCCAGTTGCCCTATAACCTATACTCTACCCCCAGCTTCCACCCCCTGATTCTGTTTCCTTTCTCTCCCTCACTCCTTCCCCTGCACAATCAGCTGTCATCTCTCCTCCCAAGCTACTGCCTCTCTTCTCTTCTCTTCTCTTCCCTTCCCTTCCTATAACCTTGAAACAATATCTAATTTAGTGTACTTGACTCCGGCTTCCAACACAGCCTTTGTATAAATGCCTACCCAATGTAACTTAACAGACTGTGGCTACTGTGATTAGCCAATGACCTTGTACATGCTGTGATTGCCCTACTTTGTCATTCCAGTACAGTTGCGTTGTAATTAACTTATGTTTTACATTTCTTATAGCTTTTTTGCCTAGACACAGAACCTATTTAATGAGCGTGTACTCAAAGGTGCAATCCAAGATCTCAATAAATAAAAATAAATAAATAACTCACTCACTTATGACACACTTTTCATGAGAATTAGTGCACTTCCCGGCTGTGTTGAAAAGCACTCGGCCGCTGGCCTCATGCCTTCCAATTCACTTGGGGCATGCATTAATTCCTATAGTTGCATGCCCTGTAATGGGTTAGTAAAGCTTGGGGTTGGATATCCAACAATGATGAAGCAGGCACAATATCCAACTTTAGGCTCCACCGGCATCATCAAAAATGCATCAAAACATTTGAATGCTATTTTCAGATATGTCCTGTCAGCAACAGTGTTCCTGATTTATGCCAGTTTGTGTCATTTTATTTGCTTCAATTGCAGAAATTGTAACAAAAAGTTAGACCAAGTCTGATATGGTGTTTCTGTTGCAAGTTATGTAATTTGCAGTAAAATGGTGCTACAAATTTGGGGTGTCCCTTTGAAAATCCAGCCCTTTTATCAGCAACTGAGGATTATTCTGGAGAGGAGTCATAATGCCTTGCTTATGACATTTTGTGTAATGGTACTGCACATGGAGACGTAAGACCCACTCACCGGTTTTTATGTAAGAATTTATTTTTATTAAATGACATTTCCACCAAAATATTATTCACATTTTGTACTGATCCCACTACTTCTTCAGAACCTACGAACATAGACACGTAAATGTATTTTTTAGATTTTAAATAAATTTCTCAATGCTGCTTAGACCGAGTTAGAAATGTTCTTCACAATACTGTTATCACATTTCATTAATAAATCAGTTACATTAAATATACTAAAGTTGACTGTATTCTTAAAAACCATCCAGTAAACATTTGGGTTATCACCTTCTTTCATGTGATCACCTTCATTTTAACTATGCAAGTTTGATCAAGTAAATCAATTTCTAAAAAAACCAAAAATATTTAGTAATATTCATGTAATTAATTCAAAACTCCCCACTTTTTGGTTGAGCGCTAATTTTTCCATATGTTGTGTACCACTTGAAACTTAATGCTCAAGTTCTTCTATAGTAAAATACAAATGTGTCAAATTTGTCATTATATAGGGTGTATTTTTTTAATTATAATGTAAAAAGTGTAATTTTAAAGGTATGGTAAGGTCACCTAAAGGTATTCATAGTCCACGGCTAGTCTATTTAAAATATTTTTAGAATTTCAACGATTCCTAGGTGGGTGACATATAACACTGGACTAAGTGAAATGTATAATTTATCGTTATATCCTCAAAAACAATTCTTTTCACTTACTAAGAGAAGTCTCCAACTTCTTCTCAGTTCTCTTTCTTAATGTAACCAAAAAAAAATATTGAATTAGTATATTAATAAAAATAAATAGACTTAAACCTGTCCAGTATGCAGCTCCACAATTAAAATATGCTAACTTCTCTTATTTACAGCTACTTTTATAGAGAACATAGGTCTCAGATATTAAATCTCTTCATGCAACTTCTGGGTCATGACAATGCACTAGATTTGTTATCAGCTCAAATGTACTATTTATTCACGTTTTATCACTTTTTACTCTCTTTCAACAAAAACATTTTGATTCATTTCAAGCTCCGATATATGAAGCATCCCACTTTCTTTTTTTGAACCATGGCTTCTTTCCCCTGGTGCTGTCTTAATTTTACAATGTAAAGACACTGGCCACTATTTAATATTAACTAAAAATGGGTGTCAGTTGCTATAGCAATACTCAAAAAACACGGATCTCTTGCACACGCTCAGTTAATCAAATGTGATACTTGGTAGAAATTCTGTAAATTATCTGAGCCACAAAATGCAGTGTGAACTCAAACTGTTCATTTCATTGTCTGTCAGTATACTGCATGCGTTAAGGACACTGGTCATTTATATTCTCAGGATATCTCAACTAATTACACATTTGAGTGTACTCAGTTAATAAAATGTAACACTTCGTACGAATACTCTATCTGAGCAACAAATGTAGTGTGAACTCAAACTACTCATTTCATTTACTTCCAATATGCCAAGTACATTAAAGACACTACCTGTTTTTATCCCAGAGCATTTCTCAACTATTTGAACTTTTGTATGCAGTTTTTGAGTTCACAGCTTTTGCAGTGATTTGCTAGCTTTTTATCGCTCGGGTTTCACTGAAATGTATAATGCCTTCTGGCATCACAAAACTAATATTCCAAACTCCACAGTCAATTGCTGATCTCAGTTTTTATAGTCTAAACACCCATAATAAAAGCTGTAGTAGCTTACCTATTTTTCTTTCACCAGTGTGAGGACACCGGCTATTGTTTTCTACTCTTTAAATAGGATGTTCATTATTATGGCAACCCCCAAAAGTGCCTGAAACTCTTGCACATACTGAGTAGACACAATTTTACACTTTGTGTGATTCCTACAACTTAGTGAACTGTTTATTCTTTTCTCTATATGATCTCGAACTTATCCCAAGTTAGATTGTGACATGCCGCATATTGACATGCCAGCCACACACATCAGTAGCCTCTAAAACCATAGCGCATCTGTTAGCCTTTATAGCCTTTTGTTTTTATGTATTGAGTCATGAAAATGTTATGACTTTTTTATATGGCTAGGACTACAGGGAGATACAGAAAATAAAAAGTTCACAAAGTTGAAGGAGTAAACACAAAGTATCAGATTGTGTCTACTGAGTATGCGCAAATGTTTCAGGTGCTTTTGAGGGTTGCCGTAGTAACCAACATCCTATTTAAAGGGTAGAAAACAATAGCTGGTGTCCTCACTCTGCCAAAAGAAAAATAAGAGGTAAGACACTATGGCTTTCATTAGAGGTGTTTAGACTATGCAAAGCACTTTTGTCTGTCCCACATATAGAAAATAGTGCTGTGGGACTGCTGCAATGAATAGAGACAGCGAAGTTATTTACATACCGTGGAGGGGACTGTGGTGCAACTCTAAATATGGTGTTTTGGGGGGGGGGGGGTTGTATTTCAATGTTAGTTATTTTGAGTTTGTGAGAAATGATAGGCCACCTAATTAAATCTTTGTTCTTTGATTGCCCTGTATTTTGTGGTAATGATGTATTGTTTGTGTCTTTGTCAAACGTCTTTCTACCTTTTCAGCATCACCAGCGTTTCCCAATATACAGTACTTGCTTTACCTGATTTTTCTGAATCCGCTGATTCTGTCCTTTTCCTGGATCTGAGTATTCTTTTTATCTTTTTCATATTTGTTGTGCCCTTGTGTAATGCTTTTGTCGTTCTTTATTGTCCTTCTGCATTAGTTATCTTTTGGTGGGTCTCTTCCGGTCTTGTTTTCTTTAAATACTGAAAATATTGATAGTTCTTTTTTTTTTTACTTTTTATTTATAACATTTAGTATATAATCATACATAATGCTTTGATATTGAATGAGTATACAGATTTACAGAAAAATCAGCAATACATTACTTAGGAGAGAGATTATCCATTCTATTGGTACAGCATTAGGAATTATCATCCATCAAATTTGAAAAAGCAATCATCATGTACAATTCAGGAGTTATAATGCAGCCAATGCCCAAATTGTATATAAGAGAGATACTAAAACCAACATGAAAAAAACAACCTGAAAGAGGTCTATTTGTAGTTGTTAACAACCTTAATATAGAAGAGAGGTCTCCAATCCAGAGCTCCCCTTGACACTTAGAGAGTGATATGGTGCTACCTACAGCATTCTGGGAAATTTACAAGAAAATATGGCTGGTGCCTCGAAAATAAAGATTTCACTGGCACCAAGACCAGCTCGTGCCCAAGTAAGGTGTATTAATAGACACCGCAATTTAAGATAGTTCAGTTTTGTTTTCTTGTGGTATAAGGAGACAAACTCCCCAAATCTCTGTGACCTCAGCAAGCTTGGCTAATGATGATGGGTCTGTTTAGCGCTAAAGGTTGAATAGCAACATTAATGTCCTCCAGTATTATACAGTATCATTGCTGGTCGTTTATAGAAACTGATAATATACCTTACCAAATAAGATGGCTTAACCATTTCTGGCTCTGACTGACCTCCAAAGTTGTTTTTCTGAAATTTTATTTTATTAGGTTGAGTATCACTTTGCTAACTCAGAGTTCTTGTGGATGTGGAACATACAGAAAAGTCCAGGCTGTTCCTGCTCTTAAGTAAATGCTTCTTCAGATTTCAGAGCAAGCAATAAAGTGCTGATACATTAAGGTCTTTTGTTGCTTTCTACTGTGGAAACTTCCTGAAAGCTGTTTAGTTTTAAGAGCATACCATAAAAAGAAAAAGAGTGGAGTCCGTGTAGGAGCTGCTGGGCAGACTAGTAGAATGAGCTTTATTGAACAAACAGTACACTTATTCACTGTTTTTCTGTTTCATGCTTATTATGTTCATTATCTTCTGTTAAAGTTAAAGCAAGCAATCTTTTTAGTACAGTCTGGGTTGTTAATCAAATTTGGTCACCATGAATTATCATTAAGCAAGTTCTCAGAGACTAAATTAATGATTGTGTCAATTTAAAGTGTTAGTCAGTACTTAATACTGTTCTCTCTATAGAAGTATTTCTGCAGCTTATTGTCGCTGTTGTAAACTTATAATAAATAAAGCATCCACTGCTAACAGATTGATATTGTTGTAAGTTCTGATTATAAGCCTCAAAGATAGTACTTGCAATGATCATGGCATCATTCCGCTATAACTTTTTTCTTTAGAAAGAATTACTTTCAGTTTTCAGCCTTTCAGCAGATAGACCATATGTTTTGAATTTTTTCTTACTCACGACCTATATACAAAGCTCTCCGTGTGCTGAATGCCTCTGTCTTGTCCTCTGACAATATGGCTGATCCATCCCCATTTTCTCATGAAGCTCTTTTGGGCAGTTCACAATATTGCCATACTGCTTGGTGACGTTCGTACGAGCATTTACACTTACCAGTATGTGCACTGCACTATGGATTTACTAGCGCTATTGCCAGACTGCTTCCCATGTTGCTTCAGCACACTGGCACTACATTGACAGTTTCATTTTAACGTTATCAGCAGTCTCCATGGATCAAGTTTTTCCTTTTTTTCAGCCTTCATGTTTGCACGAGGAATTGTGGGAAGATGCCAAGATGCTAGTCTCTGTGCATGCTCCTAGCTACTTCCTCTTCTTTCCATAGCAAATTCCCACTTGTAACTAATGCGTCTCTTGGCACTAGCTCATTTCAATACAATGAACAACCTATTTACTATTACATGTATAGACACAATATATAAATGTTACTGCAACACTATTAACATGCGTGACAACCTCCTAAATAGCACATGTAACACATGTAATAACAACCACCCACGTTACAGTCTTAACAGCCTCTCCAACCACAGTCCCTACAAAAAAGAAACAAACCTGTAAAAAGAGTCACTAACCTAAACTGCATAATATCAGACCCCCATCAGTAGCCAAACAAACAGCCACACCCCTATAAAACAAAGTTAACCTGCATAGATTTTTATTTATTTATTTAAATGTTTCACCAGGATGGCATACTGAGCAAAGAGAAAAGGTCAGCACCCACAATACTTAGTACTATGATTTCATAATGTACTTTTCAAGGAATAGCTCAAAAATCCATTAGCATGCAATTAAATCTGTACAGTGCATTTATTAGCAGTGATCCTTTAAAAAGCATGCCACCGCCAGCATATTCTTGCAACATGTGGAAAGTCTTACAAGTTGGTGAAACAAGTCTCCATATAGCCACAGAAGACTGCACAAAATCCGTCTTTTGCAATCTTACTTGGCTAAGCAACCAGAACTCCGAACCATGAGCTTGAGCTATGGATCAAACCGCTGACTGCCACTCACCACAAACCACGCCCTAACATTTTGACTTCATCACAGATGTCTTCCTCAGAGCTGCTACCACACAGACACACAGACATAAAAGGAAGGCATTTAAAAAGACAGTACACATTAAGTAAAGAAACATCCCAACTAGTACCCCTAGTGTAAAGACTTTTAAAAAGTGTCAAAGGGTGATGGAATTGTGCAAAACATGGAAGGCTGTGCAGTCAAGTTGAGATGACAGTACCATAAAAATATATAAATACAATAAATAACATAGACAACTAGACAACCCCAACTATAAAAAAAAATCAACACCTAACCAAAACATTTTTTTGTATATTATCTCTATTTTTAACTCTTCATATCGATACTTACAAGCAGCAAAACTGGAAGCAAGCTATACATTAATAATTTGGAAGCACAGTAAAACAGTTGTCCTGAAAAAGAATATTGGGGCCTATGCTCCAACGGGCGGGAATTACGTGCCCAAGGCACATATCCCGCCCGTGGAGCTCCGCACCTGCGGACAGGTGTGCACCGCTGGTATTCCCTAATGGCCACAACTTGTCCGCAGGCATGCTCCCCCAGTGTGCAGCACTCCGCGAGGTGTCCGGGGGCGGAGTCGCAGAACCGGGTGTGCATCCAATCGGATGCCCATCCCAGGACCACCTGTAGATCCCTTACGCTGTGAGGGGCGCATTGACTGTGCTCCCATGTGGATGTCCGCACGGCCAATGGCCATGGAGGTGAGAGATGGGTAGTGCTGCCAGCCATGTGGTGCCCCAATCAGGCAGGGAGGTACAGGGTGGAGGCAGAGCCACAAAGGCTGCATGTGGGGGGCTTCAGTAGTCCACCACACCATCTGGAGCGCAGTAAGCCATAGATACGGGTGGGGGGTTCATGCAGTCATGGGTCAGGTGCCCCTATATATGTGTGTGTGTGTGTGTGTGTGTGTGTGTGTGTGTGTAAGGGGTTGGCACACACCTAGATGATGGGGGATCAGCTGGGTGCTTGGGTTGGTGGCCACTGGATACAGAGGCAGTGGTCCCCTTGGTGTGGGACAGATGCTTGGGGTGCATAAGGGGACTTCTGGCAGGGTTTCCTGGCATACCAGCTGCCCTCATCACGTGCCCCGGTGTGCAGCACTCGTGGTTGTGTGCATGCCGCATGGTACTGGCATGCCCCCCACCGCCCCTGTGTGTTGCGATCTGTGCACGTGGGGGATTCGGGTGCACATAGAGCTACGCCACCATCCCCATAGTGCATCCCATGTGGGCGTAATGGGTGTGGAGTGTCTCTGTGCCACACGTATGCGGTGGAGGTGCTCCACGCCTTCGAGCATAGGGTCTATTGCTAGTAGATCAATTTCAGACAGAGGTCAATATTGCACCTGTAAAGAAAAATATGTTTGTTTCCTCTTATAACAAAAAGTCACCCACAGGAGACACTCCCAAAAATTCAGTCAAGTAATCAGTCAGATCAGAGGAACAGTCACAAAAGGAGTGTAGCAGGAGTTTAATTCTCCAGGGTGCGTTGGATTAAGGGTAGTAATCCAGAAAGACTCCTGCTGAAGCAGTTTGCAGACCAACTTGCCTCCTCTAGGTCCCAGTTTCTTTTTTTTTTTTTAATTGTTTATTTATGATTTTTTTTTTTCAAATAAAAATCTGTAATGAGGTACATCTGGACATATACAGAGCATTCACATAGCTTAATTAAAAAAGCATCTCTAGACAGTTAACAAAGGGTTACAGCAAATAAATACATATGATAGTGCAATTCGATGTTGGGAAAAATCATACATACATAGTGCAAATATATAAAGTATCAATCCAGAGGAATATCTGTTGTTCCTGTATAGATAACTGCTAAATGTCCGATTTTCTGGTTGAGTCCATATAATAAGTGAATGTTTCTTAAATGCTGTCTTGTCGAAATTGAAATACATTTTCATGGGACAAAGTAGGTATCCAAAGGAGTTATATAAAATACCAATTTTCTCCATCTTACTTCAAATGGGTCCACTTTATCTCCAGTCTTGGCAATCAACCGTTCCAAAGTATAAATCTCTTTAAGCATCCCATGCCATTCCTGTAATGTGGTGGGGGGGGGGGTCTCTACCCCATCTTCCGGTAATAACTTTCTTTGCCACCAGTATATAAGTTATCAATAAGGAGCCTTTTTGAATACGTAAACCCTCCGGAAGGATTGTCAAAAGAACCAATTCTGGAGTTAAAACTGCTTCTTCTCCCACTAATTTAATCAGGGCCTGTGAAATCAGGTGCAAGAACTCTGTTAGGACTGGGCATGACCAGAATATATGGGTATGCCCTGCTTGTTGTTCCCCACATTTCCTCCAACATTCCCTGGTGATGGTAATTGCAAATTTAGATAATTTGGCAGGGGAATAAAAAAAACTGTTTCTGGTCTTCCATGCAAATTCCCTCCAACAGGGTGCATTTAGAAGGCCAAAAGTAAGCTTAGGATATTTTTTCCATTCATCTATTTCGACTGGCATAGGAAGCTCTCTATTCCAGGCATCCAGTATACCTCTAGTGGATTCTCTGGACACTTCCTGAAGACTCTTATAAAGTAATCCTATAAAATGTGGCCATATTTGGCCTCCTCTAGTAGTTATAGCTAAGTGTAGTATCAGAGGGAGGGGTTTAGGTAAAAAAAAACTTGTATTAATCACTCTCTGACTTATTATTTCATTAATTCGGGTGTATAGTTGATGGTCCTGTGGATTAAGCCTATAGATTTCCCGTAAATTCTGAAAAGGGATTACCCCCCTCTCATCTATAACTTTATAAATGGATGTGAGGCCTCTTTTGGCCCAGCTCTGCAAGATTTATTTTTCTTGTGGCAAAAGAGGGTTTAAAAGCGTATCTAAGTGTGAAAACATATATTTTAAATCTGGAGAATTTTTTAGTTTATGCCAAACCTGAAGTGTAGATTGTGCTCCTATATAATATATTTTATCTATTTTTGGGGGTTTACCACTGGAAGAGAGCAAACCTAGAAGATCCTGAAATGGATTCAAGAGCATCTCTATTTTCTTCCAAGGAATGTCGTAATTTGGGTTACACCAATTAAATATATGAGCTAATACTGTAGCTTGAGCATATTTATAAATGTATAAATGTCAGGTAAGTTCAAACCTCCCTTCCCCTTAGGAAGTTGTAAGATTGACCACTTTATTCTAGGCCTCTTTCCCTCCCATACGAACCTAGCCAGTGATCTATTCCAGGAAACAAAATACATCTGTGAGGGGAATTCTGGTATTGTAGAAAATAAATATAGCAGGCGAGGTAAGATGTTCATACGTATTAAGTCTATTCTAGAGTAAAAGGGCAGGTGGAGTTGAGACCATCTATGAAGATCTAACTCTATTTGTTGAGTAAGAGGTTCATAATTAAGTAATATAGTATTTGAGATTTGTTGCGGTAGTTGTATACCTAAATATTTTATTTTAGTTTTATTCCATCTAAGAGGGAGATGAGCTTTCAAATTTTGGGAAGGTGAGAAATAGGAAGTAAGCACTTCCATTTTAGTAAGGTTTGTCTTATATCCGGAGACTCTGAAGAATTGGTTCAGGACAGTCCATAAAGCTGGGAGGGGGGTTTCAGGATTAGTGACCATTAAAAGTACATCGTCTGCATATAAAGTAAGTTTCCAGGATTGATTCCCTATTAAGACCACCGATATCTCTTGATTATCTCTAATAGTCATAGCTACAGGTTCAATATATAAGGCAAAAAGGAGTGGTGAGAGGGGGCATCCTTGCCTTGTTCCCCTTTCTAATGAGATGGGTATGGATATTCCTCCATTAATTTTAATATAAGCCCTTGGGGAGGAGTAAGTGTGTCTCAACCAGTTTATAAACTCATTTGGGAAATTAAAAGCTGTCAATATCTGCCATAGGTAACTCCAAGAGACCCTAGCAAATGCCTTATAGGTGTCTAGGCTCACTAGGGTCGCGGATATCTTTGATCTAGTGAGGTAATCCATAATATGAAATGTTCTTTGTACATTGTCAGCAGTTTGCCTCTTCTGAAGGAATCCCGCCTGATCTGCGTGCATCAGGCTAGGAAGGATTGCTTCTAGTCAACCAGACCAGATTGACATATAAAGTTTATAATCAGTGTTCAGTATCGATATGGGCCTGAAGGAGTCAGGCGAGTTCGGGTCTTTCCCAGGTTTCAAAATAGCTGAAATAGAAGCATAGGACCAAGAAGGGGGGGGTTAGTCCCCGCTGTACTTCCAGGACTGCTTGCTGCATAGGTTGAAGTAATTTGTATTGAAAGGTCTTGTACCACTGTGCTTCGAACCCATCTGGTCCTGGGCATTTTAGTGTCTTAGAGTTACCAACGGCTAATTTTATTTCCCTAGCAGAAATTGGGGACAATAGAGAAGTCTGCTGAGCTATGGTCAGTTTGGGGAAATTGAGAGGGTCCAAGAAATGACAGACTGTATCCTCCAATGGCGGATTTTGGTCAGCATACAGGGACTCATAATATTTCTGAAATGTTTTCATGCTTTGTGAATCCTTGTAATGGGAAAGCCCAGTTTGTGGATCCTTAATACCTGCAATGGTTGCTGACTGTCTAAATGCTCTAGTCCTAGGTTGTAACTCTTGTTCTTGTGGACTTCCAAATTTGGGGATGGGTGTTTGCACCTGAAAGGTTCCAAACAGTGCATTAGCCAAAAGGTGTTGACCATCCCTTGTTGTGGGGGTAATCCCAGTCTTTCGGTATCTGGGGCCTCCATGGGTTCAGCGTGATGTTCCCAAAAAAGAAGGAGAAACAGAAAAGGGAAGCTTAGAAAAATAGTTTGGAGCCTCTCCGTGACATTTGGCAATCCAAAACAGCTTTACTTCCCTAGCTCCCTTGAGCTTTTTTCAAATTGAGCCTTATGTAATTTTAAAATCAAAATGCAGTTCCTAAGCCAAAGCTTCCCATGCCTCTTTACATTCTAAAGCATGATTTACTCTCCTCCCTTCCACATTTTTATTTACTTATCTGTTAGTCAAAAAAGGAATAAAGAAAAACAAAGAGAGGGATAAAGCCCAGAAAAAAGGGTTCTCAAGATCACTGCCACATGTGGTAAATATTAATGCAGCCTTAAGATTAGGGGCGGGTGGGAGGAGGGAGGTGAGAGGCCTTCCTCCGCCACAGACCGACAGTTGGCTTGGGGATAACCCAAAACAGAGGATCCTGCTCAGGATTAGCGTTGGGCTTGCGTGAAGCGCAGCCTCATAAACAAGTCCCTTATAAGGGACATTCCCCCCCCCCCAACTCAGATTCCCACCAACCTGGTTTCAAAACCAACAATTATTTATAATAGTTCCTCAGGTTACTTTAATGTTGTTGTCCTTTTGTAGGCTGCTAAGACGTTCTTCACAGCTGCCAAATTCTGGTCGCGCTCTCTTGATTTCTTCGGTGTTGTTTGCCATCTAGGTGGATGCTGTTTCAAATTCTGAGTGCTAGAGTTCTGTTCTGGAAATTGTAAACCCAGCTTAGAAAGTTCTTCTTTTGCCTCTTGCACAGTAGTAAATTCTTTTCATCCTGAAGGAAGCTGCACCACCAGTCGAGAGGGATATGGTGTTGTAAATTTATAACCAGCCTCTTTAAGCACAGGAAGCAATGGGAGGTATGCACGTCTAAGTTTCATCATTTTAGGGGCATATTCATGGCTAAAGTAGATTTGGGTTTGACCATAAAATACTTTCTGGAGTTTCCAGGCCGTCAAGAGAACCTTTTCCTTTGTAGAATAGCTGTTAAACCGGAGAATCACTGATCGTGGAGGAACTTTGTTTGAGGTAGGTTTTGGACACAAGGCTATGTATACTCTCTCAAGATGTAACTCAAAATCAGCAGGCAAATCCAGTGCAGTATGGAGCAGAGGCTCTATAAATTCTTTGATATTAGAACCTTCTGAGTTCTCAGGCAGACAGTATATGCGTATATTTTTACATCTTGCATGGTTCTCCTGATCTTCCTGTCGATCCAGTATTTGCTCTTGAGTCCCTTGGATTTGTTGCAAAGTTTGTTCCAAATCTTTTACACGATTTTCTGTGGCAGTTCCCTGCCATTCTTGATCATCCATGCGCTGCTCCAACTGCACCACGTCTCTACGGAGTTCTCCTCACATTTCTTTTATCTCTGCTCTAAAGGTCAGGATCTCCTGATATATTAAGTCTAACTTGGCTTTCTTAGTTTTAGCTGTTCTGGGTTTATGAGAGTTTTACCAGGACCACGTTTACAATCCTGTAGTTAAGAATGATGGGGTTCTGAGGCCTGTGAAGCCTCCATATCTAAACGGTCTGCTGAATCCTCCATCTCGCACCATATGCCCATTTAAAGCTCCTGATTTTTTCACCTGTGCATTCCGATTCACTTGCAGAGTTGAAATTTATTTGCTCGATGTAGTTGTTTTCAGTCGGAATGATTGCTTAGCCCAAGGGGAGCGGGAGCGTTGCCACTAAGCAGCCATTACCCCCGAGGCGGAACCGGAAGTCTCTAGATCCCAGTTTCACTTTTTTGATTCTGAAAAATTTTAGGCATGCAACTGATTCATGGCTGGTCTCTAGGAACTGTTTTGGCATGGCATATTGCACATTCTTAGAGTGCAGTTATGTGTTTGCTGATTCAGATTTTAAGTTTTTTTGTCTGCCTGACATACAAGAGACCATGTGTGTGTGTGTGTGTGTGTGTGTGTGTGTGTGTGTGTGTGTGTGTATGTATGTATATATATATATATCGAGAGAGAGCGGGAGATATAGATATACATAGACTACAAAGCGCTCTTGTCTGTCCCACATATAGAATAAATAGCACTGTGGGACTGCTGCAAGGAATAGAGACAGCGGAGTTATTCATGTACCATGGAGGGGACTGTGGTGCAACTTCAAATATGTTGTTCGACCAGAAAGAATGCACTGAGTCCTTTTTTGACAGCAAGATGTCTGCAGGGCTCTGCACACTGCAGCTCTAACAAGTGGGGCAGTTTTATAGAATATGATTGGATAAGGAGCCAGTGGAGGAGATGAAGGAAGGGTAGGAGGGAGGTGGTCCCGTGTCCAAGAGCAGGTGAGCTGTCAGGCAGCCAGACATGAACCATTCTAAGAGAATGGGACTTGCAGTAGTCCAGGCAAGAGGAGATGAGCAAGGAGAGTCTAAGCAGGAGGATCAAGGAAGAGACAGGTGTGGGCAGTATTGCAGAGGTGTGTGGAGCCAAGGTGAGTTGTGGGTTAAGGAGGGTACCCTGCTTTCTGAAATATTGTAAGGGCAAAGGATAGGGTGGTGGTCTATCACAGAGGGCATTATTAACACAGGGACCCTAGATCCATCATGTCTGCCCCCCACCCCACTTCACAAGCAGGGATGAAACAAGCATGGTGTGCAGACAGGTACAAATGTATATAGATTCCCCATCCACTCTAGTACCCAGTAATTCCCTTGATAAGCAGAAACATACCCACTGTTACCTTAAGGACCTGTACTGCCTTCATGTCCCTGCTTCCACTGGTATGTGATCCCATAGATTCACCACTCTGTGGCAGAAAATGTGCCTCCTAAAGTTACCCTTGGATTTACCTCTCCTGAACATCAGGGGGAGTGTCCCCATGTTCTGTTGCAGAACACCAGCTCAGACATCTCCCCCTTGCTTGATCTTCTCGATATGCCTGCATATGCAAACGACTGAGATTGTGTTTCCCCTCTAGTATCAGCTGTGATCGTTAACAACTCAGCTTCCCTCCCTGCCTGAAGAAGGATATAGCCATGTCGACCCTAATTGTCACAGTAAGGGATTGGGGGGAAGGGGGTGTTCAGAAATTGGACACACGTATTTTTTTTCTTTGTAAAAGGGGATCAAGAAGAGTAATTTGATGTCAAATTGTGTGAGACGATTCTTTGTGAGGATCATAGTCCAAGCTTTCATATATCGATTGTGAGGATCGAAGTCCATGCTTCCATATATCACTATTTAAAAGAGATTTTCCCATATTTTACTAGTGATCCAATATGAATTTAAAAAGTTCAACACAGCCCACTTCCACTGTTTTTTTTTTTTTCAGCCGATCCAGTGGAGGTGCTTCAGGAATGGTTCTTGGGGATTTAGGTTGTCCCTGTGTAGGTGGCAGGAGTAGCACATGCTTGTGTTTGGTGTATGTCTGTTAGCTGACTGATACTCAGATGTCAGAACAGTAACATCGGTCATGGAAATCGCAACACAAGTACTGTTTCCTGCCTGGGATACATGCAAACACATAAGATGCACAAACGCTAAAACGCTAGTTGGGGGGGACAAAAAAAACGCCTTTATTATCAAAAGAGGAAACCGTATGGTACAGTGGGTTGGAATATGATACTGTAAATCGGGGGATCATGAGATTTGGTCCTAGTACAGCCGCTGACCCGCGGTGTGGCCTTGAGCCAGCCACTTATGCTTCATTCAGCCTACCCAGCAGTAACATTTTTTTAGAACTAGGACCCCACTGGGAACAAGTTGCTGCATCCATTGAACTGCACTGGGAAAATAAATAGCAAAATAAATAAATAAATAACACAAATGAATTATGTATAGATAAATCAGTAGTTTTAGAATCCTGGTCCTGGTGTCCATAGTGAGAAATATAATTCTGTTGGTGCCTTGGATTCAATTAAGGATGTATCAAGTTCAACCCTATTTCATTCACACAGTGTTAATCATATCTGTCGTAAATTTATATGTTTAGTAGGGGTGCTTCTGGTGTGCAGTCAGTGTCAGAAACAAAATCTAGGGCCCCCTCAGCTGCTCAAAAGATCGTGGCAATCGTTTGAAGGTTTTTTGTTTGCATTTGTTACTAGCTTTATAGAAGTATGTGCTGTACCTGACATACTGTATTACCTGGATCATCGATGGTCTGGCTTAGTCTCATCTCAGCTGATTTGTGAAACTAAGAACCTTTTTGAAAATCATAAAATGAAAAAAATTGGAGAAAGAAAGTAGAAAACCTTTTGTTTGTTGTTAAACGGACATTGACACACCTTCAGGCTTTTTGTCCAAGATGTCCGGCATCAAGTAGCACTGGGAACTGGATCATTCTCTGGATGGGCTCATTAGTAAAGCAGGGGTCTGCTTACTTTTTACAAAAATAATTGGCATGTTCTGTATTCATGAAATGTGTACTAATAAATATGTTTTGGCCCATAATAGACTTAGTTTTTGAAAAGGATGCATTAGATTGCCAAACTGTTATATCTTGATGTCTTGACTTTTGTAACTGCTCCACACATTTTCCTGATTTGGGCATGTCTTGTTCACACTCCAGATGAGGGAAAACTGGAAGGTTCTGAATGCTCTTAAGAACCTATTGGAGGAGTTCCGAAATGAACTTCTGACTGAGGAAAAACATCGCCACAGACTACAGCAGCAGTACGCCCGTGAGAAAGCAGTCTGGGAGATGGAATGCACAGAAGTGAAGTGTTATTTGGAACAGGTACCTGTCTGAAAGCTATTAGCGTATGAATGCATAAACAGTCACAGTCACATGCTGTACATGCACATGATTGCGTGTTTACTGAAGTCATCCGTAGTTCGAATCTTCCCTTCTCAGGAACAAGGCCTTGCCCACTTCTGAAAGTGCAAACGCTATTCAATTTAGTTTAAAGAAGGAATCAGGTTATTAGGAAGGACTACTCAGACTGCAACAGCAGGGTACAGTTGAACCACATTCACAAAAACTGAGTTTCAAACTATTCCAGTTTTCATTAGTGATTATTGGCCCCATGCAGTTCATTTACAGGTGAGGCTGATTCTGGAGGTGAAGTTATAACAGCCTGCTTTATACATCACAGTCATTTTTTCCACTGCAACAGTTGATGTCGCAAACTAGGAGTTAAGGCTGCAGCCCCATAATTAGTCTCCAGTTTAAAGCAGTAGTTCACATAAACAAAAGATTGTTCTGTACTTCGCTATGTATTTTTTTCCGACCTTCAATGTTTACCCTGCTACATTTTGTTTAGAAATTAATTTGCATATTCCATTTTATGTTTCCAAGGTTTGTCGTGGCTCAAAGTTGGTCCTGATGTCTCTAGTGAGCCATAAGGTCAGGGAGCAGTGCGTCGCATGTTACTTCATCCAGGTGTTGCAAGAAAGGTGACCGCTACTGGCTGTTCAGATGCAGCTGGGAATATTGATGAAAGCCTGGGGGCAGCAGGAGCCCCCTTTTAATGATTTCAAATAAAAAAAAAAACAGAAACTCTGCATGGGAAAAATGCCACCTTGCAAGACAGGAGAAAAAAGAGCAAACGAAAATGGAATAAACACAGGATACACAATGGCCAGACTCGGAATATGTCATTTTTCTTGACATGTAAAGGGGCAGGATAATACCTCACTAGTGGGAGGGCCATGAGGGAGTTATAAAAGTCCTGCCTCATCACAGCTGGCATATTCTGAGTCAGGACATTGTGTGTCCAAGTTATACACTGTATTTTACAGTTACAGGTTTTTTTTTATTTTGTGTTTTGTGAAGTTTTAGCTGTTACTGATTGATTTCACTGCTGTATCGTAAGTGCAGCAGAGGTCATTGTGCTGTCATCAGGTATTGTTCAAGGTGTCCTCCCACTGGTTAAAGCTTTCTTTGTTACCTATTTAGGAGCTGATGATGCTCCCAGTGCAGAAGCTGATGATGCTTCTAATGCTATAATATCCATTGCAGGATTAGCATTTAGTGCTGCAAACAGAGTAACCAGTTTTCCTGTACATCATATATTGATAGGGATAACTAGGGTGTCCTTTACAGGCATAAGTGTCTCTTTGTGTGCTCTTTGGGTGAGAGAACTGTGACCCAAAAGTGAGCAGTTCTGGCACCCAAATGATGCAAGATATGGCACGCTTACTATTAGGAAGGCCAATCCTTTTTTTTTCTCATATATACTTTTTTAACTCCTTACGTCCCTGGTCTCGGAGGCATCCCCAGCCCCATCATCAGTGATCTAGGGGGTTCACAGAATAACCACCGAGGTGGTCTACCCTGTAGTTTCATGCTGTGGCTGCAGGGAATGCAGAGGTGGCCAGGGCATTTTTTCCTTCAGGTTTCTTTTGTGTGGTTTGCTCCAGTGCGTCAGTGTGCAGCAGTACACAAGCATTGGCATGTGGACATGCCACGTCTACTGACGTTCGGTCCCGTCTTGCTGTTCTTGCCATTGCTGCCATCTGGCCTGCAACAGATGGCAGTCAAGTGGGAGGACACAGGAATCCCCTCCACCCTCATCCCGAAGGAGGAGAGGTGTCGTAGGATGCACAATCCCCCCTCCACCAGATGGTCCCCGGGCAGCCCTTGTTCATTCCTGAACCCAGGTCACCAGCATGGCTTGTGATGTGGTATCTTGCACCTCAGTTGGATTTATCTAGCTATTAATGGGCTTAAGATACCTTCTGCGAAATCACTTGGCCCCCTTGATAGACCCCCTTTTTATTATCACTCTGTTTCTCGGAAAGAGGTCTTTAAATTATTGTTGACCATACCTGATAAACATAGTGACTGTGGGGAGGGTTTAGATGGCTATTGTATCAGACTTGTAGCCCCTTATATTTCTGGTCCCTTGTGCACTATTTTTAATTTAATTTCAGGCTCCTTTCCCTCTCAGTGGAAATGCTCCAGAGTTATTCCTATTCCCAAGAAATCGGGGGCATCTGGGTTGGATGATTTTCGCTCAGTTTCTGTTCTTAATCCTCTGAGTAAACTTCTTGAAAAAATTATCAATAAACAAATGACTTCTTATTTACAGAAGTATGATGTACGGTGCCCCCAACAACATGGCGTTCAGCCTAATCACGGGACTGAGACTGCCTTGGTCAGGTTCACAGATGCCGCCCTTTGTGGTTTTCGATAATGATCTTATGCTTGAGGCGATGTTCGTGGACCTGACCAAGGCATTCAATTTTATAAACCACTCACTGTTATGTGTTAGGCTGGGTGAATTGGGATTCTCTGAAAAGGTGGGTGCTCTTTTGTTTTCTTTGTTTATCAATCCCTTGCCTTCTGTTTGTTTAACCTGTGATAGTTTACTTTATGCTGCTGATTTTTTTTTTTTTTATCACAAATCGATTTATCTCCTCCTCCTGCGGATCGGGCATGCAGGTCTTCCGACCACCGGCACCCGCACCCTGGACCCGGGTCTGGTCTGCGAATCGCTGTCCTCCACGAAGGCTGGCCAACACCTGGGGGCGCTCCTCTCTAGGTCCAGGGGTGCAGCGCACAGCCATCAGCCGCCACGACTGCCCCACAATTTTCCACCCGGTTTTCACCCTTGGAGCCAGACGTGCAATGATGTCAGCGCACTGACGTGCTGATGTCCACCATGCTCCAACCCTCTGCTTCACGCCGCTCCTGTAGTGCACCTGACTTCCGTCAGGTGCCACTGCAGAGTGATGTGACCCCATACCACCCCAGAAAGAGGAGAGCAATCATGGAATGCTCCATCCTCTCCCTCCCCTACCAACCTTCGACGGCCCAGGTCCTTTCCCAAACCTGGGTTGCCGGCATAGCGCAAGGTGTGGCATCCAACGCCACCGGGCCAACAATTTGATACTTTTTACCCAATCTCAGTCGTTAGCAGCTTTAACTTATTGTTTGGAGCAGGACTTTATTTCAGTTTGTCACAGGTTTAGATACATAGATACATAGACAGTGTCGGCAGATAAGAGCCTGTGGCCCACCCAGTCTGCCCATTTGAGCTTGTAAGTTCAGTTTATGTCTTCCTAGAAGTCTGTTGCCCCTTACCCCTGACCTCCAGAATTCCTTTATGTCTATCCCATACATTCTTAAATCCCGTAATTGTTTCAGCCCCCACCACTTCCTGTGGCAGGGTGTTCCTCTTGTTCACCACCCGTTCTGTGAAGAAATTCTTCCTCACATTTCCTCTGAATCGTCCTCCTTCCAACTTCATCCCATGCCCTCTAGTCCTGGAACATCTTTTTCACTTAAAAATAGTGTATTCCTGCACCCTGTTCCTCCCTGTAAGATACTTGTATGTCTCTTATCATATCCCCTCTCTCCCTCCTCTCCTCCAGGGAGTACATATTCAGATCCTTCAACCTGTCCTCATAGGACTTGTGATGCAATCTATGTACCATCTTTGTTGCCCTCCTCTGAACCTTCTCTACCCTGTCTATGTCCTTACATAGGTAAGGTCTCCAGAACTGTACACTGTACTCCAGGTGGGGCCTCACTAGTGTCTTGTATAGTGGAATTATGACCTCCCTTTTCCTGCTGGTGATGCCCCTGCCTATGCATCCCAGCATCCTATTTGCTTTACCTGCTGCCTTGTCACACTGTTTCCTACCTTGAGGTCATCAGAGATGATAACCCCAAGATCCCTTTCCTGTTTGGTGCATGCTATATCCTCACCCCAACTGATATATTGTGCCAGGGTTTTGTGCCCCATATGCATTATCTTGCACTTCTTTGCATTGAATTTCAACTGCCAAACCCCTGACCATTCTTCAAGTTTCTGCAGGTCCTTCTCATTCTGTCTACACCCTGTGGTGTGTCTACTCTGTTACAGAGCTTTGTGTCATCAGCGAACAGTGAAATTCTGCCTTCTAGGTCCTGCGCAATGTCACTGATGAAGATGTTGAATAGGACCGGTCCCAGCATTGATCTCTGTGGTACCCCACTGGTCACTCTTTCCTCTGTGGAGTGACAGCCATTTACCACCACCCTCTGTGTCCTGCCGCCCAGCCAGTTACCTATCCACCACACTACTGTCCTGCCCACACCTATATTCCCCAGTTTGTGTAATAGTCTTCTATGTGGCACAGTGTCAAAGGCCTTGCTGAAGTCCAGATAGGCCATGTCCACTGCCCTCCCTGATCCACCTCCCTAGTCACCCAGTTAAAAATTCAACGAGGTTGGTCTGACATGACCTCCCCTGGTGAAACCATGCTGCCTTGGGTCCTGTAGTCCATTGACAACCAGATGTTCCACCAATCTCTCCTTCAGTAGTGCTTCCATGATCTTCCCCACTACGGTGAGGCTGACTGGTCTGTGGTTCCCGCTTCCTCTTTGTTCCCACTTTTGTATAAGGGGACCACATCTGCTGTCCTCCAGTCTTTGGGTACCTCCCCTGTTTCCAGTGATCAGCTAAACAGGATAGCCAGAGGTTCAGCCACCACCTCTCTTAGTTCTTTAAGGACCCTGGGGTGCACCCCATCTGGCCCCATTGCTTTACCAACTCTTATTACTTCCATTTCCTTCAGGACCCTTACTCGTGTAAAGGGACTTGTGTCCATTTCTGCACCATTCTCACCCCTTGTACTCCCTTCAGACCCATTACCCTCCTCTTCCTCAGTAAATATTGAGCAGAAATACCTGTTCCATATGTCGGCTCTACTGTTGTCATCCTCCACGCAGGCCCCATCCTCCCCCTTCAGTCTCACTATCCCTCCCTTTGCCTTTCTTTTTTGTTCCTCAACCCCTGATTCCTGCCCCATTCTCCTTAATGCCTCTTTCAAGTATCTCCCCATTTTCCAAAAGTCTGCCCCCCTAAAATCCAGGATACGTGTTTTTGTGTGGTTTGGTTCTGCTCTTTCTGTGATTTCAAATCACAATGACTGGTGGTCACTGTTCCCCAGGTGCTCCCCACTGTTACCCCATCACACTGTCCCTGTTTGTGAGCACAAGGTCCAGTATTGCCTTCTGCCGAGTTGGTTCCATGACCAGTTGCTTGAGAAGGCACCCTGAAGGAGTCCAGGATAAATCTGCTCCTAGTTGATGCTGCTGCTGCTGGGATGCTCCAGTCCATGTCTGGAATATTGAAGTCTCCAACCAGTACTACCTCACCCTTGTCTGCCATCCTTTGGATGGCTAGCATCAACTCCTATCTGTTTCTTCCTCCTGGGCTGGTGGTCTATAGACCACACCTGTGCAGATAGCTGGCCCCATTTTCCTTTCAGCTTAACCCACAGTATCTCTCCCCCATTTTGTTGCTCCTGGATCTCTGTGGCCCTTGTGTCATTTTTCACATACAGTGCCACTCCTCCTCCCTTCCTACCTGCCCTGTCTCTTCTGAATATGTTGTAGCCAGGTATGGCCATCTCCCAGTCATGGTTATCATTACACCAGGTTTCAGTGATGGCCACAATGTCCAGGTCTGACTGCACCATGACAGCCTCCAGATCTTCCATCTTGTTGCTAAGGCTCCTGGCATTGGCACACATGGCTTTCCATGATTTGACCTCCTAGACTGCTTCACTGTTTCTACTCAGCCCCTTCCTTGGTTGTCCTTTATCCCTGGTTCTCCTTGCTGTCTGCCCTTCTGCTGAATTTTGCCTTTTCTGCCTATCCATCTCTTGGGCGCTAATCTCCATCTTTGCACTGCTTTGCAGAGATAGCCACTCCTCCAGTTCACTGGTTCCACTGTTAGCTGTGGGGTGAGCAAGTAGGTACCCTCTTGCTGGCCTGCCACCCCTTTGCTAGTTTAAATGCTTGTCAATGTAGCATTTAAACTTATCATTGAGTGCTTGGATTCCCCTCCAGGATGGATGCAGGCCGTCAGGCTTGAACAAACCTCCATCCCTCCAGGGGGGCTCCCCAGTCACCAATGAATCCAAACCCTTCCTCATAGCACCAGTTCTTTAACCATGAGTTAAAGTTCCTGGTGCATGCACCCCTATGGTTGGTGAGAATGCTTTGGTTTTGAACTCTTCCAAGACCAAAACCATGTTGTTTGAGACTCTATCTCATTTGCATAGTAATCCTAGTCTAATTGTTTGTGATGTTCATAAGGTTCCCCTTGAGCAGATTTATGAATTTAAGTACTTAGGGGTCTTATTGGATCCCGGCCTATCTTTTCAAGCTCAAGTCAGAACCGTTAGTTATAGGGTAAATCAAAAGCTGGGTGTAATTTATAAATTGAAACAATATTTTACTCCTGAGACTAGAATAGATATAGCAATTGGGGTGCTTCTACCTTATCTAGGTTATGCTGGAAACCTTTATTATAAACTGTCAGTGAAGGAAACCCAGGTTTTAATGACTCATTTGACACCTGAAATGGTGCCAAGAGCAGGCAATTTATTTATTTTGTAATAAAAAAGTCTTTAGGAGGGCGTGATGGGACTGGGGTGGAAGAAGGGGGTGACCATGGGACATCCCCGGCCAACCAAGACAGGCTGTAATGTTTTTTTGTTAATTAATTGGCTGAAGGCTAAAGTGTCCTGAAATGGGCCAAAAGTTCATCTGGGCCAAATTGAAGGGGAACATGCCAAAGTTTGACCCATTCACTGAATACAAATTCGGCTTCAACTCATCTTTATGGTCAGTTCTGATGATTTGTTAGTGCACTTGCTAAACAGGAATGGGGGCAAATATGACTAAGTGTAGCATCTCTGCCACCCAGTGACTTTTTCAGCACAACTCACAGATCCCTCAAATACCAAGTCATTAACTGGCATGTGACAATTTGTTTTCCTTTCTACAGTACTGGCATTTCCAGAACAGGCATGTAGTTTGGTTAAACTCGTTGTCACAAATCACTTGGAGTAACAGTTGAAATGTTGCAGTTTGGTGGTTTTTTTATACTGTCTCAGAAATGAAAGGACAGTACTAGCAGAGCTTTTCTGAATTGTTTTCTAATCAACCTGATACGTGAAGGTTACTCTCATAGTTCATATCTATCGATCTGTCATCACTAACTTGTGTAGCATTGGCCTATAACATGTGGGAAAATGGTCATATGTGTACTGCATTCTTTTTATTTTTATTCACATGTTTACCCCTCCCATTAGCTGCCTATCTAGTTCTCCACTTTCCAGCTCCCTGCCCAGTATTGACTAGGAGCCCTTGGTAGTTCTACTGATGCTACCCCCTGACACCCCAGCAGTGGCTTGTCTCCTGTCACCTCCCCAATATTCAGCATACAAGCAGTGTCCCATGGAGTCACCGATGGTCCATTGCGGTGTAGGTCGGTAAGGATATTGTTCTTCCCTGCCCAGGCCTTTTTCTTGTGTTTTTTTGTATCCCACCTGCCCATGATTTGAGCTGCCTGTCGTGCCTTCAGGAAGGTGGCAGGGCATTGTGAGGTCACCGACAACATCCATTGTTTCTGCTAGCCCACCAGATGAGGTACGTGTGCTGCAGGATGGCTGCATCCCTCCCTTAGAATCAGAATGCTGACCCCATCAGTGTTCACTGAAATCCTCTGGACCAGGCCTGGCTGGGTGAGGGGGCAGGATTGTGATATGAACCCAGATCTCCCACTTGGTAGTGCAATGCTGTACCTCTGGCAGGACTAGTCCAAGCATGTAGAACATTATAAGTTCAAAGAATGAAAATATTCTTTTTTTTTTTTTTAATTCTACGTTTTTCTGGCAGGGCCAGTGTCAGTCCTCAGCCTGGTCACGACCCGGACTCCACGTCATCTGTTGCCGCTGACTCCCCAGTTACCTGGCACTCCCCGGAGGGGCATAGGCAACTGTCCCCAATCCATGCTGTGGAACTAGTGACTGGTCAGGAGAGTGGCGATGATGGCTAATCAAGCCCCAAGAGGCTTCACTGAGCCAGTGGCCTCCACCCGCCTTCTCCTTTTTCCTGTATTCTTGGAAGCGAGGACGTGCAATGACACCAGCGTCCGCCCTGCCTCCCATGAAACAAGCGCTGGAGCGTGAGTATCTTCCGACCTCCACCAGGAGTCCTCAGTGTGCTGGCCACTTCCCCACCCTCCCCCCGGAGAAGGAGAGCCATCCATGGGACGCTCCATCCTTCTCCCCCTGGCTGGCCCTCCGACGACTCGGGTCCGTTCCCAAACCTGGGTCGCTGGCGTCACAAGAGGAAATCCAACCGCTGCGCCAGCGGGCCAGCCAGAATGAAAATATTCTGATGGACATGGTCTAGTAAGAGTTCCTATCAAAGTTACTTAATTAGTTTGGATTGGATTGCAATAGTTCCTGCACCGTGTGAAACATTAGCATGTCCTTGTGGCACAGGAGTAAGGTTAGCTGTAAAATGTGTAACATCAGATGTGTGCAGAACAAATCACATTTAACTGTCACAGCAGTGAGTTGCTTAGTCATTTCTGAATGAGTTGTAGAACTGTTGCTGGATACCGTTCAAAGCCAGGCAAAAAACTCTTGCCAGTTACAAGTCAGTTTTGCATTGCATTTTGACAGAACTGTAGATGTATTATTGGGAGTTTCAAAAATCTTTTATAAAAGTTACTCTTGAGCTGGACAAGTGCTGCAAAACAACACAATGTGTGTTGCCAGTGCATTGCAAATTAAAAAAAAAAATCATTGGTGAGACAGTTTAATTTGAATTGTACTGTGGTGCATAGCACACTTAAGATACTGTACGTTTTATTGTTATGTAACCTGGGCTTTAGTGAGGTATTCCATTATCATTAGAGCAGTATAACTAACAAAATTCAGATATTCCAGTTAAATTGGGATAGTATCGCTTTGGTAGGATGTGATACAAGGGATTTGGAGCAGTTTTTATAACCTGTTGGTTAAAAGATAACGTGAGTATTAGGGAGCTCAGTAATCAGCAGCAGGACAACGGCTGGAGCATGAGCTGGTGGTTCATTTTCCATCTTTATTTGTATCAGTAGCTTCATTGGTACATATGGTATTTTATGAGAAATTACTTTCCCAGTATGCTATTAATTTAAATAAAAGCATGGATCCATTCCCACTCATTCTTTCCCTCTCTCATTGGTAGCTTAAAGAGAGAGGTGAAAAACAGTCTGCTGACATCGGCTCCCCAAATCTGAAGGGGACTTTTTCGAGGGAGAGAGAAGAGCACACGAAGCTACTGGCTGAGAGTCACAACACAGTGATGGATCTACGCTGGGAACTTCAGCAAAGTGAGAATAACTGGAATCGGGAAAAGGTGGACCTACTGGACAGGTTTGACCGAGAGAGGCAGGAATGGGAAAGGCAGACAAGGGAACTGAGGAGGACAATGGAAAAGGTAGGAGGCCAGTGGCGCCCAGTATTCTTGTTCCAACAGAGCTCATTTTAACGAGACATGGCTTGGTGGAAATGCCACCACCCCATGACGTCAGATCTTCCTGCTGAAAGAAGAAGGTTCCCTCCTTATTGCTCTGCATTTAGTCAGCCCTTTGCTTTCAGAAAATCAAGAACGATCCATCTTCCGCTCTCGGTGGAGTCTCCTTATTTGGTCTTCTACAGGGACAAGGCTGTCCTTCACTCCAACCCGAAGATCCTTCTGAAGGCTGTGTCGGAGTTTCACCTTAACCAGGTGATGAATCTCCTGGTGTCCTTCACCAACCACACCTTGGAGGCTGAGCACAGGCTCCATACGCTGGACCTGAGGTGAGCGCTTACCTACTATAAGGAGTGCACAGCTGGAGTTTGGGGAGAGGTTCACCAGCTATTTGTCACCTATGCTGAAGCCGCACCCAGGAGACTGACAGCTAAGCGGACATTTGGCAGGCGGATTGTATCCTGCATCGATCTCAGCTATAGGTTGACTGGTAGGGAGCCTCCCATAGGGCTAAGGGCTTATTCCACCAGACATATCACTGCCTCAGTGGCTGCTTCCAGGGGTATCCCTATGCAGGAAATCTGCAAGGCTGCTACCTGGAAGTCAGCACACATCTTCATTTTCCACTACCACATCGACCTTGAGTCATGATGGGATGCTGGTTTTGGGTCCTCGGTTCTCCAATCTCTCTTCCCTAAGTAGGGGGTGTGCAACTTGCCCCCTCCTCCCGGAGAACTGCTAGGAGTCTGCCAGAAATGTGGAAAGTACAACATATCCACGTCCCTAGAAAAATGGGTTACTCACCTTTAACAGTAGATCTTTTACGGACAGGTCTCGTGCAGTAGGTTATTACTCTTGGGAGTCCGCTAGGTGGAGCTATCACATGGTAGCTTCTTCCAGCAGGTTTCTATGGGCCCCCCCCCCACCCCACACATCACTTTCTCTGGCTGTGTATAAAAGGGAGCAGCCCCCAGGCACACCCTGTTCATTTCCCCGCCAGCTTCAGCCCGCATTGCAGCTAGCTCAATCTTCTATGTTGCAGTCTTCGACGTGAACTTGAACACGATTTTTCTTCTCTGTGCCAGGCCTGTGGAACACTCCCAGGCCCTAGCTCTTCTGCTTCTTCTGGACCCGAGCCTGTGAACCACTCACAGTACCCTTGGCTCTCTGTGTTTCAGTGGGCCTGTGTTCACTCACAGTACCTCCGCTGCTGCTTAGCCCAGGCTCTGTTGCTGGGTCGGGGACTCTGTCCATGGCTGACAAGGAAGCCATCCGGGGACAGACCTTGGGGACCCATGTTAAGGGTGCCCCAGACCAAGGCTCTCATTACCGGCATCGGGGGGAGCAGGACTCACACTCCTCTCACCCCCTCTGATCTGCTCCATCGACGGTGGCTCCTGCATCATTGACAAGGCGTTCATTATCGATGGGGCAGCTCCCCCAGTCGACCGAGCCTTCGTTGTTCCCCTCATCGTCAATGGGTCATCCCCCGTCGATGGAGCACTGTCCTATGCGTGTTTCGTCAAACGGTCGCTATCCCCCCATCGACGGCAGCTTCCCCCATCAACAAAACATGTTTCTTTCTTTCTGCCATTGACGGGAGGCATTCCCCATCGACGGGGAGTTCTGTTCCTGTTCTCTTGTCGATGAGAGCTCTTCCCTCGTCGACGGAGCATTCTTCGTTGATGGGAAGGCTTCCCCCATCGATGGAGCGTTCCACCTGAATTCACATTCCTCATCGATGGGGCTGCTTCCCCTGTCATCGGGACATCATGTTATTCTTCCCTTGTTGATGGGGCTGCTTTCCCCGTCGATGGCACCTCATGGCATTTGTTCCTCGTTGATGGGGCAGCTTTCCCTATCGACAGAGGGTGCAGTGTACCCCGGAACACTCCCTGTCCAGGGGTACGCTTCTGACCTGCCCCAGCCCATCCCTGGCACAGGCGCCCTGCTGCAGCTGCGTCGGATGGGGACCCGTCTCTGATGCCCACAGACTGGATTCAGGAATCTCGTCCTAATTTCCTCACCCTCCTCCCGTTCCACCCTGCAGGGATCAGGATGCCACCCCCTGGATGCTGGGGTCTACTGTCCCCGAGGTGCCTCACCCCCCTCCAAGCGCCGCTCTTGGGCGCCCTCCATCTGTGGACCTCCCCCCTTCCCAGGTGCCTGCTATTGCCTGCATCATTATGGAGGTCCTCTGCTCCATGAGTCATGGCCTGGCTTCGAACTCGCTTCCCCACCCCGGGTCCTCCGCCGCAACGTTCCCCCTAACCCCTGCCCAAGTGCCTTTTCTCGGATCCGGTGGGTTCCACCTAGTCCCTCTCCCCTCCCGTGTATCCAGAATCCCACTGTTGGGACTCAGACATGGAGGATCCCTTCGGGGCACCTGGCTCGGATGCAGGCTTCCCGGACTACGGGGACCCCGGTTCCCCTTCTCCGTATCCTCTCTCATGGATGACGTCCCGCATACCCCTCTGGATGCCTCGTCCCCCGCAGATGCTTCCTTCTTGGACCTGCTGTTGCAGATTTGGGATGTGTTCCACTTCCCCGCTGGGGACCCAGATGTCCTTCACCAGGACTTGGCCGACTACCTTGGCTTGACCGAGGATCCTGCCTTGGTCATCCCTCCCTTGAGTCCTGCCTATGCCAATGCCACATCTCAGACCTGGCGCCATCCTGCTTCCCTCCGTCCACCCCTGCGTGGGCCTGACTGACTTACTGTGCCCCGCCGAACCACCCATCTTTGTCCATAGCCCCTCTCGGCTGACTAAGTGGTCATTATGTGACTCCCAGCTGGACCGCTCGGCCCCACCACACTAATGCAGTGCAGCTGGTTGGGAATCAGCACCTTGATCACCTTAACGGGAAGGTCTCGCCTCTAGTACCTTATTGTTGCATGTTTCAACTATCTGGGCCATATAGCCTGGTACCTCTGCACGCTGTGTGTTTCGGCTGTTGACGCAATGTCCTCCTTGCCACCCTCCCAGGAGTCAGCCCGGGTGGCTCAGCCCATATCCGCCTTATCCTCTCTTGCCCATCACCTCCTCCAGGCAAGCTGTGATGCGATTGATGCCGCTGCTGGCCTGTCTGCCACTGGCGTCACATTGTGCCGCCATGCCTGGCTACGGGTGTTGGGTTTGGCTCCCGACGTCCAGTTGTTGGTTGTGGATGCCCCTTTCTGTGGGGATCAGCTGTTTGGTCCTGGTGCCCAGTCCATTCTGGATTCCCTCCAGGCCTTGGGGCATACTCTGCGGTCAGTAAGAGGACCTCTACCATTCTGCACCATGGTCCCCATCCCCCGCTTCTGCGGGCGGGCCATTGCATTCCCGGACCCTGTTTTGGCGGGCTCTACAGGACCGCGGTAGGGCGGCTCAGAGGTCTGCCCTGTTGGCCCCTCCATCCCGTGCCCATCAACCTCCTGAGCCCGGGCCTGCCCCTGCACCTTATCCGCTCCTTGGAGCTTCCCCCCGCCTTCTCTTGCAGGCTTTGGAGGCACCTGGGGGTCTGTCCGCCCTTTCCGTGGAGGCTTGCTACCGTTCCTGGCCACATCGCTCCTCCTCGCGGATCTCTTGGGGACCTCTGCTACTCTCCTTCCGGGAGCCCTTCAGTGTCCCCTTGCTGTGGGATTTCCGGGGCATCTTGCCCCGCTGCTCTCCACTGCCTTCCGTGCTTTCCATGCTTCAGGAGCTCTGCTGGATTTTCTGCTCACCATGACCTCTCGACCCCAGCCCGGCCAGTTGAATCATTGGCATGGCCCTAGTCCTACTCTCCCTTCGTGGAGTACTACTGTCCTCACTATCCTTGGCTTATCAGCCCTTCCGGGTGTGGCTTGAGTTGACTATGACTTTGTGGCAAGCCGTCCTTTGTCCGGGCTACCACGGCTGTCCCTTGGATGTGTCTGCGCGGCTTCTCCATGTCTTCCACATGGGGTGCTTGCCGCTTCATTTTTCCGTTCTCATAGATATGTCTTCTTGGCATTGCTTGGTGCCATAGCTTATATTCCGACTTCCTGCTCTGCTTGTCCTCCCTTTCTTATAACTGCTTGGTACTCTCCCAAGAGTAATAACCTACTGCAAGAGACCTGTCCGTAGCAGATAGTATCGTTACATAAGAACTTACCATAACAGTAGATCTTCAAGGTACGGTCTCTTGCAGTAGGTAGAAGCCTGCCCTCCATCCCCCCTGGCTTTTTTGCTCATTGTCCTTGGATCTCAGGATGTTGGGCTGGGTGTTTTTCCTTGGTCCCTCAGTTTCCCTCAGTTCTCGGCCTTTTTGTGTGCTGCAGTTGGCAGGGAACAGTGTGTGCCTGGGGGCTGCCCCCTTTTATACGCAGCCAGAGGAAGCGATGTATGGGGGGGCGGCCCCATAGAAGACTGCTGGAAGAAGCTACTGTGTAACAGCTCCACCTAGCAGACTCCCAAGAGTAATAACCTGCTGCAAGAGACCGTACCTCGAAGATCTACTGTTACGGTAAGTTCTTACGTAACAATACTTTCTTGGCGTGGTATATGGTGTACATCGACAGAACCCACCTGAACTCCCCTGGCAAGTGGCACACTGTATCTTGCTTCCAGCGGGTAAGATCTAACTTCACAGGGTGATGCCGAGGGAGTTACCACCCGGGTGAGTGGGAGGAGCCAGCTTGAAGACCTTCCAGCCAGAGTCTTAAAGGGAAAGGACACTGCCAGAAGTGTGAATGTACACCACGTACCACTCCTAGAACTACTGTTACAGGTGTATAACCTGTTTTTTTGTCTACTTGTGTAGTAACAGATAAAGGCTGCCTTGCCCTTTTCAATTAGCATTTAAAGCTAATTAGATCAGGTAACCACATAATTCAGATTTAATGGGAAAGAAACTAGTTTGTTCATCAAGTGATTCCCTCCACCAAGCTGAGTGGGAATACCGAGTTATCCAGTTTTTATAAAAATACTTGTTGATTCTGAGTTTGAAGGTCATTAGAGAATCAACTAATGGCCCCATTCCTATATTTTCTATAGTTTCTCTAAATTTTCCATGTTTTCCATGAAATACACCTGGGAAAAGATCTTGAAAACCTTGGCATATTCAAACACATATTCCTTGGTTTCCATGGAAATGATGATGTCATTTTCCCATCTCTAGTTTCCATGGAAAGGAGCATGCAAGACATGAGTGCACCTCTCCATGCTGTCAAGGAAATGCACTACTAGGGGTACACAAAACCATGAAAACTGCATGGAAAACATTGTAAATCCCACTAATTTCATGGAAATATGTGAGAATACTCCATGGTTTCCATGGATTCTGTAGGAAAAAAAAGGGATGGGACATGCTCCGGCAGCTTATTCCAAGTGGTTCACCACTTGTTCTGTGAAGTAGTTCTTCCTGATGTTTCCCCAGCTCCTCCTCCCCTCAGTAACATTGTGTGTCCCTTTGCTCTTTTATCCTTGTTCATCTTGAAAAGCTGCACTTGGTCTGTTGTGGTATCCCTTTATATCATAGTCATGTCACCTCCGTGTTTTCTTTTTCCACAGAGAGCACTCTCATTTATGCAAGTACATGTTTTCCAAGCCTTCAACTTTCTTGGTTGCCCCCCTCTTTTCAATCAATCAATCAATCAAGTCTTTATTTAACCAGGCGTTCATCATTGAGCAGAAGCTCATTTGCAAGATGGACCTGGGTGGAGCATGAACAATTGTATATACAGGTCAACACAGGTATTTACAAGGCAATACAGATAATACTCTTTACAGAGAGGAAGAAAAAGAAGTTCATATGTACATAGAATTATACAGATATTGTACAGATTACACGGTATTTACATACATAGAAGTGTCTATAGGAAGATAAAGCAGGTTATCTAAGGTTGCAGGAGGAAGTAACGGAAGAAAAAAAAAAAAATAAAAATATACACCAGGTAGAGGTGAAGTGGGAAGGGAGGAGGTAGGGGAGAAGGCTAGGAGGGCACGGTGCACAGAAAGGAGTTGGCAAAACAGGATGTAGAAGGTGGATGGAGAAAAGGGAGGTATGTGAGCTCAGGATTGGAATGCTATAAAGTCACGGGCATGGTAGGCTGTCACTACCCAGGAGTAGTGAGCTCTATCCGAGGTTGGGAAAGGAAGAATAAGGGGATGGATGGGCCTAGTGTTGACAAGACAGGGATAAGAGAGAGAACAATTAGGCTGGTGAGGAGCAAGCTGGGGGCCAGTACTTAAAATTGGGTCTAGGCATGGCTATATACCAATGCAGACACGGTACTGGGTCTCTGAGTGGGTGAAACTTGATTACATACTTCTCTGATTATGCGGAAATAAAAGCATCTTGAAGGCATTTATACCAATTAGAGTGCTTAATTTGAGGGTTTTTGTAGATCGTTCCATAAGGTAGGTATGCAGAAGCTTATGGCTGCCCTGCAAAGTGGGATTTTGCTTTGGGTACTTTAAGTGTAATAGCTGAGTAACTTCTTAACGCGTATTTCCCAGTTATACTCAGGGGAAGACGGCAGGAGATATAGTAAGGCAGCTTATTAGAGATAGCTCTATAAGTCCAGAGAGCGGCGTTTCTGTGGCGCCTGAACTTTAGTGATGTCCACCCCACTGCCGCGTATAGGGTGCAGTGATGCGTGTCGAAGGGGAGTCCTGTTATAAACCTCAGTGCTCGATGGTAGAGTGTGTCCAGTTTAGCCGTGTAAGAGGTGGGGCATTGGCTGTAGAGGAAATCAGCGTAATCAACCAATGATAGGAAAATGGATTGGACCAGTTGTTTCTTGGCATCTCTGGTGAGAATGTTGATTCTAAAAACAGTCCAAGCCTTTGCGAAGTCGTTTAGCAAGTCCTCGATATGTTCAATGAAGGAGAGTCTTTGGTCTATCCAAACTCCCAGATACTTGAATTTTGTAACAAATTCTAGTTTTTCACCTAGAACTGTGGTAATTTGGGGAACTGTCCACTGGACACAGGGTTAGCTGTACGGATAAAAGGAGAGGACCATCGCTTTAGTTTTTTGGCATTATGAGTAGCTTTTTTGAGGAGTTACTTTGCAAAAAGTTGAATTCTGACTGTAGGTCATTGCAGGCAGCTTCAGGTGTTGCGACTCACGTAGAGAACTGTATCATCTGCAAACAGATGGATGTTGGCTTCTTTTATACAGTAGTCGATGTTATTAATGTAGATTGCAAAAGTGAGGCCCTAATATAGAACCTTGGGTACCCTCTTTGCAGAGTTTTAAGGGGACAGGCCTCCTTGGCTTTAACTTGTTGAAGGCGCCCTGTAAGATAGTCAGAAAACCAACGCAGAGAGGAGGGGTCCACACCTATGGTTTGAAGGGAGGAGAGGAGCAGACTATGGTCGACGGTGTCAAAAGCCTTGCTTAGATCAAGGAAAACAGCACAAATAAAGTTTTTGCTCTCAAGATTACGCTGCCAGTCGTTAGTAACTTTGGCGAGGGCTGAGATAGTGCTATGTTTAGCTCTGAATCCGGACTGCATAGGATTTAGCAGTTCCCTAGACTCAAGGTGAGTCCTCAGCTGTGCATTTACAAATTTCTCTAGGAGCTTGGACAGGACCGGAAGGAGAGAAATTGGCCTGTAGTTATTGAGATCGCCAGGGTCACCTGATTTTGAACAGTGGTATGACATGTGCTGTCTTCCATATAGGTGGTAAGGTGCCCTGAGACAGGGATAAGTTAAAAAGGTGGGTGACGGGTATTGCTAGTACGTGGTAGGCAATTTTTAGGAAGTAAGGGTCAAGGGTGTCGGCCCCAGCACTTTTTCTAGTATCCAACTGAAGCAAGAGGTCCTCTACCTCTTTCAGTGGGGCAGGTTGAAGCAAGAAGGTGGCGAAGCTATGCTCGGAGTTTCAGGCAGTTGGCTGGCAGTCTGGGAGCGTATGTTTGCTGAGGGGTTATCAAATGCCATGCCTGCAGTAGCAAAGTGGTTATTGAATGCGTCAAGTATATCCATCTTTTCGGTTATAGTCAAGTTGCCAGAGGTAATCTTGGTCTGGAGTGAATTTCCGGGAGTGGCTTAGCAGATCATTGATTGTGTTCCAGAGCTTGATTGAGCTCTTTGTGAGAGGTCGAGTTGGATTGAAGAAGGTGGTTTTCGATTCTCTGATTGTTTTGGTACATAAATTTAGTAGTCTCTGAACTGGTTCCAATCCTCTGCAGTGTTCAGTCTGCGTGCTTTTTTCCAGAGCTTATCTCTTTCTAGAAGCAAGGACTTGATCTGAGGGGTGAACCATTTACAGGTTTTGGTCCTAGTTCGAACTTTAATCAGGGGAGCATACTTATTAAGGGCCCTTGATAGAATGCTGTGGAAGATATTGTAAGCTGACGTAATCGTTTTGGCCAGGTAGAAATCTTGCCACTGAGGGGAGTACTTAAGCTCGTTTAGGTAGGCATGTTCATTGAAGTTGCGCCTGGATCTCTTCATAGAGAACTTGCTGATGGGTGCTGGGTTGTTGGTGGATCTTACTCCCGCAATAAAACAATGGTCGCTGGCGTCTGAGAAGAAGACATCAGCGTGGGAGAAGAGATGAGGTTTGCTCACCATTAGCACATCCAAAAGTGTACTTTTATTGGGGTTCTTCACGTTTGGGCGTGTTGGTTCAGTAATAAGTTGTGTCAGCCCATGTTCATCACAGAAGGATGCAGGAGGCAGCTGTGTTGGAGAGCCAGTCAAGTTGAGGTCTCCTAAAATAATAATAGTTTCTGGCAGCCCTGTCCCAACTTGTCACTTAGATATGACACAAGCTGTAGGCCACAGACGGTGGTCTGTAGCATCCTATTACGCAGAGTGCAGTAGTCTGTGTAAGTTCCACTTTGAGAATTAGGCATTCGAATTCGCTGGAGACAGATGTCGAGGATAAGCAGAAGGCAGAAAATTTGTCTTTAACGTAGATAGCTACCCCTCCTCCTCTGGCATGCCTATCAGCTCTGAACAAGGCATAGTTGGGTATGTTTACTTCTCTCTCAGTGGTGCTGGGTCTAAGCCAAGTTTCGGAAATAACAGGTATGTCAGGAGAGGTATGATTTACCCAGGTTTGTATTAAGGTTATCTTTTTAAGGAGGCTACATACGTTAATATGCAAGAAGCTTATTCCTTTTAAATTTGCTAGTTCTGCTGGCAAAGCAATAGCTTCTGGGGGGCCAGGGTTGAGTTCTACGTTGCCTGAACATAGCAGGAGGATAAGTAGGATTTTTCTAAGAGTGCTAATTATAAGCTTGTAATTCCTGCCTTTCTCCCGTCTAGTAGATCTGATGTTTTTAGGGACTGGAAGGTAGCCACCATAGAAGAGCTGATCTGTTGTAGCAAGAGGTAGTACCCCTACCACAATAGGTGGGGAGGAGATAGAAGTCTGCGTGGTGGGAGGTGGGCCTTGTGGTGGGGGAGTGTTATAAGTACTACTGGTATGTGTGGTCCAAGAGTAGGGTTCGAGGTATTGGTACTTGGAATCACGGAGGCAATTAAAGGATAAGTTGCCATGTGGTATACAGCACAGGGTGCCATTGTAGACCAAACATGATGGTAGTTCAGGTGTCCAATGCTGGGCAGCTGGTATCAGCAGAAGAAGGGGCAGTATAAGGAGCCATATAGGGCCCGACATGATGGTACCTCAAAAAAGGAGCCACTCAATTAGCCCAGGGGCCAGTGGGGTTGCTGGATTAATGCAGCTTATTAGTAGCTTTCCGATCCAGGTTGACCCGAATTTGATAGCATTTAAAAATATTTAGTGGTGAAGGCACAGCCAAGGAGAGCCTATGCGTTTTAGTAAGGCGAGGCCCTGAGAGTTGGATCCCGTAGGTTGGAACGAGAAGAGGGGGATCACGAGCTAAGTCTCTATTGGTGGGGCACTGCGCCAGGGGACGTGGACTAATATTTTGGCAGGAGCTACTGTATTTAATAATCAGTGGAGGTGGGGAAGGGGGGCGGTCAAAAAAGTTGCGCCAGTTGCCATACCTTGTAGGGCCTTGGGTCCGTGTGTGCAGTCTCGAGCGTCAGCTAGAGGCGCCCGACCGCCTGTGCCAAAATCCCAGCGGCTTGGAGCTGGGAGCCTGGGCGACAGTTCCTCAGCTGAGGGAGAGAAGGAGAGTGAGGGTTAATAAAGGGGATTCACATAAAGGGTTAGACAGAACAGCGGGGAGTCCAAAATTTGCAGAACAAAAGGACGTGTATTACTTTGGCACCCAAAAGTGTCTAGGGCCAGTGCACGTATGCAGGGAAAGGGCTGTAAACACCCAAACCACAATTCAAGTCCTTTCAGTTACAGACTGGGTTAACACTTCGGCTTTTTAACATTTGTCCCAACATAAACATTTTTAGGGTTTAAAATCAAAGAGCAGAAGCCGGCTTCCGCCAGGGACCAATCAGAGTGTGGTCTGAGAGGGCGCTCGCAATCCGTTGGTCATGGCAGCGTTGCTATACCTGTAGGACCCTTGGTCGGTGTCTCAGGCTCGAAAGGCCGGTTAGAGGGGGCGCCGACCACCCGGTAGCCAGGAATCCTGTGGCTTAGAGCTGGGAGCCTGGGTGGCAGTTCCTCAGCTGAATCTGTCCGGGGTCAGTCGGGTGGTCTGTTAGCTGTGGCCTGCTCCGGGAGAGAGCCAAGGCCACAGGAGCAACATGTAAGCCATGAATGGGCTGTCTGAATCTGTCGCAGGTCAGTCGGATGGTCCTGTTAGCTGTGGCCTGCTCGGAGAGCCAAGGCCACAGGAGCAGCTTGGAAGCCCACAGATGGGCTGTCTGAATCTGTCCAGGGGTCAGTCGGGTGGTCTGTTAGCTGTGGCCTGCTCGGAGAGAGCCAAGGCCACAGGAGCAGCTTGGGAAGCCCGCAGATGAGCTGTCATTTTCTCCACTTTCCCCATTGTGTCAGTGTCCTTCCTTAGATATGAGGACCAGCACTGCACTTGAGATGTGGCCAGCCAAAGAATCTGTATTAGGACATTAATGTCTCTTGACCTATTTACGAAGCTTCTCTGAATACATGCTTTTGGGTTTGTTTGCTTGTTTTGTGCCTTGTTGGCTACTGCCATACACTGCTGCTTCCATTTAAAGTTGCTGCAGTGGGCTGAGTCAGAGATTCCAATTTGTCGGGTATTGCCTGGTTAGATCCATTGGACCAGAACAGGTTTAAAGCAGTCCATCTGATTATGGCTTAATTTATTTAATTATTTTTCTTTCTTTTTTTTTTTTTTTTCACAGTTAGTTTCTTTGTGCTCCTTGTGTCCCGGGCGGCACTCCATCTTGCCTGATCCCCTAGCCCCGTCTCCTGCTTACAGTTTTACCTTCCAGCTTCCTCCACAGCTTACTCCCCATGGTGGGGTGACAGGGATCCCTCAACCCACTTAAACTAATCCGGTGCTGGAGGTTCCTGCTGTTTGCAGGAGCGGCACCTGCGGGGATCGGTTTTATCCAGCTGCCCAAGACACTTTTTCTCCTCCGTTTTTTTCCCCTTAGGGAGATGAGGTGTGCAATAACGCCCACTGAGAGAGAGAGCATGCATGCATCCGCACACGCTCCTCCCAGCGTCTGCCTCTTCTCCTCCCCTATACTGGAGCATTGGCGTGCTTCCCCTTCAGCCACTGCCAGGGGCCAGTCAAGCGCCGACTGCCGGTGACCCCCACTCCTGGAGAAGGAGAGCAGTCCATCGGATGCTTGACCCTTCGCCTCCCTTGCCGACCCGGTGCCTGCTTTCTCGAACACAGGTTGCTTTTGGTATAGCGAGGTAAGGCGCCCAGCGCCAGCCCTCAGCACCACCGGGTGTCGGCTAGATTTATTTTTTAAAATAAAGTAAAATCCCTCCCTTTGTTCCTCTACTCCTTCATAATTCCACCCCATCCTAACCCCCCTTTTGCCTAGAACTCATCTCAGTATCACTGGTGCTGTCTTCTCCCCTCCCCAGCATATGTGATGGGGAGGGGACTCTGCTCGGGCACTTTTTGCAACTGGTTGGGTTGTATTTCAAACAGTTGCTCTGCCTGTAATCTTCTGAGGCAAGGCTGTGTGTACCATGCATCTTGTATAACCCCCAATTTGCTTCCCGTACTCCTAGATGTTTCCCATGGGCTCTGTCGTATGGGGGAACAGCATGAAGAGAACATCCAGCCAATGGGGCAGGCAGAGGTTAAAGAGGGAAGCAGGTGATAGGCAGGCTGAGTCTGTGATGCAGTTAGGGAGAGGGATTCATGCAAGGTTGAAATTGGATGCTTTTACTAGAGTCATTCCAGAAGATGGCATCACTGACTCAACCTGCGTATCTCCTCCCTGCTTGTTGCCTTAGCTTGTGCCTGCCCACCACCCAGCTAAATATATTGTGTTCACACTGCTCCACTGCCCATGTAACAGGGTTCAGGAAACACAGTGTGGCGTAATGAGGAGAATTTACAGGATTAGTGGAGGAAGGGGGTACAGACCCTGCTGCCCCACCAGAGGATTAGAGGCACAGTCAGTGTTTTGTAATACAGCTCATCCAGCCACAGACAGCAGTGAAACTGAGCTACCGTCATCATCATGGACACAAGGAGAGGGAGGACAATTGGTGTTGGAGACTGAGATGAGTCCTCTGTGTGTGTGCATATAATAATGGTAAAGGGATAGAGGCAAGGGAGGTTAGGATGAAGGTGGGATTGTGATGGAGGGAAGAAAAGAAGGGAGGGTTGATCCGCACTCACTGTATAATATTACTGTATGTTTTGTATGGATTGAACCATTTTGTTTTACTATTTCTAGTTCTGATTTGCCCCTTTCTAACTCATCACAAACCGGAAAAGTCAAACTGCACTCCCCTACTGCTGATTAGTGCTCCCAGGCGTTTTTCCTGCTATAGTTTCAATAGCTGCTATGCCACTCGGGCATTATTTCACATTTATCATTTTTCCTAGATGCGACACCTCGCATTTTTCAACACTGAAGTTCATCTGCTATTTTGCTGCCTATTTCCCAAACCTGTCCAGATCCCTTTGCATTTCATTTATCTCCTGTTGTGATGTAACTACCCTTCCCATCTTGGTGTCATTTGCGAAACTGGTGATCCTCCTGCTGGTGCTCACCTTATTTGTAATGGAAATTGCAGACCCTATGGAACCCCACTGGTCACTTGTTTTCATACTGATTAGTTACTGTTCGCTAGTTGAAAGGATAACAGCCTCACTGCAAAGGCACCGAAGCAAGGGGTATACAAAAAGTGCATCAGCTGTGAAGTTTTTTTATTTTTTTTATTTCCATTTTTGCTCCCCTTCCTTGTATCCCACCAAACTCTCTCCAGCGACTGCCCAACACCACGGACTCTACCTCCTTGCGTGGCCTAAGCTATCCCCGGCACGGAGCATCCCAGGTCTACCCTCCAGGGAAGGGCTGCCCCCACCCGGGGCGCTCTTTCTGTAGGGTTGAGCACCGGGCCGAGAAGGAGGCAGGACGAGGAGAGCCGTGCCGGACTACGGGAGTGTGGTTCGTGGGTGGGAGGCACTTTCACCTGTCGGAGGGAGGAGGGGGGTTTTCTTGCTTAATTACACCCCTGTGGAGCCCGGCTACCAAGGCAACGTACTGCCGCAGCTCCACCCCCGCCGGTATACACCATGACGCTACTTTCGGCTGCCTCCAGCCTCTGCCAGAGGTTGCTCCTTGAGCGGTCGTCTCCCCAACCCTCCCCGGGAAAGAGAGAGCAGTCCTCTGGATGCTCAGTCTCTTCCCCCCACCGACCCCCGGCTGCCTGGGCTCGTTCCTGAACCTGGGTCACTGGCATGGCGCGAGGTGTGGCGTCCAGCGCTTCAACCCTCAGCACCACCGGGCCGGCATCAGCTGTGAAGTTAAGTATTAAAGAGACACAAAATCACACATGCACCTGTACTGCAAGACATCATGGGTAGCATATGTAAAAAACTGGCTAGGAATTAAGTAGGGTTGTTAAGTACTAAATGGCCACACAAACAATCTGCAAAGGATTTAACAGCAATCTACAGACATGTGTTTCACCCTTATTAGGACCCATCAGTGTGGCATAGCTGTGTACCTTACCCCAGGACATGGAGTAGACAGCCGCATGATGGGGACGATTTGAGACATGGTGAGCCCTAAATGAGGAAGGAAATTTAAAAGGACAAGAACCTCAGTGCAAAAGTATTAAATCAGCTGTTGCACTAAACATGCATTGGCAGTGAAGTCAAGTGTTAAAAGAAACTCAAAATTACACAGTGCCCTGTAATGCAGGGCATAGTGGGTAATAAATGCCAATCACTGTGAAGGAATTAAGGCTGGCTAGACTTTAGGCAGGACCATAAGGTGACAGATTGCCTCAGACTCAATCTGCAAAGGCTTTAACAGGAAACTATAGACACATGTTTCATCCTTGTTAGGACTCATCAGTGTGCTATAGCTGCGTACCTCAGTCCACGACATGGAGTAGACCAGTCACATAATGGGAATGGTTTGGGTCATGGTGAGCCCAAAATGAAGAAAGAAATTTAAAAGGAAATGAACCTCAGTGTAAAAGTACCAAAGCTCACAAACAGTCTGCAAGACAGAACAGAAATAACATACACAGCCGATGCACTTTAACGTACTCCTTGGTTCAGTGCTTTTGCTTCTACAGCTCTCCTCCTAAGCATTGCCGGCACAAGAAGAATATGCACTGGTCGAAGATTTACAGTCAGGCCTCATGTCTGATCATGCTGTCTTTGACTGAAGTACAATCACGGCCAAAGACATGGCCAGATATTTCCTGAAATGTCTGTGATATTTCTAGAGAAATCTCCTGCTTTCTCCATTTACACAGTAGGGGCAGCAGAGAGAAACTTTAGAAATTTAACGAAATATCTGGAAATATCTGGCCATGTCTGTGGCTACTACTATACATTCAGGACTACCTTTGGTACCTGTCTCAATCAGTGGTGCAAGCCACATCGCTGAAGGTGCATGGTGCACCTGGCATCCAGCTCAGCTTACTGTGCCAAGGCCAGCACATTGATGGTACAGTGATAGCAGTCAATTCAACAAGTTATCTCCCGAAATTCTCTGGAGATACCTAGAGAAAAAGATCTCTGGTACTACCTGTGCTGCAGGAAATCTCACAAAAATCTCCTTAGGAATCTCCACAGGTTTTGCAAAATAACTTGTCAAATCAGCTTCTACTATTATAGCCCAAGAAAAAAATGGTCTTTGATTTTTCTTCTAAGGTATAGACCACCTGTCCCCACTGCTGCATACCTCACCTCCACCATGGGACTTACTGCTGGTGTTATTATATGTCATGGGCAAGCTGTTCGAGTCTGTCAATGAGTGCCCACTGGTTTGTTTAGTCATAGAAGACTGCATTCTTGGTCCTCATCACTTTGGCTAGAGGGGTGAGTGGACTCCAGGTGCTCTTGGTGGAGTCACTGTATCCGATTTTCCCTAAGCATGAGGTTGTCTTATGTCCCTTGTAAAATTCACACTCACGGTTGTCTCTGACTTCCAGCTGAACCAGGCCTTGATGCTACCCATGTTTTTTCCCAAGCCTTATGCTACAGATGCTGAGCGGACATTCTACAAGTTTGATGTCCAGATTCTGCTCTTCTACGAAGAGCACACAATGGAATTTCATGTTGAAACTTGCCAGCTACTTGTCATGCATGCTGAAGACACCCAAGGCAGACCGGCAGACAAACAGACCAGTAGCAGTTGGATCACACCCTGCATTGTGCTCTATCAGTTAGCTGGGGAGCAGCCTGCAGAGAGTCAGTTCACTCAATCAGACATAGGGTTGCCTCTGTTGCTCCTGACAGGCACATTCTGTTTCCAGAGACATGTGTGGTACTGCCTGGTTAAATGCACACACTTTTATATCTTATTACAGCATCAACTTACACAGTCACTGGGATGCTGCTTTTGGGTCCTCAATACTCTGGAGGACACATGATTGAGCTTCAGAAGGAGTCAAGCTTGCAGACAGTTTATGGAGATTTATTTGACTGTCTAGTGTGGTTGTGAACTAAATACAATCAGTCAGAGATGTGCGAACGTGGGAAACTTTGCTTCATTGAGAACTTTGTAAAGGGCCCTGTCCTTCATGTAAACCTTCGCAAAGATCTTCACAAAGTAAAGTGGCCACATCATCACACAAAGACTGTGCAAAGTGGCATTTCTTCAGTGAAGCGACCACAAAACGTAGCACTTTCATGGGTGATATGCCTCTGTGCATGGTTCTGTTATCCTGTTCTTTTGTTGTTTTCTTAAAAATTGAAAACTTTCCCCACTCTCATAGCACCCTTTTCTTACCCTGCATGCCTGCTCCAACAATTAAAATACAACTCTTCTTCCCCACCATCCTCCTAGCTCCTTCCCCCAGCCAGCGCTGTGGGGAAGTGAAGTCTGGACCATTTAAAATCCTTATGCACCCTTCCTGCCACCCTTGTGGCAAGTCTCACTCCCACCTTCTCCCTCTAGCCTCAACCAGCTGTTGCTATCTGCATGCATGGGTCATTCATCAAATGCCAGGTGATCAAGGCAGTGAGAGAAGGATGTGTGCCAGTCACCATCCACTACTGCCACACCAACTACTTGTTTTGTTGTAAATATCTTTTTATTAAAACAAGTGCGCAGATACATGTCTTAAATTACTGCACAGGTATAAAGTATACAGCCTCAGTGTATCAGACAGCAGGTTAGGCAAAAACAGACAAATGTTAAAGGTGACAGACTGCTCCGACACCAATCCCCTACACAGCAAACGGGGCAGCAGAGCATCCCTGTCAATACTAGATCCCCCTTAGCCTGATGTGGTATAAAAACTGCTACCGGGAGGGAGTACAGATGATGTGGGGGGGGGGAGGCCTCAAGCAGGGGGTCTATTAGCCCAAGGTCTCTCTGCTAGATCCTATAAAATTTCCCTGGTGGCACCATAGAGTACCATCCCCTATCCTGAAGGTAGCAGTGCCAAAGGGTAGCTAAGGTAGAAGGTGAGAATCATGTGGCATCACATATAAGACCCAGCTATTCCACCTGGAGGTGAATGTGTTTATCTTTTCATTTAAACTGTACATGCTTTTTTTCCATTTTGTATATGTAATTGACTGTGGCCCTTCAGTCAGTCATGCTACCTATGGCTGGAAAAAAGCCAATTTCTAATTATGCATTTCTTGGCTACCAGGAGCATTATCCCCAATAAATATTTGATATTCCTGTCCCTAAGTCCCACTCTGTAGTGGTGGAAGAGGTAGAGCTGCAGAGTTAAAGTTATTGGTTCTTGTAGGACCAGAGACATTTCCCATTCCAGGTCCCTAAGGAATGGTTGCAATAAGGGTCAGGTCCACATAATGTGGGAGTGAGTTCCCAGGGGCTCCCCAGAGAGCCTCCAACAGGCCATTAATCCACCACCTAAATATCTGGAGGTAATCGCCAGAGTTTGGAAGTACCATAGAAGTGCTTCCAGGCAGACATGTGAGGTCGCCTCCCTGCCCATTTCATATAAGAGTCCCTCTCCCAGTCTGACAGAGTGAGTTCTATCTGGAGTTTCCCCTCCCATCGCCTAGCCACCCCCAAAGCATTATCTTGTCAGGTGTCTATTAACATTTTGTCTGTTATGGATGTAACCGGATCGCCATGTAACTTTCAGTTACTACCCCTACCTTGCAGGCTCAAGCAAGGTTGAGGGGCTTGGGCTCTACTGGTCTGGATAGGGGGGTTATTTCCAGATATACAATAAGATGGGTGTGCCTCCACCATGAGGTAAAATAAAGTGAGCAGGATTAGGGATGCTTGTATTCATGAGCATCCATTCAGTTTTCTTTCTTCGGAGTGTCAGAAATTCTAATTCCAAGTCCAGTCAAACTGAGGAATCAGACCGGGATTGAAGATGGAATTGGAATATCCTGTTCTGTAATCCATATACCACATGAAAAAACAGTGCAGCCATCCACTCCCACCATCACCCTGTGTTACTCCAGTCCTCCCTTTGCCTCACCTTGTGCCCCTCACTCCCTCCCTACCTTAAGCCAGTTGGGCCTATGTCTCTGTCTGCTTCCCCTCTGCCTCCATCAGTCTCTGGTGTTGTTGACCATACTGCTGCCACCACTTCTGCTCCAAAACAGTTTGGTTCATCTAGTAACAGTCCACTCACAGTTAGACAGACTTGTAAAATCATCTGCCACCACTCAACAAAAAAAAAATGAAGTCAAAGCACAGACCACCCAGTCAAACAGGCCAATCCAGCCATCACAGTGCGGCTGTGGTGGTGTGATGTCTGCTGAGAAATAAGGGTTGGCCTACCAGCACCAAACCATTGGTACCCAGAGAAGACCTTGCAGTTCCAGCCCGTATCTCTACAGCTTTTGGAGCTGGTAGTCTGACTCTAACCCCTGCAGCTGCAAGATGGGAGTCGACTTGGTGTGGACAGTCATTTGTGGGAGTCGGAATAAAAAAATTTAATTTATAAATAATATTTTAATGTGCTCACTCACATTGGCAGTTTGTGCTAATTGGGCACTGGGCTGACTAACTGGGTCTGGAGCCCAGACCAGGACTGATCGTTCTGGGGCTGCATCAAAGGGAGGGATTCATCAGGGCTGGGACCAGTAGTCCTGACCAGAAAGGGTAACTGGGGGCTGGTGACTCAAGTTGGTGGGATGGAGGATGCCCTTAAATCAGTGATGGCATGGGTGACAGCCTCAGGATGGACTAAGCTGGGCCCACCAGCAGATCAGGCTGGCGCAGTGGATGTAGCCTACCTAGATTTCAGTAAAGCATTCAACACTGCTCCACATAGGAGACTAGTAAGCAAGCTGGGTAGCTTAGGAGTGGGTCCAAAGGTGGTAAACAGGGTAAGAAATTGGTTAGGGAATAGGCAGCAAAGGGTGGTGGTAAAGGGAGTTCACTCCAAGGAATGGAGGATGACCAGTGGGGTGCCGCAAGAGTGCTGGGACCGGTCCTCTTTAATGTCTTTATGAGTGACATTGCAGAGGAGCTGGAAGGGAAGGTCTGCCTCTTTGCAGATGACATCAAACTCTGCAATGGGGTAAACACTCTGGGGTGTGTGTAGAAAGGATAAGATTAAGCAGTGATCTGAGAAAACTCAAGGAGTAGTTGGGGATATGGCAGCTGGGTTTCAATGCCAAACAAAGCAAAAGAATGCACTTTGGGCACAAATATCCAAGGGCAGAGCACAGAATGGGTAGGTGGTACTGACGACCACCAAGCAGGAAAGAGACCTGGGGGTAATCATATTGAATGACCTAAAAGTGGCCAGGTGGTGTGACAAGGCAATTGGGAGGGCTTGGGGGATATTGAGGATGTAGGGGTGCATAGGAAGGGGTATCACCAACAGAAAGGGGGTGGTGTTACCTTTATATAGATCGCTGGTAACATCTCACCTAGAGTACTGTGTTCAGTTTTGGAGACCACATCTCCAGAAGGAAATAGAGTGGAGGCAGTCCAGCAGAGGGCGATTAAAATGGTGCAGGATCTGCATCAGAAACCCTGCAAGGAGAGATTAAAGGACCTAAATGTGTACACCCTGGAAGAGAGGAAGGGGGGGGATACGATAGGGACCTTTAAATACCAACCAGGAATAAATAAGGTACAGAAGGGAAGTATTTTTCTGAAAAAAAGGTGCTCAAGAACAAGGGGACATGCTGTGAAACTGGAGGGGGTAGATTCAGGAGAGATGTGAGGAAGTACTTCTTCACAGAAAGAGTGGATTCCTGGAACAGCCTTCCATTGGAGCTGGTTGGGCTGAAAACAATGATGGGGTTCAAGAATGCATGAGATAGGCATAAGGGAATCTTAGGGGAAGGGGGGAGGGATAAAGGACTGGGAATCAAGCAGGGTCTGTTGTGATACTGGAGGTAGTATAGCGCAGTGGTTTAAGCCTCTGAGCTGCACATTTGGTGATATCCAGCAGACCAGACCTGGGTTTGAATCCCACAGCTTCCACTTGCATACTGTGTGACCCTGAGCAAGTCACTTAACTTCCCTGTACTCCCAGGTCGCTCCTGTAAAAAGCTTTCAGCTTAGTGTGCTATACCTGGTTAAACAACTACATAAAAAAAAAAAAAAAAGGTAGGGAAAATTGGGCAGATTGGGTGGGCCAAGCTGTCCTTATCTGCTGGCAAATTCTGTGTTTCTCTGTTTCTAAATGAATTTTTTTTTTGGGGGGGGGGCATGGAGGGAATGACCTTGAAGCAGTGCAACAACTCTCCTAGTTTCATTGCTAACATTATTGTTTCACAATAAAGTTAGGGCTAGTGCGCCCGGGCTGGATGTTTGAAGCCCTGCCCTCGGGTATATTTTCAAAGGGCCCGTGACACCCATTTTCCTTGTGTGCTTGGGCAGATAGTTGGGCCCCATACAAAGGTGGGTACCTATCTGTGAATGCAGGGGCCATGGACTAGTTTAGCTGAACCATCGTTTTAATGGTCTAGCCTGACCGTTCCAAAAGAGCAGATTTGACTACAGCTGTATACATGCTTACGTAAACCACATCCATCTGTTGCAGCTGCATGTGGTTTTCAGAATTGCACCTGCTGCTTCTAGACAGGTGATACATGCAGCAGGTGCTACCAGATGCAGGCACAGCATTTAGATACCCCTGCCATACCTTTCAGCTGTCCCTGATTTTCAGGGACGTCTCCCTGATTTTGCCTCAAAATTTTACTCTATCCCTCCTAAAAATTGTATTTCCGTGACCTAACAGTGCGGGCTGTAAGCACAAAATAATGTCAAACATTAAAGTTACAGACTTGTTCTTCCTTAGCAAATGCATTTTACACTAAGCCCCTTAGTCTACCAGCTTCCTGAGTGGATATCACCAATTTTGAAGAGGTGTCCCTAATTTGGTTCCTTTGTCCCTGATGTTTTTAAGCATTGTCCCTGATTTATGAGGCAGGAGGTTGAGAGGTGTGACCCCTGCATCCAGGCATTTGTAAATGAGCTACCATTGTCTATTCGGTGCTCTATGTTTTTATATTCCTTGAGGAAAACCATCATGCAAATTCAGATGTGAATTTAGCATAACCGCTTGATTTGTATAATCTTCCATCTTAAAAGTGTGCCGCTAAAAGCAGGCCCCCTCGCCCCTACCCTGTGTCTATGGCAAGTTACTCACTCACTAGTATGTCTGGGGTTGGGGAAGTTCTCTTTAAAAAAAAAATTTCAGCAGCCATCTCTGTGGTGCACCACTCTGGCACATTGGCGACGCAAGTTCACACCCTGAGAACAGGACATTAGGAGCAGAGACCAATGCAAAGTTTGCAGTGTGTCTGTTTGAACACTGTCCTCCCAGTGGGCTGGGTTCAGTCCTGCACTGCTCGTAGAGCGACACCTGGTGGGGGTTCAGTGGAGGTGTCACTGGCAACATGAGTGACATCATTTGTCTGGTGTTGCTCCTCCAAGGAGGCTGCAAGCATGTGCACCCATGCAGAAAGAGGTGGCAGGGTCAAAGTCTGGAAAACTTCTATAGGACACTGCATGATATCAGACCTGGCAACCACTGTCATCTATAGGACACGCTGAAAGGACAGATCCCCAAAGACCAGAACTTGGCGATCCTGAACCTGTCCTGGAGTATGCTGTAAGGGACAGATGGAAACTGGAATCTAACCTTGGGGAGGGGCCAGCTGGTGGGCAGACAATCATGGCTGGTAAAGGGGAGGCCACTTCAGTTAGGATGGAGACACTGGGTAGGAGCTTTAGTAAGTTACAGGTAGAAGTAAGGCACAATGCAAAAAAAGTTTTAAAAAAAAAGACTATTATTGATAATGCATTCTCAGATTTCACCTAGGTGACCATTTTGTTTCAAGGTTAAACAGTGGATGGTTCTAAAAGTTCTTAGCATAAGCAGGTCTTAGCTTACCATGTATAGCAGGATTTGATTTCGTTTTCATCCATCAAATTACAGCATACATACTGTACTGTATATACAGTGGTGTCCCTGTAACCATACATCTGACTTAACATTACAAAGGAGTGTCTACCATTTTACCTCATATCACACTTACGATTTTAGTTCACAGATTTGTATTAATCTGTGTTACTTAATGAACAGCAAACTTTGTGAACGTGAAAGCACAGATTTCTTCAGAGTTCTGAACTTTCTTTTAGAATGTGATGAAGTGTCCCCCATTTTGTCATGTTTGCCTCCATTTTGAGGCACAGGATCCCACATGTGAGAGAGGAGGGTTAAGAGGTGTGACTGCAGCCTGTCTACCCTTATTCACACTCCCTCTTACCCATCCTTGTCATCCTAGTTGCCTTATCCTTCCAGCACAAGATTTCCTTTTCTAAACCCAGTAAAGTGTGACTTTTAGTTATTTATTTGATATTTTCTTTGACCGGGAAAGGTACACTAAGCAATGATAATTTGTGTTCAGGTGCGGTCTGGAGGTAGGCCGCGTGGACCTGTTTTATTGGCGGGGGAATATTGGTCACAACACTGGGGAAACCCCCTGCTCTTCATTTTTTAGATGTAGCTTTTCTGATTGTATTCTTGAATGTAAAATTTCCCTGCTGCTCTTAAATATGGAGGGTACCAGGAACATTTGAAACTGGCTATAGCAGAGGTCAGAATGTGGGTACTTCTTGTTACATGTACCACCGGGAAACAGCTTTATGCTGAAATAATGATTCATTTTCAAGCTGAAGAAGGCTTGCAGGAATGTCCTTCATCTTCCTTTCCTGTTGCAATGCAGCAGTTACTTGATAAACGTATTCCGCAGCAGATGTGGGGCATGTCGTGGTTAAGTAGCCATGGTAGATCGGGAGTACAAAACAAGCACAAGCAACTCACTGAAAGATGTTGTCCAAGGTAAGGTTGTCCCATCGAGTTAGAAACACAAGAGCATTTATTTCTTACTTGCCCCTTTGCACAGCAGCTTTGAATTTTCATAGCCACCAGATGGACAACTTTACATTTCTCCGAGGTAACTTACAAGGAAATCATTACTACAGTCTTCAGGCATGCATTTGTAGGTTACCATGGTGGCACTCTTCGTTTAATCTTTACAGGTATCAAATTTTGTTTATGGACAACAAGGTGTAACCTGATATTTCACCAGGATTTGGTCCCAGTTCTGGTCATCGCAACTTGGTTGGAACAATATATATATGATATTTATAACAAAGAATTTAATGTACTGAATTGTAAAGAATTTATAAAACTGTGAAAATACCTGTACATAGACTGGCTACCATCTTAACTGCAAAAACAAACTGGAAAAAAAAAACAGTCCTGGCATGATGGAACAGGTTTCAGCGCATGTTGTGTTTTGGAACAGATGGCCTCCCATCCAGTCCTTTATCCTTCTCCACCCCCCCACCCCCATTTTAGTTTTCCTTTCTTGTTCCTGGTAGTTTCTTTTATTATATATTTAAAGTTTATTGCCAGATTTTTTTTTTTTCTTCAAGGGTGAAATTTATTTCCTCTTTTCTTTAAATTTGTCACCTAACATTATGTGCAAATATTTTGTTTTTGTTTTTTGTATAGTTTGAGTTATACTGAAGTCTTGATTTTCAATAAAAACATCCCCCTGCTCTTCTTCATGCCATGGGATCTTTTACTTCCCCCGGTCAGTGACCAGAGATGGGTAGACGGGACCTCGGTTTAACATCTCATGTGAAGGACGGCACCTCACCAGTGAAGCACCCTCCTCGTACTACGCTACCGTGTCAGTTATGGGTACTACCCCGAGTGCCTGGTGTGGGGCTAGATGCCACAACCTTCTGATTTCAGAAGTTGAGTCTACTGGTGTGAAACAGAGTGGTTAAAGAAGTGAACAAAACAGAGAAAGTGCAGCATTTAAAATTGTGTGACAGGCTGCTTACCTGAAACAGTTGTGCCCCTAATGTTCTTACAAGAGCAAGAAAAAGCTGTAATATTAACCTGAAGGTGAGTGTCATCCTGGCTGACGTCCAGTAAAAGAACAAAAGCACAGATTAGCAGAAACTGGAAGGGTATGCACTGCAGAGCTAGCTGGAGTGACTGGTTCATTATCGGCACCGAACACGAGGAAGGCGGTGCAGTATGTATGTATGTATGTATGTAAGTAAGTTAATTGATTAGTTATGTGTGAATGCATTTCAAAAGTTTCACCTGGAAAGAGACATACTGAGCTGGTAACAGCTCATTTCCAGATATGTTGGGGAGGGGGAGCAGACAATAACAAAGTCACACTGACTTTAAAGTGTCTGTTGGAAGCTCAAACTTACTGCAAAGAACAAACTGCAACTCCATTTAGGACCTGGAAACCTGATTAAGGCATACTACTGCAGAGCACTGGGTAAGAAGTGAGATACACTTTCTACAAAAAGTTTTATTTGTATTTTTCCTTATTGGCATTAAGCAGAGAATTGCAGGATTCCTTTAAAAGGGTAGTAATTTTATAACTAGAGTGAGATACAACTGAATTTGCTTGAGTGCGGGGGTTGAGACCTAGCATTTTGAAGGATATTTTTGTAACATTTTAAGTGTCCTGCTGGCTGAGAAGTTAATTTTTTAGCCCTGGTTTCACTGAAAGGTTTTGTGTATTGGAATCAGACATAGCAGTCTGCCTGCATTGAAAATGCCTGCTTACATCACAGGTGTCACTAGTCAATCAATTGGCTCTGGGTGGGGTTTCAGCTCTGAGCTTATCTTAGACATCCTTCACAGTTAGAAGCCAGTCACACTGACTTTAAAGTGTCTGTTGGAAGCTCAAACTTATTGCAAAGAACAAACTTCAACTCCTTTTAGGACCTGGAAACCTGATTAAGGCATAATACTGCAGAGCACTGGGTAAGAAGTGAGATACACTTTCTACAAAAGTTTTATTTGTATTTTTCTTATTGGCATTAAGCAGAGAATTGCAGGATTCCTTTAAAAGGGTAGTAATTTTATAACCAGAGTGAGATAAAACTGAATTTGCTTGAGTCACGGGGTTGAGACCTAGCATTTTGAAGGATATTTTTGTAACATTTTAAGTGTCCTGCTGGCTGAGGAGTGAGTTCATTTTTATCCTTGGACTCAGTAGAGTGGTTTGGTTTGTGTTGGAGCCGTGGTCTAGTAAATTGTGGTGTTAGTTGTATTACTATAAAGGACAGTACTCACCAGTGTGGTGGAGCAGTTGTGTATCTGATTGTTTCTAACAGTCACCAGTGGCTGTGCACTGTCAGAGGTTTCGGAGTATGAAGAGCAGTAGGACCACAGTGGGTTCTGGGAGGGTGCGGGTGGTGGACCAGAGGCGAAGCCCCCCAGTTGTACCTCTACACAAATCAGATGCCATTCTGGCAGAGCAAGGTTCCTCTATGATGGCACCCTCAGTGGAGACCCAGAAGAATGCTGAGGACATCCACAAGGGAGACCCACAAAAGTGTGGCAAGGGACACCACAGGGAAGGAAACAGCTACTGATAGGGACTCAATTGTTAGGGGGTAGAACTAGGGAAGGAGAGAAGGAAGTAAGCTGCCTGCCTGGTGCCATGGCTTGGAGGGACAAGAGCTTAATCCTCACACTTGTAGAAGCAGCATCACAGGAGACAGAACTAGATATCATTGTCCACCTTGGGACAAATGACCTAGCTAACATGGGATCAGTGCAGTGCAGAATGAATTTGTGGAGTTGGGAGGGCCTCAGACGGTAGCAAGCACAGTAACCTTCTCAGAGGTGCTACCAGTCCATGGCAGGAATGAGGCTAGGTACTGCACACCATGCAGTTTAATGAATGGTTGCAAAACTGGTGCAGAGCACAAGGCTTTGGCTTCATTGGGGACTGGGGTCCACCTGGAGAGATAAAGGTCTATACTGGTATGATGGTCTGCATTTGTCCACAAAGGGACCAAGCTCTAGGTGACAGGTTTAAATGCTTCTTTGGCAAGCTTTTAAACTAGATAAGGGGGGAGGTACTGATAAAAGGCAGGAAAAGTCAAGCCTTCCCCCACAAAACAGGGCAGGTAGTAGGGTAAACACTGAGGTACAGAGCTCAACACAGGGCAGGATGGGGTAAATGGTAAAATAGATAAAGAGCAATAAGAGCAGGGATGGGGAAAAGGATCATGCCAACATTAAATGGAGGGCAATGACTACTAATGCCTGTGGTCTTGGAAACAATCTCTGAGCTAGTAGCTTTGATGGAAGATGAACAATTGGATATTGTGGCAGTCACAGAAACATGGTACACTCGAGAACCATGAATGGGATGTCAACATACCAGGTACACAATCTACAGAATGGACAGGAAGGCAAAAGAGGAGGTGGAGTAGCTCTATACATAAGGAAGGATCAAAGCTACAGAACTAAAAAGTAAAGGGGAGGACAAGAGGCACCTGGGTTACCTTGGAGATGGGGAATGGCATCGCAATCTGCACAGGGTTGTATACAGACCTCCGTCTCAAGGAGGAAATGGACAAGAAAATGATAGAGGACATTCTCAAATGGCTGAAAAAGGGAGATACTGTTGATGGGGACCTGAATATGCCAGATGTTAACTGAGGACATGTACTGCAGCCACATCCAAGAGCAGGGTCATTCTCGATGCCCTGCAGGGGGCAGACCTTACACAGCTAGTACTGGAACCCACTTGGGAGGGAGCAATACTAGACCTGGTACTCTCAAATGGAGAGAGGATCACAAATTTAGAAGTCAGTAGACATCTGGGAACAAGCGACCACTGCACAGTGTGCTTCACAATGAGCACAACCATGGAGATGAGCCATACAAAAACAAGGATACTGGACTTCAGAAGGGCTGACTTTGGCAAAATGGGTGAACACCTGAAGAATGCACTAGCAAATGGCCAAATAGGAGGGGTGGAAGAACAATGGAGAAAAATCAAAACTGCCATCATAGAGGCAACAAGTCTTTGTGTAAAACAAATAAAGAAAACAAAGCGGAGTAAAAAACCACTATGGTTCTCAAAAGAGGTGGCAGGGAAGGTTAAGGAGAAAAAGGCTGCATTCAAAAAGTATAAGGAATCACAGAGGGAGCACGACAGGGAACTGTATCAATTAAAGCAGAAAGAAGTAGGAAAGGCAGTCAGAATGGCAAAGGCACAAACCGAGGAAAAAATAGCCAACTCGGTCAAAAAGCGGGATAAAACCTTTTATAGGTACATTAGGGAGCATAGAAAGGTTAAGGGAGGGATAGTGAAGATTAATAAAGGAGAGGGGAGGTGGGCAGAGATACTGAATGAATACTTTTGCTCAGTATTTACAAAAGAAGATGAGGAGCAGTTACCTAATCCAGACAATAGAAGCACTCTGGGTAGGGGGGTTGATACCAGTCCATTCACAGAAGAAAGAGTCCTGAAAGAACTCCTAAAACTCAAGGTGGACAAAGCAATGGGGCCTGACGGGATTCACCCCAGAATCCTAAAAGAACTAAGGGGGGACCTAGTGACACCACTGACCACACTTTTTAACAAATCATGGCAGGATGGAGTGGTACCTGAGGACTGGAGGAGGGCAGATGTGATTCCCCTTTACAAAAGTGGGAGCAAGGCAGAAGCAGGAAACTACAGACCTGTAAGTTTGACCTCAGTGGTAGGGAAAATGATGGAATCACTTCTGAAAGAAAGAATTGTTGAGCACCTAGAGGCCAGCGGGGCACAGGACCCAAAGCAACATGGATTTACAGCAGGAAGGTCATGTCAGACTAATCTGATTGATTTCTTTGACTGGGTGACCAAAGTAATAGACCAGGGTGGGGCTGTGGATATGGCCTACCTAGACTTTAGCAAGGCATTTGACACAGTCCCACACAAAAGATTAATAGTCAAGTTAGCCAGCCTGGGAAGCGAACTGGCTGCACAACAGGACACAGAAGGTAATAGTGAATGGAACACATTCCGAAGAAAGGGGGGTTACTAGTGGAGTACCTCAGGGCTCAGTACTGGGTCCAATCCTCTTTAACATCTTTATAAGTGACATTGCAGAGGGTCTGGAGGGAAAGGTATGCCTCTTTGCAGATGACACAAAGATCTGTAACAGAGTTGATACACAAGAGGGGGTAGAAAAGATGAGAAGGGACTTGGCAAGGTTGGAGGAACGGTCAGACATATGGCAACTTAGATTCAATGCAAAGAAGTGCAAAGTAATGCACCTGGGAAACAAAAACCCAGGAGAAGAGTACACAATAGCAGGGGAGGTACTAACAACAACAAAAATGGAAAGGGACCTGGGGGTAGTCATATCAGATGACCTAAAGGTGGGTAAGCAATGTGAGAAGTCAGTAAGGAGAGCCAGGGGATACTGGGATGCATAGAAAGGGCATCACAAGTAGAAAAAGGAAGTGATTATCCCTCTATACAGACAGTTGGTGAGACCCCATCTGAGTACTGTGCAGTTTTGGAGACCTCATCTACGCAAGGACATAGACAGGATGGAAGCAGTCCAGAGGAGGGCAACTAAAATGGTGCAGGGTCTACATCAGAAACCATATGAAGAGAGACTGAGAGAGCTTAATATGTATACCCTTGATGAAAGAAGGGACGGGGGACATGATAGAAACATTCAAGTACCTCAAGGGAATCAACAAAGTCCAGGAGGGTAACATCTTTCAGAAAAAGAGATGTGTAAGAACAAGGGGGTACAGTTTAAAGATAGAGGGGGGACGGCTCAGGGGTAATGTGAGGAAATTCTTTTTCACGGAGAGAGTGGTGGATACATGGAACAGCCTTCCTGAGGAGGTCGTTGGGTCTAAAACAGTGGGGGAATTCAAACATGCTTGGGACAGACACAAAGCAATTATAGTGTGGGGTTGCAGGAAGCAGGATGTTGGTTAACTAGAATCTGCAGCTTATCCAGTAGGTAGGGAAATGGGTAGACTGGGTGGGCCAAGTGGTCTTTTTCTGCCGTCAAAGTCTATGTTTCTATGTACAGAATAAATAAAATACACAATACAGTAAGGTGCAAGTGTCATAAAAATACAATGCAGTGGAGCAGCCACACTACAATACAAAATACAGAATACACAGTACAGTAAGGTACAAGAGTAGTAAAAGTCCGTCACGAATTTCAGGCAGATAAGCTAGTACAATCACTATAAAAGATGCATGGTTAGTACAGAGAACAAGTGCAAATAGTAACCGGGTGAAAACACCAGATTAGAGCACAGTTAAAACCACTCGGTCGGAGCAAAGGTACAGAAGAGAAAGGTGCAAGTACAATACAGTAAGGTAACAATGCAGAACATTGGTATAACACCTGCAACAAAAAAAACAAACATATAATCAATGGCATTACCAGTATGCTTTATGTACTGTTTATTCATGCTTATTTACATAGCACTTGTATATATAAAAAAATATGTTGGGGGTGGGGAGGGGGGACACACCAGGGTGATTGTTGCTGTTGTTGCTTGGTAATGTCATTGACTATATGTTTGTTTCTTTTGTTGCAGGTATTACACCAATGTGGATTACCCATACAGTAGCTGGGATTTCACTATTTAAACAAAGGACCTAGAGGAAATAAGTTGCAATAAGCTGCTTTGATGCTATTACTAAGCAACATTCCTTTTCTTTGTTTTGGGTGTTAACACATTGTTTTACATAAGTTATTTCCTTGTGCCCTAAAGTAATGTTATAAGGTGCCCGTCCTTTGTAATATTGCTCATATGATATGGGTTTTGAACTATTGAGAACTGAACTATTACATGAATGAAAATGTTTTTAATTCAGCACTGTCACTTTAACGGGGGACATTTATAACAGAAGCCATTAGGAACATCCCCTTGAAACAGCTTACTTTCAAGTAAAATGTTTTAGGGGAAAACTCTGTTCCATTTTTATGTTTGCTTGCACACATGTGCAAGAAACATAGTGTCACTATACGAATTTTCATAGTTGTGCCACCCCCCGCTTCCAGTGCCTGGCTCCTTTTTGCAGGCACGGCCTCACTGCACCAATAAATATCCAAGCTGTGTATGACAGCAGTTCAGATGCAGTGGCGTACATTTGAAAGCAAAAGACCGCTACAATCAGCGGTGGTAACGTGTAGGCAATTTGCATTGTCACAGCATCGCAATTTACATACTGCTGTCGGGTAGTATGCAAAGTGCCTACACATCAGCACTGTATCTGAACAGCTGTCGAGACAGCTTTTGTTTTTTCTTGGTTCCCCCACCCCAAACAAACACCCAAGTAGCATGCTGGGAGCCCACCCCAGCGTGCTCTTGTGCCCTCCACCCCGCAGACACTGTGGCACGACGGGAGCCCAATCACCATCGGCTCCATGCCCCCCAAACAGACTTCCAGGTGCCACGCTTAGAGCCCACACCAGTGTGGCAAAAGTCCGTATGGCGACAGGGTGTCCAGTCACCGCGGGTCCACTCCAAAAACAGAACTTCCAGGTGCCATACTGAAGCTCACCCCAGCGTGGCAAAGTCTGAGTGGGTCAACGGGGTGCCCAATCCCCCTCGCCCACTGCCCCCAAACAAATCTTTCAGCTGCCATACTGGGAGCCCACCCCAGCATGGCAAAAAGTCCTACGTTGTCTTAGTAAAAAGAAAAAAAAAAAAACACCTGTAAGAAAACGTCCCTCGTTGACTCTCTGACCCCTCCCCAACCCGCGCCCACCCTCTGCACACACCACCTCCCCACACCCCTGCCTCACCCTATACTTCTCTCCGGAGGCCGGCGCAATAATCTTCGGTGGACCAGGAACACGTCTGCACTCTTCAAAGCCGACCACGAACTGAAGAAATGCTGTTAAGCTGTATACTGGCATAAATGTGGTTTTTTTTTTCCAACTTTGGTGCATATCTCGGCCATTTGTTGGGACTTTAGTCACCAAATTTTCAACATGAGATTCCTGGGACCCCACCTCATGAACTCAGTCACTGTCATTTTGTTATTCGGTCCGAAAGGTGATTTGTAGTCACTGCTGGAACCACCTTTAGGGACGATTAATATTTTACAACAGTGTCACAGTTCATGAGGTGAGCCTAAAAACCCTATGTTGAAAATTAGTGAAAAATTCCCAAAAAGTACTAGAGCCACGAAAGTGCTGCACAGTTCCATGCACGTCACGTAACTTTGAGAATTTTTAATATTTTCACTCCAGATTTTCAACATTGCTATTTTACCACACCTCCTTATGAACAGTACAGCTGTAATTTTTCACATCTTGCCCAAAATGTGTTTTCGCACATGTAGCGCACATTGGCACGGTCGGGTTGCGAAATCAATTCTCGGGACACATGAAGAAAATCACAGTGAAACTGTTCATGAGCAGAGGTGTTAAAATGGCTATGTTGAAAATTTGGTGACAAAAGTCCATAAAATGACTGTGTTATGAGCATGCATTGCGCAATTTCCATGCACCCTCGTAAGTTCACGAATTTGTAATATTTTCAGTACAGATTTTCAACATTGACATTTTTCCACACCTTCTTATGAACAGTACAGCTGTCATTTTTTCACACCCTGGCTGAAATGTGTTTTCGCACTTCCGGTGCAGAATAGTGCAGTTGCTGTGGGAAATTAGTGTTCGGGACAGATTAAGAAAATCACAGTGACACTGTTCATGAGCGGAAGTCCCAAAATACCTATGTGGAAAATCTGCTGTAAAATTCCCCAAACCAACTACGTTACGGGTGTACATTACGCAGTTTCTACGCACTCGTGCCTTCATCAGTTTTTTATATTTTCACTCCAGATTTTCAACAGTGCCATTTTTTATACCTCCTCATGAACAGTACACCTGTCACTTTTCACATCCTGTTCAAAATGTGTTTTCGTGCCTATGGCGCCAAATGGCGCAGTCACTGTGCAAAATCACCTTTTGTCTAACGAACTGATATTGTCACGGTGGGGTCACAAAAAACCCATGTGGAAAACTTGGAGTAAAAATACCAAGAGACGCCCAGGGTGTTAGGGTTTTCAACCATAACGCCCTACCCTGTAGGGACTGACAGGCATCAGGGGTGTGACTTGGGACCGTCGACAGTAATGCTCGTGCCATTCCACCCCCACCTTGCAGCCAGTGACAGGCATCGAGGTGCACCTTGGAGCCTTTGCCCCCAGAGTTCACACCATTCTCCTATAATGCGCCCATGTCAGCGTATTTCCTTATGGAATGAGGTGAATGTAATGCCCAAACACCCCAAGGCACACCTCGACACTTGTCAGTGTCTGAAAGGTAGGGTGAGGTGAAATGTCGTGACCGTCATGGGCGATGACCCAAAGGCACACCCCAGTGCCTATCCATCTCTGCAGGGTGAGGGTGGAGTTAGCGTCACTTCAGTACTTCAATGCCATTCCTACACTGCATCTGTCTAACTCCTGCACTTCCACTGCTAATGCCAGCAAGCAAACATTTGGCATTGACAAATGTTTGTTTATGGGCTACTGCACTGTTTAGACAGTTTAGATTTGCACTTTGTACTGGGATTGCACTGAATTGCTGCTTTTGCCTTTGTACTTAATAAAAGAAGGAAGTTCCTGAAACCAAAGAAAAGGACTCAGACTACAGTGTATGCACTTTTGGGAGAAACTTTTTCCATGCGGAAATGCCTCTAATACAGTGCCAGTCCCTTTGTTGTTTTCCAAACTGATGGAGACACTAGTTAAAAAGGGCCTAGAGGACTGATGGGCATTGATGGACTATGTGGTCTTCTCCCAACCCTTAAATCCCTTTGTTCCTTATGCTTGCGCCACATAAATGAGTGTGCAAAGGAATTATTGTTGAAAAAGATGTAGCCCATAGACAAGTGATATGCATTCAAAAGTGGCTACACCCCATATTGGCCTTGTACGCCACATTAATGACAAGGTTGAAGTGGGTGTGTCCATGTCTGCATGCGCGAAGAATCTGAAGGCGTTAGAGAGAGAGAGCTTTTTCCCTTCTGATGCACAAGCACAGACCTCGCACTAGGAAGATCCTTCCAAAAGCTCAATTTGCAGCAGTCTCACCTCGCGGGCCACAAGCTGATGGGTTTAAGTCCCACATTGGAGACTTGGGCTCATGTCGGCTAGCTGACAGTACAGTGTGATACTTGGAAGCAGTGGCCTTGTTTGAGGTGCAGTGCTTCCCATGAGATGCTAAACCAAGGTCTCTCCTGTCTACCAGTGGTGGTTGTCCATGTGGAGGTTAAAAGGCCCCCCCCCCCCGGCACCTTTTGGACAGAGTAAGGGGTAACCTTACGTTCAATAAAACAGGTAATCATGATGTTGTGATTGGCTGGCAGTATAGCCTAGAGGTTAGAGTAACAAGTTATAAATGAGCTTGGTACATCTGGCAGACCTGGCTTTGATTCTCACAACCTTCACTTCTGTACTCAGTAACTCTGAACAAGCTAGTCACTTAACCAGCCCAGTGCTCCCGGCTCGCCCCTGGAAACAGGCACTGTGCCTAGTGGATCTTACTTAGTCACCAAAAGAACAAAAAAAATTGCCTGTGGCTTTGTGTAAATGGTATGAACCGGAATAGGAATCCAATTGCTCTTTGGAATCTTATTAATGGATTGTGGTAAGTTGTTGTCCTTTGTGTTTGTCCATAGTTTACCCTTGAAACTAAAAGCTGTGTTTGCACTCACTGAATGGTGCATAATTGGTGTCGCTCTGCTCTGCAGACAGTTTGCTTCTGGCTGTTTTCTAAGGCAGTGGTGTACACCAATTCAGGAGAGAAACGGGCCTCCTACCACACCAGTTTCAAACTGGTGTCCCCTGAATGTGTTCTCCCAGGTCATTTTGTAAATGCTTCCTCCATTCTTGGAATCATTCTGAATGCTATCCCCTGGTGCATCATGTTGCTAATTTCTCTCAAGCAATGATGTGTAAAAGGGCACAATTTATGTTACAACTGAAAAGACCCACACCAGTTTAACTCCTCCATTTACACTCACAAATGCACCCTGGTGTGTATCTTCAAACCACTCACATGGGTGTAGAAAGGTGGAGTGTAAATGGGGCTTAATTATATGCACAGATTTGTTTCAATCAAGGCAATAAATAGGGAGATGCATAGGAGGTTGTGTTATAGTAAGCTCTGTAATAGATGTTAATGGAAATGGCCCATTTCAGAGATACACGTATTTTGCTAGCATATAACCTTGTTTGCCATTTTAAGAATTGACCATCTTTATCCCTTAATCCTCTTGCTTACCTTACCAAGCTTGAACACACTGAATGTTGTATATACATACATATCGGCTGTAAGTGGTCATTTGTTCTTCCATTTAAGCTCCAAGAGTGAAAAAAAACCTTCAAAGCTGTTATCAAAAATATTGAAATGAAGTTAGCTTACATTTCCAACAAAAAGTTTAATGTTAAAAAGAAGTGTCACTTCAGAGTTTTTATTCTTATTTTTTGGGGATTTTTTTAGCTTCAGAAAGGTGTCAGCATATGGGAAGGAGAAAAACATCTCTCCAACCAAAAAGAGGGTAACGGCAGCCTATCTTTACCCTTGGAGACCACTCACACACTTCGTCCGCGGGGTACCCGTTCCTATTCTGATTCGGACGCTGTGCAGTTTGATGAGCTTATGGTGCCGGCAAAGTTAAAAGACAGTGATAGGTGCCGTGCTGCTGAAAACCTCTTTGATGTGCTTTCCCTTGATTCACTGAAAGAATCTGAAGCTTCTCAGCCCTGCAGACTAGAGAGCGAGAAGTTCTCATCTTCCTTCAATGAGGTAACGTGCTTTTTTGTTTTCTGTTGTATGAGTGGGCTTCTGATCTCCGAGATAGGACTGCAGCGTTATAGATTAACTCACTGTGTATTAATGGAATTCACAATACATTTTTGAATAGCCTGGTGGTAATTGGATACCTGCTGTATTTGGCCAGTATATAAAAAAAATCCAGTAATAATGTTTTGGGCCATACTGCGATCCTTTTTCTTAAAAAGCAACAAAATAAAATGTGAAGAAAGGATCTTGTGTGTCCTGATCACTTGGGGGCATCAGGATATTTATGTTGTCATAACAATGGTATTCGCTGTGTTTGTGCACATTCCTGAAAAGGATACTGCTGCAGCCATTTTCAACAGCTTGAATGAAAGGCGAGTGTCTACAGCATACCAATGGTAGCTCTGAAGCACTACGGTGAAGCAGAGCACTGTGGTTGAGTATGTAATTCCTTATATTACTCATCCTACGTAATGTACAGCTAGTCTGGGAACTGAGTCTAGATTAATAAGAATAGATCAGTCAGATAGTCATATAATACACTCCTGTTTGCTGATCTCTTCATAGAGGCACAACTAAATATTTGGTGCTGTATTGTGTGCGGCAGTGAAATGCCTGTTCAGGTTTGTGGACTGACTTTATGTATGTTATTCCCTTTGGGAATATTGGTAGGTGAAGTCTGTATCATATGGTACCTAGCTCATCTACATAAAAACAGGAAGGACAGAAAAAGCCGAAACAGTCCTTCTAATTTGTCCCAAGACTTCATCCTTGAAATTTTACAAACATCATTTATTTCTCTCATACTCAGCACTTCTTTCTGCATTAGCCTGTCTTATAACTTCCTTAAATGCATACCAACTTCTTTTGGAATCTGATAACATTCTTAAGAGTGCCAGAAGTCAGACCTTGCTAAATCTAAAGATGTTGCAGGACCACCTGCTGGACCAGTTGGTCAGAGAACCCACAAGGCAAATTTTTATTCTCGGTGTGGTGCTCACCAACTTGGAAATGGCAGGCGGGGTGAGGACTGGGAAGCCTCTGGGGTCCAGTGACCATAACACCATATGGTTCAGACTGGTCCTGGGTATCAGTATACCCATGTCAAAGGCTGTGGTTCTGGATTTCAGAAGAGCAGACTTTGACCAGATGAGCGACCTAGTCAAGGGTAAGCTGAGGGGAGTGGACAAAATCAGAGAGGTGGAGAGTAATTAAAGGGGCCATTCTAGAAGCAAATAAGCCATGCCTAAGAACAATTAGCAAGAGTAACCAGCACAAGAGACCAATCTGATTCTTGAAGAAGGTCAGGGTGGCAGTGAGAGCTAAAAAAAAACATAGGGACTTCCTTAGATACAAAGAGAAACAGGGACTGGGGTAAATACCATTTAAGGACTGGGGAGGTCAAGAAGGTGTCAGGGATGCAAAAGCAGACACAGAACTGCATATTGTAGAGGGGGTCAAGGGGGGACAGCTCTTTAGATGCATTGGGGCAAAAAGGAAGACTAGGAGAAATTATTAGGCTGACAGAGGGGGAGCAGGGTGAAAGAGAAGGATTAGCGGAAGGCAACCATTCTAAATGACCATTTTTGTTCTCTGTTCACAGTAGAGAATAGTGGACCCTTGCCTGAAGCGGCATACAGGCTGCTGCAAAAAAGATCCCAGAAATGAGGCAGGTGGTGTTTATGGCAGAAAGGGCCAGAAAAGGACTAGCAGCCCTGAAAATAGACAAGGCTTCAGGGCTGGATAGGATGCACCTGAGGGTGCTCGGGGAGCTAGCATAAGAACTGGTGGAACCCCTAGCAGGGCTGCTCAGTAGCTCCCTACATTCAGCGGTGGTTTCGAAATATTGGAGGGTAGTAAATGTAGTCTCGCTGCACAAAGGAGGAAACAGTGCGCAACTGGGAAACTACAAACCCGTTAGTCTTACCTCCATAGGAGGTAAACTAAAGGAGACACTAGTCAAAGAGGACATGGTGGACTACCTGGAAAGAAATGGGCTCCAGTATAGTAAGCAGTGTGGGTCTGTGGCAGGGAGGTCTTGTCAGACCAACCTGACAGTATTCTCTGACTGTGTAACAGTGGCATTGCATAAGGGACAAGCAGTGGATTTGCTCTACTTTGACTTTAGCAAGGTGTTCAACTCTGTGCCCACACAGAAGATTGCTAAGGAAGAGGAACTGGGAACAGTTAATGATTTAGTTAGGTGGGTGGGAAGCTGGCCGGGGGTGGGGGTGCAGAGGGTGGCGATAAATGGGGTCCAGGCAGGGGAGAGGGCCACAAGTGGGATGCCATAGGAGAAGGAATACAAGGCAAGATGTGTCTCATTGCAGATGACACTAAGCTCTGTGGCAGGGTAGACAGTGAGGAAGGGATTAGGGAGCTGCAGGGACCCCTGCAAAGATCAAAGAGGTGATCCAAAGTTTGGCGGTTAAAATTCAGTGCAGAAAAGTGCAAGGTGACACACATAAGGAACAAGAGCCCAAGGAAGGAGTGTTGGATTGGGGGGGTTAAGCTGGATACTACCACTTAGGAAAGGACTTAGGAGTCATCTAGCCAGTGCAACAAGGCCTTCACCAAGGCAGCCAGGATGTTGGGGCGGATCGGGAAAGGGTTTGACATCAGGGGGATAGAGATGATACTGCCTCTCTATAGATCACTGGTGAGGCCATCTGGAATACTGCACCCAGTTCTGCAGCCCCCACCTGATAAAAGACAAAGCCAGGGTGGAGACAGTACAATGCCCAGTATCCGAAATAGTTCATGGCCAGCAGTGCGGATCCTATGAAGACTGGCTTAAGGCCCTCAGTGGAGAGCAGAAGGAAGAGGGGAAATATGATACAGACCTTCAAGTTCCAGAAAGGAATAAACCAGGTAGATTGTGGGGAAACATTCGGCAGGACTGGCAAATCAGGAACATGGGGACGTGAGTGGAAAATGGCAAGGGAGAGATTTAGGAGGGATGTGAGAAAGTTTTATTTTACAGCGAGAGTGGTTGAGCAAAGAAACAACCTATCAGCAGAGGGGGTGGGTGCAAGAACCAGTAATGATTTGAGATATGACTGGGACTGAGTAAAAGGCTTCATAGTTACAGAGGGGAAAAGTAATGAGGCAAGGAGCAGGGGTTGGGGGGAGGTGAGGGCAGTAACCCTGTCTAGACATTAGATCCTGTGATTGGATAAGGTAAAACAGGGCAGACTGCAGGGACTAATGGTTCTTTTCTGCTGACATTTCTGTGCGTCTTGCTGCCTTCACAGTCTTGTCTGGAAGTTTGATCCACCCATTCACCGCCCTTTCCATGAAATAGTACTTTCAATTTTTCCGCAGTTTTTTCTTCTTCTGCCACTCGTTGTCAGGGATTTACCCTGATCCCACAGATATACCCTGTTCGACCTACCATCCCCCTGTTCAATGGGCCAGTTGCTCCCAAAGGCTCCCACAACATCCCCATCATGGATGGGGGCTCCAGAGTGAGGGTGACCCCCCCTCCCCACAATCAACACAGTCCACCAACTGGACAGGATCTAGTATCGGGGGTACTGGGACACCGGAGTAGCAGGACATGAACCATCATATAGACAGTAGTGGGATTTTATCTCATTTGCTCTCAAAACCTTCCTCCTGTCCTGGCCCTGGTGGAGCCTCTTGATGGCCTCAGATGCATGCAGTGGCACTTGTGGTAGGAGCAAGCTTCCATGGCCATCAAAGAAGTCACTGCGATGCTGGGGACCTGATGCCTTCTTTCCCGTCCATAGTATATTACTGAGGAGCAGCTGCTGTGGTTTTGCTTGCCTCCGAGCATGGCAGCTCGAGTTTGCTCCCAAAACTGGGTCACCTGCATGGCAGCACAACGCACTGCTGGGCCATAGGGGCGGCCTGAAATAATACTTTCTAATGTCTTTTTTTTTTAACCACACCCTTCCAGTTTAAGCATATGACCCCCTAGTGGACCTACTATTTCTCAGATGTAATAAACTTGTGGCGTTCACTCTACTGAACACATTCATGAACCTGAAAGTCTTGTGTGCCTCCCTCCCCCGCTCTTATATCCTCCAGTGAGTACATAGTAAGACTATTCAGTATTTCCTTGTGTGTTTTGCCTTCTAGTTCTTGGATAATCTTTTTTACCCTTCTGTGCACTTCCTCTAATCTTTTGTTAATCTTACATTAGACTCCAGAACTGCACACAGTACTCCAGCTGTGACCTATAACAGAGCACTTCCCTGCTTCTGCCAGTAATCCCGCTCCCTATTGTAACGTGTCCCCCCAGATACTGGGTACTACGGGCCCCACCCCTCAGGGCATGGAACCAGCCAGGGTTCCAGTTGTGTTTAGGAACTGGGGACTGACAGTAGGTCCCTAGGAGATTATATGTAAGGCAGTAAATTATTTAAACACAAGGAGGCCATTATCCACTCGAGGGAAGTTGAGACAAGCGCTGCACAACTACAGTTTATTTATTTTTTTGTTTTGTTTTTTGCATTAAGATATGTTGCTATAGCTATTGGCTACATAAAACAATTTATTTAATTCATTTTCATTTTCTTTGTGACCAGGATGTATGCATTGAGAATCAGTTCATTTTTGGTGGGGCCCTCAAAAAACAGATTTCCTATATCCGGAAGAACATCTATAGAAAGCAGGTCATAATGGAACCATCACGTAACTTAAAGTTTCCTTGTGTCATTTGTACAGGCTTTACTTGAAATTCCAGACTCAAGGGACTTGCCTGTTTTCAAAGAAGAGGAACTGCCTAAGGGAAATCTTCAAAGGTGAGAAGGTTTGTTTTATGTATGTATTTTACAGATTTTGGCCAGGAAAAAAAACACTAAGCTGAGACTTGTTTCCAGGTGCATCCTGGGAGCCCAAGGAAGTTAAGGGACTTGCTCATGGTCACGCATATGTAAGTGGTGGCTTGGGATTCAAACCCAGTTCTGCAGATTGGCAACTCAGTGCTCTTAATCACCAGGCTATAGTGCCTCAAACTACAGTGGTAATCCGCACAAAAGTTTACCGATCGCACTGTATACTGAGCGTTGCGCAGACACGGTGCCCATTGAATAACATGTATACCACTACTGCACAATGACGCACGGTGCGTGGTACCAGTGAAGGTTTGTGTGACTACCACTGTATAAACAAAAAACCATATAATAATGGCATTTGAAACAAAGATTATCCATTTTATATCTATGCAGTGCAAACTCACTTTAAGGTTATCCATACAAAAAGCTACAGTTTCTTGCCTCCCAACTCCATTTTATTATATATACATGATATTTAAAAAGCCCAAAAAAATTGATAAAGCAGTTTTGTGTGCTAAAATGTTACTGTGAAGATGCTTAGTACTTGGCAATAGATCAATTAGCAAAATACCTGTACTGTTTAGTTTTATTCATATAGTGTCCAGTGTATAGACTCACTCCAGAAATGGTTAGCAGTCTACTGCTATACATTTCTGGAACTAGTTACCAATACTTCCTGTTTTGTATAGCATTTTGATGTGCTATAAGTAAGCATATAAGACATGATATGGTGTACATTAGGCACTTATAACATGTGGCCAGGTCGCCAGCCTTTCCCCTCACAGTGGGGCAGGTCATGACTGCCTCAAGCCTAAACTGCTCAGGGTAGGGGCCCACCTTCTTGCCAGGCCTCTCACACACATTTTCAACTCCTCCCTCAGCTCCAGGCCTATCCTGGCCATCTGGAAAGTGGCAAAAGTGGTCCCAGTCCTAAAGCAAGGCAATCCCAAGGACCCCCAGAACTATTGTCCTATTGCGATCTTGTCTGCAGCCTCCAAGATCCTAGAGAAAATCGTGGCCTCCCGGCTATCCCTTTACATTCAGGACCATAACCTCCTCTCTCCGGCTCAACATGGATTCAAAAAAGGACACAGCACGTCCACTGCCCTCGCTGTTGTCACCTCGACTATCAGAGCAGCAGCTGACCAGGGGAACATCACTGGTGCCATCTTTGTGGATCTTTCCAAAGCATTCGACAAAGTGGACCACTCCCTTCTCTGCTCCACCCTCCGCTCCCTTGGCTTCTCCCCCTCTGCCTACGCGTGGTTGCTCAACTACCTCTCTGGCAGGCAGCAGTTCACCAACTTCAATCGTACTCACTCCTCCCCCCTCCCGTCCACTATGGGGTCCCCCAGGGCTCCGTTCTTGGTCCCACCATCTTCTCCCTCTTCATCAACGATCTCCCGTCCTCCGCCATCCATGGGCGTGCCACTCTGTACGCGGATGACCTGGTTATTTTGACCAGTGCTCGTGACATTGCCACCATTAATGCCCAGCTTAATGCCGACTTCCATCGCATCCAATCCTGGCTAGTGGATCACAGGCTCTCCATCAACCTCAAAAAAACCCAAGCCATGCTGTTCGGCTCACGGCACAAGCTAAAGTCCTGCCCCTCCCCCCTCCAAATTCTGGATAGAGATGACTCCCCCCTACAGACTGCAGCCTCATTCAAGTACCTAGGCGTCACTCTGGACCCACAACTTGATCTCACCCAGCATATTCAGAACGTCTGCAGGACCACAAATGTTAAACTCGGCCTTGCCTACAAGGCAAAAAACTGCCTAACCCCTGCAGCTCGCTTGGCGCTAGCCAGAGGGGTCCTCCTCCCTACTCTCTGCTACGGGCTGGTTACCTTCGCTCCCATGCCCCCTTCCAGCCTCCAGAAATGGGACACAGCCTATAATAACATCTGCCGCTTTGCCTTTCTGCTCCACCCCTCACTCACTGGTGCGACCTCTACTCCCGACTGGGTAGCTCCCCCCCTGAAAGACGCCCGCCTCCGTGCTTGGTAATTTCCTTGACAACATTATAAGGTCAGCCACACCCCCACCTCGCCCTCCTGTTAACCCTGGCCCCCTCCTATCAGCTTAGATCAAGAGAGCTCTTGATCGACTTGTTCCTAGAACTCACTCCTCATGGGGACCGGCCTTCTCCTCATTTCCCCAAACTCTGGAACTCGTTCCCAATCCCTACCCGGACTGCCCCCTCTCATTCCCACTTCAAAACCTCGCTCTGGCACTACCTGAAACCCTCCTCTGCCTGCCCCTGTACTTCCTAGCTCTACCCCTCCCACTCGAGTGCGTTGAGCTCCCAGGGCCTCCCTGCTCTGTACCCCTCCAAACCTGGTAACACTTTACTGACCTCACTCCCTCCCCCATCTCCTCCCCTCTGTCCTCCCACCCAACTTGGCCTCTCCTCCCACCCACTCCTCCCCCATCCCCGTCTTCCCCCCCCAATGCACTTACTACTGCTAGCACTAATTAACCTCACAAATTGTACTGAATACCTCTTGTTTTACCTTTAATTCTCTTAGCTTTACTCCCTAATTGTGTGTACCTGTGTCTCCCAACCTCAATTTCTAATGATGCATTGCTTCCTCTTTCTTTTCAGGTAATGTTCGTTGTTTTTCTTGATTACCATATTTGTACTGCCAGCATATTCTGTCAATCCTGTTGTTTGCTCTACTGTATGTAACTGACTCTGGTTTGCCACCAACTGTATGTAACTGACTCCTGTATGCCTCCACCATTGTAACCCTCCCGGGTCGCACCTGAAAATAGGCACTTGGTGTCTAGTGTGCCCTACCCGGTTGACAAAAACAAATAAATAAATATAGTCAGGCACGAGGCTGCAGGCTGAGTGCCTTCAGCCCCTGGCCATGCATTAGAAATTCTAATACACATCCCCAGAGTGTGTTATTGTGCCTATAAAATGGGACTCTGTATTATATATATATATATATATATATATTTATATATATATACTGTATATTTAAAAATGTTAATTAATGGATTTAAATAAAAATGTTATATGTATTTATTGTACATAAATAGTCCCTCAGCCTTTATGACCTTTTTTCTAAGTAACATGTACAGTAGTTCTGTCCCCCCCCACCCGTATATAGCCAGACTGTAGCTTTACTTTTATGTTCATTTATTTATTGTTGTTGTTACTAGTATTATGATATTTTTGGCTTTAAAGTATTAGTTCAAGGGACGTGGATATGATGTTCTATCCACACTTCTTGGCAGTGTCCATTCCCTTTAAGATGTGCCGGAAAGTCTTCAAGCTGGCTCCTCCCACCCACCCGGGTGGTAACTCCCTCGGCTCTGCCCCATAACGCCAGATCTTCCTTTCCGCTGGAAGAAGCGGGTTCCCTCCTTACCGCTCCCTCATTGAGTAGGCCCTAGCACTTAAATTCTTCTGAATTACTTACAAACCAACTCTTGCAGGTTTCATCTTCAAACTGATCTTTGATCGCGACCGCGATGGACGATAAGTCTGCTACCAGGTTCCGCTGGTGCCCTTATGGGCAGAAGATGTCCAGAACCGACCCGCAGTGCGTCTACTGCCTGGGGCACAACCACAGTCACTAGGCCTGCGATTTTTGCCACTCGTTTCATTCTTCTGTCCTGGAGGACCAACTCGCCCACCTGAAACTGGGCTGCCTAGTGCAACGGAACCCACCGGTCAAATCCAAGGATGCCCGTTGAGTGGTCTCCACAGCTGCGGGGTCCACTGAGCAGCTGGCGGCCTTCAAAGAGGAGATGGCCCAGGTCGTGGCCCATTCCTCCTTGGTTTCTACCTTTGTGCCGCTTCAGCTGGGCTTGACTTTTACGGGTTCCTTTAAGGAATTGTATTAGTCCCTGCCAACCTTCGGTCAGGGACCCACCGGCAAATCTGAATCTAAAAAAGATTCTGAGAAAGAAAAGACTCATCGTCATTTGTGGGATCAAGAGCGCTCTTGGTTGAGGGCCTCCAATTCCTGTGCTTCTCTGGATTGACTTTGGTTGAATCCTTGGCCGCTGGCTCCATGGTAACCCTGTTGGGCCTGTCGGCCGGGACGCTGGTCGACATCCCAGCCGAGATTTTTCTTGAGGCAACCAGCCAGTTGTCAACTGAAGAGGCCAGTACTTCCTTGTCTAGAACCCTGGCCCTGACATAGACTGTTGGAGGGACAGATCAGTCCACTGACCTGCCGCCTCTGGTCCCCAACCCGGACCAGGAGGAGCCTCTGCAATCGCTGACTCCTTCTGAGCCCTGCCACTGGTCCCCCCAGCAGCCGAGGTCGAGGTCTCAGTCTTCTTCCTGTAGGTCGAGCCAGTCCCGCTGTCATCAGTGCTCCTGCTCTCGGCACCACAGGAAGCAGCGCCACTGCTATTCTTCATCCTCGGGTGAGGAGAGGCTTCGGTGCAAATTACGTCAACGCTACGAGGACTTCATGTGGCAACAGCTGGTGTTTACCAGTGCCAAACTGATCCCGGTTTCTACGCCAGCCATCACTTGGCTGTCACCGGAAAGGCAGACGCTGACTCTGCTGACAGAACCAATTAAAACAGTCCTGACTCGGCCAACTCCAGCTTCTCCGACGATTGTGGTGGAACTGCCACCCAAACAGCCGATGGCCGGCACTCCGACTAAGGAGTCTCAGTCAGTCAAGGGGCTTCTCCATCGGTTGTTGGTCACCATCACCCATGACCATCCACGGAGGGTCAGTGGGGACTTCAGCAGTCAACTGCTCTTTGACGAATCTTCGGAGTCTGAGGGTACCTCCCTGCACTCCTGTCCAGTTGACATGGAGTCCGTGGGGATCTCTCGACAGATGAAGGTCCATTCTCTTTCATGGGCCTCTTCCGTTTGATCTCTGAGTCGATAGGTATGAAGATGGAGCTCGTCCAAAAACAGGCTCATTACCCGTTGACCAAGATCCTCGACCGTCGAGACTCTCCGATGGAGGCTTTCCCGGTGGCAGAAGCCATTCTTGGCACTGCCCTGGAGCTCTGGCAGTGCCCCACTTCCTTCCCTGCACCTTCTGCTTGGGTGGCCCGCAAGTATGTGGTGCCCACCAGTTCCTTTTCAGGATTCACAGAGCACCCCTTAGCCGAGGGGCCGGTGGCCGACTGTGTTCTGGCACTCCGGCAACACCAGGGATGTTGACAAGCCACCTGATAAGGAGTCCAAGAAATTAGACCACACGGCTAAAAAGGTCTATACTGCCTCCTCGCTTGGCCTCCACCAGGCAAGCTCAACCCTCCTCATGACCCACTTCTCCCATGCCCTGCTGGGCACATTGGATGGTGCAAACAACAGCTCCAGGCTGCCATGGACATTGGAGACTCTTGTGCCCACTCCGTGGCAACCTCAGTGGTCATGCGTCGCAGGGCTTGGCTGAGGATCTCAACCTTCATGGCAGACACTCGGCACAAGCTGGTAGATGTCCCTTTCCTGGGCACCGATCTGCTTGGGGTCGAGGGCCACCCCACATGCGTTGAGAAGTCCAGTGCCACCTTGGACTCCGTGACATCTGCCCAGAAGGACCCCAAGGGCTCCAAGCAGCATCAGAAATGGAAGCCCTTTTGGTCCTGCTCCAATCCTGCAACCAAGCCAGCCCAGCAACCGGCTGGTCAGCAGGCTTAGGCCTGGTGACCTCAACCCAAGTCAATGGCCTTGGCTGTCCGTAAGCCAGGAGGTACAGGGCTCCGATGGCCCCTCAGCTGGGCCTTCCTCCTCCAAGCCTGCCCTGTGATGGGATGAGGGGTGCCTCCCTCATGCAAATCACACCTCCCCTGGGTATCCCACAGCTACGGAACGCCCTGCCAGCCGATGTAAGACACTCACCCAGCCCCTGCCTCCTCAACCGCCTACTCAGCACCCACTTCTCCTCAAGCTACTCATGCTTTAGCTAGTGTCCACTATGTACTATTACTATTGGTTATGTGATCTCTGTAACACTATCCCGTGTATGTTCCCCTTCCTGTGTTCCTGTATCTATCTGCCGATTGTCTGTATGGTGGGTGGACCCCTCACTGTGCTGTTAATCTACTGCTTCTGTAATTGTACTATTGTTTTGGGACTTGTCCCCCAGGTCGCATATGGAATCGAGCAATCCCTGCTCAGTATGCCTTCCTGGTTAAACTCGTAAATAAATAAATAAATCCTGTTGGGGGCTGACTCTGCCACTTACTTTCTGCTTGGTTCGCTATCACCATGGACAGGTGTGTTCTAGAAGTGGTGGGTCAGTGTCTGCCTCTAGAGTTTGAGCAGTACCCTCCTTGCTGAGCCTGCGCACCACAGGAGGACTTGACTTCTACAGACACGCTGTCAGCTCTCAGAGATGACATAGCCCAGCTCCTCCACAAGGAAGTCATGGTTCCTGTCGCGGATCCTCCAGAACACCCAGGGTTTGTCTCCAGGTACTTCCTGGTGCCAAAGCGGTCAGGGGCTGGTGCCCCATTCTAGATCTGCATGACCTGAACAAGTTCCTCAGGTCATGCACCTTCAGAATGGTAACTCTGTCTCAGATCATACCATCTCTAGTGCAAAATATGTGGTTTTGCTCCCTGGATCTTCAAGACATGTTCTTTCACGTCACAATCCGTCCATCTCACTGAAGTTTCCTCCACTTCTGAGCTGAGAGAACCCTCTATGAGTTCCAGGCCATGCCCTTCGGCCGCTCCTCAGCCCCCAGGGTCTTCACCAATTGCACTGCAGTGGTGGCAGCTACCTGAAACGTCGCGGGGTCCAGGTTTATCCCTACCTGGATGACTGGCTGATAGCAGGTCCCTACAGGCAGGAGGTGGAGTGGTCCATGGACATGGCCCTCCAGACCTGCGTTAAACTTGGCCTCCTGGTCAAGTCGGAACTCATGCCCTTGCAGGTGATAAACTTCATTGAGGTGGAGCTTGACTCTTGCAGAGCCCAGCTCCCGGCAGACTGGGCAGAGGCTCTCTCCTCCTTTGCCCAATCATTTCAGGTTGGGCAATTGTGCCCTGCCCAGGACTTCCTACGCCTGCTGGGCTACATGGCGGCCTGTACCAGTGTGGTACATTGGGCTCATAGGAGAAGGTCCTGTCAAACTAATCTCATAGATTTCTTTGACTGGGTAACCAGAGTGGTGGACCAAAGGGGAGCAGTTGATGTTGCCTACCTTAACTTCAACAAAGCTTTCAATACTGTTCCATATAGAAGATTGATTAATAAGCTGGTAGGCTCGGTGGCTGATGTTGGTCATCTGGGTGGCAAACTGGTTGACGGGCAGAAAACAGAGAGTGAAGTGTAAACGGTATACAGTCAGAAGAGATGCAAGTCACAAGTGGGGTACCTTAGGATCAGTTCTGGGGCCAGTCCTCTTCAATATCTTCATCAGTGACATTGCAGATGGACTGAGGGTAAGGTTTGTCTGTTTGCAGATGACACCAAGATCTGCAACAGAGTAGATGATCCAGATGGGGTGGGCAGAATGAGAAGAGATCTGATAAACTAGCAAAATGGTCGGAAGAGTGGCAACTGGGGCTTAACACAAAGAAGTGCAAGATCATGCAAAAGGGGAAGAGAAACCCTGAAGCCACCTATAGGCTGGGAGGGGAGTTGCTGGCAGTCACAAGGGAAGAAAGAGACTTGGGCGTCATCCTCACCGATGACCTGAAATCATCCAAGCAGACCTCTAAAGCAGTAGGTAAGGCTAGAGGGATGTTTGGGTGTATTAGTAGGGGTATCACAAGTCAGAAGAGGGAGGTAATAATCCCTCTTTACAATACACTGGTTAGGCCCCATCTGGAGTACTGTGTGCAGTACTAGAGGCCACACCTTCACAAGGACATTAACCAAATTGAAGCATTCCAGAGAATGGCAACCAAAATGGTGCAGGGACTGCATCAGAAAACATATGAGGACAGATTAACTGAGCTCAATATGTATACCCTAGAGCAAAGAAGGGAGAGAGGTGATATGATTAAAAAATTCAAACACCTTAAGGGCATTAACAAGGTGAAAGAGTCTAACATGTTTCAATATAAGAAAAATAGCAGGACAAGAGGACACAGCATGCGATTAGAGGGAGGCCGATTAAGGGGTAATGTGAGAAAGTTCTTTTTCACAGAAAAGGTGGTGGATGCATGGAACGACCTACCTCAGGAAGTGGTGGATATGAATACAGTGCAGGGCTTCAAACAGGCATGGGATAGGCATAAGGGAGCAATACAGAGGAGTATGAATAGATAGGCCATTGACAGAGCAAAGGCCTATGGCACATTCATAAGGTAGAAAAAGAAATGGGCAGACTGGATGGGCCTTGCGGTACTTATCTGCCGTCAACTTCTGTGTTTCTTTGTGGATGCCATTCCATTGGTGGACTGTGCTCTTGACTTCTTTTATGCTCATCAGCTTTCAATACAAATAAATATTTTTCCCTTAGGAAAAAAATGTTTAAGAGGTCAGAATAATTGATGGTTTACTAGTAAAATTCAAGTGTCTGATAGATCAGCGGGATAGCTGCTGGAAAAAGTATGTTCCTTCCCCTTCTTCTGCTCTCCTGAATGAATACCATCAAGTTAGAAACAAATGTAAATATCTAATTTGTTCCTTAAAGGCTTAATACTGTATGTCAAAAATCAGCTTGATGAAAATTGGAAAGATCCCAAAATATTTTGGAAAAACTATTTCTGCTTTGACCAGTCCCAATCTAAAGGAACTTTAAATAAACTGGCAGTTGAGGATCATGAATGTTGAGGATGATTCCCTTTTTGTTGACTAGTTTCAGCCCGCTCCCAGTTGATGACCATGCCCTTTGGCTGCAATTCCTGCCCTCTCCAACTTCGCTCCTCACGTTTATCTTCATCTTCCACCCTCCGTCCTACTTATCCCTCTGTTACTCTGTGTTCCCATGTATACATTCTAGTTATTCTAGCTATTGTATTGATCTACCATTGTAACCTAATATGCCAACCTATTTATTGTTTTGTTCCTATTTCTGTAACTTGTATTTGTTCTCTGATGCGGAACCTTTGTAAAAGAGCCTGGCTCAAAGGTACTTGTAATCCTAGTTGTAATAAATTAAAAAAAAAATAAAAATGAAATTAAGGACCCCTGTTTGATTGCAAATTTATTAAAGCAACAGTGCAACGAAAAATGTTTTTCTAAAAAATCTTGCATCAGCTACAGTTAGGGAAGATATTAGCATACCTGTCAAATGTACTTGTCTAGTTACCTTCTCTGCTGCCTATTGTGAGTCTTTTATTTTTTCGATCCTAACCCTTGCCAAGTCTGCAATGCAATGTCTAAGCAAAATGTGGCGGACATCTTTTTTTTCTTGAGAAAAAAACTATACTATAACATTCATAAAATCCTCAACTTTTGGCAGAATTAGAACATTGTACCACTAAATAAAACTGGAAGGTGACTGGAGTAAAGTGAAAAAGGTAGGGTCAAATATTTTGCCCAATTTCGCTGCATTGCTGCTTTAAATACTAATATTACTGATCCTTCAGCATATGATGTTCAGGGTCTTATTGAACTGGAAGAAAATGTTTGTTATAATTCAACTAATTTGCTCCCCTGTGAGTCTCCTAAAATGTATTTTAGAAACATAACTGTTCAAAGATACCTTGACATTTCTAAATGGTCTCCCAAGTAAGAGTGGGGATAGTGATGATGGGCTTGATTCTCATTTTCTCAAGTTGGTAGCTTCTCAAAATGCAGTCCCTTTGTGCACTATCTTTAATTTGACTCCTATTTCTCAGGCATTCCCTTTTAGCTGGAAAATAGCTCAAATTGTCCAGCTAACAAAAAAAGAAAATGCCACAAATCTGAATGATTTTCTGACTGTTCTGTTTTAAATCCATTGAGTAAAATATTAGAAAAGGTTGTATCTAGCAAATGAATGTGTATTTGGATAAAAGGAACTTGCAACTTGCTTTGTTTGCACAAACATGGAATTATGCAGGGAAGGGATACTAATGCCACCGTGGTCAGGTTCACAGATGCGGTTCTTCATAGTTTGGAAAAGGGACTTTTAACAGGGGCTGTGTTCATGGACCTGACCAAAGCATTTGATCTCACAGATCATAAATTACTTTGTAATAAATTGGAAATCTTGGGATTCTCCAATAATGTTGTTTTTTGGTTTCAGGATTATTTGTCCAACTGTGCTCAGTTCTAAAATTGGTTATTCCACAGGGGTCCATTTTAGGACCTCTGTTGTTCTGTCTGTTTATAAACTTGTTTCTGGATGTATATTCAAATTGTGAAACTATTTGATTATTTTCAAAAGCTCGAAGTACAGTATTCTTTGGAAATTTCTGAATTTCTGAACTGTGATTTATGTGCTGTCAATAGATGGTTTAAAAGTAATAATTTGGTTTTAAATTCCTCCAAAATTAAGTCTGTGTTATTTGGGTCTTCTCTGTTGCTTAAAAAATAGTGTTCTGCCTTATTAAGCTCAGATATGGAGGGCTCATTTATTGAGCAGGTTGTGCTCTTTAAGTATTTGGGTGTCCTCCTGGACCCTTCTCTTACTTATTAAGAACACAGTGGGAAGCTTTGTAAGAACATTCATCAGAGGCTTGGAGCAGTATACAAGTTAAACATTATTTTTCTCTGGAAACTCATAAAAAGATTACTCTGGGGTCACTTCTCCCCTTTTTTGATTTTTCCTCTGTTTTGTTTCTTAAAATTAGACGATCGGAGCTTCAAAAACTACAGGTTGTTTATAATGCTATATGTAGCTTTGTCCTTCTTGCTTCATCCAGAACTCACCATTGTCTTCTTTATTCCCAGCTTTATTGGCTTTCTCCTGTATCACATATTTATTATCTTTTTTGGTAGTTTTATGCACAATTAATGTTTCCTACTGTTGTATCATTGTTGCTGACACTGAAGATGTTATGGATTTCCACTCTTAGCATGACTCTGGCCTGCATGGAGCCTGAAAAAGGGCCACTGGTCCAGCCGCCGTGTGCTTATGTCACCCTAATGCCCACCCCATTGTATGCACTCATGAAACATCCACACCTGTCTGCATCACATCTTAGGTTTTCTGTTACTGCTATGGGGTGAGTGTTAGGGTTGTCAATCCCAAGGAAGACTACACCCCTCGTTTGCTTTAGGGGTGTGGCAGGGATTTTAGAGTTGGGAACCTAATGTCATATTTCCCTACATTTGTCACATTATCTTCAACCCTAAATTATACATTAATGTAGTTTTTTGCAACTTATACACATATACCCAGTTTATTCACCACTAGTGTGGTGTCTACACACACACACACATTAAAGCTGTAACACTAATAATGGATTTATTATGTTTCTCTCCAGACTACAGATACAGTAGGCTATAGTCCCTGTGTTGTTTTTTTTTTGGGGGGGGGGGGCAAAGGCTTGTATGACTAGGATCACTATCAGCAGCATCTTAAAACGTGTTAATAAAGGTGCAAGATATCTTAACAGGTAAAGAGTTCTAGTGGACCAGGGTTACCATGGCAACTATAACACACAGCATTCTCTTGACTCCCAAATGGAGACATGTGAAGAGGCTGTTCAGAACTGTATTTGTTCTAAATTGTCTGTTGCATATGGAAAACATTTTTATGGTGATTTTAAAAAAATTGACTCCTTTTGTGTATATATTTCTATGCGCCCCTCAACACAAACACACACACAGTCCTGCTTATGGCCACACCTTGTTCCCTGTAGTAGGCATAGTAACACAACTTTGGAAGAGACTCTAGGACCTTCAAGTCCACCCCAACTGCCACCTGCTTTATAAGCGTGAATAAGTATGCTTTGCAAGCATGTACTAATTTAAAAGGGTTCCCTCTCCACTCTACAACCCAGGGTATCCAGTGATTCCCTTAGTAAGCAGAAATTGCTCCAGGCTTACTTTGAAGGATTGCTTTGTATGCATGTGCTCTGTCTCAACTGATAAGTCTATTCCATAGACTCAGCACACCCCAGGAGAAATGCTTCCTAATGTTACCTTGAATTGAACCCCTCTGAGCTTCAGGGCGGAGTACACCAGATTAAACATCATTCTGTTTTGTTTTGTTGATGTGCTTAAGTATGTGAAGGACTGAGATCATGTCCCCCTTTCAACTTTTTTTCTAGCATGAACATGTTAAGGACTTCCATCTTCTCTCCATAGCTTTTCTTTTGTCTTTCATACCCTTGATAATTTTGGTGGCCTGACTGCTACGATGTCCTTTTTCTAATCAGGAGCCTTGAACTGCACACAGAACTCCAGGTGAGGCCTACCCAGGGCCTTGTAAAGAGGGAGAATAATTTCCCTGTCCTTTTAGTCACCCCCTTGTTGATGCACGCTAGCATTCTGCTCTTTACAGTGGTTGCACATTGCTTGTCATGCTTCATACCCTTGTCTGTTATGACCCCCCAGATCTTACTTTGAGGAAGGCTCCTGCAGCAGCCAGCACCGGCAGGACTAAGCTGTCAGGTGCCAGGACCACACGGAGAACTTTCTAGGTAGCAGTCTATCACGGTGGACTATCCACCTCCAACATTAGCCACTGATGAGTGCCCCCATTCTTTTCCCACCATCGGACTGCACACTTTGAACCTTGGTGGACACTGCAGCTACAGTAGACTGCCATTACTCGCATTTGCTGCACTTTTTTATTTTCCTTTTCTTTGAGTAGTCTGACATCGAATTTTCGATGTTTCAGCCATCAAGTTTATGTCTTCTGGCCGCTCTACAAAGTGTTCCTGCAGCAAACAAGTTCCTGAAAAAGACAGCCACTCTGCATGCATCCTTTGGCTAGGCCCCAGCCACGACACTGAAGCTTGCCAAATTTTACAGAAATTCAATCAGGCCACTAAGAGGTGTCGTCTTAGTATTCTGGAGAGCCATCTTATTAAGCAGAACTGGTCACAATGGAAAAGGAGCTGCAAGCCTGGAGCTTTTCAACCTCACCGGTACAGTCCTCTGGGGCTTCCTCATCTTCTTAAAGATCCGGTGGGAAGCATAAGCACCATGACAAACACGGGGACTGGGACTGGTCTGCTTCCCACTCACGGTCGCCTCACAAACCCTTGACCGCATCGGGTCATCATTCCATGAGGAGTTGACTCCCTCAGCCCTGCCAGCCCTTTCCTCTATCAGGCTACCAGTGGCACATCCACTCACCCTCATTGCCATTAGGGGCAGCAGCTCCTCGGAGCAGGGGACTTAGTCTTCTGTCTCCCAGCCCCTGACTGTCAGGCCCATTTCTTCCACAGGCTGTCAGCTAGGAGGTTCAGCCAGTGCCGGTGTCTCGGGCATCAGTTCCACTACCATTGCCCCCTTCCCCCCAGCCAAGGCACTGCCAGTGTCTGTCCTCTCTACAAGACTGGACATCAGTCCTTCAAGGCAGTGCCTGCAGCAGGGTACCGCTGCTTCTCTTAGCCTAGCGTCACCTCTGCCTTCACCTGGGAGGTCTCCTTCCCCCAGGTACCTGCTTCTCCAGCTCTCCCAGTGCTGGCAGATCCCTCTTCCTGACACTCCCTGCTGATGCCCTGCTGGGCCGGCGCCAGTCCTGCCACTGTCCCAGCCTGATCCCTGCATCACCTTTTCTGCAGTCTGTGCCGCTGCTGACTCCCGCTGGCCTGGCGCCGGACCCCCCCAGCCGGCGCGGGATGGTTCTTGCCAGGGTACCCTACGCTGGTCCCACCGCCATCATGCTCTTATCTGGCACCAACTTATTCGTACTCACCGATCTGTAATTTCCCACCTCCAGTGGACTACAATGCCCTATTCTCTACCTGGTGGTCTCTCATTCAGAGGCAGACCCTCGCTCCTCAGGGCCCCCCCAGCATCCCAACTGGGACCCAGTGAACCCCGGATGTTAGGGTCCTCTGGGTCTCGACCTAACATTGTCTCTGACTCTCGCCAAGATGAGCGCCTGCCGCTGGAAAGTGGCCAAGATGAGACGAACAAGGACAGCTTGGGTTGTTTGGGGTCTTTCTCCTCACCAGGGGAATCTTCAGATGATGAAGAGCCCTTCAGGGTGATTCCAAAGTCCCCTCCTGACGATCCATTTTTTATGGACGTCATGCACCACATCCAGTGAATTATGGGCTGGGAAATGTAGGGGCAGGATCCAGAGAGGTGTTGCCTGGCTGTTTATTTATGGCAGTGGGGATGCCCTCCCGGTGGTTGTGCCACCCCTGATTGACTCCTATGATGATATCCTCAGGGCAGCTTGGAATCACCCCTCATCTATCCCACCATTGCCTAAGAAAGCTGATTTGGTGGTCATAAATGCAGCGCATGACCATACCAAAAAGCCCAAGCACCGTATTGCCCTTCCCCCGGACAGGGAGCCCACGCAGTTGGACCAACTGGGTAGACGCATTTTCTTGTCCACAACCCTGGCTATCCAGGCCATTAACTACCTGGCCCACATGGTCCAATATCAGAATGTTCTTTGGGACCAGGCCAGGTACCTTGTGCAGGCTTTACTTCAGGATTCCACTAAGATGCAACTTGCCCAGCTCCTTAAGTCGGACTCCAGCATTGGCAATGACATTCTCTCAGCTGCCTCTGATTCCGTGGATGCTTCAGGTAGGGGAGCGGCTGCTGGTATCTGCCTCTGGTACCGTTCATGGCTTTAGGTATCAGACTTTGCCTCAGATGTGCAGTCCAGCATCTTGGACACCCCGTTTCAGGGCTTCATCCTCTTTGGTGGGGATGTTTAGGATATAATCTCTACCCTCCAGGAGTTTGGTCAAGCCCTTAGGATAGTTCATTCACTCTACCATACTCAGCCTAGAGCGGGTCAACATCCTTCCTTTTGCCACTGCTTCCATAAACAGTCCTGAAACCAGCCTGCCAAAGGTCAGGGTAAATGCAAGGCAGCGTCAGTCCCCGCAGCTGCTGCCACCAGAGCCCACAGGGCACCCACAGCCGCCCATCTCGGTACCCTCCCCCACTTCCTGACTCCTTAGCTACCCCCCACCCCCTCTGGAAAGGATTCTGGAGGTAGGATGTCGGGGGTTGGTTCTCCCTCCACCTCAACGGGTGGTGGGAAATAACCATAGACACCTGGTTGCTTTAGATCATAAAGCACGGTTACACTCTAGAATTCCTAGAGTGACCTCCAGAAAAATCCTCTGGTGAACTCCTCATACCCCCAGCCCACCTGTCCCTCATCTGGGAGGAAATTCAGGCTCTTCTTCTAAAAAGAGCCATAGAGTCCATTCCTCCAGCTCAGTGGGGAAGGGGGTTTTACTCCCACTTCTTTCTTGTCCCCAGAAAGACCAGGGATCTTTGGCCCATCCTGGACCTGAGTCATCTGAACTTGTACATCGAGTACAAGCGTTTCAAGATGGTCACTCTTCAGGGTTTGTTGACCCTTTTGCACCAGGGGGATTGGCTTTGCTCTCTGGACATGCAGGATGCCTACTTGCATATCCAGATTTTTCCTGCTCATCGTCACTTCCTCCGCTTCCATTTTCAGGGGTCCATTTTCAATTCCGGGCCCTTCCTTAGGCCCCCATGGTATTTACCAAGTGTCTGGCCGTGGTGACTGCCACTCTGAGGAGGCAGGGATTCTATGTGTTCCCTTACCTAAATGATTGGCTGCTAGAAGCCCCCTCCAGGGACTGCATAGTCCAGACTCTGGAATACAGCTTCTGTCTGTTTCAGGTCTTGGGGATCACCATCAATTTGCCAAAATCCTGCCTCTCCCCATGCCAGCACCTTCAATACATAGGGGCAGTTCTGGACACCACCCAGGGTATGAGCTTTTTGCCCATGGACAGGGCGGCATGACTGATAAAGCAGGCCCATCTGGTTTCCTCCAGTAGGCAGGTCCCTGCCAGGGCGCTTCTGCACCTCCTGGGCCATGTGGCAGCAGCCATTGCCGCTGTCCCCCTCACCTGCCTGCCAGAAAGAATTAAATAAACTAAAAGTTAATAAAGCATTTGGGTTAGACAATATAGAAAACAGGTTTTTAAAGGATGTTGTGGAATTTTTGGCCCCTATATTGACTGAGTTATTTAATTGGAGTTTGATGGAAAGGAGGTTTCCCTCCAGCTGGAAGAAAACAAGGGTAGTCCCAGTTTTTAAAGGGGATGATCCAACTGACCCTTCGAACTATAGGCCGATTGCCCTGTTGTCCATGGTGTCGAAGGTAATAGAAAAACTGGTACAAAACCAGTTAAGTGGTTATTTGGAGAAATACAACTTACTTTTGGATTCACAATCAGGTTTCCGAAAAGGGAGTTCAACAGACACCGCACTCACCGACCTAATAGATCTTGTCTCCTCTCAGCTTTGTGGGGGGGGGGGAGGTGGGCACGGTGTTCGTGGACCTGTCCAAAGCCTTCGACACCGTGGACCACAGGGTTTCGCTTCTGAGGTTGGAGGGATTGGGCCTAGACTTTGAAACACTGGGATGGTTTTCTTCCTACTTATCTGAAAGAACACAATTGGTTCAACTTGATGATGTAACCTCAAAACAGCTTAAAGTTGTTAGAGGGGTACCACAGGGGTCCATTTTAGGCCCGACTCTTTTTTTGATTTACGTTAATGATTTGGTAAAAGTATCCATTAACACCAAAATTAAACTATACGTGGATGATACCGTTTTATTTGTGTGGTACAAATATTAATGAGATAGAAAAGGGGCTTCAGGAAGATTTTACAGGGTTAGAAAAATGGTTAGTTAATTAAAAATGAGTATTAAATAGCTAAAAAAGTACACTCTTCTTTTTTCAACACAGAAGGATAAAATAAATCATAAACACGATTTGAATATAAAAACATTAAAACAGGAAATATTACAGCAGGTTTCTTATTATAAATACTTAGGAGTTTGGGTTGACCAGGGACTGAAATTTGATACACATATAGAAGAATTGGTGGGTAATGTAAATAGGAAATTAGGGGCTTTTCGAAGAAATAGGTTTTGTACAGATATTAGTATGTGGAAATCAATAGTAAATCAGTTATTAATTCCTACAATATATTATGGCAGTCATATACATGGAAAGGCCTTGGGCTTTCTTTTAAGAAAGCTTGAGGTTACCTATAATAATTTAGCCACATTCATTTTGCAATGTAATTATAAAACCCACCGTTGTAACTTGTACTTGACATTGGACTGGTTAACGCTTGATAATAGAAGAAAAATGATAAGGGCCCTACAAACGCATAGATTACAAACGACAGGAGAACCAAAATATCTTAGGGATAAAATAGAGGGGAAAAATGTTAAGCATAAATATAAATTAAGAGATAATGGGGCGACTCCCTACAACCTAGGGTAAAACATAATTTTATTGAAATGACATTTAAAGCTGAATATGCCTCAAACAGTCAACTGTTGAATGTTATAAAAAGTAAATCAGGTTATAAACCACCTTCGATTACCAAGTTTCTGACAGAGGAACTGAAAGTTAGATGCATGTGCAATGGATGAAGAAGAAATTTCTTGGATTTTAAATTAGTATTTCATGTTGTGAAATGAGTTGTATAAATCTTGTTGGAATATAAGTATATTTATTACATGTTTATAAGGTCTTAGAGATTGAAAGTGATGTTTGTATTGTGTTTGTATCTGAACTATTTTTAAAGTCCTATTGTCAGGACCATCTTGAAAAAAGGCTTTGTCCTAAGATGTGAAGAAAGAACTTATCCTGAGTGAAAATAAATCTTTTACTACTACTTTTACTGCACACGTGGGTTCCTCAGTGTACGTTAACGGTCAAGTGGGACCAATGCACGTATGACTGAGACCAGCTGGTCATGGTCTCCAACCCGATCCGGATAGTCCTGTTGTGGTGGCTGGAGCCGGCCAACTTCCTTTGGAGGGGAAGGAGGTCTCCTTTCAGCTCTCAACTCCCCGCCAGTTTTTCAGGACGGACGCGTCCGGCCTGAGATGGGATGCTCATCTGGCCAATCACCAGACCCATGGTACCTGGACAGAATTGGAACCAGGTCTCCATATTAACATCCTGGAGATGCGAGCAGTCCTTTATGCTCTACAGGCCTTTCAGACTCATCTACTCCCTGGTCTGCTACTGGTGCAGATGGACAACATGTATGTGGTGTATTACATCAACAAGCGGGAAGGGGGCGGACTCACTTTAACCCCCTGTGTCAGGAGGTAATGACAGACTGATATTGGGCCATCGTGCATGGTCTGGAGCTCTTGGCTGTACATGTTCCAGCATCCAAAACATCCTGGCCAACAGTCTCAGCCACTCCCGGTCGTGGGCACATGAGTGGGAGCTTCTGACCACAGTAGTCAAAGATCTCTCTGAAAGGTGGGGTCATCCAGAGTTGGACCTTTTTGCATTCCCACTCGATGCAAAACTGCTGCTTTTCTGCTCGCTTGATCCTGGGCCTGGAGTTTTCTGGCGAGACGCATTGTCCCTCTCCTGGAAGGGAAGGTTTCTGTATGCTTTTCCTCCTTTCCTGCTCCTACAGAGGGTTCTGCTCAAGCTCCAGTTGGAAGAGGTGGAGATGATTCTTGTAGCTGCCTTCTGGCCACATCAGATTTGGTTCTTCTTGCTGCAAGAGCTGGCTTTGGAACCTCCAGTCCCCATGCCCCTGTACACTGGCTTGCTCTCCCAGGACCAGGGCACCCTAGTCCATCCGGACCAAATGTCCCTACATCTCCATTTGTGGCTCCTGCAGACCTAGCTATTGCCCACTTCAGGGTCTCCTCTAGGGTCACAGACATCCATGTGGCTGCTAGGAAACCCTCCACCAGGGTCACTTATGCTATGAAATGGAAGTGTTTCACTCTTTGGCCTGCTTCACACCAATTGGGCCCCTTCACCTGTGCAGTGAATCAGGTGTTGGAGTATCTTCTTTCTCTTTCGGAGTCAGGCTTAGGATACTCCTCACTCAAGGTGCATCTTTCCGCCATCTCTGCTTACCGTGCACCTATCGAGGGCAGATCTGTGGCTTAGCTTGAGGTGTCCTGCACCTTTCTGCAGGGCATTTTGTATCTGAAGCCTCCCATTCGAGACCCGGTCTCTCCATGGGACCTTAATTTCATGCTGGAGAAACCCACATTACCTCCTTTTGAACCGGCCGTGAGTTGTGAGCTGTGTTTTATATCATGGAAAACGCTCTTTTTAGTTGCTGTTACTTCTGCTTGAAGGATTTCTGAGCTCCAGGCTCTTATGAGTAAAGAGCCTTATTTGTTTTTTCACAAAGACTTTGCATACTAATCCTAAATGTCTTCCCAGTGTGGTGTCAGAGTTCACACTGAATCAATCCATTACCCTTCTGGTTTGTTATCCTGAGTACACTAATCAGGGGGAGGCTTTGCTCCACACTTTGAATGTACATAGAATCTTGCAATACTGTATGCACTGAACTGACTTCCAGAAAGTCTGACCAGTTGTTTGTTTCGTTTACCCCCAAGAGAGAGGCTGCTCCTGTTTCCAAACAATGTTTGTCTAAGTGGTTAGCCAGTTGCATTGTTTGTTGTTACTGTAAGTATAACAAGGACCTTCCGGGGGTAGTTAAGGGCCATTCCACCAGGGATATGGTTGCCTCCATGAAATGTGTCTGCTGCGAACATCTGTGCAGTTCCTATCTGAAGTTCTGTCCACACCTTCACCAAGCACTATTATCTGGATATCGCGTCTCAGCGCAGGGCCAATTTCAGCCTAGCAGTACTTCAGGGACTTCTCTCCTGAATTCTTGGCTGCTGATATGGCCTACTTCCAGTGCTGTTCTCCTGGTCACATCTGGAACTGCTTGGGACTCAGTCCTACTGGTGTTGGCCTGCTGCAAGAGCCTTCCTCGAAGTAAGCTAGTACTGTTACATAAGAACTTACTGTAACAGTAGATCTTTGAGAGAAGCTCTTGCAGTAGGCCCTCCTTCCAACTGTGTTCCTTGTTTCTCTCATACTGCTTCTACCTTTTCTTCCTTGGCTTTTGGGAACCTCCTCAGTTCTCCATTTGCTGCCGGCTTTGGGTCTCTGGTGGGAAAACTGAGGTGGGTGTGGGGTACCGCCCGCCTTTACAGGTTAGGCAGACGTTAGTGGCTGATATCGGCGGTGGGCGGTCCCCCATGGTAGACTGCTAGCTAGAAAGTTTTCCATGTGGTCCTGGTGCCTGGCGGTTTAGTCCTACCAGAGCAGAGCCTGCTACAAGAGCTCCTCTAAAAGATCTACTGCTATGGTAAGTTCTTATGTAACTGTATTGTCTTTTTCCTCCTCCACTACAGCAAGAGGAGCACCACACATTGTGTAGGTCCTACATCTGTTTGTCCTCACCAAGTGTAGCTCCTTGAATTTGGCTACATTGAACCTGAGATTCTAAGAGTAATCAGTCAGCCAGTTTGTTCTAGTCCTCCTGAAGTCTACCCCATCCTCAAAGGAGTCTACCACCAAGTCCAGTTTAGTGTCATCTGTGAATTTAAGCAGCTTGCTTGAGAAGGTTAAAAGTTGAACAATGTTTAAAAGATGGACACTCCTGACAGTCACTAGATCAACCCCCTGACGAAGACCCGGATAGGTTGAAGCGCTGGGGCATGGCTATCTAGTCAACAACTCTGCAACTGTTTCTACAATAACCGAAACAAACTAAAGTGCGCCCTGGGCAGTGGTGCTTACAAAAAAACTTTTAAATCAATGCCAACAATTCGGCGTGTGCCGAGATGGTGGTTTTTATTCTATAATAAAGAGTTGTAAACTTTACCTGGTGGAGTCAAGTTTATAGGCTGGTGTTGTACCCGAATTTATGGAATTGTTTCTACAATAAACTTCTACAAAAAGGAACTTCATTACCTTCATTTTGGATTGCTGGGGAGTGTGGTCTTTACTTATTGTTTCTGTGTGGACTGGCGGTTCATACCTGCACCCCTCCTGTTTTATTTGTGCACATCTAATTTTTCAGCTTTGATTGAGAACCCAGCTGCCAGATTGTTGATGAAAATGCTGGAAAGCGGTGTCCCAGGCCCTGATCTGTGAGGGAAATTGGTGAACAACACTTTCCATGCAGAGTAGTGTCCATCCACTATAACCCACTGCTTCCTGCCCTAAGCCAGTTAGCAGTCTGCCTTGTGTATACTAATCTATTGGTATTATACTCTTCTGCCTGGTTCTCAGAGTAGCAGCTTCTAACAGTGACAGGTTGAAATGCTCCATCTTGGCTCCCCGAGTGAAGCCTTGACTTATACCGGTACCAATTCAGTCATGTGAAGACACTTCCATTCACTTTTCTTTTTTACTGTTGATTTAGTTAGTTTTTGTTTGTTTTTTTGCTAGGAGCTTTTTTCTCCCGTACTGCTGCCACCGCCTGTCTAGTCCATCTGCTGGGGACCCAGCCCCATCTGCCACACCAACAACGGTCAGAGCCAGTAGGGATCCATATGACATGGGGCCCAAGAATACCAGCGGGTGTCTTGCAGATAGCCAGGAGGCATGGGTTTTCTTGGTTTTCTCCTGTTCCCCAGCCCTCACAACTCCCTGATACTGGGCGGTGCCTCTTCAGGCCTTGCAAAGATGCAGTGCTGTCCCTGCAGAAGAGACAAGCTCCCCAGTCCACCATAAGGTTTGCCATGGTAGCAGAACCACACCATCCCTCCCTGGCTGGAAGCAGTGCCGTGCCACAGTGCTATCCCAGCCACCTCCACCCTCAGACCCAGCTCCTAAAGCCAGACCCCTGGTGCAGAAGCAGGATGCTCTACATGCTGGGCCATTCACAAGCCTTTTTTTTTTTTTTTTAAATTTTGTTTTGTTTACTATTTTGTCATTCCACAATTTGTTTTACCAGGATAGCCCAGCTGAGTTGTAATCAAGTTTAAGTGTGGCAGTGCTTCTGCTTAATTATACTGCAGGGGTGACTGAAGCACAGGAAGCGGCTTGCCAATAAGACCGTGGCTGTGGTGGGATTTGAACCTCAGACCTTGTGGCTCACAGCGTTGCATTGCAACCACTGGACCACACTGCCTTCCACTGTGCTAAGTGGTTACGTGTTGCTTGCTGCTTAGATCATTCTCGAGGAAGACCTTTGTCAAAACTCGACTTCTGAGTTTACTTTGCACAGTTGTTGCTTGTTAATTTTTGAGGCTTATTACCTCTTATCCATATTATTTGTACTTTTGTACCTCATTGTTTGTACTGATTCTCCTTCTTCCCCTTCCCCCCCCCAGGATGCATCTGGAAATGAGCTGCTACCAGTTCAGTATTTCTTTCCTGGTAAAACATTTGAAATAAATAACTAAATAATTTATATAACTAGAAAAAAATGTAATTTTTGCAGTGCAGTTGACCAGATTTGGTTTTGGATTTAGTAGAAGTATATAGGAAAACCAAAAATAGCTCATAGTCACCCGTCTTTTACATAATCCAAAACCCCTACAGTGGGTAGTCGTATCATATCTGAAGGAAATTCCGTCAGTCATTTTGGAGAATTTGACAAACAAGGATAAAAAGGGAGAAAATGACCTCTCCTTGTTCATCTTTGAATTAGTTCAAGAAATCATAAATCTTGTTTTTTTTTTTTTTTTCATTAATCTTTTTATTGAAAACATTTTGAAACATTGCATACATACAAGCACATTTTTGACAGCGCCTGTACGGTAGTACATAGTACAGAAAGTAGCATGGGTTTGACATTTTTAATACAGAGTCCTCTGGTAATGCTCCCTCTTTTTACCTTCTGAGTTTAATTTCCTACTTATCAGTTCTGCAACCCAGTAGTGTCAGCTGAGTTGAGGCCTAGAGTGAAGCTTTTCCTCTCATGCATTCATTCAACTGTCACCAGGTTCTGGAACTGATTAGAAATTCAGAAATGAATATTAGCATGGGAGAAGCATCATTAACAGTAAACCCTAAATAAGGAAAAAATGGGAGAGTTTTAAAACACACACAGAACAATAAACTGAGAAGATTAAACAAACACCCGCACTCACACTGACATTTCCAATTATATCTACACATGTAAATACAAAGTTAATTATCCCTTTAATCTCTATACTCTAATTAGCTTATTTTTTCGAACTTGTCCAATGGAATGGCGGCAGTATATTACATGGGAGATTTGGGACTTGAACTCTGCGCCACTAAAGGCTGAGCCACATTACAGATTAGATGCTTACTGGCTACTTTAGAGTATGGCTGTCATGACTGTTTTATAGCCTTATCAATTTGTGCTTTTATAAGTGTACAGCGGCACTATAGCGTCCTTCCCTGGAAGATGGATGGAATGACAGAGAAGGAAAAAATCTGGCAGTGTTAAAGAGGGCTAGACGAGGCCCCACCCTTCTGCCTAGGCTTAAAATCTACCTTCATTACAACAGATCTGAACAGAGAGTTCCAGGTTGCACAACCTTGGTCAGGGTAGAGCCTATTTTGGATGTGGAAAGCTGCCAAGAAATGAACATGAAAAAATCATTGCATTTGTTTTACATGAATTTAAGGTTAATTCACTAAAATATGAAGGCACTCCTTTCAGCAGTTCTGGAGCAATCATTATACCAGGAGTTAGACAGAGGTGGCTGCAACTTGGCCATCTTTGATATAATGCACACCAAAACCCAATAAGTGTTTTATCTGTATGAAGGGTAATTATTTTCTAAAATATTAGAAAAAGGATTAAAAAGTTGTTGTTTTTAATGTTAGGAATTGTCTTAACAATTGGTTATGGTCCATTAATCAAATACTAATCAGTGGGAAGATGAGGGGGGAAGAGAGGGGGCAAGGGGTCGGGGGGAGCAGGAGTCTAACCTCTGTGCTGCACAATCAAGCAAGACGCGATAGACCATTTGTCCTGTATCTGCTGGCAGTTTCGTATGTTTCTATGTTCGTAAAGTTGCCTAGTTCACCATCTTTGATTGAATGCTTCTGTCAGATCATGCAGCACATCTTCATACAGGGGATTAACACATGGCATGGTGTACAGTTATGAAGGAATAATGCACACCTTGGGTGGTTGTTGAGCACAAGGCATAGCCAAGTGCCACAACCACCTTAAAAGTGCATTATTCTCTTATTACCACACACTGTATTATACCACTTTTATAAAATGAGCTTTTATTTGTTAAAAAAACATTTACTGTAGTGTAGGTGGGGTGTGCTGTTGTCAGAAAATAATCCGTGGCTGTTTTGACCAATAATGTTACATAATTTTCATGGTCCATTTTATAAATCGTTGTATTAAGTGTTTTGGCCCTCTGAATTCAAAGTGCCCATATTATTTAGAATATCAAAGTAAGGGTTAACAAAACTCCTAATTGATGGTAGTTACAGGAATCGCCAAGTTTCAGTTCAGTACAGTAAATGGCTATCAAGATATGGGTGTGGTAAATGTTTTCATTTTGTGTCTCTCCTTAATTTCTGCTGTTATGGTATCTCAATCATTTTTACTGGTTCTTTCTGTTTTTCCAGAGCTGTGTCAGTGACCTCTATGTCAGACTTCCAACGGTTGATGGATAGCTCTCCTTTCCTTCCCGAGAATAACTTTGATGGCAGTAAGGATGATGTGAGTCCTCCTCTGTCTCCTGATGATTTGAAGTACATTGAGGACTTCAACAAGAATTGGGAATACCAACCAAGGAACCACACTGGACCTGCAGAGAGGTCAATAGAAGCCTGGGCAGAAAGGACAGAGAGTGAAGAAACAGTGAGTGCTTCAGCTTCAGATTCATTCCAAAATTCATCATGGTGCCTGACCACTAGTGTTACCATGACAACCAGTACAGTGACCAGCCCAGATCACTGCCAGAAGCAGCCACTGCGGTGCAACACTGTTACAGATAAAATAGGAGTCAGAGTCTTTCATAGTCCTCCAGTTATTCGGAGATTTGATAATTCAGTTATTCCTGGCAATGAAATAAAAAGCATGGTTGATCCAGACTTCTTGTTTTCTGTGGCCAAAACCAAAGGGAATATTTGTGAGACAAAAGGGGGCTCAGCAGATGTGTTTGGAAGATGGCCATGTGAGCATGGCAAACATAAAGATCTGCTGGAGGGTGCTCTCCATCCCCCAGACCATCCTATTTGTGCTACAATGGGCTTTGCTTCATCTTTGCATGAACTCGGGCTGTCTCGGAATATGAGTGATGATATGAAAGAGGTAGCTTTCTCTGTGAGGAATGCAATACGTTCCAGCTCAGTAGAGCGTCAGTTCAAGGACATAGCTTGTCAGACTAATGGAGTGAGGACTACGGGAACACAAACCACTCAAACCATCAATGTTGGCCTTCAGACAGAAAACTTCCGTAGTATCACCAGCAGTCCACATAAGTGTCTGACCCCTAAAGGAGGCTCTACACCTGCTTCATCACCATCTAGGAGCTTACGGAGTAAACAGATCATGCCTGCAGTTGAAAAGGTCCAGGGTAAGTTTGAGCGCACGTGCTGCTCTCCCAAATATGGCTCTCCAAAGCTCCAGAGAAAAATTTCTCTGAAATCGGACCAGCCAATTCGGGTTTGGCCAAGTACACCCCAAAAGGGTTTCAGCGAGTCTGCATGGGCAAGGTCAACTACCACACGGGAGAGTCCAGTCCACACAACCATTAATGATGGCCTTTCTAGTTTGTTCAATATAATCGATCACACCCCTGTGGTTTATGACACCCTTCAGAAGCTTTCCAGGTCTTCCTGCAGATCTAGGTCAGCCGAACCTAGGTCAAATTACGGGGTTGTGCAGGAGTTTCTGAAGAATGTCCGAGAGAGGTCACCGAGCCCTGTGCGTGTAAGCATAGAACCACGAAGAGAAGTGGTTGCTGGTGCTGTTAGTCTCAAACAGGATTTATCTGCTCCACCAGGATACACCTTTACAGAAAATGCTGCCAGAATTCTTAATAAAAGACTTCTTGAGCAGGCCCTACTAGAGGAGAGTAGACGGTATCCTCACGATCAGATAACTGGTAACAAGGACAGCAGAGCAGAGGAAATGACTGGAGCCCAATTTTCATCTATTGAGGTAACGTATATCTTTTAAAGAGCAGATCTCTACAGCACATGTGTGACTATAATGCATCATGCTATTAAAATTTACTAGACAATGCATTTTCTTTTTTAACTTAGTTTTCTCTTGAGTTTACAATTCCCTTTTGACATATCGGCAATGAAATCTATACAAGACATTAACTACCAACTGCTCTATCACTAACAGAGCAGTTGTAAAATCTGTTATTTAACATCAAATGTTTTTGAAACACCCAGGGAAATGAGTACTGGTTGATGTGACAGCATTTCAGAAATTCAGAACTTAGTTATTTAAATTTTTATGAACTCATTTGTTTAATCTTTTTTTATAGTGTAATCCTACTTTAAAAAGAGACACTGTCAGATTTTAAAAAAAATATAATCAACATGGTTTCATCCAGAACAGTATGAAGTCTATGACTCAGGACTGATTTTGACTTTACGTATAAACAGGCAATGGGCTGGATTTTCAGCCCATCCCAGGACTAAGTCCCACTCTGCAACGGCCACTGCAGACCGAAATCTCCGTGCCTCTGGAGTTCCATATTTTCAGCAAATGCCATTGCAGGGAATGTTATGCCAGGTCCCACCATGCATAATTTTCCCCTGCAGCTGCACTGAAAAATTGGCCACACCCTGCCATAAATAGGGGAGCCGGTCGTAAACCAGCTTCCTCTTTGAAAATCCTGTGGCTGTGGGAAAAAGTGTGGTTCCACAAGTCGACACCCACTTGTGTCAGGTTTTCCCTGCAGCTGCGGGACTGACAGGGACTTTGAAAATCTAGCTCAGTGTCAGCAGAAAACAACAATTGGTCCATGCAGTGTGCCCTATTTTACCCTGTGACCTGTTGCCATTGGTCCATGCAGTCTGCCCTGTTTTACCCTGTGACCTGTTGCTATTGGTCCATGCAGTCTGCCCTGTTTTACCCTGTGACCTGTTGGCATTGGTCCATGCAGTCTGCCCTGTTTTACCCTGTGACCTGTTGCCATTGGTCCATGCAGTCTGCCCTGTTTTACCCTGTGACCTGTTGGCTAGGCAGGGGTTATTGATTTATTTATTTATGTCTTTGATTACTGGGTAAGTGCACTGATCCAAGGGACTGTTTTCAGGCACAACCCGGGCCATAAAAGATGGCAAGGAAAACAAAAGTACAATCTTGGAACAATAGGGAACACAGGAACGCCGAAAACAGCTGATTACAATACAGGAATATCAGTATACAGAACAGTAGAATCAACTGATTTACAACATAGAAAATTGCAAGTGGCTATACAGGGAAAGGCTGATAAAATTCCTGGTAGACTAGCAGATTCAAACAGAAGATGCAAACAGACAGTCCTACCCCCCCCCGTTACAACATTTCTTCAGGGGATGTGGAAGGATGGAGGAAAGAAGAGAGGACAGGGTCAAGACAGCGAGAGTAGTTGAAAAACCCCACCAGGAGTCAAGAAGTGCGGTGGTAGTTTAACTATGAGCAAGAATGAGCTGCTACCCTGGTGGGCAGGAGCAGTAAGTTCTATCCATCAACCAGGATTTACAAAGGGATTTTGAAGGCTGTATGAGTGCTTGATGAGCGGAGGAGTGCAGGGATCCCATTCCACTGAGAGGAGGCTGCGAATGATAAGGCTTTCCCTCCCATGTTTGTGGAGACCCGGGGTACCTCAAGCAGTGGGACAGTGGACGAGCACAGTCTCCTTTGTAGTGTTCTAACCTGGAGTAAGGAAGAGAGAGGGGACGCATTACCGCCCCGATAGTGCTGTCCACCATGCAGCTGAGAGCATAGTCAAAGCGGCCTTGATGGGGTAACCAGCCAAGGGTACTATAGAGGTCGCAGTGATGGGTTGAGAAAGGTGCCGAGAGAGCAAAGCAACAAGCACTATTACAGACGGACGTGAGCCTGGTTTTGAGAGCAAAGGATGCATGAGCATAGATGGGGGAGTAGTAGTCAATGATAGGAAGTAGGTTACCCTACTAACCCCTCTGGGGTTAGTAAATTGCATTGCCGGTAGGCGACCCCTAGCTTTTGATTGACCCTACAAACCACATTGTTGATGTGGCTGGAGAAGGTTAGTGCCGGGTCAAGTGTTACACCCAGGTATTTGAATGAGGGAACATCATCAAGAACCATACCATCAGGGGACAGGATTCGGAGGGAGGAACCTGAGCTAAGAATTTTGGTGAGTTTAGGTTTATATGTGAATGCATGGACTTGGTTTTGTTCTCGTTGCCCAGTAACATTAGATGTGAACCAGCTGTGGGCGCTGCCATAGCTCTGGGAAAGGACAGAGGAGACCTGTGCGAGGGACTTATCTCTGTGATAGATAACAAGATCGTCTGTGTACAGAAGCAATTTACATTTGATGCTTTCAGAGGAGAGAGAATTAATCAAAATAGAAAAGAGTAGTGGGCCCAGGATGGAACCCTGGGGAATGCCAGTAGAGACAGGGAGGGCAGGGGAGATAGCGGAACCTATGCCCACAGATTGGGAGCGGCCCGAGATGGCTCCTGAACCAGTCAGAGGTCCCAGAGGAGCAGCCATGTGCATGCAGCTTGGAGAGGAGGAGTGCATGGTTGACCATGTCAAAGGCCTTAGTAAGGTCCACAAAGACGGCCCCTGTAACTTGCCCTCGATCCATATTAGTGAGGACATCGTCAGTAAAGAGTGCAAGTGTGGAGGTAGTGCAGTGATTTTCATGGAAGCCATGTTGTTGGCTGCACATAAGATTATTTTTGTTTATATGTCCCAGCAGCTGGTTGTGGATGATTTTTTTCTAGGATTTTGCTAAGGAGGGGAGGGATAGAGATAGGTCTGTAATTATCTGTTGAGTGGGGGTCCCCAGCTTTGAAGATAGGTATCACTTTCACTGATTTCCAAGTATTCATCATGGAGGAAGTAGGGCCAAATTAAGAATAAAAGTATGAGGCTTGGAGATAGCAGGGGAGGTGAGTTCGAGCAGGATAGGTGAGAGGCGTCAGAACCAGGGCTATCCCAGTTTGGGAGCTTTCTTAATAATCTGGTGGTGTCATGGATGGATGTGACCTTGAAGTGGAAGGGGGGAATGCCTTGTGGGGACAAGGAATGCTGCGAGTTTCCATTAGTTCCCAGGTCAGATGGAGGGCGCCCGATAAACTTGCTGAGGTGGACCGACAGGTCTTTGAACTTTAAGTTAAAAGCTTGGGCTACCTCAATAGGCTCAGTCAGGGGGTCTGAAGGTGTGTCCAGTTTTATAATAGGGTTACTGGCTTGAGGATTTATCAGGGAGCTAATGGATCCCCAGAATTTCCTGGGATTGCCAAGGCTATCTTTCTGAACCTTAAATTACATTAATTTCTTAGACACCTATACTCGTTCCTCAGAGAAGGTGAGGGGGACGATTTGTGATCAGCCCACTTCCGATCACTTGCTTTCATAAGTGTCAGGAGTCCCTTGGTGATCCATCGTGTACACCCTCCCCACACTCGCCTGGTCATAAGGGGAAAATGGCAGTCCTGAATCTCCAGGATGGCATTTGTGAAAAAGGTCACAGCTGCGGTCGCATCGGTTAGCGAGTAAAGACTCGACCAGTTGATGGCCGTTACTTCTTCCAGGATGGCGGTGGCATCCAGACAATGAAAATTTTGGAAGAATAGGTATTTTTTTTTTTGGGGGGAGATGTCTAGACTTAGAGGACCAGATAATGTAGGTGGGAGAATGGTCACTTAGGGAATCGGTGACCGTCCCAGCATGAGTTACACTGTCTTCCCAATTGGTGACAATCCAGTCTAACAGGGTATGAGAAGAGGTACATGTGTTATGCCTGGTGGGGATCGAGATGGTCTGAACCAGGTTGTGCAATCATAGTAGGCTGGCATAGTCAGGTTCGTGGGTGCCCAACCAGTTAAGGTTATAGTCACCGAGGAGAATGGTGACTCTGTGGGGGGAGAGAGGACTGAAGCCGGTCAGGAGGCCATCAGTGCCCCATGCCGGAGGGTTGTAGCAACACCCCAGAAAGAGCTTTTTAGAGGAGCCCTAGGTCACCTCAGCAATGAGCCACTCACTAGGGGAGGAAGGACCTGAGCAGGGGGGAGATGATGGCAGGTAGTGCTTCACTTAGATATATAGCTGCACCACCACTTCTTTTCTTTCCCGGGCTGTCGTGGCGAAGCAAAGTGTAGCTGGCCAGTTAGTACAAGGCATCCGGGGTGGACGGCTTTAACCAGGTTTCTGAAATACCTATGACATGGGGTTTGTATAGGGCTACCCAGACTTCAAGCTGCTGGAATTTGGAAGGAAGGCTACACACGTTAATGTGGGCGATTTCAAACCATGGGAGTTGGCCCAGGTGCAGTGAGAGGAGGCAGTGGAGGTGTTTACAGGGCCAGGGTTGATCTCAATATCCCCAGCAAGTAATAGAAAGGAGACAATTAGACGATAAGGGTAAGACAACCATAGAAGAGAGGGAGCGGGAGTACAGGAGAGCGTCAAGAAGTCATTTCTCAGATTTGGATAGAAACAGAAGGGTGAGTGGGCCAGTGGCAGATCGTGCACAGCATTAGGGGCTGATGGTTGCTGAGAGATAGAGAAAAAGGACTGGTTTGCTTGATCATGTGCTAGTATGGCAGCACAAGTGTCAACCATCCAGAGGGTGCTGAGCAGTGATACTGCCAACATAGGTAGCACTAAAGGATTCCTTGCTGCGTCAGTGGAAGGGTTGAGCTTGGTCTTTGGAGCAGCAGAGACCTAGAGGTGGGACAGATGGAGACCAGATGAGGTACAGAAACTAGGTAGCTGTCAGCCACCAGTAGGAGGCCTGGCGATTATGCTTGACAAGGTAGGAAGGGGGAAGGGAGTTCAAGGAGATAAAACAGGCTTGGTATACTGGTTAAGACAGGAGAGGTGCAGCAACACGTTTTAAAATAGTTATGACCTTGCTGCTTAAAGACAGGTAGCAGTACCAGTTTCCCTCTGCTGGTGAGATGATATAACTTGCATATGGAGAAGTCAACACTTAAAAAAAAAAAAACCTAGGCACATGCCACATGACTCCAGTTGCCTATAAATTGCAAGCTGACCAAGGGTGGGGAGCTAACATGCAGCGGTGACGGGAAGGCAGAGAATGGCACAGCAGCCCTGCGGCTACAGGTTATACCCTCGGCTACCCCCCTCAAACCATTAGGTACCTTACTCTGCTCCAGCTGTGCTTAAACCCATTAATGTTTTTTGCCACCACAATCTCAGCCAGTAAGCTGTTCTATGGCTCGGTCACTCTCTCCATAGTGTTAAACTTTCTCCTGTTCCTCTAGTCCCCCTCACCACCAGATTCCACTCATGCCCTCTTGTTTTCACCTGCCATTCTTGCTGAATTGTTTCTCACAGTCTACCTTGTTTATTCTTTTCAGGAACTTGAAGATCTTTGTTTAGGATATCTCCTCCATTGGGCCACACCTTTGGAACTGTAAGCTGTCAGCATCAGTACCACTCGGAAGCTTTTGCTAACTGGGGTTCACCCACAGTGACGTGCAGCGTTGCCGCCTATATAACATGGGCAGCCCCAGCACTTCTCAGTTCTTTCTTCTGCCATCGATCATCCTTGTCGGGCCTGCTAAGAAACAACATCAAAATAACTGTTGCTGTTTTTTATTATTTTCAATTGCTTGTACAATATATTTCTTCAGCATCTTCTTTATATATGCTGCTGAAGAACAGAGAACCTTTATTACAGTATTATTTCTGCAGCTACAGAATCTGCAAGGATGATGCTCACACTGTTTGTGTGTGTTGTTTGGGCTATCTCATGATGTGAGGGCCTGGAAGATCTGCCAGAGTTTCAACCAGGCTATAAGGCGACACTGACGGAAGGCCTTAGAAACCTTCCTTGCCCAAAAAGTGTTGAAAGCCATGGAACAGGCTACAGGTTCCACTCCTGCTTCTTTGTAGCAGTCAACTGGGAAAAGGTCACTGAAGTTGAAAGATAGAGACAAAAAGAAGTCATTGTCAAGGTCAGGTACATCTTGTTTGGCAGCGTCAACTACAGCCCTCCCCCAACCATTGATGAGACACCTTGGTAGGGCTTAGCTCAGGCACTGCCATACCTACCATGGACAATATGTTGCTGCCGTTGGCGGGCTCTCACCCTTCGATGCAGTTAGTCCCGGACCCCTTTTGGGGCGCCGTTGACTCCCAAGCTGTCATGGCATCATTTTCAGATCTGATACATCACATTCTGCCATTATTGCAGCCAGGGCTAGGTCTGTCATTGATAAGGCCACCTGAACCAGGGCCTTTGTTGATGGATTCCAGAAGCACACAAACAATTCCTCCTTTTCAGCTACTGCCTATGTTGCAAGCTCCTTCTATGACTTCTGTCGCCATTTCTGATGATAACGACAAGGTGGAATATAATCCTGACCTCATAAAACATTGAGGGGATTTGTAAGAGGAAAACAGATGTGAGGAGCAGTTGGAAAAAGGTAACTTGCCTTCTATCTCCACCCTGTCATCATGCAGTGAAGACTGTGTGGTTTATACATCCAGGTCTCCGCCTGAGGATTCTTCTTTTCAGGCTATGCTTCAGAAAATGCATCTGCCATGAGTTTTGCTGTTGAGGAGGAAGATTCCACTAAAAGGAATCTCATGGAGTTTTTAGAGGTTCCTTCCACGCCTTCAGTTATTTTACCTTCTGTATATCCGGTACTAGAGGATGCTACCTTTGCTGCTTGGCATAGGACCAATACGCTGCCTGCAGTTCCAAGGAAGACTGATAAGCACTACCCTGCTCCGTCTGTTATGCCTCATTATGCCGCACAGCCTGAAATTAACTTTGTAGTCATTGTGGCTGCTCATTATCATTCTAGGCACACGAGTACTTTACCTCCAGATAAAGAATCTAGGAGGTTGGCTAAGATGGGTAAACACTCTATGCCTCAGCATCCTTTGGCCTACACATTGCTAATGACCAGGCCCATGTAATAAAATATCAGAATATCCTATGGAAGTCTGCAGATACTGCAGCGCAGGTGTTACCTGATGATCCTATCAAGATTGACTTGCTTAAAACCATGTCATCTGGTTCCAAATATGACAGACATCTTCTATGTTCAGCATATGATGTGTCATATGCTTCTGCCAGGGCTGCAGCCTCTGGTATCTGCATTAGGTGATATGCCTGGCTCAGAGTGTCTGGCTGTGCTTTTGATGTGCAACAGGCCATTCTGAATGCTCCTTTAAGGGGTTCCAAATTGTTTGGTAATGATACTGAAAATGCACTTGTGATCTTCAGTCCTCCAAAATGACTTTAAAGTCTGTCAAGTCCATTTATGTTACACCCACCAGAAGGTGTGGTTGAGAATCTTTTCATAGACCTGCTGCCAGAGGTAACAGTACATACTGTCAGCAGTCCCATGGTAGAGGTAGTGGTACCCTTTAGGGTGCACATCCCCACTGGTGCCCATGCAAAAGCACCGAAAAGGAATCAGTCCTGACATCCTCGGTTCTGCCCGACTCTCCTGTGCTCCCCTCACCTCAACTGTTGCCTCCAGGGGTGGGAGTGGGGGAAAGGATTTCCCTGCATGTAAAGCAGAGGAGGGAGATCACTGCAGATGAGTGGGTCATGTAAATAATAGAACAGTGGCATACTCTGGAGTCAATAAAAACCCCTCCAGTTCATCATCTGTCCCATTCCTTTTACCATCCGGGCCTCTTGTCCCTTCTAAAAGAGGAAGTCCAGATCCCGTTTCAAAAACATGCTATTGAATCTGTTCCCCACAAGACAGGAATGAAGGGTTCTGTTCCAGATACTCCTAGTTCCAGAGTGGACAGGAGATGCATGTCCTGTGCTGGACCTCTGAGACCTCAGTCTGTACATTGAATAAAAAAGGTTCAAATGGTAGCTCTGAAATCCCTGATTACCATCTTGCAAACAGGTGACTGGCTCTGTTCACTGGACATGATGGATGCATACCTTCGTCTCAAGATTAGACACTGGCACAGACAGTACCTGTACTTCATGCTGGAGGGCAGGCACTGTTAGTTCTGAGTGTTGCCCTTTGGCTTATTCTCAGTACCATGGGTATTTACCAAATGTTTACCAGTGGTTCCAGTAGCCCTTCACAGGGCAGGGCTTTGTGTCTTCCCTTATTTGAATTATTGGGTCTTGAAGGCCTGTTCCAGGGAAACTCTTCTTCACACCCTTTCCTGAACTACGTCACTGTTCAAGGCCTTAGGGGTAGCAGTGAATGTGTCAAAGTCAGTGCTGACCCCATGTCAATGCCTGCAATACATTGGGACAGTATTTGACACGAACAAAGGGTGTGCCTTCCTGCCACAAGGCAGGGCGGGCACACTTATTGCTCAAGCACAAACAAATGTCTTGGAAACTAGAGCTGTACTGTACAGCCTCTTTGCTTTTCAGAATAATTTCTGCCACGGCCCTCTGTTAATTCAGATGGACAGTGTCAGTGGCATGCACTATATAAACAAACCAGGAGACACTCACACGTAGCCCCTATTTGAGAAGCAGTGAGAGTGTGGTACTGGGCAATGTTTGTGTCTTCTTCTGTCGGACATGTTTCTCCCAGGTCTCAAGAAAGTCTTGGCAGACAAGCAAAGCTGGTCTCAGTCCCTGATTCATGAATGGAAACTGCTGACCTATGTGGTAAAGAACCTCTCTGCAAGATGGGTCATCCAAAGTTGGACCTTTTTGCATCCCTACACAATGCAAAACTGCAGCGCTTTTGCTCACTCGCTTCAGGGCCAGGTTTTTTTTTTTTTTTGCAATACATGTCCCACATTTCAAAGGGAAATTCCTGTATGCATTTCCCACATTCCTCTCATTCAGAGAGTTCTGCTCAAGCTAAGCGTGTCACTCTCATCCTCATAACTCCTGTATGACCTCACCAGGTATGGTTTCCACTCCTACAACATTTGGCGATAAGAGCATCCTGCTTCTCTACCCCTGTGTCAGGCAAGGTCTGTTGTCACAGGACTGGGGGGGGTCTCTGTTCCATCCACACCAAAAAATTCCTAGATCTGCATGCACGGTTCCTGAAAACACAGCCATTGCACATTTTAGGGTGTCACCTAAGGCTGCTGATGTCTTGCTTGCGGCTAGACGTACTTATTCCCAGAAATGGAAGCGTTTCACTTTATGGGCCACTTCTTGTCATATGGACCCTTTTACATATCCTATGAATTCTGTTTTGGAATACTTGCTTTCATTATCTGATTCAGATCTGCAGTATTCCTCTATAAAGGTGCATTTGGCTGCCATATCAGCATTTCATTCCCCTATGGGTGGCTGTACAGTTGCACAGTTAGAAGCGTCCCATATTTTTCTGGCAGGTAGTGTTCATACTGAACCTTCTATCCATAATCCAATCCCCCCTTGGGACTTGAATTTCATACTTGAAAAATTAACCGTAGCTCCTTTTGAACCTGCTGTGACTTGTGCCTACCTTTCCTTTCATGGAAAATGCCATTTGTAGTTGCGTCATCTCTGGTCTTAGAATTTACAAGCTTCAGTCTGTAATGAATGAGCCTCCTTCTTTGATTGTTCACAAAGACAGAGTCTCTTTACGTACTAATCCTATGTTTTTACTGAAGGTTGTGTCGGACTTTACACTGAACCAAACGATCCACCGACCTGTTAATTACCCTGAGCATACCAACAAGGGGGAGGCATTGCTCCACACTTTCGATGTACATAGAACACTGAGATCCTATGTTAATCACACTCATAGCTGCAGAAAGACTTCTCAGCTTTTTGTTTCATTGGCCCCTGGGAAAGAGGGTACACCTGTACCCAAAAAGTGTCTGCCCAAATGGCTGGCTAACTATAATTTTATTTTTTTAATTGTAAATAAGGTAAAGGAACTTCCTGGTGGTGTTGGTGGTCACTCCAAGAGATGTACTGGCCACTTCTGTTGCTTGCTTCAAGAATACCCCTGCTACTGACATATGTGCAGCAGCCACATGGGGCACTGTACGTACAGTACTTTCACTACGCAGTACAGTCTGGACCCCAGAATATCCCTGCTACTGACATATGTGCAGCAGCAGCCACACGGGGCACTGTACGTACAGTACTTTCACCACGCAGTACAGTCTGGACCCCAGAATATCCTGCTACTGACATATGTGCAGCAGCAGCCACGCGGGCACTGTGCGTACAGTACTTTACTCATGAGTACAGTCTGGACCCCAGAATATCCCTGCTACTGACATATGTGCAGCAGCAGCCACACGGGGCACTGTACGTACAGTACTTTCACTACGCAGTACAGTCTGGACCCCAGAATATCCCTGCTACTGACATATGTGCAGCAGCAGCCACACGGGGCACTGTACGTACAGTACTTTCACTACGCAGTACAGTCTGGACCCCAGAATATCCCTGCTACTGACATATGTGCAGCAGCCACATGGGGCACTGTACGTACAGTACTTTCACTACGCAGTACAGTCTGGACCCCAGAATATCCCTGCTACTGACATATGTGCAGCAGCAGCCACACGGGGCACTGTACGTACAGTACTTTCACTACGCAGTACAGTCTGGACCCCAGAATATCCCTGCTACTGACATGTGCAGCAGCAGCCACACGGGGCACTGTACGTACAGTACTTTCACTCACGAGTACAGTCTGGACCCCAGAATATCCCTGCTACTGACATATGTGCAGCAGCAGCCACGGGGCACTGTCGTACAGTACTTTCACTCGCGGTACAGTCTGGACCCCAGAATATCCCTGCTACTGACATATGTGCAGCAGCAGCCACAGAGGCACTGTCGTGCAGTACTTTCACTCACAGTACAGTCTGGACCCCAGAATATCCCTGCTACTGACATATGTGCAGCAGCAGCCACACGGGCACTGTACGTACAGTACTTTCACTCACCAGTACAGTCTGGACCCCAGAATATCCTGCTACTGACATATGTGCAGCAGCAGCCACAGGGGCACTGTGCGTACAGTACTTTCACTCACGGTACAGTCTGGACCCCAGAATATCCCTGCTACTGACATATGTGCAGCAGCAGCCACACGGGGCACTGTACGTACAGTACTTTCACCACGCGTACAGTCTGGACCCCAGAATATCCCTTCTACTGACATATGTGCAGCAGCCACACGGGGCACTGTACGTACAGTACTTTCACTCACGAGTACAGTCTGGACCCCAGAATATCCCTTCTACTGACATATGTGCAGCAGCAGCCACACGGGGCACTGTACGTACAGTACTTTCACTACGCAGTACAGTCTGGACCCCAGAATATCCCTTCTACTGACATATGTGCAGCAGCAGCCACACGGGGCACTGTACGTACAGTACTTTCACTACGCAGTACAGTCTGGACCCCAGAATATCCCTTCTACTGACATATGTGCAGCAGCAGCCACACGGGGCACTGTACGTACAGTACTTTCACTACGCAGTACAGTCTGGACCCCAGAATATCCCTGCTACTGACATATGTGCAGCAGCAGCCACGCGGGCACTGTACGTACAGTACTTTCACTACGCAGTACAGTCTGGACCCCAGAATATCCCTGCTACTGACATATGTGCAGCAGCAGCCACACGGGGCACTGTACGTACAGTACTTTCACTACGCAGTACAGTCTGGACCCCAGAATATCCCTGCTACTGACATATGTGCAGCAGCAGCCACACAGGGCACTGTACGTACAGTACTTTCACTACGCAGTACAGTCTGGACCCCAGAATATCCCTGCTACTGACATATGTGCAGCAGCAGCCACACGGGGCACTGTACGTACAGTACTTTCACTACGCAGTACAGTCTGGACCCCAGAATATCCCTGCTACTGACATATGTGCAGCAGCAGCCACACGGGGCACTGTACGTACAGTACTTTCACTACGCAGTACAGTCTGGACCCCAGAATATCCCTGCTACTGACATATGTGCAGCAGCCACACGGGGCACTGTACGTACAGTACTTTCGCTACGCAGTACAGTCTGGACCCCAGAATATCCCTGCTACTGACATCGTGCAGCAGCCACAGGGCACTGTCGTACAGTACTTGCTCACGCGAGTACAGTCTGGACCCCAGAATATCCCTGCTACTGACATCGTGCAGCAGCCACACGGGGCACTGTACGTACAGTACTTCGCTCGCAGTACAGTCTGGACCCCAGAATATCCTGCTACTGACATCGTGCAGCAGCCACCGCGGGCACTGTCGTACAGTGCTTACCTCGCAGTACAGTCTGGACCCCAGAATATCCTGCTACTGACATCGTTAGCAGCAGCCACGGGGCACTGCGTACAGTACTTCCTCACGCAGTACAGTCTGGACCCCAGAATATCCCTGCTACTGACATCGTGCAGCAGCCACACCGGGGCACTGTCATGCAGTACTTCACTCGCGAGTACAGTCTGGACCCCAGAATATCCCTGCTTCTGACATCGTGCAGCAGCCACACGGGGCACTGTCGTACAGTACTTCACTCGCGGTACGTCTGGACCCCAGAATATCCCTGCTTCTGACATGCGTGCAGCAGCCACCAGGGCACTGTCGTACAGTACTTCACTCGCGGTACAGTCTGGACCCCAGAATATCCTGCTTCTGACATCGTGCAGCAGCCACACGGGGCACTGTGCGTACAGTACCTTCACTCGCGGTACAGTCTGGACCCAGAATATCCTGCTTCTGACATCGTGCAGCAGCCACCACGGGGCACTGTCGTGCAGTACTCACTCGCGGTACAGTCTGGACCCCAGAATATCCCTGCTACTGACATGTGTGCAGCAGCCACACGGGGCACTGTCGTTGCAGTACTTCACTCGCGGTACAGTCTGGACCCAGAATATCCCTGCTACTGACATCGTTGCAGCAGCCACTGCGGGGCACTGTCGTGCAGTACTTCACTCGCGGTACAGTCTGGACCCAGAATATCCCTGCTGCTGACATCGTGCAGCAGCCACACGGGGCACTGCACGGGTACTTCACTCGCGGTACAGTCTGGACCCCAGAATATCCTGCTGCTGACATCGTGCAGCAGCCACCGGGGCACTGTCGTGCAGTACTTCACTCGCGGTACAGTCTGGACCCAGATATCCCTGCTACTGACATCGTTGCAGCAGCCACGGGGCACTGTGCGTGCAGTACTTCACTCGCGGTACAGTCTGGACCCCAGAATATCCTGCTACTGACATACGTGCAGCAGCCACGCGGGCACTGTGCGTACAGTCCTCACTCGCGGTACAGTCTGGACCCCAGAATATCCCTGCTACTGACATCGTGCAGCAGCCACACGGGGCACTGTGCGTACGAGTACTTCACTCGCGGTACGGTCTGGACCCAGAATATCCTGCTGACTGACATCGTGCAGCAGCCACGCGAGGCACTGTCGTGCAGTACTTTCACTCGCGGTACAGTCTGGACCCCAGAATATCCTGCTACTGACATCGTGCAGCAGCAGCCACCGGGGCACTGTCGTGCAGTACTTTCACTCACGCAGTACAGTCTGGACCCCAGAATATCCTGCTACTGACATCGTGCAGCAGCAGCCACCGCGGGCACTGTGCGTACAGTACTTTCACTCGCGGTACAGTCTGGACCCCAGAATATCCCTGCTGCTGACATACGTGCAGCAGCAGCCACCGCGGGCACTGCGTGCAGTACTTTCACTCGCGATACAGTCTGGACCCAGAATATCCCTGCTACTGACATATGTGCAGCAGCAGCCACACGGGGCACTGTGCGTACAGTACTTTCACCATGAGTACAGTCTGGACCCAGAATATCCCTGCTACTGACATATGTGCAGCAGCAGCCACGCAGGGCACTGTACGTACAGTACTTTCACTCACGCAGTACAGTCTGGACCCCAGAATATCCCTGCTGCTGACATATGTGCAGCAGCAGCCACCAGGGCACTGTACGTACAGTACTTTCAGCTCGCAGTACAGTCTGGACCCCAGAATATCCTGCTACTGACAATGTGCGCAGCACCACAGGGCACTGTGATACAGTACTTTCTCACGCAGTACAGTCTGGACCCCAGAATATCCCTGCTACTGACATATGTGCAGCAGCAGCCCCACGGGCACTGTACGTGCAGTACTTTCACGCAGTACAGTCTGGACCCCAGAATATCCCTGCTACTGACATATGTGCAGCAGCAGCCCACGGGCACTGTCGTACAGTACTTCAGCTCACAGGTACAGTCTGGACCCCAGAATATCCCTGCTACTGACATATGTGCAGCAGCAGCCCCACGGGGCACTGTCGTGCAGTACTTTAGCTACGCAGGTACAGTCTGGACCCCAGAATATCCCTGCTACTGACATATGTGCAGCAGCAGCCCCACGGGCACTGTCGTACAGTGCTTAACTCACGGTACAGTCTGGACCCCAGAATATCCCTGCTACTGACATATGTGCAGCAGCAGCACGAGGGCACTGTCGTACAGTACTTTCGCTCACGAGTACAGTCTGGACCCCAGAATATCCTGCTACTGACATACGTGCAGCAGCCACACGGGGCACTGTACGTACAGTACTTTCGCTACGCAGTACAGTCTGGACCCCAGAATATCCCTGCTACTGACATACGTCCAGCAGCCACACGGGGCACTGTACGTACAGTACTTTCACTACGCAGTACAGTCTGGACCCCAGAATATCCCTGCTACTGACATACGTGCAGCAGCCACACGGGGCACTGTACGTACAGTACTTTCACTACGCAGTACAGTCTGGACCCCAGAATATCCCTGCTACTGACATACGTGCAGCAGCCACAGGGCACTGTGCGTGCAGTACTTTCACTACGCGGTACAGTCTGGACCCCAGAATATCCCTGCTACTGACATCGTGCAGCAGCCACACGGGCACTGTACGTACAGTACTTTCACTCGCGTACAGTCTGGACCCCAGAATATCCTGCTACTGACATCGTGCAGCAGCCACACGGGCACTGTCGACAGTACTTTCACTCCGCGAGTACAGTCTGGACCCCAGAATATCCCTGCTACTGACATACGTGCAGCAGCAGCCACACGGGGCACTGTACGTACAGTACTTTCACTACGCAGTACAGTCTGGACCCCAGAATATCCCTGCTACTGACATACGTGCAGCAGCAGCCACACGGGGCACTGTACGTACAGTACTTTCCACGCGTACAGTCTGGACCCAGAATATCCCTGCTACTGACATACGTGCAGCAGCAGCCACACGGGGCACTGTACGTACAGTACTTTCACTACGCAGTACAGTCTGGACCCCAGAATATCCCTGCTACTGACATACGTGCAGCAGCAGCCACACGGGGCACTGTACGTACAGTACTTTCACTACGCAGTACAGTCTGGACCCCAGAATATCCCTGCTACTGACATACGTGCAGCAGCAGCCACACGGGGCACTGTACGTACAGTACTTTCACTCACGAGTACAGTCTGGACCCCAGAATATCCCTGCTGCTGACATACGTGCAGCAGCAGCCACACGGGGCACTGTACGTACAGTACTTTCACTGCGCAGTACAGTCTGGACCCCAGAATATCCCTGCTGCTGACATACGTGCAGCAGCAGCCACACGGGGCACTGTACGTACAGTACTTTCACTACGCAGTACAGTCTGGACCCCAGAATATCCCTGCTACTGACATACGTGCAGCAGCAGCCACACGGGGCACTGTACGTACAGTACTTTCACTACGCAGTACAGTCTGGACCCCAGAATATCCCTGCTGACTGACCGTGCAGCAGCAGCCACGGGCACTGTCGTACAGTACTTTCACTCGCAGTACAGTCTGGACCCCAGAATATCCTGCTGCTGACACTGTGCAGCAGCAGCCACCCGGGGCACTGTACGTACAGTACTTTCACTACGCAGTACAGTCTGGACCCCAGAATATCCCTGCTACTGACATATGTGCAGCAGCCACACGGGGCACTGTACGTACAGTACTTTCACTACGCAGTACAGTCTGGACCCCAGAATATCCCTGCTACTGACATATGTGCAGCAGCCACACGGGGCACTGTACGTACAGTACTTTCACTACGCAGTACAGTCTGGACATTGGCTCTCATAGATGTGCTTGCGGTATTGTAAGGCCTTCTGTCCTAATCACATATCAAACCATACCATCCTCTCTGGGTGCTTTGTACTGCTTGAGAATCATTCCAAAAGTGTGGCCCAATGGAGGAGATATCCTCATTGAAGATGGAACAGTTACATAAGAACTTAACGTAACAGTAGTTTTTCAAGAGAATTTCCTCAAGTGTGCCATAGCACACCCTGCCTCCTCCTGCATTTTTTTCTGAAGGATAAACCAGATGCTGTGCCTAAGGCCTTATTCCATGCATTCTTTTTCCAACCCCATTCCTCCCCTTGTTTACCTTGTACTGGATTTGGTCTCCTGGTTCTTTACTGTAAGAGGCTCTCTGAGGCTTACCTCCAGCAGGGAACTGAGGAGTGCTGAGGCTGCCCACTTCAAATAGGCAGCACTGCTGCATGTCATTGTTGGCGGCCCCCAGCTAGCAAGAGTTTTCGAGTGGTCCTGATGCTGATGGCTTAAAGTTCCAAAGTTGTATCCCAATGGAGGAGAGTCTCTTGAAGATCTGTTACTATGGTAAGTTCTTTACGTAACTGTTCTGTCTCTGTCATGTCTCCCTTCTGGCCTCCAGGGAGTGCATGTTGAGTGCCCTAAGCAATCCTCTTAGGATCTGCACTGTTGGCCCCGAATCATTTTGGTTACTCTAGGCTACACAGTCTCCAGCCTGTCCCTGGCTGTCTTAAGGTGGGGACTTCAGAACTGGGCCCAGTATTCCAGATGTGGTATCGCCAGTCATCTATAGAGAGGTAATATTACCTCTTTCTTCCTAATATCAAAACCCCTCCCAGTACACCCCAGCATACTGGTTGCCTTGCTGTAGGCCTTGTTACACTGGCTAGTTTGTTTGTGAAGTCACTTATTGTGACTCCCAGGTCCCTTTTCTCTGAAGTAGTAGCCAGCTTAACCCCCTCCCATCCACTGTGCCATCCTGGCATTCTTGTGCCCTGTGTGCACCACCTTGCACTTCTTTGCATTGAAATTTTAACTGCCAAACCTTGGACCACCTCTCTAACCTTTGCAGGTCCCTCCACAGCCCCCTTACCCCATCCTCACTGTTGACCCTGACACAGAGCTCAGTCTCATCTACAAAGCAACACACTGTGAACTTTTGAAAATCAGCTATGCTTTTCTTGGATAACGCAAAGAAAGAAGGCTGGCAAGATTCCAAGTCAATCCTTCAGTTTCCAAACCATTATTTACTCTAGACAGTGCACACATAATTAATTATGTGCACAAGGTTAAGATTGTAGCTTAATTTACCCAGTTGCAAGAAACCAGAAAAAAAACTGCATTTACGGTTATATAAAAAAATCTGGCAGTGTATCTTTAAACACGTTGTGTACGCTAACAAGTAAATGGATATTCTGTGGACAAGAGTTGTTGGTTTTACCTGCAGTTAAGTATGGATCAGAACAACATCCCATCTGTAGATTTTCACTGTGCCACTGATGAGGCAGTGCTGTTCCCTTTGTAAAAAGTTAGAGTTCAAATAGCTCAGTCTTCAATTTGACTGCTGGTCACTGTTTTGGTTGTGCCATTAGCTGAATTTATGGCTAGTGTTTTGGTAAAAAAACAAACAAAAAAAAAAAACACAGTAAGGAGGAAAGGCTGAGGAATGAGATTAGTTATAGAATTTTTCCTGTGCCTTTCTTCTGGGACTTACCCCCCGCCCCTTCCAAAAGCATGCATATTTTAAAATGGAGGATCTTTCCAAGAATGAATCTTCACCATTCATTACTGGTGGGTCTGTGCCGGAGGCATTAAACCTCACAGGAGCGTATACCTTTAAAGCTTAAGAATTAAGGGACCAATGTCTTGGACGGTGCCACCCACGAGGCGAACGTATGATGTGGCGCTCACAGGCTGGCCAGTAACTGATGCTGGCCCCCTGCCTTCTTCAGTTCTGTTCTTCCCGCCATCGAGGTAACACTCTGTGGGAGCGTTTGCCATTTTCAGCTGCATCACTTAGCCTGGTTCTGTACATTGCTGCTCGCTCAACGCCATAGCACATATTCTGGCTTCTTCGTCGCCGCTCTTTTTATTTTCTGTCTCGTTTATGGCGTTGAGCCCTCTTTTTGCTGGTTTTGTTTCCATAGTCATTGTGAAAGACTACTGGTGCCCCTCCATATACCTGCCTCTTTGTTTTCCTTAAGTCTACTGCAGTAGCATCCCCTTGACATTCTCTTCTATTCTTCCTTTCATTTTAACCTCTTTGTATTCCCCTTTTTCCAGGCAGGCCACCTGGAAATTAGGCTCTTTCTATCTGTTTGTATATCTCTATAGGAAGGTATGGAGCCACAGTACTCAACCCCTCCCCCCCAATATGAGGAAACAGTTAACAATATATGTAAAGAAAGATAAGCAATACAGAATCTAGAATGGCAGCTCTGAATGTCCTTGTCCGTCTATTCTAGTACCCGAGAGAAAACTGTTTGTGTAGAGGTACAAGCTGCAGCGCATGGCAGCATTATTCAGGCTTTGTGTAATTAATTGCCCACATAGCGCTCTGCGTTCATGAAGCAAGACATTGAGCCGCATTTCATGCTGTTGTTTTCCTCGCACTAGCGAGAAGTCGGGGAAGTCTCACTCGCAGTGCGCTTATCTATTTGAAGTACAATTATGCAAAGTAGACAAAGACATTAAAGAATTAAAGGCTGCAGTGTCTGCCTACCTGTTGCTCAGTCCTGAGAAGCCTTGTTGATGGGCTGAGGTCCAGAAGCACGCCCAACTGTTTTATGGTACGGAGCAAAATATTGTAAAAAGCACATATTTCAGCTTGCCTCATTTGGAGACAGCACTTGAGCAAGGTTTGAAGCAGAATATATTGCAGGGACATTTTAAAAGGTACCTTACCTTCCCCAGTGTTTTAAGGTTATGTGAGAAGCAGCCTTGAAAAAATGTTAATTCCATGTAGGTAAAAATGAAATGTTATGATAGAAAATAAAGGGCAAAATAAGGATTCTTTCAGGGTAAAACAGTCACGATAGCACAGCCCATTAGTAGCAGTACTTTTTTTTGTTGCTTATACCTTGCTGTGCTATGCAATGGTTTTTCTTCCTGCAGGCCTAAAAGGAAAGGTCCCAAGGAGAATTTTTGCTGAACTTCTAGACACAGTGTGCACAATTGTGGAATTTTCATTTGATTGTAAAATGTTGCCTACTATTTGCTAACTAGCATGAATGTAAAGAGAGCTTCTTTGTAAGAGAGAAAAGAAGCTTACCAAAAGTGGTTTCTCAGAGTAGTTCTATGGTGCACCCCTTTTTTTTTTTCTGCTGCTCCCATTGTGTTCTTAGGCAGCAGCCGGCCCTCTGTGCACCATACTTATGCACTGCACTAGAGGAGGGGCTCATCTCTGCAGTGTTTGCTGTTTTTGTTTAATAAATGTTTTTATCATTGCAGGAGCCTTCCTCAACCTCACAATAAAGATTAAGAATGTTTGTGTATTAATTGCAAAGGATTATATTCTATAATAAAGATATTTGTTCTGTTAAACCTTGGAAGGTGGAGCCTAAGAGAGTCGCATGCTGTCTTCCAGATATAAAAGAACTCCGTCTAGTGACATAGATCAGATTGGTTCTGGGATCAATCTGCTTCTGATCCAGGAAATGTCTGTACCTACAGACTAGGTCACTCCCAGTTCCAAGGCGGCTGTTGCTGTTATTGCCTCAAGGGACCTTTTGGGAGAATATTCCTTTCGTACCTTTTATTTTGGTTTGTTTTGATTTCTTGTTCAAATCCGCTGTAATTTATTACTGCATTATTTTTGATTTTCTGACAGTAAATATTTCTCTCTACATGTGTATCTGTGTCCATCATTGCACCCACTAGCTACGACAGTCATCTCCAGATTCTAGAGACCTAAATGACCCAAGAAGAAATTGAGCAAGAAGACAGAGTCTCCCCCATGCATTGGTGTTCCTGTGGGAGAAACATGTCCATCCAGGACCGAAATAATTACTACTCGACCTGCCTTGGAGTGGAAAATTATATAGACCTCTGCGACACCTGCTTCTCCATGGACTTCAGCACTTTTAGATCTATGCAGTGAGGTGGGGTTAGTTGCCCCCCCCCTCATTTTCGGAGGCAGGCGTCACACTCAGGACTCCAAGGTAAGGTCCTTGGGCTCTTCCCCTGAGCCCCCCCTCCCCAGTACTATATGTACTGAGGGAGACCAGGACCCATATTGTTTTTGTCTCACCAAGACGGAATAAGGCCGGTGCCGGTGAGTGGAGTGGCGCTGCCCATGTGGCTGGGTCCCCTCCTGCTGCTGCTTATGGCACTAGGAGAAGGAAGATTTTTGGAGCCAGAGGTCCATCAGAGATCTTCTGGATCTTGTCCCCTGAGTGGTTGGATGATTCGGGGGACAAGGACCGGGATGATCTCTACTGGCTTCGTGGCTCTGGTGAGGAAGGAGACCTTTCTTGGCCTAATCCTAGGCCCTTGGTGTTCATGTCGTCATCCCTGGGTGCTTCTCAGTCCAGTGGCACCACCTCTTTTCTGTCTTGTGGCACCACTCACGATACCAGGGATGGTCCCGGTGTCGATTCCAGCACCAGGAGAGGGGTCATCGCCAGGTGCAATGCTGGGTTGGTTTCCAGCGCTACTCTTGGTGCTGGGATGGGTTCCAGCACCACCCCTGGCACTGACTCTGACTCTGGTGCTGTTTGCGGTGCAGATGGGGGTTCTGTTGCTGCTCACAGCACTGGCTGTCCCTTAGCCCAGGTTCTTGCTGTTGGTGATGTTCTCAGGCTTAGCCCAAGAGGCAGAGTTCAGTCCAGTGAGGTGGAGGCCCGTAGGTCTCAGTCGATGTGGTGTTCCACACCCAGAGTTGCTGGTGGCTCTGGCAAGAGTCGGAGTATTGACTCAGGTCCTTTGGCCTCCCCAGAACCATCTGGGCCTGTGATAGGTGGAGATAGGGGCCGCCCTGTGGGACCTCTTCAGTTCTGATCTCCCCACTTGGGGGGTTCCCCCCCCCAAGGGTACCATCTGGCAGCCCCTTTATCGTTGGACATTCACAGGTGAATGAGTTGCAGAGGCCCTTCCCTCGAGCAAGGTCTCCTGTTCTCTCTTGTAGCCCTGGAAGAGGACTTGGCCTGGTCCACCATGACCCACCTCCTCCTCCTCCCCTCTTCTGCCTACCCCTCCTCCTCTCCTGGGCATTTCATGTCCTACAGGGCCATTGACCTGTGAACAATTCAGGGCTTCGGCGAGTGCCTTTTCAGCGTACCTGAGGTCACTGGACAAGGCTATTTCCAGCATGAGATCCAAGCACTGCTGCCCCCTAAGTCCAACTCCTCCTCATCTTCATCTTCCTCCTCTAAGGAAGAGGATTCTTCCTTCCATCTGTCCTCCAAAGCTGAGCACACTCATTACCAGCAGTTCCTTAAGAAGATGATGAGAGAGCTACGATTGTCCCATTTTTCTGGCTGCAGTCCTGCACATCTGACACTACCCTTCCTTGGGGAGTACAGTCATGACTTTACAGTCACACCTCCATGGCCCAGACCTTTCAGGAGGCCTTGAGAGATGTCTGGCTCTGTCCCTCTGCCCCCCCTCTCCAGCCATGAGGGACACCCAGAGCAGGTATTGCACCCCCCGGGGTCTTAGGAGCCATGCCACACCCTACATCTTTGATCCAGCCCCGAACACCCTTTCTGGGAGTAGGCACCCAGTATGCAGCCATCCCCTAGAGTTGGATTCAGCTGAATTTGATGCCTGGGGTCAAAGAGTCTTCTCAGTGGTGCACACTATGTTGTGCATTTCTGCACACCAAGTGCATTGGGCGTCCTATGGCAGGTACCTGTTGGTGATGTTGGGACAGCTCCTGACATACTTTCCGGATCGTGAGCAAACCAGATAAGCCATACACTTTCCTGTGCAGGGTCTGGAGCTGGTGAGACACCAGATAATGGTGTCCTACGACTCCAGTGATGTAGCCTCTAGGTTAATAGGAACTGCAGTCTGCATTAGGTGGACAGTGTGGCTGCGTTTTTCTAGGTTGCCACCTTTAGTCTGGCATAGGGTGATTGCCTCACATCTCCAGGGGACCCACTTCTCCCACAGAGCCAGGCATGAGTTTGTGGGGTACATTCCTGTTCCCAGTCCACAGGAGTCACCACCTGCCCCTGACCAGTCTCAGGCCTTGCCCAGCACACGAGGGGCCCCTGCCTCTTTGTGTTTCCCCCACAGAAGGCTGAGGGAATAACCATTTTCCTCAGGATTAGCCAGCACCTCCCTTAGTGGTAAGCTTGGCTCTCAGACCCACCAGTAATGAATGGTGAAGAGTAATTCTTGGAAGATATGAAAATTATGTACTCACTGTAATTCTTGATCTTCCATAATATCTTCACATTCACTACTGCAACCAGCCCACCTTCCCCACAATGACCAGGCTTCTGGGAAGTCTTTTTCTCTCTTTCTCCACACCTTTGGCTCCCTTATTAGGCTTTCATTCTTTTTTTTAAAGGGAGGCTCATAGTGGGCAAAACACTATGGGGGACTTTGTTCCTTCATGGTGGCCCCTGTTGTGGCCCTCAAAAAAAAAAAAAAGAAAAAGGTTCATAGGGGTCGTTCTTATCCCCTATCCACTCTAGTCCCTTCCCCTCATTGTTACAGAGAAGGATCAGGGTGAAGATGACCCTTTTTGACCCCCTTCTCTTCTTTCTGTATTGGAGAGGAGTCTGTAGTTGATTGCTGTTGGAGAAGCTCCCTTTTTCCTTCCACGTTTATGGGGAAGACTTGCAGGAAGGCGGGTATTTTAAGGGATCAGGAAACATATTTGACATTGCAGCCCAAATTCCCTTTTCCTGGTGCAGCTTATTTCTTTTGCAGTACGCCTCCAGCGCTCCCTCCAGGCAGCCTGCTATATTTCTCTTAATCCCCCCTCTCTCTGGGGCAATCCCCAGTTAAAAATAACAAACAAGAAAAGGGGAACATGTGGAAGGGGAATTGTACAGTTTCTGTGATCCACTTAATTGGCATCTGTCCTTCTAGGGGGGACCCCCTTCTCTCGGTTGTTTTTCTTTCTCCTTTTGGGGGTTACTTCACTTTTCAGCTCCTAGATGCCTTCTCCTTGACTTGAAAATCTTGACTAGTGGTGAATCTCATCAGCCCTGAATCTGCCAATCACCAGGCCTCACAATAACAGCTTTCAGTAGATCACATCCCATATTTCACCTTGGTCATGTGAGGTCCCTGAGCCTCTGACGCTCTGCAGTTCTCATATCTGCGGGTAGAGAACCACTACTGGCAATGCAGTTTCAGGGCTCACAGCTCTACTACCATTTTTGAGCCTTCTGGGAAGTGCTTCCTTCCCCTGGAATTCACCCCATCCTTTTTTGCTGGTCTATGCATTATTCTTTGGGGACCTTTGACTTCTCTTGAGAGTTGCTCAACCTTTGAGAGGGAATAGCAAATTTCCCTGTAGTTGGGAGTAAGCCAACTCTTCAGAAGTGCATGGTTTTCCTGTTGAGAGCTTGGGGTCCCTGATTCACTCTTTTTCTGTCTCTCTCTCTCTCTCTGTCCTGTCCAGTCGTCTGGTCATCCCTTCACCCGCTGCCAAGGCCCTCCCTCCCAACCTCTCCTTTCTCTCTTCTGGTAGACAGGTTTTATTGTTTTTTTTTTCCTTTTACATCCTAAATCCTATTTCTGTCCCTTGGGCAACCTTGCTCCAACTCTTCTCTTTATTTCTTACTCTTTGTTTCCTCTCCTGGCAAACAGAACTGAAGAAGGCAGGGGGCTGGCGTCGGTTACTGGCCAGCCCGCGAGCACCATGTCATTCATTCACCTCGTGAACAGCACTGTCCCCGACATTTGTCCCGAACTTGCTTTAAAGGTGCATTCTCCTGCAGGGTTTGATGCCTCTGGCACAGACCCACCAGTAATGAATGGTGAAGATATTCTGGAAGATCAAGAATTACAGTATGTAATTTTTACATTGTGGCCCTGCGCCCCTTAGTGACATGTTCAGGAGTCAGTAACTACAGTGTCTAGGTGCTGAGATAGGGTCCCTTATTTTAGTGTCACAGAGTTTCTTGTACATAAAAGATAATAAACTAGAGGGGCAAGAAAATGTAATTGGCTTTTTATGCCCTTCTACCTATTTTCTCATCTTTTGTCGAAGAATCGCTGTAATTGCTAAAATAACAAGAACCGGTACCCATTATGAGAATTTTGCTATTACACAAAGACAATTCCCTTTTGAAAATAATTCACATAACGTATATCTTAAAGTGGCAGAGCAAAGTTGTGTAGTGAACAATCTTACCTGACCTTTTCTGCTGTAAAAGAGTTCCAACATCTTCCCGTTGCATTTAATTTTATGATTTTCCAATGCTGTCAGGGTTATAGAAATTTCTGGGGGCTCTGTTCATCAAGCAGTGAGTAGGCTTGTTTACATCTATAAACCACTGTACTTAAGGTGTGGGGGGGGTGCCACGGCGGACCCTGCAGCATTCACTAACACATGTATGCACACCTTGGCAGCCATGTACTCTCACACTTTCCAGGACATCCCATGAAACTACATGGGTAGTCATCTGAGGGCTGTTGCTGCAACATGCAGTACTACTCAAGTCATACATGTGTGTGTTTGGTGCCGGAGTGGTGCTGTTTTTATGCCAAGGGGACCTGCCATATTGAACTGTTCATCCCCATGGCATCTGTTCCTGAGCTTAGGAGCACCTTCTTCCAAAGAATACTGGCCTGTGCCCATCCCTCCTCCTAGCAGTGGAGGGCATAGGTTGACATTTCTATACATGTGATTATGTTAAAACATTGACCTCCTCTAATAGGATACAGCAGTCCGTCCATAGACCTTCATATCCCAGGATCCCATTTTGCCACAGAGCAGGGAATCAACTCTGCAACTAGTCCAAGTTTCCTGTTGGAAACCCAGTACCCAGCATAGCTCTGCCCTCTAGCTACCCCACCCACTTTGAAGTGGTGTATAGTGTATGTTAATACCGCCACTCTTAAGGTTGTAAAAGTAGTCTCACTTATATTGTTAGGGTATTATAACTATGAACCAAAGGTGTGCTATTGATACATTAAAAATGTAAGTTAGATCATGCTTGCTACCATAAGAGTGGCCTCAGCTATGATATTAACATAATATTGACTGAGATAGATCAAAAATATTACAGTTTTAAAAAAACCTTCCCTGAACATGCCTGTTTACAGGGCAGTTGCACTTGAGACACTCGTCCCAGAATATGAGTGTCTTATCTGCAGAGGAAAGGAGCACTCCAATTGGTCAGGAGCATCCCCTCAATTTATAATGTCAGGAAGGACAGTGAATGGCACTGTCACGCTAGGCTTGTAGAGAGGCATCATTTTGTAGAGAGCCATTATGTCAACTATGTGCAAATTGCATGTACGCCATCCTTTATCATGAACAGAGCCTAAAATGTTTTAAATTGTTTCTCAGGAAACAAACATTGCTTCTTCCTTCCTTGTTTATCTTTTTCTGTCCTGCTTTTCTTTCAGTTGGTTAGCAGCTGTTTGCATAGCCCATGCTGTATCCACTTTGGGGCAGCAGTGCTAGTCAAATGTCCCAGCAGCTTTGAATGGACTTAACCATTCTAATGATGCCAGAATAGGTATAGCAAAAGAGCCAGGATTGGGAAAATACAGAAAAATACAAATTGTATAGTATTGGAATAACTTGGAAAAGCAGAGGAACCACCCCACATCCACTGGTAAGCTCTGATCTAATAGCTGGGATGTCAGTGCACTATCCACACTCTGCAAGTTCTATTGGATACAGCTGAGTCACTGGACATCTTCAAGTAAAACTCCTCCCACCACCCAGATGGTATGTTCTCTGGCTCTACCCCATGACTGGAAGGGACAGCTGTGCTCCTTCATAGCTCTGCGTGCATATAAGGTTTTCCATATTCAAGTGATATTTCTTTGGTGAACTTAAAATTTATAAAACGTTTTTGGCTGATTATTAGCAGTATTGATTTCTGGTTTCACTCTGTCGTCGATTATCGAGAATGAAATGGTGGAAACCCAACTTTATGTTCTGCATGCTTTGTAAGCAGAAAATGTAGGCCACAGACACCCACGACATGTGTCTACTGCCTGGGAGAAAATCATGACACCTCTACCTGCTCTCATTGTCGGGTGATGCTCCTGTTGTCATTGGAGGAACGGAAGCTCGTCTACTCTTTGGTAGGCCTCAAGACCATAATCCATCCTCGACTGTGGCCAGGTCAGTGACCCGACTTGTTGCTATTGAAAAGGAGGTGGCAGCTGCCAGGGCGGGCTTATCCATGGTGTCAGCATTGTTCCCAGCTTGGCCTGGCATTGGAGGGACGTTCAGGGATGATTTCCATAAAATGTACTTGGCCCTCCAGACTTGCTGGGAGAGCCCATCCTGCCACAAGAGGCACAAAAAATGCTGCCATTAATGATCATGGGACCAAGAATGATCCTGTTGTTTCTGCTTCCCCAACTGCTTGTCCTTGGTTCAGCTCTCTTCAGTTGAGAGGCAGGTCATGGTTCCCGTGGGTAACCCTGCCAGATCACTCAACCTTGACTCCGATGGATAAGCTAGATGAGATTTTTCTCAAGTATGTCATCTGGCTGTCAGAAGTTGACGATGAGTCATCAGTTTGTCAGACCATGGTTCTTGTGGGCCTCACTTGGGAGGGCGCTACCCTGGTGGTCGTGCCTTCAGCCAGACCGAGGCACCTAGTGGTCTCATTACCTAAGCACATGATCTACTCAGAGCCTCCACTGGACAAACACTGCCGTTGACCTTCAGATTGACAGTCAAGATGCTGCTCTCCATCTCGATCTTGCTCGACCAACAGGCTTCGGTCTTGTTGTTTTTTAGACTGTTAGTCCTCCAGGGAGGTTCAGTGTCGACACCGTTTTCATTGACATTATGAAGACCTAATGTGGCAGTAGTGGTCTCTCGTAGTGAGTAGCATGGCTGTGCTCCTGGGCCAACAATCCCTTGGTCTCCTGTTGCCTTTCCCCCTGTCAGTGACCCAGTGTCTGCCTGTCTTCCACTGGTGATGGAGTGCCCTCCACTGCAGTCACGAGTTGGGGCCCCACCAAGGAGTCCCACGCTGCCAGCGGCCTGCTGGTGGAAGTTATCCTGTGCGCTAGGGTGGTACATGGTGAAAAGAGGTCAAGAGTGGTGTTCGAGGTGTCCTCAGACACCAACAGTGAGTTTTGGTGACTTCATGCAGAACTCAGGTCTTCAACCTAAATTCCTCAGACAATCAGCTTCATCAGGCATGGCTTTCTTTGTAGCATTGCTTCAGTTGATGTCAGAATCCATAGAGGTACTCTTGAAGCTGGTTCAGAAGCTGGCTAAATATCCATTCACTGCCATCCATGAAAGAGATGATTCCCTGGGGGTTACTTTCCCATTGGCAGAGACCATCTTGGGACTGGCTCTAGAGCACTGGCAGAATCCAGCATCCTGCCCTGTGCACCCCACAGAGATGGACCACAAGTAAGTTGTCTTCATGGGCACCCTCTCTGGGTTCTCGGACCACCCCTCCAAGATGGCCTGGTTTCCAGCTTGGCCTTTTGCAAGCTGATGGGCCAAGGGGATGTGGATAACTGCCCAATAAGTAGTCTAAGAGCTTGGATTATGCAGCCAAGAAGGTCTAGGTGGCCTCCTGACTTGTTCTTAGGCAGGTCAGTTACAATGTCACAATAGCTAACTTTGATCATTCGCTGTTTGAGCTGGTTGGGCTCTTTCTCCATCTGCTTCCTGTTAACAAGCAGCAGATGGCCCAACAAACCCCGAGACCAAGGCAGCATACTGACTAAGCACCAGCATGAACAGCCTTGGACATGGCGATTACTGCTTCCAGTTGATGACTACGGCTATTTCCTTGTGCTGTAGGGCCTGGCTGAGGCTGTCCACCTTTACGCTGGACACCCAACACAAGCTGGCTAATGCCCCACTCCTGGACACTGAGTCCTCTAGCCTTTGAGTGGAAGGGCATCTCACATACGTTGAGAAGTTCAGTGCCTACCTGAATTCTGTGGCTTTACCCCAGAAAGACCCAAAGCCACCTAAGACTAAGAAGAAGGCCTTTCAGCTTCAGTGCTTTCAGACCCAGCACCCTCAGCAGCAGCCCCAGCAGGAGACATTTCAGCACTGGTGTCTGAAACCCAAGTTTGGGGGCCAGGGCCAGAAAAGAGGGGGTGGGGATGTCTCCGATGCCCAACATGCTGGAGCCCCCTCCAAGGCAGCAGATTGACAGGTTGCAGGGTGTCATTCCCCCCTCCTTTAAAATCCCTATCTCAGCTCCTGGTCAGGGATCAGTTGTACCACTGCTTTCCACAGTCGTTTGCTGCTACTTCACACAAGTGAGTGTTGGAAGTGGTGATCAAGGGGTTGACTCTGGACTTCAGAGCTCTCCCACCCTAGTGAATTGAGTCCCTTGCAAGTCTAGGGCGCCAGAGGGCATGCTGTCTGTGCTGAGGGCTGATGTAGCTCAGCTTCTGGAGCACGAGACGATAGAGTCCCTGATAGTCTGGCCACACAGGGCTGTGAGTCCAGGTACGGTACTTCCTGTTACCAAAACGGATGGGGGCTGGCACCCCATACTGAACTTGCATGACCTAAACAAGGTTGTACGGAAGAGCAAGTTCTGGATGGTCATACTGAACCAGACTGTACCATCTCTGGAGCAGTGGTTCTGCTTCCTGGACCTCCAGAACACATTCTTCCACTTCCCAGTCGATCCGTCCCACTGCCAGTTCCTTCAGTTTTGGGCAGAATGGGTGCTGTACCAGTTTAAGGTCATGTCATTTGGTCTGTAGCCTGTGAGTCTTCTCCAGGTGTCTGGCAGTGATGCTATACCTGTACAACTGGCTTTTTACTGGTCCTTCCAGAGAGGCAGTGGGATGGTTCATAGATCTGGCCCTCCAGTCCATTCTGGTCAACCCGGCCAAGTCAGAACTGGTTCACACACAGGTGATAAAGTTCACTGGGGGCAGAATAGGACTCCCTTTGGGCTAGGGCCCATTTCCCTGTGGAGAGGGTATTGGCCCTTACATCCCTTGCCTGATCATTTCTGGTTGTGCACTCATGCCTGGCCTGAAATTTCCTGCAACATCTGGGGTGTATGGCAGTTTCAACCAGCATAGTCCGTTGGGGTGACTGGTGGATGTGCCCCCTACAGTGGGAATTGGGTCGTCAGTGGTCCTAATGCCTAGTTCTTTTGGACCAGCTGGTCCAGGTGCACCAGATAGTGTGGGATGCCATTGAGCAATGTCCATGTCCCTACAGTTTGAAGACAGGAATCCTGTTCATCCATCTGGAGCTGTCGTCATGCTGACAACAGATGAGTCTCTGGTGGGGTGGGGAGCTTACCTGGGAGCCCCTGGATTTCGGTTATCCTGGGAGTCCCAATGCTGCATCAGCCTCCTGGAGCTATGTGCAGTGCTTTTTATCTTGATTCAGACATTGTGCAGGTTTCGTTTTGTTTATATACAGTAGATAGGCAGTTTGTTTGAGATTTTTGTGGGGTTGTCCTTGTTACCAGGATTAGCTGGCTTGTTGCTGGGTGGTGGCGTGTTGTTTAGGTGGTACTGTGACTTTGTCACTTTTTTGTCAGATTTCTGGGCTGATGATATAAAAAGTATTTATTAAAAATATTTTTTGAGCTAGAATCAGATAGTTGCTAAGAAACAGCTTCCTTGGCATGCTGTTCTAGTTTTGATAGAACACTGGAAGTAGCAGCCTGCTTAGGTCTAGATTATTGAGATTGTTGTTACATTTTGATGGTAAAGTGAGATATAGATTTATATGTTTTTGAATGTTATAGTTATTTTATAGTTATATATAACTGGAGGCTAGGAGAAGCTGGGCTGGGAGGATGTGGGAGAATAGGTACATGTATGGGAAGCAGGAGAGTGGTAAACTATAATAGCTGTGGGGCAGCAGTCTTTCTGGGGGTGTTGTGGAGCAAAGGGGGATGTCCTGTGTGAAAGAGCCTGAGCAGCTAAGGGCTAAAATAAGGCTGCACAGATGGGAGCTGTGGAGGATGGTGTCGGAAGTCAGAGGAGCAGAGCAGTGGAGGGAAAGGCAGAAGGGCGATGCCCAGGTGAGTGAGGGCATCAAGTGGGGGATGGGAGTGGGGAGGCGCACCCAGTATACAAGAGTATCTCTTCCTCAGAGGACTAGGGAGCCCAGTGTAGAGGATTGGCAAGTGGTAAGGGGTAGGAATGTGTGAGTAGCATCAGGGGTGGGAAATTCTAAAGGGGTGCCTTTATTGAATAGATTTGCACCACTGTCTGGAAGGAGGGAGGGGGCAGCAGGAGGTGAGGTAGGAAGTCAGGTTGAGCCAGGCCTGAGAGTAGGAGTACAGGGAAGGGGAGAAGGAACTAATCAGGGTGGGCAGGGAAGAGGAGGCAGGCAAAACAGAGTGGAGGATTGGGGGGAGGGAGAGAAAAGGAAAGGACGAGGGAAGGGAAAACTGAAAGCAGATACAGATAGTCAGAAGGGAAGGGGCAGAGTGGGAGATGGAAAAACAGTTAAGGGGATAAATTGTGGATATGGAAATAAGTTCACCAGGGTGCAGAGGGAGCAGTTAGGTGGGGAAGCAGCTAGTACTGAAGGTAAGAAAGGAAGGACGGAGAGCACGGGTGCAGGGGATGGAAGGGTGGCAATCATAGGGGACTCCATAATTAGGGGTATTCACTGGGGAAGGAAAGGGGACCCAGATGCAAGCAGGAGGGTGGTTTGTATGCCAGGGATGACAGTGGGGCTGGTGGGCCCAAGAATAAGGGAAATAGTAAGGGAGATTGGAGGAAAACCTAATTTAGTTATACATTTAGGAACCACTGACCTAGCTGGGGAGGAAGTTGAGGTAGTGCAAAGTAGGTTCAGGGAGTTAGGGAAGATCTGCAGGAAGGAAGGAAATTCACTGGCCTTCTCAGAGGTGATACCAGTACTAAGGGCCAGCACAGCCAGGAAAAGAAGAATAGAGGATTTTAAAGGGAAACACTGGAAAAGGCACAGCTTTACCCAAGCACTACAAAAATTCCTGATTAGTGCTTTCAGACAGTAACATTTAAAAAAAAATTACTCTACTATATTAGTTTTTTTAGTGATTTAAACAGTGGCCTTCAACTTTCACTTTCTATTGCTGGCAGCCACCATTTCATGAGTAACAGAGAGCTTCCTGAGTTCACTTTATGCTAATATGTCCTGCTGACCAACAGCTGAGGTCAAATAGGCATATTAACATACAATGAGCTCAGGAAGCTCAGTGCTGCTCATGAAATGGCTGCTGCCAGCAGCAGGAAGTGGAAGTTGTGGGAAGCTGTTTTAAATCATTAAAAAAAAGTTGTTACTGTCTGAAAGCACTAATTGAGAGTTTCTGTAGTGTCTGAGGAAAGCTGTGTCTTTTCCATTGTTTCCCTTTAATGACTGGCTGAGGAAGTGGTGCAGGGAGGAGATGTTTATCTGTATTGGTGACTGGGAGGAGACCTGGTCAAACAAAGCACTCTTTTCACCAGACAGGCAAACAGGGGGAATACATAACAACTGCACTTAATTTAAACTACTGAAGGGGGGGGGCGCAGTGGGCGTGCAGGCCCACAGACTCCGAGAGGAGGAGGTCAGTGAACCTCCCCCCCCCCACAGTGATGGAAGAAGAGAAGGTGGAAGGGGCGAGAACACAGTTAGCAAAGGTTGGAGGGGGTAAGGTACACATAACAAGGGTATGTGGAGGGATGCACACAGAGGGAATAAATGTGACTAGAAGAATAGAGGGAAGAGAAGGAAGGTCAGATTCTAGGTGGAGGGTGGTGTCTCTGAATGCGCGGAGTCTTGGAAACAAGATAGACGACCTGCAGGTACTATTAGCAGACAGGAGGATGGACATAGCTGCAGTAACCGATACTTGGGCAACATCACACCATGACTGGGACCTTGCAATCCCTGGATGTAAACTATACAGGAGGGGCAGGGTAGTCAGTAAGGGGGGGATGGCTGGCAGTTTATATCTGGGAGGGAATAACTTGCACGAGGGAGGAGTCGGAGGAAGGGGAGGTGGAGGCATTATGAGTTCAGTTAAGGTCCAGTAGAGAGAGAAAGGTGAAGTTGGGGGTGGTTTACAGACCACCCAATCAGGATGAGGAGAGGGAGAGGGACAGGGAACTGAGCTCACAAATATTGGAAGCTGCGGGGAAAGGAGAGGTGGTAATTGTGGGGGACGTCAGCCTGCCCAAGGTGGACTGGAGCATACCTTCCATAACATGTGCTAGGAGTCAGATGATCCTGGAAGGACTGCAGAGTGGGTTTCTGACTCAGGGCATCACTGAATCAACAAGAGCTGAGGCCATTCTTGATCTGGTGCTCACAAATGGGGAGCATGTACAGGAAATAATGTTCAGGGAGCCACTGGGTGGAAGTGACCATTGCACACTCTGGTTCCAGTTGGATATGGGCAGGGAAAGCATCCCAACTAAGACCAAAATCTTGGATTTCAAGAGGGCGGACTTCAGAAAAATGGGCGAAAGGCTAAGGAGCCATCTGGCAGGCATCAGAGTAGATATGGGGGTGGACCAAAGGTGGTCCATCATTAAGGAAGGAATACTGTTTGCCACAGATGAGTGTGTTGGGCTCAGGGGAAAGAACACAAGGGCCAAAGCACCCAGCTGGTTCAGTTCTGGTGTTTAGGCAGTAAAGGAAAAGAGGTTGTCCTATGGAAAATTCAGGAAGACCAAGAGAGAGAGGTGGATAGGAAAAATTTAAAGTTTGGCTAGTGAGGCAAGTAAGAAAGTCCGGCGAACAAAGGCACAGAAGGAGCTGCAGATAGCTGAAGGAATTAAGAAGGGGGAGAAGGCTTTCTTGTGCTATATAAGTGAGAAAAGGGACAAGAAGGAAAGGATTGTTAGGCTTAAGAAAGAGGTGGAGTGGGTGGAGGATAATGGGGGGAAAAGAAGAGATACTAAATTAATACTTCTGTTCCATCTTCACCAGGGAGAAGTACGGCCCAGTGCCTTCAGGAAGGAAAAGAGGAGTTGGGGGGGAGGGGAACAGAGATGTGATAGAGGAGGATAGAGTGAGGGAGGAGCTGCTGGCATTGAAGGCGGACAAAACACCAGGCCCGGACAGAGTACATCCAAGGGTACTAAAGAAATTGGCTGAGGAACTGGCAGGGCCACTGGCAGACCTACAGTATTTAATAGTTCACTAGAATCAGGAATGGTACCGCAGGACTGGAGAACAGCACATGTAGTGCCCCTCCACAAAAGTGGTCCCAAGGATGACCCAGGGAATTACAGACCAGTCAGTCTGACCTCCATTGTGGGCAAACTCATGGAGACCATACTAAAGGAAAGGTTGGTGGAATATCTAGAGGAGCATGGTCTACAGGATGTGAGGCAGCATGGGTTCATGGGGGAAGATCGCCAAATGAATCTGACTGACTTCTTTGATTGTGTAACTAAGACAGTAGATGGGCCAAGTGGTAGACATCCTCTGTCTTGATTTCAGCAAGGCCTTTGACTCTGTGCCCCACAGAAGGTTGATCAGGGAGTTGGTGGATCTCGGGGTTGGGGAAAAAGATGACCAGATGGGTGGAAAACTGGCTGAGGGACAGAACCCAGAGGGTGGTTGTGCGGGGAGAGTTGTCTGGCACCAAAGAGTAACCAATGTGGTCCTGCAGGGCTCGGTGTTGTTCAGCGTCTTCATCAGTGACACTGGGGATGGCATTAAGGGCAAAATGTGCCTATTCATGGATGACACCAAGCTCTGCGGGAGAGTGGACACAGCTGAAGGGATGCAGGACTTACAGGAAGATCTGGAAAAGCTGGGGAGGTGGGCCAGGATCTGGCAGCTTGGCTTCAATGCCAAGAAATGCAAAGTTATGCATATTCGAGCCAAGAATCCCAGGACAGAATACTACCTGGGTGGAGTCCGAGTATCTGCATCAGAGGAGGAGAAGGACCTGGGAGTGATGATCACTAGTGACCTGAAGCACTCCATGCAGTGCAAGAAAGCAGCAGCAAAGGCAAACAAGATGCTGGGATGCATATCTAGGGGAATCAGTAGTAGGAGACAGGAGGTTATACTGCCCTTGTACAGGTCACTGGTAAGGCTGCATCTCGAGTATGGAGCTCAGTACTAGTGCCCACACCTCAAAAAGGACATTAACCTGCTGGAGAAGGTCCAGAGGAGGGCTACAAAGATGATAGCGGATCAGCAGGGTAAGGCATATGAGGAGAGGTTGAGGGCACTGAACATGTACTCCCTGGAAGACAGGAGAGAGAGAGAGGGGGGATATGATTGGGACCTTCAGGTACTTGAAAGAGATAAATAAGGTTGATAAAAAGAATCCCTTAAGCTGAGTGGCAACCATAACATGAGGGGGCACAGTATTAAGCTGGGGTGTGGGAGGTTTAGGAGGGAGATCAGGAAGCACTTCTTCACAGAGAGGGTGGTGGACACTTGGAATGCACTGCTGGAAGAGGTCATCTCATTGAAGACAGTAGGCAGCTTTAAGAGAGTCTGGGATAGGCATGGGGGAAGGTAAGGATTATGGGTAGGGAGAATGGGAGGAGTGGGGTGGGAGGGCAGGGACATTAGCTCAAGCTGTGGACCCTACAATACGAGCAGACTTGATAGACTAAATGACCTTCTTCTGCTGGCTTGTTCGTATGTATGTTCGTATCTGGCACCAATAGAATTTGCTCCATTGATTCAGGGTAGGTCATTCAGGTACAGATGAACACCATGACCACCATGTTCTGCCTGAACAGGCAGGGCATTACATACTCCTTTCTGTTGTGTTAGGAGGTGCTCTCCACTTGGACCCTCTTGCACAGCCTGCAGGCCGATATACTGGCAAGTCGTGTCTTTTTCCTCCCACGCCTCGGACGGCCCCAATCCACCTGGACCCCCCAGCCCCATCCCCACGACATCCATCAGGACTTACCGCCCGCCAGTACCCCCCAGGGTTGCCCCCCCCCCCAGGTGGGGGTTGTATGGATCCCTCAATCTGCCACCACAAACTGAATCCAGTAGTTGGACCAACAAGCCAAGTTAATGGGTACTGGGCCTGTGAGGATCCAAGCACCATCCTACTGCCAAATTTTTTTTTCTATTTTCTTCCCTCAAGGGGTGCGGCATGTAATGACGCCATGACGCATGGCCCGCACACTTGCGTGCAATGCATCAGTGTCTGCCTGCCCTCCTGCTCATTCTGTGGCAGTCCCAGATGCCTTTTACCCTAGCTTGCCTCTAGGGGCCAGGCATACGCCAGGCTCTGCAGTCCCTTCTCCCCAGAGGAGGAAAGCAGCCCTCTGGATGCACAATCCTCCTCCCACAGCCAGCCCTTCAATGGCCCAAGCTCACTACCAAACTCAGATCTCCAATAACGTAAGTGGTAGCACAATGGCTGCACCAGTTGGCTAGTGGCAGTCCATCTCATGGAATAGATCAATCAGCTGGCAGACTCACTTAGCTGGGTCAAAGAGACGACATACCACTGGTCCCTGAATCAGGAGGTGGTTGACCACCTATTCTTTCAGTGGGGCACCCATTGGTTGGATCTCTCTGCTTCTTGGGAGAACAGAAAACTGAGGCTGTTCTGTGCCTGTCCTCCTCAGTCACCTTGGGGGTGAGTGCAGTGCACACTGCAGGGGGCACCTTCTCTCGGCTGTGGACCCTGGGCCTTCCCTATACCTCTCCTCCCTATCCCTTGATTCACAAGATGGTGATCACAGCCCAGAACCAGGAATAAGTTGTGGATGATCCTGATAGCTCCAGACTGGCCCAGACAGTTCTGGTACCTGGATCTCCTCAGCCTCAGCAGCAAGCCACTGTGGCAGTTGCCTCTCCACCCTGACTTGCTGACGTGACAACAGGGGACAGCAGAGCACCTGGACCTTCAGACCCTGCACCTGTTGGCTTGGTACCTGAGCAGCTGGAATTCCTGGCCTTGGGCCTCCTGGAAGATGTCTTCCATGTTGCAGAGGCATCCCAAAAGGAGTCGATTCACAGAACGTATGTATTCATGTGGAAGAGATTCTCATTTTATTGTCACGGAAGGAGCTTGATCTTCTTCCCTGCCCAGCAGTTACGATTTTCAACGACCACTGGCCCCTGTCTGTGTTGGGATTGCAAAAATAAGACCCTAAAGGTGCACCTGGCAGCCACCTGTGCATACCGGGCGTGGGCTGGTATGCCAGCAGTAGCACAGGAGAAGGTGGTCAGGTGCTTTTTCAAAGGTTTGGACAACTTGTCCCCATGAGTGCGCGAACCAGTGCCTCCATGGGACCTACTGCTTGTATTGGTTATGCTCATGGGCAAGCCATTTGAGTCAATGCACAAGTGTGAGATGTCACACTTATCGTGGAAGACTACCTTCTTGGTGGCTATTTTGTCAGCCAGAAGGGTGGGTGAGCTTCAGGCGCTTTTAGTGGAGCCTCCCTACCTGGTCTTCCACAAGGATAAAGTTGTCATTCATCCCAGTGTGAAAGTCCTCCCAAAGGTCATGTCAGAGTTCCACCTGAATCAGGTGGTTAACCTCCCAGTGTACTTCACCAATCCAACCTTGACGCCGATCTCAAGCTTCCGTACACTAGACCTGCGGATGGTGTTATCCTATTATAAGGGCACACCACCTACACTTGCCAATATGTTAAGATGCACCCCACAGGCATACCTGTTATGGTCTGCCGATAGGCCCGCTCTTGGATGTCACTAAATGTATGACAAAGATGGGCAAGCAGGCATTCTCAGTGTTTGCACCCAAAGTATGGAAGTCTATACCTGTAGCGGTAAGTCTTGCTCAGTCTCACCAGGTCTTTAACAGCGACCTTCGCAAACACCTCATGAGCTCTGGTTTATGTTTGTGCAGCATAGTGCTACTTAGCCAGGCCTTACCTTTTGCCAACAAGTTTACGTGCACTTGGCCCACTTTTGTATCCGACCTGCTGTTATATTACTATGTCCAAGGTTAGCTATCCTGACCTGACCAATGTTAATGCCTTGTTGTGTTTCATTCTCCAACCTCTGGTGTTTTGTATTACCTGTTATCTATTGCTAACACTGTCTGTAACTCCTAACTGTGATGCACCACCGGCCATGCCATGTGGAGTTGTGTCAACCTGTAATTGTGTCACCGAGAATGTCACCATATATTGTATCGCCTTTGCTGTCTGTACCTCTCCCGAGTCATGCCTGAAAATAGACAATGCCTTTGTCTAGTGCACCTACCCGGTTAAAAAAACAAAATAAATACGAAAAATAAGGAGCATGTGGCGGAATTTTATGGTGAAGCTCCCCAGCTTTTTGTCACATCTGCTGAAGACACAACTGGCAGACCAGTAGCACAATGGACAGTTGCCAGGTGGATCACATCCTGCAGTGACCTCTGTTATAGGTTGTCTGGTAGAGAGTTGCCAAGGGGCTTAAAGCTCATTCCACCAGACATATTGCTGCCTTGGTGACTGCTTCCAGGGATATCCCCATTGAAGAGATATATAGAGCTGCAACCTGGGCAAAAGCACACACCTTCCCAGTACAGCATTGGCATGTTGAGTCATCATGATGCTACGAACATACAAAATTTGCCAGCAGATAAAGGCCTAGAGGTCTATCAAGTCTGCTCGAATGTGCAGCTAGCACCCCTTATTCTGCAGCTGCCCTTCCCTTCCACCCTTCCCCTTCATTAACCCTCCCCCTTGTTCTGTCCCATCCCCTTTTGAAGCAGTCCACTGTTCTACTGGATACCACTCCTACAGGTAATGCATTCCACCCAGCCACCACCCTCTCTGTAAAAATGGGTCTCCTCATCTCCCTCCTGAACCTTCCTCCCTCCAGTCTCATATCATGGCCCCTGGTGTCCCTCCCTTCCCTTACTTTGAACAGCCCCTCTGTACCTGTCTTGTTTATTCCTTTCATGTACTTAAAGGTTTCAGTCATGTCCCCTGTCCTCCTCTCCTCCAGCGAGTACATGTTCAGCTCCTCAGCCTCCTCTCGTATGATAAGTCCCCCAGCCCCTTGATCATCTTTGTCACCCTGCGCTGCACCCCCTCCAGTAACTTAATGTCCCTCTTCAGATACGGGCGCCAGTACTGCATGCAGTACTCCAGGTGCGGTCTAACTAATGACCTATACAGTGGCAGAATCACCTCCTCCCTCCTCGAGGATATACCCCTTGCAATACAACCCAGCAGCTGCCTTTGGGGCCTCAGTCCTCTGGTCTCTGTTCACCAAATAGGGGTGCTCACCTTGCCCTCTCCTCCCAGTGGACTGCTTGATTAAATCTGCCAGAGTGTGGATAGTGCAGTGAATTTGAATTGGTGGAAGTGTAGGTTACTCACCAGTAACCATAGTTCTACTGTGGATATTCAGTGTCCATCCACACAATGAACCCGACCTCCTCTGGCAAGCGGTACCTGGATCCTTGCTTCAGTGGTCTGACATCACAGGACACAGCCAGAGTATATACTGCCCAGGTGGTAGGAGGGGCTTTGTTTGAAAAAGTCAGGTGATTCAACTGTATCCAGCAGAAGTGCAGACTGTGGATCTGCACTAAATAGTCATAGTACAAATATTGTTACAGGTGAGTAACCTACATTTCTGGCTCTTGGGGCAGCAGTGATCTGGTACTGTAACAGCTGGGGAAATCAGATGGGTGAGATTCCCTTGTTTACCCATGTCTGCCTTTATTTAGTTATCTTGTTTCTAAAGGGATTCTCCGGTCTCCAGGGAAACTTTTTAAAACATAATTTGATGCAGTTCAGCTTCTTTCAAATGTTTTGGCAGGTTGTTTGGCCTGGTGCAGTGGTGCTCATAACACATCCTGGAGGCCTTTTCCCATGGCCCCCAGCCTGCTCTAAGAAATTGTGTGCTGAGATTTTTCCTTGGGTGCTATCTGCACTCTAAAATACATTTCTCAATTTCCAAATTCTGATAAATGCCTGGCAGGGAGATAAGGTGCAAGTCAGAGAATTAGAAAATAAAGGACGACAGTATGATGACCGCCCCATGTAATACCATAGTTATTATAATGCTACTGTATTACAGAGTAGTAATGTTTGCACAGTGAAGAGGTCTTCTTAAATTCAAATGTGGGAGAGTTGGAGCAGAAGGGACAGCCATCCCTAAAAACACAAAAAAAGAGTTGAAAGACATGAACACCACATTATACCATGAAGCAGCCACAGTTATCGCAGTATCAGAAATTGCCCACGGTATCTATACCATGTCCTTTGTAAAACTGTAATGCTGTGACATCCTTAGTACAGTTACACAAAAGGATGTGAGAGAGAGAGAGGTGTGGAAGGAATACAGAAACTGATTGAAAAAGACACAAAATTAACAAAACCAAAGATAAAAGACTCCTAATCTACATATTGCTTGAAGTGGCCCTTGATGGAGGAATCACCTTGGAATTTGGACCCTCATAAAAACTTTGTGAATAAATAAACTGGTTGTTCAAGCCCCCTCCCCAATTTTTCCCTCTCCTCAGAGACAGTAATCATACCAGTGATGGGATCTGAATGTCCACAGTCATATGTTTGTTGAACAGCATTCATGCATTTCAAGTATGACTTGCATTGGAGTGAGTCTTTCATCAGGACCCCGCCCTCCCCTGCTAACATAGAGAGAGCTGCAGCCCACCCCTCACAGCAAGGCTTTACCCTGGGGAAATAACGGCAACAGGCATGGGGTAGTGCCTTCTGTCATCTGTCCTAAGGGGCGACGTCAGGCAGGCCTTCCCCACACTCAGACCGGAGATTACAGACCTCCATCTGGGAACCCTGTGCCATGGGCTCAACGTGATGGACCCCAGCCCAGAAATGTCTGTGCTGGGTGTGGGTTTTGCCACCCCATGTAATCACCCATAAGTGAGGTGCCAGTCCATCCAGAGTGCAGGTGCCTGCGCTCCCCCTCCCTTCCCCTACCCTGGAGCCGGGTGGACTCAACCCAGCCTGAGGCAAATCCATACTTACAAAGTGACTGACAGTGATAGTTGGTGCTCCTCACACCCACCCTATGGTGCTGAAACTTCTGCCTGAGATTGTGGCCCCTGCTGGTTGGTGTGTGCCTTATTTTGGGCAGCTCAGTGTAGTCCATCCTGTTATATCCCATAATGTAGTCATATACCTGTACCCTGTTCCCCCTACAGTCCCCAAGAGAGTGTGTATTCATATCTTGTAATCTGGCTTTATAAGTTTTATAGAGCAAATTATTGTGGGTGCGACTGTTCCAAGGATTAGCTGTGCCTCAGTCAGCAAAAAGTGAATCCAACAAAGAAAAAGAGACCGGCACCAGCTAAAGGCCAGGACTGCTTGAACTGCTAACTCTGTATCTGTTTAAATGCCTGTAGCAAACAAGACACTGCACTACTATAGTAGTCCAAACAGTGCAATCCTTTATTGAACAAAGCTAAGTGGTACTCACACAGTGCGCTTGAAGTACAGTCCGATAAATCCAATCTGATAAATCCAAGTTAGTACAGGCATAAAACCATGCTTCCTCTGACCAGGAAGTTACTGAAGGTTCCAAGTCATCTGATGCGTTTGCTCCTGATGTGCTTTGTCATAGGACATCAGGAGCGAAACATGTCGGCTGACTTGGAGCCTTCAGTAACTTCTGGTCTCTCTGTCCTTTTAGGTTTTACCCTGTAGGCCTTGAATCATTTTTTACCATCCTCTGTATTATCTCAAACCTTTCTTTTGATGTGGTCTCCAAAGCTGCACACAGTACTCCAAGTGAGGTCTGACCAATGACCTGTATAGTGGAAGAATGACTTCCCTGTTATGACTGGTGGGACCCCTGCTAGTACAGCCTTGCTTCCTGTTACCCTTCCCATATGCTTTGTTACATTGAGAGGAGAATTTTATCCTGTTATTTATTTATTACCTTCCTTTTCCTCTCTCGAGAGGAACACTTTTACCCCATTTATCCTGAATGCTAGCTGTGCATTCTAGGGACGTGGATATGTTGTTCAATCCACACTTATTGGCAGGTTCCTTGCCGCTTTAAATCTTGATGGAAGGTCTTCAAGCTGGCTCCTTCCACCCACCCAGGTGGTAAAACTCTCGCCTCCGTCCCATGACGCCAGATCTTCCTTACCGCTTGGAAGCTCAGGTTCCCTCCTTAGCACTCTGCGTTTTAGGCCTGGATCCACACTCTTCCGTTAACCCGAAACTAATTCTAAAATTTACAAGACTACGGTCTTCGACTTCCCTCGCGGCTGCGATGGACAGATCGACTCCCGGCTTTTGTCGTTGCCCATGGGCAGAAGATGTCCCAGACCGATCCGCACTCCACGTGCGTCTACTGCCTGGGGCTTGGCCATGATTCGCAGGCTTGTGAATTATGCAGCTCCTTCCCAGCTTCGGTCTTGGACGACCATGCTGCTCGACTACTTTTGGGATGCCCTGAGAAACTATACCTGCCGGTCAAGTCAAAGGAGGCCCGTTGGGCGGTGTCCACAGCGGCGGGCTCCGTGGAACAGTTGGAGCAGATGATCGCCCTCGAGGAGGAAGCAGCCCAGGCCGCTTCTTCTTCCTCTTCGGTCACGGCATTTATCCCGCTCTCCTTGGGCTCTTCCTATACAGCTTCCTTTAAGGAGCTTTGTCCATCCCTCTCCACCAAGGGAGAAGGACCATCGGGACATTCCAGTCGGTCCAAGAAGAAGGATTCAAAAGGTAAGTCCCACCATCGACGTCCATGGGAGCAGGAGAGATCCCCTTCACCGGACCGTCGACTTTCGACTTCGGTCGAGGTTGCAGCTAAGGCCGCTGGCTTCACGGTGTCCCCGTTGGACGGTTTGTCGACTAGAGATGCCGACAACCCTACTTCACCGGTTCCCCTGGTGGAAACCGAGGACTTGCCTGTACCTCCTGTGCCGAAGTCCCCAGTTAAGGTCCCTATGCCGAGGGAGGGCGGGTTTCCTATCCCCTCTCAGACCCACCCTCGGAATCCCCAAAGGTCTCGGTCCTCTTCCAGGTCCAGCTGATCCCACCGACATCGGCGGTCTTGGCACCATGGAAAGCGGCATCACCGCTCATCCTCGTCATCCTCTTCAGAGGATAGGCTCCGGCGCAAGTTGCGTCAGTGCTACAAGGACGTAATGTGGCAGCAGCTCTTACTGTCCGGTAACAAGCCGACTCTGTAGCCTTCTCCGGCCATTAAGTGGCTGTCACTGGAGCGGCCGAAACAACCCTTCGTAGTAGTCGTGTAATCGCCAGAGGCGCCGGTTGTTCGGCCGAAGTCGGCTGCTCCACCCATTGTGGTGGAACCTCCGCCTCCACAACCGAAGACTGGGGCCCCGACCAAGGATTCTCGGTCGGGTCAGGGCTTGCCCCATAGGTTGTCGGTCACCCTCACTCCCGATCGACCTCGGCACATGGAGGGTGGCTCAGGCGCTCGGCAGCTGTTTGCAGACTCCTCAGAGTCTGACGACGACGACTCCTTGTTCTCCAGGCCGCTCGACCTGGAGTCTGTAGGGGGTCAGTCGGTGGATGAGAGCCCATCCTCGTTTTTGAGAATGCTTTGACTCATCTCAGAGCCCACTGGGATGAAGCTCGAACCCATTTCAAAATGGGCCAAGTATCCCCTCACGGAGATACTGGACCGAGGGGATTCCCTTATGGAGGCCTTTCCTGTGGCCGAAGCCATTGTTGGCCCGGCCCTGGAGTTGTGGCAGCGGCCAGCATCTTGACCCGCACCTTCGGCCAGGATGGCTCGAAAGTATGCGGTCCCTACCGGTTCACTCTCCGGTTTCTCGGAGCACCCCTCTGCGGAGGGGTTAGTGACCAATAGCGTTTTCCGGCGTTCCGGGAACGCTCGGGATGTGGACAAACCGTCCGATAAGGAGTCCAAGAAATTGGACTACTCAGGGCGGAAGCTATACGCTGCTTCCTGCCTAGGCCTTCATCAGGCTAGCTCGGCCATTCTGATGGCACACTTTTCACATGCCCTTTTGGGCTCCCTGGATGAGGTGATTCCTCATCTCCCGGCTGACCTTCAGACGACGGTCAAGCAGGTGCGGGATCAGGGAAGGACGGTAGCTAAACAGCAGCTCCAAACTTCGTTGAACATTGCTGATTCATGTGCCCGGTCAGCAGCGGCCACAGTGGCCATGTGCCGCAGAGCTTGCTCTGGATCTCCACCTTCATGACAGATACCCAGCACAAGCTGGCAGACGTTCCCTTCCTGAGTACCGACTTATTCGGGCCCAGGGTGGAGGGTCGTCTCCAATGGATCGAGAAGTCCAATGCCACCTTAGACTCGGTCACGTCTGTCCAGAAGGACAAAGGCCGCCAGCGGCAGCGTAAGCCCTTTCGTCCTTCAGTCCCTGCGGCACGTCCTGCCCAGCAACACCAGCATCAGGGCCAGCAGGCACGCATGTGGCACCCCAAAGCCAAGCCTGCTGCTTCCTCCAGCAGGAAGCCAGGAGGGAAAGGCCCAGGAGGTTCCTCGGCTGGCCCTTCATCCAAGCCTGCCCAGTGACGGGTTGAGGGGTGTCGCCCCCAACCTCCTCACTACTCCCCGGGTTCCCCCCATGGGGGGATGGCTCCGCCACTTCCTTTCCGCCTGGTCCGCTATCACAACAGATTGCTGGGTGTTGGAAGTGGTAGGCATGGGTCTGCCTCTGGAAGTCGAGCAGTCACCCCCCCCCCATCGAGCCGTCACCCCACGGGGGGCTACAGGTTCCACAGCCTCTCTGTCGGCTCATCGAGCCGACATTGCCTTGCTCCTCCAGAAGGAGGTGATCAGCGAGGTGGTGGACCCCCCTCCAGACCCAGGGTTTGTGTCCAGGTACTTCCTGGTCTCAAAACATACGGGGGGCTGGCGCCCCATTCTCGACCTACATGACCTGAACAAGTTCCTAAGGTCTCGCACCTTCAGGATGGTCATTCTGGCTCAGATCATTCCATCCTTGGAGCCAGGTGTGTGATTCTGTTCTCTGCACCTTCAGGACACGTTCTTTCACATCCTAATCCGTCAGTCCCACCAGCGATTCCTCCGCCTTTGAGCAGGGGGATCTCTTTATGAGTTCTGGGCCATGCCCTTTGGCCTCTCTCCAGCTCCCAGGGTCTTCACCAAATGCATGGCACTGGTGACAGCATTCCTGCGGTGCCGAGGGGTCCGGGTGTACCTTTACCTGGACGACTGGCTGATTGCAGCCCCCTCCAGATTGGAGGTGGAGCGGTCCAGGGATCTGGTCCTCCAGGTCTGCTCTCAGATTGGCCTCCTCATCGACGAGGCCACGTCAGAACTCATGCCATCGCAGGTGATTCAGTTCACCGGGGCAGAGCTCGACTTTCTTCGAGCCAGAGCCCGGCTCCCGGCGGACAGGGCCGAGGTCCTTTCCTCCTTTGCCCAGTCATTTCTGGTTGGGCAATTGCGCCCTGCCCGGGACTTCCTGCGCCTTCTGGGCCTCATGGCTGCCTGCACCAGCTTGGTCCATTGAGCCCGCTGGCATATGCATCCCCTGCAATGGGGGCTGACCCACCAATGGTCACAGCGCTCTGGTCCTCTGGACCAGCCAGTGACGGTGACCCAGGAGATGTGGAACGGACTACAATGGTGGCTCATTCCAGCTCATCTGCAGGAGGGTATCCCGTTTGTCCGCCTCGAGCCGACGGTCACTCTGACGACCGATGCCTCTCTGATGGGTTGGGGTGCCCATCTGGGGGAGCTCACAGCCCATGGCCTCTGGTCCCCTCAGGAGTCTCGGTGCCACATCAACCTGCTGGAGCTTCGAGCGGTCTGACTAGCCCTCACCACCTTCGGTCCGTTTGTTCGGGGTCAAGTGGTCCAGGTCCAGACGGACAACACCACGACCATGTACTACCTGAAGTGACAGGGCGGGACACACTCCTTGCCTCTGTGCAAGGAAGCTGTCCGCACTTGGTCTCTCGTGATCAGCCTGGAGGCGGATCTCCTAGCCATCCACGTGGCAGAAGCCTCCAACAGTCTGGCCGATGCCCTCAGCTGGATAGGCGCTGCTTCTCATGAGTGGTCGCTCCTGCCGGAGGTAGTACAAGATCTGTTCTCCCATTGGGGCTACCCTCAGGTGGACCTGTTCGTCTCCAGGGAGAATGTGAAGCTGAGGCTGTTTCATGCCGGCCCCCCTCAGCAGGGCTCACTGCAGGGGGATGCCTTCTCGAGGCCGTGGACCCCGGGCCTCTTCTGTGCCTTTCCTCCATTTCCCTTGATCCACAGAGTGCTTCTCAAGGTGAAGAGGGACAAGGCACAGGTGATTCTGGTAGCCCCAGACTGGCCCCTCCAGTACTGGTACCCAGATCTCCTCAGCCTCAGCTCCAGGCTCCTGAGGCGGCTTCCAGCCTCCCCGGACCTGCTCTCAGTCGACAAGGGGAAGGTTCTCCACCCGGACTTTCAGTCCCTGCACCTGACAGCCTGGTTCCTGAGCGGCTAGAGTTCCAGGCCTTGGGTCTTTCTGATGAGGTCCTCAATGTAGTTGAGGCGTCCTGTAAGGAGGAGTCGACCAGAAAATGCTATGTCTTCATATGGAAGAGATTCTCCATTTGGTATCAGGACAAAGGGTTGGACCCTTCTTCCTGTTCCTTGGCTAGCATTCTGGACTACCTGTGGTTCCTTTCTCAGCTAGGGCTTCGGTCGACGACCCTTAAGGTGCACCTGGCAGCCATCTCTGTTTATCGGACGCGGGCCGGCAAGCAGTCAGTGGTGCAGGAGAAGGTGGTCGAGCGCTTTTTCAAAGGCCTTGATCACATATCCCCTCTGTGCGAGAACCTCCTCTTCCATGGGATCTACTGCTGGTATTGGCTAAGCTCATGGGCAAGCCATTCGAACCGATGCACAGGTGTGACATCTCTCACCTGTCATGGAAGACCGCCTTCTTGGTGGCTATTCACGTCAGCCAGAAGGATGGGAGAGTTCCAGGCACTTTCCATCGAGTCTCCTTATCTGGTCTTCCATAGGGACAAGGTTGTCCTGCTCTCCAACCCGAAATTCCTTCTGAAGGTGGTGTCGGAGTTTCACCTTAACCAGGTGTTGACTCTGCCGGTGTTCTACCCCAATCACACCTCGGAGGCCAAATATAGGCTCCATACTTTGGACCCTAGAAGAACGCTCGCTTATTATAAGGAGCGAATGGCTAGAGTTCGGGGAGAGGTTCGCCAGCTGTTTGTCACCTACGCTGAAGCCGCACCTGACAGACCTGCAGCCAAGCGGACGATAGGCAGGTTTGTCACCTCCTGCATAGATCTCTGCTATAGGTTGGCGGGCATGGAGCCTCCCAAAGGGATAAGAGCTCATTCTAACCGCCATACCGCTGCTTCGGTGGCTGCTTCTAGGGACGTCCCTATCCAGGAAATCTGCAGGGCTGCTACCTGGAAGTCAGCACACAACTTCATTTCCCATTACCACATTGACCTAGAGTCATGCCGGGATGCTGGTTTTGGGACCTCAGTTCTCCAGTCCTTATTCCCTAAGTAGGAGGGTGCGTGCCTTGCCTCCATCCTCCCGGAGAACTGCTAGGAGTCTGCCAATAAGTGTGGACTGAACAACATATCCACGTCCCTAGAAATACAGGTTACTCACCTGTAACAGGAGTTTTAGGAGTGGTATATGTTGTTCATCCACTCAACCCACCCAACCTCCCGGCCTTCGACGCGCAACCTGGCTTCCAGCGGGCTAGATCTGGTGTCATGGGGCGGGGCCGAGAGTTTTACCACCCTGGTGGGTGGGAGGAGCCAGCATGAAGACCTTCCATCAAGATTTAAAGCGGCAAGGAACCTGCCAGTAAGTGTGGATGAACAACCTTACCACTTCTAGAACTCCTGTTACAGGTGAGTAACCTGTATTTGCTGCACCCAGTGTGCATCACTTTGAACTTTTGTTTGTCATTTCGTTTCTTCTCCCCATGCCGTCTTGCTAGGACATCTTTTCACAACAGTCAGTGCCACCTCCCATCCCTTGAAGCTGCTCTTTCCCAGTTTTCTTGAAAACCATGGGCCACCCATGTCTCACCCATGCATTGCCCTCTCGGTGTGCCCCCCTAAGGCAAAGTCTTCAATTGGCTCCACTGCGGTAGTACCTCTTTTCATCCAGCTGCTGACAGCAGAGGTAGAGCTCAGGAATACTACCAGGAATTGGCAGAGGAAGCCTGAGGGGTGGAACTTGGGGGGCAGGTAGAGGCTTTATCTGCACAGCCAGCACCATTTTTCCCCATAGATCTCCACCTGCTGAGAGTGTGATGGTGTCATCAGGTGCCGACAATCTAGATGCACATGTGCACCCTCCCTCCCCAAGGCTACACATGTGCATTCTCCAACCAGCGCCACCACCTGTGGTCATGTAGGTGGCAGTAAAGCAGTGGGACATGCAGCCCACCCTCACCGGAGGAGAGTGTCTGATGGGGCACTCAGTCTTCCTCGCCTGGACAGCAGTCCAACGGGCCTGGTTCATTCCCGAACCCTGGTCATCGGCATTGTGAGCTGTAGCTCTACCGCAACACCAGTGGGCCGGCTGTATCATTTTGCACTTTTTGGCATTGGGTTTCAGTTGCCAAATTCCTGAGCACTTCTTTAGTCTTCCCACATCTTTCTCCATAGCATTAATCCCTTTATCATTGCCCACTGTGCCAGAGTTTGATATAATTTGCAAATAAAGTAACTTTCCCTTGGAACCTGATCTCAAAGTCACTAATGTACATATTAAAAAGAATTGGCTCAAGACAGATCCCTGGGGTATACTCACTGGTCACATCCTTAACCCTGCAGAATCTGCTATTGAGGGCTACCCTCTTGGTCCTTTCCAGCAGTGAGTTAGAAACATAGAATTTGACGGCAGATAAGGACCGCTTGGCCCACCCAGTCTGCCCATTTCCCTACCTACTGGATAAGCTGCAGATCCTAGTTAACCAGCAGCCTACTTCTTCCTACCCCAACCCCCCAGAACTGCCTTATGACTATCCCATGCATGCTTGAATTCCACCACTGATTTTGACTCCACAACCTCCTCCGGAAGGCCGTTCCATGCATCCACAACCTCTCTGTGAAAAAATCTTCCTTAAATTACCTCTGAGCCGCCCCCATCTTCAAATTGTGCCCTCTTGTTCTTGCACACCCTTTTTTGAAAGATGCTACCCTCTTGGACTTTGTTGATTCCCTTGAGGTACTTGAAAGTTTCTATCATGTCACCCCTCTCCCTCCTTTCCTCGAGGCTATACACATTAAGCTCCTTAAGTCTTTCTTCATATGTCTTCCGGTGCAGACCCTGCACCATTTTAGTTGCCCTCTTCTGGACAGCTTCCATCCTGTCTACGTCTTTGTGGAGATTGGGTCTCCAGAACTGCACACAGTACTCCAGATGGGGTCTCACCAGCTGTCTGTACAGAGGATAATAACTTCCTGTTTTCTACTAGTGATGCCTCTCCTATGCATCCCAGTATCCCCCAGCCCTCCTTGCTGCCCTCTCCACATTGCTTGCCCATCTTTAGGTCATCTGATATGACTACCCCAGGTCCCTCTCCATTTTGTTGTTGTTAGTATCTCACCCCCATTGTGTACTCTTCCCTGGGTTTTGTTTCCCAGGTGCATTACCTTGCACTTCTTAGCACTGAATCTAAGCTGCCATACATTTGACCATTCCTCTAACCTTGCCAAGTCCTTCTCATCCTTTCCACCCACCCTGTGCATCAACTCTGTTGCAGATCTTAGTGTCATCTGCAAAGAGACATACTTTTCCTTCCAGTCCTTCTGCAATGTACCCAATAAAGACATTGAAGAGGACCGGTCCTATACTGAACCCTCGCGGTACCCCACTAGTAACCCTCCTTTCTTCTGGAGTGGACTCCATTTACTATTACTCTCTGTGTCCTATTCTCCAGCCAATTCTTTACCCAGGCTGTCATCATGGGACCCACTCCCAGGCTGGCTAACTTGTTTATTAATCTTTTGTGTGGGACTGTGTCAAATGCCTTGCTAAAGTCTAGGTAGGCCATGTCCACAGCCCCATGTATTATACCTATTATATATATTATATATTATATATCCCGATATAACACAGTTCCCAACCCATGTAGTCCCTTCTCTAACCCCATATCACCCACCTCCTTTACATGTCTCCCATGTGGGGCACTGAGCCAAAGGCTTTACTGAAATTCAGATATAGGATATGGGTACATGACAATTCACTCCCATCAATTCACTCCTCAACATTTTGGCTCCCAGGCATCAATTCACTCCCGAGTCAACTCGCTCCTCCTCATTTTCACTCCTATCAATTCACTCCCAGTACAATGTGTAGTGAAGCTGCAGTGTGTGATTTTTTTTTAGGTTTGTATATCCTATAATCCAGTTTCTTTCTGTCGCCCATATCTCCCTCTCTACCACTGGTGGGATATCTTTCAGCATTCCCACATCTATATCTTTAGTCTCAATCTCAGCTGTGTATACATTTAGTGGATTCAACATGCAGGGAGATATCTTTCCACATATTTACAGTCCCCACCGCTCTCCTCACCATCACTGATATTTCTACCTGCACACCCGATATAATACAGCACTTAGTGTGCTAATCAACAGTCAGTTACATTTTAGCTCAGCACTGCAGGGTCCCTAAAATAACAGAGCAGTTTTATTCAGTTTCCCCTGCTCTCCTTGCTATCACCGATACGGCACTTACGGTTTGCTGACATGCATATGTACTACTAATGAAGCTCTTGAGGAAGAAGCAGGAAAGGTTTACAATGCTGTACCCTTCCAGAAATAATTGTACACTTTAAAAGATGGTCCCTTGAGAAAGCCTTTCAGGTGAAACCAGATCAGGGCATACCAGCTGGATTTGTTTTGTGCACTTTATGTCCTGCACAGCTCAGCCAGGTATTTATTGTGGTTATTAAATCTTTTTTCTACGCTGCAATCTGGTGCCGTGCATTTTGTTTTTGAAAACACTTTAAAGATGGACCAATGACTTCCATAACAGCAGATTAAGTAAAGGCTGAACTGACATCCTGAGGTATTGAGGCCCCACAGCAACAGTGAATTTAATAAATTAGCGAGATGCACCTGGTAGCCGAAAGATAGCCAGAAGAAACAGACTGCAGACACCAAAAAGCAACTGGTAGATCACCTGCGAGCATCCCACAACATGAGAGAACACTTCAGTGGCAGCTCAGACAGCCTGAAAGGGAGTGATACAATCTGCACTGCTCAAATTACTGCTCTCCTCACTATCACCAATGCTAGTCAGCACCCAGTGTCCACAAATCACTTTATTTCTGCCTGCACGAGAGCAGTTTCTCCCATTTCAGCATCAAGTTGGACCGCTGCTTCCATAGCTAGCTTTATTGTGAACAGTATCGTCCGAACGCAAGACACAATTAGTTTACCTGAATCAGAAGGCATTTGAAGAGTGCGGGGGATGGGGAAACCAAGAACGCGAGAGGGAAGTAGAAGCATGAGGTAAGTCAGCGAGCGATCAGTGGCTGGCTATATCAGTAAGTGGTGGGGACTGTGTTCTCTTTCAGTTTGGTCACTGACATGCAGTTTCTCCTTAACTGGGTCTAGCTTAAAATATTGCTTCTCTGCTGTTGAGGTGATATGGAATACCATACCATAATGTAAGCAGTTTTATTCAGCCCCCACACCCCCACCCCCACCCCCGCTCTCCTTACTGTAAGCTGTAATCATCTTCACTACAGCTTCAGTACCAGGAGTGACTTGACGGGAGCAAAAATGATGAGGAGTGTTTGAGTTGACTCAGGAGTGACTTGTTGGGAGCAAAATGTCGGGGAGCGAATTGACAGGAGCGAATTGTCATATTCCCATAGGATATCCACTACCTGATGCTTATCAACCAGTGATGTCATGGAATTGAAAATGTCTAGCAAGTTACTCTGACATGATCCAACTCTCGTGAACCCATGCTAGTTTATATCATCCCCTTTTCCTCCAGGAAATCAACAGCCTGCTCCTTGGATACTGCCCTCAGTTACTTTCCCACAATAAGCATCTGATCCACTGGTCCATAATTGTTCTCACAAACTGTATTTTGTATCAGTGTCATAGTGTATATATTTTGTCTCCCTTTGTTTGTATCTGTTTTCCTCATCCCCAGATCACACCTGGAAACAAGCCTTGGCTCAGTGTGCCTTTCACGGTTACCAAATTTTAAATTAATCAATAAATAAATATGTAAAAATATGTAAAAATTATTTCCAGGCTGGCCCGGTGGCGCTGAGGGCTGAGGCACTGGGATGCCACACCTCGCACCACACGGGTGACCTGGGTTCGGGAACAGACTCGGGCTGCCAGGGGTCGGTGGGATGGAGGAGGATCTAGCGTCCCAATGGATGCTCTCCTCCTCCAGGGGTGGGTTCCTCGGGGTGCCCTGAACACCTGACGCACCAGTGTCTGTGGAAGCACGGGCATTGGGGCACAGACGGTTCTTCGGAACTGGGAAGGGGAGTACGGTGTGGCCGCTAGGCAACGACGTGCGTCAGCACGCCATCTGCCTGGATGTCAGTCCTGCATGCTGATGTCCTCAGGGGTAGTGGGACTTAAGAAAGGGAGAAGAACGTGAAAAAAAAACCCCGCTGGCCGCCTAGATGACGACTGACCTAATCTCCTGGATCACCTGCCAAGGGGAGACTCCAATGTGCAGGCACTCCAGAGGGGAGGTAAGGGGGATATAGGAGTATGCCTGACACTCTAGGGGCGGACTCCATGGCAGGATCACCAGGAATGGTCAAGTCTGAAGGAGAGAGGGCTAGTGGGCAGTAAGGTGGGATAAAAATAAAGTATAAAAAAAAAAAAAAAAATTATTTCCAGGATCCTTGTCCCCACTATCCGGTAGTTAGAGCATAGTCACATGAATCTGGATATCTGGATTAGAATCTTGCAACTGCTGCATACTCATAGTGTGACCCCCAAGCAGACATGTCACCTCCCTGTGCTCAACCACTATCTGATTTCTTTCTAAATCTACCATGTTCACTTTGAGTCCTCCTCTGCACTGAAAATCATAATCCCCACCCTTTCCTGGATTGTAAAGCTCTTTGGGATACAGTCTGTATGAAAAGGAACTATATAAAACTAAATCCATTTCCTCTGCTCAGTATATCTCCCCTCATCCTTTATTACTGCCAAAATGTGCATGATCACATGAATTCTGTGCTTCCGACTTCATCTGCTCATAATTCTCGGTGACCTCCTAATGATGTCCAGAGTAGCCCGTTCAGATGGGACAAAGGAAGATGAGCTAAACAGAGCAAGAGCGGAAGAAGGATGAGGGACAGAGATTCTGTTTTCATGCAAGTGTCCTTCACAGTAAAAAAAGAAATGAGGGGGAGATCAATCAGAAAATTACTGAAAGATAAGCTGAATTGTGTCTAAATATTGTATTTTAACATCTTTTCCCTGATACTGAAGATACCTCTTTAAATGCCATTCTTGTTCTCTCAATGTTTATTCCACAGTGTATCTGACTTAATACAGCTGAGATCACAGATCACCTCAAGTAGCAATTTAACCCCCTAAATTAAACTATATACGTTTTCGGTACTTTTTTTTATTAACTTAAACTTGTTTAGCCAATGAATCCTAGTGATGAACTAAAACTGTAACAGAATTCTTAAACACTGAAATATGTTTCGTCTCTTATAATAACTGTGAAACTTTGCTACTATAGCTATGACATGCACTTAGCTGCATCTGATTGGTGAACGACAACTGTGCTGCCACAGGGATACCCACTGGAATTCAATTCTCCAAGTCTCTTTCAGCTTACTGGTACTGCTTCTTACACTCTGTATAATTTTTATTTTTTTTCTCTTTTTTACCTTCCTGCTTTTTTTTCTTCTCTGTTCTGTCCAGAACCAAACTGTCTTACTAACTGCCCCTTGGGGACTCTAACCCTGCCTGCCTTGCTGCTGTAAGTTCTTCTGTGCCTCCTTTTCTAAACTTTTGTTTTACTTCATTTCGTTTTGTTGCTAGACTTTTCTGTGTGGATAAAGGTTCGACTGGGCCACATCGTTTTTTGAAAATGATGTATATGGGCTTGAAACATTAGAGGCTGTATGTAGGACACCAGAGATTGCATGCTGAATTATGTGATAAGGCTACCAAAAAAAAAAACAGTTGCTCCTCAATATCTATAGTACTTCTCTTTCCTTTGAGTGTATTATATGTGAACATACATTGGATTATCATGTTACTTGAGGTTCAGTGGTGGACATTCTGTCCCTGATATTCCCCCTGAACAAAATTTGTCATTTATTTTCCTATAAAGATAGAAACCTGCGGTGGGGTGTATATCTGGAACATTTTCTTGCCATTCAAGGAAGATGCCCAGAGAAATGTGAGGATCAATATATTTATTTATTTTTCCTGGCTTGTGTGGTTGTTTTTCTAATTGGATTCTAGGGTATGCTTCTTCTACCGCCTGGAAAGTGTTAGGTGACTTGTTATTTATCACAGTATTTTGAGTTCCTTATTACTGATCAGTGATTAGTAGAGTGCTTTCTTTTCTGCTGTGACGTTCCAAAGCATTTTTTCAATAGCTACTGTATATGAAGTTGAAATAATTATTACTGTACATCTCCCAGGTACAGCAGAAATATAGTAGCGAGATAAAAAATCTCAGCCTGTGTACCCCATGCAAATTAGAAAATGTTTATTCTAGGATTGTGGCTATGTTGTTCATCCACATTTATTGGCATGTCCCTTTTAGGATCGCCAGAAGTCTTCAAGCTGGCTTTAAACAACCACCCGGGTGGTATAACCCTCGGTTCCGCCCCATGACACCAGAGCTTCCTTTCCGCTGGAAGATTCAGGTTGCCTCCTTCGTGCTCCCGCATTTTGTAGGTCCTGGCTTCAAAACCTTTGGTTATTCCGAAAATTCGTCTAGTTCGCATTAGCGATCGTGACTGCTTATCTTCGATTATGGAAGACAAGTCTTCCCCCGGATTTCGCCGGTGTGGCCAGAAAATGTCACGCACCGATCCCCACACCACGTGCGTCTGGTGCTTGGGTGTCAACCATGACACCTCAAAGTGCAATTTTTGTCTTGCATTTCACCCTAACGTCCTCGATGACCATCTCGCACACCTGAAGTTGGGGAGGCCGGAAAAATGGAACCCTCCAGTGAAATCAAAAGAGGCTCGGTGGGCAGTTTCTGTGGCCACGGGATCCACCAAGCAATTAGAACGCATGCAAGCCTTCGAGGAGGAAGTGGCTCATGCCACGGAATCTTCCTTTCAGAGCTTCTTCATTCCGCTCAACCTGGGCTCCACCTTCTCTGGTTCCTTCCAAGAGTTGTGCCAGTCTCTCCCGACTAAGGGAGAGGGTCCTGTGGGAACACACTCCTCTCGGTCTTGTAAGTGGAAAAAGGACCTGGGATCATCTTTGTCTCAGTGAAGATGTTCTTGGGATCAGGAGAGATCTCGGTCCCAGGAACCGGCAGTCTCGACTTCGGTCGAAATTGCCTGTTTGGCCGCTGGCTTCTCGGCTTTGCCTTATGGCCAGTCAACCGAAGTGTCAATTGACGAGATTGAAATAATCATCGACACATTGTCGCCGACTCCGGCCAACGATTCTTTCAGTCAGACTCCGGTCCTTTCTTTCCCCAATGAGGAGACCCAGCCAAATGGGAATCCCATCGAGGGAGTGGTCCCTGACCCTGGGAAATCAGCGGTCCTGCTGGTTTCTCCCGAGTGACTGAATCGGCCATCCTATCTTGATCAAGGTCTAGGACCCCCTCGACCGACAGGCCGAGGAAGAGATACAAGCGCTTAAAAAAGAGGCATTGCCATCGGTCATCCTTGTTCTCCTCGGATGAGGAGAGGCTCCGGCAGAAACTCCGTCGATGCGACGAGGACCTCATGTAGCAACAGATGATTTTGTCCGGGCAGAAGCCGACCCCCAGCTTCTACCCTGGCCATTACTTGGCTTTCACCTCCCAGGCCGAAGCCGACTTCTTCGGAGCTGATTAAGTCAGCTCCCCCACCCGCGGTGCTGGCGAAACCTCCGGTTCGTCCTAAACCGTTCTCTCCACTGATCATGGTGGAACCACCACCCAGGCAGCCTGTGGGAGGGGCTCCTTCTAAGTAAGATAGACCAGACACTGGGCTCCCTGGCATCTTTCGGTCACTGTCACCCCGGACCGCCCTCGGTGGGTCAAAGGTGATCTGGGAGCGGTCGACTGTTGTATCCAGATTCTTCAGATTCAGATGAGACCGGCCTACGTTCTTATCCTGGGGATGATGAATCGGCTGGTGGGATAGAGATAGATTAAGGTCCTTCGTCCTTTCAGGGCATTCTTTGCCTCATCTCTTGAGTCTACAGGGATGCCCCTGGAACCTGTCCAGAAAAAGGTGGAGTACCCTCTCACGGACATCCTCAAGAGAGGGCATACCCCGACGGAGGCCTTTCCTGTGGCCGAGGCCATAGTTGGCCTGGCCTTAGAACTTTGGCAGTGCCCTGCCTCCTGTCCAGCTCCATCTGCTCGCATGGCCTGCAAGTATGCAGTGCCCGTGGGGTCCCTTGCGGGGTTCACAGAGCACCCTTCGGCTGAGTGCCTGGTGACCGCCTCTGTGTTCAGGGGTACTGGCAGTTCTGCCGACACTGACCAACCTCCCATAAAAGAATCCAAGCTCTTGGATCATTCGGCTCAAACGGTCTCTGCGGCTTCATCTTTAGGCCTTCATCAGGCAAGTTCAGTCGTCATCATGGCACACTTCTCCCATGCCCTCTTGGGGTCTTTGGATGAAGTTCTCCCACACCTCCCTGCAGACATGCAGACTGTGGTCAAGCAGGTCTGGGATCAGGGCCAGGCTGTTGCCAAACAGCAGCTTCAGATAGCCCTGGACATTGGGGATTCTTGTGCCCGCTCGATGGCAACTGCAGTTGCCTCTTGTTGCAGGGCTTGGCTGAGACTCTCTTCTTTCCCAGCAGATACTCAGCACAAACTAGCTGATGTGCCTTTCCTGGGCACCGACCTTTTCGGCCCAGGTGTGGCTGGTCACCTTCAGCGTATTGAGCAGTCCAGTGCCACCTTGGACGCTACTTCTGCTAAAGGTTCTTCGGGCAAGAAACAGCAGAAGAAGAAGCCTTTTTGGTACTCTTCCCCTGTGGCACAGCAACCCTCCTTTCAAGGAGGGCAGCAGCAGCAGGCTCAAGCTTGGCTCCCCTGGCCCAAGCCCGGGCCCTCCCAGGCCCGTAAAGGAGGCTGAGGTTCAGGTCCTGGATCCTCCTTCTCAGTGACGGTGCTGGGGCTGCCACCCCCTCTCCCATCACGCTAGCTCTGGGTCCTTCCGTGGAGGACCGGCTCCACCACCTTCTTTCCACCTGGTCCGTTGTCACCATGGAGAGGTGGGTTTTAGAAGTTGTCGGTCAGGGACTGCCTCTGGAATTCGAGCAGCACCCTCCAAACCGAGCCCGCGCTCCTTGGGAGGAAAGAGTATCCATCCATACTAAGTCAGCTGTCCGAGATGACATCGCTCAGCTCCTCCTCCTCAAGGAGGCAGTAGCTCCAGCGGCGGATTCTCCAGCAGACCCAGGCTTTGTCTCCAGGAGGACGGGGGGGGGGGGGCTGGCAACCCATTCGAGATCTGTATGACCTGAATCAGTATCTCAGGTCACGCACCTTTCAGATGGTCACTCTGTCCCAGATCATGCCATCCTTGGAGCGAAACATGTGCTTCTGTTCACTGGATCTGCAGGATGCGTTCTTTCACATCCCAATCCATCTGTCTCATTGGTGGTTCCTCCGCTTCAGAGCCGAAGGGACCCTATACGAGTTCCGAGCCATGCCGTTCGGCCTGTCATTGCCCCCATGGGTCTTCACCAAATGCATCGCAGTGGTAGCAGCCCATCTCAGGTGTCGGGGTCAAAATTTACCCCTACCTCGATGATTGTCTCTTAGCAGGAGGTGGAGAGGTCCAGGGACCTGGCCCTCCAGACCTGCTCCCAACTCGGCCTCTTGATCAACAAAGCCAAGTCAGAACTTGTGCCTTCTCAGGTGATGTACTTCATCGGGGCAGAGCTCGACTCTCGTCAAGCCAGAGCTCGGGTCCCAGCAAACAGGGCAGAGGTTCTGTCCGCCTTTGCCCAATCATTTCTGGTTGGGCAATTGCGCCCTGCCTGGGACTTTCTGTGCCTTCTGGGTTACATGGTGGCATGCACCTCCATGGTCCGTTGGGCCTGGTGGCACATGCGCCCCCTCCAATGGGAGCTGGCCGCCCAGTGGACTCAGTGCCACGGTCATTTCAACCAGCTGATCACTGTAACCCAGAAGATGTGGGATGCTCTCCAATGGTGGACCGATACAGACCGGTTGCCGGAAGGGATCCCGTTTGTCCACCCAGAGCCGACAGCCATTCTCACGACCGATGCCTCTCTCATGGGCTGGGGAGCCCACATGGGGGACAAAAGGGCCCATGGGTTCTGCACCCCCAAGGAGTCCCAATACCACATCAACCTTTTGGAGCTCAGAGCAGTCAGACTGGCACTGTCAGCTTTCGCTCCTCAGCTCCGGGGTCAAGTGGTTCAAGTCCAGACGGATAATACCACGACCATGTACTACCTCAACAAACAGGGCGGCACACACTCCCATCTGCTTTGCAGGGAGGCGCTCCACATCTGGACCCTTGTCAGCCATCTGGAGGCGGATCTTCTAGCCATTCATGTGGCAGGAGCCTCAAACCATCTGGCGGATGCTCTCAGCCGCTTAGGCGAGACATCCCACGAGTGATCTCTCCATCCAGAGGTGGCTTACAGCCTGTTTTCCCACTGGGGCAAACCGATGGTGGACCTGTTTGCCTCCAGGGAAAACACCAAGCTGAGGCTGTTTCATGCCCGCCCCACTCAGCAGGGCTTGCCACAGTGGATGCCTTCTGGAGGCCATGAACCCTAGGCCTCTTCTACGCCTTCCCTCCATTTCCCTTGATCCACAAGGTGCTCCTCAAGGTGAGGAGGGACATGGTGAAGGTGATTCTGGTAGCCCCAGACTGGCTGCACCAGTTCTGGTATCCAGATCTCCTCAGCCTCAGCTGCAGGCCCCAGGAGCGGCTTCCAGCATGCCCGGACCTGATCTCTCTCAATCAGGGAAAGGTATACCATCTGAACCTTCAATCCCTGCACCTCACAGCCTGGTACCTGAGCAGCTAGAGTTCCAGGCTTTGGGTATTTCCGAGGATGTCCTCACCGTGGTGGAGGCATCCAGAAAGGAATCGACTAGGAAATGTTATGCTTTCAAATGGAAAAGGTTTTCCATTTGGTGTCAGGGCAAGGGCCTGGACCCTCTGTCCTGTCCAGTGGCTAACATTCTCGGCTACCTTTGGTCTCTGTCCAAAGGGGGTCATCGGGAGGAGGGTGCACCTGACAGCTATCTCTGCTTACCGGGCGCAGACCGGTCAGCCGACTTTGGCGCAGGAGACAGTGGTTGGGCGCTTTTTCAAAGACCTGGATCACATATCCCATCTGGTGCATTAACCTCCACCTCCATGGGATCTACTGCTGGTACTGGCAAAGCTCATGGGCAAGCCATTGGAACCAATGCACAAGTGTGCGTTGTCACACTTGTTGTGGAAGACGGCCTTCCTAGTAGCTATCACATCTGCCAGAAGGACAAGGGAGCTCCAGGCACTTTCGGTGGACTCCCCTTATCTGGTCTTCCACAGGGACAAGGTTATCCTGCGCCCCCACCCGAAATGCCTTCCGAAGGTGGTGTCAGAGTTTCACCTTAACCAGGTGTTAACTCTGCCAGTATACTACCCTAATTACACCTTGGAGGCTGAGTACAGGCTCCATACTTTGGACCTGAGACGAGCTCTCTCTTATTATAAGGAGAGGACAGCGGAAATCCGGGGAGAGGTTCGCCAGCTGTTTGTCACCTATGCTGAAGCCGCTTCTGGCAGACCTGCAGCAAAATGGACTATTGCAAGGTGGATTACATCTTGCATAAGTCTGTGCTATGAGTTGGCGGGCATGGAGCCTCCCAGAGGGATGAGAGCTCATTCTACCCACCATACCGCTGCATCGGTGGCTTCTTCCAGGGACATCCCTATCCAGGAAATCTGTTGGGCTGCTACCTGGAAGTCAGCAAACACCTTCATTACCCATTACCACATCGACCTTGAGTCACGCTGGGATGCTGGTTTTGGGGCCTCAGTTCTCCAATCTCGATTTCCCAAGTGAGTATCAGTGGGGGTGTGGCCCTTGCCTCCCTCCTCCCAGAGAACTGCTAGGAGTCTGTCAAGAAGTGCTCATGAACAACATAGCCACGATCCTAGAAAAACAGGTTACTCACCTGTAACAGTAGTTCTAGGAGTGGTATATGTTGTTCATCCACACGGACCCACCCGACCTCCCCGGCTGCGGATGCATAAACCTGGCTTCCAGCAGGCTAAGATCTGGCATCATGGGGCGAAGCCGAGGGTTATGCCACCTGGCTGAGTGGGAGGAGCCAGCTTGAAGACTTCCGGCGATCCTTAAAGGGGAAAGAGACATGCCAATAAGTGTGGATGAACAACATATACCACTCCTAGAACTACTGTTACAGGTGAGTAACCTGTTTTTATTACATGTAGCACACACTTGGAACGTCACCTGTTCATCTAGATTTTCCAGACAGCTTTTTTAGTCAATATATTCGCATACCACCAGTGTAATACGTACATTTCTGAATAAAAATTTTAATTTCAACTCAGAACATAAGAACACAAAACCCTATTTATTTGCACCCACATAATTGAATCTGAAGGAACATTTATTTATTGCAGGGTTTTTTTGATAATCGTGTACGAGCACTTGACAAAGCACCTATTTGCATGCTCGAGACACAAAATACATATAATGCACAATACAAAATATGAATGAATTAACATTTTATGTTAGCTCAGTTGCAAGCACATGAAATGGTTTGTATCAAGTATTTTGTAAAGCTTGTTTTGAAACACTCAATAGCAGGTGATGTTTTGATGTATACTGGTAGACTTTGATGTGAACTAAGTCACAAAAAAATTCCAAAGCCACAATTATCCAAATGGAGGTGAAGCAGGAAGGCATATTTCAGTTTCTTCTCATAATGAAAGTCACTTTATGAAAAATTGGTTATGTATAGGCTGTGCAATAATTCAGATATTATTTGGGACAAATACACAAGCAATAAGCCACTCCAGAGCATGAGTGAATGCTGAATGAATACACGCTGCTTTGCATTGTAAGGCATGAGGTCAGTGGCCAAGTGCCGTACTCAGCCGGGGCGTTTGTTCGTTGGGCATACTCCTATGCTCTGGAGTGTCTAATTGCATTTCTAAAATGAGAAATATGCTGATAAATAATGAAATATGAACAAAACATATCTAAACTGCTGACATGCTGATGCAATTGACAAAATGTACAGTACATCCACTTGTTAAAGTAGTTCCTATTTTGCATTTCTAACTCCCCACAGATTACGCCCTCCCATTTATTAACAGGCTGCCTCATTAGCAAAGGATTGGGCTGCTCCCTACACAGGTTGTATGTAGCTAGGTCATTGCAAGCTGTTTTGCAGGGTGTGTCAGTAGCTGGATGTGATAAAGAAACTGCAGTTCAGATTAAAAAACAAAAAATTGTAACCGAAAAACAATTGTTGCATACGTGGAGCACAGATGAAGCTAAACACAGCAATATACCTTTGGAGACAAAACAAGGTTTATAAGTAGCAACACCAAGCCTTTGTAAAATGGACAAACAGGCTGAGTAAATAGACTCATTTTAGTGCTGTGGTGGATTCATTTCTTCCAATGTAAAAAGGCTGTTGCTGCATAGATCAGGGTAGGTTAGTTAGGGACTGTGTAGTTTCTAGGAAATTAATCAGTTATCATGTAAACCCAAATAGTGCATGTTTTACAAACACAAATACCCCCCTCCTTTTAATAATTGTATTAGTGTTAGACCACATCATTTGTATTTGACGTTGGCTGAGGCTGGTGTGACGCACAAATGAGTACTACTGTTCATAACATGTACGATTCTCTGTATTACTTACCTGGTAAAATTATTTCAATAAATATGAATGCATTTTTGATTGAAAACTGCATGTTTATTTTACAACTCTCCAAACCTTGGTTTTGTGCGGCCCTTATCTGATGTGACATTCTATGTTTCTCTGTTTCTAGTAAAGGGGAATGCTCGGCTCCCCATACAGCAGTGGGACCTATAGGTCCCAGTTTACTAACACACAACAAGACTGTAATTTTTTTAGCTACTTACTAGCCTGCAGTATACATGTTTATCTGGTTGATCCTGCGACCTCCCCCGCTGACTATTGGCAGCACCTAATGCTTCCAGAGTCCCCCAGGGCCAGCCTTCTGATGCCATGCATGATGGGCTAACTTTGAGGGACACCTATGTTCCTTTAAGCATGTAGTAACTTCTAACTCCTTATCCACCGCATATTTGGCCTCACGTTGCTGGTACCAGTCAATTGAGGAAAGTGCTTTACTCAACTAATTGGTACCAGCAATATGAGCATGAATATGTGGTGATTAAGGAGTTAGAAGTTACTGTATGCTTAAAGGCATATAGATGTCCTCCATGGCTTAGCCCACCATGCACGTCATCAGATCGGGCTACTGGGACTGCTATAAGCGCTGGTAATGGTGTTGGGGGCTGCAGGATCAACCAGATAAATATGTATGTAGCAAACTAGTAAGTAGATTAAAAATGTACGCTCTTGCTGCATTTTAGTACATTGGGACCCGCAGGTCCCACTGCTGTTTGTCTGGGGAGCTGAGAGTTCCCCTTTAACAACAGAAACAAGTCTGAGATGTATATATTTAATAAACATACCCGTGCAAGCAAATACAAATACTTCTGCAAATACCAGGAACACAGATGCAAATAAGAACACAAATACCCAAAAATCAGCCCTGGAACCTCGTTAATTTATTACGGGCTGCTGCTGTGTTAATTGCAGCAGAGAGAAAATTCTACCAAACAGTTTCCAGCTGACTTCTTAGCATAACAGCAGTCTGGTCTGTAATGTAAATACTTACGAAAGTGGCTTTTTTGAGAACCAGTTCTGAAGTATGCTTTCGTGCCTTGAGTATGCTTGAACACAGCAAATAAAATGGTTTTATTTTACGCAGGTTTTAAAATGTTATTCCAATACCTTCACTGTACTCAACAAAGTTTATTACATTTTGTTTATGTGCACAGTTTCAGTCATTGACAAATGGTTTCAGATATCATGGGATCAAATCCCTTGGTAAGCAGAAATTTATCCAGGTTTACCTTGAAGACCTGTACTTTTTTCATGTCCACTGTCTCCACTGGTACACGGTTCCATTGGATCAACAACCTCTATGAGACAAAGTGTTTCCTAACGTTACCCCTGAATATACCACTCCTGAGCTTCAGAACATGCCCCTGTGTTCTGCTGGAGGACACCAGATCAAACATCTCGGGCTGTTCGATCTTGTCGATACCCTTTGATTATGCGGAAAACTGATGTTATGTCCCCTCGTGGACTCCATTTCTCTAATGTGAACATGTTAAACGGAATTTTTAGTTTGCCACCCATTTTATACAGACATGAAAACAAAATGCAGAAGTTTGTTTTGCAGTGCTGCTGTTGATTTCACTCCCTTGATGAAAAGGTTGCCAGTGCAGTTCCATTTTTTAATGCCTCCCCTCTATTTACTCTGTACTCCTTCCCTTCCTATAGGTTCTCAAAATAATTGTTGTCTCTGTTGTAAAGGAAAACTGCACGCAGAAAGTATAAAAACACATGTACTGTACACTGGGTTTATGTTTTTCTCATTGATCCTAAAGTCCTGTTCCCTGTATCTGTTTGCTTTTGGCGGCTTCCAGCCCTCCCTCCCAAAAAAAGGCAGGCAGCCATCAGTACAGTGTAAAAGTCTGATTTGCAGTTGGTGGGCTGCACAGGCAAATCTATGATAAAACATGTAATTGTGAGGTTTTATGAGGGCATTTCACTTGTGATTTGGGTGCTGTTCTCCTTTAAATGTTTTGGGTTAGGACGATGACTGAATGGGATGATTAAGATAAATCGGTAGTAACCAAAATGCAGAGCCAAGCAAGCTAGAACAGTGCAGACTTTGTCTGGGAGGGAGGGCTGCAATCCGCCAAAAGCAAACTACTTCCTAAGAAAGGAACACACGCGCACACACACATATATATTATAGGACAAAAAGAGCATTTATTCAATGGTTGGACTTGGAGATAAGCATAATACTTACCAGCACAGTGACGCTGGATGAGTATTGTGGAGGCTGTGGTTAGATGCAACTAGGAACCTTCTGGGAAAATCACAACAAATAAAAGAAGCCTGCATGGCTACTCCCAGGGCACTAAAACTGTCGGGGAAAAGTAACAAAAAAAAAAAAAAAACTTGCCACAGACACAGGGAACGGACCACCAACAACAATCGGAGAAACAAAAACCCAGTGCGTGTGTGTTTTTTTTTTTTAGTCATTTTTGCATGTAGTTTTCCTTTAAAGTCCTCCTGTTAGTATTAGCTAATACTTCAGATCCTCACTCAACCCCAATCCCTAAATTATATCCTTCCATCTTTTCCTAAAAACACTCACACGGCCTTTTTGTCATTCCCTTACAAAGACACATCCACAACCTCCTTTACAAGCTACTTTAGTTTTTTTAACACAAATATAGTACTGTTTACAAATTCCAAAAACCTTAATATATGGCTAATCATTTTATATAATATTTGTTCAATGCAGCTTATTGTGCAAACCAATGGCAGTAATTTTCTAAAATACACTAAGCCCCATTCTCAATCACAGCCACTGCCTTGAAGTAGCTGCTGTGACTACTTTGTGCCAGCAGCGACACTGCAACACCACAGCAGTGATTACAGCCCTGATATGCATGGTTGCTTAAAGGAAACCTACATATAAAAATTATAAAACACATGTTTTGCATTGGGGTTTTGTCTTTCTGATGATCCCTAGCATTCTGATACCTGTGTCTGCAGCAAGTTTTTTTGTTTTGTTTTTTTAACTTTTCTCTGCAAATGTTATGGTTCCCTGAGGGTAGCCATTTAGGCTTCTTTTTTGCCTTTGGCCTGTTGGAATTTTCCCAGAATGCCTCAGGAAAGTGATGTGAATTAGACCTTGCATTAGAACTAAGAGCCCAGGGATTTCCGGTGACATCACTGAACTGATGGCCACTTAGTTGGAGAGCTCCGGGGGCCGCTCGTATACTTCATGACAAAAATACCAACTAACAGACAAGCCAATATAAATTAAGCTAAGTTGAGAACAAAGGATGGCAGCGCACAAAAATAATGGGAAACACTCGCAGGCAGCGGAAATTAAGGCAGCGATGGAGAACAATAAACAACAAGGCCTGCCTGCCAACTCCTGCCTGGTATCACCAGTAGCCAGCTTGGCAGACTTGGAGGACAATATGGAGCTGTGAGAGCAACATACTATCCTTACTAAACTGGATGGTATAATAAAAACCTTACAAAGGGTGGAGTCCTCAGTTGCCGATTTGCGAGCAAATTTAAAGAAAGTAGGTAAATGCACTGAAGCTGCAGAATAAGCAGTCAGAACGTTAACCAACTCATGCAGTCAGCATGATCAGGCAATCCTTTATTTGCTGGTGAGGGAAAGAGAGCTGCAGATCAAGTTGGATGATCAGGAAAATCACACACGTCGCAACAATTTTCAGCTGTGTGGGGGTCCTGAGAATATGGAGAAATCCCACTCATCGGTAGAGGAATTTGTGCTCCACATCCTCAGGACTGTACTTAAGATCCCTGAATCTGTTCCCCTCTCAGCTGAAAGAGTACATTGCTCATTAGTCCCGAAGCCAAAAGATTAATCTGCTAGGCCACGCTCCATCACAGCGAGAATGTTAAACTACCAGGAGCGACAGCGTGGAAACAGTGGAATCTGCAGACTGATGGCACACCCCTTTGTCACAAAGGGCCTTAAGAGGGCTGTTTGTTTGTGTTCTCCAGACAGTGTGACTTTACAAGGACCTTGGGTCCATGTAGGACCAGACTCACTTCAGTTTAATTTAATAGTTCTTATGGTTGGCTAAAGTGGGTGAGAAACTCAAATTTTGGGTGGTAACAACTTTTATGATTCAGTGGAAACTTGGGGGAATGTGTTTCCCAAAAATATTTCCCTTTTTTTTTTGTCTTTTTTTTCTTTTTTATTAAGGTAAACACTTTAGTAAACACCTTCTCTAGCAAGAGGCAATGTTGTCTGGTTGGTATCAAGGTAAATGTAATAACAATCAGTAGGTGTGGCCCTGGGGCCCCCCATGTAGGTAGGCAGTCACTGAGGCATATTTGTTTCTCAAGAGCCTCATTTTCAGTGATAGTTTAAATTACTGACCCCTGTTGGTCAGGCCTGTGAATTTCACGGGCACAGTAGCAAGGGCTACTATTCCCTGTTGGAAAACGGGTAACATCTTTTCTGTACCTAGGAAGCACAGAGTTTGTACCAGTGTTTTATGGTAAATTTTATTAATTTTTTACAATGGTTGTAAAAATCACCTGTGTTTTTAAGTTGGCACCAGTTGTGCAAGAAGTTAGTATATCATGGCATGGCATTTTGGTTAAAAAGGGGAACAGGAACTATATCGGAGGAGTTTTAGGATTGGAATGGGGGAGAAGGAAAAGCTGGGGATCAGGGGTTTGGGACCTTATAGAAATTGGAAAGATATTTTAAAATCTTATCCACAGAATAAATGGGGACGGGCTGGCCCAACGGCACAGCGGTTGGATTTCCGCTTGCAAGGCCGGCAACCCAGGTTTGGGAATGGACTCGGGGAACCGGAGGGCCGGTTGGGGGGAGAAGGATTGAGCACCCCTAGGGCTGCTCTCCTTCTCTGGGGGGGAGGGCTGAGTGCGTGTCCAGTGCTTAAGGGACTCCTGGCAGAGGCCAGGGAAACCACAAGCAACCGGCACCTAGTTTCAAGAGGGCTTGACGGACAGGACGCCATTGCACGCCTCAGCCCCTGGGCCCAGAAAATCTCATTGGTCAGCTATGGATGGTGCGCACCTGGCACCAGGCCTTAATGGCTCCAGCCCCACTGACCACCACGACTCTGATGCGCCCGACCAGCCCAGGAACTCTCACCGGGGCCCAGGAGGCAATGCCGGCCATTACCAACACCTTTCCTGTTGGAGACGGGCTGGATCTGGGCATTGACTGAGGGGTAAGTCAGGGGATATCAATTGGGGGTAAGGCTTAAGAGCAAGGTAGTGATGTGCAGGATTGAGTCGAGGGCTAGGTGGCTGGGGGTAAAAAGAAGAGAAAAAAAAATGGGGACTTTAATAATCGTATCCTTGAATGTCCAGGGATTTAACTCACCGATTAAAAGAACGAAAGTCCTGCATTATCTTAGGCAATTGAAAGCAGATATCTGTTTTTTGCAAGAGATAAGACTATCAGCAACAGAGCACTTAAAGCTCAGAAGGGCATGGGTGGGTACAGTAGTTGGGTCATCACACCCTTCAGGGAAAAAGGCAGGTACAGCAGTATTGTTCCGTAGAGACATTCCCTTTGAATTTTTTTTTTTTATACTTTCTGTTTATTATTTTTAGATGAAACATACACATCTTTTCTCATACAGGATAATAATAAAAGAGCAAATTACAAGTAATATGATATTCATATTTGCCCCTGTATCCTTTTACAATAGGAGCGGGGGGATCCAAAAAGGAAAAAAGACAAATTAAAGTCCAGTATTTGATCCAGAATTGCTAGCCATCTCAGCGGCTGTGGAATGTCCAAATTTAGGTAGATCTAAAAGGAAAGGCACAGGCATTCTCCAAGGAATGCTATTTATCCATACGTACATAAAAAGAAATAACAGGAGTGAAAATGCAATACATAACATCTACAAACAGTATTATTTAAAGTTACTAAGGAGATCATTCAATAACCCTTTGTCAAAAATCCAGTATTACCCTTATAAAACTTTAACAGACTGAACTACATGTATTCATCTATCCCAATTGGAGCTATTCAAACTTCAACTTTCCCCATCCCCAAGGTGCAGAGAAATAAAATGGAAAAGGAAAGAGAGTTACACAAAGGTACCTCCTCCCTGTAAGTCTATACGACCTGCAAGCAGCTCGCTACCCCAAAAATTTTAAAACCAAACTCTCTGCACAGCGTGAAGACAGAAGCCCCCATTTATGTTATTAAAACATGTTTCTAGTTGCCCCAATAAACGGGTTAACTCTGAATAAACAGGTGAAGAAAATCAAGAAGCAAACCAGCTCCATCAGTCCCCTTCAGAGTCTTCTTCCTCCTCCTCTAGTACGGAATCCTTGGCGGCAAACTCTTTTTCTGTCTTCTCTAGCCATCTTCCTGCGTCGGCTGGATCAGTAAATTGCCACGATTTTCCCCCGTATACAATCCTGAGTCTCGCTGGTAACAGAAAGGAGTGAATCACACCCAGTGTTCTCAACCGATGTCGGACTCCATCAAATCTTTTCCGTCGAGACCGGGTTTGGAAAGACAAATCCGGAAAGAGCTTCACGTCCATTTCATTAATCTCTAATGGATACGCTGCTCTCGCATTAGATATCAGGATATCTCGGATATCAACTCCCGTTGTTTGCAAAAGAACTGTACAGGGTAAGTTGGTGTTAGAAGGCCATACTCTGGGGTTGACCCTGTAAGCTTTCCGGAGGGAGCTCCAGTCGAAATCCTCTGGTACTGGAATTGAAGTTCTCATCCATTCTTTGAGAAACACCAGCAAATTGGTACCCTCCACACCCTCTGGTACTCCAACCAAATGCACATTCTTTGCTCGGGCTTCGTTTTCTAGGGCCTCAATCCTACTACGTAATTGCCCATTCTCCTGGGTTAGAGTAGCGACTGCAGCCTGGGTAGTAATCGATCTTTTCTCGCTGTTGGCGACAGTTGTAGAAAGTTCAGTAAGGGCTACATCGTGCTTTTCCAGCCGGGCTAATGTCTTCTCCATCTTGGCGTCCATTGACTGCATCGTAGCTAATATTTGGTGCCATGGAGGAGCAATAGTTGCCTCACCCACGTTATCTCCCTCTGAGCTTTGAAACTCTGCGGCCTTGTTAGTTTTCGCCATTGAAGTTTTGGAGGGAGTTGCCACCGAAATCTTCTGTTTCCTCATCACAATTTTTATATCATCTGATAGATGGTGACTTCCCCTACAATAATATCTGAGTATTTTTAATTGAAGATCAGTCCAAACTGTTATAATCGGCAATTTTATGTAGCTGAGATGCAGAGTAATTATGAATTGCTTCCTGCCAGGAGATCGACTCTCTAGCGCCCCCACCTTTGAAATTTTAAAGGAGGAAAAGTTGGAGGGAGGGAGGGAGAGGAGTGGTGGTTTCGGGGGAGCTGTTTTCCCAGATGGTACACCTGGTAAATGATGAACCTTCTTTCTATACTACTATATTTAGGAAAATGTCTAGTTTGGGGGGGGCTCATATTAATAGTAGGAGATTTCAATTGCATTTGAATTCCCAGAATGGATCAGTCATCGCAAATTAGCTATACTAATAAGACAATGGGTAGGGTAGTTCAGGGAGGTGTGCAGGAGTTGGCTCTCTCAGATGTTTGGAGAGAGCTTAATCATACGATGAAGGAATATACCTTTTATTGTAGTCCTAATGACTCATATCCAAGAATAGATTATTTTCTGTGCAGTAGCCCATACCTTATAAGATAAAAGACTGCACAATTCCCACCAAACTGATTTTGGACCACTCAGCGGTGTCCTTAAGTTTACAGTTAGGAGACTGGAGTAGGTGCACCTTCTAGAGGATGAATTCCTCCATTTTGGGAAGGCAGGACTTTCGAGAGAACATACAGAATGTAATTAAAGACTAGCAAAAGCATAATAAAATGGAAGGACTGGGGTCAAAATGTTTTTGGGATGGGTTTAAAGCAGTGGTATGAGGGGAAATAATCTCATACATATCTAGGTTAAAAAAACAACGTAAGGAAAAACAGGTCGCACTGAAATTAAAACTAAAGCAGCTGGAGGCTGAACATAAAAAGGAGTGGGACAAGAAAATTGGAGAAGAATTGAATAAAATTAGAAAAGAAGACCGGCCCGGTGACACTGAGGGTTGAGGTGCTGGGCGCCACACCTCACGCTACGCTGGAGACCCAGGTTCAGGAATGGACTCAGGGTCGTTGGGGGGGGAGAGGAGAGGAGGAGGAGGATCGAGCATTCCAATGGATGCTGTCCTCCTCCTGGGGTGGGTTCCTGGGGTGCTTAGAGCACCTGATGCACCGGCGACGATGGAAGCACGGATACCGGGGCACCAGGCGGATCTTCAGAGTCGGGTTGGGGAGGACGTGGCCATTTGACAACAGCGTGCGTCAGCATGCCATCTGTCTGGACGTCAGTCCTCTGTGCCAACGTCTTCAGGGGAGGAGGGACCAAGGGAAGAAAAGCAGAAAAACACCCGCTTAGACCAGGATGATGACTGATCCCAACCCCGATCACCTACCCACGGGCAGACCCCGCTGTGCAGGCTCTCCGGAGGAACGAGGAGTAAGGTAGGGAGACAACGGAGTAAGCCTGGCATGCTAGGGGCAGATGCCGTGGGAGGGATTACGAGGATTGATCAGGTCCGAAGGAGTGGACCGAGTGGTCAGTAAGGAGGGGATAAAAAGAAAGTGGAAAAAAAAATTAGAAAAGAATTACAAAATATTTTGGATCAACAAATTGAGGGAATGCTGAGGTATACTAATCAGAAATATTATGAATGGGGTTGTAAATCCGGTTGCCTTTTGGCCTTCCGGCTTACAGGTATGTAAAAAAATAAAAAAAATGGTGAGGAAAGGAAATCTTACCCACTACACCCCTAAGGAAATAGCTAATGCCTTTAGAGAATATTATTCAACCCACTACACTGCAGATTCAAAGGGTACAGAGAGGTTAAGAGGGATACACGACTTCTTAGCTAAAACCACTCTTCCCACATTAACGGAAGAACTTAAATTGCAACTAGAAACTCCAGTTATCTCCGTAGAGGTTATACAGACTATGAAAAATATGAAAACAGGAAAATCCCCTGGGACCTGACGAGTATAATGTTGAGTTTTATCAGACATTTAGTAAATAATTAAGCCCACTACTGGTTAAAGTCTTTAATTCTTGCAAAGAAGAAGGAGGTTTCCCTTATTTATGGAAAGACACCTTTATTACAGTTCTCCCAAAGGAGGGCAATTCCCCATAATTATGTGCATCATATTGACCGATTTTCCTCCTTAATTTAAATTCCAACATTTTTACCAAAATACTGGCCACTAGAGTAAATTCGGTCTTACCCAGCCTGGTCCATCCAAATCAGGCAGGGTTTGTGCCGAATAGATATTTAAAGGACATCATAAGGAGATGCCTCAACATTATACATCAGGGGAGAACAACCAAGGAACAACAGGTGGCAATAGCGATTGACACAGAAAAAGCATTTGATCACTTAGAATGGAACTTTCTTATGGAAGTTCTTGCCAAATTTGGGATTTGGAGATCAACTTCATACCTGCGTTAAGTCAGTTTATCATAAACCCCCAAGCAAGGGTTAGAGTAAATGGGACGGTTTCAGACAGGCTAGACAGGCAGAGGGGTGCGGCAAGGATGCCCCTTTTCACCTATTCTGTTTGCTCTTAGCATGGAGCCCTTGGTTGAGCTAATTAGAACACATCCCGGGATAGAAGGCATTAGGGTGGGTGGGGGGAAATAGAATTTCACTTTATGCAGATGATACGATGTTATGTTTAAGGGATCCCAGCAGCACTTTTCCAATTTTACCCGACCTTCTTAAATCATATGGACAAGTATCTGCATTCAAAATAAATAACGCCAAAACAGAAGTGATTTTAGTAAGTGGATCATGTATCCAGGAGTTAATGAGGCAAACACCATTTAAATGTGTGACTTCCAGTGCTTGATACTTGGATATACACATACTAATGGATATGACATGGTTATATCAGGTAAATTATGGGAAATTAATCAAAGAGGTATTTACGGACCTTAAGAGATGGGAGCTTTTGCCTCTGTCCCTGATGGGCAGGATAGACTCCATCAAAATGAATATTTTACTATGTTTCCTGTTTCTGTTTGGTTCCCTGCCCCTCCCCATCCCCAACTCGGAGTGGAAAAAATCACTAAGGCCCTTTACACGTTTGTGTGGGGGAATAAGAGGGCAAGAATAGCTTGGGATACCTTACAAAAAGCAAAACTTCGGGGAGGCCTAGGATTGCCTAATCTTAAAGCATGTTACCAGATGACCCAACTTACACCATGGACAGCTTATCATAGAAAAGGCCCCAATAATACCTGGTTGTCACAGGAATCTGGAAGTTGTCCAGAAGTGGACCCAGTGGTGGACTTTGCAGGTTCCCCGATCATCCTTGTAAAAAGAAAATAACCAGTCCATGGGTAAAACAGATGTATAAAATATGGGGGGAGGTAAAAAAAAGATTTGGGTTTGGGATTTTCCCTTTCTAACAGGACAGAAATTATAGAATGCCATCCCTTCGCCTCACCAAAGTTAGATCATGCATTTAGGGGTTGGAGGAGAGAAGGCTTAGTATTTTTTTACACAGTTTGTCTGACAGGGACAATTCAAGACCTTTAAGGAATTACAGAGAGAATTCAGAATCCCCACTTCCCATTTTTTCAGATATCTCCAGGGGGTTTCATTTCTGAGGTCTGGGACTAACCTGGCAGATATACAACAGGAACCCCATTCCCTAGAACCCATAAGTTTAGATACAGCGGCGGGTCCTGAGGAATCCCTGCAGTAGATCAAACCTCTCAGAAATGCCAGATTGACTGGGAAGGAGAAACATGTTTACAATGGGACTTACCATGCTGGCACCAAATATGGGAGGGAGTATTCCGCACCTCAGCTTCTAATAATTGGAAGGAATTTTGATGGAAGTTAATAACAAGGTTCTTTAACACCCCAACAAGAACTAATCATTATAATAGTAATAAGTCTGATAAATGTTGGAGGAATTGCGGGGCAATAGGAAACCATCACCATATTTTTTGGGAATGCCAGGTCTTGCAGCCGTTTTGGAGGGAGGTGGGAGCAAGATTCCGGCAAATGACTGGTGCCCTAGGACCTCCTATGTTTGAATTAATGATATTGGATTTACTCCCTAAAGGAAGAAGGACAAATGGACAGAAATCATTTGTGGGACTTTTACTGGCAGCAGCCAGCAAGGCAATCACTAGACAATGGCTCAATCTGGATCCACCCACTTTGGGTGAATGGGTAGAGATAGAAGATATGGCAAGGGTGGAAAGGATAACAGCTGAACTCCGACTATGAGGGGTTAAATTTAATAGTACATAGTTGCCCTTCATGCATTTTATTGAAGAAATAGAGGGGACATCCATCCGATCCCAGCAGGGCTTTGCCTACTAACCCATGACCTGAAAACCACATCAGAGGTAGTATGAACTAGGTACACCCTTTTACATATAAATAAAGTACACCACATACACAGTTTAGAGTTCCAGCCATGTCATAAGTTTATTGCAATTGTAAGTTTAGTTTTCCTTTTATTGTTCTTTAATGATGATGCACTATTGTTATTTATACTAATTTGATAATGAAGTTATGGGATACAAGAATTATCTTTTTCAAAAACTGGATTCTGAGATAACTGGGATAGCTGCAGTAGTTGGATGGAATCTCTCTATTTCTGCACAACAAAGAAGTTCCCTGCACGATGAAAACCTAAAGAGAGAAAGAAGAAATATTAGTTCACAAATGAGAGACATTACCAGCAGCTATGAGAGTCCAGGAACAATATTAATTGTAATTCTTCCAGTTGAGATATGAAATATCTTTCTAACTGTGTCTTTATTTCTGAATAAAATTTGAAGTTAAAAAAAAAAATAAATAAGAGCCCAGGATTCTAGTTATAATCTAGTCACACCATCTAACTGCAACTGCTTGTGAAAGTTAATTATTTGAAAAGGTGTTTGTCCTCTCTCCCCAGTCAAAGAGAGATTTTTCTACATGCCAACTATTGTTCTTCTGGATGTGTAGCAGCTTTCTTTATAAAGTACTGTCACTGGATAATAATAAAGGCAATACAGCTTTGAAGGACTTTGTCCAATTCACATAATTCCCAGAGGCATTCTGGGAAAATTCCAACAGATCAAAAGCAATAAAAGACACCTGAATGGCTACCTCTAGGGGCCATGAAACAGGCAGGAAAAGTAACAAAAGAAAAAACCTCACCTTGTCACAAGACACGTGGAACGGAAGGCCAGGGACCATCAGAAAAACAAAAACACAATGCACAACATGTATTTTTATCATTTTTATATATAGTTTTCCTTTAATGGTTTGCAACTATATCAGGAAGGGGTGGGGGTGGGGGCATCATTAATTGGGTTGCAGCTGGTGCGCATAGATCTCAGCTGAACAATACACCTGTGACATCACCAGCCAGCCTAGGGAAATTTACACCTCCTGCCTTTGATTTTTCACCTACCCAAGCAAGTTAATTTGAGGTTGAGTGTATCATGGTAGTGAAGCACTCCGACTATGTCAGGACTGCAAGAGATCACATGTCTGTCAATCACAGCACCCGCTAGAAGATATGTCTGCTTTTGAATGAGTTAGTAGCTATCCTTCTGGTTGTGGGGTTGATGTAGGACGCAAGCACATACTGACACACAAAGATGGGGAGAAGGGGATGCGGTAAGACCCTTTCCAGAACTGTGGTGGATAAGCCAGCCAGCGTGGGTCTTAAGGGGTTTGGGCCTATTCCTGGAGTTTGTTAGCAGGAGTCACAGACTCCTAAACTAGCAGGCATCCCAAACGAACACAAATGTTAAATCTCAGTCTAGTAGGCAAAGCTACCACTAGGCAGATACTCAGATCGGTTTAAGTTAGAAATGCAGGCCTCTAGTAATGCCAACTAGTTAGTGTTTCAGACTTCTGCTGACATTGTGCTGTATGTACCTGACTAAAACAACAAACACTCTACATCATCTTCTTACAATAAAGCATTCTATAAGTGGAATAAGACACAAAGTGTTCTACCCATTCAACATCCCCTTTTGATGGTCCCTGCACCCTCTACTGTACTCCCCCCCCCCCGAAGGCCAGTGTATCTCTCATAGTTCCTCCCTAATATCCAAGTTCTGAGTTGGTCATTCCCTTGATATAATAACTCATTTCTGCCTTGCCTTTCATGATCTTCCAACTCCCCTCTTCCAACCCTCACTGCTTCTTTGTCACCAGGGTCAAATCCTCTGCTGATCAAGGTATGCTCCCTCCACTTGGTGCTACCTATGGAAAAAAAATATATATATTTTGGCTATCTCCAGCCTCTTTGCCCTACAGTCATAGCCATAAAATAAGATGGCCATGCCTTGGAGAAAAAGAGCTGGTCACTTACAGTAGGGTGCCCCAGGGTTCATGCCGCTGATTGCTTGCTTCTTCATAGTACACAAGTTTATAATATTTCCTGGTACCAGTTCCCATTAAACAATGGGCCCTTAACGCATTTACTCTGGAGAAAAGGAGATTGTGAGCAGACTTGAGCTTGGTCTTCTGGTTAAAAGACTGAACAGACAGGAGTTTGATTTGGTGTCCTTCAGTAGGATGCAGGGACATACCTTGGGCCAGTGGACAGTTGCAGCGTGACCCAGTGGTCCTAGAAATCGATAACAAGAGAAGTGAGGAGTCCTTGTTATAGAGGCAAGGTCAAGAAGCATAAGCAAACCAGGAACGGTTATAAAAATTCACAAGTAGAACTTTAAAAAAAAAAAACAATAAAATAAAAATTACATTTGTACTGGATGTCTTTTTGCACAGGCAGTCCAAGGAAAATTCTTTCTGAGTGCATCTCCAAATCTAAAAATAAAACTGAAGAACCAAAAACATTGCTGTCTGTATAGTTTCTCACTGCATCCTGTTTTCACGAAATGTAACAACTTCTGTCAGATTCTTTCCTGAGCAAGTACATCCAGGCTCCACTGATGTAACAGAATAGAACAGGATATCTGGAAGTGTCTTCTGTAGACAGTTATGTTAACAAGCTTGAGGAGGTCAAAAGGTTTCCCCAGGTAAACTCCCAGTGTTACATATTTCAGCCTTGTCTAATAATCCCCATATAGCCTTCTGCAATACATTTCAAACAACATGACTATATACAGTGGTGTCCCCCAGGATGAAACCCACTTTTAAAGCACTCTGCAGTATGCTGCAGCAGACCTACTGAATAAAGCAATGTAATTTCAATGGCAATTAGTCCCCTTTGTCATGCAGGAAACTATGGCATTCACTTCATCCTGGCAGTGTCATATTTTCCTGAATGACAATAGGGACTAATTGCCGTTGAAATTACACTGCTTTATTCAGTAGGTCTGCTGCAGCATTCTGCAGAGTGCTGCAAAATGCTGCAGAATTGGGTTTCATCCTGGGGGACACCACTGTTCATTTATAAACCAGGAAACCCAGTCTCACACAAAGATCCACATATATTTTTATGACCACAGAGAAGCAAGGGAGAGAAAGAAAGAAAAAGAAACAGTAAGTGAAGAAAGAAAGATAGCAGGGGGAAGCATGGGACCTTTCCAACTGACCAGATCCTCAGGGTGCCCAGGAAAATGATGTGATTGCGCATTCAGACGAGTAAAGGCAGATAAGTGGCAGAAAAGAACAGGACAGAGTAGGGCCTTACATTTAACTCTCTCTCTCTCTGCATAACAAATAGGGCAGAGCCCTATTCAACCCTGTCACATACCCCCCTCTTTAAGAGGGAACCTGTTTTTTAACAGGTTTCTGAAACCTTTTAATTCTCCTTTAACATTCTACCATTTACAGTTCTCTACCTATGCATCATCCCCTTTTTCATACCACATTTTACAGCAAACAGTTCAGTTTAAGCACCCACATTTTTTCAACCTTCTGAATTCTCGATTCATGAGCCATATCTTGACAGAAAATCAGCATTGACATTCTCTTTTCCAGATTGTGCATCACTTTGAACTTAAATGGCTGTAGTGCCAGGTACCACCTTGTGATTCTGGAATTTTTATTCTTCATTTGATTAAGCCAACAGAGAGGATTATGATCTATTATAAGCATAAAGTCAGCTCCTAGCAAATTGTGACAGGGTGAGCCCTGTCTGGGGTGGATGCCCATGTGTGGGGTGTCCGGGCCCCCCCTCCCCATTTCTTTCATTCTTTGTTTCTTTGGGACAGCCACTCGCGTTGGGAATGAAAATGAAATACATTTGCTGGTCTATTTAAGGTGTCACATTTAACAATTTAATGGAAATGAAAAAATATTTAGTTTTTTTTTTGTTTGTTGACCGGGTAAGTGCACTAAACAAATCCTGAAATAAAGTTTGCTGGATACTGGACATTGAATATCCTTTTTGCTTTCTGTATGTTTATAATTTTTTTTCTGATTTGAATAAAATAATGCGTGTTTTGAGTTTTTATGCGCCTGACTTCTGGTTTGTTGTGTCTGTTTTATCCCACACCTTCACACAAATAAAATTTAGGGATCTCCACTTGTACCATTTTGCAGCAAGACATTCCTTCTTAATAGTGGAGTAACTTTTCTCTCTAGCTTGTAATTTCCTATTCATATACAGAATGGGGTGTTCCTTTCCATCTCTGTTCTGAACTAGGACTGCACCTAGGACTACCTCTGATGCATTTGTCTGTCTGGGCTTCTTAAAACAGGGGCAGAACATAATGCAGCCTTGATGGCCCAAAAAAGCCTCATTACACTCTGGGGTCACTTTCACATTAAACAGTATGTGTACTGTTTTTACGTGAGTTCAGTGAGGGGAATAGCTAACTGGGCAAAGTTGGGAACAAATCTTTGGTAGTAACCAGACAGCCCTAAAAATAATCTGACATGTTTCTTTGTTTTAGGGACAGGACTGTTAGCTACAGCTTCTATCTTAGAAATCTCTGGTTTACTTTTCCATTTCCCAGAATATAGCCCAAGTATCTGGTTTCCTGCATGCCTAATGCACACTTGGTAGGATTAGTGGTCAGATCTGCATTTCTGATAGATTGGTTAACTGATTATAGGTGTTGTAGGTGGCTTTTCCACTCTGGACTGTACACCACCACATCATCCAGGTAAGCAGCACAATAACCAGTATGAGGGGCCAGAATTACATCCATATATTATTGGAATGTAGCAGATGCGCCATGTAAACCAAATGACATGGTGGTGAATAGATAGAATCCAACAGGAGTGGCAATTGAAATTTTCTCTGTGGATTCTTTAGCTAAGGGAATCTGCCAGTAACCCTTGGTGAGATTGAGGGTACTGATGTACTTGGCACTTACCAATCTGTCCACCAAATCATCTGTTTTGGGCATAGGAGAGCTGTCAGATTTGGACACTTGATTAAGTTTCCTAAAATCAAGACAAATCCTTACACCCCCTTCTTTTTTATTTACAATCACCATTGGTGATGACTAAACACTTCTCGGTTCTTCAGTGATATACAACTCTTTCATTTTCTTTCCGTAATCATGTCTGCTCTGGTATTCTGTATGTCTTTTGTCTGAAAGGGTGAGCATTCCCTGTCACTATTACGTGCTTGACTCCTTTTGCTCAGCCTGGCATTGTGGTAAAAGTACTGTTAAATGTCTTTACCAAGTTATGAATTTCTGTAGTCTGTTCTCTGTGTATGAAAACTTTCACCTTTACAACATCAGAAGTTGCAGTCTGTTCCAGTCTATCATAAGCTATATCAAGATCTTCATCAGTTTCTGGTAGTACTAACAAGCAGCCATTGGTGATTTGTCAACCCATTTCAAGAGGTTAGCATGGTATATCTTAGTAGGATTTTACCTATTGGGGGTCTCAGTCTCATAGTTGACTGTACCAGTACGTCTAACCCCTTTATAAGGCCCTTACCACTTCATTAACAGTTTGTTTTTCGGTAGTGAGTAACTAGCAAGATGTTTTCACCTGGCTCAAAAACATTTTCTTTTACCCCATGGTCATAATACATCATCTGCTGGTTTTGGGCCTCTTACTTATTACTATGGGCAATTTCAACATACTTTGCTGAATTCTTTCTCGGTGCACACATATAGGCTGTAATAGATTTTTCTGAGTGGGGTTACCTTCCCATGTTTCTGTTATTACATCTAGTGGCAATCTAGCTTGTCTACAATACAGCATTTCAAAAGATGAAAAACCTGGGGAGTCACGTGATGCTATTGAGCTGAGTGGTTATGTCCCTGTTGGCTCCATGCTCTCAGAGTTCCCTTTTACGTATGAATGTGCTCCCATGAGTGCTTTACCCACTTAGTATGATTGGAATCCCCATTTCTCAATCCTGGTTTACCCAACTTGATAAACTTTTTCACAATTTTTATGGAAGGGTAAGTGGCCCTGTATCTCCTTGTCTAAATTAACTCTGGCAAAATGCCATGGGGGCATCCAGCTCCTGAACCTACACTGGTATTATTTGGCTGCCCAAGCCAGTAAATTTTTTGCATGGCGCCTTTCAAATATGGGTCAAATTTCCCCATAGCCTTGCCCCCCTTGGAAAGATCTAGAACTCCATCTGTGTCATGTACATAATATTTCCCACCAAGCTCTGCCATACATTTCCTGGTGTAAGCTCCCTCCGTTACTGCATCGTACACCTATAGGATGGTCAATCCAAGTCCAGCTATAACTGTGCCGGGTTTTGAAATATGCACCTCAGAAAAGCCTTTCTCAACCTCTTCGTTTAAATCCCAACTTTAAACTTGCTCATAATCTAATTCCATCTTCTTTTTGGCCCCATGCTACGTTGGAGCATGTGAGTAACCTTCTTCAAAGGGGCCGTTTTCTCACCTTCGAGGAGTTCCGGAATTCGAATCATCTTTCCCACTCAGTGGTTTTTCCCTTCTTACAGCTTACACATTTATTACAGAGTACCTTTGGCCCCCGTCCATGGTGTTTTCCAGATGATATAGCTTACAACAGTTTGGTTGATCTAGTGACTAAGGACCATACTGTATCAGTTATATATAAACCACTGATAGACTGGGTATGTGAACAGAGACAGTTGAAGTGTACCTACTGCGGAAAAAAGATTCCCGGACTAGTCTACCTCTTTTGCAGCATCCTCTCCTTGGGATTACATCTACCGTTTTATCAAATTGGACAAATTACAGTTTATGCAGTATAACATTTTGCATAATTCATGTATTGCTCCGCAGAAGTTCTATAAATTTGGTCGGGCAGTTACCCCGATATGCAACCAGTGTGATATGCAAGAGGGATCACTTTGTCACGTACTCTGGGACTGCCGAGTCTCTCAGTCGTTTTGGTCCCAGATCCGATCATGCCTAGACCCTGTCTTGGGATTTCAAGACGCTTTCTTCCCCAAACTTTGCGTACTAGGCTTCAGCATTTACCTGCTAATTGGCCCCCAAATATTCCATATAACCCTGATCACAGCAGTGACCAAACTGATTATTCTTCGCCATTGGCAGGACCGCCAGTCTCCTTCATACCGGGAGTGGCATGCAGAGATGCTGTCCATTCTCCAGATGGAAAAAAATGATGACTAGTTTGAGACATGCTCTCCCCTTTTACCATTCTGGATGGGAAAAAAATGCACACTGTTCTGTTACTCTCTTGAGTCACAACTTTATTTAGGTGTCCAGTGTTGATGTATGTACTAGGCTACACTTTTGAAGACCTCTACCTTTTACCTGAAGTAGACTGTGAGGTTGGTTGTAGCCTTACTTTTCTATGCTATTGTATATTGACTCCTTCCACTTTTTGTCTGGTGTCAGCCGATGCCATATATTGCCCATCCTTTAGTTCAGCTTCACTCTTTCTTTTTGATTATAGTGTTGAACTTGTACCCTGGCTTAGAGTTGTTGTTTTCTTTGTTTTTTCCTCATTATGCTTTAATGTTTGTGTTCTTACTATTTAGATATATGTATAGTGTTTGTATTGATGCTTGTGATTCTTATCATTTAAAATATCAATAAAGCATATTAAGGCAAAAAAAGGTGACAATCCTGCTGATGCTTGTGGCATGTCTCTGAAGCAAAAAGCAGGTAAGGTAAGTACTGGTCCCAATCTTTCCTTTCATCTTTCACAAACCTTTTTAGCATGCATTTTGAAGAACTGGTGACACGTTCAGGAGAACTTTAACAAAACATAATATGTAGGCACTGTCCAGCTAGTATTTCCCATTACTTCTGTATTCCTCCTCCCCATTACCAGTATTTAGTAGTGAGGTCATTTGCATGAAAACAAGATTGTTGCTCCTGAAGAGTTTAGTCCTACTGCTTTTTCCTTACATGAGGTCATAAAGCATTGCTTGTGACATCGCAGTTACTCCCATGGCAACAGATTGTGATGTCACAACAGAGGATTATGACTTGAAGTTAGGGAGTAAGCTATAGAGGCATATGAACTCAAAATGAACTGTAAGGGACAACAATCATATATTAGTACAAATTTCTTTAGTAGTAAATTATGGGAAGGAGAAATATATAAAATATAAATGGAATGCAAGCAGAATTGTGCCGAAGTATTATGTTTTTTAAAGTTTTCTTTGAGGCGTCAGTAGCTGTTTAAGGTTCAATTAAAACGCTCAACAAGACTGTCGGTCTGAGGGTGATATGGGGAAGTTCTTATAGCAGTGATACCTAGTAATCAGAACAGCTCCTTCAGCAAGGCAGCACAAAAATTACTGTCCTGCTCAGTAATAATCTTTTTAGGTATGCCCACTCTGCTGAACATTTTGGCAAGCTCTGCTGCCACTTTTGGGGCTGTGACAGTATGCATAGGAACTGCCTCTGGGTATCGAGTAGCATAGGCACATACTACCAAAACGAATTGATTACACTATTTACTTTTGTCCAAGGGGCCGGACATCCATTGTAATTCTCTCAAAAGGCATGTCTATCAAGGGTAGGGGCACTAAGGAGTACCTTGTCTTTTATAGTTACTGGAGCTACTTTCTGACATTCAGCAAAATAACTATAATAGGTAGCAACATCCTCATCGATCCCAAGTCAGTAAAATCTGTACAGCCATCTGGCAAGGGTGTGATCCCTCCCTGAGTGACCAGCCATAGAACTATTACATGCTATTTGTAACAACTCATTTCTATACTTGTTTGGTATGACCAATTTTTTTATCTGTGCCTGTGTCTCAGGATTAACACAAATTGTGTACAGTGGCACATTACATTTTTTAAACATTGGTTCACTCTCGTTTTGTTTCACTCCCGCCTGCTTAAAATAACCTTGGAGAGAAGCATCATTAGTTTTTTTCTGAAACAAAATAATGATCAGTTATCAGTTTAGGTTCAGCATTTTCATATATTAACCCCTTATGTCCATCTGTCTTTGGTTGCCGCTCTTTATTCAGGTATCTTCTTTCTTTCCTGGATTTCTGGATCTTGGAGCTGGGCTCAAACAAGTCTGCTTCAAAGTCATCAAAAAGAAAAGTGTCCCCACCATCTGAAATTTTCTTTGCCTGTGCTCTTTCCATCACAGCTGCTGAAACTGCTGGCTTTGCCCCCCCCTATGATTAACTCATCAAATCCAGTAATCACAGGCACAGGTAACTTTGGTACTACCCCCACTTTCATTTAGTGTAACACTCCATTAAAGTCACTTGAGTGGTGGGATAGTATCGAGTGCCCCTGTGGATGTAGATGACCCCAGTCCCTGGTCCTTTTGCGCAGTTCCTTTCCAGAACCTCCATATACACCAGAGTCTGTCTGCTTCCTGGATTAATAAGTCACTTTACAGTCTTATCTCCTAACTTGACATCTGTAAAATATTTCCCCCAATTTGCTACGGTCAAATCTGCTCCAGTGTTACTGTCCTTATTCTGTGATGTTTTTTTGCATTATGGCCTAGCTTATTACAGTAATAGCAAGTAAAGTCTTTGGGTGCAGATTTGTTACCCCCACCAGCGTTCTTATCTCATCTGGAGTTAAGTCGGGGGGAAAAAAAGAGAGTCTTACCATTCCTTGGTTGTTATTTCGCTGCTGCAGTATCTGTCTGGCCATCTGATAGTCCTCAGCTAAAGAAATTTCTTTTTCCCCATTTTCTGATTGGTGTTCTTTTACCCAAAGCTGTACGTTGGTAGGTAGGATGTTGATTAATTGCTCCATTTCAAATGTGTTGATGATCTGTGGAACTGTTTGCCCTCTAACTGGAGCCATTTAATAAGGAGTTCTCTGAGTCAGGTGAAGGCTTTCCAAACATTGTTGACTGAGTTGTACTTCAGGAACCAAAATCTCTGCCTGTAGATCTCTCCTGAGATATCATGTCTTTTTAATATTTCTCTTTTCTCAAGGTCATAGTTTCCTGACTGTGCAATGCCCGTATTGCTGTAGGCAAGTTGGGCTTTACTTGTTAGGTAAGGTACCAGCCTGATTGCCCACTGCTGTTTTGGCCATTGACGGGTACCTGCAAAACTTTCAAAACTTGTCAAGTATGCTTCGCTATCATCCGAGGGACCCAGCTTTGTAAGTTTAATGTCCTTTCGTTGTTTGCATTTCGCTAATCTGCTAGATCTGTACCAGAACCTCCAGCTTTGGTAGTTTGGAAGGCATGCAGCCATAGCTGCTCCTGCTGCTGCATCTCTTAATTTCTCTCTGCCTCTAGATGCTGCATCTCTTCTCTGCTGTGCACTTCTAAACATTGAATCTCTGTTTCTCAGTCTGTCTTTGTTGTGTGGCCCACCATTTGAAGAAAGCAGACATGCTCTCAGGTACTGTCCCTGTCTGTCCTTCTTCTTCCATCACTGGTGCTGGTCGTACAGGCTCAGCTGGACTTTTGTTCTGCTTCTAGCTTGACTGCCATTCTTCTTGTAATCACTCCTGGACTTGCTGTTGTAGGAATCATACCTTTCTTCTGTGCTTCCCTGCTACCAGTTCTAGTACTGATGCACAAAACTCATGGCTCAGTGTGTGCATGGTGTAAATTCCACTGCTGAAACCAGCTGACGTAGAGGCAGGGTCAGGAAGTATGGCAAACCAGGAGCAGTTATAAAAATTCAAAAGTAGAACTTCATTATAAAAAAAATAAAATAACATTTGTGCAGGATGGCTTTTAACACAGCAAGCCCAAGCAAAGGTCCTTCTGAGTGCACCTCCAAATCTAAATATAAAACTGAAAAAACAAAAACATTACTGTCTTTATAGTTTCTCACTGCACCTTGTTTTCACAAAATGTAACAAATTTGTGAGTTTATTTCCTGAGCAAGTACATCCAGGCTGCACAGGTATAAGAAAATAGAACAGGATATCTGGAAGCGTCTCCTGTAGACAGGTCTGTTAACAAGCTTGCGGAGGTCAAAAGGTTTCTCCAGGTAAACTCACAGTGTTACAGATTTCAGCCTTGTCTAATAATCCCGACAGTCTTCTGCAATACATTTCAAACACATGACTATATATATTTATTAACCAGGAAACCCAGTCTCACACAAAGATCCACATATATTTTTATAACCACAGAGAAGCATAGTAGAGAAAGAAAGAAACAGCAAGTGAAGAAACGGAGATAGCACGGGGAAGCACGGGACCTTTCGGATTGGCCAGATCCTCAGTGTGCCCAGGAAGAAGGTGTGATTGTACAATCAGACAGGCAGGTGTCAGAAAAGGAGAGGACAAACTAGACCCCTACTTTTAACTCTGTCTGCATAACAAATGGCACAGGGTCCTGTTTAACCCTGTCACAGTCCTTTTCCAATGGTCACCAAGGAACAAGCCAAAACTAAACTGAAAATAGGGCCGCACTCACCAAATTATTCAAATAGTGCCTTATTTATTCAGTTTATTGTCAACTGAATAACACCCATGTATTCTGTCAACTTTTCTTTGAAATTCATCAATGCTCCGAAATACATCAAGTCTAGATGTCTTTAAAAGAAAAGTTAACCGAACACGGGGTGGTACCCAGTAGTAAATAAATTGAATAAAGTACTATTTAAAGAATTTGGTGACTGAAGCTCTCTTTCTGGTTTAGTTCTGGCATGATAAGGGCAAACTTGATCAAAAATGGAATTTGCCATTCTTAATCACCACTTATAGTCAAACCTATTTGCACCACATCTCAGCCATATTTAGCACCACATTTGTGTAAACCCCCTTCCCCCCAATATTGCATCACTGTTTTAGTGCTGAACATGCTTATTTGCACTCAAGTTTGGGAAAAGCAGAAAAAGTGGATTTTAAAGAGATAGTGGAACCAAAATAGACAAACAGGAAAATTATACCAATTTTAAGAAGTAGTCAGCTGTAACATTTTATTTCTGAAGTGTTTTTCTTTTGCTCATTACAAAGTTTTTATGTGATAATATTGTGTTGAATTTGTGGAATAACTCTTAGCCTGGATGCTGACATACCTACCTCTAGTCCCCCCACTACACCTTCAGCACTGTGATCTCATTGACAGTGACATCACAGATGACTGACCTGGCAGCTGCCAAGTGGCTGTTCCTAAGGAGCAGTAATATCACAGTCAGTGAGGTCAGAATGCTGATGATATAGTGGGTGGAACACAGCTAAATATGTCAGCGGCCAGGCAAAGTGCTGTCCCACACAACACACCTGCTAACATCAGGTAAACAATCTTCCAATTATCCAAAGGGAAAAGAAAATGTACCTCAGATATAAAAGGTTATGGCTGACTGCTGTTAAAGACTAATATTACTTTTAGGCAGTACACTAGCTCTTTATGATTGTGTAACATGGAACAGCGCTCCTGTTAGAAAACAGAAAATCAGTGCCCCAACCTGCCCTGAAGCTTAGATGCAGTAAATTCAGGTGTGATGTTCAGAGGCACATCTTCTCTCAGAGGGTGGTGAACCTATAGGATTGCCTTCCAGCCATCAGCAACCATGTGAACAATACAAGCTTTCAAGGTAAACCTGGACAAATTTCCACTTATTAAGGGAATCGGAGGGTACCTGAGGTAGGAGAGTTATGAGGAAAATCCCTGTACATTAGTTCATGTTTTCACAGCATATTTTTTTCACCCTGGCTTATGACTGTGTTACTGGCTACAGCCATTTCAAATAATATTGAATGTTGCAGCATCCTGGGTGGCAGGAGGCGAACACTATGGAAAATCACTCTTCCTTAGTCTAGCATTTCCTGCATTGCTAGGATAAAGAGAAAATGGGAAACTAAATGTAGAACGAGAGCGCCACAGACTCCTACAAGTAATATTTACTAATTAATCAGATTGAGAACACGTCACTGTTTCCTGCACCTACAGAAGGTGTTTCCCATGGATAGTTAACTAATTATACAGTTATCTAAATGCTGGTAGTAACAATGACCCTTGCGTTGCATTTATAGTAGATTTAGACTTCCTCACCTCTTCAAAGAGAATCTGATGATGTCTATCCAGTGACCTGCCGTTTTCTGATCATTGGGCAGTACCAAGTACCAGGGACTTTAGAGAGAACCTTTCCTAGTAATTTTCAGACTCCCCCAAAATAAGATGAAGCTCCCTTATCTACAGGGGAGCTCCTCTGTAGCAAAAGTAGCTTTTATAATTATACCCCCGAGGAAAGGGAAGGGAAGATAAATTGCCCCTGAGGGGCCAACAGCGTGATCCTTTCACTTCCTGTTTGCTGACCATGCCCGTTTTATGATGCGGCAGTAAGGAGGTGCAGAGGCACACTCCATTGAAGTGTATGGGTGTGATTTGGCTATTTTAGCTTTATAGCGGCCATTTGGAATCAGCCAGGGTTCAACTAACAAGGGTCTTGTTAGTTAAACCCTGGCTCCAGGTTTACCAAATGGCCACTTAAATGGCCAAAAACTGTATTTTAAAATCTTGCTCCATACACTTACATAGTAACATAGTAGTTGACAGCAGATAAGGACCACTAGGCCCACCTAGTCTGCCCATATTCCCTGCTTGCATCAGCGGCCACTGACCCTAGTTGGTCATTGGCTTTTGCCTCGCTTCCCCACATCTAGGGTTCTTTTATGTCTATCCCATGCATGTTTGAATCCCCCCACTGTGTTAGCACCCACCATTTTCTGGGGTAGGCTATTCCAAGCATCCACCACCCTTTCAGTGAAGAAGAATTTCCTCACATTTCCCCTTATCCTGCTCCCTTGTCCTTGTACAACTCTTGTACTGAAAGATGTCACCCCCTGCACTTTGTTCAAGCCTTTAAGATACTTGAAGGTCTCTATCATATCCCCCTGTTCCCTCCTCTCTTCAAGTGTATGCATGATAGCGCCCCCTTGAGCTCCCTATTGCCCCATCAAAAGACGTCAGTACGCAGGGGTGTGGCCAGCAGCAGGGAAGTGGAAAGGGATCACGCTGCTAGCCCGTCGGGGACAATTTACGATTCCTTCCCTTCCCTCAGGGATATAATTAGAAAAGCTGTTTTTCCTACAGAGGAGTTCTCGTGTAGGTAGGGGAGCTTCCTTTTATTTTTTGCAGCACCAAGAAAGATGCTTTTTAACCCAGTTCATACCATTGAGATGGAACTGATGTGTCTTTAAGATTAGGCCTCTAAGCAATCAAAAGACTGGCTTTGGCAGTTAAACCACTATTTGCACCCAGCCTCTTTTCAATATTTTTAGTTGGTTTTTTTTCCTGTTTTGTTTTTGCTGGGGCCAGACAGCCCTCCCCTAACATAGTTGTTCCTCAGACTCCCCTGCCTCACACCCCAACTGCTCCTAGAGCAGGTTGCACCACCCACCTATGGCCACAGAGTCCTACTGTGGTGCAGAGGGACATGCTCTAGTCCTCTGTTCTCAGAGAATGAGTGCACCACCTCTGTGTTGCAGCCGCCTGCCGCTGTTCCAGTCACCCAGTAATCCATGGTTGCCTCATACACAGTAAGCATTAAAGCCGCAAAGTCTCCCACATGGCATTGGTGCTGCCACTGAGCCAGCATTCAGTCGTCTTTGTGATACCTCAGGCTGTGAAGACGCAGGCTCGGACTAAGTGGTTAATTGACAACTGCAAAATTCCGAGGGGGGGGGCGGGCATACACGAGACATTATAATAATCTGACTTCTGTTGTCTTCACATCCTGTTTTGGTGGACACTGAGAATTTATAAATAGTCATTGGCCATAGGAACTCTAATGTGTTTAGATCCCATGAGGCTGAAACTTGCATTTAAGGAAACATATAGAATAGTGGATGGGTGACCATCCACAACAAAGCTGTGTTTTCATCGAGGGGGTTGATGACATACAGGTAACAGAGACCTTGAGAGCAATCATCAACTCCCGAGATGGAAACACAGCTTTAGTTGTGAATGTCACCCATCCACTGTTTTATATAGTATATGGCTGCCCATCAATTCTTTTTTTTTTAGTTGATAGCAACCTTCTGTGTTTTCTGGTGCTGTTCCTGCCTTCTTCGGCTTCTCTGTCTGACTCAGACCATGTCAGACCACAGAACTCCTGTGTGGTGGTTATGACCATCTGTAGCTGCACATTTATTTTTAGAATGACAGAAAAAAAACTAGTAATTCATTTTTGTGCCACAGAGCCAGGTGCGACTCTTCGTGTTTAAACTATATGGGTCCACTGCTTGGCACTCGCTAAATTGCACTGCCATGTTTGCGCTACTTTTTCTTGTAATAGCAATGTTGAGTGAGCCAGTCAGGTTTCAGGACAAGGCTGAAAAGTTGTTGCACTATCGATGTGACGTCAGAACGATAGTGCAACAACTTTTTTTTTTCTTTTTTTTTTACCTTTGAACTGTCCTGCAACCACACTTTGAAAGCTTCTGAATATCATACACAATAAGCCTTAACCATACACTATGAATGGATTCGGTAGCCTGAGAACAAGAAATAAGTATGTTATTCATTTTAATTGGAAAATGATAAGACTTAATCTTAGAGAAGAACAGTCCACCTGATGTAGTACTGATGAATCAGTTACTCTAACTGAAGATTCTCTCTTTGATGTATAATGTATGCAGATTGCTGGTGGTACTTACTAATTAATGACAGCATCGTGAAAAAGGCAGCTAGAGTACAGGCTGTACAAATCTCAACAGTATCAAAGTAGGTAATCAAGCTTCAGTCTTCTGAAGTTTGAAGCAGATTAAACTTTTTACCATATTTGCTGTGCAATCCAAGATTAATTCCAAGTGAGCTACATTTAGGATTGTTTGTATGCTGTTTGTAGTATCTTGGTCAGAGGGATTTTGTTTATAATAATGCCTTTGGATAATAAAAAGTTGAAAACATTAACTTGGATGCAGTTTAACTTAATTTCCTCTTTTTGATCCGCAGGAATTGCCCTGTTCCTCACGAGCTCCACCCTTGGAATCCTGCTTCTCACGACCAGAGAGGCCAGCAAATCGACGCCCCCCTTCAAGATGGGCCTCACATTCCCCTTCTGACTCATGGTCCCAGTCGACTGGAGATTTAGCTTCGTCCGAGGAACCAGAAAGCAATGAGTCAGCAGAAACAGAAACATAATGCAAGTCTGCATGAATTATCACAGAATAATTCATTGTAATTTGCCTTGTTACACCACCACCAGTGACCAGTCTCGGTCCATAAACAGAGGGTTAGTTTCAGAGGTCAGGAATGAAAAAAGTTGCTGCAGCAAAGCTTATGAAACACGGGAGTTTCTAAGATGAAACAGTATAAATGTGCCTGCAATAACTTTGTTTTTTCTGAACTGTAAAAAAAAAATATTATTTTCGTCTCCATCTTTTTCTAGATACAGTATTTATTAATAAAAGCAAAAAAGGAACAATGAATGGTAATTAAGATCTAAACATGCAGTATAAAGTGAATCTGAATGGTCTCTCGGTATTTTGACTGCCTTTTGTGTTACATTTGCACTATTGTGTTTTCCATATGAAAAAATGTTATTGTCTGCTTTTATTATTTTAAGTTTATTTTGTATTTTTAATGCCGGTGTGTTGCAGATTAAAGAGCAAGACTCTTAATAATATTGATGGAGACCAGGAGTTTAAATACAACAGAGAGCCGTGCAAGTAGACTATAATGTGGAAATGTAATATACTGATTGAGGGGGGAATACAGGTAGGATACACCGTTTTTAACTGAAGATATAATAAAATGAGAAAAAGAAAGACTCAAAGTCTTAAGGGAGTAGTTGTACCAGTGGTACAGTACTTGATTTGCATGCCTTTGAGTTTCTAGCACTTTAGTGCATGTATATACTGCCGTTGGTCCCTACCATCACTGCTAAGTGTAAGTCAGTAAATATTACTGTAATATTACTGTGGTTTATCACGTACTGTAATTTTATTGTTGTTCTTGCATTAACTATGAGAAAAAGATTTTTAAACTAAATTATTGTTAACATTTCAACTCGCTGTGTACAGTGTTACTGGGAGGATTTTTTCCCTCTGCGAAGATGAAATGGTATACACGTTCCAAGATTGTTAACAGATGTGTTTAAAAGTCCATAGAAGACCATGGTGAAGTGACAATAAAGCCCTAGTATTTACAACATGAAGGAGTGGTTGACTGTATTTAGTACAGATGTGCTGCTGCTGCAGGATCACCAGGGACAGCATTATAGCTATGCAAAACTTAAACTTTCTCTGGTGTTATTTAAGTGAAACTACAGTTCACATCCACACAATTGTGTGAAATGTCCACAGTTTCATTTTCAGTTTATTTCCATCTAATTATTTATTGATGTTTCACTGCCTGCTATATCCCTTTCTCCATGTTCCACCTAGAAACAAGCTCTGTCTCATTGTCTATCCCCGTTATTTATTTTTTAAAGAACTAAATTAACGATAGCCTCTTCTCCACATGTTATCAAATGTGGCATGTTTGTAGTCCTGTGCTCTATCTATAGAAATGTGCTACGATTCAGATATCTAGCTTTAAAGCAGCAATACTAGTTAACAAAAAAATGTAAGTACTTTGGTTGGTAGTTAGAACAAACCAAAACATCAATAGACTGTATCTGATTTTCATTTTTGCTTTATTTCATTCCTGTGGCAAGAGCGAAGATTTTGTAGTTCTTAAAAATGTTGGGTCCTTTACCAGGTGTGCCATCGTGGATGTAAGTAGATCTGCATGCCGCTGTGCTGTTGGCCTTCAGGAGCATTTGTTGGCAACACCCTAACATATCTGCATCATAAATACAGTGCGTGCAGTTAGTGTGTGATCCATGGGGAGAACATTTTTAAAAGTTGCCAGGATCTGCCTTCTATATTTTAAATCCGCACACATTACCAAAATTGTAATTAAATACGTTCTTTAAAATAGCTGATTGAACTTAAAATACCCAAATGAAGAATCATCAGGAATACATTGCTGCTGAAAAAAGGTAGGATCTGACATTTTTTTTCCCTGGCTAACTAGTTCTGCTACTTTGAAGGCAAGGTTGAATTATGAGCAGCCAAACATTTTGACATTTTTAAATGAAGTTTTGTAATTACGTAAACTCCAAACTTTAAGCCTAAGTAACTTTAAAACTAGAGGACGTCACTTGCTTTGGTAGGTTCAGACATAGACCCTAAAAAAGGCTCTGTGTGCCAACCTTTTAATCTCTTTAAGGATGTCCATGTTATAAGTAACCAAAAACTGTAAAATGTTGCCTCTGATGAGTTTTTGTGAGAATTGTGGAATTTCTTGATAATACTGTGGAAGCCATATCTATGAATGATACCCAGGCTGCCATGTAGGAGAAAGGAAAGGCTGTGTAGAGTGCTAATAAGGTTGGATTAATTGGTTATCCTCGATTTGTTGATATTGGTTTTCACTGATTTTAGTGATTGGTGATTATTGCTTACTAATCCTCAGTAACTGTTATATAGATTGGCTTCCCCCAATACAAATACATTTTCCCAAAATGTGTAATCCCTCCAATTGACGCAATTAATTTCTGACCACACACATCTAAGTTTTAAATCTTTAAATCAGTCTTTATAAGACTGGGTCCTCTTATCTGATCCCCACCATATTGTGTATGCAGGAATTCTTCCTGACATCCTAAAGTGACCATCATATGGTTTACTGTGTGTACAAGGTGCATCATCGTAAGGCCCCATGTCCCCCGAATTAATCTGTCATAGGTCCTTTAGGTCACTGGACATATCCCCCTTCCTAGCTGACCTATGGACAACTGATTTGTCCTCCATCTCTGCAGTCAATAATATAACTTTTGTCCTCCATTACTTTCAAACCACATTAATGGCTGTTTGGGCTAGTCATGCATCCCTGAGAAAAACCAGAGTACAGGGCTGTCATCTTCTCTGGATAACAGCGAAACTGTTAGCTTGGCTCCATACCCAAGACATTGCCTGGTGATCCTGTAAGATCACTGGCTCCCTGGCTATTTTGGTCAGCTATCGATCTCTTCTCAACGCTGCACCAAATTGCATCCACACTCCAGAACAGCATTAATCACCCTTCCAAGTTCTGGAAGGTTATACATTCCCTTTTCTCCCCTATGACCCAGTCTCCCTCCTCTGTTGTCAAGATTGTGACTCCCTCATTCCTGATCCTTCAGCTGTTGGCTGTTCTTTTTTCTCTTATTGTATTACTTGCGCTCTCTCTCTCGCATCCCTTCTTTCCCCCTTTTCTTCCCTCACTCTGCCTCCCCCTCCTCTATTTTTCCTTCTCTTCTACTACTCCTTCTACTTCCCCTAAGGCCCTGCTTGCCCTTGATCCTCACAGAGGAGGTAGTCCTGATGGCCTTGACTCTAAGCTTGTGCTTCTCTTGGCTCCTGTCATCACACTTCCTATTACCCTACTCCTCAGTCTTTTTTGCTCTGCCACTGTCCCTGAAGCCTGGAAGCAAGCTATTGTCATACCTGTCCCTAAAGGTGGTGATCCTTCTACTCCTGGTATCTACCATACTGTCTGTCTCCTTCCCTCACTGGCTAAGCTACAGGAACACCTTGTACTTTCTCAGCTCTCTTCCTTCTTTGACTTCTGCACCCTTCTTCATCCCTTTGCAGTCTGTTTTAGGAAATCCCACTTCACTTCATTTCCACCTCCCTCCTCCAGCTCACAAACTTTCTGTCAGTTATGGATCATAGGATGATCACCTCTGCCATGTTTACTGATCTTATGAAAGCTTTTGACACTGTGGCGCACCCCCTCCTTCAGGACAAGCTTAAAGCAGCTGGCCTCTCTGTAATCAGTTGGTTTCATTCTTACCTTGAGGGAAGGTCTCAAGTTGGCTGAATAGGAAGCTCCAGTTTCTCACCATTCCCCATCTGCTCAGGCGTCCCTCAAAAGGGTATGTCCTAGGCCCTTTCCTCTTTTCCCTATTCTTAAATGACCTCCCCTCTGTCTGTTCCTCTGCATCCATCCATATGTACGCAGATGATACAGTGCTTTTTGCTTCAGGCTCATCTCCCCATTACCTTACCACTCGGCTACAGCTGGATTTTGACAATATTTTGCACTGGTTCCAGTCTAACGAAATGTCCCTCACTGCCAAAAGAACAGTTTATATGACTTTTGGTACCTGACAGAGGCTTACCAGACCCACCTCCCTCCCTTTATTTCATAGCCTTGATTGTGCTATGATTGGGATGTATCCTCCTTTAAGTACCACAATGGGGATTGCTGTGCTTGTAAAGCTCTGCATTAGCACTGTAATGCATATGTGTTTGACAAGATGTCTAGATCATAAACTGCAGTTTTGAAGAATGAAGTAAAATCAAAAGTAATGCAGTTATCATTTGGGGAGGAGGGGCATTGGCTTAATCATTACAGTTTGCCAGCATAGTTACTATGATAGCACAAGATACACTGCAGCATGCACAACCCAGTAATAAAATAAAACTTTTACTCTGTTACCATGACTGCCTAACTATGACAAACACCAGGTTGAATAGACTAAGGGGTGGGCCTGGAGGGGATTTCAAATGCCCAAGTAGTTAATGTTGCTATCTTACAGTGCATAACCTCTATCTGGTTAGGTAAGTAAATTCCAAGCTTTCCCACAGAAACTCAGAATTTGCCACCTTAAAATCCAACAAACATCACAAGACAAAGTATATAAATATTCAGAGACTGTATGCGACATTGCACCCTCTGATCTCCAAACACATAGAAACACATACGTTCAGTATACAGTTCAACTGAAATTGGGAACAGTAATAAACTTTCTAGGGACTTGGATATGTTGTTCATCCACATTTCTTGGCATGTCCCTTTGCCCTTTAATTCTCTCCTGAAGGTCTTCAAGCTGGCTCTTCCCACTCACCCGGGTGGTATAACCCTCAGCTCCACCCCATGATGCCAGATCTTCCTTTCCGCTGGAAGTTTCAGGTCGCCTCCTCTCCGTTACCACATTTTGTAGGCCCTGGCTTTGATTTCTTCAGATTCTCTGAAGATTAAGCTCGTTCGAGCTAGCGATTGTGACTTTTGCTGTTCGATTATGGAAGATAAATCTCCCCCCTGTTTTTGCTGTTGCCTGTGCGGCCAGAAAATGTCACACACAGACCCACGTACTGCATGCGTCTACTGCTTGTGTGTCAGCCATGACACCTAGGCATGTGAGATGTGTCTCGCTTTTCACCCAAATGTCCTCGATGATCATCTCACACAGCACAAGTTGGGCGGGCCCAAGAAAACGGAATCCACTGGTGAAAAACAAAGAGGCCCAGTGGGCGGTCTCTGTGGCTGCTGGGTCCACCGAGCAGTTAGAACAGATGCAGGCCTTCAAGGAAGAGGCAGCATAGGCCATGGAACTCTCCTCTCTGCTGATTTTTGTTCCACTCAACCTGGGCTCCATATTCTCGGGCTCCTTTCAGGAGACGTGCCTATCTCTTCCCACCAAGGGTGAAGGATCTTTCGCTCGCATACCTCCTGTCCCGTAAAGGACAAGGAACCAGAGATTCTTTGTCTCAGAGAAGACGTTCTTGGGATCAAGAGCAATCTTGGTCACAGGAATCCTTCTTTGGTTTCCACACTGGCCATTACTTGACTTTCGCCTCCTAGGCCAAAGCCGACTCCATTGAAACCGGTAAAATCGGTTCCTCCGCCTGTGGAGCCGATAAAACCTGCCCCGGTTCGGCCAAAATCAGTCTCTCCACCGATAGTGGTGGAGCCGCCACCTAAACTGCCTTCAGGAGGGGCTCCTATGAAGGAATCTCAGATACTTACAGTTCTTTCTCGCAGGTTATTGGTCACCCTCACACCTGACCGCCCCAGGTGTGTAGCAGGGGACTTCGATGACCAACTGATTTATCCTGATACCTCGGATTCTAACTATACCGACCTACACACTCATCTGCTGGATGATGGGTTGGTGGGTAGTCTGTCGATGGAGGAGGGCCAGTCATCATTTTTGGGAATTCTCTGCCTTATCTCCGAATCCACAGGGATGCCCCTAGAATCTGTCCAGAAATGGGCGGAGTACCCTCTTACAGATATTCTTAAAAGAGGGGATACCCCTACAGAAGCCTTCCCAATGGCCGAGAATATTGTAGGCCCGGCTTTGGAGCTCTGGCAGCATCCTGCCTCCTGCCCAGTGCCATCTGCCCTGATGGCACTCAAGTATATGGTGCCCATTGGAACCCTTTCAGGGTTCACGGAACATCCCTCAGCGGATGGGTTAGTGACCGCTTCTGTGTTCAGATGCACAGGCAGCTCTGCTGACACTGATAGATCTCCAAATGAGTCCAAAAAACTGGACCATTCTGCCAGGAAGGTCTATGCAGCCTCCTCTCTAGGCTTCCATCAGGCAAGATCAGCCGTCATCATGGCGCTCTTCTCCCATGCCCTCCTGGGCTCCCTGGACAAAGTTCTTCCTCACCTCCCCGTAGATCTTCAGACTACGGTCAAGCAGGTCTGGGACCAGGGCTGAGCCATTGCCAAGCAGCAACCTCGGATGGCCTTGGCCCTCGAGGACTCTTGCGCCTGTTCGGTGGCAGCCGTGGTTGCCATGCACCATAGGGCTTGGCTGAGGCTTTCCACCTTTATGGCAGATACCCAGCACAAACTCACTGATGTTCCTTTCTTGGGTACCGATCTCTTCAGCCTGGGTGTGGATGGTTACCTTCAGCGAATGGAGCAGTCCAATGCCACCTTGGACTCTGCTACTTCTGCTCAAAAGGACACCTCTGCTCCAAGAAACAGTAGAAGAAGAAGAAGCTTTTTTGGCACCCTGCTCCTGCAGCCACGCAGCCCTCCTTCCAGGGTGGGCAGCAACAGCAGGCTCAAGCTTGGCACCCTTGGCCCAAGTCCGGGACTCCAGTGGCCCGTAGACAGGGAGGTCGGGGTTCAGTCGGGTTCCAATCTGGACCCTCTTCCTCCAAGCCTGCCCAGTGACAGGATAGGGGCTGCCACCCCTATTCCCATTATGCTAGCTGTGGGTCCTCCCGTGGGGAGCCGGCTCCGCCACTTTTTTCCACCTGGTCTGCTACCACCATGGACAGGTGGGTCTTAGAAGTGGTCGGCCAGGGTCTGCCTCTAGAGTTTGAGCAGTACCCTCCCTGCCAAGCTTGTGTCCCACGGGAGGAGAGAGTATCAGCCCATGCTCGGTTGGCTCTGAGAGATGACATAGCCCAACTCTTCCTCAAGGAGACAGTGGTTTGAGTGGCAGATCCTCCAGTCAACCCAGGGTTCGTTTCCAGGTACCTACTGGTCCCAAAATGGATGGGAGGCTGGTGCCCCATTCTAGAGCTGCATGACCTGAATCAGTTTCTCAGGCCATGCACCTTCAGGATGGTAACTCTGTCCCAGATCATACCATCCCTGGAGCAAAACATGTGGTTCTGCTCATTGGATCTCCAGGACGCAATTTTTTATGTCCTGATCCGTCCGTCTCACCAGCGGTTCCTCCACTTCAGAGCAGAAGGAACCCTATACGAGTTCCAAGCCATGCCATTCGGCCTGTCATCGGCCTCAGAGGTCTTCACCAAATGCATTGCAGTGGTGGCAGACCATCTCAAGCATCAAGGGGTCAGAGTATTCCCTTACCTCGACAGCTGGCTCTTAGCAGATTCCACCCAGCAAGAGGTGGAGAGGTCCAGGGACCTGGCCTTCCAGGCCTGCTCTCAACTTGGCCTCCTGATCAACGAGGCCAAGTCGGAGCTCATGCCTTCACAGATGATATGCTTCATCGGGGTAGAGCTCATCTCTTGCTGAGCCAGAGTATGGCTCCCAGGAGACCGGGCAGAGGTTCTCTTCTCCTTTGCCCAGTCATTTCTGTTTGGGCACTTGCGCCCTGCGTGGGACTTTCTGTGCCTTCTGGGGTACATGGCCTGCACCACTGTGGTCCAATGGGCCCGGTGGTATATGTGCTCCCTTTAGTGGGAGCTGGCCGCCCAGTAGACTCAGCATCATGGTCACTTCAACCAGCTGATCACTGTGACCCAGAGGATGTGGGAAGTGGTGGACCTTCCTAGACCATCTGCAGGAAGGGGTCCCGTTTGTCCGCCCTGAGCCGACGGTCATCCTCACGACCAATGCCTCTCTCACAGGCTGGGGAACCCACATGGGGAACAACAGGGCCCACGGGCTCTGGATCCCTGAGGAATCCCGTTATCATATCAACCTGTTGGAGCTCAGAGCAGTCAGACTGGTGTTGTCAGCATTCACTCAGCAGCTTTGGGGTCAAGTGGTTCAAGTCTAGACGGACAATACCATGACCATGTACTACCTCAACAAACAGGGCAGCATGCACTCCTTGCTGCTGTGCAGGGAAGCACTCCACATCTGGACACTCATGAGCCAACTGGAGGCAGATCTCCTAGCCATCCATGTGGTGGGAGCCTCAAACCAACTGGCGGATGCTCTCAGCTGCGTAGGCGAGACGTCCCATGAGTGGTCTGTCCATCCGGAGGTAGCTTAAAGCCTGTTCTCCCACTGGGGCAAACCGATGGTGGACCTGTTTGCCTCCAGGGAAAACACCAAGCTGAGGCTGTTTCATGCCTGCCCCCCTCAGTGGGGCTCGCTGCAGGGGGATGCCTTCTTGAGGTCATTGACCCCTGGCCTCTTCTATGCCTACCCTCCATTTCCCTTGATCTACAAGGTGCTTCTCAAGGTGAGGAGGGACAGGGTGCAGGTGATCCTAGTAGCCCCAGACTGGCCCTGCCAGTTCTGGTAACCAGATCTCCTTAGCCTCAGCAACAGGCTCCTGAGGTATTTTCCAGCATGCCCGGACCTGATCTCAGTCAATCAGGGGAAGATATTTCATCCGGACCTTCAGTCCCTGCACCTGACAGCCTGGTACCTGAGCGGCTAGAGTTCCAGGTTTTGGGTCTCTCTGAGGATGTACTCACAGTAGAGGAAGCATCCAGAAAGGAGTCAATCAGAAAGTGCTACACCTTCAAATGGAAAATATTTTGCATTTGGTGTCAGGGCAAGGGCCTGGACCCTCTGTCCTGTCCTGTTGCCAGCATTTTAGACTACCTTTGGTCTCTGTCCAAAAGGAGTCTTCGGTCTTCAACCGTTAAGGTGCACATGTCAGCCATCTCTGCTTACCAGACGTGGGCTGGTCAGCAGACGGTGGCACAGGAGAAGGTGATCTGGCGCTTTTCCAAGGGCCTTGATCACATATCCACTCCGATGCATGAACCTCCACCTCCGTGGGATTTACTGCTGCTTTTGGCAAAACTCATGGGCAAGCCATTCGAACCAGTGTAGAAGTGTGAGCTATCACACTTGTCGTGGAAGACCGCCTTCCTGATGGCTATTGCATCAGCCAGAAGCACTGGCGAGCTCCAGGTGCTTTTGTTGGAGTCTCCTTACGTGGTCTTCCACAGGGACAAGGTTGTCCTGCGCTCCCACCCTAAATTCCTCCCGAAGGTGGTGTCAGAGTTTCACCTTAATCAGGTATTGACTCTGCCTGTGTTCTACCCGAACTACACTTTGGATGCTGAGTACAGGCTCCATACTTTGGACCTGAGACAAGCTCTCTCCTTTTACAAGGAGAGAATGGCGGAAATTCAGGGAGAGGTTCACCAGCTGTTTGTCACCTACGCTGAAGCCGCTTCTGGCAGACTTGCAGCAAAGCAGATAGATTACAGCTTGCATTGATCTTTGCTATAGGTTGGCAGGTGGGGAGCCTCCCATGGGGCTAAGGGCTTATTCCACCAACCATACCTCTGCATTGGTGGCTGCTTTTGGGAACATCCCTATCCAGGAAATCTGCAGGGCTGCTACCTGGAACAGCAAACACCTTCATCACCCACTACCACATCGACCTTGAGTCACACCAGGATGCTGGTCTTGGGGCCTCAGTTCTCCAGTCTCTGTTTCCAAAGTAGGGGGTGTGCACCTTGCCTCCCTCCTCCCGGAGAACTACTAGGAGTCTGCCAAGAAGTGTGGATCAACAACATATCCATGTCCATAGAAAAACAGGTTACTCACCTGTAACAGTAGATCTTGTACGGACTGGTCTCTTGTAGTAAGTCATTACTTATGGCAGTATCCACCAGGTGGCGCTGTCACATGGCAGCTTCTTCCAGCAGTCTTCCATGGGGCCCGCCCACACAACATCACTTCCTGTGGATGTGTATAAGAGTAGGCGTCCCCCAGTACCCTCTGTTCATTTTCCTGCTGGCTTCAGCTCGCAGTCAGCTCTCCTGACCTCCTGGGTTGCAGTCTTCAACTCAAACTTGAACCGATTGTTCTAACTTCTGTTCCGGGCCTGTGACCTACTCACGATACCCTGGACTTCTTTTCTGCAGCAGGCCCGGTGTTCCATTAGAGCTCCCGGTACACCTGCTACTCCCTGGCCCAGGCACCCTTGCGGGGTCTGGGGATTCACTAGGGCTGCTGTTAACAGCCCAGCCCAATTTTGCTTTTCTCTGCTGGGCCTGTCAAACACTCTCAGGCCCTAGCTCTTCTATTTCCAGGACCTGGGCCCATGCACCACTCGCTGCACCCCCTGCTCCTGCCTCTGGTCCTGGGTCTGTGTACTACTCCCAGGCCCTGGCTCTTCTACTTCCACTAGGCTGGGCCTGTGCTCCTCACAGTGCCCCTGGCCCTTCTTGCTCACAGCATCCCTGCTGCTCCCTAGCTCAGGCTCTCTTGCTGGGCCTTGGGACTTGCTCATGGCTGATCATCCAGCCAGGCCAGAATGGACCTCAGGGGCTGCCTTAAAGGCTTCCCGGTCAAGGGCACTCGTTCCAGGCGTAGGAGGGAGCAGGTTTCACACTCCCTCCGCCTTACTCTATCGATGGTGGCTCCTCCATTGTCCACAGAGCGTTCCTTGTCGGGGCTGCTCCCCCCGTCGACTGAGCCTGCTGGGCTTGTTTTATCTTGGATGGGCTTTGTCCTGTCCATGGAGCTTATTTCTGAATGTCTCCCATCGACGGGCTGTGTTGTCCCATCAATGGAATGTTTCTTGTCAATGGGGATCCTTCCCCCGTCGATGACACATGTTCTTTGCTCTCCCTCATCGATGGGAGCTCTTCTCCCATCGATGAGACATAATTCTGCTTTTTTCTCATTAACAGAGGCTTATTCTCCGTTGACGGGGCCCTCCTCTTCAACAGGGATGCCTCTCCCATTGACGGAATGGCATGTTTTGCATGCCTCGTTGACGGGACAGCTTCCACTGTCAATGGAGAGGCTTGTTTCTGGTCTCTCTTCAACGGAGATGATTCCACTATCAATGGAGGAGCCTCTCCTCCTTCCCTCCTCGACAGGGATGCTTCCCTTGGTGATAAGGGCCTCCCACCCTGGGACACCCCCTGCTCGGGGCTTTGCTCCCGTGCCTCCCCCACTCGTCCCTGCACCTTGTTTCAGCATCCTTGGGGGGTTCCCCCTATCTGTGTTGCACCCTTTGGATGTGACTTTTCCTGGGCCTTTGGCCCCACTGAGAGGACCCATCCCTGAGTCCCTTACCCCTTTGCCGGTCCCGGACCACAAGGGTCAGAGTGCCTTCCCCCGCTATTCGGGGTCAACGGTTCCTGGGATGGCTCACCCTCCTCCTAGCACCACCCTTGGGCGCCCTCCGTTTCTGGACCTCACCCCCTGTTACAAGTGCGGGGCATCATCCGCATTGTGCTGGAGGTCCTATGGCCAGGGTCTGGCTCGCTCCTGTTCCCTCCCTCTGCCTGGGAGTCTGCAGCCGGATCGCGCTTCCCGCCTGGCCCCTCCTCCCATTCATGTGGACTCCCTTTATGGTGATTCCAGGATGGGGAATCCTTTTTTAGGGGATTTTCCTGGTGGGGACCTCTCGGACCATGAGGACCTTGGTTCCCTCCCCGTCCGCGTCCTTTTTGGAGGTCGCCCCGCCTGAACCCCATGATCCCTCCTCTCTCCCGGATCCCTCCTTCACAGAGCTCATACTGCAGATCCAGCATGCTTTTGGCTTCCCTGCTGTGGGTCGGGACTCCTTTTGTTGGGAAATGGCTACCTACCTCAACGTTCCTGAGGAGTCTGCCATGGTTGTCCCGCCTTTGATGCCTGCGTATTTTCACCCACTCTCTCATGTTTGGTCTCATCCTGCTTCTGCTCAGCCTACCCCTCGTGGCCCTGATCAGCTCAGCTGCTGTCTGCCATGCCTTCCCTTTCTTGTCACCTGCTCCATGCATGCTTCAATGCGGTTGATGCATCAGCCCACCTCTCAGCCTCCGGTTTGGCCCTTCAGTGCTTCGCCAGGCTGTGGGTTACGGGTTTGCCATGCGGCGTCCAGCTGTCGGTCACCAATGTCCCTTTTTCTGGGAATCTGCTGTTCGGACCTGGTGCTCAGTCCATCCAGGATTCCCTTCAGGCTTCGGGGATTACTCTCCAGTCTGTTCCGGACCTCTGTCATGCCCCCAGGTCCCACCCCTATGCCCCAGCAGGTGGGCCGCCTCATGCCCAGCTCTCCTACTGGGGTGCCTCTCTGAACCACGGTAGGGCCTCCAGGGGGGCGGCTCAGTCTGCCCCTCCATGGTGTGCCCACCCCTCACGTGGTGCGGGACCTACTTCTGTGCCTTAAACCACTTTTCAGGGTTTCCCCCACCTCCTCTTGCAGGCCTTGGAGGCGCCTGGGGCTCTCCTTACCTTTTCTTGGAGGCCTGCTCCTGAACTGGAGGTTTCGCTCCTCCATGCGGATCTGATTGGAACTCCTGCTACTCTCCTTGCTGGAGCCCTTCAGTTGTTCCTTCTTCTGACCATCCGGGATGTTTTTTCCCCAGTACTCCTCTTCCTGCTTTCTGATCCGCTCTACTTATCTTTCTACTGGATTTGGCTTTATGCCAGGGCCTGTTGACCTCTGCCTCATCAGGATGAATCACTGTGCCTGTCCACCTACAGTTCTTTCTACATTATGCCTCCTGCATACTGCCCTCACCCACCTTTGAGCCTGTCTGCCTGAGCAGGTGTGGTATGAGTTGACATTTCTTTTCGATTTCATGCCAGTTGTTTTTGCCTAACCATTGGCCTATCTGCATGCACAGAAGAGGTCTGAATTGACATTTCTACTAAATATCATATATGTTGTCCTCCCCACCTTTGACCTATCTACCAGAGTGGATGTGGTTGCAGTTGATGTATTTCCTGTGAAGTTTGCTTCTTTGGCATCGTGGACAGCTGGGTTTTGCACAGACTCGACCGTCAGGCATGCCCTCTGGCCCAGCTTCTAGCCTTGCCTTTCCTCCCATTTGGATTTTACTGCTTGGTAATCTCCCATAAGTAATGACTTACTGCAAGAGACCAGTCTGTAGAAGATGGTACAGTTACGTAAGAACGTACTGTAACAGTAGATCTTCCGAGGACTGTCTCTTGCAGTAAGTCCCCCGCCCTCCGTCCCCCTGCCTTGTTGCCTCGAATCTGCAACTCAGGACATTGGGTGAGATCGCTGTTCTCTGTTTTTCTGGCCCTTGTTTACCTCAGTCCAGGCCATGCTTGCCAAAGCTGACAGTGAACAGAGGGTACTGAGGGCCACCCATTCTTATACACATCCACAGGAAGTGGTGATGTGTGGGTGGCCCCCCACAGAAGACTGCTGGAAGAAACTGCCATGTGACAGTGCCATCCAGTGGATACTCCCATAAGTCATGACTTACTGCAAGAGACAGTCCTTGGAAGATCTACTGTTATGGTACGTTCTTACATAACTGTACTTTCTAGGGGTGGTATATGTTGATCATCCACACTGACCCACCCAACCTCCCCGGCCGTGACACACAAACCTGGCTTCCAGCAGGCTAAGATCTGGCTTCATGGGGTGGAAAGAGAGTTATACCACCCGGATGGGTGGGAGGAGCCAGCTTGAAGACCTTCCAGCAAGAATTAAAGGGGAAAGGGACTTGCCAGGAAGTGTGGATGAACAACATATACCACTCCTAGAACTACTGTTACAGGTGAGTAACCTGTTTTTCACTCCCAGTAATGCATTGCTGGCAGTTGTCCTCACTTGATGTCACTGAGCTGTGCTGCTGCAGCCGTGGGGTCCGAGGTGAAGAAAGAAAGGTGTGATCATGAGCAGTTGGTGTATTTGCAATTAAATTAAGAAAATGTGAATTAGAAAGGGAATTGCCATTGCAATTCAGCTGATATGGGGAATGGGATCACAGAAGAAAGGAGAACAGGTAGGGATTATATGTCAGCAGCTCTTTAAGGAACTGAAGTTTGGAGTAGAAGGAGAGAGTCCAATTCCAAAAGTGGTTAGAATGTTTGGTAATGATTATATTATTAATATATATTTTTTACTTTCTTATGTCTTAATATGTCTAAATAATAGCAATACATTCATATGGAGTAACACAAGAGTGTGCTGGTGCTAATAATGACTGTGTTGTTGAAGTTGTTGAGTCTCTTATTCAGTATATGTACTGAAGTTGTGCTCCCTCCATCAACTGTGTTATACTAAGATTTTCTTGAAACCCTATGGTCTAATGATTATGGCACTGTACAAACCCAGGGATCTAGTGATCTGAGAAACCTTCTTGAATCCTGGGCTGTGCATTTGAACAAAACAATAAATTTAAGAGGGATGTTGGGGTGTATTAGTGGGGGTATCACAAGTCGGAAGAGGGAGGTAATAATCCCTTTTACAAGACACTGGTTAGGCCCCATCTGGAATACTGTGTGCAGTACTGGAGGCCACACCTTCACAAGGACATTAACCAAATTGAGGCAGTCCAGAGAAGGGCAACCAAAATGGTGCAGGGACTGCATCTGAAAACATATGAGGACAGATTAACTGAGCTCAATATGTATACCCTAGAGCAAAGGAGGGAGAGAGATGATATGATTGAAACAGTCAAACACCTTAAGGGCATTAACAAGGTGAAAGGGTCTAACATGTTTCAATATAAAAAAAATAGGACAAGAGGACACAGCATGAGATTAGAGGGAGGCCGATTAAGGGGTAATGTGAGGAAGTTCTTTTTCACAGAAAGGGTGGTGGATGCATAGAACAGCCTACCTCAGGAAGTGGTGGATATGAATACAGTGCAGGTCTTCAAACAGGCATGGGATAGGCATAAGGGTGCAATACAGATGAGTATGAATAGATAGGCCATTGATAGAGCAAAGGCCAATGGTACATTCATAAGGTAGATAAAGAAATGGGCAGACTGGATGGGCCTTGTGGTCCTTATCTACCGTCAACTACTATGTTTCTGTGTAACTCTGGAGAAATGTTAGCAAGATGTGAATAATGACCTGTTTTTGTAGTCTGAATTGGAAGCCTTGTTTTCTTAATGGCACAGATACCAGGCATAAATTTCGTCTTTGGGAGGTAAGTTGTTTTTCTAATATTTTATCTCAATAAATCTTTTTCGTTTTTTACTTTCCATAACATCAGAAGAGACATAATACCTTCAACACACTTATCAACATTAACAGAAGTTACAGTATTATCAAATTTGAGTACAGCCAGCCCCTCTCCCCCTTACAACCCCCCACACAGATATATCATTTGGGAGCTAATTACTTTACATTTTATCAATAGCCAACTCTTTAACAGTATGAAGTCCATCTGCAAGTCCCAAAGTAATTTTGACAATATTACATAATGTAGGTAAATGTATGCTTTGAATAAACATACATCAATACTATAATAATAATAATAGTGGGCTTGATTGGAAAGCTTGAAGTGAGAGTCTGTAATGGGTGAATAGATCATTCATAAAAACATAAAGCAGCAAAATCTGAAGGAATGCGATCTCTTAATCAGGTCTCAAGATTCTTAATATAGCTGATAGTGTACTCCGAACCTTTTCATTAAAGCTTATTTTACCCTTAAAAAAGTTAATTACCCTGATGAGTAGTAAATTTTGTCTTATTTGTCCCAACCATTCCATAAAGGAGGGGGGACTTGTGTCCAACCAGTGTTTCAGAATAGTTTGTTTAACCAAAATACCAATTAGTGCTAGTATATATTTATCCGATAGTGACAGATGTTTTGGCTAATCACCCCGAACTAATACTTTTAAATCCCATAGATACTTCTTGATGAGACAATCAATTACTTTATTTTTAATTAATTGCCATAATTTTTGAATATGTGAACAATACCAAAACATATGATCTAAGGAACCCCTTGTCCCTGAACATTTTAAACAAGTTTCCGTTTCTCTCAGGCCCATATTAAATAACCTATGGGGAGTTAAGTATGCATTGTGCAGGGTTTTGAATTGTATGGACTTTAAATTGTCTAATACGAAGAATTTATCTATATTATGCCATACTTCTATCCAATTTAAGCGTTCGGAGTTGAGGGTTTGATTCCAAAAAGAATATTGATATGGTATTTCCCTGTCCTTGATTTTAGAGAAGTAACACTATATATTGGATATTTGGTGTTTTTTGTAACCTAACTCCTTTAGCCTTAATATGATATTATCTTTGTCAACAATCCATGGGTAAGGACCACAGAAACATAGAACATAGAATTTGATGGCAGATAAGGGCCGCTTGGCCCACCTAGTCTGCCGATTTCTATGCCTAATGGATAGACTGCAGATCCTAGTTAACCAACAGCCTACTTCCTCCTACCCCCCACTAGAATTGCCTTATGTCTGTCCCATGCATTCTTGAATTCCTCCACTGTTTTTGACTCCATTACCTCCTCAAGAAGGCCGTTCTATGTATCCACAACCCTCTCCATGAAAAAGGGAGGCTGTGGGGGGGCACTCAATTAAACTGACAAAACTTCACTTATGTAATGCTCTACACCAAGTTAGACTGTTGGTAAATTTTTTTTTGTTTATTTGAGTTGGGGGGGCTTTACCCCAATACCCATATGTTAAAAAAATAAGGTGGGTAGAGCCCACCAACTCATAAACTGACAATCAGCAGCAGGTACACGAGGAAAGAAGGTGCCTAGCGCAGCAAGCACATAACAAAATTACACTGTATTGTCTTAGTCTAATCTTTCTGTGCTGTTTGAATCTCCCTGTGCTTTGAAAAATGATAGCCACATGCTCTTGTGTCCTTCACCTGAATGTTAAGCTCCTTGTGATGCAGTTTATGGAAAGTGCCATATGAAACCAAATGTCATTCCATCCTTACTGTATACACCAACAAACACTTTGGAGAAGGACACATTTTTAACATTTAGTTTCTTGTTTAATTGGGGGGAGGGTCTTTGTTTCCCCTACCCATGCCTTCTCAGATGAATAAGAATATGCACTTACTAAACAAAGCCAGACAAGTTTTAGTTGCCATTGGCAAAATCAACCTAAACACTGTGCATATTTAGTGTACTATAGAAAATTATAACAGTCTGCTTGGTACATAAGAGGATATAAATTGTTTTGTCAACAGCATTCAAGACTGGAGGCAGTATAGTGCAGTGGTCTAAGGCTCTGAGCTGCAAATTTGGTGACATTCAGCAGACCAGACCTGGGTTTGAATCCCACAGCTTCCACTTGCATACTGTATGACCCTGAGCAAGTCACTTAACCTCCTTGTGCTCCCAGGTTGCTCCTGTAAAAAAGCTTTCAGCTTAGTGTGCTATACCTGGTTAAACAACCAAAAAAAAAAAGACTGAACCACACAGTAGGCCAAGTATTATATACGTGTCTCAAGTGCATCAAGCCAAAAAATAATTTGATCAACAGCAGCACTCAAGAAGAATGACACTTTAATGTAGCTGTTAGGCTGGTTGATATTTTTATGCACACATCCACACAAAGATGCAAAAAACTGAAGGGAAAGGGTACAACACCTACAATATGAGATATTCATTGACCAATCTTATAAGGATTTGAGAGACGTTTATACCAAGACATTATATTCAATAGCAACTAGCTACATTCTGACATTTAATTGCAAGTCGGCTTGAGACCCTGAAGCTAACAATCAGTTGCACCAGACACTTGGCCTTAACTACTGCTGCATTTCTGCATTATGTGTTCCTGTGCCAACTACAGTGCACTTGCATGCAACATACCAGTGCCAACCACAGTGCACCTGCCTGCAGTGTACCCACCAGTACCATCCATCTGCCAGTAATGTACCCCTTCCACTCACCTATTTGTGGAATTCTGTCCACACTACATTACCTGCATGATGCATCACTTATACTTCAGCGTACGTACCAGTACCTAACCACCCATATTATACCAGCCCCAGTACACCAACTTGTGACATACCTGCCAAGACTGAACCAGCTGCCAGTAATGTACCATCAAAAATCTAAAAGGAGACCATGCACTCTCATTGGAGGTGCTGCCAGTTCCTTACTGAGTAAGTAAGCACAGCAGAAAAAGCTTATGAATGGGCACACACTGTTGGTGCTGAGGCATTTTATTTACTCATAACCCAGTGCATAATTGCAACATGTCAACATAGCCTGCAGGACTAAGACATGGAAACCTCTTGAATACCAAATAGGGGCCTTATAGCCATAATATTTAAGCAAACATCAATTTAATAGATACATTATTTAAAATGAGAGGTGATCATTATTACATCTAAGATGCTTTAAAATAAAATATCAGCACGCAACCACTGAATAAACAAAACCTGAAATAATAGTGTTGGCAATGGCATCCTCCTTACTGCTGGGGACAAAGTAAAAACGGAGAGCCAAGTCTTCTTTATTGGGGAAAAGCAAGACAGAGCTGCCAGCAGGCAATTAACAGACTGGGCCAGGGGCAGACAAAAACACTAAAGCCAAGCCATAGACTAACTGCAAAGGCAGAGCAGACTTTTTATCTACATTGCAAAACACATTGTTTTGCTGTGTTCACACCATTGCATTGCCATCACCATCACACCTTTCAATAGTGAGTATGATCTCTGTTATATTAGGAGGAAGGCAAGAAGCAACTTTGTTGTGAATGAGAAAAAAAATGTCCCTAGCTCATCGCTGGTTACCTGGGATGAGGCGTACATAGACACATTTAATTTGACAGCAGATAGAGACCTCTTGGCCACTCAGTAGTCTGTCCTTTTCTCCCCTGCTTATATTGTTACCGGCGCCGCAGACCATACCCTCTTGCTTCCCACTAAGATTCCCTTATGCCTACCTCCTAAGTCCTCCAACTCAGGCTGACCCTGCTCCAAGCTCTAGGCTAGCTCTCCTTTCTTGTCGGCATGACCCTCTCAGCCACTTGCCCTTGCCTCACAGCCTGTCAAGTGCCAACATACAGCCACAGGAGTCAACTACTCCCTGCCCCGCCACAAAGGCACAGCCACATAGATCCGTGAGTCTGTAACTCCTCAGACTGGTCACTCACCACTCTTCTTGCAGATCTTGCCGTCATCACCTCGATACCTGGGCCTCCACACTTTGCTGACATCCCAACCCCACTCGCTGGTGCACCTCGCTGCCAATGGCCAAATAGGATTGGCCTGCTCTCTTTTAGCGCATTCGCACTGAATTTTTTTATTTAAAAAAATAGCGCCAAATATAGGCAGAGAGGGGGAGGGGGCGGCACCACTGCTCACTTGACTTCACAGCTTGGGGCGCTGCACCACTCGATCTCCTCCGCGCAGCAAGGCAAACAAATAGGGGAAAATAAGAAAAGCCAAAACAAACAAAAAATGGTGATAGAGATAATTATTACTGGGGCTGAGCCCGCGTTGCAAAATATTGCTAGGGCTCGGGTCCCACGGGCCCATATAACCCGGCGCCTATGTTTGTCTTGTAAACCAATGTCAGTAAATAAATATACAAGTAAATGAATGACTAGAAAGAACCTAGGGAAGTAACTTTAACAGGTACAGTACAGTATCTTAACATTTTTAACTGCTGTTTAAGTGTTGTCGTTTATTGATATACCAAATGGCCTTCTAGGAGGAGCAATGCTTGATGAGTCATAAAAAGGGGTGGGGACAGGGGCGAGGCTTAGGATCCATTTTTTTGCCTCATCCAAAGGTGGAAACCCTAACATCAGTGCAGGCATTCTTTGCTGGCATGTAAACATGTCACTCCACCTGCAACATTGCGGCCCGTGATGCACTGTGCCACGCCAAACTATCTCCCCCACTTGCTATTGTACCTGCATTCAGATGAGAATATTCCTGACCTGTGTTGCAACCAAAACTTGAAAAATATATGGCTATAATTAATAAACACCAGTCCAACCTACCCCCTTTAAGTTCCCTATAGCACTGACAAAAAAAATGCAATGAAAGGACATGCTAGAGGCATGTATATAGCCACATCATATTCAGAATCTGACCGAGTTCTGCCATTTTCAGAGTAAACAAATGGCTGAGAAGGACCAGCCATGCTGGGACCAGCTCCAGCAGCCTACTGCAGTGACTGTCCCTCTCCCTTGCTCCTGGTTCCATAAGCTCCTCCTACCCTGGAAAAAAATAAGTCCAAAATGCTGGAAATACAGTGGGACACACCAGCCTGAGTCTGCACCAATGTGGGGGGCTGTATTGTGAAAGTACAGCTGCATCGCAGAAGATGGAGCATTGTGGACAACAGTGCATCGCAACGACAAAACGGTAGATGGTGCAAACATGCCTGTAACTGTTCTAGCACTGGATCTGCCATTTACACTTCTTCAGTGCAGTTCACTGGGGCAGTGGATATGTACACAGGTTAGCAAGCAAGATTTAGTGGGTTTGAATATGAGCAGGAACTTCACATTTTTTGGACATGTGACCACAAAATCACCTTTTGGGACAGATTTACATAATTTCACCACCCTTGTTCATGAGGTGGAGTCCTAAAAAGGCCATGTTGAAGATTTGGCGAAAAAATGTTTCAAAATAACAAAGTTATGAAGACAAGTTCAAAACCCATTGAAATGCATTGAACCATGTACCTGATTTCCTCCATTCCTGATCTGGCATTGGAGACAGAGTGAAGATGTGTCTCTGGTCCAGAGAGGATTGCAGCTTAGCACTCCTGGTAGGTAAGTAAGGGGTGTTGGGTGCTGAGTGTAAGGGTTGGAAGGGTAATGGTGGCAGTGCGCTGGCAAAGACAGTAGATATCGATGGAAGATTTGGTTTTTTACAGGGTGTATAAAATTAAAAAATGACTATGGGGGGTGCTTTTCTTTATTTCAGGTACCAACACTGGGGATTTGGTACCCCAGTATCAGTGTTACATTCAGCAGCATGGGGGTGGGCACTTTGGTGTCGCACAATGATAACAGGCAGAGTGGATGGTACTAGACAGCAGCAGAGCGTTGGCACCCAAGTGTCGGAGAATTAAAAGTAAGGAATGTGTGTGGTGGTGGATGCTGAGTGGGAGAGTCAGGTGGGGGGAGGGTAATGTCACAGTATGCTGGCGGCAGCAACAGACAGCAATAGATTTTTTTTCCACAGGGTGTATAAAAAATAAAGATTACGAGGGATGGTTTTCTTTATTTCTGGTGCTGACACTGGGGATTGGACCTCAGTGTCATCATTATGTTTGTCGGCACAGGGGGTGGACTCCAGTGGAAACGAGTGGGGCAGGGAGGTACTAGCCGGCACTTGGGATTGGGCACCCCAGTTTTGGAAAATTAAGAAGAGGGAAGCTATGGGAAGTGGAAGGATACTTGGCAGAGGGTGGGAGGGATTGTTTTTACATGGGGGGGGGGGACCACAGCAGGCTGATCATTTTTACTTATTTATTTATGACTTTGATAACCAGGTAGGTGCACTGATCACAGGAACCATTTTCAGTCGCGACCCTGGTCACATACAATGGCACAGGAATAAACTTAAGCCAAGTACATTAACAGTTCAGCAATTTAACAATGGTACATGAGAAAACTACAACAGAAAATCTGAAATACAGGTAGTAAAACTACATAGTGCATACAAGTCATTTTTTTTTTTTTTTAGTTGTTTAACCAGGTATAGCACACTAAGCTGAAAGCTTTTTCACAGGAGCGACCTGGGAGCACAAGGAGGTTAAGTGACTTGCTCAGGGTCACACAGTATGCAAGTGGAAGCTGTGGGATTCAAACCCAGGTCTGGTCTGCTGGATAGCACCAGATTTGCAGCTCAGAGCCTTAGACCACTGCGCTATCCTGCCTCCTATGTACTAGTACTACCACCATACTAGTAATTCTATACAGCAAGACTAGGTGTAAGTTTCCATAGCAGTCAGATAAGCAAAATACAATAGGAGTAAATTAAACTAACAAGATAAGTGAAGGCAGAGAAACCCCAGGACCGGGGAGAGAGAACCATAAATTTGGGGAAGACGGGGGGGGCGGAGTGCAGGGAGGGATTGGAGAAGTAAACACAAGGGACAGATGGAACTAGGATAAACTCCAGAAAATTAGAGAGGAAGGAAGGGGGACTACCCAGCAAAGCAACGGCAATGGAATTCAGCCAGGAGCCAGTCCTTGAGGCGGGATTTGAACAGGCGGTGGGTGTCCAGGGAGCGGAGCTCAGCAAGTAGCCTATTCCACAGCGAAGGGGTCAAAGCTGACAAGGCTCTCCCACCCATATTGGTATATACCCTGGGAACTTTAAGAGGGGGGATGTTGTTGGAGTGGAGACCACGATGTAGTGTTCAAACTTTGAGGAGGTGACACTGATCAGCTCTGCTTGCTGGATGGGTTATGCAGATCAATGGAAAGAGCTGTCCTACGATTTGGTCATTTTGTTTCTTTGAACTACAGGGGTGGATTGTAAGGCTGAAAGGGGAGAAAGGGGTGTGTGTGAAGGTTGACCAAGAAAAAGCATCTATACTGAATGAATACTTCTGTTCAGTATTCAGAGTGGGGGGAGGGACAGGAACCACAGCTAGGCAGCAGAAACAATGGGGGAGAGAGGTAAACACCAGTCCTTTTACAGCAGAGAGGGTCCTGGAGGAACTCACAAAATGGAGGGTGGACAAAGCGATGGGACCAAATGATATACACTCCAGGATATATATATATATATATATATATTTTAACTTTCTCTTTATGCTACCCTGGTGCCCTGTACCCCTACATCATCGGGAGTCACCTATGCATCTGTCCTCCTCTTACCTGCCCTCAGTGTTCCACCATGGAGCCTTGGTTATTCCTCCCAGGCGGGGACGAGCTGGGGCCCGTACACACCGAGTTTTTCTTGTTCTTGTTGGGACACCAGGGAGGCAGAGGTTGGAGATCTGTGCAGGCGATCCGTCTTCTCGGGGTGCAGAGAGCTGTTTTTCTGTTGTTCTGTGGGCATGACATGCGCCATGACGTCTAAGCAAGCTCGCCGGCATCTGTCACCCCCCCTCCTGTGATGGCTGGTGCTTGTTGTTCCTTCAGCTTCGCTGGAGGTCAGACGAAATGCTGAGCCTCATCCCCCGGATGAGCAAGCAGTCTGCGGGTGCTCAAACATTCTCCCCGCTGGCCTCCTACTCCCAGGCACATTCCCGAACCCGGGTCATCTGCGTCACCAGCAATAGCGCTACCGCTGCACCAGTGGGCCGGCCACCACCCCAGGATATTAAAGGAAATACGGACCATGCTAGCAGCAATGCTGGTGGCCCTGTTTAATGAGTTGCTTGATACAGGGGTGGTTCCAGAGGACTGGAAGTGGGAAAATGTAGTCCCTCTCCACAAGAGTAGTGGCAGAGAGGAGGCAGGAAACTATAGGCCAGTCAGCCGAACCTCAGGAGTGGGTAAGATTATTGAGGCACTGCTTAAGGAAAGGATTGTGCAACACTTGGAAACCATGGGAGCACAGGATCCAAGGCAGCATGGTTTCACAACAGGAAGGTCATGTCAAACAAATCCGGCTGACTTTTTTGACTGGGTGACAAAGGAGGTGGATCAGGGAGGAATGTTGGATATCGCCTACCTTGATTTCAGTGAGGCCTTCAACACTGTACCCCACAGAAGACTGTTGAACAAGCTAGGGAGCCTGTGGGTGGGCCACAAAGTAGAAAACTGGGTAAGAAACTGATTGAGGGACAGGAAGCAGAGGGTGGTAGTAAATGGGATCAAATCTGAGGAAAAGAGGGTGACTAGTGGGGTGCTTCAGGTATCAGTCCTAGGGCCAGTTCTTTTCAATGTCTTCATCAGTAACATTGCTGAAGGGCTGGAGAAGAAGGTTTGCCTATTTGCAGATGATACTAAGATCTGCATCAGAGTAGACACCCCAGAGGGGGTTGAAAGAATGAGAAGGGATCTGGGAAAGCTGGAAAAATGGTCAAAGGTGTGGCAATTGAAAATGAATGCAAAAAAGTGCAAACTTGTGCACCTGGGGCAAAGAAATCCTGTGGAGAGCTACAGAATGGGGGGGGGATTGCTGACAGCCACCAGGGAAGAGAGAGATTTAGGGATGGTCATCTCAGATGACCTAAGGGTGGCCAAACAGTGTAACAAGGCTGTGTGGAGGGCCAGTGGGATGTTGGGTGCATAGGAAGGGGTATAACTAGCAGAAGAAGGGAGGTGGTGATGCCATTATATAAAACGCTGGTGAGGCCTCATCTAGAATACTGTGTTCAGTTCTGGAGGCTGCATCTTCACAAAGACATAGACAGAGTGGAGGTGGTCCAGAGAAGGGTGACCAAGAAGATGCAGGGCTTGCATCAGAAAACATATGAAGACAGATTAAAAGACCTCGATATGGATACAATTGAAGAGAGGAAGGAACGGGGATATGATAGAGACCTTCAGGTATCTTAATGGCTTGAACAAAGTGCAGGGGGTGCCATCTTTCAGTACAAGAGTTGTACAAGGAAGAGGGGGCATGATATAAGATTGGAGGTAGGGCAGGATAAGGGGAAATGTGAGGAAGTTTTTCTTCACAGAGAGGGTGGTGGATGCTTGGCATAGCTTACCCCAGGAAGTGGTAGGTGCTAACACAGTGGGGTGGGATTCAAACATGCATGGGACAGATATAAGGGAACCCTAGATATGGAGAAGCGAGGCACAAGCCAATGACCAAGTAAGGTCATTGGCCACTGATGCAGGCAGGGAATACAGGCAGACTAGGTGGGCTTAGCGGTCCTTATCTGCCGTTAACTATTATGTTACTATGAAGTTTACTCCCAGCAAGACCAGAAGAGTATTGTGATCAGCCTGGCTGATGATTGGTCTGACATTCTCCAGCCCTTTGCAGACTGCCCTGCATTGGACCGACAGTGACACACCTCTCAAAACCCACTATCATATCAATATGTCTGCTTTGCACAAGCGCAAGAGTGAACATAAAAAGAAATAGCAAAAAATGGCCCAGAATGTGAAAAAAAATAAATACTGTCTGATGTTTACAAATAATTTCACGGTAGTAGAGCTGGATATCTATATAAAACAATATTTGCCTAGAAAGGCTCTTTGATCATTACAGTTCAGTCATTTCCAGGTGCATCATGGAAGGGGGCGCTGCCCATCATGCTAATGAGTAACAGTATTGATTACAGCCCAGTTAGAAAAGAAAGGTGCTGGAGACAGTGCCACAGTGACTGTTTACACAGGACTACACCAGTTTGGAAATCAAAAGTACTGCCAATTCTAAGTTCACAGAGTGTAATCTGTTTGTGTTTCTGTAAAGATGTTCTAATACCAGATACTGATTTAACCCCTAGGCGGCACTATACCAAGGGCTACTACCCCTGCCTGTATGGCTACAGAAAAGTTGAGGGGCCTGGATTCAGTATTAAGGTACCTTCACTCAGAGTAGTGGTATTGGGAGTGTCTGTCTATCCTGCTATTGCCCTCTGGGAAGCTATAACTACCCACCAACCCTCCTAGTGGCCCACTACCTGGTACAGCAATAAATTCACAGTATAGCACAGTAATAATATACACACACCCTTCACACTTAACACCAGGGTAGGACTTGCAGCAACATCCCTGGAGACCCCCTGTAAAATAAGGTTAGCAGTTCAGATGTACACTGTCAACACTATAACCTCACTAATAATATGCACACTAGTCAGGTTAAATGTGAAAACAGACAATCCAGTTTATTTAGGGGTAGTGAACAAAGAAGGGGGCATGAATCTAGGCAAATGATTAGCAATCTGATTTGACTGAGGTTTGACATGCACTTTTCTAGTCCCAAATGACAGTTACACAACACTTGGTGCCCAGGATGGAATATTTGGATAGCTAGAGGCATTGCCTGGGGGTGGCCGGCGTTGCAGCTGAGGTTGGGGCCCTTGATGGAAAGAAAAGCAGTTAACGTGCACAATTACAAGAAGGATATTTGCTCAATCCCTTGTAAACCCAGAAAGTTAAAGCAATCAGATGGAACCACAGATGATTTAAATACTTGTTGCGGGGAGCTACCCTGATTGTACTCACACTAACAGATTTCTGCAGACAGGCAGACAATATGGAGACTTCGTGGTGTTCACCGATAAGCATGGGGAAGCAGGGCTGACACAACACACTTCCTCTTCACAGCCTTTCCTCCAGATGGCCGCAACCTGTAAGGAGTTTTGCAGGGGCTGGATCCCCAAAGCCAGCCTCTTGATGTAACAGTCTCTGGTGTAGGGTATTCGGTCTGGGCCAGGTTGGCAAAGGCCCAGGCAGGATGAGCAAATTGAAAATGTTTGTTTGTCTTCTTGCTGGTGAAGCCTACAGCTGGCTTAACAGGTTGGGTTGTAGGCAAACAGATCTCAACCCACAAAACACATTCAGCACATTCAAAATAAGTAGCACTAAGTTTGAACAGTTGTGGATGCAGTCCAGTTGCTATTTCAGCAGCTTCACTGAGCAAATCTCTTGATCCGTAGCACGTCTCGCACACAAGCTGGGGCGATCGTGTCACAGGAGCAAATCTTTGGTTCAAATCACATAAGTAGCACTGATAAAACTTGTTTTCCTTTCTGCCACAGTTCCAAGCTTAAATCAGAGGATTCCGACTTCTGTGAGAGGCAGTCCCAAGGCAGGAGAAATGCGGCAGGGAGGCAAAGTAGGCCTCTCTTGCCGATTCCCCTACGCTCCTTTAGGGAGCAGCTGCTCGAAGGCTTGAGCTGTTCACACTTCAACCTCCAACTCTAACTGATCCACTGTCTCTTGTCACACTGGGGATTTCCCTTGTAAATCCAGCATTCAGGTTGGCTGGAGAAGCTGTCTGTCACAGTTAGGGCTCCCCCTCCAGGCTAGTTTTGGTGCCAGCCTCCACAATCTCCGCAAAGACATAGACAGGATGGAAGCTGTCCAGAGGAGGGCAACTAAAATGGTGCAGGGTCTGCACCGGAAGTCATATGAAGAGAGACTTAAGGAGCTTAATATGTATAGCCTCGAGGAAAGGAGGGAGAGGGGGGACATGATAGAAACTTTCAAGTACCTCAAGGGAATCAACAAAGTCCAAGAGGGTAGCATCTTTCAAAAAAAGAGGTGTGCAAGAACAAGAGGGCACAATTTGAAGATAGAGGGGCAGCTCAGAGGTAATTTAAGGAAGTATTTTTTCACAGAGAGGGTTGTGGATGCATGGAACGGCCTTCCGGAGGAGGTTGTGGAGTCAAAATCAGTGGGGGAATTCAAGCATGCATGAGATAGTCATAAGGCAATTCTGAGGGGTGGGGGTAGGAAGAAGTAGGCTGCTGGTTAACTAGGATCTGCAGCTTATCCAGTAGATAGGGAAATGGGCAGACTGGGTGGGCCAAGCGGTCCTTATCTGCCGTCAAATTCTATGTTTCTAAGCCTAAAAACTACCATTTTCCTTCACACAATGCACTTTGGTCAGGATCCCTTTTAGGTCCCTAGAGTTCTGATTGGTCCAATTACTGGAAGTCCCGGACCTAACATGGTGGCTTCCATTCAGAAAGATAAGCTGCAAAGAAAGCAGGTTAAACAAACATCTCTACGTCAAATATAACACTACATCAACAGTAAATAAGCACAGTTCTCATACAAGCCCCCTCTGCACCACTACCAACTGCAGATTGGAGCATAAAAGTGTGGTGTCTGTCCATTCGTAAGCTCTAAATCACTTGGACCCAGCACAGACCATTCACTTAACACATATTAGCTAGTCTCTTAAAGGGACAGGCGTGAAGGCTTAGCATGGCGCTGTCACGCAAATAAACAGAATCACTCTGGGATGGGACACTAACCTGACAGTGGGTATTGAGGAGCCCAAGAAGACATTAAGGTAACCCCAAATCTGTGGGTGGGGAGAGGGTTACACTGAAAACCATTCACACAGATATTCTAAAAGAACTACACAGGCAAAAAGTAGAAAAATAGTCAAAAGTTAAAATGTAATGTTCATAATAGCTAGAACTCTCATTAATGAAATTAACTTCCATTTATGAGTATTATTAAACTGTGTAGTTTATAAATTTCAATACAAATTATGGGGTCATACATTTCAAAACATGTCTAAATTCAATGTAATACATTTTTGTAGATATTTTCTACAACTAAAGGAAACTGTCAGCAATTTATTTCACTCATGCAGAGAAAAGTGCCATGGGCTTTGGATTAGCAAAAGGGGCAGGCCTAGATGTACAGTCCAAGAATAAAAAATGCATTCCGTGTTCATAGTGACATATCACATATTTATGTGAATGTTCATTTCGGCTACAGTAACTTGGCTGTTTTCCTTAGTGACCATAGTTATCACATCTGTGTATGGCTAACCTCTTTCTCACTTGGCTGTCTTGTACATTGTATTTTTTTTAAAGAATTTCCACTTTACAATCTCAGAGTCAAATGAGGGGCAGCATCTTCTCCATCTAGGAAAGAGAGCTTCTGAGTGGTAACATTTTCCCTCTTACCATGGGATAATTAAGATGTATACAGTAGAAGAGGGAACAACAGGTGTCTGTAACCCTGTGACATGGAAGGAAAGAAACAGGTAAGGGAAGAGGACAGGGGACAAATAATCTCTGTTTTCCTATAATGACAACAGATTGAGTACAGAAACTGATAATCTAGAAATATTTTTCATCCTCAGAAAATGCCAAAACTAAGCCCTCAAAAGTATTAAATCCTCCGGACCCTCAACCTGCTATGTTTTTTCAGTCCGCCCCAAAAGACTTTCACCATGTTCTCATGACTGAAGATAATCCTGTGCTGGTTGAGAATATGGGTAGCATGCACCTGAGCACTGAAGAAGTTGCTACCCTATTGTGCCATTCTGAAAGATGTGTTAGACCTTTGCTTAAACTAACTATGGCACTCCTGGGGTCTCTACTGACAACCATACATGTAGTACACAGTGGGATATATGTAGCACCTAGATCACTGCCTTGTTTAGTGTTTACAGGTGCCCCAGGATGATATCTTTATACATGATAACTGTTTGCCAAAATGCTTATAGACAGGAAACAATTGTCTAGGCAGCAGTGTTGTATATATGCCATTATTTATGTCTTAGTCAGGAATCGTGTGTATAGACTGAATGTAACAGTTAAAACCTAGCTAGGAATCGTGTCTAGACAGCTGACTTTTGTGTAAATATGTAAATATACTGGACTTTGGACTTTTGCATTCAATTAATGTGGACCCCAGCTATTTAGTAGGGGCAGACTACAACTCCCCTAGGTCTACAATACCTTTAAGACTCCCTTGCTACTCACACATCAATGGAATTAGCTACCACCAATGGAGGAAGACTACAGTGTCAGTGAAAGGACCTGGAATCACCCAGTTGTAACACTGACTGACCTGGCTGTGAGCTTGCAAACATACAGGACTGTTTCAAGATTTTGGTTTCTGCCTAAATAGGGAAGTTTTGTAACTTAAGGACTTTTGTGGAAAACTGCATTTGGACTTCAGCTTAGATGCCAGTTTCATCAGCCCTGACCTGCCCCGCCATGGCAACAATGTCTGAGGTCTACTGGCCGACCAAGCAACTAAATCTCCCCGAGGAGAGAGTCACAAAGGCTCTTGGACTTATGATGGATCTAATTAATCCAGTCACCTTTCTAGTTACCAATCACCTGTTGAGTGACAGACCTCCAGAACAGCCTCAGCTGAGTCTGAGTTTGGCTTCTGAACAGACCAGGAGCTGAGTGCTTCTGACAGCCTGTGCTGCAGATATAGTTTGCGTGAGCTAAACCAAACAGTGAGAGGCATAGCCCTTATTTGAAAAGAAAGGTACTCACTTGCTGAATGCCACATGATCTTGAAGCTGAAGCTATAGCTTAATAGAGACTTTTGCTGAGCTACAACTGCTGCCTGATCAGCAACACTGCCAGGTGCGGATTATTGCCACCCCTGTGGGACTGGACACCAGGACTTGTAGGGTGGGGGTGGATTCAGGAAGACTGAGATAGAAGAAGCCACCCTGTGAACCTCCAGTTACTAGTGTGAGGAGAACTCTGAACTGCATCAGAGGACAGATGAAGCTCTGCAACACCAGTGCCATCCCGGATGGCAGCAAGAGCCAGAAAGCAGCTAGACATCAGCTAGAGAGTTGCCACTACAAAACAGTGACATCAGTCCCCTCAACAGTGACGGCAGTTCCCTAGTTCAGGAACCGTAAGTCAACCCAAGGCAAATCTTTTCACTAAAACCTGTGACATAGTTTGGAAAACATGCATGGGACTTGGCCATCTGGACAGGTGTTACAAATACGTCATTTGGAGGTGTTCTTGTAAATGGCTTTTGGGTTTGTGGTTTTGTTTCAAATAGCATTGCTAACTTTATCTTAAGTGCCCCACTGAGGGAAGTCCACAGGCAATGTCATCAGACCTACATCGTTTCCATGGCTGGGCATCCAGTGAAGCAGTGGGAGCTCCCTAGTAGTAATTAAATGTTAAAGTACTGGTGCCAATGGGAAAAGGCAGTGCCCCAGTACAGGAGGGCTGAAGCAGAGATCTGTACTGTGCATTGTGGTGGGTTGGGAGTGGGGGCACCTGAAAGGGCACATAATTTCAGCCCAGGAATCTCATTGATTTGACTGTGCCTTGGAGGTCATTGAAGAGCATCCAGTACTAAGGTGAATTGGGCCTAGAACAGCATGAAAGACTAACCACAAGTTATTATACTGCACTATATCATTGCTGTTAACCACCTTTTCCTCCCATTTAGGGTCTGATACCTGACCTTAAAATCCTTTGTTCTTTGTTTGAAATCTTTATCCGAGTACTATTTAAGTTACAGCATTAAGTGCATGCCTTGGGTGGACTGTCACTGCAGTGTATTTGTTCACAGGTGGGTTGAACTAGTGGGGAGGTACTGCATCTCAGGAGGTTGTCCATACTTACACAAGGCCCACTTTAACCTTTCTCTGGGTGGAGGTACTTAACTTTGGTTATGAACCATATAACAACAAAGGCAATAAAAGGCCCCAGGCCCCTCAACCTTATGCAGCCCATAAGGCAGAGGTAGCTACTGAAACATCTATGGAGAGCTGGTGGCATTGTAAAGCCCAGAGTAACCTCAGACCCTGAAGGTACCTCACGTGGAGGCCCCAGGGCCCACTTACAAAGTCATTTGGGAAAGACTGCCTGTGGATTGCACATTTGGCAGCCATCTTCATCACCTCTGACCTGACTACGCATGACATGGGGTCAAAGGGTGACTGCTCAGTCAGTCAGGCTCAAGAGTCTGTAGACGGAGCCACAAGGGCTCACAGACATGTGACAGACTTTATTAGTTCAGGTGCCTTAGAAGTGACCTATCGCTTGTCAAGTGATGGACATTCAGGCCTGCTGTGAAGTGATTAACAGATCTGACAGCAAGTCAACAGCTATGATCCCCCAGTGAATGGCAGGGGCTGTTTCAGAACTTTTTTTTCTGCTGCTTATCATGGACAGAGCAGGTCTGCTGTGCTACTGAGAGAGACATTTTGCTACATCCTGAAGCATGAAAGGGACAGTCAAAACGTCTAGTACCACCAGAAGTCCATCTTGCAGAAGCCCTCTTAAAGGGCAATACTGGACAATCTCCACTTGTGGTGAACTACAAGAGGGAGCCCTGAAGGAGAACTTGATAGTGTTGTGATTTGATCAACTAACCAGATCAATCTCAAGACCCTCAACCTTGAGCCTCGGGGAAAATACCAAGTCTAAGGCATGACCATGTTGGTGAATCACAGAAGTAATGACATGTGTGAGGCCCACTGAATTCATCACCCAAAGGAAATCTTGTCCAAAATGCGAGAGTTCATATTCCACCCAGCCATTGGAATTGCCCTAAATTAACCATCTGGGCAACTCCAATATCCTGTCAGCAATGAAGTCCATGATACCCTGAGGGAAATTCCCCTTACAATGCAGAGGTCTATAAATGAGAAGGAACATACAGCCTGCACCTGGACCCCATGCATGAACATGTGTTCAAACAATGAGTCATCTCCCACTAGGTGCACCACCAGTTTCATCTCAGACCTAAAACAACCCCCACCCCTGCAGTCTTTCCTTGGGCAGTGAACCACAGAGAATCCAGCTGGAATGACTGCTTCCAACACAGGGCCTACATCATCACCTACCCAGGTCTTTATGATGCAAGCCAGATTGACTGAGGAATCAGACATACAATCCACTATGACAGTGGTTTTTATTCCTCATTGATTGCATAGCATTGCCTGAAGGAGGATGGGTAGAGGCAGCAGAGCTCTTGACTACCTGCCCATTTGATCTGGTGGGGACCCTGGGTTTGGCAATTAATTATGTCTGGCCTCTCTATTTCATTTTGCCCCAGGGCATATCCTGGTCTTCATCATCCTAATAACAACCTCCCAGTCAAAACGTCCCAAATCCAGCCTATGACCCCATGCCTCCTTGCAATCTCCACCTCCTAGCAAGGGCTGGGGGTGGGTCTTGGATGGAACACAGGCCATAAAGCAGGACATATAGCAAGCACAGAGACTAGCTGAGCCTAGGTGTCCGCTGCCCAATACACATCCCAGAGACAGTTAAACCTAAAAGTTGCCACCAAATAAGTGATATTAAAACCCCATCACCACAAAATCAAAATTCCCTCACCATATATAATCCTCAACCCCCAAACACCATCCAACCTAAGCCCATATAACATCACACTTCATCCACACTACTGAACAATAGCAATGAATATGTAATACCACACTCATTCTTATTCACACCTATCCTACACCATCTGAACACTGACTCTCAAACAATTTACACAATTTAAAACAGTATCAAGTATAAAGAAATTCTTGTCCTTTATGCAACAGTTTGCAGTGTCCATTTAAAGTTCAGCTGATGCAGTCCCAAATATATGATCACAAAGTATGCAGTCTCAAAATGATGGCACCCGAAAATCTGGCTCACAGCCCCTGCTCTCACCAGGGGTCACATAGTGAATAGTTACTAATGAAATGCTAAGAATTCAGCCCTGTCACTGCTGGAGTTAGCCAAACATAAATGGTAACGAACTAAGGGGAAAAATATAGTGAATCGACTGGCTGTCTCACCACCTCTCGACTCTCTTCCTCTGTTCAGCTTAAGTTCCTGTCGCAGATAGCTTGTATCTTGAGTCCTGGCCAATCAAGGATGTTAATCTGCAGGGCAGACCAAAAGAAGAGAGACAAAGTCACAGCCTTATCTGGAATCCTTGGTTATTTTTGTTCAGAATTACTGTCTGAGCATACAATACATAATTTTAGAGTGTTAAATTCCATGCCTTGTGTGAACTCCTGCTGTACTGTTTTGGTTCACTGATGGTTAATTCTGTGGGGTGGTCTCTCAGTCTTCCACCAGGAGAGATGAAGGAGCTATCATGTCCAGCTGGCAGACTCTGCTGAAGAGCAGACTGGGGAAGGGTCAAGGCCCCATTGGGGCAAGAGGAAGGTACACGTTGTGGGTGACTCAATAGTAAGGGGCACTGGAAGGGAACTGGATCTCACCCCCAATGGTAAAGAGGTGGTATGCTCTTATGCTTGGGTGACAGCAGACAGACTTATTACCAGGGCGGTGGAACTCACAGGAGAGGTGGTGATAAGGTCACATCTGATTGTGCATGTGGGCACAGATGAACTGAGCAAGTACAGCATGGGACAGGTGAAGCAGGAGAAGTGATGATAGTTTTGGATTTCAACATACCAGATGTGAACTGAGAAGTTTTCTATCATAGTTGGTACTAGTAATCACATTCTGGTGGATGCTCACCAGGAGGCATTGCTAGAACAATCAGTTCAGGGCACCACAAGTGGTAGGGCCCTGCTGGATCTGGTGCTAACAGTGAGATGATTCAGAATGTAGCAGTCTTTGAACCATTTAGACTTCTCCCCACCCCACAGTGTTCACTGATCTCCTCCACTATCTGAGCTACTCCCCTCACGTTCTCATAATTTCACTTCGACTCCTCTACCTACTCCCCCTTGCCCTGGTGCTGGATAGAGCTACTCTCCCAAAATGGAATTGAGTTTTACCCATATATTCCTAGAGATCCGTTTCCTTTCTTGTTTTGTTCTTTTTTTGCAAATAATCATGTATTGTTTTTACTGTTCCTAAATCTTGTATTTGCATACTGTGTATGTTCTTTCAATAATTGTACAAATGTGCTACATTTTCCCAATTTGTAAATTTACTTACTATATATTGTTTTCTCATACATTGTACAAATGTTTTATTGTTTTTTCCCTTCCCCGGGTCACACTTGGAAATGAGCCTCAGCTCAGTGTGCCTTTCCCAGCTACCAAATTTTAAATAAATAAAAAATAAACCTGGTTCCCGTGACCACAGGATAGTAGCATTAGTGGTTCAAGTTGTGACTTGAAAGGGAGCAAAAGGAGTAAAGGTATAAGATTTCAAAAAAGTGGACTTCAGCAAAATGAGGGATAAATTGCAAAAAAGCATAGAGGAAATAGTGAAGGTAGGGGACGCAGCAGAAAAGTAGGTACCATTTAAAAACAAGCATTTGTCAATGCCGAATGTTTGCTTGCTGGCATTGGTAGTGTAGGAGTTACAGAGCTGCACAATAGGAATGTCAGTGAAGTATTGAACTGAAGCCAACCCCCCCACCACCCTGCAGAGACTGACAGGCATTGGGGTGTGCCTTTGGGTCGTCAGGCATAACGGCCATGCCATTTCACCACACCCTACCCTGCAGACACTGACAAGTGTCACGGTGTGCCTTGGGGTCTTTGGCCCTTATGTGCACCCCATTCCATCAGGAAATACAGTGAGATGGGTGTGGTATAGGAGAATGGGGTGAACTTTGGGGCCGAAGAGTCCAAGACATACCTCGATGCCTCTCACTGGCTACAGGGTGTGGAATGGTATGAGCATTAAAGGTGAGAATCCCAAGTCACACCCCTGATGCCTGTCATTCTCTACAGGGTGGGGGAATTATGGTCGGAAACCCTAACGCCTCAGGCATTCGTTGGTATTTTCACTCCAAATTTTCAACATTTTTTTTTGTGACCCCCACCTCATGAACAGTGGCAATATCAGTTTGTTAGCCAAAAGCTGCTTTTGCACAGCGACTATGGCATTTAGCACCACAGGTGCAAAAACACATTCCGAACAGGATGTGAAAAATGACAGCTGTACTGTTCATGGGGGGGTGTAAAAAATGGCAATGTTGAAAATCTGCAGTGAAAATATTAAAAAAACTGGTGAAGTCACGAGCGTACATAGAAACTGTGCAACGCACACCCGTAATGTAATTAGTTTGGGGATTTTTTTACAGCAGATTGTCAACACAGGCAGATTGGGACCTCCGATCATGAACAGTGTCACTGTGATTTTCTTTATCTGTCCCGAACAATGATTTCCTACAGCGATCACGCATTTCGGCCATGTTGTGAAAAATGACAGCTGTTCATAAGGAAGTGTGGAAAAATGCCACTGGTGAAAATCTGGACTGAAAATATTACAAATTCATGAACTTAGGAGGGTGCGTGGAAACTGCACAATGCTCACTCATAACACAGTCATTTTATGGACTTTTGTCACCAAATTTTCAACATAACCATTTTAAGACCTGTGCTCATAAACAGTATAACTGTGATTTTCTTAATCAGTCCCAAACATTGCTTTCACACACCGACTGCACCATTGTGTACTACATGTGTGGAAACACATTTTGGGCGAGATGTGAAAAATGGCAGCTGTACTGCTCATAAAGAAGTGTAATAAAATGACAATGTTGAAAATCTGGCGTGCAAATATTAAAAATTTGCAAACTTGCAGAGTGTTGTTAGGAACTGTGCAACGTCATCCCTACAGCAGTCATTTTGGGAATTTTTTCACCAAATTTTCAACATAGCCATTTTAACACATCTGCTCATGAACAGTGCCACTACGATTTTCTTAATCTGTCCCAAACATTGATTGCGCACCCCGACTGCGCCATTGTGCGCTACATGCAGGGAAAAACATTTTGGGTGAGATGTGAAAAATGACAGCTGCACTGCTCATAAGGAGGTATGGTAAAATGGCAATGTTGAAATTTGGAGTGCAAATATTAAACATTCGCGAACTTATGAGCGTGCGTGGGAACTGCGCAACGCACGCTCGTAAAACAGTCATTTTAAGGAATTTTTTCACCAAATTTTCAACATGGCCATTTTAAGACCTTTGCTCATGAACAGTGTCACTGTGATTTTCTTAATGTGTCCCATACATTGATTTACTACACCAACTGCGCCATTATGCGCTACATTGTGAAACACATTTGGGCGAGATGTGAAAATGACAGCTCTACTGCTCATAAGGAGGTGTGGTAAAATGGCAATGTTGAAATCAGAAGTGCAAATATTAAAAATTTGTGAACTTACAACTGTGCGTAGGAACTGCGCAACGCACGCTTGTTAAACAGTCATTTTTAGGAATTTTTTCACCAAATTTGCAACATAGGCTTTTTGAGAGACCACCTTATGAACACTGGCACTGTCGTTTTGTTAATTGGTCCCAAAAGGTGATTTCACGCAGTGACTGCGAAATCACCCTTCGGGCCCGATTAACTCCATGACAGTTCAAGAATTCATGAGGAGGAGTCCCAAAAACCCCATGTTGAAAATTTGGTGCCAGAATTCCAAAAAATGCCTGAGATATGCATTAAAGTTGAAAAAACCTATGTAGTATTCCAGATGCAGGAGGATGGGGATGCAGCAGCCCTGGTGAGTCTTGACGCAGAGAAGGCCTTCGATAGGGTCACCTGGCCATTCTTGTACCATACTTTAATCAAGTTCGGATTCCCACTTCCCCTAGTTCGGGTCATTCAAAACATATATTCCACCCCACAAGCTTGCGTTAAGGTAAGCGGACACCACTCCGAGTATTTCCGTCTTTATAGGGGTACTAGGCAGGGATGCCCCCTTTCACCACTGTTATTTGCTATAGTCATAGAGCCCCTAGCACAGCAACTTCGAGACTCCAAGGAAATTCAGGGGGTTAATATAGGAAATACAGAGCACCGCACTGCTTTGTATGCAGATGACATTCTCCTATACCTCGGAACCCCGATCAGACTATTCCGTGCCAATGCTGGTGTTGACTCCTATGGCTCAGTATCAGGCTATAAGTTGAATTTCTCGAAGGGAAATTCTTACTTTTCACTACACCCTACACAAAATATCAGAGATATCTTACCGGGTAGGTGGGATTTACAGAAGTTGAAATATTTAGGTATCTATATACCACAAGATGCCAAAAAATATTTTGAGCATAATTACGAGCCGTTTATCACGCAACTAAAACAAGATCTGCAAAGCTGGACAGCTGTGCCGTTAAACCTCACCAGAAGGGCTGACCTAATCAGAATGATTACATTACCGAGAAACCTTGTATTTGTTCCAAAACATCCCCTTATATATACCGTTAAAATCTTTAATGGAATAAACGCCTGATAAGGAAATATATATATGGACGGAAACCTCAGGTCCGCTTTTAAAGTACTTTCCTCAGACGCCCAGGATGGGGGCATAGTAATTTCCTGATTTAAAGCTATACCAGCAGGCGATTACCCTCACACAGGTCATGGCTAGACAAACCAACTCATCCATTCCGCACTGGCTTGAAGTTGAAAGGACTTGGATGGGTGATCGAACCTTTCTGAGGGCAATTTATCGACAAGAACCAGGGGAGAAAACCCTGCCGACCACTAACCCTTGGTTGAGGGCACTACTTAAAAATTGGTATCTAATTAAAAAAATGCAGGGGCTGACAACTTTTCAGGCCCTCCTATGCCCGATCTCGAATCTTACTGATTTTCCCCCTAATAGTATTGATAATGGCTTCCTTAAATGGGAGGGGTGCGGGCTAAGATACCTTGAACAGGTGATTAAGCAGGGCAACATTTGGACCTACGCAGAAATACAAAGGAAATTCCACCTTTCACACAAAGATTTTTTCCGCTACCTCCAACTGCGGCATTATGTCGAAAGACTCCCGAGAATGCTCTGGGATACGCAGGAACTCCCAGCATTGATTCAATGTCAACTACACTTAAATGCCTCGGGGAGGCAGGATCACCTGATCTCGCTATATTACGGGGCCCTTAATACACAAAGGGACTCACTCACGGATAATCTCCGTACACAGTGGTCCCAGGAAACAGGGTACCAACTTTCCCTTGAAGAATGGAGGCAGGCGTGCAGCCTCTCGGCGGGTGACTAGCTCGCATCAGTGGCGAGAATTCGCCTGGAAATTTCTGGTGCGCTATTTTAGATCCCCGGTGGTCACCAGTCATTACTCTCCAAACAATACAGCAGATTGTTGGAGAGGATGTGGGGAACAGCGCGCCAACCTGACCCATACTATTTGGTCCTGCCCAGTACTGCGGGTGTTCTTCTTGCAGCTGGAGACTCAACTTCGAGAGCTAATAGATCCGCACTTTAAATTAACACTAGACTTATACCTGTTTCTCAACTTCCCCAGAGCATACAGGCGACCTAACACTAAGTACCTACTCTCCCTACTCCTGACCGCAGCAAAGAAGGCAATTACTAGACACTGGTTAACTACAAAAATACCTTCAATTCAAGACTGGTGGGAAGTAACGAAACAGATCCACAGCATGGAGAAAATAACACATAACCTGAATGTAAAAGGGGGAAATTTTCTGGATAGATGGGCACGCTGGCAATTATACTACATCTCGAAGGATAGCACCTTCATACCATAGCACACCCTAAAAAAAAACTGGAGGGCTAATGGAAATCGAGATAAGAATAAGACAGTTGCCCCTGGCCTGGCCTCCCTGGTCTCCCGCGGGAGGTTTAGTACTATAAATATGCACCAACTAGGTGTTGTAAATATGGGGGAGGACAGACCAGGACTTGGGATGGGGCATAAGTGCTCGGTAAAGGGAAGTCAATCAGACTAAATCCTAAAGGTCACTAGAATGTACCTCGAAATGAGAGGATAAATAGAGCTTAAAAATAGATGTTGCCCGAGCACCACCTTACTGGGAGGAAGGGGGAGGGGGAGGAAAAAAAAAAAAAAAAAAAAAAGCAGGGGAAGAGAATAGCGGGGACTATAAGGTATTGTTGAAATCAATTACACATGCATCAACTGGAACTATCGTGACTCTGAATGAAGTCTTGCATATTAAGTATGTTAGTGAATAGGGTAACTGGCCTGGAAACCCTTGCCCCCCTTTAATACAGGAGGATTTCGGCAAAGCTGGTTTCCTGGGCCGGCAGGCTATGGACATTGACTTAGAAAATGATATATGCACTGTTAAGGTCTGTACTAATGAATGTCCGAATCTGATTTTTGTATGTGTATTGTATTAATTCAGCAAATTGCCATGCAATTAGAGACTTATGAATGTATTTAAGAAATGTGAGTATTGGTGACTTATGTGTGTGTGTATATAAGTTAAAAATGTAAATAAAAAGAAGAATTACAAAAAAAAAAGATGAAAAAAACCTATTTATTGCTTTATCGGGCTTACTGGCATTTCCTCAGTTCGCGGTCAGCTTTGAAGAGTGCAGATGTGTTCCCGGTCCACTGAAGATCATTGTGCCCAGCTCTGGAGGTAAGTATGGGGTGAGGGGGATGTGGGGAGGCAGGGTGCACAGTGAGTGGGCACGGGTGGGCTGAGAGACCGCCGAGGGAACGTTTTCTTGTTTTACAGGTTTTTTTTGTTTTTTTTTAAGGAAGATGACGCGGGACGTTTGCCACGCTGGGGTGGGCTCCCAGTGTGGCAGCTGTAAGCTGTTTGGGGACCAGGAGCGATGAGGGATTGGGTACCCCGGCCAGCCATAATGGACTTGTGCCACGCTGGGGTGGGCTCCCAGCTGGCAGCCGTAAGGCTGTTTGGGGGGGCCTGGAGCCGACGGGGATTGGGCACCTGGCCAACCATATGGATGTGTGCCACACTGGGTGGGCTCCCAGCATGGCACCTGGAAAGCTTTTTGAGGCGTGGAGCTGACGGGGGGATTGGGCACTCCTGTCGGCCATACAGTATGTGCGTGGGGTGGGGGAGCGCATGAGCACGCAATATGCGTACGTGCATGTGGGGGGGGAGTGCTGCTCACTGAAGCGGTGCTCTCCCTTTCAACTGTACGACACTGCATTTTCAACTGCTGTCATAGACAGCTGCAGAGTTGATTGGAGAACTGCGACCGCGCCTGCAAGCACACTGACTGAATTGGAAGACGGCTGCCACACCTCCAAAAATTTGGATGATGGCACTATGTTTCTTGCACATGCGTGCAAGCAAACATAAAAATGATGAGAGAAGCAGCAAATAGCTCAACTCCAAAAATATCCAAGGGTTAGAGGACTAAGGGGCCAATGTGGTTCATAGCTGATGTAAGGGAGTCAGAACCAAAAGGAAGGTATTTTCTAAGTACAAAGGCAGTAAAAGGGAGGAAGACAAGGAGATGTATCTAGAAGCAACAAGAGAACCCAGCAGGCAAATGAGGGAAGCCAAAGCAAAGATGGAACCTTGGTTGGCAATGGGGGTTACCAAAGGGGAATAAGGCATTCTTCCGGTATATCCAGGAGAAGTGCAAGGTCAACGGGGATTTATACAATGTAGGTTTCATTTTGGAAATTTGATTGGCCAAGAGCAGTACTCATAACTTGCATTAATCTTTAATTACTATCCTTGTACAGCCTCATCACCTGCACCAGGATCCATCAAATTAAGTCCTTGTTGGAATGTTGAACATCCCATCAAGATTTCAGTTAGTTTCTACTGACCACCATTACTGACCACGCTTAGAAAAGTGTGAGTGCATCTCAGCTTGATTTAAATTTGAAGGCAACTGACATGAGTTTAGCAATCTATTTAACATATTTTAAGCACTGGTGCTGCCAAAGTCAAACTAGTGATCCACATTGCAGAATTAGAATAAGCATATCCACAGTAAATCTCATACCAAAAAGTAGATTTCTATGTTACTTCAATTAAAAGTTATAAGCCATTTTGTAACCCTGATTCACTACCTGTTCAAAGAAAGCCTGCTCCAGTGAAGAGCTGCTGCTGATGTCATCTAGGGGCCTTACAGTTTATTCTTCCGTGTCAGCAAGCTTATAGGACCTGTTTCTCTAAAGCTGTAAAGATCATGTGCAATGGTTTTCATAAGTAAAACAGGCAGCAAGAATTAGTAAACATTGCTTTAACAACTTTGTGTTTCAGACTTTATAACAAAACTGACAATATTTTGTCTGGATGCCTTTTTATTGCGGTCCTTTTGCTGAATGCTGGATCATAGCACACTGTGAGGTTTGGGGACTGAATAAGTTTCTGATGAAAGGCTGAGTTCATTCACACCTATCAGTCAATTGAGGCAACTTCTAAGAACGGCAATTTAAAACAATTATCCTATCTCCTTGTTAATGGGGGTGGAGCAGACTCATCTATGCTCTACTCTAAATTATAATGATCATTTTATCAGAGCTAACACTTCCACCCCTAGTAGGAATTAACACATATAAGGCCCCTATTAAAACATATTGTAAAGCAGACAATGACAACATCAATAAAATTAGTAGCACTCTAACTGGCTTCAGCAGTCCGGAGGCATGCTGACTTAGTATCCAGCAACCCTGGTGAAATGGACCCCACAAAAACAGCATTAAATAATAAAATTTTATCAACTTTGTTACAAAACCTGGAACATTTGTAGTATTTATAGCAATGTTTACTGACTTGTGCTGTCTGTTTTACTTGTGAAAACCATTGCATGTGATCTTTACAACTTTAGAGAAATGGGTCTTATAAGCTTGCTGACAATCAATACTAGACTTTGAGCTCCCTACATGACATCATCAGCAGCTCTTTACTGACACCTGCTTTTATTGTGCAGGTAGTGCAATCAAAGTTATAAAATAGCTAATAACTTTAAAACCAAGTAACGTAAAAATCTAGTTTTGGCATGAGATTTACTGGGAGTGTGCTTGTTTGGATTCTGCAATGTAGCACTTTTGGCATCAGTGGCTCTTTAATCTGACGTCCCAACATTCGCCTTTATGGATTCATCAGAGGAGTTCTAAAACTGAAATAAATAGTGTAATAAGTGTATTTCATGGTAATTGTGATATAATGTATATTCAAGAAATAAGAAACTGAAAATTGGTGAGTAATTTGCTATCCATACAATTCTTACATGATATAGACAAGGTGGAGGCTATCCAGAGAAGGGCGACAGAGATGGTGCATGGCTTGCATCACAGAACATATAAGGAGAGACTATGAGACCTCAATATGTACTCACTGGAGGAGAGGAGAAAATGGGGGGACATGATAGAAACTTTCATGTACCTCAAGGGCATACACAATGTGCAGGTGGGGATCTTTTCCAATGTAGAAAAGATATCAGAACAAGGGGACACAATATGAAATTGGAGGGTGGTAGATTAAGAGATAATGTGAGGAAGTTCTTCTACACAGAAAGGGTGGTGGACGCTTGGAGTAGTCTGCCACAAGAGGTGGTGGGAACAAGCACAGTGGAGGGGTTTAAACATGCCTGGGACAGGAACATTGGGTGGTGAGGGAGTGATGAAAAGCCATTGATCTCTTAAGGTCAGTGACTGCATTCAAGTATAAGGCTTACGGGCAGACTAGATGGGCCTAGCAGTCCTTATCTACCAACAATTTCTATGTATCTATGATGTGTATTTTTTTTAATCAATTCTGTGGTTGCCTTAAATCAACAGACAGACACTTAAGTACATTGCAATGCTGCAGAGAGGTGCAGCTTAATCAAATACATCAAGACGTGTATACAAAAATACACAAAATTACTAAGCACCCTTTGCCCTTGTAATTCCAAAACCACCACTCAAGTGACAGATACCGATCTTTGCTTAAAAAGCTGTAGCTCATTACCCACCTACAGCTGCCCACACCTACTCACTGCTTTATGTTTTTAATATATATTATTTACCATATTATTGCTGCTGTAGCAAAGGGAAAGAGAGATAAATAAATTGATAATCAGTTATTGTCTTGTCTCCTGTTTGGCTTGGTATTCTTTGTGTTTGTTATATTAAATTGTTAAAATAAAGATGCCACATCCATTTGGGAATCCCATATTTTTACCTTGCCCTGAATTCTGAAGGGCTTAGAAGCACTTTGAGTTCTTCTATAAAAGTGGATTCATTTCAGTCTGTGAATGCAACAAAAATGCAGGCATGACACATGAGAAAAGTACATTTCAATTTGAATATACTTAAAAATCTGGAATAAGTTGAACTAGCGTTTGCTAAACTTTAATAACTCTCTTCTCTGTTTCCCAAAGGACTGCTACAGTAGTCCGTGTCAGCAGTCTGAGGGTGCAAACAGAGGTACTAGAGTATTTATTAGGCTTGAAAATACAATCTGCTGCTGCCTTTAAAAAGACTTCTGCAGTTTCAATCTGTCACTGAACACTAGCACAGGCATCACCACTGGGAATAGCACATCAGATCATTTACATTTACTTAGAAATGTGTTCGTTTAAATGGCATTAGCATAGCTGAAATATCTTTCACTTGGTTCTGCTTCCCAAAGACTACAGTAGTAGTCAGTGCTAGGAGTCTGAGGGTGCAAATGGAGAAATCTTCAGTTAGTTGTCAAGTTTTAAAAGTAAAAGGTTCATCAGCTTTTAGAGAGGAATCCTGCAGGATATTTACTTCCTCTCAGTCTGATGTGCATCTGAGGAGTGAGTGGCAGTGTGAGGCACTGGGAGGGGGCGGGGTTGCAGTCTTGTACCATGGCTGCAACATGCCCACATCAGTGAATGATGTCAGCAGGGGCTTATAGAGCACCCATTGCCTGAAGCAATACTAAATTACAGCACTTCTGCACTTTGGTAATGCGCATTGTAGCCTTCATTGTGTGTACCATACTGTTCCCATCATGTTCCAGGCTACTTGTAAGTTTCACAGAAACACAAAATCACACATACCCCATAACGCAAAGCATCATGGGATATATATGCTAATCATGAAAATGTTAGGCCAGTTTAGCTTTAAGCAGGAATGCATGGTGCCAAAGGGCCTCTCACAATCTGCAAAGGGCGCAAACAGAATACACAGACATGTGTTTCATCCTACCAAGGACTCACCAGTGTGCCTCATCTGTATTACACCCCAGGGGAAATAAACTGGCCCTATGCTGGTCTTGTGGGTTTGGGTCATGTTTGCTCCATTTAATACATGACTTTGCCTTTATTTTTACTTAATCATACCTTGGAACAGCAGTGCAGTCATGGAGAACTACATGATCTCTATGACTGTGAAGGAAAACTGAAATGAGACAGGGTGGGGGAGAAGTAAAGATGAGACGACAAGTGAAGGGGATGTGGAAGTGTGTGAAGGGGGAAGGCTGGCTATGATAGTGAGAGAGAAAGGAGCTTGGAAAAGTGTGAGGGTTACAGGGAAGGTACTAGAAAGAAATATCACAGAAAATGCTGAGTGATATTAAGTCCCGAAGGATTTAAATATTCTGATTAATAAATTGAAAAATAGCCCTACTCAATGAACGAAGTGCCTTGGGCATGAAACTGGCTGCCCTAAAAATCTAGTACTGTCTTCTGTCAATTATCTTGACAGACAGGAAGAATTAGGCGGAGGGGGACAGAGAGGTAGGTGTGGTTAAGATTTGTCTGGACATGTCTAATATGTATGTACTCCCTTCACCCTACCCCCAGGGCACATCTGGAATCAAGCAGTAGTCTGCTCAGCATACCTTCCTGGGTAAAACTTTTAAATAAATAAATAAAAGATGGGGGTAGGTGGGGTGGAAGTGGAAAGGAAGTCAGAGGAATAAGATAGGAGATAAAGGAAAAATGAGGGGAAAAGACAAGTGGTGGGGAGACTATGGGAATTATGTACTGTAAAGAAACACAAAAGTGTGCAAATGAATGCATCTAACAGTTGTTGAAATGGAATAGACCATCAAATGGGCTGATATCCCTCTAGCAAACTGCTTGCAATAATCAGGATTTCTGGAGCTGAGGATCTTACCTACCAACATGCTGGCCACTGTGTATCCTCATTAAGCCCTCAAGGGTGATTTAGAGTGTGCAGTATGCATATCCCTCTCATTTCCTCCAAAAGCTTTTATTGTTCGACTCAGTGTGAGTCATTACAAGTAAATACACAAATATTAGATACAATGAAATACAAAAAAAATATATTTAAAATGACAAGGCTTCTTCACAGCACAGAAATTGCCTTTGGTTTATAAATACAATTTTACAGGTGGCTTAGAGGTAACTTGAAATAAGTAATTCAATATTAAATATTTTTACAGACATTTTCCAATTAAGAATGACCAGTAGTCAGGTAAGAAACATGAAACATCTAACCTCATACCCTGTATCTGAAGGATGTTTGTTTCTAAAGTGTACTGGCTGTTATATTACAACTAAATTGTTTTTGTAAGCCCTCACTCCCTGGCGCCTATGTTGCAGTTGGTTGATAAAACAGGGAGGAGAGCAAACACTCAAAACTGATGGACTTACTTGACCTCCGGGCTGATGTTGACCCCTTACTACTCCAGGACTTGGCAGGGCATACAGGCTGCAGAGAAAGTGGGGTTAGTACACAGAACATGTTTTCAAAAGGGCAATGTCCAAACTTGGATTAAACTTCAAAACAGGACCCATTTAGTAAATGATGCTCTAGAGCAGAATATTCATTTTACCCTAAGGGCAGGCTTCAAACAATCCCCCAGGTGCTCACATTATTGCAGTCTCTAATTCCCACAATCTAAGGGTGGAAGTAAAGACATTTTCTGAGGCAGATAAGTTCAGTTTATAAATATCTGGAGTCATTCCAATGACCCAAAAGGCACAGGTACTTTTTAAGCAATTTTCTTCCCAGCTGAATTCACATTTGCATTTGCACCCAGAACTACCCAGGATCTGCAGTATATATTTGATCCCTTGTAGCACAAGCCCTGAAAGGCTCCTAAGGACAGTCTCCATAGTTACACAGACAGCACAGGCTCCCTATGTACACCACTGGGAGCATTCTGGATCCATATTTACACTTTCAGGAGCTTCCTGCTTTCCTGCACAGTCCTTCTTCACACATACAGGAATATTGCACTCTGTAGAGCTACCCAGGGAACAGGGTTGGCTTCCCCTGAACCCAGTATCAGGCAAACCCTACCTGCTCCTGTGCAGTGGGCAAAGCAGGGACCCCAGCCCTTAGACTTGCATGTACTGAAAAAGCTTTCAGTATAAATTAGGCATGGATGCTTAAATGAACTAGTTCTCCACACGTTTACATGGTGAAGAGAGGTTCTCATTACCTGGAGGTGTGAGGTTGCCACAGTGATACCTCCCACTGTTCCCCAAGAACTGACCCCTGTGGGCAGAGAGTAATGATACCAATTAGGGCTTCACAGGCTTTGTCACCACCTGAGGGGTTCAGAATTTAGGTACAAGGAGAGATGGATACCCCCTTAGGGTCTGAGGTTGCCACAGGTGCCACCTCTCATCCTCACCAAAGAACTGACCCCTGTACTCAGAGTGTCCCAGACCAAATTAAAGCTACAGAGCATATTCTAAACATCCTGCCTAGTGTAGGGAGGGGGAATACCCACCATTACAACTAAATGTTGCAGATCTAAAAGTCACAAGTCGCTCTTGTCTCTGTTTTTACCAGACCCCTCATTCTTCTCCTACTCCTCTGATACCATCCATCCTAACCCCGGCCCAGGAAATCCCATCACTCCCACCCCCTCAGCCCCTCCTTAATAAGGAAGGAAACATCAGCATAGTCCACCTAAACATTCAGAGTCTCCCAACCAAACTCGACACCTTCCAAGCCTGGGTTGCCCTCTATGACTTTGATGTCATCGCCCTCTCCGAGACCTGGCTCTCCCACAAAATCTCCGATGGGGAGATCGAGCCCAGTAGCTACACCACTGTCAGAAAGGACAGACAGAGTAAAAAAGGGGATGACTGGATGTTCTTTATAGCTAACAAATTCTCTTTCACTGAACACAACCCCAGCTCTGAGTTTTGCCTATTTGAAACTCTCTCAATCCACCTCCTCCTCGGCCCCAATAAAACCATCACCCTCATCACCACCTATCTCCCCCAGAAACCACGCACTCTGGCCTTGAGTCTTTACTAGCCCTTAAACACTCCCTCCCACTAAACAGAGAGTGGATCCTCCTCAGTGATTTTAACAAACTGAGACTCTGGCCATGCCGACACTGCCAAATCCTGTATCGTGAATCTAGGTCTCCACCAGCTCATCTCCTCACCTACTAGATCCAACTATAAAACTGGGACTCACACACTTATATACTGGATTGTCGCCTCACACCCCTCCCGCATCACTAACTCCAGTGTTTTGCCTAACTGTATCAGCAATTACTGTGCCATTTTCTGCCTATGGTCAGCCCGTCTACCCAAAAGCGTCCTTAAATTCATTTTCTCCAGGAGACTAACCAATCAGAAAATCGAGCAGGTAACCCATGGTCTCAGTCTAATGGACTGGTCCTTCATGGAGGGGCCAGGTGACTGTGACTCTATCCTAGATAAATTCTCCAGGATCCTTGGCAGCGTCTGCAACGGGCACATTCCCTTAAAAAAATCAGGACCAGGGGTCAAATTAATGAATGGATCCTACCTAATATCATCAAACTCATGAGATCCAGGGACAAAACCTGGGCCTGCTACCAAAAGCACAGGGATCCAGCCCAGCTCTCCCTCTATAGGTCGCTGCGAAACAAGTGAAAATTGTCCGTAAGAAAAGCAAAAATCAACTTCCTGCATGACAAACAACTCAGTGAACTCTCTATCCCCCATCAGCTTTGGGGGACCCTTAACTCATTACTAGGCAAGACCAAAAATTCAGATCCCATCACATTGCACCATAGCACCAACCAGATTAATGGCCCGAGCGAAGTGGCTAACATTTTCAACAACTTTTTCAGCTACCTCAAAAAATACAAACCTACCCTCTCCTCTCCTATGCCCACCTCCCCCCTCATCACCCCCCCAACCCAGAAGGCAGTACTTTTCCTGACTTGACTTTAAAGCCCTAAAATTTGCTGACACCAAAAAGCTTATCCATGGGAATAACCCCAAACCCAGTAAAGGTGGTGACAGTATAGATTATAAAATTCTTAAACTCTCCATCAATGCCTTGGCAGTCCCCATCACCAACCTACTGAACTGCTCCATCTGTTCTGGCTTCTTCCCCACCATCAGGAAAACTGTCACCATCAGACCCTTATTCAAGTCTGGGTCTAGAAACGAGGTGGGCAACTACCATTCTGTTTCCCTCCTTGCCCCTCTCTCAAAAATTATAGAGAAGGTTGTACACACTTAACTCGCCGATTACCTGGAATCCAACAACCTAATCTCTAGTGCCAGGCATGAGTTCAGATCTGGGCACAGCACCGAAACAGCCCTGGTCTAGTTCATGACCAAATCCTTAAAGCCAATGATGAAGGCCAGTACATGGCTCCATTTTTGTCGACCTTACCAAGGCCTTCGACCTTGTGGACCATGCCCTCCTCCTTAACACCCTAAAAGGCCTACATCTTTCTGATGATGCCATAAAATGGGTCAGTGGCTACCTCTCCAGGAGATCCCACAAGACCGCTATCAAAGGTCACGTCTTCTCGGAATGTCCAATTAAATTTGGTGTCCCCAAGGGATCGATCCTGGGCCCCCTTCTTTTCTCACTTTTCATAAATAACCTTTCTGCGATATGCCATTCCAGTCAAATTGTCCTTTACGCTGATGATATGGCCCTTTTCTGCAGTGATAAAAACCCCCGCCACAATGTTCCACAGTCTGCAGTTTAATTTCATGAAGCTTCACTCCTGGTTGTCCGGTAATGGCCTTGTCCTCAACTCCAAAAAGACCAAGCTCATGATCTTCTCAGGACCCAGGAAAGCCCCAGCCCCTGGTTTTAAACTCCTCAACAATTATGGCAACCTTATTAAACAGGTGTCAGAATTCAAATACCTAGGTCTCCACCTTGACCCCTACCTCTCATACAATCTCCACATTGGTAACCTCATAAAGAAGGTGCATGTCAGACTTGGTCTGCTCTACAGGATTAGAAAGTTCCTCATCTCTGCATCCAGACTTCACCTCACTAGCTCTCTACTCCTGCCCCTTATCGACTATGGATCTATTGTCTTCTCTTCCCCTACCTCATCCCTCCTTTCCTCCCAACTTAGAGTCACATACAACAGCATAGCACGTTTCATCACCGGTCTCCACTGGAAAACACACCACTGCTCACTTTATTCCTCCCTCAAGTGGCCCACTCTAGAAGGGAGGTTCCATCTTAAGAGACTTTCCTTCCTACATAAGATATACCTTAATATTCTCCCTTCCAGCGTTATCTCCCTATTCCCACTCACAGCACCTGGGCGTTTGACTAGAGATGCCTCAAGTCTGGTTTTTGACACCCCTTTCTACAGGACTAAGCATGCCCAGAACTCCATTACCTTCAAGAGAACAAAGCTTTACAACTATCTACCTCCCGAAATACAGGCTTGTGGGTCCGTATACTTTTTCAACTCCTCCCTAAAGGAGCACATCCTCCTATTGTCCACTTGCAGCTGCCCTGATAGGCCTCCTCCATGGCCCTCTCGGTAAATCCCAATGTCTCTCTCTCTCTCCCCTACATCACCCGCACTTTTCTTCTCTGCACTGAGTGCACTAGAACTTCCTGCCCTGTACAATACCTGAAAATATTTCTGTTTATCGGTCTGCCTTCTGGGTGACTCTTGTACAGTTTTTCCCATGTAATATGCTAGTTTTATTTTGCACTTGTTAGTTCATTGTACTTCTTTACACCTGTATATATAATGTACTTCTTTACACCTGTATATATAATGTATTTACTTCATTGTATATCGTAGGTAGTTCATTATATGTCCTATGTACTCCATTGGGCTATGTATTTGTTCATCTGTTGTATTTCCTACACTGGACATTTGTGAAAACGGGCATTTTTGCTCACATACCTTCCAGTATACAAATAAAACTGATTGAAATTGATTGATTGAATACCACTGGGTGTCATGTGCAGTCCTGGTAAACACAGTTTGTCACATCACCTTCCTTCTCTGGCTTGCAGCAACACACAGTTCAAAGATTCTGCTATTCTCTCCATCTCTGACATGAGGAACACAGAGAATTCCCCTCTTGGGAATCCTTGCCAATGACCACAGCCATGATTCAGCAAGTTCTACACTGGGACCTTCACACTAGAACAGGTATTCATCTCCCAGGAGCAGGTGTGCTTGCCTGTCATACACCTCCCAGACACACTGACTCCACTCAACATCCTGCAGCTCATTTCACCACAGCAAGCCAGCTCTTTCCCTCAGGAAACTGGAGCAGACCATCTGGCCCAGCCTCCTGAGACACATTAGGATTTAACCCTTCAGTGGATGTTGACCAGGCCACACAGACCTACATGGTTTGGGGCAACACTTCTCTTATCCACAAGCCATTTCCACTGGATGAGAACCTTTCACTAATTCAGTTCCATGTCTGGCCTTCAAGCTTCAGCAAACAAGCACCCCTCCTAGTCTGACCAGTATCATTATGCCTAAACAAACCATAAGGACTTTAAGGTCCTCTGACCAACTCCTCCATGTCCCCAGGATCAGGATGCTCCAAGGGCTCTGATCGTTCGCAGCTTATATGCTGTCCCTCTGGATCAGCCTCCCTGGCAATCTCCAAGAGTGCAGCTCCCTTGGAGGCTTTAAGAAAGGCCTCAAGACCCATCTGCTAGGATTAAGTCTCTGTTCTTGTGACTGCTGAACATCTTCACATTCCAAATGGGTCATCTCATAGGCTACTGCTGGCCCCCCAACTTGCCCTTTCTCCAGTAGTGTGCCCCTTAACATTCTGCTAAGCCAGGTGTAATTGTTTTCTTTTTCTGAACTGTGTTTTCCTCATGCTGATTTTAAATTCTACCTAACTTGCCTGTGTATCGTCTACTATATCCCTATTGCAATGTATGTATTACCAAATTGCTTGTGCTGTTCTTGCTGTTTATTTCTTCTCTGTATGTAATTACCCAATTGCTTATGTTGTTCTCACTGCTTATTCTTCTTTGCATGTAATTAATCCCAGGTCACCCCTGAAAAAGGGACTGTAATGGTCTCAGCGGGCCTACCCGGTAACCAAAATTGAAATAAATACAATTTTATAAATGAGATTTTGACTAGATGTACAGAGGATGCTGTAATGGCCGGGACTACCTTTAGAGCGTAGTTCAGTGTGTACTCCCAAAACATCTAAAATCAGATGAAGAAAGTCTGAATAGTCTTATAGACTTATAAAAAGTCTTCCAGTGGGTTACATAAAGGACATAAGCTCAGTGGTACAACAATACTGACACTGTCATGAATATACAGGCATCACTTACTGTGAATTGAAACCTCTTACTATCTATATTATACCAATATTACTGAATAAGCGAGGTATCTATTTTTACTTCACTTTTTGTCATATAGGAAAAGATCCATCTTAAACATTTTATAACATCCTGAGTTACAATTGTCAAGCATGGATTCATAAGGCCTTTTGAGAAGTCCTCTGGAATAGTAAATAGTTATGATAAATATAGAAGTACACATTCATTCCTGATACAGAAACACTTTTGAAAATCCAAAATAATGTGAGACAATGTTTCAAAATCGCCACTACCACAATCACATTTCAAATCACGTATAACCTATGCAGACTGACCTCTATGACATCTGAACTTTAGAATTTGTTTTTCGGTTTTCTCCATACGTTGTTTACACCCCCTTGGCTGAGGGAGGCTATGGCTCCCATCTGCCCTGATACAATGATCCCCAGCATCCAACACCTTCCCCATGCCTAAATGGTTAGCCGGAACCCCCTCGGATTGTCCCCTGTGATAGAGTAAGGAGAGGGAGGGTCATCCTCCCCCAGAAATTAAAATCCAGTGACAGTTGGCAGGTTGCCCTGATGGTGAGGAGGGCAGAGGCAAAGGGTGCAGTACATCATAGATGCCTGCCACGCCACATTTTCTACCTGTTTTCTCCCAACCCTGTTGCTGGGACATGCACATCAATGTATGCATGAAGAGGTACACTCACGTTGTGGAGTTCTGCATCACCACCCTCTAGTGCCACTCACAGACCCACACTGCCACCAGGCCTCCAGCTGGTGGCAGTCATTCAGTGGAAGTGGTAAGCCTTCTCTCTCCCCCAGGAGATTACAGCAGTCCATTGGATGCATCATCCTCTCTCCCTGGCTGGCCTTTAGCAACTCTAGATCACTCCTAATCCAGATCACCGGTGTGGGTGGTGGTAATGCTACTGGACCAGTTTTGAACTTTAACATTTCTGAGGAGAAGGTTTCCAATTTAAATGTAAGAAATATCATTCTATCATTCTGATCCATCGGGAAAACTAGATGAGTTTCCAACATGTGATTTATCTTATTTTTTAGAATACCACATTCCCTGATGAAATCAGTGACATATAGTGATGGGATATAGTAATCATTTTCAAATATCTGCCCACAAATGTTTAAGATTTACTGCTTCTAGGGTTTCCTTTATTTCTTTTGGCCAAGGTGAATGTGTATGATTATTATGCCAGGCAGTTTTTTCTGCTAAACACCTTTTAATCAGTCTTTTATGGTCCATATTCATGCATTTTATCCAGCATGTTACCTTTCTGCACCTGACTAAAACCTCCATTTTAGATCTTCCCCATTCAGCCCTGATAATTTCTGTTGGAGTTAACCTAGGAACTTACAAAATGGCCCTATAAAATTGTGCAGAGGGGTAAATTTTCCCCATTCCAAATCCCTCCCCTATATAGTGCTACACTATTCATTTTCAGCTCAGTTGCACAAAGAGCTGGCAGCAAGGAGTATCTGCCATATCCGGCAGTGAATCTTAATAAGGCATTTTTTACTCATGTTAATTTATTGCAAATATAAGTCTTCTATTTCGACCAATTATTTTTATCTGAGAAAATTAGACCCAAGTAACATCAGGATCTTACAATGTCCATAGTGTTATTGTCAGTATGCCACTTCCATTTGGGATGTATTTTACCGTAAACCAATATTTTCCTTTTAGGTGCATTCATTTTTAATTTGTTTTTGGTAAAGTAGTCTTCTAAAGGCTGTAGTTTCCAACCTAATTTTATTGGTCATACAGATAGCAAGATCAAGTCATCTTCGTACATTAATGCCAGAATGGAATTCCTTTAATTCAGGGAGAACGACTATCATCAATCAGAAGAAAATAGGGAAGATCATTAATAAACATTGAATAATACTAGTGCTGGCAAGCAACCTTACTTCACGCTGATATTTATTGTAAAATTATCTGATGTATCCCCTTTTAAATAATACCTAACTGTAGACCAATAGTCTATCTACGGATTGATTATAATTCTAAGTATAGCATGATCCATATTCATTGCATACAGTTTTTCCCATATGAGTGGTCTTGATACTCCATCAAAGGCCCCTTTAAAAATCAGCAAAGGCCAGATGTAATGGTATGTGTTTTTTTTTAAATAATATTTACCCACTATATGTTGTAATATAAAATATTAATCTGTGGAATATCCTTTCTTGAAACCTGCCTGAAATGGGTTTAGAATATTTTCATCAATCCATCTGTTTATTCTGTTAAGAATAATCCTAGCAAAGATTTTACCTAAATAGTCCATTAGACTTATGTGCCTGTAGTTTTCATGGAGGGCTGGATTTCCCATTTTAAATATTGGAATTATGAGATTTCCTTTCCATTCCTTTGGGTAGTAGTCATCCAGTATAATTTTATTAAAAGAGAAGTACAAGAAACCTGTTTCACCATTCTACTTCAATTTTATAGACATGGGGAGGGGGGATTTTATCTGGACCTGGGGTTTTATTTCCCTTGGTCACATTTATAGCCTTTGCCACTGCTTGTGGTGAGATATTAAGGGGCCCTGTATTCACTACAATAAAAAATGTTGATAATAATTGATCCATACCAAAGGGGTAATATGAGCTGAAATATCTGTAGTGTAATGCCCTGCCCCTTTATCCACTAACAGCCCAAAATGCTTGCTGCCATTCTCATCTATTACTTGAAATATTTCCTGCCATTGCTTACTGTAACATGTTGTTTTCTGTTCATAAAGAAAAACGTTCTACTGTTTCTGATATTTGTTTGGATATGAGTAATTCTCTTTTAACAGGTTTGATTTGTACTTCTTTCAATCCTTATTGAACCGTGTTGATTATTTTTTGATTTTTTAAGTTGTACGTGAACTATACAAAAGTTGCAATGAGAATGGTTGTACTTTTCCAATTTTTCCAATAATTTCTTTATTTCTAAAGATATTTGCAAGTCTATTTTCAATGTCTGTTCCAACAGTTTATTGTGATCTTTCCCTCTTGGGGGAGGGAAAATGTGGACTCCCCAAAATCTGAGTGATACACTTGTGTGTGCACATTCTTTAAAGTGTCCAGTAACACTCACCCCACCCACATCTTCTGTTTTTATTGTACTTTTATGCTCTAAGACATATTTCTTTAGAGGCCTCAATGTATTACCTATTACAGGCAATCACAGAGGCATTGAATGATATACACAGTACCTTCAATGTTACAGATTATGCATTTTTTGTTATTTTGTATTCCTTTCCTGTATGGGGGTGCTAAATATATTGCTTGTGGATGTGTTTACACACACTGTACAACATACAGTACACGTGGTTGCATTAAAGGACTTAGGGGGCCAAGCAATAGTTGCCCTCCTACTATGTTAGTAAGTTTGATGTGGAATGGACCGATTTCAATTTTAAATTTGGGGCCTTTGTGGCCATAATTCATGATTTTTGCCCATAAAAGTTGGCAGTTTCTGGATGATTTTGTAAGATACCCCAATGTTTAAGCATTACAGCTGTTAAAGCTGGAAGAGCCTGGCTGTATTTGGTTGTACAGTAAACAGTAATCGGTCAGTCTTTTTTCATTTGTAGGTTTAGTTATCAACAGGTTTTCTCTGTTCACTGTATTGACTTTCTGGACCGCTGTCGATATAATTCCCCTGCTATAGCCTCTGTCTTTAAATCTCTTCACCATCGCGTTGGTCTCTCTGTTAAAATCCTTGTCTCTCATTCTCCACAGTTGTGAATATGGAATGCTTTGAATAAGTCATTTTTGATGAAAACTGGAGGAATGCAAAACAGTATTCCTTTCAGTTACTTTGTGATAAAGGCACATCTCTAGGAGACCATCCATGACTATGGTCATAATTCCCCCCAAATAATTTTTTTGATACTGTAATTGGCAATGAAATACAAGTTGACATACTTCTGGTTCAAAAAGTTTGAAACTAGCTTTAGTCCCTTCTCTTTTGTGCCACAGACAAACCAGATGCCGTCTATTCAGTGCTTCCAGATTTTAATATTTTGAAAATGTGGATTATTAGTCACATTAAGTATGAATTACTGCTTAAAAAATGCATGTAAGTGTTAACATATGCTTGAGTCATAGTGTTCCCCATTGCTGTTCCTTTCGATTGTTCCAAAAATATATTTTTAAATTGAAAAAAGTTCATTTCTAGCACTATTCTGGCCAGTGCTTTGAGGGCCACAGTTGGTGGATGTGTCCCAGCCAGTCAGGTATCCAAGAGTTTGCTCATGGCTTCAATCTCTTCAGTGTGGGGGACTGAAGTGTATAGGTCCTTGATGTTGCAGAATATCAAGATCCCACTGAATGGCATACTATGGTCATTAAATTATTTTATTATAATGTATTTGGAATGTCTGTTATTATCTGAAATTGATCAGTTTACAAACCTGTAAATCCACTGGCATGATATGTACACCTTATAAACCCATCTCATCTACGTCATGTCAGTGGGTTTACAAAAAAGAATGTCGCCATTACCCACCATTCTAACACGGTAGCTAGTCTCAGTAAGTACAGTAATTCAAACTGCATTCCAGTCACAGCAGTTAACTGTTAGCGAAACTAGTGATCATGATGTCTGTTCTGTTCCCCATTCAGACACCTTGCAGTTTGATGCCACAGTTGTTTCTTCAATGGCAAAGATCCTCTTCCTACTCCGGATGTCTAGGGCAAATTCAACATTATTTCCCACAGTTCTCCTTTCACGCACACCACTGTGACCTCGATGGGTTAGCTGGATGTTTTCTCATCTTCATTTTTCCTCCTTATTCCTGACAAACGGAATAATTAGTTCTATAGTAGTAATAAATTTCACAGTTGTTTTCTGTCTCGGGGGTTTAATAAATACATTTTCTTCAAATTATATTTGTTCTGGTGTCGGTGACAATCATTCCTACAGGTAGGGTAATCAACCAGATTGTGGATGGGGTGTTTGGCGTTTTGAACTTGCAAGAAAAGTTTTCTGGAGCCCAAAATGCAGTATAAAAAACAATGCCTAGCACACAGGTGATGACCACGGTGAAATCACCTCTCGTGGTTGCTAGGGCTGAGGTAAACCTCTCGAGATGTGCTCTCGAGGTTTACTGCTGCCCTCGCAACCACGAAAGGTGATTATACCATGGTTATCACCTGTGTGCTAGGTATTATCCTCTATGTATTCAATAGTTGGGTAGTGTCTCTGAAGAAAGTTGGAGTTTGCTCAACTAGAGGTTGTAACTGCAGATTGATATAACATAAGGGTTCTAAAAGAGAATCTATACCTGAGACTATCAGGTGGACTGTGTTGACCTGTATGAACATTTGGAACTGCATAGAAGAATGGTGTGTGTGGGACCTGTTTGATCAGAAGATCTTATTACCAATCATGAAGCCAACATTTGGCTACCATGTCCTCTGTTAACTTCCTAATCAGAGATGCCACAAGTCTTCTTGAGTCTGTTGTTAGTAGAGTGTAAGCCTCCCTTACTTCCAAAATGTTAAGGCACATTTGCCTATATTGCTCATTTGTCTGAATAACAATTCCTACCCCCTTATCAGCTGGTTTCAGTACTATGGTTGTGTCTTCTTGCAAGGGTCTCAGAGCCTGATTCTCTTCCCTACTTAGGTAATATACATTTTGGTTTGAATACTGGTTATAATTTTTAGAAGGTTATCTACAGTACATCAGGTGAAGCTGCCCTCAAGCGGGTGCTCTGCTGCCAGTGGCCCCAGCCCCGAACCTGCGCCGGCTGCTTTTGACCCCTGGACCACCTGCCTTAACCACAGATAAAGCCGCCCTCAAGCAGGCGCTCTGCTGCCAGTGGCCCCAGCCCCGAACTTGCGCCGGCCGTTCTCAACCCCCAGACTGCCCGCCTCAACCACAGGTACGGACTAAGATTTAAAGGAAGCCTGGCTCCCTTGCCTGCAAACAAGATTGGTCGCTTTGACCAGGCCACGGCCTCAGATTGGACGGCTCCTTTCACCACTCGCCCCTAATTGGTGCTTCTATCTCACTCCTTACAAGCGCCGGATTTTAAATTAATTTACAGCTGCATCTACTCGCTCTCCACTGCTCTCTACATTGTAATTTAAAAACTGCTGATGTATATATTTTTGGGGTAATAGTGTAGCTTAAACCTTTGTCTACTTCACCTTAGAGCCTTAAGCTAGAGAATAAGTTATTGCCTTGCAATTGCCAGTCTTAGAGTTTTAAGGAATTGGTTTTAGGAAATCGTTTAACTCTAACTGCTTAACTAGGGAACTCTGCTCAGCTGTACCACTGACTCCCTATCTTTTATTTTCCCCCCCTCTGTAAACCCCTGCAGAATTCCAGAGAGCTCCCTGGCTGCCTCTTGAACCACTCCTTCTCTGCCCCTCAGCAAGCCTCATCTCTCGGCTAAGTGAGCTCTTTGGCTGCCCCTTGAACTTTTCTCAATACCTCTTCTCTCTCTTGCTGTCTCCCCTCTCCCCCCCCCACCCTCGTTAACTCCTACTCAGCTCTTTGTTCTGCAACTGAAACCTCGGTGCCTTAGGTATTGCACCCCCCTCACTGTTGCCCTCATTTCTAGCTTCTTCCTCCTACTTTTCTCACATACTCCCCTCTCCCATTGTTCCTACTGGTACCTGCCCAAGGTTCAATTCTCTGCCACTGCCTTGCCCTCCTCTCATTTCTTATCCTTGCTATTTTTCTCTCCCTTTCAGGTGAAACTGCTCTTGAGTGGGCGCTCTGCTGCCAGCGGCCCGGCCCCGAAACTGCACCAGCTGCTCTCGACCCCCAGACCGCCCGCCTCAACCACAGGTACGGACTAAGACTTCAAGGAAACCTGGTTCTCTTGACTGCAAACATGATTGGCCGCCTTGACCAGGGCATGGCCCAGGATTGGACAGCTCCTTTCACCACTCACCCCTGATTGGTGCTTCTATCTCACTCCTTACAAGTACTGGATTTTAAATTAATTTATGGCTGCATCTACTTGCTCTCTACTGCTCTCTACACTGTAATTTTAGTCCTTCCCATCCTCCCCAGCCCTGACCACTATTAAATACACTTTTCTCCCCTAAGCACCTCCCTAAAACACCTCTTCTCTGTGTGCTTACTGCCGACAGACCTCCTCTTAAAGTGACTTTTTCTAGCGCACTTCACTCACTCTACCTACTGCCTATACTTCCCTCACCACTTAGTACTCCTGCTCTCGCTACCTTAGTATCTCTTGGTTGCTCAGCCTTTCTAGTAACTTTTACCCCTACCTCCCTCTCTATAACCCTTGCTCCCACCCCGTCTCACCACTTCCGCTCTGTGACTTCTTACTCCATCGCTCCCCCTCTCATTACACTTATACATGATGAATCACCTCACCCAGGTACTACCCTTACTCCTCATCTTCATTAACCGTGTCACCAACAAACACTACACTCCCACCCCACAGCATAACTGCAGCACCCAGTATAGGGACCCACCCTCCAGCACTCTTACTTCTATTGTACCTTTTATTTGGACAGGCACTTTCACCCCCCTGTCACCAGGCTACTCACTCATCACCCTGTCCTTGTATTCCCTCATCTCCTAATGCTACTCACCCCACGCAGCAATACCCATCGCAACAGACCCTCAAAGTGTAGACAACAAAGGTTAACCAAAATCCTTGCCGTCTATTTGACAAGGATTACCCTGCTCCTCCTTCTTCTCTCTGGTAATGTACATCCAAACCCTGGTCCTCACAGTACAACTAACACACAACACTGCAAATTAGGGTACCTCACCCTTGCCACTGTAAATATTTGTAGCCTACTACCCAAAATGGATGACCTACAAGTTTGGGTAGCTCAGCATAAACCTTATATATTAGCCCTAAATGAAACCTGGCTATCACCCGAAGGTCCCGGACAATGCTGTCTCCCTCCCGGGTTTGTCCTCTTTAGACTTGATCGCATCAGAAAACGGGGTGGTGGATGTGCCATCTACCTTAAGGATAATCTTAAGTGCCAGGTCCTCCCCCTAACACCCCCGTCAAGCAACTCCCAAATACTGGTGATCAAAATTCTGCTTGGCCAACACGGAAAATCCCTCACCATCTCATTCGTGTATATCCCCCCTCACGATCAAGTCACCGGCTTTCAAATGGTCACCTATTATCTTGAAAACCTCCCTCACCATACTGAAACAGTGGTAATGGGAGACTTTAATGTGAACTATCTGGCTTCCGAAGCTGACCCGTTCAAAAATGCCCTTGCGACTATTGATGTCTTTCAGATGGTGAAAGCCCCAACACGTATCAACTATAGAACTGGCTGCAGCTCACTCCTGGACTTAATTCTCACCACCCACCCCAGCAGAATATCAAGTCCTCAAGTCCTACCCAACTCCTTGAGTGACCACTCCCCAGTCATCTGCCAATGGTCCAACAAGGCACCCAAAATGGAGGCCAGCTTCTCATACCAGCGCAAGTTAATTGAAGGCAAACTCTCACAATTCCTGACCTCACTCTCACAAATTGACTGGTCCCCCCAGACTCAATTTACTGTATTGACACAGCCCGTAACTACTTCATTGTGGGATTTAATGAAGTGTGCAACAGGTTTGCCCCCCTCAAAAAGATAAAACTTAGGGGATCCTCTAACCCTTGGATCACCCCTGTCCTATTAAAACTAATGAAAGAGAGGGATAGTCTATGGTACCATGCACTGGCTTCTGGTCTCCAGACTGACTTATAATGTTACAGAGCTGCAAGAAACCAATGCACCCAGGCAGTACGGAGAGCAAAGCGAGAATACTACAATAGTGGACTCACAAACAGCTGGGGAAATAAATTCTTTTGGGAAAACATCAAAACCCCTGACTGGGAAACCTAATAAATCCCCTCCAACTATGCTTGTGGTAAATGGCACCATGATACAGGGCCATAAAACAATTGCTGACACCATCAATGTCCCTTTTACTGATCTCTCAGGTGTTCTCCCCCCTGATTTTCTCAACAACTCCACCCAGCCTGGCACCAGTGAGAAACATTGCTCTCCCCCAATACCTCTCCATTCTACTTCAGGCGAGTGTCAATTAATGAATCCAAAAAATACCTCCTCAAAGTGCTTGGGAAATCAAGATTCAGAAGTGACATGCTGGATCTAAAATTTCTCTCCCTCTCACTTGAGGTCATCCTGTCACCCCTCACCAAACTTCTTAACCTCTTGCTCTCCCTCCGACAATTCCCCCAGCTCTGGAAATCTGCCGCAGTCATTCCTTTACATAAAGGTGGGGCTAGGAAACATCACGCTAACTACCGCCCCATCTCAATCCTCCCCCCCACTTTCTAAAGCCCTGGAGCGCATTGCTCCAGACCAATTATCTGAATATCTGGGCAAATATAACATCCAGTTGCTGCAGTAGCATGGCTTTAGAAAGGCACACAGTACAACAACTGTACTGCTTGAATTCACCACCCACAACCTCAAGGCCTTGGACTCTGGACATATATTAGGTGTAGTTTACATAGCTCTGACCAAGACCTTTGACACTGTTAACCATCAGCTGCTGTTGAACTCCTTCCCTACCCTTGACCTCTCAAATGAGGTCAGTAACTGGTTTGGAAGCTATCTTCAGGGAAGGTGCCAACAAGTCAAGATTGGTGACACACTTTCAAACTGCCTCCCTGTAAAAACAGGGGTTCTCCAAGGTTCTATCCTTTGTCCACTACTCTTTAGTCTTTCCATCAACACTCTCCCCACAGCCTGCAATAATAACATGATCCTATATGCAGATGACACCATCTTCTTCTCAACTTACACTGACTCAGTCCTCCTATCCTGTGACCTTCAGACAAACTTTACCTCTGCTGAGTCTTGGTTCAATAAGCACAAGCTGCTTATGAACTATAGAAAAACTAAAGTGATGTTGTTCTCTAGCACTCAGAGTTAACACAGAGCTGCAAATTTAACAATCCTGAACAAACTTCAACAACCCCTTGATCAAGTACGCAAATTAAAATTTCTTGGGATCACGCTCAACACCTCACTCACCTACAATTCTCATGTTTGACTCAACTCCAAAGCTATAAACTCTAGGATAGGTATCCTGTACTGCCATCACCACTGTCTTAACAAAGAGGCAATGCGACTAGCCATCACCAACTCAGTACTGTCCATAATCGACAATGGATTAATTTTCTATGGATCTGCTACCAACACCACTCTAAAATGCATAAAAACAGCCCTGAATAAGTGCTGCCATCTCATGACTGGTGCAGGGAAAAGAACTCACACCTGTGAACTTTACAGACAATCTAACTGGCTCCACCTGCAAAGGAGGCTTGCCTACCAAACCTGCCTAATCGCCAAGAAAATTTGCATTCGCATGACTCCTCCATCAACACATAATCTCATGTCACCCACCCCTTACATGCGATGTACACGTAGTACTGGCAAACCATCTTTCCTGATTCCTTTCTGCCAAACTTCACAAGCCCAACACTCCTTCTATGTCCAGGCCCCATCACTGTTGAATGGGCTTCCTGCTGAGATCTCTAATGAGAGAAAGGACCTTATAAGCAATACCTGCGTCAACACCTCACCAAACTCAACGATTGTGACTGTATGCTCTAGCCAACTCTGTCCTCCTGGCTCTGTGGCCTGCCCTCCCTGTCTTACCCCTTTGTCCCTTCTATGCTCTCCCCCTACCCTCTCCACCTCCTTACCCCTACACCTCCTCTTTTTCCCCCTCCCACACACCTTTCCCCTTCTTCCAACCTCCTCTCCTTGCTACCCTACTCTTCATCTCCTTATCCTCCCTTACACCCCTTTCCCCCACTCTCCTCTTCCTTTCTTCCAACTTCCTCCCTTACTACCCCCACCCCCGCCCACCTCTACTTGTCCCAACCATCACCCCTCACTCTCCACCTTTTCCACTCCCCTTTTATCTCCTACTCCACCTCTACCCTCTTCCCCTTCTACCTCGTCTAGCCTCCTACCTCCCCTCTTAGTTCTCCCTTATCTTCCCATTACCCTTTCTCCCTCTTATATCCTCCCTCCGCTGGTGGGCCCCAAAGCACTTTTTACTACCCCCATCACTTGCACAGTTACTCTTTGACTGCCGATCCACCCTCCCTCCAACTCCACCCCCCCATAAATCCTGGCATCTGCCCCCTTCTCGTTCCCTTGTTTAGCATCACTCATTAATTGTAACCCTACAGCTAAGTTCTCCAACACTGTTGTACCTCTGTTATTACCTTGTATACTTGTGTTTACACTGTGTAATTGACCGTGACTCATGTTCCACTATTTGTATTACTATTGTCTGTTTTCATTTCTGTACTGTGATGCAGAATCTTTGTAAACGAACCTTTTGATTCAAAGGTGTCTAATCCTAGAATAGATAAATGTTGTACCATCATTATGTATAATTCAAGAGTGTGTGATTTACCTTGAAGTGACATGTAGTTTGATTTGATTTTAAGGACTTCTGCAATTGCATTTTGTGTGGGTCTAAGTCCCTTTCTAGACCAAAATGGGTCTGCAAGCATAATGTGCAAAAACATTTTCTGAAGATCAGTTTGAAAGCTATCAACCAGGGCATATGGGGCAAAGGACAATCACTTGAACTGAACCTTAAGTTCCACCTTGAAGAGTTTCCTGTTTGTTACATTGAAGGCTACCAATTTGATGTCTTCTGGACTTTTGTTCCTATTTTGGAATGCTCTCTCCAGTTGTCCCTTCTATTTCTACTTCTACTTCTATTCCTAATGTGTTTGCTTGTTGTCTTGTTAAGTGTCCTTGATTTGATGGCACTTCATTTCCTGAGTCTCTCTCTCTCTCTCTGCTTGTTCTCTTTGTCTCCACTGGAATCATTTGTCTAAAAAGGTTTTTATTGTCTGAGGGCCTACCTCTGTTTGTAACTGGGTCTGGTGAAACTATCTGACCTATCGCTATCACTACCATATTCTCTTGGTATATACTTTTTATAGGTATAAACAGTTATCTCTATAATCAATGATGTCCCGTTGAAATGTTTTGAGGTTTTGCACAGTGAAAGTTTTCACAAAATATCTTAGCTTGGCCTTGGTGGCTTCTAGAAATTCATAAAAATCATTTATGCCCAGTTTAGTTTCTAGATATTCTTCCTGTTGTATTTCTTCTGCTAAATTGCCTCTTTCTTTTCTTACAGTCTCAATAAGTGCAAGCATAAAATCTATTGAGCATTTTGTTTGATGTCCTCTGAACTCTTATTAAGAATGGCCATGTTGATGTCTATATTGGACTCTATCATGACGCTTAGGTCATGAGGTATATGATGATATTCAAGATTTTGGAGCTAGTGTGAGGCCATGCCACTCTAATCTAGTGTCTCAATATTTTAAATTATCTATTTCAGTCAACATTCAACACTGACAATGAGTGGGGACATTGCCTGTATTGGTCAGGCCATCCCACTTCTATGGCTCCTGAGGCAGACGCTGTTGAATGTACAGCAGGTACTGGAGGCAGGTAAGGGTGACACAGGAAACTATGCATTAATGGAACACATGCTCCTTGTCTTTGACAGCAATACCCATACTGTATTCCTGCATTCTGCAGTCTACAGATTTTGAGATTACTACCCTGCTGGACCCATGATATAAATGTGGCCTGTTATGAATACTTGAGGGTGGGTATGGTTGGGTCCAAAATTTAACAGATCAGCTAATAAGACTGGTACATGGGGCATAGTTGTTAAAGTGACAGTTATCTAAGGTACAACATGAAAGGTATCATAGATCAGCTGTCACTACCACCTCACATGGCAAACTGACTGATAAAACATGCAAGACAACAGAAAAACAACCACAAATCCACTTTGGGATGTTTTATCCCAGGTAGGAATTGAAGACATAGAGGAAAAGGAGTCTGATAAGGCAGCAGGATTGCGGGTATTGCAATGCATAGTGGATGCATATTTGGTGGACACCAGGCACTTTACCACCATGGAAGAGCTTTTGCTTTACTGGAGTAGCAAGGTCATTGATTGGCCAACACTAACCTCTGTAGCAGTCAAGTACCTGAGCTGCCCATCCTTGAGTGTCAGTTTTGAAAGGATATTCAGTTCTGCAGAGGTCATTGTGCAGGATAGGCATACAGATCTGTCCCCTAGAAATGTTGGCATGCTAAAATGTATTAAAATGAATGTGAGGCACATCCGACACAGCACAATCACATCTGCATTCCTACAACATGAAGGTGGCAGTGGTGATGAAGATGAACCTAAAGAGTCTGATGTTATCGACATTGGCAAACTGCTGTCTAATGAGATAGATGAAGCAATGATGGAGAAAGAATTCCCATGTGAAGACAACTCCAGTCTGGAAGACTGTTAAGGTGGTTTCCTTGATGAGGATGATTGAAGCATAAAAGGAAATGTATTCTGTCCATCCTTTTATCCTCATCAGTTAAATCCTAGGATTCAATCTTGTTTTCTTGTCACTATATTTTTCCCCAAGTTTTGCTGCTATTCCATACATCCATCTGATTATATTCCTCCACCCTCTCCTATGTCATGCCTACACACAAACTAGAAAATTAGTGAACACTACATCAATAAATGAACAGTTTACCAACAATAACATTGGCCACTGCCACATCCACTACATGCATCCAGACTGAAAATGCCAGAGTCTTAAGCCAGCATAAATGCCATTGCCAGCCAAGTAGACCATGTATCCTCCAGCAATCAAGAAACCACCTTCACCTCCCCGGCCTGCTTGTGTACTCCACAACCACCAACAACATGAACCACTGCCACCTCCACTGCATGCATCCAGACTGAGAAACATGGACTATAAAGGCAGCGTAAATGCCTTTGCCATGCAGACCTCCAGCCAGGCAGCCCTCAAGCTGAGCCACCAGCCAGCCAGCCCATCAAGGCAGCAAGACCTGAGGTCCAGCAAAGCCCAAGTATTTCTGCTGTGATGGTAAGTTACTTTCACTGCTGTTCACACTCCTTATTCTCACTGTTGGTGGTGAGCCCATCCTCACTCAAGAGGGGCTTCCACCATGCTTGCAAGACAATAAAATGTGTTTCTTTCCTTTTGTCTCTTCTAACTTTAGGTTTGACTATTCACAGGGCTGACTGGCAAGCCAGTCAGACACCCAGACAGTATGCAAGGCATCAACTCAAGTTGTCTCTTCCTCCACTACCTCTCTCTGTGGCATTATCATGCCAGTACATGGCTTGGCCCTCACTAATGTGATGTTAAGTACCGTTACATGATTTTTTTAACTGTTTTAAGTTTTCCTTTCACAGTGATACAGTGGCCAAGTCACGCTAAATAGTTTCTCTTTTCTCTTCTCAGGTGACAGGTATAGTTTAGTTCAGTTTATTGTTCTAGGAATTACTATCTTTGAGCCAGAGGCTCTTTTACAAAGGTTCCACGTCAATTAGGTACAGTACAAAAAAGGTTACATAGATAACACAACAATTTGTGCTGTGTCAAGAGCGAGAAAACATATACAAATACATATCAAATCATTTGTGCAAAAGGACATGAGATATCAATAATCACATTATTATTACAAAAAAGAGGTCATGCCAGATTAGGAGAAACAAATAGGGAAAAGTCCAGAACAGAGAGGGTAAGTGAAAGGTGTGGGGAGCAGACAATAGCAGGAGAAAAGGTTTCCCAAACATGTCTTTGTCAAATAACGGAACAGGGTGGGTAGTGAGAAAATAGGAGGTTTAATCAGGGCAGTCACAGGAGCTGGAGGTGGCAAGGTGAGAGAATAGCCTTGATTTGAAAATACCTAGAGAGGTGGAGGCAGTAGTATGAGTGCTGAGTATAGAAAGACTGGGAGTGAACAATGGGTATACCATACAGCCACCACCATGGCCACATCAGGCTAAATAATTTCTTTTTCCTCACAGGTGACAGGTATAGTAAGACTTTGAGTGGACAACAGACATACCATCTATGCGGCAACCCACACTGTGGCTAATTAAGCAGAGTCTAAATCATTTTCTCTTGTATTCACAGGTCTGCTGTCCTGTTGCCTCCATCAAGCAAGACTTTGCCTCCTCTATCTGGAGCACCTGAATGCCATTTCAAGGCGTGCCAGTCACAAATATGATGGTGAGTATCCTTTCCAAAAGTAATTTTTTCTTTTAATTTTTGGTTTTCAGTAGAGATGCAGCGAAGTGAAGTGGCCCACTCTGCCTCGACACATAGCTATGCAAAGTGCCCATTGAAATGCAGTACTTCGTCACTTTGCATCATAATGACTTTGTGTTATGTTGCCTCTGCATTACTTCGCTTTATTTTCTTTTTTTTTTTGTACACTTTATTTTTACTTCATTCAGCAGTACACAGGATGAGCCAACATTAGCTCATAATAGATAAATAGGCCAAGGTAATATACAGACAATCATATCATGGAACTTATTACTCTATTATTAATGCCTTTACTCAGTTCTTGTCACAAATGCCTATACTTTATATACCTTCATACAGGTATTAGTTCAACATTAAGGGATCTTCAAACCTTTTCAGATATTAACTAATTAACAGTTATCTGAGTCTACTTCTCAAGCTATATAAGACCTAATTAAAAGGCCGGGAACCAGGATTGCAAAAGTGCCTTCTCCACTGGGGACCAAGTTTCTAAAAAGATATTTAGCTGCCCCCTAGCAGTGTATTGCAATTTTTCAAATTTCATACAATCTAAGAGGTTATTAACCCACTCCGATATAGTGGGGACAGAGTGGAGCCTCCAGTGCAAGGCGAGAGCTTTCAGGCCCATCACATTCCCCAACCTCCAGAGAGTCACATCAGATTTGGAGTACTTATTCTGACCACCTGGTGATCCCGGAGGCAAGCCCAGTAAAATTTCCACAGGGTCTAATTTGAGAGGTATAGTAGTCAATTTGGAAAGTATCTCCTGCACCCCCCACCAGCATTTCTGTATTTGGCTACATGGCCAAATCATATGATAAAAAGTACCATCGTGTATCTGACACTTTGGGCACAATGGTGAGTCACTTCGATTAATCACATATGCTAACCAAGGGGTGTGATATGTTTTATGCAACACATTGAATTGAATGGCTTTGGTTCTATTATTAACAGAGCATTTAGGCTATTGTTTAAAATAGTTATCCATTCTTCCCCCGTCAGGCCGTCAGGTAATATATCAGTTTCCCACTTAGCCTTAGTGGCCTCCATATGGTCAGGCAGGGCCCCTATCAACAATTTATAGGTGCTTCTTAAGGGTTTAAATGTGTTCTGGCCCTGCTGCCCCCAAAATAACTCCTCCAGAGGAGATCGAGACACTCCCTCTTGGCCCATGCCTCCAATTAGTCTCTCAACTGCCTCTTTGATTTTAGTGGACTGGGGGAAATGAGACTTACTGAGAGTTTTATTTTGTACCAAGTACTCAAAAGAGCCCAACTTCCCATCCTGAACCAAATGTCGGAGTTGGGAGACCCCCCCCACCTGCCCACTGATTCATTACAGAGGAGTCCCAGGGTGACAACCTCCCTCCCTCCCTGTCTCATAATTCGCCTTAGAGAAACCTCGGGGGACAAACCACCTCTCACCCCAATCATATCTTGAATGAGTTTCCAGGCTCTCACCATAGTCCCCATAAGTGGGCTGATCAGAGCCTTCAAATTACCTACCTCTCCCCTCAATGCCAAGTTGTTATGATACAATGAATTGCCCCCAGTTCCCTCCATTCTCACCCAAGCTGGCTGTGACTCAGGGACCTTTAAAATATCATGTATATGGGCTACCTGAGCTGCTACCCAGTAGTGTCTCACACTTGGTAGGCCCAAACCCCCTCTTCTCTGGGTCATCCACAGGAGTGATTTCTTGATACTGGGCCTCTTATTATTCCAGAGAAGCTGTGTAATAGCACCCTCAATGCTCTTAAAATACTTTAGAGGGACCTTCATGGGAATTACCTGAAAGAGGTATAAAAATTGGGGCAAAATTGTCATCTTTACCAAATTCACCCTCCCCAGCAGTGTCAGCAGAAGAGCCCTCCAAGTCAAACAATTATTTTTGATCTTGGTGATCAAACCCTTCATGTTAAGTTGAATCAAGGAGGACAATTTAGAAGGGATCAAAACTCCCAAATATTTCAGAGCCTTAGCCGGTTGAACCAAGGTCCAGGCAATCATAATAGGGCCCTTATCCTTTCCCACTGGAACCCACTCACACTTATTCCCATTGATTTTATGCCCTGAAAGAGGCCATATTTTCTGAAGAGCCGGGAGAGTTCCTCCAACGCCTCCCTCGAGGAGTCTAGAAATAGAAGAACATCATCGGCAAAAAGTGAGATCACTTGTTCCTGCCCCTTCCAATTAAGACCCCTAATCCTCGGATTAGATCTAACACTTTGTGCCAGAGCTTCAATAGTAAGTACATATATCAAGGGGAAAAGGAGGCACCCCTGTCTGGTTCCCCATGTTAATGCAAAGGGGGACGAGATGATATTATGAGTAAGTATTTGGGCTTTCAGGGCTCTGTATAATACTCCTTTCCATTTTAACAATAAGGGACCAAGGCCAAATTTCTGTAAAACTGCCATCATAAAAGGCCATTCAACGTGATCAAAGGCCTTTTCTGCGTCTAATGATAGTAGGCCTCCCGTTCCACCCTTAGGCCACTGGTAAACTATATTCAAAGCCCGCCTGATGTTATGTTTAGCCTGTCTCCCTTTCACAAAGCTGCCTTGATCAAGATGTATAAGTTTGGGGAGGATCTTTTCCAACCTACCTGCGAACAATTTTGCTAAGATTTTATAGTCAGCATTAAGCAACGAAATTGGGCAGTACGAGGAACAGCACCACGGATTCTTCCCCTCCTTGAGTAATATAGTAATCGTGGTGAGTTCCTGTGTGGGGGGAAGGGCTCCTTCTCCTAGGGTCTCCTGCATCATTTCCTTAATTAACTGTCCCACCTCCTCCCACAGTAACTTATAAATTTCAACTGGAATACCGTCAGGGCCAAGGGCCTTCCCTCTCTTAGACTTCCATACCACTTCCTTTATTTCCTCTAGAGTTATTGGAGATTCTAATTCCCCAGACTCTAACTCCCCCACTACTGGGAAGATAATTTCTTTTAAAAACTCCTCTGGGTCTGCTCCCTGCGGAAATTCGGTGGTATGTAAGTGGGAGTAGTAATTTTTAAATGCATCATTAGTCATCCTTTGATCATAAGTAACCTCCCCTCCCTCCGTTTCCACCCCCAAGACTGTCCTCTCCACTCTCTGTCTCTTCACCATATTCGCCAACCACTTCCCTGATTTGTCCCCTTCAAAATAGGTATAAGATTTGGTTAAGTGAAGGGCCATCTCTATATGTTGGTTAGAAACTTGATTTAGTTCACTTTTTAAAGTTTTTAATTTTGATAATTTAGTCTGATTAAAAGAAGTCATTAATTCTTTCTCTGTATTTTGAATCATGACTTCCAACTCCTGTTCTTTTTTAACAGCTGTTTTTTTCTTTTTAAACGAGGAGTATGAAATTGTTTCACCCCAAATACTCACCTTAAGTGCCTCCCAAATCATCCTATTGTCTGTTTCCCCTGGTTTGTTTACCTTAAGGAAATTAGAAACATGCTTTTTTAGTTGTAATATAAATTTTGAATCCCCCAATAAATTAGGGTCCATACGCCAAACTGGGTCCCTACTTGGTTTCTCCTTGTCCTCCAATATCACCTTAAGAGAGGCGTGATCTGATACAAGAATTGGTCCATATTCAGCTTCCACCACTTCACCCAATCTAGACTTTGTCAAAAATAAATAATCCAATCTTGTGTAAATTTTATGTGCATAGGAATAAAATGAATATTGTCTAGAGGACAGATGACAAAATCTCCATGCCTCCTGCATGGATCTCCCCTCCATCATTTGGGGAAGTGTTTTAACACTCTTAGGGCTAGGACCCTTCCTTGTACCCGAATTATCCAAATGCGGATCCCAGTATGTATTCATATCACCACCTATTATAATATAATCTGGAAATGGGGCCAATGTGGTTCCAAGATGGGTGAAAAATTCCGGGGAGTCTATATTTGGGCCATACACAGAGACCAGAGTAATGGGGTTCCCCATTTCCACCACTGCCACTACAAATCTCCCTTAGGATCTGTCACTGAGGTTAAGATCTTGTGTGGGAAGCCTGGCCTAATCAAATTGATACCCCTCGGCCTTAGAAAGAAAGTAGATGCAATAAAGGTACCCCCAGGAATGGCACAGAGCTTCAGCTCTTCTAGTTAAAATGTAACTCCTGTAGAAAACTATATCTCCCTTCATTTTGTTTTTAATTTGAACCAAAACCAGTTTCCTTTTTATTACTGTTCGTAAACCATTTATGTTCCATGTAATTAGCACAATCTTATCCATTCTTAAACTCATACTTAATTATCTTAGCTTGGTCCATCCTGTTCCAAAATGACATTACATCACTTCTTCCACTGCTGAAATAACTATTAACATTTTTAACTAAACAATCTATGCTACTCATCCCACCCCATTCCAAACAATGTAAACAAATCAGTGCATTTTCAGGGTTAACAGCGTACCCCACCCCCCTTTCTCTCCCAACAAAGTTAAGAAGCATAGTTAATACCCCCAACAAACCCTTAAACCCCAACAAGGATACCCTGAACATAGAAACTACCCTCTACTTTTTGTGGATTGAGCATTCATCTTTTACAACCCTTACTCATCTAAGAAATAACCAAGGTCACTAACTTATTAACCCTCTAAATATTTCAACAGGACTAATCTGATGGGGGGAACCCAGAACCATGGGGTTAACTCACCCATTCTATCCTAGAATGCAACCTTCAGAAAATTAGGTACATTAAAAAAAGAAAAATAACCTAAAGCAAAATCAGTTTATGTACTGAGGAGGATCATTGAGATTTCCCACTCCCTACTGAATCGAGGAATGGAGCAGGTCATCCCAAAATTATGGATACTACAGCATTAATCCAAGTGCTCATACTTTGTTTATAAATTATATTCGATCTTCTCCTCAAACCCTTCCATCAGGGAGAAACTGAGTACTATAACAAAATTAAAACACCCACAAAGTAAAAAAAAACAAAAACCAAAAAATTCAGTGATAGTACCCCCCAGCAAGCGAGTAATTTCTCAATTCCCCACTCAGGTTGTATCGTGAGCCTATCCTCATATTCAAGAGGATGACCAAATCTTTATTCGAACTTTCCCCAATGAGAAATTGCATGAAAAACTCCCAAACACATAGAACTCTGCAAGACATCTAAGGATCTATTTAAAATATCCAGCACCAAGCATTGTCCCATCTTCTTCATTCGCCAAAGCCATACCCGTGTTGGCTTACCGAGTGAGAGGTGAAAGGGGAACCCCACGGTCCAGCCTTTATAGGCCTCAGATGGGGTTACGGTCCAGGGAACCATTCCCCCGCCCCCTCCCCACTCGCTGAAAAAAATACAGTACCTTCAGGCTGAGGCCTCTCACACCAATCAAGCGCCCTTCTGCCTCTCCATTTCCCTGGCATACTCCAAGGTTGCTGTAGGATCCATGAAGGATTTTGAGGTGCCTCCCGATGGGTGAATAATCAGCCAGGCAGGATAAAGTAGAGAGAAGGGACAGTTAATTGCATGCAGGACCCGACAAACCTCTGAAAAGGCCTACTGTTGTTGTTGTAATAGGCGGGAATAGTGTTGGTAGAAGCTGATTCTTCTCTGCTGAACCATTACCACGCCGGTCTTCCTTGCAGCTTCCAACACCTGCACCATATCTTGGTAACGCAAGAACTTGACAATAATGTGTCGAGGTTTTGGTCTGCATTCGGTTTCGGTCCCGGAGCTCTGTGCGCCCTCTGGATCTCGAAATCAGATTCTTGGGGTAGATGTAGAGTAGTTTTAAGCCAGCTCTGGAGATATTGGATGCAATTTATCCCCTCCACGTCCTCTGGGAGGCCAATAATTTGGATGTTACTTTGGCGCTCCTGGTTCTCATGGTCATCAATGGAGCTCTTAAGCAATTCTATTTCTTGGAGTGCTTTAGCCAGTGCAGTAGCTTGAGTAGATGCCCTATCCTCTCCATCACTTACTCTTTGTTCCGCCTCGCCAAGCCTTCATTCATGTGTTTCTATCTGCTCCGAATTAACATTCATGGCCTGCTGCAAGTGCTGGATCTGGGCCATTACATTCTCAAACCCGGCCTCCATCCTGGTGCCTAAGTCATATTTTAGGTCCTTTATTAACCGCTTCAGTTGTTGATATCCCTCAGACATTGTTTGCTGTAAGGGAGTTTCAATATGTTCTTCCCTTGAAGCTCCTCCAGCAGGATAAGTATTGCTATCCGAGTCGTCTGCCCATGAGCTCCCTGGAGGTTGATCAGGTCTTTGTAGGCCTCGCGTTGCAGGATCGTGATGAGCTGTTTTAAACGCAATTTTCAATTTCTTTTTCCTGGATTTTTGTGACGATGACATCAAATTCATAGGTTGAGCTTGCTGATAAGGTATTTTGGGGAATTTGAGTAGGAATTAGAGGAGATTGCTCGAGATGGTTGCCGAGCTCCAAGTTGAAGCTGCCATCCGCTGTGCTGCTAGGCCATGCCCCCCGCTTTATTTTCTTTTAAAGGTGGAGTAAGTGAGCATTGTAACAGCCCACAGATCATGTGGCTCACAGTCTGCAGGTCACATGCTTCAGGCAGGAAGTTAGTCATGCAACAGAGTAAAAGACTTTCACTTTCACCTTACCTAGTGTGGGAGAAAGTGCTGTGTTTGAGAGGAGACAGAGAGATAGCAAAAAATATAAACCCTGTGACTGAACCAGAGCACCTTCCTGGCTAATGGTCCCCTCCCTGAAGCAGGAGGTAGTGGTGCCATGGAAGCACCACCTCCGGTGGCACCTACCAGTGCCCCCCCTACCAGTGCCACCACCTGCCATGGTCCCTGCACCAGCGGCTCAGCAGGAAGTGAGGGAGGAGCTGCAGCAGTCGCAGCCATGGCAGAAGCTACAGGTTTCCCAACCCCCAGCCCCAATTGAGCACCAGCAGTGGCTGGCAACAACATCTAGGGCCCCCTCTGCCTGTGCCTGTTCCTCCCCCACAGCTCATTAGTGTGGGAGTTTTCACTATACTGCCTGCAGACAGCAGTGCAGTGAAGTGCAGTCTGTGTGGTGAGGTGGTGTGCTGTACCCTCAAGGGAAGTCATCTGGGCACAGGTGGTCAGCGCTCTCACCTATACAACCACCACCATGCAGATTGGTAGGCCAAGCTAACCAAATAGGGCAGGAATGTGCCTGCTGGGCAACAAGTGGCAGCATGGCCTCCACCTGCATGTGGTGTCAAGCAGGGACAGGTCATGGAGCAAGTGGCTTCTCCACAACCTGCAGGTGATGGTGGCAACCCTGCATGGATATCTGCCACACATGCCAGTTTGGGGTGAGCTGGACCATGTGAACCACTGGATTGACAACGTGGAGCAACAGTTGGAGCATATGGAGGTGCACCAACTCCAAATAATGGGCATGCTTCAACTGCTGCTCTCACACCATAACACTGATCATTAGTTTTTGTTTGTCCTTGCACCCACCACCCTCTCTGTGAAAAAATAGTTCTTGTTGTTGCCCCGATCCTTCTCCCCATCTAGCTTCAAATTTTGCCCCCTTGTTCATGCACATCTTTTCTTCTGAAGGATGCTACCCTCTTGTACATTGTTGATTCCCTTTTGGTACTTGATAGTTTCTAACATACCCCCCTTTCCTTGTGGTTATACATATTAAGCTTTAGACTCCACAATATTTGGGAAACTGGTTAATTTGTTGTCACGGGTTGAAATTGGGGCAATACTCATGCCATCAGCAACTTCACTACCACCAGCGGGGACAACAGCATCTCCAACCATGACTGAAGCTACTAATTGCACTGTGAAAAACATAGAGAAATCCCTTTACTGGCATCAACTATGCACTTCTGCTGCATACTACCCTGCCCCACCCACGGACACTTTTGCCACTGGCAGTAGTGCCATGGCCAGAAGCATCTTTGCATGCACGTCTCTTTGCAGGCATTTTTGGGGATTACACAGAAAATTCACAACAAATTGAGATTTCTGAAATTTGGGGTGGATGGGAAGCCAAAAAGCATCAACTGTGGCTTACAAATGCAGATTGGGCACTAAACAGATGCATATTGCACATTATAAAGAGATGCAGCTGCACAGGCAGAAAGACACCTTAACCAGTGTTCACACAAATCCAAAACTTGAAAAATAAATTATGCCTTTTACGGGTTGGGGGCTGCAGTAGCAGTCCACTAGCTAGATGGAAGGAAGCAGTAAAAAATACTGCAGACAGATAACCGATTCAAAGAGTGTTGATTACTGTGTGGCACAATAAAATGTGTCTGACTTGATGGCACACACACACACTACAGATAATGTGCAGAAAATGTAACAGTGCAGTACGCTATATCAACAAATCTTTAAACAGAATGAAAATATGCACTGCACCACAACAAACAGAAAATAATTTCAAAAATTACTTCAAGTATTACTGTGTGTACATAAACACACAAATACTAACACACACTACTAGTACAAACCAGTTAGAAAGACTGTCTTTCTCATGTGAATCTCACTCCACCACAGATATGCCCCTCCCCCGAAGCACACTTCAACAGTGTCTGTCAGTACACAGGCTGAATATTCTAAATTAACATTCAAAATGCACACAAAAACAATCAACACTCGATGATCTAAGCACAGGAGGGTTTCCTACAGTCGATCTACTAAATTTGGAACAAAATAATTAGATCAAAAGTGATTTTTTAAAGCTTTTTCGATGGCTTGATTCTCAGAGCTCTGAGTGCAAACTGTCTCCAGCTTTCCACTACACACACTACACAGAACTGAGGCCGTGCAAGACAATATAGAGTCCATGTGACCTGCTATCCCATGAATCAATGCAAAGTCCATTAAAATCAATGGCACTTTGCTTTAAAATTAAGGGGAAGGCTGTAATACAAGGTGAAGTAATGCAAAGTCCATTGGAAACAATGCACTTCATGTTCAAATTTATACTGTGGGTGGAGTAATTCCTTCATGTTGCAGAGCACTACGTGGTTAGGGATAATACCTGCAGAAATTAACTCCACGGAGAAAGTGGGGGTACTTCGCCCACCTCTAGTTTCCGGTCACAAGTGAATGCAACGCAATAGGGAGTGTACTAGAGTCTAAATAATTTCTATATTGTATTCACAGGTCTCTTTCCATCCTGTCATGAATGCCTCCTCCTCCTACAGTACAGCAAGCAAGCCATCATCATCTTCTCCACCACATCATTGATGTTGTCAAAGGTAGACTCATGCTCAGACTTCCTCCTCCTCCTCTAGCTTCTCCACCGCTGTGTGTGGTTCTATTAAAGTCAACATGCCCTCTGTAGCCAATGTGAATAAAAGTCATCCACCTGATGGTGCTGCCTGATTCTACATTATTTGTCACGCAACAGAAAAATATCTGAAATGAGAGAAACAGAACCAGAAAACAGTTATAGAGTGACAGCCAAATAGCATTTAAGAATATGAAACAATAAATAATAATAACAAGAAAGAATCCTTACCTTCCCTGGTAAGAAACACTGCTAAATTAAATAAGCAGATCCAGGCCGCACCCACGAAGTAACAGGATTTCATAACCCTGGTGAAAATTACCTGAAAAGAGAGAAACCAGAAGAAAAGATGGTGAGAAACACACTGTTCACTCCCCAGGCCAAAAATGAAAAACATTTAAAATAAATACTTCTCTTTGCTGGTAGAACACAAAGCAATACTCAAAGATCATCATCCAGATCTGCATCACAAAGAGGCATTATTATTTCAGGAGAAAACATCCAGAATTTCTTTTCACTACAGTTCATCAGGACAGTTGCTGAAGTGGTAGAACTGCACAGTGCAGAAGCAGCATATTAATTCTTGCAACCTATCTCATTTTGTTTACTCTTGCGAATATTTCCAGACAGGAGAATTTATTAGATTGAGATTTTCTGGGCAATAAAGTTCATCCACTGAAGTGCAGTAGAAGAACTGTGTTTCTGTAGTGCTCCACATTGTCAATGGGTAATCATTACAAATGGGTATAGTGCACCCCTACCAGGGGAATGGCACAGCCCAAGAATTAAAATGTTGGGCACCTGAGGATTCCCTGCACTAACAGCAACTCCCCAGTTGTGCTGTGCCATTCGAAGGGGACAGAGCTACTTTCTCTTCTCTAAAGAATTTCAAGTTTCAAGAGTCGAGACTTCAGTTGGGGCTTCAATTTTGCTCTGCAGGTTGTGGCTATCTGTTTTCAGGGAGCACCCCTAAATTTAATTTGTGCCTGTTAAACTGCGGCTTTTATAATGGAATAGTCTGCCTTTTTTTCTCACTCCTTGTGTGAACTGGGAGCCACTTATGCCTTGCTAGGGCATTTTCTATGGTCTCCTGTTAGAATCCTTTGAAAACATAAAAATGGTGCCTCAGGTAGGTAAAAATTTTATTTTTTGACAGTGTAGGGGCTCCGGGGGAGACTTTGAGGGGTCACTCGTCTTTAGTGTTGTTTCCTTGCCCCCTTCCCAGCTTGAGGTTTTTTAGAGTGTTCAATGCTGTTGGCCACAAAATTTTGTTTTGCCAACTTGTGAGGTGTTTTTTCATATTTTCTCGCCATAACATCGTTCTCTACAATTGCACGGCTGCCATTTGAACTGGACGTGTGCTCCTTCATCATCACAGCTTCCCACCAGTAGGTGGGGGAATGCAGCATTTTGCGCATGCTCACACATGTGTGCTCACGCCCCAATGAGCCTAGAGGGTGAGTGCTCTTTCAGTTACAGCTTTTCAAGCTGCTGGAGCATTTTTTTATAGTTGGCTTGCAGTTTATAGTTTTTGTCATAATATTGTTTATAAATCTGTGTTTGTTTTTCCTGTCACAGTTTTCCAGTTGTGGAGCAACTATCTTAAAGGCAATTTAAAATCAAGGTTTTTCTGTCAGTTTTTTTCTGTTTTGGCACCATGGTTTTCAGGAGACCATACATTATGAAACAATGTAAGACCTGCAGAAGGGTGATGAGGCTCTCACCCATGGATACATATTGTCCTCATCGTGTTGCCCAGCATAGTATTTCTCTCACATCCCCCCCCCCCAGCTGGTCCTCCGAGCTGGGGGGGCACCTGGTCCATTGCTTGGTAGTAGGAAAGCAGAATTGTGCAAAAATCTCTGGTTGCTCCTTGGTGAACATTTGAGCCCCGATGTCATGCAGGACATCCCAGCAAATACACCCAACCACAAACTGGGCCCCTCAGGTTGGGGGGGCCCACACAGACAAGTCCAAGTGCGATGCAGCACGAGCAGGCTGCAGAACCAGATATGCAGGCAGATCCTGACCCTGACCCATTGGAAGGCCAGGATGATGATTATGGGGATCCTGGGGAAACACATGACCTTAGAAAACTACTTTCAGAGGAGGAGGATGTACTCTCTGAAGAGGAGATAGAGGAAGGAGAGTGGATGGAACCCAAGACCAGGATATCGATTCCACCCCTCTTTGATAATATGTCCTTGTCCTTTTTGATAGCTGAGGCATGTAGATCTTTACAGCTCAAGGAGGAGCAGTCTGTGGCACCTGTGGAGGTTAATCCAATTTTGCCAGCATCCTCCTCTGCTCCAAAATGTTTCCCATGTTTTCTCCACTGTGACCAAATTATTGAACAAGAATGGGCAGGTGTGAATGACAGAACGCTCCCAAAACCAAGAACTAGGAATTATCCTTTTTAAGAGGAAGGTCTTGCAAGTGGGACCCCCTCCCACCTGGCAGACAAGGCTGTTTATATGGTAATTCTATAAAACACACTACCATTCTGATGGAGGGGGCTCTGACACTATCCGATTCACATGACAAGGGGATGAAGACCTCATGCAGGAGGGCTTTCACCACTTCAGACACAAACATACGTACCTCCTATGCTTAATTTATTGTTGCCAGAGCCTTGACCCTCTGGGTCACTACGCTGACCGACTACATCCCTCCCAATTCAGAGGATGCAAGTATTTTTCAGTTGGTGGCCATGGCATCCTCCTTCCTTGGGAATTCCTCAGTGGACCATTTACGTTTGTCAGCCTGCTTAGCCTACCACACTGCATCGGCCATGAGGTCTGTGTGGCTCAGACACTGGTCTGCTGATCAGTCAAAATGAAGCTGTTTAGTTTTCCTTTTGAAGGAAGTCTATTGTTTGTTTCTGGTCTGGATTCTATCCTGCAGGATATGCAGGATAAAAAGGGCCACCTCCCAGTGTCAAAACAGCAATGCAAGGCTACAGCTCCTCAACGAGGCATGGGCAATAGTCGGTGTAGACAGTCCCATGGAGGTTTTCATCTGTTTTGGAACTTCGTACCCAAAGATAAAGAGGTACCTATTCAGGCAATAGAGGATACATCAGCAGAGGCTCTTTTCCCAGGTGCCACAGAGGAGGACCAGCACAAAGGCCTGGTACCTCGCAATGATGGTATACAGGCCCAATCCTGCCCCCTTCCCCTTGGTGGAAGACTTCAGGAATTTCTTGCAAGATAGGTCCAAACAATGTCAGACACCTGGGTTCTGTAAATCCTTCACCTAGGTTATGCCATAGAATTCTCAATGGTTCCTTCAAGGGGACATTTTCTGCCGTTCCCAGTTTCAAAGCAAGTGGCAAAATGCCAGGTGGTGTCAGACACTCTGACCCATCTCATTTAAATTGGGCCATAGTTCCGGTTCCCCCAAATGAGCAGGGTCAAGGATTCTACTCCCTTTACTTTGTAGTCCCCAAGAAGTCCAGGTGGTTCAGGCCCATTTTGGATCTGAAGCATCTGAACAAGTTTGTGCACCACAAAACATTCAAGATGGAGTCTCTGAGGATGATAATCCAGGTTGTTCAACCAGGCTTAGCCTCAATATATCTGACAGATGCTTATCTTCACATCCCCATCTGTCAGTCTCACCAGAGGTACCTCAGGTTCTTGATTCTGGGCCAACACTTCCAGTACAGAGCTCTACCGTTTGGCCTTGCAACAGCCCCTTGAGTTTTCTCAAAGGTATTGATTGTCCTGGTGGTCAATTACAACAGGAGGGTCATCATGTCTACCCTTATCTGGATGACCTGCTCATTCAAGCACTGATGATGCTTCTTGCGAAGAGATCAGTGTCCAGGGCCCTGGAGATCCTGGAATCACATGACTGGATGGTGAACTGGGAGAAGAGATCTTAGAGCCATTGCAGTCCTTGGAGCACTTGGGGGTATTCTTTGATACAAAAGTAGGGAGGGTGTTCCTATCACCCTCCCGGGAGGAGATGTTGCTGTTGGAGATATGGTGGCTCAGGCTTTAGTCCTCAGCACTGGAACTCCCGCAGGAGGTGATTCTCACAATGGATGCAAGCCTGCATGGGTGGGGGTTAGTCCTGGACCAACTTCCCACTCAGGGGATTTGGTTACTACAAGAACAGCATCTCCACATAAATGTCCTGGAGATGTGGGCAGTTCACCTAGCTCTGCTTCATTTTCAGTCCAGACTGAGGAACACCTTAGTAAAGGTGCAGTTGGACAGTGTTGTCACAGTGGCTTACATAAATAACTAAGGAGGCACAAAAAGCAGGGCAATGCTTCAGGAGGCCTCCAACCTACTGAGCTAGGCAGAAGAGAATCTTCTCTCTCTGTTGGCAGTATATCTGGTGTGGGAACTGAACCTTCAGGTGGACTGGCTAAGTTGTGAAGATGTTCACCCTGGAGAGTGGCAGTTGAACCTGGAGGTGTTCACACTACTAAGTGATTGGTTTGGGCAACTGTAGATAGATCTGTTTGGTTTGCTTCAAGCTACAATGCTCAGACCCACAGGTTCTTCAGTCAGTATTGGTGTCCTCACGTAGAAGCAGTGGATGCTCTGATTCAGGTATTGTTCTTCTGCAGAGTGCATGCTTTTTCTCCACTGCCTCTCCTCCAAACATACTTAAGGAAAATAAGACATTCAAGTGGGAATTTTCTACTGATAGCTCTGGAGTGGCCAAGAAGACCGTGGTTCTCAGAGCCAGTGAACCTAGCCCAGCAAGCTCCCTTCTACCTTCCGGTATGAAGAGACCTCCTGCTGCAAGGCCTCATTCTCCACCCAAACCCAGTCATGATGCAACTAGAAGCCTGGCTCCTGAAAGGAGGAAACTCTTAAGACTAGGTTTTTCCCCGAGGCTAGTTGCAACCTTGCTGGTGGCAAGAAAAACCTCTACCTCAGCTGCTTACACCCGAGTCTGGACTATATTTCTTCTTGGGCCACAGAAAGAGGAATTAAGCCTTCAAAGGCCTCCATTGCTCAGATCCTGGAATTCCTTCAGGATGGTGTAGATAAGGGACTGCCATTGAGTATGCTGAGGGGGCAGGTTTCTGCTCTCAGAACTTCCTTGGGGTTCTCCCTAGGAACAAATAGAGAGGTTGTTAATTTTTTGTGTGCAGTTGGCAGGAGCCGACTGCTGTTTTGATCCCTGGTTCCCTGTAGAATCTTAATTTGGTTCTGAATGCTCTCTGTGCTGAGACTTTTGAACCATCACCATCCATGCCACTGGGTGTTCTGTCCTACAAGGTCTGTTTTTAGTGGCTATGTGTTCAGCCAGGGTGAACTTGTCTCATAAGGATCCTTAGTGTATCATGCATAAGGACAAGGTGGTGCTTAGGACTGTTCCATCCTTCATCCCAAAAGTGCTCACAGCTTTTGATGTGAACCAAGAGATTTGCTTTCCATCTTTCTGTCCGCATCCTTCTCACCCCAAGGAGAAAGAGTTACATAAACTGGACCTGAGGCAGGTGGTTAGGATCTACTTAAACGCACGTCTGAATTTTGTAAGTCACATAGGCTGTTTGTGCTTTTTGGGGCAGCCAAGAAAGGACAAAAGGCCTCTAAACCCACCCTAGCTAGGTGGGTATGGGTCTGTGTTACTAAAGCCTATGTGGTGAAAAAGAAGAGGCCTCTGGCACTTATCAAGGCCCACTCCACCAGGCCACTGGCAACTTCCTGGGCAGAGAGGGGTGAGGTCACAGTTTCAGAGGTATGCAAGGCAGCTACAAGGTCCTTAGTTCACACATTCATAAAACATTATAAATTAGATGTTCAGAGTTCTGCTAACACAGCTTTTGGTTGCAGAGTGTTGCAGGCAGTAGTTTGCAAATAATTCTGAAGCATTTGGTGTGTGGGATAATCTTCTCCCCTTCCCGTTTTTTTCTCTGGGTACTGCTTCTTAGAACCCATTTGTAATTATTACCTATTCACAATGTGGAGAGCTACAGAAAGAAGAAATAAACTTCATACTTACTGTAATTTCCTTTTCTGTTAGCACCAGCATTGTCAATGGGACCCACTCAGAAGCACAGCTCTGGAGGGAGAATCGTATCCTGCATGCTAGGAGACAGGTCTATTTTTTTTGTAAAATACCCTATGTAGACCTCTTTCTCTTATCTGCTGCACTGTACTCTGATATGTATAATTATATGCTGATTTATCAATTATGCTAATCTTATATGCTGATTTAACAATTATCTGCGACCACAGTTTAACAGGTTTTGTTAATTATTTAAGGTGTGTTTCCTGTTGGCAGTTTAGCTCTCTGCCTACCAAAAAAAAAAAGACAAAGAGCATCTGTCTCATTGTATACTAGCTTCCATTCACAGATGAATGACTCCTGTGAGACGTGTGGCACCTGTGAAGCACCTTGCGACTACAACAAGATCCAAATACTTCGGGAGTCATTTTAGGTTCATGGAAAATATCCCTTTTCTGAATATCGACTAGGAAGGTAAGGCAGTTTTTACGGCTGCAGTAGGTGAAGCCTGCAGATGTTTTGCATGTACAAAAGGAGTGATGTCATGTTTTCTGTCCATGGAACTGACTGAAGGTGTAAATAGTCTCCTCCGCCTTACCCTCCTCCAAGAAATGTTTTCCACCCTCAAATAAATACGCTTTCGTGTTAGTCAATGGTTGCAGGGTACTATTTTCTTTCTTAAATGGGTGGTACAAGAACTGGAACCTGAGTAGTAGGAGGCAGCATTTTTTTGGGAGGGGAGTAAGATCCACCCCACCTCCTCCCGAGAAGCTCCTAAAGATCCACCCCCACCTTTTTTTTGATTCATGTGGGAGGGGCATGAAGTGGATCTGTCATGTTGAAACAAGACTCACTAGTTTGGGATTTGGACTAAGGAACAGAACAAGTCTGTAGAGTCTCTGCATTTTGTTAAGGACTATGAGAACAGAAGATTATTAATGCCTTCAAACTGACTTAAAAACCCTTGGCACAAATGATTATCAGAGCCACCTGGTGTCTCAAAAGGAAAGAGTAAGAAGTATCTGAAACTACAGCTTCCTGGTTGAAAGAGCCACCGGTATTTCTTAAACATTTATATACTAAAAACAAAGTTCAGGTTTTGGGATTAACAATATTTGTTTACCATATTCAATATATATATATATATATATATAATTTGTCTTTTTAGTAGTTTCAAAACTTTAAAGCATTGGTATTAGTAATGCATTTAAAAATACATTTATTTTTTAATTGTCTTTACAGTTAATCATGCAGGTTCATGTGAGGGCACATTTTTTGGGGGAGGGGGTTCAAATTATTTTAATCATGGGCACAGTACTTGGTAAACACATCCTTTGATGAAGTGTATTTTTTCTTTTAAGTTTGAGAAGTGGAGTTGCCTTGCACACGTTAAAAATACCAGCTGCAATTAACAACCACTGTAGAAACAAAAGGCTGTTTTTTTTTTCTAATTACTTTTTTCCTGGCTCAGTTTATATCAGTGAAAAGAAAGACTGGAACAACTATCAGAGCTGCCATTCCCCTAGACATGCCATTTATCACTCATTTAAAATAACACAAATGTAGTTTTACATTTTTACCATGAGGGAAGCAAGAAGATGAACCAGCATGGTTAACAAATGCATTCATTGACACCTGTGAATGAGTGGGAAGGGGTTGTACTTCTTGGAACCTGTTTTTCAATTTTTTTGTTTTCGCATCTTGTCCTAGGCAATCTTCCTAGGGTGCAGTTTGCTCTATTGTTTAATATCTCCGGTGGAGGCCAGTGTCTTGTTACATTTTTTGTTTCAAATTAACCACAGACATCATGGCAGCCAAAGGAGACACACTTTAAGTCTTAGGGTACGTGCAGCATAATTAATAAGTTTTCATATGCAAAATCTTTCCACTCATGTTATTGCTAGACATACTGCAGCTAGCTTCTCTTGAGGAAGGGTGAACATGGTCAAAACTCCTTAGCAATTGAGATGCATATGCAGCAAATAAATCCAGATGCGCTAACTGCCTGCTGAATAAGGAAGGGTTGAAGAAACCCAGGGAATGATTATGGGGCGGAGGGCTGATGGCCATCAGACTGGAAAGGGATTTTGGGGTAATCACTTTGGATGACCTAAAGTTGGCTAAACAATGTACCAAAGCTGTGAGAAGAGCCAGTGGAATGCTGTGGTGCAATAGCGAGAGGTATTACCAGCAGAAGGAAGGAGGTGGTGATGCTACTGTGTAGATCACTGGTGAGGCCTCATTTGGAATATAGTGTCCAGTTCTGGAAGCTGCATTTCTGTCATGCAACTTTAAATCACAAATGGGTTCAATGGTTCTATTTTAGATTTGTATCCCTTTCCCCTACTTCTCCCACTGGTTATGCATAATCTTTCCATTCATGTTATTGCTAGATATACTGCAGCTAGCTTGGCTTGAGGAAGGGTGAACATGGTCAGGACCCCTTAGCAGCTGAGATGTATATGTAGCAAATAATTCCAGATGCGCTAACTGCCTGCTGAATAAGGAAGGGTTGCAGGAACCCAGGGAATGATTACGGGGGGGGGGGGACGGTGCTGATGGTCATCAAAATGGAAAAGGATTTTGGGGTAATCATATTGGATGACTTAAGGTGGCAAAACAATGTACCAAAGGTGTGAGGAGAGCCTGTGGAATGCTGTGATGCATAGGGAGAGGTATTGCCAGCAGAAGGAAGGAGGTAGTGATGTCACTGTGTAGATCACTGGTGAGGTCTCATTTGGAATATGGTGTCCAGTTCTGGAAGCCACATTTCTGTCATGCAACTTTAAATCACAACTGGGTTCAATGGTTCTATTTTAGATTTCTGTCCCTTTCCCCTACTTCTCCCACTGGTTGGCCTTATGGAACGCAACCAGAACATATCTTGGCTAGCATGACGAATGCACCTACACAAGCTGCTTCTCAGTCTACAGCACAGTCTTTTTAAAATGCTAACTTCTTGTTGAAAATATGGCATAATTTTTCGATCCATGTTATAGTTAGACATACTGTAGCTATCTTGGCTTGAGGAAGGGTGAACATGGTCGGGACCCCTTAGCAATTGAGATGCATATGCAGCAAATAAGTCAAGATGTGCTAACTTACCCTATAACTTAAGTGTCACAGTTTGCATTTGCTTCTTAAAATGGTTGCTTTTGCATTTCTGTTTATTTTAAAATATTTAATATTTTGACCATGTAGTTATGTCATGGACCATAACTGATCTCCAGCCTCCCCCCCCCCGTGCTACAACTTGTATAGAAAATAATGCTTGTAGACAAATCTAATCATTTTGCAGCTGTGTTCTGGCATGTTCTTGTGTTCATGTGTATTTGTGTTACTGAAACAAGAAATGTACAGCTGTCATTTTTTACATCTTGTTTAAAAAGTGTTTTTGCACCTGTGGTGCCAAATGGCACAGTCACTGTGCAAAATCTCCTTTCAGCTAAAGAACTGATAGTGTCACTGTTCATGTGGTGGGGTCACAGAAAGCCCATGCTGAAAACTTGGAGTGAAAATACCAAGAAACGCCCAGGGCATTAGGGTTTCTGACCATAACACCCTACACTGTAGGGACTGATGGGCATCAGGGGTGTGACTTGGGATTGTCAACAGTAATGTTCATGCCATTCTACCTCCATCCCCATCCTGCAGCCAGTGACAGGTATCGAGGTGTGCCTTTGACTCTTCAGCCCCAAAGTTCACTCCATTCTCTTATACTGTACCCATTTCAGCGTATTTCCTTATGGAATAGGGTGAGTGTAAAGTTTGAAAACCCCAAGGCACACCTCAACTCTTATCTGTGTCTGCAGGGTAGGGTGAGGTGAAATGGCATGAGCGTTATGGACAATGACCCAAAGGTACACCCCAATGCCTGTCCATGTCTGCGGGGTGGGGGTAGGGTTGGTATCATTTTAGTACTTCACTGACATTCCTATTCTGCCTGTCTGTGTGTGTGTGTGTGTGTTTGTCTCTTTCTCTCTCTTTCTCTCTCTCTATATATATGTCTATGTGATTATCTATCTTTCTATTAATTGCATGTATCGCTATTTTTACCTATTTCTAAAACAAACCTGCATATCACATTTGCCTGCACTCTGAGGATGTACTTATGAAACTGTACATATTTGTACTCCACTTCTGCATAGACCTCATACTTTCCTAATATTCCCATTATCACAAGCATAACTACCTTGCCCTTGTCAAAAGAGACCCCCTCTGAAAGTTAATATCATATTTTCTCAAACAGTACATCATCGTTACACCTGACTTCCTGACATCAACACATTGCTTAAATATAATTTACATCACCTCATGGACAAAAAAAATGTCTCTTAAAATATAAATATAAATATAAATAAATAAATGTGTAAATAATCCCAAAGCTGAACATATGCCAGCCATTACTTTTTCATGAACTGCCACCTTCTGTACCATCATGGGGATTTGAATGTTTCCCTTGATGCTTTGCATTATTGGGATACATGCAATGATGTTTTCTTTAAAATTTGGCTGTCTGGCCAATATCATCCGGGATAACACACACATCAGTGGCATTTGCTCTGGGGTTCTTTTGTAAGTTTCCTATTCCTTCCATTAAAATGTACACCTCCATGTATTTTCCTAATAATGTGTATGCCTTCCTTAGAACAGAAACTAAAACAAATCTTACTACTTACAAATCATTGTGTTGTTTCTCCATACCTCCTTAACAATTCCACACAACTTTACTAACTTCATTATGCAGCTGTGGTGGATCTGACCAGATTTTTGTGTTTTGATTGTATCTGTGTGTAGCTCTCATGGCACTGCTAAGGGAATCCTCAGGTGCTCAACATTTTAAATCTTGGACAGTGCCATTCCCCTGGTAGGGGTGCACTATACCCATTTGTAATGATTATCCATTAACAATGTTGGAGCTAACAGAAGAGGAAATTATGGTAAGCATGAAGTTAATTTCTTCTTTCTTGGACTGACAAACAGTATGGTACCATGTAGCAGCAGCAGCATGCAACAGCCTGAAATATCTATTCTGGTAGCTGATAAAAATTCTGTGACTGTCATTTTTCAGTATATTGTGCTTTTCACACAACTCCCCCTAAAGTGTGTTACAAAAACTGTGGCAGGTGGCTGACACACTGCAGTATCTTGTAACAGCATGCAGTAGCCTGATATTTTTCCTGGTAGCTGAGAAAAACTCTGGGCCACAACATTTACAGTATGTATATTGTACTCTTTGCATCATTTCCCCAAAAAAGCGATACAAGAACTGTGGTGGTGGGACAGACAAACATGGTGGCACCATGTAGCAGCATGCATCAGCCTGAAGTATTTATTCTGGTAGTTCTGAAAAATTCAGGAGCACAGAATTTATGCATATTGTGGTTTTTGCACCATTTCCCCTAAAGTAGGTTATAAGAACTATGGTGATGAGACAGACACACAGGGTGACCCACGTAACCACGTACAGTAGCCTGAAGTATTTATTCTGGTAGTTCAAAAAAATTTGGGGTGCACAATATTTATGTACAGTATATTGTGCTTTTTGCAACATGTCCCCTAAAGTATGTTACAAGAAAAATAGACAAGAACTGTGGTGGGGGGACTGACACCCAGCGCAGCACCTTGTATCAACATACATGAGCCTGATTTGTTCTATCTGGTACTTCTCAAAAGTCTGGGGCACAGAATTTATGTGTATTGCGCTTTTTGGACCACTTCCCCTAAAATGCGTTACAGGAACTGTGGCAGTGGGATACCCACACACAGGGTGCCACAATATAGCAACAATGGAAACACTGCTAAAGAAAAGACTGGTGGAGTATCTTGTAGTGGGCTGCAAGACCAAAGACAGCATGGATTCATGGAGGGAGGTCATGCCAGATGAACTTGATTGATTTATTTGACTGGGTGGCCAGGGAAGTAGACCGAGGAGGGCAGTAGTCAAGACCTGTCTGGAGTTTAGCAAAGCCTTCAACACTGTGTCACACAAAAGACTGATAAAGAAATTAAGCAGCCTAGGGATGGGATCCAAAGTGGTGAACTGGGTTAGAAACTGGTTAATGGATGTGCAACAGAATGTAGTGGTTAATGTCACTCATTCTAAGGATGGAAGAATGATCAATGGGGTACTGCAGGGCTCAGTATTGGGACTGGTCCTCTTCATTGTCTTCATAAGTGACATTACAGATGAACTGGAAGATAAGGTATGTCTTTTTCTAGATGATACCAAAGTCTGTAATAGGGACAATCAGGAGGGGGTGGAAAGAATGTGTAGGGATCTAGGGAAACTTGAGGAGTGATCAAAAACATGGCAGTTGGGTTTCAATGCCAAAAAGTGCAAAATTATGTACCTAGGGCATAGGAACCCAGGAACTGAAGTACAGAATGGGTGGGGGAGGGTAGTGTCAGTCACAAAACAGGAAAGGGACTTGGGATGATCATATCTGATTACCTCAAAGTGGCAGGGCCATGTGACAAAGCAGTGGGTAGGGCCAGTGTGATGCTAGGATGCACTGGGAGAGGTATTTCCAGCAGGAAGACCGATGTAGTGCTGCCACTGTATTGCTCACTGGTAAGACCACACCTGGCACATTGCATCCTGTGCTGGAGGCCACACCTCAGAAAAGACATTGACAGGGTGGAGGTGGTCCAGAGGAGGGCAACCAGAGCTGAGCAGGGTTTGAACCAAAAACCCTACAAGGAGAGACTGAGGGATCTCAACATGTACACACTGGAAGAGAGGAGGGTGATGGGGGCATGCTAGTGCCCTACAGGTACCTCACATGGGTAGATAGGAGGGAAGTCTCTTTCAAAGGAGGAAGAACACCAGGACAAAAGGGCATGCAATGAAGCTGGGGGGATAGTTAAAGAGGGATGTGAGGAGGTACTACTTCACAGAAAGAGTGGTGGATGCTTGGAATGTGGAGGCGTAAACCGTGGGGGTCTTGAAGCATGCATGGGATAGACATACGAGGATATTAGTAAATAGGCAGGGAAGAAGGAGAGTTGGTGGAGACCAGTTAGGGTCTGCAGAGGCAAACTAGGCAGGGACCATCTGGGCAGATTGGTTGGACCAAGAGGTCCTTGTCTGCCAACAAATTCTATGTTTCTGTGTTTCATACAGCAGCCTGAAGTACTTATTCTGGTAGTTCAGAAAACTTCAGGGATCACAGAATTGATGTACTGTATACCGTGCTTTTCACACCAATTCTCCTAATGTGCTTTACAAGAACTTTGATAGTGGGACAGACACACAGGATGGCACCATGTAGCAGCATGCAGCAGCCTGAAGTATTTATTCTAGTTATTCAGAAAAATTACAGGAGCATAGAATTTACTGTGTGTGTGTGTGTGTATATATATATATCTATATCTATATCTATATCTATATATATATATATATATATATATATATATATATGGGACCAGATATTCAAAGAGGTTGCGCATGTGCAACAAGGTTGCGCATGCTCAAGTCCCTAAATGCGCCATTCTGTGATATTCAGCAGGAGGCAGTTGCGCCACTGAAAACAGGCTGAGCAACAGCACAATGCAAATGAATGCATGCTCAACAGGAGGAGGAACCATGCATAAACTGCACAGCCCGATATTCAGCGGGCTGTGCAGATGTCTGAGCACAACCCCAACCTGAGCCTGCAGGACCCTGAGCCCAAAAAGGCTTAAGTCGAGGCCACCCACAGGTGAGCTGCTGTATTGCAGGGCACAACACAGCAGCTGCCACCTGTGGCTGGCCCCAACTCAGTCCTGTGCCCCCAGCTCGATCGTGGGCATAGTGTACTCCCCCACCAGCCTGATCGCGGGCATCAGTGGCTCCTCCCCTCCCATTCACATCCCTGGTGGTCAGTGGACGAAATGCTGTCAGCGGGCAGAAAGTAAAGTGAACCCCAGACATATCCCTTGTGTGCTTGATCGCGGGCAGTAAGTAGTGAAACCTCCCAGACATGTCCCTTGTGCCCGATCGCGGGCGGTAAGTAAAAGTGAACCCCCGAACATGTCCCTTGTGCCCGATCGCAGGCAGTATGTAAAGTGACCCCCAACCCCGAACATCTCCCTGGTGGTCCAGTGGACGAAATGCCCGATTGCAGGCAATATTTAAGTTGAACCCCCAAACATCTCCCTGGTGGCTAGTGTCCCCCACCACCCACCCATGAGCCCCACCACCCCCTCCCCGGCAGCGGCGTGCGGCAGCATCCACCCGCCTGCCGCTCCGCCGCCCGCCGACTGACTGCCGGTAGGCTTCGCACATTGGTGCAGAGCAACAGCCAATGGGCGTCCAGCCCGTGAATAATTCATTCACAAATCTGGACTGTCATATGCGGTATGGGCTGCACACCCATTGGCTCTTGCTCTGCACCAATGAGCATGCAGCCACAGGGTGATCAGTCGGCAGGCGCAGGCGGCAGGCAGGTGGGATGCCGCCTCCCACCAGCTGCCGGGGAGCGGGTGGTGGGACATGGGTGGGTGGGAGGGACACTAGCACCAGGGAGATGTTTGAGGGTTCAAATTTACATTCTGCCCGCGATCGGGCATTTCGTCCACTGACCACCAGGAGATGTTCTGGGTTGGGGGTCACTTTACTTACTGCCTCGATCGGGCACAAGGGACATGTTCAGGGTTCACTTTACTTTCTGCCACGATCGGGCACAAGGGACATGTTTGGGGTTTCAATTACTCTCTGCCCGCGATCGACGGCATTGGTCCACTGGACCACCAGGGATCTGAGCGGGGGGGGAGTTTTTAAACATACCATCCACGATCGGGCATTTCAGTCCACTGGACCACCAGGGAGATGTACGGGAGGAGCTGGGGGAGCCACATTGCTGCCCGCGATCAGGCTGCAGGGTGTGTCGGTCCCCGACGGCTGCTGCCTGGCAGGGCACCAGGCGCAAGTTCTCGGGGATAGGCACCTACATGCTAATGGCATGCAAATGGGGCCATAATCAGATGAAAATGGCCCCCCCTGTGCCTTGCATGAATTATGGCCCCATTTGCATGTTACCTTTTGAATATCGTGATTTTGCGCATGTCGCAATGGTACTTGGCCACCGCAAGTTGAATGCTCCACTCTGACAACTTGTGGTGGCACAAGTTCCACTGCGCCATGCACAGTGGCTGTGGCTGGGGGGTGATATTCAAAGGAGTTGCTCAATAGCGCAACTCCTTTGAATATCGCCCGCCCACACCCCTGCGCAACTATTTTGCACAGTGCAAGGGCTTGCGCCTCAGAATGGTGCAGTTTGAATATCCAGCCCATAGTGCTTTTCACAACATTTCCCCTAAAGTGTGTTACAAGAACTGTAGTTGTGGGACAGACACACAGAGTGACATCATGTAGCAGCATGCAGCAGTCTTAAGTATTTTTTTCTGGTAGTTGAGACAGAGTTTATGTATATTGTGCTTTTTGCACCTTTTCCCCTGAAGTGCATTACAAGAACTATGGTGGCTGAATAGACACATGGTGGGGTGGGGGGGCACACAAGGTGGCACCATGTAGCAGCATGAAGTAGCCTGAAGTGTTTATTCTGGTAGCTGAGAAAAATTCAGGGAGTAGAGAATTTATGTATATTGGGGCCTATTCTCCAAGGGGCAGTGTGCCTACGAGTCATGTATCTGCAGCATGTAGACACTGCAGCTGCCATGTCCTCTGCACCTAATTCCCCAAAGGGCTATGGGGCTGTCATACACTGGAACCTCTGACAGGCTGGGTAGCTCAGCATGGGCTGGGGTGGTGGTGCAGGGAGCATTCCCATGCTCTGTGCTATTTACAGAAGCACAGAGCACTGGGTGAGGAGGGTTACAGGCTATGTGATCTGGAGGCTGCTGTAGCCCCAGCCATAACTGCAGCCACTGTGCACCCGCTCGGAATGTATGCTGCCAACAGTGGTGAACACTGTAGGGCACCTCTGCCAAGACTCTCCAGCCCTCCTGGACCACTGCGAGGGCTGTGGGTGGCCACCCATGTGCTCGCCTGATGTTGGTGTGTGTGGCCCCACTGCACTTCCCTGCATCTATGGTGCCATGCGGAACAGGGGATCCACTAGCACACTGGGACCGGGCATCCCATGGGATGCCTGCCCATGTCTACTGATCTGCCCCCACACCCATGTGCATGGGAGGCTGAGGATAGGTGCCCTGTGGGAGCTTTGTGGTCATGAACCCACACACCCTGCACCTGTCCATGGCCATGTAGGGGGGTATGCAATGTACATGTGGATCACGTGTACATTGTGCCCCTTGGAGAATAGCCCCCATTGTGCTTTTCACATTTCCACTAAAGAGCATTACAAGAACAGTGGTGGTGGGACAGACACAGAGTGCAATCCAGTAGCAGCAAGCAGCTGTCTGATATTTTTTTTTCTGGCAGTTGAGAAAATTCTGGAGCACAGAATTTATTTGTAATGTACTTTTTGAAAAATGTCCCCTAAAGTGCATTACCAGAACTGTGGAAGTGGGACAGACACACAGAGTGGCACCATGTAGCAGCATACAGCAGCCTTAAGTATTTTTTCTGGTAGTTGTGAATAATTTGGGAAGCACAGAATTCATGTATATGGTGCTTTTCACATTTCCCCTAAAGTGCTTTACAAGAACTGTGGTGATGGCAAACAGACACACAGGGTGGCACCATGTAGCAGCATGCAGAAGCTTTAAATATATTTTCTGGTAGTTGAGGAAACTTATGGAGCACAGAATTGATGTATACTGTGCTTTTCGCACCTTCCCTCTAAAGTGCGTTACAAGAACAGTGACGGTGGGACAGACACAGGGTTTCACCATGTAGTGGCATGTAACAGCTTTAAGTATTTTTTCTGGTAGTTGAGCAAATATCTGGAGCACAGAAGTTATGTACATCGTGCTTTTCACGCCTTTCCCCCTGAAGTGTATTATAGAAACTGTGGCACTGGGACAGACACACTGGGTGGCACCATGTAGCAGCATACAGCAGCCTGAGATATTTATTCTGATAGCTGAGAAATATTATTGAGTACAAAATGTATGTATAGTGTGCTTTTTGCACCATTTCCCCTAAACTGCATTATAAGAACTGTGGCAGTGGGGCAGGCACACAAGGTGGCACCATGTAGCAGCATACAACCTGAAGTATTTATTTTGGTGGTTGACAAAAATTTTGGGAGCACAGCATTTATGTATATTGTGCTTTCACATTTCCCCTAAACTGTGTCACAGGAACTGTGGCAGTGGAACAGACACACAGGGTGGCACCAAGTATCAGCATGCAGCAGCATGATATATTGTTTCTGGTAGCTGAGAAAAATTCTGAGGAACAGAATTTATGTATAGTGTGTTTTTGCACCATTTCCCCTAAAGTCTGTTACAAGAACTGTGGTGGTGGAACCGACACACAGGGTGGCACTATTTAGTACTGTGCAGCAGCCTGAATTATTTATTTTGGAAACAGAAAAATTCTGAGAGCATAGATTTTTGGTACATTGTGATTGTTTCACCATTTCAGCTAAAGTACATTACAGTAACTATGGCAGTGGGACAGACACACACAATGGCACCATATAGCAGCATGCAGCAGCCTGAAGTATTTAATCTTATACCTGATAAAACTTGAAAGCACAGAATTTATGTATATTGTGCTTTTCACACAACTTCCCCTAAAGAGCATTACAACTACTGTGGTGGGGGGCTGACACAGTGTAGCACCTTGTAGCAGCATGCAGCAGCCGTGCATATTTTTTCAAGTATTTCAGAAAAAATCTGGAGCACACAGTTTATGCATGTAAAGGTTTTCGCACCAGATTGTTTATGTGGTCAACATAGCAGACTCATGCTCAGATCTCTTCCTCCTCCTACAGCTTCTCCACCACTATGGGCCCAATTTTAAGACTTGCAGATGCTGCAGGTCCCTGGAGCACCGAACATATGGCATGGGGAGCAGTGTTGGGTAAGTTACTTTTTCTATTGCTTTCTATTACGTTTGCAAACTCATTCCAGGAAGCTCTGTGCAGTCACTAGCAAGGATGGAGAAGTACTAGAAAAAGTAATACATCTTACAATTATAGTTACTTATTTCTTTTTATAAAAAAACAATACAAAAATAATAAATAACTATAACAGATTACATTTTTTTGAAATTAATAGGTTAGTTACTAGTTACTTTCAAATAAATGTAATCAGTTAAAGTTACGTATTTCTTTTGTATAAAAAGACATAAGTAATTGTAACTGTAAGGTGCATTACTTTATCCAGTACTTCTCCATCCTTGCTAGTGACTCTACAGAACTTTCTGGAACAAGTTTCCAAAAGTAATAGAAAGTAATAGAAAAAGTAACTTACCCAACACTGGCAAGGAGCTTGTGGCATTCCTGCAACACTGATCATGATTTTCTGTCAGGTGCACCAAATGCTGCAGGTTAAATCAGCTCCTCCTGTCTAACTTGTGTCATTTGGGAACCCTTTTTACGGGGATTGTGATAAATATTTGGTACAGGCTGCTGTAAATTGTGGAAACTGTTGCAACTGTGCCTAATGCACTAAAATAGGGTGCATTTGCATCAGGGGAGTTTGGCGCAGTTGTGCCAAACATTGAGATTGATGCAGGGCCTGACACAAGTCCTGGGTCAACCTTTGAAAATCAGGCCCTGTGTTTTGTCTTATTAAAGTCAGCCCATCCCTTTGTATCCAGTGTGAATAAGTCATCCACCTGAGGCAGCTGCCTAATTCTACATCGTCACAAAGCCGAAAACTACCTGATAAAAGAGAAACAGGAGCAGAAAACAGAGAGTGACATAAAAATAACATGTAATAATGTAAAAACAACATGGAAAAGAAAAGGAATGCTTACCTTCCAGGTACAAATCACTGCTAAATTAAATAACCAGATCTGAGCTGGACCCATGCAGTAACATGATTACATTGCCTTTGTGATCAATACCTGAAAAGAAAGAAACCAGAAACAAAATGATTAGAAATACACTGTTTACCTCTCCCCACCTGGCTGTAAAGTAAAACATTAAAAGTAAATACTTAACTTTGCTGGTAGGACACAACGTGATACTCAAAGATCATCATCTGGATGTGCACCCCAAAGAGGCATTACCATTTCATACAAAAACATCCAGAATTTCTTGTCACTGCAGTTCATCAGGGCAGGTGCTGTGGTGTAAGACTTGCAGAGCACAGAAGCAGCATATTAAATCAGGAAGCCCGTCTCTTTTTGTTTCCTCATGCAAAAATTTCCAGACAGGAGAAGTTATTAGACTGACAGTTTAGGGGCACTAAAGTTCATCCCTTAAAGTGCCTTACAAGAACTGTGTTGGGGGGACTGACACACAGCGTGGCACCATGTAGCAGCATGCAGCAGCCTGACTTTTTTTTTTTTTTCAATCTCATTGAGAACAATTATTGAAGGACAGATACTTGTTATATTGCACTTTTCATGCCATTTCCCCAGAAGTTCATTACAAGAACCATGTTGGTGTGACTGATACAGAGTGTGGCCATGCATTATGTTAGGTGAGAAAAATTCTGGGAACACAGAATGTATGCATATTGTGGTTTACAAACCACTTCACCTAAAGTGCATTACAGGAACTGTGCTGGTGGGACTGACAAAAAGTGCAGCACCTTGTAGCAGTGGGACAGATATGCAGAGTGGCACTATGTAGCAGCATGTAGCAGCACGTAGCAACCTGACGTATTTATTCTGGTAGTTGAGAATAATTCAGGAGCACACAATTTATTTAAATTGTGCTTTTCACACTTTTTACGATCAAGTGTGTTACAAGAAATGTGGTGAGGGAATGACACACAGCGCAGTACCATGTACTGTAGCAGTAGTAACGGCAGTACATTACCACCATATAATAGTTTCTTGTTCAGGAAGAAATTTCAAGAAGTGAGAAATGTATTGTGCTTGACCACTTGTGTTGACTTGCCTAATGTGCTTGGCAAATACTGTTCAAGATGGCAACTTGAACAGTGCAGCAGCAGCTGCCACCATTTAATTTCATTTTCCTGAGAAATTTTTGTGAGTCAGGAATAGGAGAAAAAATTATTGTGCTGAAGGAGGTAATAAGTCTGACAGTACATTGGAGTGCGTGATATAATGCAGTGTCAACCGGACAATTTTTGATATTGTGCTCTTCAAATTCACTGTATATGTAAACAACAGTGCTTTACAACAAAAAGAGTAGTGAGAGACAAGAGAATGATATAGTGCATAAACATCGTCATTAAAAAATATAGGTAGAAAATTGTTTTTTTGGCTTTTTTTGTTTTTCAAGAAGAGCAAGAGAACACAGAAAAAGAAATCAAGATGAGAAAGAATGGAGTTAAACAGAAAAGGAAAAAGACAGGAAAAAAGTTTTAATTTTTTTATTTTTAAAACTATTATATTTTTGGGGGGCATAAACAAAGACAGGGAAGAAAGACAGGAAGAAGTATATGATCAGAGAAAATGGGGGGTTTTAAAAGAGAGAGACATGAGGGGTGGAGATAAAAGGACTGAAAAAGAAGTATGGAATAACAGTTGAAAGGTTTTTCATGGCCCACTGCCAGATAAAACAGCACCCTTACCATTGCCATGGAGTGCATTCATACCATCAGTCAGAACCTATTGGTTCTCCATTAATTTGTTGATTGGCTGTCCCATTGAACAAACCCTGTGGTGGAGGTCCCTCACTTCCTCCCACAGTTTTGCAAGCTCCTCTGTGGTGCTTGTCAGCAGTGTGGGTGCTGGTGCGGGTGCTGGAGTGGCTGCTGGTGTTGTCTTCTGCCCCTCTGTATACTGAGAATGGCATCAACATACTGCCTGTTCCCTCCTCAGCACCACAGATGGTCCACCACCAACAACAACACTTGCCACCTCATGCTGTCTGGCCTTCCACTGCACCTTTTTGCAGATCTTTAAATGAGTTCACTGGCCACTGATGCCTTGATGGTGACCCTTTTTCCTCCAACGGTGAAGTGTGTCACAGATGCTCCATTTGACAACGCTGCCATCCTGGGGGTCAAAAGTAAAGGATTCCCAGACCAGGGAAGACTGTGGCTGCTTTGCTCAGGGTAGCACTGAAGAGTCAGAGGATGATAAGCGTGGTTCTTCAGGGGGTTACCAGCCAGAGGAGGTGGTGGTGATACCATGAGGGAGGGCACAGGGTGTTCAGACTGTTGTGGATCTGGTGGCTTCTGTTGCACAGCTAGAGTAATGGGGGCTGCTTCTGAACTCAGACTGGGACTTGCTGCTGCAATTGGGGCTGCTGCAGTACTGTGAGGAAGGGGGCTGCTAGATAATCCCTGAGCGCTGTATGGCACAGGCAAAGGGCACCACTGCCACAAGTTCTTACATAACCACGACAGGACTCCATCTAAGAAGAAACGTAGAAACAGAGTGAGAGAGAAAGAGACAGAGAAAAGAAAAGCTGGACAGGAAAAATGGAAAAAAGGGAAAACAGAGCTGTCTAATAATTAAAAAATAGGCAAAATATATAAGAGAATGAAACTAAATTACTAATAAGATAGTCTTGAATAAATCTGAAAGAAGAATCAGAAAAAACTTGAAAAGTACTGAAAAATTGAGTTTTATGTTACATTCTTTTTTCTGTCAAAGTTGTCAGGTTCCTGTCTCCTTCACTGACAAAGAATGCAAAACAGAAAATGAAGCTGTGTTACTGTATAGGGATATACCATGCAACCTGCAGAAGCTCCTCCATGTGACCTTGAGACACTTGTTTTCCAGTAGCTTCATTTTGACCAAACTGTGCATAATGTACTCAAAGGGAAAAGTTACCAACAAAGTTCCCATGCAAAGTTGCAAAAGGTGAAATTTCTATTAAATAGCAAAAATATGTGAATTTATCCAATAAGGCAAATTTGGTAAATTCTCCTTAACTGTGCCAGTGGATTAAAACTTCACAACATCTCAAGTCATGGGAGACTGGAGTACTTAGCAAAGCCTTGGAATTGAAACCTTTGCCACAGTCTCTCTTTGGTTCAGGGTTAATTTAATTGCCCCAAACCATTTTTGAATGGACACAAAATTAGCCAAGTTTCCAGGGGTTGAGAGAGAGGGAGAGCTGTGCTGAAAAGTGTGAGACATTTCTTATGATCTTCTCCTATAACACTGAGATGATCTAAGCTGAACAAGTACCCTACATAGAAACATAGAATTTGACGGCAGGTAAGGACCACTTGGCCCACCCAGTCTGCCCATTTCCCTACCTAATGGATAAGCTGCAGATCCTAGTTAACCAGCAGCCTACTTCTTTCTACCCCAACCCCCTTAGAATTGCCTTATGGCTGTCCCATGCATGCTTGAATTCAATCACTGTTTTTGACTCCACAACCTCCTCCGGAAGGCCATTCCATGCATCCACAACCCTCTCTGTGAAAAAATACTTCCTTACATTACCTCTGAGCCATCCCCCCATCTTCAAATGGTGCCCCCTTGTTCTTGCACACCTCTTTTTTTGAAAGACGCTACCCTCTTGGACTTTGTTGATTCCCTTGAGGTACTTGAACATTTCTATCATGTCCCCCGTCTCCCTCCTTTCCTTGAGACTATACACATTAAGCTCCTTTAGTCTCTCTTCATATGTCTTCCGGTGTAGACCCTGCACCATTTTAGTTGCCCTCCTCTGGACAGCTTCTATCTTGTTTATATCCTTGCAGAGATTGGGTCTCCAGAACTGCACACAGTACTCCAGATGGGGTCTCACCAGCTGTCTGTACAGAAGGATAACAACTTCCTGTTTTCTACTGGTGATGCCTCTCCCTATGCATCCCAGTATTCCCCAAGCCCTCCTTACTGCCCTCTCACATTGCTTTCCCACCTTTAAGTCATCTGATATGATACCCCCAGGTCCCTTTCCATTTTGTTGCTGTTAGTATCTCACCCCCATTGTGTACTCTTCCCTGGGTTTTGTTTCCCAGGTGCATTACCTTGCACTTCTTAGCATTAAATCTAAGCTGCCATACATTTGACCATTCCTCTAACCTTGCCAAGTCCCTTCTCATCCTTTCCATCCCACCTTGTGCATCAACTCTGTTGCAGATCTTTGTGTCATCTGCAAAGAGACATACTTTTCCTTCCAGTCCCTCTGCAATGTCACTTACAAAGACATTGAAGAGGACCGGTCCTAATACTGAACCCTGCACCCCACTAGTAACGCCTTCTTCAGAGTGGACTCTATTTACTATTACCCTCTGTGTCCTATTCTCCAGCCAATTCTTTACCCAGGCTATCATCTTGGGACCCACTCCCAGGCTGGCTAACTTGTATATTAATCTTTTGTGTGGGACTGAGTCAAATGCCTTGCTAAAGTCTAGGTAGGCCATGTCCACAACCCCTCCCTGATCTACTACTTTGGTCACCCAGTCAAAGAAATCTATTAGATTCATATGGCATGACCTTCCTGCTGTGAATCCATGCTGCCTTGGGTTCTGTGCCCCTTTGGCCTCTAGGTACTCGACAATTCTTTCCTTAATTTAATATCCTGCAGTTGATTCCCACCTTGCAGCAATGAAAAGTCAGCCTTTCTGGGTGACATATGAACTTGTTATCCAGGTCAAACTCTTTGACTTGGTCTACGTAATATGCCCTACCACCAGTGTACTGGATTCCATGACTTACCCAAGTGTTTTGTTTGGTCACCAGACAGTCATGGCTTTAGAATTCTTGGTCATGTTCATGACTTCCCTAAGGTATGATCTCTTAGTCTCTAAAACTTGCACTACTTAAAAACATCATTTAGATCTTAACCAGTTGAATTTTCACTAATTCAAGGCTTCCCATAGAAGGCAGAGGGTACATTGGACATATTTAAGTGGGGGAACTTCACCTCTAGATTTGTTGGTGAGGGAACTGTCATCTCTAGGTAGCAGAATTTTCCTACAGTATTTAATGAAGAAAGACGACAGAGATGCAGGAATGCTCATGCAATTTTGTAAGAGGTAAGGGAACTAAGTTACTGTAGGTCCTTCCAGTTTAAATTCTGCTTGTGGCAATGTGTTTGAGTAGGTGGTGGTGGTGCAGCTGCAAAGAATTAATGAAAGAGTCAGCATCTGTGGTACATATCAGTCTGACACCCAATTTCTCTGATTGCCCACTGTGCCAGACTGCCAGTCATAGCTGGAAGGTCCCTTCTTTCCACCTATTGTTATCCTATTGGAATTGTTATGTTAAATCTAAGAGTATAGTCAGATGAGAAATTGACTCATGTGGATACAATGCATTCTAGGAGTAATTGTTTAGCAGGTATTTCTGGTTTAGAGGTTACATCAGAGGAACTCGGAAAACTACATTTTCTCATTCTGTAATCATCAAATCTTAGCTGTTAGGCAAGCAGGGGTGGAACCATTAAAAACATAACACTTATTTTGTTAATTACACCATTATCCTTTCACATGCATGCTAACAAAAACATATACTAGCGTAACGCCTGCAGTATTATAGTCTTTCACATTCATGCAATACAACACAATCTTATTTTTGTATGGCTTATCTTACAAATCATATCCCACAGTGCTTCTAGGATTTATATCGCAGAAATGTTGTGCAGAAGTGTTATGACTGTGTTTACTGGAGATGCAACAATCAGCAGTGAAAGCGTTTATTTCTGCTCCGCGCCAACCACTACAATAATAAGAGCAGAGCAAGCAATGCAAGTTAGAAAGTAAAATGCAAATAAAAGACAGAATGAAGGCAATGAAAGAGCATTAGTATGCAAGTTATTGAGCTCCCTAGATTCTGAAATCCGACCAGCATGCACATTTTATGTAATGTTGACAAAACTATATTATTTTTCTACTGGAACATACAACCTCCTCCCCTGCCCCAAACTCCAATGGTCAACTAGAAATGCCACATTCTTTAAACATTTGAAGGCAGAGATGTGTGGGCCAGAGTACAGGGCATTAAACTAGGAGATCCCAGTTTCTGAATCAAACCACCACTGCCACTGACTCCCAGCGGGACCCACACCTCCCTGTGCTATACTAATTGCATAAATGGGTTATATAAAAGGCTGTTTCTCAAATAAAGTCACTGAGAATTTCTTTTTTCTTGATAATTTTATTTTCAACAACTCCAATGTTTCGCCTTGTCATATAGGGCTTTTTCAAGGGGATTTAGCTGCAATCCTAACGTTGCACGCATCCTGTGACCAACAGAAATGTGGTACTTTACTTTTTGATTCAGATTTTTTATTTGCTCTCTGCAGTATATATTGCTCAATTATGGTATTTTATGCTTTGGTCCCTTTTCTCCTCTACAATAGGCAGTTGCTGAGTTCTGCTAAACTTCATGGGGCATAGCATCTGCAAACCTCCATGTACTATAGTCTGTTCTACTATAAAAGTGAGTAGAAGGTGTGCATCACTTAAAATGAGATATTGCTCCTCAGTTGTGTTATCCTGTGTAAATAAACTGCAAACCATGTTTGTCTATTCTGGGGTGAATAGCTAACCACTTAAAAATATTCTGCATTGACCTCCTTGGTATAAACTTCAGTAAATGTACATTCTACAAAGAGCCTTTGCTTTTAGACTTTTTGTCTCATCACATACAACCACTTCATAACATGTATTGGTTTTAGGAACACATAATTAAACAAAACATTCTCTAAACTGCACACTGAAAATATCAAATAAAGTTTTCTCATGTTTTTCACTTTTGTGTATGTGTGTACATATGTAAAATTATTTTCTAATTAATGTCATGTTTATTTATGAGATGCTTGTATAAACTGACGTCACTTCTCTCCTGCCAACCAAGCCCCCTGACGAAGGGTTCCTTACCCAAAGTGCCGGGGCAACTAGTAGCCAGTGGATATGTCTGTGCACTTTCATTTGTTATATTTCTGCAGCTCATTTTCAGGTGCATCCTGGGGGAAAGGGAAAGGGGAAAAGATAACAGATACAAAAACACAGAGGCCCAGATATTCAAAAGAGTTGAGCCATGCGCAATAGGATTGTGCCTGCACAAGTCCAAAATGCGCCATTCTGCGATATTCAGCAGGAGGCAGTTGCACCCACGAAATTATACTGAGCAACAGAGCAATGATAATGAAGGCATGCGCAACCGAAAGGGTAGGAACCATGCATAAACTGCACAGCCCGATATTCAGCCCGGGCCATGCAGAGTTATGCAGGCACAATCCCTACCTGCACCTGCACAAAGTTACGCAGAAAAAAAAAGGAACAAGTCGAGGGCCACCACAGGTGACTGCCGCGTTGCAGGGCACAACACAGCAGCTGCCACCTGTGGGTGGCCCTCGGACTGTTCCTACTGACCTCGTGCGCCCAATGCCCGATCCTTGGCTCAGTACCCCCAAGTCCAATATCCCTGGTGGTCCAGTGGACCGAGATTAGTCATCGTGGGCATAAGTGTAATATCCCCCTTCCATTAGCCGAACATGGGCATCAACTGTATGTTCCCCGAGTAGCCCGATCGCGGACATAACTGTATGTCCCCGAGTAGCCCGAGTGCGGGCATAACTGTAACTTATCCCCCATTAGCCCAATGTCGTGGGCATCAGGACCCTCCCAGTCCAATATCCCTGGTGGCCAGTGGACGAGCGGAGCCCGATCGCGAGGCGGCATTCCTCCACCTCCCCAAGTAAGAAATCCCTGGTGATCTAGTGGACCCCCCACCCCGCCACACACGGGCCCCCCACCCGCTCCCCGTCAGCCGGTGGCGGCAGCACCCCACCCGCCTGCTGCCCACCGCCTGCCGACTGACAGCTCGGTATGGCTGCATGCCCATTGGTTCAGAGCATGAGCCAATGGGCATGCAGCCATACCGTACTAGTCAGTCAGATATGTGAATGAATTTTCATTCACATCTCTGAACTGACTAATATAGTATGAGCTGCGCCCGATGGCTTATGCTCTGAACCAATGGGCGTTGCAGCCATGCCAACTTGTCGGTTAGTGGGCAGCGAGGCGGCAGGCAGAGTAAGGTGCTGCAGCCCACCGGCTGGCGGGGAGGCGGGGTGGTGAGGGCTCCATGAAGCGGGTGGGGTGGGGATCTACTAGATCACCAGGGATTTCATACTTGGGGGTGAGGAATGCCGCCGTGATCGGGCTCCATTCGGTCCACTGGACCACCAGGGATATTGGACTTGGGGGTTCTGATACCTGCGATCGGGCTAATGGGGGATAGTTACAGTTATGCCCGCGATCGGGCTACTGGGGGGGGACATACAGTTATGCCTGCGATCGGGCTAATGGGCGGGACATTACACTTATGCCTGCAATCGGGCTACTGGGGGGGAGGTACAGTTATGCCCGTGATCGGGCTAATCGCGGTCCACTGGACTACCAGGGATTGCAGACATGCATTATCCTGTACGGGACGTCCTGTGATCGGGCTGCAAGGGGTGTCGGTCCCGACGGCTGCTGCCTGGCAGGGCGCCAAGCGCAAGTCGTCGGGGATCAGCGCACCTGCATGCTAATGGCATGCAAATGGGGCCGTAATCAGATGCAAATGACCCCCCGTGCACCTTGCATAAATTATGGCCCCATTTGCATGTCACCCTTTGAATATCGCAGGTGCTGTGCATAGCGCAATGGAACTTGCGGCACCACATCTCAATGCTCCATTCTGACCACTTGTGCTTGCGCAGTTTCACTGTGCCATGCACAGTGGAGGTGGCCAGGGGGCGATATTCGAAGCAGTTGTGCTATAGCGCAACTCCGTTGAATATTGCCCTGGCCACACCCCTGCGCAACTATCTTGAGCGGCGCAGGGGCTTGCGCCACAAACCGGCGCAGTTTGAATATCTGGGCCAGAATATAATACATAGAAATGGAATATGTGTAACAAAAGAAAACAGGACAGTCATGCCCAAGAATAAACTGACAAAAGTAATTTACCAAGCAATAAGTTGTGGAACTGACAGAAGAACAATTAAAAAGTTATCAACTTAACTAAATAAAAACTGGCAGTATAGAAACTGCTTGTCCCTAACTCTGCAGAGATAGCCTTGTCAAACCCTGAGGTAAATACTTGAAAAAATGGATAAATACAGGACCACACTGGAAATGAGATGTTGTAAAAATGGGTAAAAGCAAGATTTTACTGGAAAAGAGATGTTGTCGGTAAATACATAAAAAAAAAAAAAAAAAAAAAAAAAAAGGGTAAACATAGGACCCCACTGGACATGAGATGTTGTAGGTAAGTACATTGAAAAAATGGGTAAACACAGGACCCCACTGGACATGAGATGTTATAGGTAAATACACTGGACAAATGGGTAAACACAGGACCCCACTGGAAATTAGATGCTGTTGGTAAATACATTGGGAAAAAATTGGTAAAAGCAGCACCCCACTGGAAATGAAATATTGTAGGTAAATACATTGGAAAAAATTGGCAAAAGCAGGACCCCACTTGCAATGAGATGTTATAGATTAGTACATTGGAAAAAAATAGGTAAAAGCAGGAGCTCACTGGAAATGAGATGTTGTATGTAAATATATTGAAAAAATGGATAAATGCAGGACCCCACTTGAAATGAGATGTTGTAGGTAAATACACTGGAAAAAAATGGGTAAACACAGGATCTCACTGGAAATGAGATGTAGGTAAATATATTAGAAAAAAAATTGGTAAAAGCAGGACCCCACTGAAAATGAGATGCTGTAGGTAAATACACTGGAAATAATGAGTAAAAGCAGATCCCCACTGGAAATGAGATGTTGTAGGTAAATACATTGGAAAAAATGAGTAAAAGCGGGACCCCACTGGAAATGAGATGTTGTAGGTAAATACATTGGAAACCAGAACTAAAGAACAATAGCATCAAAAAATGAACACACCACTATAAATACAAGTCTTGGTGTAGTTAAATAACAGAGTGGTTCTCGAACTATTGCTGTTTTTTTTTTTGGGGGGGTGTACCTCCCTTCTACTCAGTTATGCTCAACTTACTGCTATACAGCCCAAGCCTGTAACATTGGTGAGAAACGCTCTAAGAAAATAAGAGATTTAGAACACAATGTGCAAACATTCAATTAGTGGGATAAGCAGGGCTCAAAAATAAAGCAGGGGTATGAAAGTAATTTGTGAGCTGGGGAATATACCACTGTCATTGTCTGAATATATCAAGTTATATGCAGCTACAAACCAGCATCACTGGGGCTGTTTGTAGAATGTACAGGCTTAAGTAAAACAAAATGCTGTTATAAGCAACAATCTCATCTCACTGATAAATTACAAAGTGCGGTACGTAGTGCAATTTCAGTATTCCATTCACATCAGGGTTAAAATCTTAAGGCTTGCCCTTACTGGACTCCGTGATCCCGGCCAGTGGTCCTCCAATGCTCAGTTAGGGGGCTCTGTATATATTATTTCTGTCAGCTTCAGTAATGTGGATTAAAACTATAGTATTAAACTGAGAGAAAAAAATCTTCTAGCAAACAGGAACTGCAAACAGAATATAAAAACAGTTTGACATTGTTTCTTCGGTTCTCTGTCCTGTAGCTAGGAATTAAGTTAATAGGGTGATTAAAAGGAGGTCAGTTAACTGTGAATTGAAATTTTAAGTTAATGGGAAAGAAGTCAATTACAAAGTGCAGTAGGTAGTGCAGATACTGCAAAATAAGCAGAGACCTCATTCCCACTAACAAAGTTCAATTCACAGTTAACTGGTCTCCTTTTAATCACCCTATCTATTAACCTAATTTCTAGTTACAGGATGGGGAACTGAAGAAACAATGTCAAACTGCTTTGTTTATTTTTATTTATTGAGTCTTGGGATTACAACACCTTTGAGCAATACAACTCAGTTACAAAGGTTCCACGTCAGTAGTATAAAAACAAAGCAAAGTAAACAATTTTATATTCTGTTTGCAGTTCCCATTTGCTAGATTATTTCTCAATTTAAGACAATAGTTTTAATCCACATTACTGAAGCTGATAGAGAAATGCATTTAGAAAATGAGAAATTTAGAACACAGCATGCAGACATTCAGTTAATTGGGATAAGCAGGGCTCAAAAATAAAGCATGGGAATGAAAGTCATTTGTGAGCTGGGGTTAGGGTTACCACCTTTTAAGAAGCCCAAAGTGGGACATTTCTTACTGAAACATGATTTTTCACGAACAATATGTAACCTTGATCAATGCAACAGACTTATTTTCAGTAAATAATCAGAATAAAGACTAAGTGTTGTAGTTTTTCAGTTGTTTCTAGTGATTCTTATCATTTTAAGGTATTTTAGTAAAGATATTGTAGTTTGTTTGCAGCATTTAGAGGAAAGTCAGAAAACATCATTTCTATTATGTCAGGACAAGTAGTATTCTTCATGTTTTGCACAGGATACAGCTGCCCAAATCAGGACTGTCCTGCGAAAATTGGGACAGGTGGTAACCCTAGCTGGGGGATATACCTCCATCACTGTTTGAGTATATCAAGTTACATGTGGCTACAAACCAGTATCACTGGAGCTGTTTATGGAACGTACAGGCTTAAGTAAAGCAAAATGCTGTTTATTTTTCAGGGTAGCTCAGTTCTGTGTCCAATACCAGGGTCGGACTGGGGTACAGAGGGCCCACCTGGAAAGAACATACAAGGGCCCACCTGGAAAATCAATAGAGGAAGGCCCAGGTTGACACATTCATATCAATATTGTGCTTCAATCTGATACACTAGCTCTGTGTTTGCATCTTACATTTATCAAGTGTTGCAGATACCCCATTTAATTAGAAAAAAGAAGATTAATGCAAAAGTTTTCAGAGTTCAGAAGGTAACCACTTACCCAACTGAGGGGGACCCACCTGGAAATTTCCAGGTATCCAGGTGGGCCAGTCCAACCCTGTCCAATACAGTCCTGACATCAGCACTGGTAATAGCAGCAATCTCATAATAAATTACAAAGTTCAGTATATAGTGCAGATAGGGCAAAGTATGCAGAGTTTAAAAAAAGAACAGTTTGTTTATAGTGTCACGATGGCTCTGAACTTTCACTGCTTGCCAGACTCCAGAGAAAGAGAAGCTTCGGGGAAGGGAGAGGGAGAAAAAAAACTGTGGTGCAACACTGCAGTGGGGCTACTGAATGGACACAGCAGAGTGCTTCCACTAGTGGAGTGATTGTGCTGCAAATCCAACATTTTGTTGTCTGGTAGGAATCTGGTGAGCTGCTTTTTTACATCTATAGCAAGACATCTGCAGAGAACCACCCTGCAGCTGTATAAACCAAATAGTACATAAAATAAAATACTGGTAACCACACACAACTTAGCATGTGTCTGTCTTGGGGTTGAGATGACAGCATGGACCTCTTAAGCTTCATTGTCAAGGTCCATATGCTGTGAACCCAACCCCGAGATGGGAACACAGCCTTGTTGTATATGGTTGCCCATACATTATTCTTTATATTTACTACCATCATGAGATGCTAATTTTTCAACTGAGGTATCATCACCACCACTACTATCAACAATACCCAAAGCAGCACCACCCTTTGGCTTCTTCCCCTCTGTCCCCCACAATGGATTTTTATCTTTATTATAATTACCACATTCTCTGCTTTTTCCTCCTCAGAAATGTTACCCACTGGGTCCACGACCTGTTCTTTCTTCTCCTACTCAGCTCCATCCTTCTCTACTACCTCCCCTGCAACTGCATCAAATTTGTGCTGTAGAACCCTAGTCTCAACTTTTCCTTATAGAAGCCTGAGTTCTGCACTGGCAGCACTTGTTCCCTCACCTACCTCTGTCACATGTGAATATACATATATATTTTTTTATCCCTGATATCCAGCTCCTCCTGCCAGTGCCTTAAAGTAACAGAGCCACTGCATCTGATGTTGACAAAGCCTTGAAAGTAATATTCATACTACCTCAGGTAATTTTCTCAGTAGAAATAATAACTTTTCCTATTTCTCCTGCTGACGATGCCCCCCCTCCCCCTTGATGCTACCTTACTGTGTTTAACAGCCCCTACAGTTCCTCCCACCTTAGCTACCATATCCACTTTGCCCTGCCTAGCCTCACCTCGACTTTCTTTTTCCCCACCACATCCAAGGCCAGAACCAACATGTTTACCTTGCCTACTCATTTTTGTTGTGATTGTATATCAGAACAATGTGTAATCCTACTTACTGCAATACATCAAAAAGCAACAAAATATAGAGAAGTACTGTCTAAACACACACACACAAGTAAAGTTTGAAAGCAGATACTGAAAGCAAACTGCTGTGCTGCAAAAGCCTGCAGCAGTGCTGGAGAAAATGCCCTTCCCCTGCTTATCAGGTTCTCACAGCAGCAGTGTGACTATTTTCCAGCATCTCCTAAACCTTCAAAAGTATAGACAATTCTGAACACAAAAATACTCCACAGAACTTACTAACTCTGGAGACTAAGAATCTCTGAGCAGATATTCCGGTACGTTGGAAGGGAAGCACTATATGCCCTATATTTAAAAAAAGGGCAGTCCATTAGAACCATCAATGTACAGGCCTGTCAGCCTCGTTGACACTTCACAAAAAATATTTTGCCAGATTATACTTAATAGGGTGCAAACTTGGATAGAAGATGCCCATATCTTAAGTGAATTCCAAAACAGGTTTAGAATAGGGAGATCAACAGCGCAACATTGCTATCTATTATCCCATGTAATATGGAAATATACCAAAATTTAAAAAAACAAAGTTGTACTGCTGTTTTATTGATTTAAAATCAGCTTTTGACTCTATCAGTTGAACCCTTCTGTGGAACAAACTTTATTCATATAACACGGACCCCACACTTTTGGATGCCTTAATTAGACTCTACCAATATACCTGGCTTATGGTTAAGTACAATCAAAACAGAGATTTAACCCCAGAAATAAAAACTAATCTTGGGGTTAGACAGGGGTACCTTTTAGCACCCATATTATTTAATATCTATATAAATTCTCTAACAGACCAACTAGAAAACCCCAACTTCCACTCTCCTGTTATGAAAAACAAAAAAATTCCACTGTTGGCTTTTGCAGATGATCTTGTTTTATTATCAACTTCTTTCCTTGGTCTTCTACATAAGGCAGCCCTTTTTGCTACACCATGCAAAGAAAACAAGCTGGTGATCAACAAAGGGAAAACTGATATGCTAATCTTTGGAAACAAACAAAAGAAAACGCCATTGCTATTTATAGATAAAAAAAGTCATGACAGTTAAATCATATCCCTATCGAAGTATTCATTTCCCTCAGTGCACAAAATGGTCGACTCATCTTGATTTTACTAAACATAAAGCAATTACTGCTTTTAATGGTTTTAAAAGATTTTCAGCACAAATAGGAAATGGCTCGGTTAGAGGTCTTTTAAAATTAATTGATGCCAAAATACGTGCCAGCATACTATGTGCGGCAGAAATTTGGGCACCATATAATGCTAAAATATTTGAAACTCAGCTTAACAAATTATTCAGATATATTCTAAGAGTCCCTCAGTCTGTTCCAGCTCCAATACTAAGAGTAGAATTAGGACAGTTGCCATTAATGGTGTATATTATAGAAAAGAAAATATTGTTTATATTAAAGCTCTTCCTCTGTCAGTAAAACCAGAATCCCAAGAATGTGCATAGAAGAAGAAATTGATTATAGTAGCTAAGGATTTTTGTCCTCCACAATAGATTGTATATCCACACAGATACTTTCTTTAGGATTAGGCCATCTTCTGCACCAGATTTATTTGAGGCAGTTTAATGAGATAATTACTCAGGTTAAAGAAAGAATAAGAGATACATACTATTCCAAGGACCTGGAGCTGCTTATAACCTATAAAAATTACAACTGGTTTAAGAAATTAAAAACCCTCCACAACCTGTAACCTTACCTGTCTATTATAGAAAACCCAGATATTAGGAGAACTCTAACAAGGTACAGAATGGAACTGTACAATTGCAATTATGTTCTCTATTCCCAGAAATGTGCAGGTATAGAAAATGACTTATCTAAGTGCAATATGAAGATGGTGGATGATTTGAAACACATTACTCTAATTTGCCCACTATATGAAAAACATAGAAGACTTTGGCTGGGCCCTATCCTGATGAACCTTGGTCTCCCCACGGATCAGCTGTTGTTTGAGCTGTTTGATTCTAGGGATAAACAAATACTAACTAGATTATTGTGTTTTTTTATATCCATTAAGTTATAGACCTTAAACATGATTGTTTAAAGATGAATGTCAACCTATGTCAGGAAATGTTTGAACTATTTATGTCATAATATTATTGGAATAATGCATTCACACGTTTACTTTTTATTCTATTTATATTGTGTTATGTTTTAATTGTTGTAATGGCTTTGCGCTGATCAATAAACTACTATGATGATGATGAGTGGCTTTGCTGAAAAGTGATTACTTTTGAGATGAATCAAAGTTATTCAGAGTGAATTTCGGAGTGCAGGCCTCACTCCTTCAGGGATTCTAAGGACTGCACTGAACACTGGCATCATGAATACATTCAGTTTCATTTCATTGTACCATGTGACATGGTTAGGGATGGTCAAAGAGGGATTTGGCCGCTCTAGTTCCCAAAAGAGGTACTCAACACCACTTGAATTTTCAAAAATCAAAGTTCTTTATTTTTCTTTCAGATTTTACAGACCCCGTTTTGCTGGAATGGCTTCATCTGGGGTACTGTTGGATAAAATCAAATGTGTTTTAATATATTTTCTTTTTCATTTTTTATATTCAAAATCAATATTTAGAAAAAAATGTATTTTATAATAGTGGCCTAATTCTTTTTTATGCACTATACAAATGCGTATCTTAAACAGCCACTGATGCCTCAAGAAGAACTTTGAAAAACATAATGTTTGGACATAACACAGCTTATATTTCTCATTGGCTCTGCATTTCTTATCCCCATTACTTATTACTGAGGCCATTTGCTTCAAAATCAGGATAGTTGTTTGTAGAGGGTTCATCAGCTTGTACTGCTTCTTCCCAGCCTAATGTCATAATACTCTGCCTGTGACATCACAGTTGTACCCATGGCAACAGATTGTGATATCACAACAAGGTATTTTGATTTCAAGTAGGGAGCAAGCTGCAGAGGCAGATGAACTCTAAGGGATAAAGATCCTGTTTCTATGGGAATATTTTCAGTAATAAACAATGGAGAGTGGAAATCTATAGAAGATATATGAAATAGAAGCTGAACTGTGTCCAGCTATTATGTTTTTCAAAGTTTTCCCAAAGGCGTCAGCTGCTCTTTAACTTCATAACATTATTTATCTTTACAGTATTCAAATAGTTATACAGTTTCATATATGTGCACTGCATAAACCAGTCAGCTTACTTTTCTTATTTGGTACAGAGTATTACCTGGTCTTTTCAACTGCTCATTTTTTGCACTCAGATTCTTTTCCCACTCTTCCGTGTGTTTACCTTTATGGGAGCTTATACATAAACAATGCTTTACTACAGTCATTTGCTTCATGCTCTTATATCTATCAATAAAATAAGTAAAGTTTTCTTTTATACCTTATGCGTTATGGTGCTCTCACTCATAGCTAGTAAAGTATGTAGGAGAGACTATCGTTGCCTCTGTCTTCTAGAATAAAAATACATACACTGTTTCTTACTTTTATCTCAATGTTTAAGCATATCTTTAAGCTGTTACATACAAAGCGCACTTATCATGTGCTGTACCTTTAATTCCACTCTTTTTCTTTAATCGTTTTCACCTGCGGTGCTACTCACTCATAGCTACTGAATTATGTAGAGATAGATGCTCTTTTAACACTGTTGTCTGAAACATAAATGTTTACAATACTTTTTTTAACTGTTGTTAGCATGTTCAAGAAAATGCTGTATTATGACTGTTACAGGCCAAATGTGCTATCGTGTGCTATACCTTTAATTTTGCTCTTTTATGTGTCTCTTTTTTCTTTTCACATGCAGTATACCTGTCTGGCTTTACTCTCTGTAAAGTTTTCAAAACAGCAATTCATTGATTATTCCTGGTGTCTTTCAATCTTCCTTTGCTTTATCACAGACTATTTTATATGTTGAATATTGCTTATGACTTTACAAAACACAATTCTAAAAAAACACTTAAAGAAGCTGATGGCCTAGTTTTGTAGTTCAGACAGAGAGATGTTTTCTGTTTGATAATTACATTTTCTGAGTTTTCAGCTAAAATTCTTTTTTTTTTTTTGTTTAATATTTTTATTAGTTTTTAAACACATGAACACATTGACAGACATAACATAAAACCGATATAGTTACAGCAAAGCCGCCTAGGCAGCTTGGAGCAAATAACATTAGCCATTACAAATAGACCTGTGCAGACATTCCATTTCTCAGGCTATTTCACTGAATTGGACAATGAGACACTACGACCAAAAGACAAGACATGAAAGGAAACAAAATAAAAAAAAAACAATTACTCTGCTAACTATTTACAGTTGTCCACATCTTTTCAAGAATTTCATGCACTTAGCTTCATATAAATCGTCTCTTAGGCTGCCATCAACATTTATAATCACATTAAGGTTTCAGTCTCCATTTCATATATGTCACTTTTACAGACGTAGTTAATTTGAGTTAAGTTATGATCTCTCCCTTCCCTTCCCCTTCCTTAGGCACCCAATTGTAGGATCATCGCTTCCTCCTGAGTCATTGCTGCCAGTAGAGGATTCCATATAGAGGTAAAGGACTCTATCCTTCCCTGAATTTGGTAGGCCCTTTTCTCCATTGCCAAGGTGCCAGTCATCATGGCTCGCCACTGTTCAATGGAGGGGTCCTTTGCTGACATCCCTGTATTCAGGATAGCCTGTCTGGCCTGTGCTAAAACAGCCCTGATCCATTTCCTGTACAGGGCCCATTCATCTCCCTCCCCCATCTCCACCCCTAACAGGAGCTCGACTGGGCGAAAAGGGATGCTTACCCCCATCCTCTCCTTCAAATACTGCACCACTTTTTTCCAGAAACTCTGGAGCTGGGGACAGGTCCAAAAACAATGCATGTAAGTGCCTCTTTGTTGCTGACATCTAGTGCAGACGTCTGACACCTCTCTGGTTGATATTTATGCACAACCACTGGGGGATAAAACATAGAAACATAGACTTTGACGGCAGATAAGGACCGCTAGGCCCATCTAGTCTACCCATTTCCCTACCTACAGGATAGGCCACAGATCCTAGTTAACCAACAGCCTATTTCTTCCTACCCCCACAAGAATTGCCTTATGTCTGTCCCATGCATTCTTGAATTCTCCCACAGTTTTAGACCCCTCAACCTCCTCAGGAAGGCTGTTCCATGCATCCACTACCTCTCTGTGAAATAATACTTCCTCACATTGCCCTGAACCGCCCTCCTTCTATCTTTAAATTGTGTCCCCTTGTTCTTGCAAGTCTCTTTTTCTGAAAAATGCTACTCTCTTGGACTTTGTTGATTCCACTGAGGTACTTAAAAGTTACTATCATGCCCCCCTTCTTTCCTCAAGGGTATACATATTAGCTCCTTGGTCTCTCCTCATCGGCTTCTCTTGCAGACCCTGCACCATTTAGTTGCCCTCCTCTGGACTGCCTCTATCCTGTCTATGTCCTTGCGGAGATGGGGTCTCCAGAACTGGACACAGTACTCCAGATGGGGTCTCACCAACTGTCTGTACAGAGGGATAACAACTTCCTGTTTTCTGCTGCTGATGCCTCTCCCTATACATCCCAGTATACCCAGCCCTCCCTACTGCCTTCTCACATTGCTTGCTAACCTTAAGGTCATCTGATATGATTACCCCCAGGTCCCTTTCCTTTTTTGTTGTTGTACTACCTCCCACCCATTGTGTATTCTTCCCTGGGTTCTTGTTTCCCAGGTGCATTATTTGCACTTCTTTGCATTGAATCCTAGCTGCCATACTTCTGACCATTCCTCAACCTTGCCAAGTCCCTTTTCATCCTTTCCACACCTCCTTGTGTATCAACCCTGTTGCAGATTTTTGTGTCATCTGCAAAGGCATACTCCTTCAGTCCCTCTGCAATGTCACTGATGAAGACATTAAAAGGACTGGACCCAATACTGAACCCTCGCGGTACCCACTAGTAACCCCTTTTCTTCAGAATGGACTCCATTTACAATTACCTTCTGTGTCCTGTTGTCCAGCCAATGTTTTACCCAGGCTACCACCCTGGGTCCCACTCCCAGGCTGGTTAATTTGACTATTAATCTTTTGTGTGGGACTGTGTCAAATGCCTTGCTGAAGTCTAGGTAGGCCATGTCCACAGCCCTTCCCTGGTCTACTACTTTGGTCTAAAAACAGCCTATGGATAAACTTATAGGCCAACTCTTTATACCTATTCGACATCAGTAAGCCCACATGCATTTCAATTATGATTCCCCAGTTGAAGTCAGAGATTGAGAGCCCTAAATCCTTCTCCCATCGTTCCTTCATATTCCCCATCCTTCCTTGTAGACTATCCCGGAGTATACATGCTGCGTCTCCAATCATCCCTTTCGGATTCCCTAAGCTTTACCAATCAGGGCCTCTATCCGTTGCAGAGGGAGGGGTTGGGCCCCCGACTTCCTCAACTTCTTATAATAGTCTCTAGCCTGAAAAAACCTAAACATATGGCTGTTAGGAATCCCTCTACTCTCCGTTAACTCCTGAAAGGAACATATGTTTGGCCCATTTAACAGGTCCCCTACACAATGTATCCCCCTCTCGTTCCATTCAGCAAATCCCTGATCCTCCAAACCAGGTCGGAAGAAGGGGTTTCTATTCAGCAGGGGGAGCAACGTTTCTACCTCCATACCTCCTACCATCTTTTTAATCTGTTTCCAGCTTCCTAACGTCCAAATCACCATCGGGTTGGAACGAGACTGGGCCAGGTAAGCTTTTTTCCCTCCTCTAGCTAAATATGCCGAAAGTCTACCCTGTCCTTCCAATTCTTCCAGGCCAATCCAGCTAGCTACCTCTGGGTGCACAATCCAATCCTTAATCACTCTTACTTGCGTGGCCAAAAAATAGCTCATTATGTCTGGGAAATTTAGTCCTCCCTCCTTTGTACTTAGCTTTAGCCTATTCAGACTAAACCTAGCTCTTTTCCCCTGCCACAGGAAGTCAGAAAAGCCTCTCTCGAGCTTCTTGCTGTCTTTCTTAGACACACCCATTGGGAGCATCTGCAGCAAATATAATAACCATGGCAATACGTTCATTTTCAAAAGATTCATGCGTCCAATCCAAGACAACGGTAACGCTCTCCACCTTTTCATATCCCCTATCATACTATCAACCATCAGCCTATAATTTAGCCCATATAACTCTGAGATATTCCTACCAATGTATACTCCCAGATATTTAAAGGAGACTCTGACCTCCCGAAGACCCCACTCCTCCTTCCCTCTGGGTTTCCCCTTTCCCAGACACATTACCTCCAATTTATCCAGGTTTATTTTGTATCCTGAGAAGAGGGAAAACCTATCTATTATGTCCAGTATTATAGGAATAGAACACTCCGGGTTACCCTCATAAAGAATCATGGCATCCGCATATAGGGACAATTTATATTGTTGCCCTCCAGACCCCGGTACTCCCACCACCCTTTCATTCTACCTTATGGCTATAGCTAGAGGCTCAATGGCCAGATCAAACAAGAATGGGGATAATGGGCATCCCTGTCTTGTACCCCTATATAAGCTAAAACATTGTGACAGCCCTCCATTGACTAACACCACAGCCTGCGGAGAGGCGTAAAGGACCCTGATCATATTTAGAAACCCTTCTCCCATGCTGAATCTGTTTAAAACCTCAAAGAGGTATCCCCATTCAATGCGATCAAAAGCCCTCTCAGCGTCCAGCGCCAAAACTGCTGTGACTCCTGGACGCCGAGAAGAGCCATGCACCACATTAAGCACCTTTCTTACATTGTGATAAGAATGTCTCCCCTTTACAAAGCCCGTCTGATCCGGGTGCACCAGGCGAGGCATCAATTCTTCTAATCGGCCAGCTAACACCTTAGCATAGATCTTCACATCTACATTCAACAAGGATATGGGCCGATATGCGGCACAGTCCTGGGGGTCCCTTCCATGCTTTGGAATTACACAGATCGTCGCCATCCCCATAGTGAGGGGGAGCGGGTTTCCTTCCCTTGGCTCCCGGAAGACCTCCCAAAGTAGGTCCACCATCTGTTGCCCCACTGCCTTATAAAACTCAACAGGGAGGCCATCCGGCCCGGATGCCTTACCTGGCTTCAGCCCCTGTATAGCTCTTCTAATCTCTTCTCTAGAGATTTCTCTGCCCAGTTCTTCCCTTTGCCGCTCACTAATTTTCCAAAGCTTAATCCCTTCTAGAAAATTTCTCGCTTTCCCTAATTGGCCCTCGGACTCACTCTCATACAGAGCTCGGTAGAATTTCCTAAACCTTTCCCTTATGGCCTGGGGATCTTTCAGCAGCATTCCCCACTCATCCTTTATCTCTTGAATTCTCATCACTCCCCTCCTACCTTTAATAAGGTTAACAAGCATGGGTCCAGGTTTATTACCCCATTCATAAAACCTTTGCTTCACAAGCCATGTCTGGCCTCTCGCCTGTTCAGCCAGCATATTGTTAAGTGTCTCCCTTGCCGTAGCCAACACCTGGATGCACCCTTCATCCCCCCCCACTACCTTACACTCCAGAGCCTTGATCTACTGGAACAACTCTTCATACCTTCTATTCTGCTCCTTCTTATACCCTGCCACATACCCTATAATAGCCCCTCTTAGGTATGCCTTACCTGCGTCCCAGAAGACCTGTGTGGATGGAGCTGAGTCCTTGTTCAGCTCAACGTATCTCTCTAGCTGCTCTCTCAAAAAGGTCCTAAACTCCTCCCTCCCCAGCAAGTACGAAGGAAACCTCCATGTACCAGGCCTCGTCTACCCACCTCCATTTCTAGTGTCATTGTTACCATGGCGTGGTCCAAGATGTGTATAGGTTCATGTCTTACATCCACCATCTTGTGATACCAGGATCCCTCTATATAATAGTGGTCTAGTCTCGACCATGTTTTGTGGGGGTTAGAGAAGAAGGTGAATTCCTTAAGGTGTGGGTTAGCTGTCCTCCACGTGTCCAATAGGTCCAATTCCACCACACCCTCCCTCCAGCATCTCATGCAACTCCCACCCCTACCCCTCCCTCCAAAGTGATCCATAACTGGGTCCGGCGTGCAAGTGAAGTCGCCCCCCATAACCAACCCCTGGAACTGTTCCTTCGTTAACAGTTCTAACAGGTTTCTATAGAACATTGGCTCAAAAACTGCTGGGGCATATACACTTCCAAATATTACCTGAGTCCCATATATCTTGCCTTCTACAAACACAAATCTCCCTTCCTTTTTGTCCTGTACCACTCTTGAAACCTTAAACGGGAGATGTTTATGTATTAATATGGCTAATCCTCTCTTACTGTATGTGAGGAGATGGATGCTGTGTAGCAAGCTCCCACCCAGTTCCTTATCATCTTTTGATGTTCTAATGGGGTCAAATGCGTCTCTTGAAGTAGGGCTACCTGGGTTCTCGCTCTCTTAAGGGCTGTAATTATAGAGGTTCACTTAATCGGGGAAGAAACACCTCGCACATTCCACGAAACTACCTTCACTCTCTCCTTTTGTTCCATCTAAGTACCCACCCAATCTTTATGGCCCACTTAACCCATCTCAACCTTCTTACTCCCTTAATGTGTGGCACTATTCTGCTCTTTGGCTCTCTTAGTGTGGACTTAACATATAACTGTCGAACAACATATAAACCGAAACATTTGAACTCCCTACCCCCCAACTTATTTACAGTGTATAGCTTTCTCCCCTCCTGCAAAACATACAACATTTTAACAACCAGTATGTTCTCTCCTCTATGTTTCGTTACAGGGTTTGATGCAAAGATTAACTCTTACAATCAACCTTTTCTCCCCCCCCCGGGTTATATACTACTTCTTACCACCAATCTCCTGCTCCGTGAGTTCTTTTAGTTTAAATAGCATGACCTCTCTACATGTTCCATCTGTTGTCCCCCTCCCTCCGTGAGATAGTAAATTCCATTCTCATTTCCCAGCAGTTGTTGTCACAAAATTATACAGCCTTCAGCATTCCCCATCCCTTATCATTGCCCTCCATTCTTGCCCTGACCCCCACTGTCTTTGAGTTATGCACATTCCTAAAGTTTACCCTTCCTGTTGCTGACAAGGGCAGGCCCCGTGATCCCAAACTAGCGCAGGCCCCTCGCGGCGTTATTCCCTCCTCTCCACCCCTCCCGAGCATACAAGCCCCCTTCCTCCTGTTCAGTCCTCTTCCGTCTTCGTGTTTATTCCTGGAAGTCCCATTAGGCAGTTCAATAAATTGAATCAGTAAGACTCCATTATCTGGTCCGCCAGACTAGGCGTCTTGAGTCAAGACCAATCGCATAAACCTCCTCACGACCATCGCTTCCCTTCTTCTTTCGAGAGGTGTGCCGCCAAGCTCCGCCGGTACGCAGCATAGCCTTTATAGTCTCTCAGTGTCCGTTCAGGAAGTCTCAACTAAAGAAAACAGATTGTCATTACATCCACTTCGGGGGGCGGGGGAGTTGGGGCAGTCCTCCAACACAGTAGGGGAAATGCTCTGCAAACTTTCCAACCACGCCACTTGGCTAAAGGTTTACTATCTCAGGGCTTTAAAGTTCTTTCATCACGCCTGCAGCCAAGAGCGACTATGTTTGGGAAATGAGAAATCCTCAACTATTTACAAGGTCTTGTATATTCCACATCTCGTTATGATGCCAGATACCTCCCTTCTTTAAAGGGGGGTTCACCCAATTTTCTTCTGCAGCTCCGCCACGAATTTATGTGCTTTGTCCACCTCCCATAAGCTATACGTAGCCCCCTCAAACTTGATCTTCATAGTAGCAGGGAACACCATATACCACTCCACTTTCATCTTCTGGCAAGCAGCTATGACTTCATTAAATTCTCTTCTCTTCTTCCCGATCCTCACAGAGTAATCTTGGGATATATACAGGTGCACCCCTTCATAATTCAGCTCTGGTAAAGCCTTATAAGCTTTCCACATCTCCTGTCTGTCCTGAAAATTATGAAAGCGAAATATCACTTGCCTCGGGGGTTGCCCACTCTGGGGTCGTGGCTGTACTGCGCGGTGAGCTCTTTCTAGCTTGTATCTCCCCCCTTTAGGTTTCGGGCCCATAATCGCTGGCAAGATTTTGGCACAGAACCCCAGGATGTCCGCACCTTCCCTGCCCTCGGAAAGGCCCCGGAGTCGCAGATTAGATCGACGTTGATAGTTTTCTTGGTAATCCATTGCCTCTCTCATGTCCTGGAGTTGTTTCTCTAGCTCCTCCACCCTCTTTTCCAGCAGGTTCAGCGTGTCCTCCGCGGCCGAGACGTGGCCTTCCATCTCCTCCAGTCTTTCATGCTGCCGTTCGACTTGCGCCTCCATTAAGACCAGTCACCCTTCAATCTTGTTCTCCAGCCTCTCCAGCTGCGGAGATAGGGCCTCCATTAATTGATCCTTCAATTCTTGACCTAACGCTGTCATTTCTGCAGCCGAGAACGAGATGGGGCCTATATTGTTCGTCTGGCCCGCAGCCGGCAGTTTCTTGTTACTTTTGGCTCCCGCTCGCTGTGATTTGCCCATCACCAACACAACAAATTCATCCATAACGAGTTCAGACGTTGCAAAATCTCTTGCTGAGAGTAAATTCGACACGGATTTTGGTGGATTTACAACTTATATGTACCTGGGGATAGGAGCTCGAAAAAGGCATGTCCTGACGCCATTAAGCGGTCATGTGACCCCCCAGCTAAAATTCTTTTTTTTTTATTTTATACTGGAGCCTCTTGAACTGCAATTACAATGCTTTTGTATCAGTTTAGCCAAGGAATGGTGCATTTACTTACATAAACAGGCTTAGTGCTTTCAGTAGAGTTGTATCCACAGAGTAGGCAGGGCAGCACTAAGTGCAAGTGGGAACCGCCCTCTTATACCCATATGGAGCCATGTGACAGCCTCTCCCTGCTGCATAGCTGTTACCTAGGTAATGCACTGCCTATGGCAACCATGGCTTCTATATGGGTATATAGCTGCTGAAGTACAGTGTTGGGAATGTAGAGTCATACGTTAACTTCTCGGCTACAGCAATAACTGTACTTGGAGACTTTGAATTTCATCCACAGCAGGATCTGAACTTGGGGACTTTTGGAATTCTGGCCACAGCAGTACTGAATCTTGAAGCCACAGCAGAACGCTGGCCATTATGTTTCAGTAGGGGCTGTGTCTGCTTTGTTCAGCTCCTTGGCCAATCAGGGCTGTTTTTCCAGGAGGTGCCAGTTTTTAAATCACAAACAAAGTTGCAACCCAGCTTAAAAGCTCCAGCTAGCACTCTTTTGTTACTTAATGAATGGAGCACCAGGAAATGGAGTTTGGCTTCATCCCTGCCTGGGACCCCCTCTTCCCCTGCACCCCACTGAAAGGTTACCACATGAAGGGATTTCTCGGCTGCAGCAATAACTGTACTCAGGGACTTTGAATTTTTGCCACAGCAGAATCTGAACTTGGGAACTTTTGGAATTTTGGCTGCAGCAGTACTGAATCTTGAAGCCATAGCAGAACCCCAGCCGTCATGTTTCAATAGGGGATGTGTCTGCTTTGTTTGGCTCCTTGGTCAATCAGGGCTGTTTTCCAGGAGGCGCCAATTTCTAAATCACAAACAATGCCGCAACCCAGCTTAAAAGCTCCAACTAGTGCTCTTTTGTTACTTGGTGAACGGAGCACCAGGGGATAAAGGTCGGTTTTATCTCTGCCTGGGACCCCCTCTTCTCCTGCATCCCACTGAAAAGTCACCACAAGAAGGGATTTCTTGGCCGCAGCAATAACTGTATTTGGGGACTCTGAATTTCAGCCACAGCAGAATCTGAACTAGAATTGTTTCCCACTCACCCTCCCTGCCCCATGATTTTTTTTTTATTATTATTTATTTATTTTTTTTATTAGGGATACTCTCGCCAAGTATCCACCCTGGTCACGGCCCCCTGAGGTCCTCCATGTCGGCCGATTCCCCGGTCATCCGAGCTTACCCCCAGAGGATGGGGGCCAGAGCTGGCACCCATCAGCCGGGTCCTAGTAACTGGTTGGGGATCGGCGGACCTGAAGGAACCCGGGGAGGGCTTCATAGAGGCAGAGTCCCTATTTTGTATGTTATATACCCCTGGAGGCGGACGTGCAATGGCGTCCAGCGCGCTATGTGCAGGCGTCTGCGGCTTCCCCTGTCAAATCTGCGCTGTTGGACACCCAGCCTCTGCTGGGTGTCGCTGCAGTGGCGCATGTATCCTCACCACCCCAAGGAGGGCTGTCATGGGACGCTCAATCCTTCCTTCCCAGCCAGCCCCGGCAGCCGAGTCCGTTCCTGAACCCGGGTGCTGCGGCGTGCGTGAGTGTGGCGTCCACGCCTCAGCCCTCAGCGCCACCGGGCCGGCATTTTTATTATCTTTTCTCCTTCCTCCACAGCCTCCACAGGGCTGAGCCCCTCCCTCAGAGGAGTTCATCCTCTGGTCCAGCCCCCAGCTCATCCACCCCTGAGGGTTCCCATGTGGATTCCCCTCCACGGCAGGGTGGGCGAAGTGCAGCACCCCCCACCCCTGGTATGTCAAATCTGGTGGTGGGGGCAGACTTGCTGGTGTGATTCGACCATCATGGGTCCTGTGGAGACTACAGCACTTTCTGTTTTCTCCAACCCCTCCCTTCTGATATAAGGACACTGGCTTTCAAGCCTCATGATGTGTACTGCCCTCTATCCACCACCAGAAGGCAGTCAGTGGGTGGGACTTGTCCTCTCCCCCCAAGAGAGGAGAGCAGTCCTTCTGATGCTCAATCCTCTATCGCACCTGCCAACCCCCGGTGACCCAGGCTCATTCCTGAACCGGGGTCACTGGTGTGGCATGAGGTGTGGCATCCAGTGCCTCAGCTCTCAGAGCCACCAGGCTGGCTAGCCCCATGACCTTTTAAATGCCCACTCTAGCAAGACCTGTAAACTGAGCCCAGGAGATCTATGGTGATTGAGATGTAAAGGAAAGGAGGTGAAGTGCTATGCTGAGTTGTGGGTAATCATCTCAGCTTGTACTGGTTCCCCGCTCTCCTGTTTTAGAGTCAACCTTGAGGAGTTTTTTGGTCACTGTATCTCTGGGTTACAGTTCTGAGAAAGATACCTGTATTGTGCATGTTTGCTCCTTTGAGCTTTAGGTGTTCTCTACCAGACTTTGAGACCTCAGGAAAGGATGTTTGCTAAAGTTTCTCTTATTCTGTAAATGCCTGTGATTTATGCTAGTCTGTGAGGCACTATTTCTGGGTACTGCTACTGAGAAAGTTTAGCCTTCATTGCTCGTGAGTGGCTGTTTCAAGCTTGAGGGTTTATATACTAGTCTCAATTACTCCTTATTGAAAGGATTGTTCCATAATTTTCAGGTTTAACTGCTAAGTTGGGAAGTGTTTCCCAGGCTGTCACTGAAAGCTCCATTATTTTTGATCTCTTAGTTCAGGTGGCATAAAAAAAACTGTATTCTAAGGCATCCCTGCTCTTGGTCTAGTGTTACATGGTAATTGACCCTGTTCCTTAGGTTTCTCCACTAAATGCTCTATCCAAGGTTTTTAATGGTGGGTCTTACTATGAACCTGATGTATTAATTTTTTTTACCCTTTTTCTAAAAGAACATCCCTTTTGAATTACTACCTCTGCAGTGCTACCCAAGCCCCTGATCTCCCATCTTGAGTCTCTCCTTAATTTGCCACCCACCTCTCCTTTGCCTTCCCCTTAACTCTACCAATACTGCTCCTCTCCCCTAGTCTCTACCTCAAAGTCCTCTCCCCTAGTCTCTACCTGTCTCTCTGCTCTTCTGATCTGTCTCTCAGTTTTTTAGCTCACCATGTGGGCTCCTAAGCTCCTCCTCTGCTCTATTGGAATGACATCTCTACTGCTTGCTCTCCTCTTCTCGGCGGATCTACTCCCCCTTGGAAGATGTTGTCTGTCACCATAGTTCTAATGGCTGTACCTTTTTTTCTCTAACCTGTTGGTAAGAGGGGATACGCCCCTCTCAGATATCTGGCTCTTGAAATGTATCCCTTTTGCTAAAATAGCACTCTACCTTACCCTTTCTTCCTTTCATGGGCCATCTCCTTACCTCCCTCTATGAAACCTGGGTACCTCTATGCCTGCTTACTCTCTCTGGTGACATTGACCCCAACCCGGGCCCCTTTGCTGGGGCTGCTCCTACCAAACCCTCCCTCTGGTTCTTTAAAAAGGGGTTAAGGCTCACTCACATGAATATTAGAAGCCTTACCACCAACACTGCGCAGCTGGAGGCCTGGATGGTTCACTACTCCCCTGACATACTAGGTGTGTCTGAAACTTGGATGAAACCCCACACTACTGACTCTATATGTGTGATCAAAGGTTATAGGATCCAAAAGTGTGACCGTTCCAATGCTAAGGGGGATTGTTCTGTATTATATTAGGGAGAGCTTTGACAATTCTGTTTGATCTGTCAACACAAGTTGCTTATGTGAAACCATTCATTTAATTGTTGCCCTGGGTCTCACAAAAAGCCTTGACGTTTTGTGCATCTATATATAACCCCCCAAAAAATAGTTTAGCTGGTCTGACAAATGTACTCAACTATCTTGCCTCGTTAAAAGGCAAACATGTATTTGTTATAATGGGTGACCTAAACCTTGACTGGCTGGGGAAGAGCACTAGTCTATATGCTGCTGAGCTGGGAAGGCTCTACCTGACTCAGCTGGTATCTTCCCTGACTGGACTGTCAAACAGCAGCAGTCTCCAGTCTCTACTAGACTGGATAATCTGTAATAGACCTGACAGGATAAGTGCCGTGGGTGTCCTACCAAACTCTATCAGTGGCCATTCTCTGGTTCGGTCTACTGTATGTGGCAAGCTAGGGCCCCCAAACCCCAACCCAGAGAAATACTGTTTCAGGACTTCTCTCAGCTGGGCAAGAGGTCCCTTAACTCTGACCTTCGCAGTATGAACTGGGCACCTGTGTACCAGACCTCCAACACCTAACTTGCTGCACAATACTTGTTCTCCAAGTTCCTGGCCTTGCAGAACAAACATGTCCCTTTAAAAAGACACAGAATTCGAGGAGCTGCCACCCATTGGCTAAACTCTGAGCTTCTGGCCTCTATTAAACTGGGGGACAAAATATGCAAACAGCAAAACAATCTCAGTCCCCTGCTGACTGGGCTGAGTACAAAAGGCACAGGAACCTTTGCAAAATGTCCATTAGAACTGCCAAGAGCACCTGCTACCTCCAGCTTCTCCATACCTCAGTGAGCGACTCTCGAGCGTTCTGGAGTCATGTTAACTCTATCATGGGGATAGACTAAAGTGAAACCCTTACTGAAGTGGTCTTGGATGGAATTAGCTGCAATAATCCTCTCACCATAGCTGATGCTCTAAACTCTCACTCCTTGGACATCTCTGCTTATGCATCGCCCCCTGCACCTTCGTCTGGACCACCTCTGAACAACAAGGAACCGATCAACCCTACTTTTACCGTCCACCCAGTCACCGTGTCTGAAGGTTTATGCCTCCTTAATGCCATTCCTCCTTATGGGTCAGCTGGGGCTGATAGTATGCTACCCAAATTCTTGAAATCTATTGCCCCCTCACTGCCTCTCCAGCAACACACCTCTTCAATCTGTCTCTGACCACAGGTCATATTCCTTCCCCCTGGAAGACTGCACACATTGTCCCTGTCCACAGAAAGGGTGACATCACAAATATGGACAACTGTCACCCTATTGTCATCCTATCGATGTTATCCAAACTTCTGGAGAACATTGTGGCCGCACAGGTCTCAGACCACCTCCACAATCTTCTCTCTGTCCGAATCAGTATGATTTTAGACGGGGGCATAGCACTTCTACTGCCCTCATCTAGTACACTAATGATGTTAGGCTGGCCATGGATAAAGGCTTTCTCACAGGGACGATTTTTGTTGATCTCACGAAGGCCTTTGACTTGATGGACCACCCATTCATCCTAACCAAGCTGTCCACCCTGGGCTTCTTTACCACCACAACTGCCCGGCTCTACAATTATCTCTCTGACCATCAGGAATTCATGCATATCAGCAATGCAAAGTCCTCTCTCTCCCACACTTGGATCAGAATTCCCCAGGGATCCATCTTGGACCCTTTACTTTTTTGATCTTCGTAAATGATCTCCCCTCGCTGTCTGGACCATGTTCTGCCTTGTTATATGCTGACTACTTGGTTCTTTACTCCAGTTCCTCTGACATATTGGACATCAGCCGGAACCTAAACCCAAACTTCAACACCTTCCAACACTGGCTGAAGCCAAATAAACTTGTCCTAAACAACAAAAAGACAGTTTCCATGATATTTGGCTTGGGACTCAAAATTAGGGCCTGTCACCAACCTTTATACATCAGTGCATCTGATAACACCCCGTTAAACACCATCTCTTCTTTTAAATATCTTGGCATTACCTTGGATCCGGCTCTTGATTATGGCCTGCACCTCTCCACCTCTTTTAAAACAGTCAACATACAACTTGGTCTGGCATATAAAGTAAGGAACAGCCTCACTTCCTTGGCAAGGTTGGCCATTGCTCAGGCGGTACTGAGACCAAAACTTGCCTATAGGATGGTTACACTTCCAGAATCATCAAGGGGAGCTTCTTCACAAGTGAGACATCTGCTATAATAACATACACCGCTTTGCTCTAACAGTATCAAAACTTACTCACCGCTGCTCACTGTACTCCTGCCTGGGCTGTCTAGCCCCTGCAGCTTTCAGGCAATGCACTACCACTTGCTTCATCAAAAACATCATCACCACCCAGAAACCTGACAAACTGTCCTTACTGTTAAAGCCTGCTCACTCTGCCTACCCCCTGAGATCTACTGATAAGTCCTACCTTGCCCAGCCTAAGTGTAACACTAAAATGGGTGCAACGCCTTCTCAGCTTGTGCTCCAAAAGTCTGGATTTCCCTCCCATGGCTATTAGGAGCTCCACCCCGATCCCCGGCATTTTAAGCAGGAACTCCATAAGGTACTTGCTAGTTCTGAACTCTGCTCCTGTGGTGGGTATAACCACTCACTTGCCTGACCCTCTTAGCTCTTGCCCTGGCACTTGTTCCTACTCTCCATGTCCCGCTCTCCCAAAGCTTTACCAGAACCAACTTTTTTCCCTCAAGCTTACCCTCTGTTTGTATAAATGTTGATAATGTCTCATTCTGGGGCACTGTTTCTGTCTTTACTTTGTATATGCCGCTTAATGAGTTTTGTTTGTATGAATTTCCATGCCTGACTTATTGTTACATTTTTGTAGTCACCTAAGTAATGCTTTTGGCTTCTTTGTACTGCATGTTGTCACCTGATTTATTCTTTGTATTTGCTATTGTCTCCCACCTCATTGTATGTAACCTCCCGGGTTGTGCCTGGAAATAGGCAGCTTTGCTGTCTACTGCACCTACTTGGTCAACAAAAACTAAATAAATAAATAAACTTACATCATTGGTTTTTGCTTATGTAGTCCTTACTCCTCTTTTTAAAGCCCAACAGATGTATATTTTTTTTGTTTTATGTCCCTATCGAGAACATAACAACATATAGCAGTCAGAACACCAGCCTGGCTAAATGAGCTCCACCCAGCCATCACAAATCTCATCAGCATTAGTCACTTCACATCCAAACTTTGGAACTCCATCACCCCACCTGCACACTGCTTCTGCACCACCTAACCCCTGAGCCTTCCTGTGCACATGCTAGACTATATCCTTATAGAAACCACCCACTATACTTTTTCTATGATATTTCTAAAATTGGCATAATCTAGTCTGTGACAAGGTTTATTAGCCGCTATCTGTGAGTACCTAACTAAACTGTTAGCACTTATTTTTACAGATGGTGTTGATAGCTCACTTTGAACTCAGTGTACTGACTGTTTTTTACAATATGCCTCTGTTAGCACTTATGTGTAATGGTGGTGTTGGATTGCTCCTATGTACTTGTATTAAGACTGCGTTATATATTTGCCTCTTCCTTCCTCCTCAGTCCTCTGTTACTGATATGTTAATGACAATGCCGGTATGCAGCTTTGATATTCCCAACTCATGTAACTGTCCCCTCCCTTTGTTTGACGAGGATGCTTTGTAAATGAGCTCCTATCTCAAAGATTTGTAATTCTGATTATTTCAATAAACAACATTTAAAATGTTGAAGATTAAACAGTTTTATGCTTCATTCTCCATGGGAGGTCACTATTTGATCTTTTCCAGTGAGCATATCTTTTTTGGTGACAGTTTGTCTCTCGTATTTCTATGTATAATTATATCTGGTTATGGCCTCATATGTATGTTCTATTGTATTTTAAGGGTGCATTCTCCATCGGAGGTCACTAAGACCTTTTTCCGTGAGCATATATTTCTTGGTGACAGTTTGTCTTTTGTATTTCTATGTATAATTATATCTGGCTATGGCCTCATATGTATGTTCTATTGTATTTTAAGGGTGCAGTATTAGTTCAAACATTAGCGAACAGTGAATAGATAGATATACTTAGTAAATAATATGTTAATAGCTTAGTTCTCTTTTTGTGCTGCACTGACATCATTCATGTTGTGTATGTGTGATTTAAATCATCTTTCTGTTATGTTATGGTATGATATTCTTTGACGCCACACATGTCCTCCAGCTAATAGAGGAAATAAACCAAACAATGGACATCAGTAACATGATACTAGTTACCACTGGTATAAAGGAATTGTATACATCTATTCTGGATGAGAAAGGTATATCCACTCTAGGAGAAATATTAGACACCAGACCCCAAGGATCCAAACCCATAACAGGGCTGCTACAAAACATGGCAAGAATTATTTTGTTTAACAACTACTTTAGATTTGAAGACCGCTACTATGCCCAAATTAATGGAATGGCAATTGGTAGCAGTGCGGTCCCTCCCTGGTTACGCCAATGCCTACATGCATAGTTTTGAACAGAAATACATACTTTCTGATCAAGATGAAGGAAACAGATTTGAACAAAACATTGTATATGGAAAATGTTTTATTGACAATGTTTTTTTAATATGGAACGGGACACCAGACTTATTGGAGAAATTCAAACAATATTTGAACACAAGAGACAGAAATCTGCAATTCAGAATTGAAGTGAATGACAGATCAGTGAATTTCCTAGCTATTAATATCTCAAAAGTAGGAAGGAGACTTGAGACAAATTTGTATAGAAAATCCACTGATATAAACACAACACTACATGCCACCAGTTCCATCCAAAAAGACTTATTGAGAGTATCCCATGCTCTTTTACTTAGAGCAAAAAGAAGCTGTAGTCAAGTGGGGTGCACAGATGTTAGCAGCACCAAGGAGCCCATACTTCTATGTGGGTCCTGAGGCTCAGTCAGTAGCATGGTGATTAATGAAGTGTGAATGCTGCAACTACATACACTTGTGCTTGTGGAGGAGGCACAAAGTAGCAGGGCTGCATCACTGTTTTTTGATTTATTACAGGTATTCCACCTACTGTCTGAATTTTGCAGCCTTTCCAGTCAAACTTACTGTTTCAGCATTCTCTGGTCCAGGTTTTTTCTTTGCGTTTCTCTTTTGTAGCTCTAGGAAGAACGCCTGGCAGAAGGTGAACTGTTGGAGCTGGATTGGAGCTCAGAGAAAATGCCAGTCAGACGGCAGGGTAAAAAATAGAAGGAAGGACAGTTTAAGAATAAAGCTGGACTGCAACAAGTATTCCTGTAGGACATAATTTACTTTGTGTTCCTGAGAGAGGTGGTATCCCAGAGCGAAGGTGGAGTTGGAGCAGAGAAGGAGAAGGACAGAGAAAAATACGAACGTTGAGTGAAGGACATGCAGGGAGTCTGGGCTCCCTTAATGAGAGCTACTACAGTTGGAGAAGACAGAAATAAGTGACTGAATAAGCGACTGAATGAAGACTTCAGAGAAGAATAAAGAATAAGTATTGAAGGAAAAGGGACTTTCAGTTTGCTTTTACCCTGCAATAAGTGCATATGTTTATATGTGTTATTGTTTCATTGTGTTTTGGGTTACTTGTTAATGTTTACCAGTGACCTAGATCTACTTTTACAGTCGGTAGCTTATATCAGTAGTCTATAGTTGCGAGGTGCCTTCTAATATACTTTCTCTTTTTTCTCCTTTTCTTATTTTCTCCTTTTATACCGTTAGTTTTTATACTATTTATTGTTTAAAGGAAAGTTTTTCTTTTTTCTTTTTGAAAGCTGAATTTCATGCCAGAGTGATGTCACCAAAGTCACGTGTGTTCAGATACTTAAGTGAGCAGAGTAAATTCTGCTAACAGCATTTGCACAGCAGACCACAGAGGTAGACGCACAGCACTTTAAAATGGACCTTCTGTATTCTGATATTTTAGCATCTTTTTGCAGTTTGGGTTCAATATTGCAAATATATTGCTTTGTAGCTGCCATTTTTTTATGACATACCAGCTGTTTATGAACATTAGTAATGCTTTTGATTCACAGAGTGCTATTTTTGAGCTACTAGTGTAATTTGCTGACACCGCACAACACAGAAGCCGCTAGGAGTTTTATACCCACTTATCCTCTTCACATTATGGTTGAATATTTTATCCTATTCTGTGCTTCGTGTTTATAACAATAGTTTTTAAGATAATATCCTAATAGCCAGCTCATGTTCTAGCCTGCAAGCTTATGGTATATGGTACATGAGTGGTCTAGTTGGAGCAGTTTGAGGAACATTTTTAACATTCAGTGAAAGGATATATATGTATTGACTTCTCATCCAAATAGGAGCAAGCAAGACTAAGTAAGCCTTGCTATTTATTTTATGTATCCAAACTTCACTCCATTGGATTTAAATTTAATCTAAAATAGTTTTAAATGCTTATTTTGTTATTTTTATTTTCTTTTTATGTTTTTAAAATGGAGCAAAATAAGCTTTTTAAAGCTGGGACTTTAATATCCTTTCATCTGGAATTACCTGAGAATATGCTTTTTGGAAAGGCTGTCTGAATAATTAAGTGCCCCAGAATCCAGAATCCAGGAATTGGGATTATTGAGAGCACTTGAAGGACTTGCCTGACTATTTTTGAAGGAACAGAGTTATTGTATTTATTTTGCTGTGAATTTGATCTGGAGTGTCTGAATTGTTGCACTTACATCTTTGTGGTTGTAGTCTTGAATATTTTAATGTATGGATCATTTAGTACAATGGGAGTGGTAATGAAATTAAGAAATGAAAAATTACTTTGTCCCCCCAAAAATTAAATAAGGGGGAAAAAAATCACTGACTTTTTAAGCCCAAAAGAAACAGAAATCTCTCTACCAAGAACATCTTCACCAAAGATCATGAAAGAAAAGAGAAGTAATAGAACAAAGAGAGTCTGGAGGATACTGGAGAGAATTAAGGCCTTAGAGACAGATGGAAAATGTGAATGATTCATTAACAAAAATTAAACAGGGTAGTCATCAGTCACAGTAGGTTACAATGCAAAAGATTACACAGCGTGGGGGGTCAACAAAGTGGAGATCAACAGTCACAGAGCGATTACTTTAATGATTTTGATAAATTCCTCACACCTTTTTTAGAGAGAGGTGAAATCATAAATGAGAACTGCTCAAGAGTGTCTCTGAAGTAGAAGTACATGCAGAATGGTCCCCATTAACAAAGACTAATAAGAATGGATGTACTAACACTTCAGAGAAAGAGGCATTTTTTGTTAATCACCTAAATGATTACCTGAGCAAGCAATTAGGGGAAATTAAGAAGGTACTAGTTTGTACTAATTGCTCATTAGAAGCCATTATGAAAGATTTAGAGGCCTTAAAAGATCACATGGCCTATATTAAAAAAAAGAATCTTTACTCTGGATAAAGAAGAAGGAGAGAAAAAGGGTAAAAATATTAAGCAAGTGACACAGCAAATTGTGGAGAAAGAATATTGGGAGACCAAAGAATTGGTGGAGAAGTTAAAGATGGAAAAAAGGGAGAGAGAAAATAAGAGAATAGAGACAGAAGCCAAAATGGTAGGGAAGGGGAAAAAAGCTGTGTACAGGACAAAGAATTCACAAAATATAGGAAAAGATCAGAAGGATGAGAAGGGGCAAACTGAGTTAGAAAAACAGAAGCTTACTAGAACTAGCAATGATAGGTTACATACTGTATACTTTAAGGAAATCCCAAAATCCAGAAGGGAAACATCAGTTTTATTAAAAGCTCAGTTTATAACATCTTATAACATCTTGAAAAGTTAACTTAAAACTAAGATTTCATGGGAAGATTTAATATCAACATATAGGTACAGAGCGAACCCTAACAAAGGGCTGGTATGCTTGGTTGTGAGAAATGACTTTATAAGACAGGAAATATTGAAAGTAAGTGAGGAATTTGGAAAAGCGGGTATGCAGTTGGATTAATCAACAGGGAGATTCATAGCAGGAAGATATGATGGGGGTAAGAAGCAATGATAGTCTTGTAAAAGAAAAAAAAAACAACAAATCATTACTAAATATCTGCAGAAACCTACAGTTATTGAGTATGATTTAGAAGGCTCCCCAGAAATGAATAGATATATCAGAGGGCGAAAGCAACATGGAAAAAGAATTAATGGAAGTACTGTATTAGATAGTTCTGTAAGTCATTCTGATAACGAGGATGAGGGTTCTGGCTTATCAGAATGCCCCCTTAAATGGAATATTGAAATAAAGAATGGCTATGAGGTTCTGTCAGGAAGATCAAAAAGATCTAATAAGAATAAGCTCACTCTAGAATTCTTTGATTGAGAAATGGGGAAAGTCATCAAATCACTTTGGAAAGAAGAAATTGGCATTGATATTCTGTCCTGGAATATAGCAGATTTAGTAAACAAATTGGGTGATAGAGTGTGGTTAAACACACTTAAGTCTTATGGCCTGATTATGTTACAAGAGACATTGCTGGGCAATAATGGCAATATTGTAATTCCAGGATACTGTCAAGTTGCCAGTCCTGGAGAAAATGAGAACACTAAAGGTCGAAAAAAGGGTGGTTTGATACTTTTAATTGAGTCGAGAAATGACTGGTTTAAAATAGTTACTCATAGAATAGACTCTTATTGGACTGTGCCGGAATTACTTACTTCTCCAAAGGAATCTTTTCTTTGGTAAATGTTTATTTTCCTCCAAGTTTAAAAACAGAAGAATTTGCATTTAAACTAAAAAAAGTGTCACTACTGCTGGATGACTTACTTTGTAAGGATACAATAAGACATCTCGGGCCAGATATTCAAACCATTGCACCTAGCGCAAAACCATAGCGCTGGATTTGCACGAGGCTGCAATGTTCAAAAGCCTTATTAGCACCGGTGCTGTGTGGTAGCGCTGACGCTGATAGATAATGACATGCAGGGGCGGGGTTAGGAGCGTGCCCATGAATGCCAGCAGTGCGGCATATTCAAAGAGCTAGCGCTGCGCTATAGGCATTAGCGTGACCTGTAGCACGGTGCTAGATACCGCCAAAGAAAGCTGGTGGTAGTGCGGTGGTGCTCACATCGTGGACCCCAAGCCACGATGATAGCACTAATCGCCTGGTAGTCTAGTAGGCCCCCACCCCCAGCATGAATCCCACCCCCATTAAATGTAAAAGTAAAACTTTTCCTGGTAATCTAGTGGTCTCCCCCACCCCAGCACAAATCCAGACCCCTGTTAAATGTAAAAGTAAATAATTTCCTGGTAGTCTAGTGGTCCCCCCACCCCCAGCATGAATCCAGACCCTCGCTAAATGTAAAAGTAAATACTTTCTGGTAGTCTAGTGGTCCCCCACCCCAGCATGAATCAGACCCCCATTAAATGAAAGAGTAAATCATTTCCCTGGTAGTTTAGTGGTCCCCCACCCCAGCATGAATCAGACCCCTGTTAAATGTAAAGAAAATCCTTTCCTGGTAGTCTGGTAGTGTCCCCACCCCTCAGACGAATCCAGACCCCCATTAAATGTAAAAGTAAATAATTACTCTAGTAGAGTAGTCCCCATCCCAGCACAAATCCCAACCCCTGTTAAATCTAAAGACAATCTTTTCCTGGTAGTCTAGTGGTCCCCCACCAGCAGTGATGCCCTCACACATCCCACTAACAGTCTGCACAGGGACCCTCCTCTCACCACCACGGCCTGCCGCCGACTGTGGTATGCATGAGTGCTACGGAAATGAATGAGCGCTCATTCATTTCTGTAGCGCTCATGCATACTGCAGTTGGAGGCCAGCTGTCGTGGTGAGGGGAGGGCAGAGCTGGTCACCGGCTCCCTGTGCAGACTGTCAGTGGAATGTGTGAGGGCGTCCCTGTGGGGTGGAGGGACCACTAGACTATCAGGGAAAAGATTGTCTTTTACATTTAATGGGGTCTGATTCATGGGGGTGGGGACCAATGACTACCAGGGTAATTATTTACTTTACATTTAACGGGGTCTGATTCATGCTGGGGGATGGGGAACCACTAGCCCATCAGGAAAATATTTACTTTACATTTAATGGGGGTCTTGATTCATGCTGGTGGTGGGGGACCACTAGACTTCCAGGGAAAGATTTACTTTACATATAACGGGGGTCTGGATTTGTGCTGGAAGGTGGGGGGACCACTAGACTACCAGGGATATTACTTTGAAAGTAATTAAAAATGGGTCGGGATTCGTGCAGGGGGGTGGGGAGACCACTAGACTACCAGGGATATTATGTTTACTTTTATTGTGAATGGGCCAGGTACATACCTCTTAACAGTCCCTGAATTTGCCTCACAATTATTACTCTGTCCCTCCTCACAGTTGTGTTTCCCTAGCTGAACAGTGGAAATTGTAAGCACAAAATAATGTCAAGCATTAAAGTTACAGACTTGTTCTTCTTTAGAACATACATTTTGCACTAAGCCCCATATTCTACTAGCTGTCTGGTTGGATATCTCTACATTTGAAGATGTTTCCCTCATTTTGGTCCTTTGTCCCTGATTTGTTTAAGCCTTGTCCCTGTTTCAGGAGGCAAGGAGTTGTGAGATATGTATGCACCAACTGTGTCTGGCAGCACACAGTTCCTGCTGCTTCCGGCCTGTACTTCTATTCCGACCAAAAGTGGATGCTGTGGGTCTGCCTTGGTCTGCAGCGTCAGCCTGTACTTCCATTCTGACCAAAAGGGGGAGTTTTGTGCTCCATGCAGTAGCACCGTGTAAACTGCGTGGTAATGTATGCTAAGCAGCAGTTAATGAGATGCAAATGTACCTGTTTGCCCACGGATTGCCTAAGTAGGCTTATTTGCATGGGAGCTTTGAATATAGCTCCCGTTTGCCCCGGGCTAACCAGTTTGCACCGGGCTAATGTGTTAGCACTGTGCAATCAGGTTAGCCACGGGCAAACCTCACTTCAGCATAGCACAGATCTGTAGTGTGTGGCTTACATTGTTGTTTGCAGACAGTAGATGTGAGACATCTCTGTGCAATCACACTCAATTTTCTCCACCTGCAACACTGGCTTGCTACAGAGACTAATGAGCTGCAGTGGCAGTGTGCACTTCCCTGTTCCTATATTCAGTGCTGTCATATTCTCTGGCTATTTTTGCCCTGCACTCCCAGACCGGTTTGTCTGGCTTCCTTAGACTGCTATATTCAGCAGGTTTAGCACCGGGCTATTCCTGCTGAATATAGCTTGCTTTGTGCTCCGGGCTAAGTTTGCCCACTTGGCAGTAGCATTTAGCTCCCGCAAAGTTTTAACATCTGGCCCCTAATGTTAATTGGTGATTGAAATGTGCATGTTGGAAGTCTTAATGAGAAAGATCAGTTATACAATCAGTTGGATCGCATGTTATATCATGAACTACCAGCTAGAAATTCTAGAGAAAAGAAATGGGACAAAAATGGATTGATACTATGAGGTTTATATTAGAACATAATCTCTGTATCCTAAATGGCAGGATTAATGGGGATAGGGAAGGGAACTATACATTCCCTACAAAAACAGTGGGCTCAGTTTTAGATATGGCCTTAGTAGATATAAACCTTTATGATCAGGTTATATCCCTACAAGTTCTTACACATAGTACCTCAGACCATTACCCTATCTCACTGAAGGTAAATCTGACACTGGAGGTGAAATTAAGAAAAATAGTGAGAGACAGAGTTTTGGATAAATATATGGGTATTTGGTCTGGATGAGTCAAATGGGATCCCCTATTAGAAGAAAAGATGTATTTAGTATTAATGGATACTGAGGCATTAACTAAGAAATTACATGTTATAAATGCTGATAAGGACGAGGTAGTAGGCTATTATGAAGAATTGGTACAATATGTTAAAAAAGAGCTGCAAAGTAATAAGAATATTAAAAGATAATCCTAGACCGAAATAAATAAAATAAAATAAAAATAGAGATCAAAGATCAGAGAAGACTATACTAGGTATAGTCCCCTGGTATGATGCCCAATGTAAAGCCTATAAAAAACTCTTACATCAAATATCATGGTTACAAAGAAAGAATCTTGATCTGAATGTCAATAAAGCCTTGATTCTTATAAAGAAAGACTATAGATCTTTAGTAAGTAAGTAAAGTAAGTAAAATGTATTTCTTTCAAGCGCCCTTCCCAAGCTCAGGGCGCTTTTACAGCAATTCAAAACCACTTTAAAACACACTACACAAACAATAAATACAGCATTCATAAATAACACCCACTTATTACGTCCCAGCAAATGCTTGGGTAAAAAGGAAAGTCTTTAGCTGTTTTTTAAAACTTTCCACAGTCAGGCAATCTCATAATTGATGAGGTAGAGAATTCCACAGGGTCGGTGCCATAAAGGCAAAAGATCTACCTCCAAACGTCTTTAGATGTACCCTGGGTATCTCTAGAAATCCTTCATCAGACGAGCGAAGAGAATGGGTAGGACAGTAAAGCATCAAGAGCTCTTTCAGGTAGTGAGGTCCCAGATCATGTAGGGCCTTAAAGGTCAGCAATGCGACCTTGAAGGTGATCTGCCACTGTATTGGCAGCCAGTGCAGAACACACAGCACGGGTGTCATATGGCTAGATCTTGAAACTCCCATCAACAACCTGGCCATCGCGTTCTGCACAAGCGTCGGATATCCACCCCCCGGCAGCCCTAGATAGAGGGCATTGCAGTAATCAAAATGGATGGTGACAAAGGCATGGACCATGGTGGGAAGATCTTCAGGTGGGACCAAGTGTTTCACACGGGCAATGTTCCTCAGATAGAAAAAGGCAGATTTGACTACGGCCGACACCTGCGCCTTCATAGTCAGGCCTTCATCAAATATCATGCCTAGGTTACGCACCTGGCCAGAGGCCAGAAGCGGGGCTCCCCCAAGACATAAACCTGAGGGTTTCCCAGTCCAAGCCCTTGTTGTCCTTCCTCCAGGGTCCACAACCAATACCTCGGTTTTCCCTGAGTTCAACCTAAGCCAACTAGCACTCATCCAATCCTGAATCTCCAGGAGGCAGTTATTAAAAACTGTGATGGAATCAGACTCCAGTTCAGGCATAAAGGATAGGTACAGCTGAGAATCATCAGCATAACAATGAAAACTCAGCCCATACCACCTTATAATGTCCCCCAATGGAAGCATATACACCACGAATAACATAGGGGACAGCACCGACCCCTGCGGTACCCCACAGGGCAGCCAATGAGGGGCTGAGATGTAAATTCCAGACACCACTCTCTGAGATCTGCCCTCCAGAAAAGATTGAAACCAACTGTGGACTGCTCCCCTCAGACCACAGAAAAACCGCAGGTGGTCGAGCAATACCCCATGATCCACGGTGTCAAATGCTGCTGAGAGATCCAGGAGAACCAAGATGGAATGGGTCCTCCGATCTTTTGCCATTAGGCGATCATTCAATACCCAAACAAGAGCCGTCTCTGTACTATGCCTTTTCCTGAAGCTGGATTGGAGAGGGTCATAGATATTGTAGCTGGACAAATGATCCTCCAGTTGTAGAGTGACCACCTTCTCAATAACCTTCCCTACAAAGGGGAGGTTAGAGACCGGTCTGTAATTTGCTGGGCAGTCGGGGTCAAGAGAGGGTTTTTTCAAAAGATGGCATACTACCACCTCCTTTAAGGGATCCGGAAGGATCTCTCTCTCTAATGACACCACCACTATCCCAGCCAGGACTGGGCTGATAGCACCTACACACCCTACCACCAGGTGAGTAGGGCCTGGATCCAACTTACAGTAGGTAGGTCGCAAAGTCTGGATGATCCTCACTGTATCTATTACTGCTGGTAGGCTAAAGGTGGACCAGGACAACTGGGCATTAGTACCACCCGATTGACCAGTGCAAGGTCCCGTGGAAGGGCACTGGTGGATCTCATCCCTGATGGTGGATACCTTGTCGGCAAAGAATTTCACAAATTCATCACACTGTACCTGTGATAATGCTCCACCAGACTGAAGACAGACTGGATTGCACAGTCTGTCCACAGTCCGGAAGAGCTGGGATGGTCTGTTCTTTGCTGCACCAATTTCCTTGGACAGGAACTCTGCCTTCTTATGGGAAATTGCTGATTAGTAGAGCTTATAGTGTTCTAACAATTCAAGTCTATCCACCTCCAGTTAAGTTTTCCACCAGCATATTTCCAATCTTCATCCCTTCTTCTTCAACTCACAGACCTCCCCATCAAACCAGGGAGCCCCCAAGTGAAGAGTACAGGGACGAACACGAATTGGAGCAGTGACATCCAAGGCCTCAACTACAGCCCTATTATAGGCTAGGACCAAAGGCCCTGGATCCATGCTATCCCTTGAAAGACTCGAGAAGTCCAGCTCCGTCATTAGGCCTTCTGAGGTGACCCCTCTTAATGGACAGAACTGTACTAACTCCCTAGGGGCAGGCCTATTTCAGGGGGCCACAAATCTAAACCTCAGGGCGTGATGGTCAGACCATCTGACTGGCTCCACCTCCACATCGGATATCTCCATCCCAAGATGGAATATCAAGTCCAGTGTGTGCCCCCCCATGGGTTGCAGAGGTAATAACCCATGACAGACCCAATGAATCCATCAATTGGAGGGGGTTTTGGCCAAATGGTGAGAGATCATCGTCAACCCAGGCATTGAAATCTCCCAGGATTAACCATCTGGGAAACTCCAATACCATATCAGTGATGAAGTCCGCAACCTCCTTCAGGAACTCCCTCTCATCCCCTGGTGGACGGTAGATGAGAAGGATCCTGTAGCCTGCACCTGCACCCACTATGAACTCAAAGGAGTTGGTATCACCAACTGGCACCTCCCTGAGATCCAGATCTTGTCTAAAACAGACTGCAACCCCCCCCGCCCCTCTGGTCCACTCTCGGGCAGTGAATCATTGACAACTCAGCCGGAACAGCAGAGTCCAAAATAGGACCAGCATTCCCATCTAGCCAGGTCTCAGTGATGCAAGCCAAGTCGACAGAGGAAACAAGATCTGCAATCACTGCGGTCTTGTTCCTAATCGACCTGGCATTGCTTAACACCGCCCGAAAGGGATGGGAGTCCAAGGGTGATCCCACTTTCTGCCTGACACACTCCAAGTCAGTGCCCTTGAGTATGGGGAATAGGCAAGAAGGACCTTGCTCCAGTACCCATTTCACCCCATGGCATCTCCTGGCCCTCACTGCTCATATCCATCCACTTCTCTCCCATCCCCCCCAAGAGTTCCAGGATCCCAGTCTCTTACTACATTTTGATCTCATAATGCCGAGATTTCGACATCTAGCATAAACCTCCCCCATAAGTGGGGGTAGTTCAAAGGGACGGAGATCCCTAAGTCTTGAGGGGGAGTACTGACTGACCATCTCATTTATACCCCAACACATATTTTCAACCCTTTAATAATTCAAAACCATCCACCCCCACACAAACAGAACCTTCCCCCTCCCTTAACTTAAGCAGCCCTTAAAAATAAAAATAAAATAAAATAAAATAAATTTCACACCAACATTTGTTGCAATGGGTTCAGTTAACCTACCATCCTTAGAATATTTAATACAGATAGATGTATCCTTGTACATATCCTGGAGGAGGCTGAGTAACTTACTTCCTCTACCCTATTCCCTAACATCTTCCAATTATATTTTAATGTTTTGGGTTTATTAATAACCAGGATTGGGATGAGAAGTGGACAGATATGAGCAGTGAGGGCCAGGAGATGCCCTGGGGTGAAATGGCTACTGGAGTGAGGTCCTTCTTGCCTAGTCCCCATACCCAAGGGCACTGAGTTGGAATGTGTCAGGCAGGAAGTGGGATCACCCTTGGACTCCCATGAGTTAATAATGAATTTAGATAAAGCTGATACAGATGCTCCAAAATTGGGCACAACGAGATTAGATGTGATTATGTATGCAGATGATATTATAGTATTGTCTAATTCAACGATTGACTTACAAAGAACCTTAGATTGTATAATAGGTTCTCTGAAAAAAACGCATTTATCAGTAAATATGGATAAAACACAAATCGTGGTTATTAATAAACCCAAAACATTAAAATATAATTGAAAGATGTTAGGGAATAGGGTAGCGGAAATAAATCAATATACTTATTTGGGATTAATTCTGCATAATAAAGGTATTTGGAATTTACATATAGAGGAAAATAAAAAGAAGGGAAGACAATTGGTCTTAGCAATAAATACATTTTCCAAATATTTTATAAATAATTCTTTTATAGCTTTATTAACAATTTACAAAATGAAAGTGGATTCCACTTTATTATATGGAGCTGAAATATGGAGAAACAAAGGGAATATGGAGCTATTAGAACCAATAAAAACCTCTACCTCAGGTTAGCCCTGAATTTGCCCCAATTTGTTCCGGCAGGTTTGATAAGGGCAGAGTCTGGTGAATTCTCCCTAGATACTAAAGCCATGATTAGACAGTTTAGACATTTCATTAGAATTTATAAGCTAAGTGTAAAAAATTCCTTCATAAATCAATGCTGGAATAATTCCTTGAATTAAGAGTTAAATGGAAAGATAAATATTAAATCAGGGACATGGTTAAAAGATATTGATATAGTAATTAGGAAAATGGGACTCCAAACAATTTTGAATATAGTTGGCTGTCAGAACTTGGAATTATTGAATCTAAAAGTCACTGAGAGAAATATTGGCATAGCTAAACAGGGTGACTTAGAAAGACTATCTTTAACAAAAACCTTTTTAACTTATAAAGGGTTAAAGAAAGTGCATAATAGAGAATTTTATCTAGAGGCCTGCGAGAATAAGATGCATTATAAAGTAATCGCCAATTTAAGATTTGATATGAATTTGGGTTATCGGACAGGTCTTATAAGTGGCAACAATTTAAATCAGAATTATGGTGTAAAGAAGGTTGTTTAGGAATCTGGAATTCAATACATATTATGTTTGAATGTGAATTAGTAAAGGATATAAGAGAATGTTGGCTCGGTAGAGATTTACAAAAAATTAATGAATTGTCAAATTTAGAAAAGCTTAACTTTCTCCACAATACCAGAGATGTAACTTTATTATATTGTATTGCAAAATTTTGTATTACACAATATAGATATTTAAAATGTGATGGTTTTTAAATTTTTATGTATAAACATTTATGTGTGATACTTCTGTAATACACATTTGTTAATAAACTTTTCTGATTCTGATTTCTGATTCTGTAGTCGAACAAGTGAGTTTCAACAAGAAAAGAATGTCATCATAGACAGATTTAAACAAAGACAATATGCAAATATCACTCTTAAGGAAGCAGTAAGAAAGGTAGATGAAGTACAAAGAGAGTATACCTTACAGCAGCAACCAAAGCTCATACTACAGTCAAAAAGAGTTACCTTCAGTACCCAGCACAATGGGAGCTATGCATGAAGGCACAAAAAATGCACCAAAATGCAACATAACAGTGGAACAGCACACAATGGCCCCTATGCACCACGCAGATCCAGGGGGCATGACCACTGAAGGTGCGGAGTGCGGAGGCCAACCAGGCAGGCCCAGGATATGTGACGACACCCCTTGACCCTGCCATATATGGGCATGCATCCCACTCCTCATGGAAACATGGAAGTGAATGTGGGCACTAAAGCAAGTGTACCCACAATGGCGGAAAGGGAGTGCTCTGCTGAAACCAGTATGCCCACCTAGGCACAGGCTGAGGGATTGCACCAGGTGGCCAGACAGGTGGCTGTCAGTGGCTGTGGTGGTGGTGGGGGGCCGGTTACGCTCGGCAAACTTCATGGGGGCAAAGGTGGTGGCCATGGTGAGTGAGGTTCGCACCCAACATGGCAAGCTGTATGGAGTGCAGTCCCTAACCCCCCTGAGGTGAAAGCGTGGCTGTGGCTAGACATTCAGGCCACCATCAATGCTGCTGGACCAGAGGTCCATACACTGTCTGACATCAAACACAAATGGCATGACCTATGGACCAGCATGAAGCAGAAGGTGGTGGTGAGGACACATACCCAGAGAGGCACAGGTGGGTGTTTGTCCTCACTGGACAGCCAGCTGACCCCAAGTGGAGTGCAAGGTGGCAGACACTCTCACTGCCATCAATGTCCATGGGGAGATCGATAGCATGGACATGCTGGCAGATAGATGGCATGTAACCCACGGGGAGAAGGAGTCGCATGGCTGATGGTGTGCCTAATGGAACTGCCTTACCTCCACAGATGCTGCCAGGGACAGGTGACCCCCAGCCAGTGCAGTACCCACAAGCCCAGCAGAGGCACCTGAAGATGCATGACAGCGGAACAGGCATGAGGTGGCCAGCACTGGTGGGTACCTGGGGCATGCACTGCAAGGACACCATCACCAGCCACAAGGGGCAGAACTAATGCCATCCCATTGTACCCTTACAGGGCCTGACCATGGAGTGGAGGAAGGGCAGCTGGAGCCCATGGAGGAGCTGTCCACTGTTGGAGATGCAGACAAGGGGACACAGTGCTGACCAGAGGGATGAAGGATGAGGACCAGTGGAACAGCACACACACACACACACCAAGCATGTATGGTGCACCATTGCCATGCATCCACCCCATGGGCCAGTGGTCTGAGGGAGGCCTTCCATGGCATGCAACCACTGACAGAGGTGATGAGGGCCATCCAGCAGACCCACCTGGTGCACACATCCAGTACTGTGAGCTCTGCCAGCTCAAGTTTGACAGGCGAGAGGCCCAGAGGTGCTGGTGGAGTTGTCAGGTGTGGTGTGTGTGATGGGCTGGGACATTGCCCGCATGGCGATCACCCAGGAACAGACACTTGCCCTGCAGTCCTGTTGTGCACCACCATGGCATGCTGCCACTGCCCCGCCATGTATCCTGTATGCACACACTTGGGGGCACCATGACAGTGGCACAGAGGGTCAGGGCGTACTGGCAGCATGCGAGGAAACCTACTTGGTGGGCACTGATGTTGGCCCTGACATGGGGGGGTGACAACCTTGTTAACACTGGCACATTGGCTGAAGAGATGCCAGACAATGGTGCCCCAGGCATGTAGCAGGCACCCATGGATGGTGACAGGACACAGTGCTCAGAGGCGACAGATGGGCAGATGCTTCTCTCCACGATGCTAGTCATTAGTCTGTGTGCAATGTTGTATGCCTCCTCTGTGGCCGATGTCAGTACAAGGATCAGTGTCATCAGATATGGACAAAGGGGGTAGCCATTGTCATTTGTGGAGGAATGGCATAGGTGTCAGTCAGAGTCGTACAGACTCCCCCCCACACCCCAATGCTTATCCAACAGCCACCTATTGAGCTGTCCTGCACGTAGCATTGCACCCAGGCCAGAGGCGTCCAAGATGAATGCTGATCCATGTTCCTGAGACACCTTATTAGGATGTCGGAGGACACCTGCACCAACCGCTGGTGGGGCGTGCGTGCACGCAGCACCGCTACACATCACTACACACCTCATTGGTGCATGTGGTGGCATGCAGGTGTACGCCATTTCCAGGCATTTCTCTGCCACACGGCAAGTATGCATGCCTACGTGGGCCGTGCTGGGTTCATGCATAGGGCCCAATATCCTTAGGCCAACTATTAGAAAGATTGTTTGCACTGCAGACCTGTATTGCACAGTCTTTCCAGATGCATGGTGGAATGAATAAAGAAACGTAGTGCAACTTCAGTTGTTAAGCATCTGATTGCAGGTCTCTTGAGCAGAGGTGAGTGCACTCTACAAACTTTGAACTATTAGAAAGATACTTCTAAATAACAGGAGAATTTTGCAGGAAGACCCGAGTACAACAAGGATTTTTGCAGAAAAACCTTACATTGTTTCAAGGAAAACTCCAACAATAAAGGATAAACTAGTGCACACTGAACAACCTCAAAAAGAGAGAAAAGGGAAACAGCTATTACTAGGCTTGCTATAATCTGGGATGTTCCTACGTGGCAGATGTATTGCAAGTGGACACATGTCCAAAAAGACACATTTAGACATTCTCTCACTGGCAAGGAATATTATATTCAATCACACATTACTTGTAACTCAACAGGAGTAGTTTATGTCCTGTGGTGCCCCCGTGACTGTTTATACATAGGAATGACACTGAGGGAACTCAAAACAAGAATATCAGGATGTAGGATGAAAAATCGCCAGTCGCAAGACACTGTAGAAAAAGAGGGCACACTGCTGTACAAATATGTTTGCCAGAGCCAGGAGGGGGAGACTACAACAAAATGGTAGAACACAGAGAAACGTGGTGTATCCATGAGCTGGGAGCACTCTCCCAAATATGGGGGCTAAATGAAGGCCTGAACTGGCAAGCATACTGGTAGCTAAGACTATAAAAACCTAAAGATTGAGAAAGAGCAGAAGATCAGAATGCAAAGTCGGGTAGTAAGGGAGTAACCAAAAAACATGAATGCAGACAAAGGTCAACAAGATCACCTCCCTCCTATGACTAAAAGCAGGCAGTCATGATAGCCACCATACCCATACCACCAGGCACCACAAAGTATATCATACCACAACATAACAGAAAGATGATTTAAATCACACACACACACAACATGAACGATGTCAGTGCAAGAAAAGGGAGAACTAAGCTATTAACATATTATTCACTAAGTATATCTATTCACTATTGGCTTATGTTTGAACTAAGAATGCACCTTTAAAATACAATAGAATATACATATGAGGATATAGAAGAAGAAGAAGAAGAAGAAGAAGAATCAGCATTTATATAGCGCTTTTCATACACAGTGTATCCCAAAGCGCTTTACAAGCGATGCTAGACTGGTAGTGAAGTGACTGAATCTGTAGTGGCGGCCATATCGCACATCATCACCCACACACAGCCTGGATAATTGCATGAACTGGTTTACGGGAAGGGGGATGTTGGCCAGGACATGGGGAATATCCCCTACTCTTTGCAAAGAGTGCCTTGGGTTATTTTACTTTCATCTGGACACCCACCAGGACAACACCATAGCCAGCTAGAATTATACATAGAAATAAGAAAGACAAACTGTCACCAAGAAAGATATGCTCACAGAGGAAGGTCAAATAGTAACCTCCGATGGAGAATGCACCCTTAAAATACAATAGAACAAACATATGAGGCCATAGCCAGATAGAATTATACATAGAAATACAAAATGCAAACTGTCACCAAGAAAGATATGCTCACGGGGAAAAGGTCAAATAGTGACTGCCCATGGAGAATGAAACATAAAACTGTTTAATCTTCAACATTTTAAATATGTTGTCATGTTCTTGGTAGGGACATAAAACAAAAAAATATACATCTGTTGGGCTTTAAAATGAGGAGTAAGGACTACATAAGCAAAAACCAATGATGTAAGTTAAAGTATGAATCCCTATTCCAAACACTTACTCCACTTCAACAGTTATATGCCTGTATATTAACTAAATACTAATTTTGAATATAAAAAATGAAAAAGAAAATATACTAAAACACATTTGATTTTATCCAGTAGTCCCCCAGATGATGCATTCTGGTGAAACGTTTAGGTCTGTAAAATCTGAAAGAAAAATAAAGAACTTTGATTTTTGAAAATTCAAGTGGTGTTGAGTACCTCTTTTGGGGACTAGAGCTGTCAAATCTCTCTTTGGCTGTGACTTTCTGAATACAGGCAAGCTCCACCGAAACTAATTGAAAAAGAAGCAAGTGATTACCCTTAGGAATCTCCCCTTTTCCCATGGTTAGGGATGGGGCACATGGTATGCTTTCTATGGTATCTGGTGAAGTTTGCGTCAGAATAATAGCATGGTTGAAATGTGGGCAGTCAAAATAGCGCTGGTGAAAACAATGACAGCCACAAGACACCTTGGGGATATTATGGTGCAGATCATTCCCCTCAACTTCCACCTGAGTGTCTCCCTCATGGAGTTGGTAATAGTAAATCACACCGACTCCATCTCCCAAGTTGCTGCCTCATGGAGTTTGTAATAGTAAATCCCCCCCCCCATGACTGTTCTGGCATGGATCGCCCCCGGCTTTCCCCTGAGGTTCTCCCTCCCAGAGTTGTAGCATAGCAAATTCCCCGCACTGCACGACTACTCCTGAGTTTCTGCCTCCTGGAGTTTATAATAGTACCCCCAATTGTCTCCTGTGTGTTCATTCGTTTGCAGTGTATTTCCATGCATGGTTTTTCCCTTACAGCCTTTTCCCTTCGTGGTTATTGACTGCACTGTTTTTTCTGCCATTCCAGCCTGCCACCAGCCTCTCTATGATGAAGTGTCTCTTAGCCTCCTTCCTAAACATCCCCCTTCAACTTGATACTGTGTCCCCTCATGTTTCGATTCTCACTGAGCTTGAAGAGATCCTCCTTGTTTACCCTATTTATTTCTTACAAATACTTGAAGATCTCAGTCATATCCCCTCTTTTTCCTCTTCTCTAGGGAGTCCATGTTCAGGGCCCCTAACATGTCCTCTCCCTTGCACTTATCTCCCTCAATGAACCTATCCTGTCCTCCCCATGCTCCTCCATCCCACCTCCCTTGACTTCCTCTCCCTCTGGGGCCATTGTTCCCCATGCAACTGGACCCCAGACCCCCTTACACTCCCTCTACTCCTTGATCCCACCCCTAGCCTGACTGAGCTCTCCTGCCTCCATACCAGAACTGCCAACTCCTTCCTTAGCAGCTGCACCTCAGCCATTAAAGAACCTAACCTCCTATATATTGGGCAACCCCCTGCCTCCCACATTGTTCCCAGGAAGACTGCTGCCCTACCCCCCTACAGCACACTACATTCCCCCTTCCTGCCTCAGCATCCTATTACAAACAGTACTCCACCTGCCTCTGCAGGCCTACCCAAGATAGGGATAGCTCTACCAGTATACCCAGCTGCCTTTTCAGGCCTACCCCAGACAGGCAGTAGCTCTGATCAGTATTTCCAGCAGCCTTTTCAGACCTACTCCAGACAGGCAGTAGCTCTGATCAGTATACCCAGCAGCCTTTGCAGGCCTACTCCAGATAGGGACTAGCTCCAATCAGTATACTCACCAGCCTGTGCAGGCCTACCCCAGACAGAGAATAGCTCTGATTAGTATACCCACCTGCCTTCACAGGCTTACCCCAAATAGGGACTATCTTATCTCTAATCAGTATTCCCACCTGTCTTCGCAGGGCTACTCCAGCCAGGGAGTAGTTCCAAACACTATAGTAGCCTGCCTGCTTAGGCCTACCTGATGTGGGAATGTTTGCCAACATGTAACTGCAGACCCCCTATCCTATTCTAGCCTCTGATCACTTACCTGACCACTGTGAGCCTGTGGTTTGCCCTGTGAATGCCGTGCAGAAACTCTGAGGTAAGATAAAAACCAAAAAGAAAAGAACCTGCGCTTACACCAAAATTACAGGTTTGCTCAAACCAAAGACTAGAGCCATAGCTTATTGACTCTATGAATAATATCAGTTACAATGTAAAGAGAATGGTGAGCAAATATATCTGGGTAGGTTTGTTGGTAGCTATTTGTAAGTTGTCAGAACAAAAACAAACATAAGCAATATAGTGCACTGTAACCTCTAAAATGTATTTTTCGTTCACATAGGTTACAAATTTGTGCTAAAATGCTTATTAAAGTGCTTTAAATAAAGTGCTCAGACTTCGCTACCATACGTGTTGCAGTAAATTTTTGGAAAAAATATTTTAATTGCAGAACAACCTACCCAAGCTACTGTGCCAGCCACCACTAACCCCTGAGGTAAGCTGCCGTCCTCCTTATAGCTTAGTTGAGTTTTGTTAGTTATCATTGTGTTTTTTTGTATGAAGTATTATTTTAATTTGGTTTTAGTTTCTTATTTTACACCATACAGTACTAAATAAACAGGTTCTTTTGTAGACATGGAGATGTCTAGGACAGAGAATATAGTTTTTTTTTATTTCTGTTTCTCATGATGTTTGTTGGGACTTTGAAGTAATGCTTTCCTACCATAACACAAATGGTCATTCTTTCTGCAACAACAGCTTCCAGAACTACGGACACTGACCTGTTATTATCTGATAGATTGAGTCTCTTTAATGCCCTCTAGGTCTAAGTTGCATTATGGACGAATTATTTCTTATTCCCATGCTCTCTGATACACTGTTGCAGTTATTTTTTATTTAATGTTATTTACTGTGTTTATTAATTGACTGATTGTTTGTTTTAGTGTATAATTGCATTCTTTTTTTCTTTGTGTATTATTTGCTTCCTGGAGAACATGTTTAATAAAAATGGTGAATAAAAAAAAATGCTGTCTTCCTGCTCTGTGGTCTGCACACCCTGGAATCACTTAGTTTACCCAGAATTACAGTAAGTACGAATAGCTACTGTAGGGACCTATTGGCTGCTTCCAGTCACGTGCTCTAAACATTCCACACCCACACAAAGCCTTTCCCTTTTGTTTCATACAAACCCTACCCCCCCCAGCAAACTGTTAAACAATTACAGCATGTGTTCCCAGAAATGTGCTGCAAAATATCAATTTCTTACCCTACAACTGCAGCACCAGTCTGCCACAAGACTTCCTCCCACACTATCCAGAAAGTTGTATAAGGGGCTTGTTTTGATTCATACTTAAGAAGCATTTGTCAATGCCGAATGTTACTTGCTTGTATGTGCTGTGTAGGTATTTGGATTCAGTGGAGTGCAAATATTGAAAATTTGCAAATTTACTAGCGTGTGTAGGAACTGCGCAATGCACGCTCGTGAAACATTTTTAGGAAGTTTGCGACCAAATTTTCAACATAGTCATTTTAAGACCTCTGCTCATGAACAGTGTCACTGTGATTTTCTTAATGTGTCCCATACATTGATTTCGCACACCGACTGTGCCATTGTGCGCTAGATGGGCGGAAACACGCTGTGGGCGTAGATGTGAAAATGACAGCTGTACTGCCCATAAGGAGGTGTGGTAAAATGGCAATGTTGGAAATCTGACTGAAAATATTGAAAATTCACGAACTTACTAGCGACGTAGAAGTGCGCAACGCAGGCTCGTAAAACAGTCATTTTTAAGAATTTTGTCACCAAATTTTCAACATAGCCATTTTAAGACCTCTGCTCATGAACAGTGTTACTGTTATTTTCTTAATGTGTCCCATACATTGATTTTGCACACCGACTGCTCCATGTGCGCTAGATGGGCGGAAACACGCTTTGAGCAGATGTGAAAAATGACAGCTGTACTGCTCATAAGGAGGTGTGGTAAAATGGCAATGTTGAAAATCTGGAGGAAAATATTGAAAATTCATGAACTTACGAAAGGCGTAAGAAGTGCGCGAACGCGAGTTTGAAACAGTCATTTTTAGGAATTTTGTCACCAAATTTTCAACATAGCCATTTTAAGATCTCTGCTCATGAATAGTGTCACTGTGATTTTCTTAATTTGTCCCATACATTGATTTTGCGCATCGACTGCACCATTAGTACGCCATATGGGCGGGAAACAAGGTTTAGGCGAGATGTGAAAATGACAGCTGTACTGCTCATAAGGAGGTGTGGTAAAATGACAATGTTGAAAATCTGGAGTGAAAATATTGAAAATTCGCGAACTTATGAGCGTGCACAACGCACACTCATAAAACAGTCATTTTTAGGAATCTTTACACTAAATTTTCAACATAGGCTTTTTGAGAGCCCACCTTATGAATACTGGTAGTGTTGTTTTGTTAATTGGTGCGGAAAGGTGATTTTGCGCAGTGACTGTGAAATCACCCTTTGGGCCCGAGTAATGCCATGACAGTGCAAGAATTCATGAGGAGGGGTTCCAAAAACCCCATGTTGAAAATTTGGTGCAACAATTCCATAAAATGCCTGAGATATGCAACAAAGTTGAAAAAACCCTATATATCCCATTATACAGCTTACCGGCATTTCCTCAGTTAAGTGAATTCGGCTTTGAAGAGTGCAGGCGTGTTCCGGTCCACGAAGATCGTCGCTGACTCCGGAGGTAAGTATGGGGTGAGGGGGTGTGGGAGGCAGGGTGCGCAGGGTGGGTGCAGGTTGTGGGGAGGCAGGGAGACTGCGAGGGACTGTTTTTCTTTTACAGGGTTTTTTGTTTTAAAGACGACGCAGGACGTTTGTCATGTTGGGTGGGCTCAGCGTGGCAGCTGGAAAACTGTTTGGAGGGCTGGAGCCAACGGGGATTGGGCACCCCATCAGCCATAACAAGCTTTGCCACACTGGGGTGGGCTCCCAGCATGGCACCGTACTGGGGCAGTGGAGCCACGCAGGATTGGGCACCCCGCCAGCTATACAGTGTGGGGGGGGTGAGCACAGCAGTGTGTGTGTGTGTAGGGGGAGCGCGCATGAGCAGGCGATATCTTATCGATGCTCATTGAAGCGTAGCTCCCCCTTTCAACTGTACTCCATTGCATTTTGGAGCTGTCATAGACAGCTCCAGCAGGCATTAGAGAACTGGGGCCGCGGCTGCAAACACACTGACTGAATTGGAAGAGAGCTGCCACACCTCTGAAAACTCGGATGATGGCATTATGTTTCTTGCACATGCGTGCAAGCAACATAAAAAGCAGCTGACATAACAACAGACAGCTAAAAGTAACTAAGCAGTCAGGGGAGAAGAACAGAGCAGCACCTAAAGTGTTAAAGGATCCCAGCATCTCAGAGTACAGCCTAAGATCTTTCAATCTATGTATTGCTAGTGCCCTTATAATTGTCTCATACCAAGGAGCATTTCTGCAACACACAAACTGCTATCATTTTCTAATGCAGATTACTGCTTTATCCTGGCATTTTGCCCACCTCCTGCTGTAATCCATGGCGTGCATAAATCTGGCAAAATGGTACCAGTAGTTTGTTGTCTGGTGTTGATGGCTAAGCGCTGCCTCATTTCTCCACCCTCACTGAAGGTGGAGGCTTTGGAAAATAATGCAGGGGAAGCAACACACAGTCAATTGATGATGAGCAGGAAAAGAAGCAGCAGTAGGGAGAGAGAGAGAGAGAGAGAGAGACACACACAGACACAAATGCAGTGCATCTGAAGTTATACTTTTCAAGGAAGTTAAGTTATAGACTGACATCCTATTGTTGGTTTAGTTGGTATTGATTCATGATGGTTTTTGAAATCTTCATGCACACTTAATAAAGCATTACATCTCATTCAGATTCCTAAGACTGTTACTGTACAGTACATATAGTAGGTTGATTATATACTGACACATTATTGAACAATAATCATATTGGGATGCATATCTCATTTACTAGGGGGTCCTTGGTAGGTTTGTTTTTTTATTGGTCACTAATACTGACAATTGATATAATCTTGTAAAAAATCTTGTTACAGCACTGAAGGTTTTAATGTTTATGGAATATATTAACTGGCTGAGTATATGTAGTAATTGAGAAAATATCTCCAGATAGGTTTAATAGTGTATGAATGTGTGAAATAGTTTGTTCACACTAGAGAAACTTTTCTTTATATCCACCTATGGCCATAGACAGAAAATTTCTGTTTTGTAGTACTTTTGTAACATGGAATACTATCCCATTTTAACATGTACTTAAGTGGGTAATAAATCTACAGGTCTTGCTTTTAATTAAGAGTGTATTCACATAACACACTCACTCATGCATCATTCAAAATGTAAATTAGTGAAACTGTCTGGCCTCTCGAAGGATTCCTCTTATCTGCCTCTGTTGACATTTGACCTTGATATGCTTCACAGCAGCTACCTGGCGTAAACTGATTTCTTCCATTTAAACCTCAGTTATGTTTTTAAAAAAGGTATTTTAACCCAATGAGAATTCTTTCTGTTTTTTTTTTTATGTATGATCTGGGTGTTAATAGAATATGATTTTCCAAACAACTGGCATAAGCTTCGTTCTGAGGAAGGGCTTGGTTGGTCTGAAAGCTTAGGTACTGTTTTCTTTTGTTACATTTTACTGGACCAACATAGATGTATCAAACCATTTGTTTCTGGATCTGTTCTTACAAGGAGCAATACAGCAACTAAACTAATTCTGTATGTCATCGTGGAAGATACCAAAATTTGGTGACATGGCAACTGCATAACATCAAGAAGAAAGATGCCCAGCTAGGCAGTGACATCTATTTTTTAACCCAGTGCACGAGGAACAAATATTATCCCTAAAGGCCTGACTATTTGGAATCCATTAAAGAACACTGATAATTCTGAGTATGCTGAACAACTCTGTCGAAGGACCTCTGAGAAACTGAGAAACCACAGGATCCATAGGTCATATGCCAAGAAAGCTTTCTTGAAAAAACAGTTTGAGAGAATTGTTACCACACTGGAGATGATGTCTGGTGGGCCTATTCCAGCCTGAAAGAAATACACATAAACTACCAAAATACTTTAAGAAAAGCCATGCTCATTAAAAACAGGAAGTTAGATACCCTTCAACAAACCATACTTCCTAACAACCATGAAGAACAGAATAGAGTCATAGAACAACAAAGCAATACGGATGGGCACCTTTCAGTTGTTAATTTGTCCAACCATGCACCTACTGCTGGGGAATTAAGTGCACTTTCTAAGGGCCTCACTTTCTGCCCAACAAAACCACTGGACAGAATATAGTTTTGTGGTGAACTGGAGGAATACGTCCATAGACTGAAACGTAACAAATTCTTTCACAGCAGAGAAGAAATCATGATCAGTAACAATGCAATGGCTAAGAAAAAGAAAACATCTGATTTTACCCTCCCAAGTGGGCGTAATGTGAAACTGGACAACTTTATTCATTCCTTTCACCAGAGAGTTAATTGTCAGATCCTTAATAGGCAAAAACAGGCCCGTTATAACCTCTTTCCATTGAAACAGGGGGCTATACAATCACTGAAATCAAACCACAACATTGTCATAAACAAAGCTGATAAAGGTTCTGCAGTGGTGATCTTAAACCGAGAGGACTATATTAATAAAGCCACAGACAGTTAAAGGACCACACCTACAACAGAGAACTGGAGAGTGGTCCCACTACGAAATACACAAGGAACTATGGGCTTTAATTGGATCATTTCCAAACCATGTCCAAGACAGAATAACTGACCTCATTCCTGTTGAACCCAAACCAGGGACATTCTACATGCTGCCTAAAATACATCAACCAGGCAATCTGGGAAACCCATAATATCTGGCAATGGTACCTTGACTGAGGGGATCTCAGGATTTGTAGAAACCATTTTAAAATTTCTGGTTATAGAAAGGAACAGTTACATTCAGGACATTACACACTTCCTGTATAAACTTTCTGGTTATAAGGACTTACCACCTAATACCATTATAACCACGATGGATGTAACCTCCTTCTACACTAATATACTAATATACTAATATTCTGCACATGGCTGGCATTTCAGCCTGCCTTAAATACCTACTGTACATGAGAAAGCACTGGACCAGAGCATCAACCCAGAAGTGGTGGGGAAACTTATTAAATTCATTCTGACACATAACTTCAGTTTCAATGGTAAACATTATGTTCAAATTATGGGAACAGCAATGGGCACCAGGATTGCTCCACAATATGCCAATCTCTTTCTGGTGAATTTGGAGGAGGACTTTTTAAGGCACAGTACACACAAACCACTTGCTTATTTTTGTTACATTGATGATTTGTTCATGATTTAGACAGAGGGCATGGACACACTTGAGGAGTTTCATCAGGAACTTAATAACCTCCATCCATCCTTAAAGCTTTCCCTGGAATATTCTGCCACCAGTGAATTTTCTGGACACCACAGTCACAATCAAAGATGGAACCTTACATACTTACATTTACAGAAAACCAACAGACAGACAGAGATACTTGCATAGAAATAGTAATCACCCAAACCACAAAAAAAAAAAATCTGGGTGTGCTGACACAAGGTCAACCCCACCACCGTGAACACCAGCACAGTGACAGAAATCACCTGTTTGTGTCGCGTCACTGTACTGGTGTGAAGGAGACACCGGTGGTGCATTTCCCAGTGTAGTACCCCCCCCCCCATCCAACTCTGACTCAGAGTTAGAATCCTAGAGACTGGGGGTGTGGTGAGTTTTTTTGGGGGAAGGCCCCTGATAAGAAAGCACTGACATCCCCGATGGTACAATGCCGATGGTCGGCATTGTAGCTGTTGCTGTGGGGGATGTCGGTGCTAGCACTGTTGAAGTGCTATAGTAAAACCAAAAATCTGTTATGTACAGTCAAGCACTTTGATATCACCATATCTCTTCAAGCGAGGAAGACAGAAATATACAGTTGGCTATGTTGAAAAAACCTTTTATTGAGCAGGGACACTCTTCCAGAGAATTTGACAGAGCAGTAGAACATGCAATACAGGTACCAAGGGAACATCTATTTCAGTATAAAGAAAGGACCACTACCAACAGAATACCCTTAGTAGTCACATATCATCCTGACCTTGAACTTCTGTGTAAGATTATTAAGGGCCTCCATCCAATATTTAGTGAGGATGAGACCCTAAATTGTATTTTTCAATAACTATCACTACTATCTTTTAAACAACCGCCTAATTTAGCCAACCTGATCATTAGGAGTAAACTTGCACCAGAACAGAATACCATAACACTAAATGGTACACAACCCTGCAATCACCCCAGATGTAGGACTTGTGAGCACATTTCCACTTCGGATAGTGTAGCTACTTCACAAAACAGACAATTCAGGAAACAGGGGAATTATACATGTGCATCACAGAATGTTGTTTATTTCATTCAATGCAAGAGATGTCCACAAACAGGGTATATGGGAGAGAAAGGGCAACCTCTTCGCATTAGAATGAACTTGCACAAACATACTGTTAATATGAAGACGACCGAAAAACCAGTGGGGCAGCACTTCTCTCAAAATGATCACTCTATCTCAGATATGTTGTTAATGGTCTTAAAAAGCAATTTCAAAAATATGCAACAGAGATGGGCTTTAGAAGTCAGGCTTATTTTACTTCTCAATATGATAGAAGATGGAATGAACATGGATTTGGGTTTTATGACACATTACCCTACATAAACTTACACAGACCTTTAGTACAAAGGATGGATATATAATGGGACTTCAGTGTGTTTTTGTTTTAATATTCTATGGTTATAGGGTCCCTTTAACTGGTTATCTATATGTTGGTTTCACACCCAAAAACTGTCTTTGTTGGGGGTGGGGGTGCTGGTTTGGGGGTTTGTTTATGTGGGTGGGAGTTGGAGTTGGAGTTTTATGAGATAAGGCTTATATTCAGGTTCATGACATTATGATGTTGCAGTGTGTTAGGACTCTTGGTTCACATTCATAGTGAATATATACTTCCTTCCAACTAGTTATCTATATAATGGTGTTACCGGGGGTTAATGCCAATAGGTTTTGATTCAGAATTCTAAGACTGTTACTGTACATATAGTATATTGATTATATACTGACATATTATTGAACAATAATCATATTGGGATGCATATCTCATTTACTAGGGGTCCTTGATAAGTTTGTTTTTTTATTGGTCACTAATACTGACAATTGATATAATCTTGTAAAACACAATCTTGTTACAGCACTGAAGGTTTTAATGTTTATGGAATCTATTAACTGGTTGAGTATATACAGCAGTTGAGAAAATAACTCCAGCTAGGTGTAATACTATATGAATGTGTGAAATAGTTTGTTCAGACTAGGGAAACTTTTCTTTATACCCACCTATGGCCATAGATAGATAATTTCTGTTTTGTAGTACTTTTGTAACATGGAATACTATCCCATTTTTAACATGTACTTAAGTGGGTATTAAATCTACAGGTCTTGCTTTTAATTAAGAGTGTATTCACATAACACACTCACTCATGCATCATTCATAATATAAGTTAATGAAACTGTCTGGCCTCTCGAAGGATTACTCTTATCTGCTTCTGTTGACATTTGACCTTGGTATGCTTCACAGCAGCTACCTGGCATAAACTGATTTCTTCCATTTAAACCTTAGTTTTATTTTTTTAAAAAGGTATTTTAAACCAATGAGAATTCTTTCTGTTTTTTATGTATGATCTGGGTGTTAATAGAATGTGATTTTCCAAACAACTGGCATCAGCTTCTGAGGAAGGGCTTGTTTGGTCTGAAAGCTAAGGCGCTCTTTTCTTTTGTTACATCTATGTTGGGTCAATACAACTGTACTGGCACAGGGAGCTGTGACCCTCCCCCCAAGGTCACCCTCCTTTCCACTTTAAGACAGTCTCCAGGAATGAGACTAAAAAGTACCTGCTAAAGGTGCTCAGAAAGTCTAGGTTTAGTAGTAACTCACTAGACCTTAAGCTCATTAGTCAAACCATTGATGAAGTCCTAACACCTCTCACAAAGCTATTAAATAACTCCCTATGTCTCGGCCAGTTTCCCCAGCAGTGGAAAGCAGCCGAGGTTATGCCTGTACACAAAAGTGGTGACCGTGCCCAATACTCTAATTACTGCTCAAATCCCCCCCCCATCTTGAAGACACTAGAATGTATTGTGGTGGATCAATTAAATGAGTACTTAGAGAAGTATCAAATCCAATGCTCACAACAGCATGGTTTTTGGAAGGCGCATAGCACCACCACTGCCTTGCTTGAGTACACCTCCTTTATACACAATGCCCTTGACCTCACAAAAGCTTTTGATATGGTCAACCACACCTTCCTCCTAAACGCCCTCCGTGAGTCTGGCCTCTTGATCGACGCAGTTGGATGGTTTTGTAGCTACCTTGGAAGTAGGTCACAACAGGTCAAAATAAGTGGCATTCTATCTGATAGTAGGCAAGTGTTATCCAGTGTCCCCCAAGGCTTGATCTTGGGCCCATTACTCTTTAGCCTCTTCTTCAACAACCTCCCCCAGTCATGCTCAAATAACATGCTGCTAAATGTGGATGATGCTGTCATTTATTCCAGTCATTCTGATCCACTCCCCCTAGAATCACAGTTCCAGGCTAGTTTCTCTGACATTGAGGCCTGGTTTAAAAACCATAAGCTGCTAATGAATTACAAGAAGATCAAGACCATGCTTTTCTCTAGCCCACAAAATAGATACAAATCACGCAGTCTAATCATACTGAACAATGCAAGTTCTCTGCTTGAACAAGTACCCAATTTCATGTACCTTGGGATCACACTGGATGCCTCCCTCTCCTTTGGTGGGCACGCTGACCTTGCTGCAAGGGCAATCAATACCAGATTAGGTCTGTTATACATGGGCAGTCAATACCAGATTAGGTCTGTTATACATGGACAGTCAGTACCAGGTTTGGTCTGTTATACATGGGCAGTCAATACCAGGTTAGCTCTGTTATACATGGGCAGTCAATACCAGGTTAGCTCTGTTATACATGGGCAGTCAATACCAGGTTAGGTCTGTTATACAGGCACAGGCACTGCATGACCCCAGCTGCACTCCGGACTGCCATTACTAGTTCAATACTGTCTATCATTGACTATGGCCTAGTAGTTTACAGAGCAGTAATGGACACCACACTCAAAAGGATCTGCACAGCCCTCAACAAGGCATGCAGGTTGATTATTGGAGCTCACAGGCTAATGCATACTTATGATCTGTATACACAGACCAACTGGTTAAACCCGAAGGGCAGAATAACCTATCAAATCTGCCTTCTGGCAAAAAAAAAAATCAGTTTTGGTAAGTCTACCCATGTCTCTTAGAAATGCCTAATTCACACATCCAACAACCTCCACACTCAGGGCATATCAAGTGCCTTTTTTGCTGCACATCCCAGATACTGTATTGCTTTTCATACAGGGAGCCCTACTGGCTAAATAACCTCCCTGCGGGTATTCGGCCCTCAGGCGACCTTGCAGCCAACGGCAGCTGCCCGCTAAGCAGATCCAGCGCAGAGAAGGTACGGCATCCAAAGCCAACCAATCAGAAATCAGGCGCTTTTCCTACTAAGACGCTGATTGGTCCAGTCCTCACCTCAGTGCAGGCTGTTCCCCGAGGCTCTTTCTAGTGTGTTTTTTGTTAGAAATGCAAATGTCTAGAGATTTTTCTTAAGTCTGACTGTTGTAATTACTGTTTTACTGAATTGAAATCTGCAAAGTGATTACAAGCCCTTTCACGCATTTTCAGCCAGAACCCCTCTACCCCCCCGCCCTTGGCGTCTTTTTGTAAGCTTCCCATTGTTTAGCTTCTCCTCTGATCTCTGGCTCCTTGCCCTGCACTTGCTTGGGTCCCCCTATAAATTTTTGCCTCTCTCTCCTTTATTTACAGCCCTTTAACAGGGCGAGCCCCAGGATCCATGGTCACCGGCGACCTTGCAGCCGATGGCAGCCGCCCGCTAAGCGGATCCAGTGCAGAGAAGGTAAGGCATCCAAAGCCAACCGATCGGAAATCAGGCGCTTTTCCTACTAAGACGCCGATTGTTCCTGTCCTCACCCCAGTGCAGGCTGTTCCCCCAGGCTCTTTCTAGTGTGGTTTTTCTACCCACCCCCTCCACCCCCTCCCAGGCCTCCTTTAAGTACACTGTGGCCACGCCCCCTCTATCCACCCAGCCATCCTATCGGTTACCCCAGTTGGCAGAAAATTAACCTCCTTACATATTCATGCAGAGCACAGTGAGTCATGGCACTCTCCTCCATAGTCTACCTACTACTACTTGCCTGCGCTCCCGGTTTATACCACACTAATACTTTAAAACAGGGAGATAGTACCATGATAAATGATACCTATTATGCTCCCGGTCACTATACCCATCACTATTCCTCATGCCCCCCTCCCTTCATTCACTTATCACCCTCTTCTTTCTCTCTCTCCCTCCTCCTGTCCCCACTGTCCCTCAAAGCACTCCCTCTCTTAGTTCCAAACTGTTACACAAGCCTTTGCATAAATAACACTCAGTTTTTACACTCCAAAACAAACACTAGGCAGTCTGAAAGGAAAAGAGATATTAGGTCGCATTTTATCTCCTTAAGGAAGTTGCTACTTCTCCTTCTTCTCTGCTCAGGCAATGTTGAGCTAAATCCAGGTCCTCCTACATTGATACCCTCACCATTAGAATTTGCAGATGCTTCTGGTTTAAAAATAATGATGGTCAATATACTGAGTCTAATCAAAAAATTATCGCAGTTACAAGCCTGGGCTGCACATACTAAGCCTGATATCATCGTCACCGAATCCTGGCTTAACAAAAATACAACTGATCAGCAAATTAACATAGTGGATTTTGTCCCATTCAGGGCGGACAGGGGCTCAAGAGGGGGCGGAGTAGTTGTCTATGCTAAATCAAAATACACGATTAGTAACATTATTACCATTTCCAAGCCTAAGGAATTTGAAATTGTTTCATTAAAGCTTCATCTCCCCTCCTCTGACAATATTACCATCATAGGTGGATATAGACCACCTACTGCCGGCACTGATATCCTTAGTGCCCTCAAAACCTTAATTACTAAAGATAACACAGAAACACTAATCCTTGGTGATTTTAATATGGATTGGCTATCATCAAAATCCTCTGACCTAAAGTCACTTTGCGACGACCTCGGATTAGCCCAACTTATCAGTGAACCAACCAGGATTAATGCCCAAAATGCAGCCAAAAGTTCACTGTTAAACGTTATCCTAACTACCCATCCACATAAAATCCTACAAACAGCAGTGTTTCATAATGATATGAGTGATCATAACATTGTTGTCTGCACTAGGTCACAACCCAAAGTTATCCTTCCTCCTAAATTCATAACCAAACGGTCGTTCCGTAAGTTCAATATTGACAATTACTTTATCGATCTAAGCAACATCAGATGGCAAGACCTTTTTCTTGCTAAATCAGTAGACGAGACTGTTAATGTCCTTAACTGCAACATGACCGCTCTAGTTAATAGACATGCTCCCAATATTAAGGTTCGGACGTGCAAAAACTCTCACCCCTGGTTCACATCGGAACTTAAGGCTGCACTGTCTAACTGAGACAAACTATGGGCCCAGGCAAGGCGTTCTAAGAGTCCCATAGATTGGCAGGCTTTCAAAGAGCCAGGAACGCATGCGTCAAATGCATTCATGAAGCTAAATCTAGTTACTATGTCTCTACCCTAGAGCAGGCTAAAAGGAATTCCTATAAAATCTGGAATACCCTCAAGTCTATTGAGGGTCGCTCAACTGCACCATCTGTTCCAGCAAAGATCCTCATTAATGGTTCATCCATTGAAAGTTCACATCAAATACTAGAAAGAACTTAATTCCCACTTCATAGCCACCAGCCTAGCATTTGATACTTCCCCACATGCCTCCCAAATTAGGAATATTGATAGCACGTATTCAGCGCTGAACACACCAGCCTGTTCATTCCAGTTGCTCCTTCTTAGCTATAAAGAAGTAGAGGAGTCACTTATTAACCTGGATACCAAAAAAAGTGTGGGAGAGGATAATATAGATCCATTATTTCTAAAACTTGGATACCCCTATCTTACCGCCCCAATACTTCATATATTCAATCTCTCTATCTCAACCGCCACAGTTCCTTCGTGTTGAAATCTGCCCCTATTCTCCCCCTATTTAAGTCGGGTGACCAATGTGATCTCAATAATTATAGACCTATTTCAATACTACCTATCCTCTCAAAAGCATTTGAAAAACTGATCTACGCCCAATTGAAAAACCATATAGCAATGCAACATATTCTTAACCCTCTTCAATCTGGCTTTCGCCCAAACCATAGTACCATTACAGCTCTAGCCAAAGTTACTAACGATTGGGTATCTGTAATGGACTCTAAGAAAACTACCGGTGTGGTTTTTTGGATCTAAGTAAAGCATTTGATACAGTAGATCATAATTTACTAGTTCTCAGCCTTACCAGTCTTGGCTTTACTCCATCTACTACCCAATGGTTCAAAAACTACCTATTGGGCAGGACTCAGGAAGTCAAATCAGGAAATTTGTTCTCATCTTCTCTGCCTATTGTCAGGGGAGTCCCACAGGGATCTATTCTAGGTCCCGTCCTCTTCTTCTTATATATAAACAACCTCGACCATCAGATTACCAAGTCTCAGTTACACTTCTTTGCAGATGACACTGTCCTGTATACTTCTGGGCCATCGCTAGAAGCAACTAGGGACATCCTTCAAGCCGACTTTACGCAATTAGAAAAAAACTTAATCAATGCAAAGTTACTCCTTAATGCCAAAAAAACAAAAGCTATGATCCTACGCCCATGCTCCTCGCATGCTAGTACCCCTGCTTTGCCCAATGATTTCATAAATACTACCCTAGGTGAGCATCTGGAAATAGTTTCAAAGTTCAAATATCTCGGTTTCTGGTTAGATAACAGGCTTTCTTTTAATGATCATATCGATGACTTGGCTAAAAGGCTCAAAATCAGGTTAGGTTTCTTCTTCCTCAATAGATCTTTCTTTCCTACTGAAATTAGAACTAGATTGGTACAGGCCACTTTCCTCCCCCTCCTTGATTATGGCGATGTAATCTATAATTCCTCAGCTTCTACTAATCGCCATAAACTATATGTTCTCTACCACCGCTCCCTACAATTCATAACAAACTCCCTCCCTCTAACTCATCATTGTGACCTATATGCCTTAGTTGGCTGGGCCTCGCTCTCTGTTAGACGGACAGTCCATGCAGGTACATGGACTTTAAAACTTCTTCAGAACAAACTACCGCAATACCTATCCTCCTTAATACATATAGCGCACAGTGTCTACTCACTTAGGAAGTCTGAGTTTCTCCTACTTGATGTACCTAGGACCTGCACCTCCTTTGGGAAATGTGCTATTTCATGCTCACTGCCAACTATTTGGAATCGACTACAATCATTTTGGAAATTAGCCAGTATTGTCCCTGCTAACTTTTTCAAAAGGATAGTTATGGCTAAACTAAAAAGACACCTGCAACTGTCTTTAATGAATTACTTTCACTAGGACACAATCTAGTGACTCTGCGATATCCCAGGTTCCATTCCTACACTTTCTCAACTCTGTTTCGCACCACTATCAGTGTCTTAGGTGGAATCTTTGTTGAATTGTTATGTAATTACTGTTATTTTCTAATGTATGTAATGTATTGCTTTTACAAACAGTACAAATTTCTCTTCATGAACCGAGAGCATCCTGGGAGCTCTTTATCATTTTGCTCACTGCGTATTACGATGTAAGCTCTTATCATTATGAATTCTGTTTTTTTATGATGTAAGCACTTAACTATTTGTCTGTAAGTCAGTCGCAGGACTTCATTGTGAATGTATGTATGTCTCAGGACCTCCTTGTGAATGAGCTTGCTCAACGGAGCTTTCCTGCAATAAGCTTGAACTCAGGAAGAGTCCAGGATTGGCCCTTTTAAGTGCAATCTTAGGAAATATCTCACTGCACTTAGTAGCTTCTACTGCCGACTATAAGTCTTCCCTCTCACTACGTGGCTCCTTTCCTCTGTTTCCACGAGGCACCTTTCCTCTCCTTCCCACCCCCTTAACATCCCTCCCCAACCCCCTCTCCTTTTCATTCCCTACCCCCCACTCCCTCACTTTTGCTCCACCTTACCTCAGACCCCCTTCACTCACTATATTTCCCTCTCAGGTAGGGGGGGGCGTGCCCATGCATACTCCGCACACCCCGATATTCAGCCCGGGATATGCTGAGCCCATGCATGCACAACCCCTAATTGTGCTGCACACAGGTGAGCCAAAAAAAAAAGGAGCAACAGCTGGCCACCCACAGGTGAGCTGCCATATTGCAGGGTGCAACACGGCAGCTGCCACCTGTGGGTGACCACCCGAGCTCCGGCGGCACCTTCGTGGTGGTGTCCCCCCCCATGCCCAATTGCCGGCATATGTAGAAAATAACAGTCCTATATCCCTGGTGGTCCAGTGGACCACTCGCAGCCCAATCACAGGCATATGTAGAAGCATTAATAGTCTCATATCCCTGGTGGTCCAGTGGACTGCTCGCAGCCCGATCGCGGGCAGAAGTACAGTTAAACTACCCTCCCATATACCTGGTGGTCCAGTGGACTGCTCGCAGCCTGATTGTGGGCGTCAGTAACAAGTAATGGCACACCATCCAACCCTGGTGGTCCAGTGGTACCCCTCCCCACCCACCCACTGAGCCCCACCGCTCCGCTCCCCCACGGTCAGTGCGGCGGCAACAGCTCCCCACGGTCAGTGGCCACCCTGCTGCCCACTGACTGACTCCATATGGGAGTTGCGCCCATTGGTCCACAGCGTGAGCCAATGGGCGTGCAGCTGTACCAGACTACACAGTCCGATATGTGAATGGATCCATTCACATATCTGGACTGTGGCTATGGTACGGCTGTACACCCATTAGCTCACGCTGTGGACTAATGGGCATACAGCCCTACTGTATAGAGTCAATGGCGGGTAGCAAGGGTGGGGAGCTGCCGCCTGCCGCTGACCGGTGGGGAGTGGGGCAGTGGGGCTCAGTGGGCGGTGAGGGGGTACCACTGGACCACCAGGGTTAGATTGGTGTGTCATTATTTATTACTGACGCCGCGAACTGAGCTGGGAGTGGTCCGCTGGACCACCAGAGATATAGGACTATTGATTTTACTACATATGCCCTCGATCGGCTGCGAGCGTCCACTGGACCACCAGGGATATGGTCTATTATATTCAACATATGCGTTCGCCGATCGGGCATCGAGGCGCATGCTTTTCAGCAGGGGGCATCGGGTCCCTTAACGGCTGCAGCCTGGCAGGGTGCCAGGTGCAAGTCGCCGGAGATCAGCGCACTTGCATTCAAATGGGGCCATAATGACATGCATATGTCCCCATTTGCACCTTGCATACATTATGGCCCCATTTGCATGTGCACTTTTGAATATCGCGGTAGTTGCACCTATCGCAATGGCACTTGTGCTGGCGCATCCCCCTGCTCCACTCTGACCACTTGCATTGGTGCAGTGCCACTGCGCCATGGGCACTGCGGGTGGCCAAGGTGTGATATTCAACAATGCTGTTCCATGGCGCAGCTCCGTTGAATATCACCCTGTCCATGCCCCTGCACATCCAAGTTGCACTGCACCCAGGCTTGTGCCACAGCCTGGCGCAGTCTGATTATCCGGCCCTATGTCTCTGCCAGCATTTAGAAGAATGGGCACAGTAGTGATAACAGGGACTATGCAAATATAGCTTATGAGCGTTACTGTTGAGGTCCAAGGTCGCAATAAAGTATTTGGTTTCATAACATTCGGAGAGAAATCTCTTTAATAAGCAGTTAATGTTATTCCTGAAATACTGCTCCCACATCCATTCTGTCTGTTTATCCTCTCCCCCACTTGTAAGATGTCATTTGACATAGTAACTAGGGCTGTGCAAATACCTTTTCCTGAATATTTGGTATTTGGGTCCCAGGCACTTGGGTATTCGTTGTTTGGTATTCGGCCAGGAAAGGTGTTTTTTTTTAAGGATAGCTTTTAAGCCTCCTTTTGAACCTGGTGTACCACATACATCTCAGTGACACTTCAACGACCAACACAGAACTGTCACTAATGCAGCAAAAGCTACAAGTGGCACACTCGATCCACTACACCCACACATAGCACTCTGGAAGCAATATCAAGCACTGCATTGTGTCAACACTGTTCATGGTCACAGCTTATATAGTCACAATCACTGGGGAAGAAGGGTGCTGTGGCCATGGACACAGGACTAGTGGTAACAGTGGCTGCAGTAGTGGTGACAACTGAAAGGGTGGCTGCTGCAAGAATGGCACTGGTGATGGTGGGAAGCGCACTGGCTGTGGATGTAGCAGCCATAGTGGCAGCAGTGGGAACACTGGTGGTGGTGTCTGCTGCTTCCTGACCAAGGCATGTACGCTCTAAAGCTCTCCTTCTATTGTCATATAAGGATGTTATAGTGATTGTGCAGATGGAACAAGTGGTGACACTAGTACTAGTAGTACTACTGGTGGTAGTAGTAGTGGTAGTATTTCCAGTGCTACCAGAACTAAAAGGCTTGCTTGGGGAGATAATATGTGAGCCCACTGAATACAGAGAGACACCAGTCTGTCTCTGTATTCTATATCACCCCTTTCTCTGGAACTGGATTATGTACCAATCATGTACAGCAGAGCAAGACAGGATGCAATTCAAATGCAGTAAATGACATGTCACAAAATACTGCACGACAACAGGGCTTAATTTCCATTGAACTACACTGTTCCCTGTGGTATGCCACCCTAACAGTGACATTTCTACGGCGAAATGCGTCGATATCGACAACAGTGCCATGCCGCAGTAGAAGTGCCGCTGGAAGAGGGCAACCACTTCCCCCGACATGCACCCCCTCCCAGAACTAACTCCGACCTGGAGTTAGAATCCTTTAGTTTGGAGGGTGCTGGGGGTGAAGCCCCCCATGTGGGGGGGTTCAGAGCAAAAGCCCCCAATGTAAGTGCATCAGGCTGTGTGGCTCCATGCCGACTGCAACTTCGGTCGACATGGAATACCATCGCTGTAATGCTAGTCGCAATCTTTTTTGTTGCGCTGGCATGGTAAAGCCTTCCCTGCAGTATACTGATGCATTTTGCAGTAATTCTGCAAGGTACTGCACTGCATGCTGTCTAGCACCACTCCGTGAACCGATCTCAAAATGTTTTGTAATCCTGATGTAGTGTTTCATCCTTGGGCTTATTACTTTTGGATTTTTTGTTAGAAGGACATCTCAGTTTCATTTATTATACCTTCACTTATTTATGGTGTGGGTTTCTTTAAGGGTTGTATACTCATAGTGTGTTTATATGTTGCCAACATACCCCTAGACAAAGACCAAGTTCCAATCAAAGCACTGGGGCTTTGTCAGCATCTTTCAGCCTTTGCACAAATAAATATATTGGCAACTTTATGCTCCTCTCTCATTTATGTGTGTTTTTACCCCACCCCGAATGCTTCCTTTGCTTTGCAGTGATTGTTTTGGGGTTTGGTGGCCCAGGGACAGCACTGGCAGTAATCTCCTTGATGTGCTGTACTTTTGTGGGTCTATCACCCTCTTCCACACTGCTTGAAGATGGCGGTTCAGATGCTTTGTTGGGGCTGGACCAAGCATGCTTGCGAGGTTGCTAAGACATAGAAACATAGAATGTGTTGGCAGATGGGGTTCATGTGGACCATCTGGTCTGCCCATGTATACTACCCCCCCAATCAGGCTGCTGTGATAAGTTTTCCACACTGTCTGTCCTATGCCAGCTTAAATTCTCTGACCATCTTTGACCCCACCACCTGTGAGGGGAGGTAATTCCAAGGCTCCACACCACCCTTTCTGAAAAGAAGAACTTCCTTGTGTTGTTCCTGAACCTGCCCCCCTTTAGGCACATGTCATGACCTCAGGTCTGGATGCAGTTGTTTACCTGAAGGAGATCCTGTGCCTGTACCTTGTTGATACCCTTCAGGTATTCAAATGTCTCTATCATGTCCCCCCATCCCTTCTTTGTTCTAGTGAGTACATGTTGAGCTATTTTAGCCTTGCATTATATTTCTTGTGATGCGGACCTTGCACCATCTTTGTTGCCCTTCTTTGTATAGTCTCTAGTCTTTCTATGTCTTTCCTAAGATGAGGCCTCCAGAACTGGACACAGTACCCTAGATGAGGCCTCACCAGGGACCTGTACAGTGGCATAATCACCTCCCTTTTTCTACTGGTTATGCCCCTTCCTATGCAACCCAAGATGCCACTGACCTATTGTGCCGCCTTTTCACATTGCTTGCCAACCTTCTGGTCACCTGCGATGATTACCCCAAGATCACACTCATGTTTTATTACTGTCAGCTGTACCCCATTTAAAAAGTAATTTCTCCCTGGGTTGCATCTTCCTAGGTGCATAGCCTTACATTTTTTGATGTTGAACGTCAACTGCCAATTCCCTGATTATTCTTCCAATTTCCTATGGTCTGACCCCATCTTTTGAGTCCCTTCAGCTGACTCCACCCTATTGCAGAACTTTGTGTCATCTGCAAATAGGCACTCCTTCTCATTTAGGTCATCAGCAAGGTCACTGAAGAGTACATTGAAAAGTATTGGTCCCAGCGCTGATCCCTGTGGAACACCACTTGTAACTCTACTGTCCTCTGATACTATGCCATTTACCAGTACCTTCTGGGTCCTCCCATTGTGCCAGTTTTGGAACCAGTTTACAATCTGTGGCCCAATGCCCATGAGTTTTAGCCTCCGGTGTGGAACAGAGCCGAAAGCCTTGCTGAAGTCTAGGTACACTACATCTACTGCACCACCATTGTCCAATATTTTTGTGACCCAATCACAAAATTTAATTAGGTTAGTCTGGCAGGACATTCCTGATGTAAAGCCATGTTGCTTTGGGTCCAGCTGTACACTATCTTCTAAGAATGTCACCATCCTCTCCTTTCATATGAATTCCATGAGCTTCCCTATGACCGAGTTGAGGCTGACTGGGTGGTAGTTTTCCGCTTCTTCCCTACTGCCACTTGTGTAGGGGTACTACTGCTGCCCTTTTCCAGTCTTCAGGGATCTCCCTGCTTTCCAGCGATTTGTTGAAGAGCTCCACCAGTGGGGCTGCTAGTTCCTCCCCAAGCTCCCTTAGTATTCTTGGGTGTATTTCATTTGGCCTCATTACTTTGTCAACCTTCAGTTTCTTGAGTTCCTCCAGGACTTTTGCCTCTGTGAAAGGACTTGTGTCAGCTCCCTTGAGATGATATGCCTTCCTGCGGAGAGATGGTCCTTTGCCTGTTTCCTCTTGTGTAAAAACTGAGCAGAAGTATTTGTTCAGAACCTCTTCTTTGTTCAGAACCTCTTCTTTCTCACCATAGTTTTCTGTTTGCTGGTCATTATTCTTAGCCAATCTAACTATTCACCCTTTGCTCTTTCTTTTCTCTCTCATATACCAGTAGAAAGTTTTGCCACCATGTTGGACTCCTTTTGCTATCCTTTCCTATGTTTTAGCTTTTGCAGTCCAAATTGCCTTCCCGGCCTCTTTTAGTAATTCCCTGTATACCTCCTTGTCACTGGCCTTTTTTGTTTCCTTGTATCTCCTGAATGCTTTCTTCTTCTCCTCCTTGATTTTGGGTGCTACTATATATCCTTTGTGAACCAGAGTGGTTTCCTTCTCCTTTTGGATTTGCTCACTAGCCTGGTGCACTGTGATGTGACTAGTGTAAATGCTTCCTTCAGTCTCCTCCAGTGTTCTTCCACTCCCTCTTCTGGCCAGCAACCCAGTTTTTGTTTCAGACAGTTTTCATTTTGATGAAGTCTGCCTTTCTGAAGTCCAGGACCTTCTGTTTAGAGTGACTGATGTCTTCGGTCATATTTACTGTGAACCATACAGTCCTATGGTCTCATGATCCCAGATGGGCTCCCACCTGTATGTTTTGGACTCTGTTATTGTTGCTTAGCACAAGGTGCAGGCCTGCTTCCTCTCTGGTGGGGGTTTCCACCAGTTGGCTTACGTCTGCTCCTTGGAGTGCCACTAGGAATTCCTAACTCCTTTCCAAAGCAGCTGTGTAGAAGCTCCAATCTATATCCAGTAAATTGAAGTCTCCGACCAGTAGTAGCTCACCCTTGTCCACCATCTTTTGAATGCTTTCTAGAATTTCCTTGTCTTTTTCTGTTTCCTGAGACAGGGGTCTATATATTACTCCTGCTCATATGGGGACTTTGTTTCCGGTTCCGAGAGTAATCCACAGGGCTTCGGCTTCACTGTGGATCCCCTGTATTTCTGTAGCCTTGATTCCTTCTTTTACTTAGATAGCTACACCCCCCCCCTTTTTGATGGATCATGTCACTAGAGGTCACTGTGTAAAACCCAATCTACTACTGTGTAGTTCCTGTGTGTGTGATGTTTTACTTATTGTTTGTGGAACAACAGTAATACACATGCCAACCCTAACAAGCATACTGTACCACAAAAAGCAGCAGCAAATAAAAAACATTGCTACTAAGAAGGGGGAAGAAGAGGGTAACCTCTTCAGTCAAACATAGAACTGAGCAAGGAACTGACAGAAGACACACACTCACCTCGGTGAGTCAATCCTGTCCCATTAAGAACTGCAGCAGTTTAATTAAAAAACAGCATGCACACAGCCATACACATATAAGGCACAGCCTCATGAAAAAATATATTTCAGATGCATAGGTTAATAGTGTGCAGTGAGCTGTGGAAGAGGGGATTCAGTTGACACACTCCTCAGTTGTACAGGGATCCACGTCCAGAACCAGATGACTAACAACAATAATTCAGTGAGTCAAACCTATCTGGCAGAGAACTGCAGAAGTTTATTTCAAAAACAGTGTGCACACAGCTGTGCACATGCAGGGCCCAGCCTCATGAAAAAATATATTATGCCTGCACATGCAACTTGTGTGCAGTAAGATGCACATATGGGGCACAGTCTCACAAAATCAAATATTATGCACACATAGGCAAATCATGTACAGTGCGCTACAGGAGGAGGAGTTAACAAACTCCCACTTCAGTCATGCAGGGAACTGAGCCTGGAACCAGATGACAGCAAAAAACGAACCACAAAACACAAAAACAAACAAAAAAATGTACTTCATCAGAAAATCACACTGGAGCTGCATGTCAGAGAGCAGTGGAGGAGGGGTAACAGACAGCTTTTCCAGTCCTTGTAACTGAGTACAGCAACTAGGATAAAACACTGTCAGAAAGTTGAATCAGCTTTTCTGTCACTGATCAAGCAAATAATACTGACCCAAAAAAGTCTGTGGAGCAAAAAACATTTCTTTTGGCAAGTTTAAGGTCTCAGAAGTACTCCAAATCTAGCTTTCATAAATGGTATGCCACCCTAACAGTGACATTTCTACGACGACATGCGTTGATATCGACAACAGTGCCATGCCGCCACAGAAGTGCCGCTGGAAGGGGGCAACCACTTCCCCAGACCTGCACCCCCTCCCAGAACTAACTCCGACCTGGAGTTAGAATCCTTTAGTTCAGGGGGTATGGGGGATTTGGGGGACAAAGCCCCCCAATGTAAAAAGAGATCCAAGCTGTGCGGCTCCATGCCAACTGCAACTTGCAGTCGACATGGAGTCCGTCGCTGTAATGCCAGTTGCAATCTTTTTTGTCACGCCGGCATGGTAGAGCCTTCATAAACAACTGTTTCCTGTCCTCTACCAACTCAGAGTGAGGAAGTCACATGGTCTGCTTGCCCATGAGCTCCAGAAATAGCCTTTGATTAGCGAGACTTGGAAATCTCACCGAATAGTCATTCCTGAATAGTGGACTATTCAGGAAGGGTATCTGAATATTCAGGAAGCCTACTGTTTGTGGTATTCAGGAAATACTATTCAGCCCATGCACAACTCTAATAGTAACATAAAAATTTGAGGACAGAAGAGGCTTAGGGATCATCTTATCTGCCCCTCTCCATCTTGTCCCCAGCTCTTCATCTTGAATGCCTCACATTTTCCCATTTAGAGTCTACTTGCCATTTTTTTTTTCAATAATTAAAAATGCTCCTTTTTATAAATGTGGCTGCCCCAGGTGTTCAGCAAAATGTTGATGTGCTGGGGTGTCTCTGTGAGTGTTGTGGAGTTTGGTTTGTATTCCAATAAAGGTTTATGCAATACAGCAATTTCAAATGTTTGTCTCTTTTTTGGCAGCAAACAGTGGAGCGTCCTGAAAGGACACTATATGTGCTCATTTGAGCCTGAAGCCACAGTTTATATTCTTATAATTGAGTACGCTGATTTTTACAGTCGTTGATACCTCAGGGGTTAGATAGCTCCCCCAGTGGCACAGGGTCCAACATGATGGAGTGTGGTTCCCCTAGACTTGCAGTTTATTTAGATTTATCTTATTTCCATTCCACTGCCCTGCTTTTTCAACATATCCCTGTCTCAGAAGGGACTTTATATAGATCCTAGAAGAAAGAGGAATATTAGCAGGTCTCTCAACTTACATAGAACAAGTAGATAATGAGTCAATAATTTTGGAATATAATACAATTATAGGAAGTATACCAAACATAATTATTAAAGAGATAAATATTTGGAAAAAAGAGGGCTATATCTGGTTTAACAAAGAGTGTAAGCAGCAAAGAAAAAGCTAAATAAACAGTTTAGGATAAAAAACAAAATCCGGATAAAAATAACAACAAGGTGATGAATACATTAAAACAAGAATACAGAACAATTCTGAAGAACAATAAAAATGGTATATATTCAACAGTTATGGTTAAATCTTGAGATGGCAGTTTTACGAAAAGACACAAGGACATTTTGGAACATTGTGAACACAATAACAGGGTAGAATCATATATTGAAACAGGGGCATGGGTAAGACACTTCAAGAATTTATTTTATAGAAATGATACCGAATATATTAATAATCTAGAGAACAAAAGGAAAATAGGAGGGTGGAGTCAGTCATATACCTACATAACGAAAGAAGAGATAGCATAATCACTGAACTCGTTTTGTAGACATAAAGCCCCAGGACATGATGGGATGCCACTAGATGTAATCTAGAAGGCCAGGCCTTACTGGATACCATTCCTGAACACATTGTTTAATTATTTTTGGTAATCAGGTAATATACCAGAAAGCTAGAAATTGAGCATAATTGTTCCCTTGTTTTTAAAAAAAGAGAAAAAATGATCCAGAATGCTACAGACCTATTAGTTTGATGGACAGTACTGAGAAACTATTTACAAGGATCCTGAACACAAGACTAATGGAATGGGTGGATAAGAACGGAATTCTAGATGAGGCGCAGGCAGGCTTTAAAGTGGACTATGTCACAATTGACCAATGCTTTACATTAGCACATCTGGTACATAAGTATATGAAGGTGATGTGACAAAAACTGTATTGTGTTTTCATCAACCTTAAAGCAGCTTTTGATAGAGTAAATAGAAATTTGCTATGGGAAAGACTAGAAACTCTAAGGATGGAAAAATCAACCTTAGATATAATTAAGCTACTGTACCAGGATAATTATACTAGCATCAGGTATAATAACAAAGGAGAGATTGGTAGCTGGTTTGAAACCAATATTGGGGTCAAACAAGGATGTACGCTATCCCTTATGTTGTTTAACCTATACTTTAATGCAGTTTTACAAATTTATACAATACAGAGTTTCACATGCCAAGAATAGGGGATGGGCCATGCCCATACTTGGCATACGTCAATGATGTAGCTTTACTCTCCACAAGCGTTATAGGCATAAAAAGAATGCTGAATAAATTCCAGTTAGAATGTAATAATGCTGATTTACAATTTTTTTTCCAGCTCTGTTTATTCTCCCCTACCCATTAGCCTCTCTCCATTATGTTCTCTTGATGTGCTGGCTCTGTCCGTCCATCCTGAAGCCCAGACGCCTGACTTCAGTTGGGAGGCCCCCCACTCCATGTGCAGCCTTTTCACCCTAACCCCTCAGATCTGAGTCCCCTGAGGAAGGACCACCATGCTTCTTACCGGCACTCTATTTATAGTGCTGGACAGCTGCTGCTACTGGAGGAGGGACCAGAATGGATGTCCTGGGGCCTGGCATATGATATGGGGCTGCAACCACTGGACCCATCTTTGCCTACCAATGGGAGGGTTTTTTTTCTCTTCCCAGCAGTGCAGATATGTGAGGACTTCCAGCACAGCGTGGGCACACTCCTGCACCTGCCTGCAGGACATCTGCTGCACCACCTTCCCCTCTTCGGACGTGCACTGTGTCAGCCAAGCCCCAGACCACTAGGGGCCACCAAAGCTGTGCAGTGCAAACCTTCCTCCTCTGGGAAAGGAGAACTTCCTGTTGGGAGCTTGATCCAAGCCTATGCTCCCCCCCAGCCAACCCCTGACAGCTCGAGCCTGTTCCTGAACCCAGGTCGCTGGTGTGGCACGAGGTGTGGCGTCCAGCACCTCAACCCTCAACACCACCAGGCCAGCTACTGATTTACAAATTAATTACAATAAAACAAAAGTGATAGCATTTGGGGGAAATAACAACACATATAAATGCATAGTGATCAGCCACAAATTAGAAGTAGTTAAGGAATTTTGTCACTTGGGTCTAAGAGTTACACAGGAAGGTACTTGGGAAACACACATCAAAGAGTTAGAAAATAAAGCTTAATAATTCATACCAATCGTGAACACCTTATCATACAAATGTGGGGGCAAATCAATATTAGGAAATATAAATGTAGTAAATGCAAAAAAACGGAGTCAACTCCTTTATGGGGCAGAAATATGAGGTGTACAAGCTAAGACTAATATAGTGTATGGTAGAATGCAGTTAGTAGTCAAATTCCATCTTTTACCAGCGTTGTTGTACCATCGATTTGTTGTCTTGCTGTTGTTATACCATCGATGGTACATCATATTGATGGTACAACAGCATCAGTTGACACTGTGCATGTGCAGATCTTTCACTGCGCTGTGCACCAGGAAACTGCAGTCGCTGTGAATGCAGTCACCAGAGTAGAACTGTGGGAATCAAATCCTAAGTAAGGGCAGCAGCAAAGTTTTATTTAAAAAAATGTTTATCTGAGAGCAAGGGGCCATGCTTAATAAATAAAAATGTTTAAGTGAGAGCAAGGGAGGGCAGGGGCGGGAGGAGATCGGGATGTAGTGGAGCTTGTTCTCTGGGTTGGGGGGGTGACAAAGTCAGAAAATCACGCTGCAAGGCTAAGTGAGCAGCTGCTGATTTTATTGTTGCCCCATACACTATACAAGACAGTGGATGGGCATCAGTAAACAAAAGCAGTCGTTCACTTCTCGAGGTTGTATGACAACCGAAAACCTCTCAAGCTTCTCTCTCTCAGTTTACATGGTTGTTATGACAACCTCTCGAAGGTGAACAACACTATTGTTGTTCACTGTTGCCCATCCATTATCCTCTATGTTGAAGCCTGTCTGAATAAATTTTATAAAAAACTGCTGGGTTTACCAAATAGTGCACCCTCAGCATTAGTGAGTGTAGAACTAGGTCAGCTACCAATAGAATACCAAATAAAACAAAGACTAATTGTTTACTGGTCAAAAGCTCATGGAACGATAGAAAATAGGTTACCTAGATTATGTATTGAAGAAGTGATAGCATACATAAAACAAGATGTGATATATCCCAGTATACAAATTGTTGAATAAAGCATCAAACCATATGGTCTGCTCTCAGTTAAAACAGATAACTTCAGACTACTGTTCAGCCAGGTCAAGGGATGCATAAGAAACAGAGTCAGTGACATCTAACTCAAAAGGATGTAGAGACTGTCACAAACTCACTCAGCAGGTCAGACCTCTACTCCCAAAGTGCCTACCTCTGAGTGCAGTCTTGTGAACAGTTAACAGAAACAGGGTAACCCTCCTGTTTGTTTTGTGGGTTCAGATCAACCTTTGGTCTCAGTTCTGGAGGGATTCAAACTGTGAACCTCTTGCTAGCGAACCCAATGCACAGGCACAGATAATTCTGTCTTCGGGGGGCCAGATATCTTTGCCTCTGGGCACATAGCCAGGTGTACAGAAATGAACCCTTAAAAACTATAATAAAAGACCTCAAATTTCTCTTACCTTTTTCCAGTTTGGTATCACCATTCAAGCTTATGTACAGTGTCTGCTTTAACCATATATACTCCACTTGTAAAAAAAAAAAAAATCAAAGACAGATCAAGTACGCTCTAAAAATAGAGTTTTACTAAAACAGATAAAAGATATGTAAGACATAAAATACAGAACTATATATCACAAAACATACAAATCTTTGAAAAGAACAAGGTTTTAACAGTGCAATTCCTACTACAGTATTTAGATTTCTCTCTCTCTCTCTCTCTCTCTCTCTCTCAATACCTGCTTAAAGTGCTCAAAGATGTTTCTTTGTCAGAGTGTAGATAAAAGTGTGTCCTCTGAAGGAAAACAGAATATTGTTTAAAAGCTGGCTTTGCCCACCTCTTTGCATGAGGTCACCCAGCTCCTCCCTGTCAGAATATATAAAAAAATACATCTATACAAAAACAGGATGTCTTTTCAAAGTTTTAAATTCTGAAATCCTCAGCACAACTCATTTTTCTTTTTCAAATGACATTTTTTTGATCTTATGATCAGATTATCAGATTCCCTTTCCCAGGACATCAACGCATCTTTTATGACTTCGCACTAAAATGTCACAACCTGCTCTTCTTCCTCTAAGCATTATCAAAGTTTATGATTTTCCCTCTTAGCAACTACAGCTATAATTAACTTAGTTAAAGTCTGTAATTAGCTTATGGCCTTCCAGGTAACACCTTGTATCTAAAACATGTGTGTGTGCATGTCATCTCACATACTGTTTCAGCATTTCTCAAGAGAGACAGCCCATAACCCATTTTTATATTATAAAAAATGATACCGTGATCAGAAACAGCAGTTCAAGTGTCACAATTCCTCCTCACCTAGACTGAATTTGGGGGCTCTATCCCCTGTATGGGATGAGCTTCCCAAATCAGTTCACTCCTCATAGACCCTAAGACAGCCCATCTGAGTTCTGATTTTTGGCTCCAGTCCTGCGTAATATTGTCATATCATACCCTTGCAAAGCAAGACTCCATCTTAGCAATCTACCATTGTTCTTTCCCATCAGTATCAGCCAAACCAGGGGGTTGTAGTCAGTCTGCACCACAAAATGCTGCCCGTATAAGTATGGCTCCAGCTTCTTTAGGGCCCACACTATGGCAAGACATTCTTTTTCCACCATGGAGTATGCCAGCTCCCTGGGAGTAACTTCCTACTCAGGTACACTACTGGGTGATCTGTCCCTTGGCTGGATGTCTGACTCAGTACTGCCCCAATACCCACATCTGAGGCATCAGTCTGAACTATAAAGGTTTGCTATAGTCAGGACTTGTCAAAACAGGAGCACTGCACAGTGCCTCCTTTAGTTTGGAAAAGGCTTCCTCACAGGCTGGGCCCCAGGTAATTTTCTTGGGCATCCTTTTCTTTGTCAGGTCAGATAGGGGAGCAGCCAGGGCACTGTAATTGGGTACACATTTTCTGTAGTACCCTGCTGTCCCTGGAAAACTCCTGACATGCTTCAGTGTTTCTAGTGTGGGCCATGCCTGGATTACCTCTGTCTTTATTTGGTTAGGAAAGGAGCTGTCCCCGACCTGCCACATGCCCGAGGTATGCCACCTCTCCCATAGCCACCAGGCACTTCCCGGCTTTGACAGTGAGTCCAGCCCTCTGTATCCTGCCCAGCACTTCTCTAAGGTGGGATAGGTGTTACTCTCAGCTGGTACTAAAGATGGCAATGTCATCCAGGGATGCCACAGTGTACTCCTCAGCACCATTTAACACCTGGTTCACCAACCTTTGGAAAGTGGTGGGGGCGTTCTTCATTCCAAAAGGCATTACTTTAAACTCAAATAAGCCTATCAGAGTGATGAAGGCTGACCTCTCCCTAGCTCTGTCTGTCAACTCTACCTGCCAATACCCGTTTGTCAGGTCAATTGTTGTAAGGTAGTTCGCCCCTCCCAACTTGTCCAGGATTTCATTCATGTGGGGTGGGCGTCTGATTTTGTGACTACATTCAGTCCATGATAGTCCACACAGAAATGAGTAGAGCCATCTACTTAAGCACAAGGACTACAGGTGAGGCCCAGGGGCTGTGGGATCTCTGGATTACCCCTAAATCCAGCATCTCCTCCGCTTCCCTCCTAATATCCTTTTAGACAGCTTCTGACACCTGATATGCTGTCCGCCATAAGGGTGTCTGTCTCCCTGTCTCCACATCGTGAGTCACTAAAGGGGTTCATCCAGGCTTGGCACTAAACAATGGGGCAAAGTCTGCTAAAATCTCCCTTACTTTCTGGATCTGGTCCAGGGTCAGCTGGGGAGACAATTTTACTGCCTCCACAGAGGACTTCCACTTACTTTCCTCCAGCAAGTTCAGAAGGGGGTCTCCTTCGTCCATCCCCTCCCCAGGACTACACACTGCAAACACCATGTCAGCCTTATTTGCATATGGCTTCATCATGTTGACATGGTACATCCTTTCTGTCTGTCTTCAGTTGGATAACTCCACAATGTAGTTCATGTCATTTACCTTCCTAACCACTTTGTATGGTCCTGCCCACTTAGCCTGCAGCTTGTCTTTCTGGACCGGAATAAGGACCATGACTTCCTGACCCACCATGTATGAGCAAGCTCTGGCTCTGCGGTCATACCACACTTTTTGTTTCTGTTGGGCAGCTGCTAGGTTGCTCTGGGCTGTCCCCATAAGCTCTTTCAGCCTTTCCCTAAACCAAAGGATGTAATCCACAATGGGAGTTCCCTGGGTGGCATGCTTGCCTTCCCAGTCCTCCTGGATCAAGTCTAGGGGCCCATGTACCCAGCGTCCATATAAGAGTTCGAAGGGAGAAAATCCTATCAACTCTTGGGGCACCTCCCTGCATGCAAACAACAGGTGGGGAATGTATTTCTCGAAGTCCCTCCCATGCTGTTCGCCAAACGCCCAGAGCATTGACTTTAGGGTATCATTGAATCTTTCCACAAGCCCATTGGCTTGTGGGTGATATGGTGTTGTGCATCTCTGGACCACCCCACACTTCTCCCATAAACATTTCATCAGGTCCGACATGAAGGAACCCCCTCAATTGGTGATAACTGCCTGTGGAAACCCAACATGGGAGAAAATCCCAAGTAAGGCGTCTGTCACTTTGTCTGTCCACAGTAAGGATAGAGCGACTGTCTCTGGGTACCGGGTAGCATAATCCACCACAGTCAGGATTAATCTCTTCACTGAGGAGCTGGGGATATTTAAAGGCCCCACAATATCCACTCCCACTCTCTGGAATGGCTCCTCCACTATGGGCAATGGAATCAGGGTGGCTTGGGTTTTCTTTCCCGCCTTCCCTATTTCTTGGCACCGGTGACAAGACCTGCAATACTCCTTCACCTGTTAGGTAAAGTTAGGCCAATAAAAATTCTGGGCCAACCACCATGCAGTGCACACAATTCCCAGATGACCAGACAAGGGAATATCATGTGCAATCTTGAGCAACTGCTCATGATACCCCTGGGAAATGACAAGCTGCCTGCCTAGCATCCTTCCCTCTGCCTGTACTGCCTGAGTATACATAAGTCCATTTTCCCAATAAACCTGATGTCTGCCATCACCTGCCTGTGTGCCATCCAAGTCTGCCCAAGCCCTCAGCTTCTCTAAATTAGGGTTCCTTCTCTGAGCAGCTGCAAGCCCCTCACACATTCCCAAGGCATGGGACAGGTTCCCTTCAGTCGCTAAACTAGGGTCCCTAGCACTAGCATCAGGGCACTCAGGATCACTGTCAATCCCAACCCTCTGACAATGGGTCACCCCTCCCTTTTCGGAGTAACTCTCTGTAGCTGTGAGGTTACTTGCTACTGGGGAAATTTCTACCCCCTTTTTATCAGTCTCCCCCTCTGGAGATACAGGCTGGGGAACCAGCCTCTCAGTGGTTTCCACAATGGCTTCTGTGGGGTGCAGGGAACTACAATTTTCCATTGTCGATTGGCTTTGGGTAACTGCACATACCATCCCCTGTTGGAGATTGTTGCCTAGGATCACATCCACTGCTAATGTTTTGGCTACAGCCACCTGTTGCACAGTTCACCCTGTTTCACCCCAGTGTAAGAGAACACTAGCGAGGGGCAATGTTTTCTCCCCACCTGCAAAGTCCTGTACAGTGACATGTTTATTGGTATAAGCTGACCAGGCTGTACCAGATCTCCCTTTACCAAGGTCAGGGATGCCTCTGTGACCCTTAACCTCTGCGTCTGTACACCATTCACCATGACTGGGTGCATGTGTTCCCTCATGTTCATTGGCATGCTTCCAGGGACACACAAACAACCCACTTCTTTTCTAGCACCTGGTTGTGTATTATTGCTTGTCTTTTTGGGACACTGTCTGGCAATATGCCCAGTTTCTTTACACAACCAACATTCATTTCTTCTCTCAGAGAAATATTTTCTCTGAAACCTGGGGCTAACTGGTTTCATTGGAGGCAGTGAGGGTTTTAGCTGCCCAGAAGGCGCACTTTTCCCTTTCTGCACTGCCATGCCTGCTCCATTCACTCTTAGAGCAGGTCTGCTCTTGGCTTAGCGGTCTGAGAGTTCAGCAGCCTCTTGCACTGTTTTGGGATCTCGGTCCTCCAGCCAGGTTTTCAGCTCTGCTAGGCACGCCCAGAAAAACTGTTCTGACAGAATCGCATTTTCAATTTTATCAACAGAGTTTGCCTCAATTCATTCCCACCAACATTTTAAAAACTGACATTGTTTCGTGGCTAGCTCCTCGTAGCTCATGTCAGGGCTTCTCCTGAGCTTACAGAATTTAGCTCTGTATGATTCAGCAGTTAATTCAAAATTCTTTAACAGTGCAGCTTTAAGTTTGCTGTCCTTATTGTCCATTTCACCCAGTGCATTCCGAGCTTTCCCGGTAAGTAGCTAGGATAGCTGGAAGCTCCAGGACTCTCTAGGAATTTTAGCCTGAATACAAACTTTTTCAAAAGAATTTAGAAAGGCATCCATATTCCCCCTTTAAATTCAGCTATTAATTTGGAACTCAATTTGTAACCCAGTCCTGTAGTCCCAGTTAAACCCAAGCCACTTACCTGTTCTGGTGCCCCTGGTCGAAGACGTAGTTTCTCCAGTCCGTGTTGCCTCTGGTGCTCCTGCTCCTCATGGTCTGCATCTCGGTGTTCTCTCTTCTCCTCTGCAGCTCGCTGGTGCTCATGCTCCCCACAGTCTGCGTCTCTCTGTTCTCACTCGGCCTCACAGCGTTCTCGCTCTGCCTCACAGTCCACTTCTCATTTCTCTCATTCTCTCTTCTCCTGGAACTCTAGCTCCATCCTGTGCAACTCAATTTGCAGCCTGCGCACCTCAGGATCCAGGATACTGATGACATTTCCCTGCTGCTGTGGCCCTTCACTGACAGTGGCCCTGTTGCCCTCCTCATCGGATCTGGACACTCCACTGGCCACTAGCCCTGCCACACTCAAGGTTTGGTCCTTTTCAGTCATGGTCTGTGACTCGCTGCTCTGGGTATCTGCTACCATCAGGGCATCTATGAGGTTCTACTCGCTGGCTTTCAATCAATCAATCAATCAAAATATTTATTTATCCAGGTGGACATCATTGAACAAGGTTCATTTGCAAGATGGACCTGTGGATAATAGGGTCAGGTACACAAGGAGAATCATTACATATAAGAAATTAATGTACACATGTACACAGTTAAATATATACACTATATGCAATTTACATATGCAAACAGAGGCAATAATGATACATAGGGTAGAATACCTGAATGGCATATTACAAGAGAACCATATACCGTTGCAAATTAATTGGTGATGGACCATGTACATGACAGCAGATTGCCAGAAAACCATATCCGGGTGGCAGCCCCCAGGTGCAGTTATAGTTCTGGTGTTTAAGCTAGAGGATAGATGTAGAAGCTGCCAGATGGACAGTGATGAGCAGGGATGTGAAGAACCAAGTGGGGGGGTGTCAGGACCCAATATAGTGTCTATTGTTAGGATCCCAGGGCTGCTTTTCAGGAGTCAGAGAAGAGGATGAAAAGGTGGTAAAAGAGCTGAGATGAAGACTAGGTTGCCAGAGAGGACTAAGATGGGTATTAAGGTACTTTGAGTGGTAGGAGTATGACAATGGGCCTGGATACGTGTAGGAGAACAGAGGTAGGAACAAGGTCACAGGATGAGTGAGATTACAGAGAGGTAGGAATGAGATCACAGGATGAGAGAGAGAGAGAGATCACAGAATTGAGGGTTTGAATTAGGTTGGATAGAAGAGCTTATGCTGTAATCAAGGAAAGCAGTTGCAGGGTTCCTTGATGAGATGAGAGTAGAGGGTCTTGAAGGTAGAGACACTGACTGGGGTGCTCAGCTTCAATGTTTTCTGAAGTTTGTTCCAAAGAGAGGGCAAAATGGTAGTTATAGCCGTTCTACCAAAGCGAGACTTGACTTTGGGGATTTGCAGTGAGATGGATGTAAGGCTTCTCAGGGCATACTTGCCTATTTGGTTTAATGGGAGGCAGTCAACGAAGTATTGTGGAGGTTTGTTTGAAATTGCTCTCGGTGTCCATAGGGCAGCATTTCTGTGCCTTCTATCTTGGAGGGAAGACTAGCTTTCACCTTGAACAAGACTCCTCTGTCTCTGCACCAACTGCCTTAAGTAGTCTACAGTTTGTCTGCTGTAGTTGGAAGCCATCTTCCCTCACTACTGCTCCTCTGATTTGCACTTTAGGAAAAAAAAATAAAACGGGTAGGAACTTCACTGTATGCCAAGTGATAGAGTTCTGTTTCTTTTTAAAATAAATCACTGCCTTTTTCTTTCTTTGCAAGTGAGCTTACGGTCTCAAGCTGACACGCTGAACAATAAAAGCTTGTGATACCAAAATTATGCCACTGCTGCCAACCGATCTGTCACAAACCCACTCAGCAGGTCAGCCCTCTACTCCCAAAGTGCAAACCTCTGAGCGCAGTCTTATTAACAGTTAACAGAAACAGGGTAACCCTCCTGTCTGTTTTGTGGTTTCGGATCAGCCTTTGGTCTCAGTTCTGGAGGGATTCAAACTGTGAACCTCTTGCTAGCATACCCAATGCACAGGCTCAGATAATTCTGTCTTCAGGGGGCCAGATATATTTGTCTATGTGCACCTAATCAGGAGTACAGAAACGAACCCTTAAAAACTATAATAAAAGACCTCAGATTTTTCTTACCTTTTTCCAGTTTGGTATCACAATTCAAGCTTATGTACAGTGTCTGCTTTAACCATATATACTCCACTTGTAAAAAAAAAAAAGAAATCAAAGACAAATCAAGTAAGCTCTAAAAATAGAGTTTTATTAAAATAGATAAAAGATATGTAAGACATAACATACAGAACTATATATCACAAAACATACAAATCTTTTAAAAGAACAAGGTTTTAACAGTGCAATTCCTACTATAGTACTTAGATTTGTCTCTCTCTCTAAATACCTGCTTAAAGTGCTCAAAGATGTTTCTTTGTCAGAGTGTAGATAAAAGTGTGTCCTCTGAAGGAAAACAGAATATTGTTTAAAAGCTGGCTTTGCCCACCTCTTTGCATGAGGTCACCTAGCTCCTCCCTGTCAGAATATATAAAAAATATATCTATACAAAAACAGGATGTCTTTTCAAAGTATTAAATTCTGCAATCCTCAGCACAACTCTTTTTTGTTTCAAATGACATTTCTTTGATCTTATGATCAGATTCCCCTTCCCAAGACATCAAAGCATCTTTTATGACTTCGCACTAAAACGTCACAACCTGCTCTTCCTCCTCTAAGCGTTATAAAAGTTTATGATGCTCCCTCTTAGCAACTACAGCTATAATTAACTTAGTTAAAGTCTGTAATTAACTTCTGGCCTTCCAGGTAACACCTTGGCTCAGATATTCAAACTGCGCCACAAAGCAGTGCAATAGCAGGAGCAGGCGCAAGTGCAGTGCACCTATGCGCAACACGCATGATATTCAAACACTGCACAGGCCAAGATGTGCTTGCACAACACAACTGAATATCGCACCAACTGTGCCATGGAGCAGCCAGAGATGCACAGTGGTGCAGGTCTGATGCATAGTAACACAACCAGGGATGAGCAGGGTAGCAGTACATCAGCACAACCAGGGATGCGCAGGGACAGGATGCAGGGGTTCACCACCCATGGAAGACATGGGCATAGAAGCACACAGCAGAACAGACATTTCCCCCACACCCCATGAACCACACAACCTGAGGAGCTGGAAGAACCACCAGCCCATGGACACCAGCAACAATCCACAGCCGGGGCATGATGCCCCAACACACCCCCTGGCAGGTTGTGACCGGAACACAAGGAGGTCTGGCCACCCCATGCTACACCATCCCACCAATGCAGGGCACACCATGCACAGTGATCCCCAGACACCCTGCCCAGGAGCAGCACCCAACAGTGCATGTCACCCTATGCATGCCACCACCCCCACTGTGACAATGCAACCCTGTGCACCATGGAGCCATGCAAGGCAGCCCCACTGTGAGCACCCTGCAGTGGGTGGCAGCAGCTACTGACGCAACAACAGCAGACACAGTGCCACCCTGCACATCCCCCCAAGGTACAGCTGAGAGATTGACCCTGCATCGGCACATGAGGTACCCCGCATGAGACAGGGCCTGCCCCAGACCCCACCACCAGCAGTACAGCACCCCGTACACCCACTCAAGCACACACCCTGTCCCAGCACTGTCCCCAACAGCCAGCACAGATGTCCACAGTGGTGCACGGAAGCATGCACCACACAGGATGCAACACAGTGCTTGGACAAACACCCACCCATACCCAAGAGCACACCAACACAGGGACACAGTAGCGGGGCAACAAACTCACTGGCATGTGGCCACAGCAGCTGTGTACCCACAGCCAGCACCACTCCATGGCACATGTGTACCAGCCACCCTGCGCATGCACCATGAATCTGTTCACCACCAGCATGCGGCCAGAGCACAAGTGGCAGACATTGGAGCACAGTCCCTGCAACAGACACAAGCGACAGCATGGAGAGGGGACAACAACAGTGGAGGCCACAGTGCCACCCGAGGCAGATGTGCACCATACCAGTGACAGGAGGCAATCTGGCATTGCGTCGGGTACAGGGGGTGGCCAGCATGGACAGCCACCACTGACACACCAGCAGACTGTGCATAGCACAGACATGCAAGGGTGTCAGCTGCACAGGCCATGGACAGTCTGACAGGGGCACCAGAGACACAATGCATGCACCATGGACCACTGCACACAGGTGTCCAGTGCACAGAGAACAACACACATACCACAGACAGTGACCGAGTCCCCCGCCCACACCATAGGTGGGTCCCTGCCAGACACACACACACGCCCATGCCTGCACCACCCCTGATGCCATGCACACCACTGCAGCTAAGCACCTGTAGCCTGCTGAAAATCACAGACCTCCACAGTTGTCATAACAAAGTGCATGTATTGAACATTAGAAACAATTAAACTTATATACAATTATATACAAGGGTGGGTGGAAAGGGCCACAAACCAGGTGGGGGCGGGTATGGGGCAGGGGTGAACAAATGGGAGAGGGAAGAAGGGATGTGAGGGTGGGTCCAGGTGGGTTAGGTTATTCAGGTGGCATGGAGGGCTTACTGCCTGCCCTGCTGTCCACTCCTGTGGCGCCTCCAGGTACTGTGTCTCCGGACCCCGTCCCACTCCATCCTCTCAAGAATTGCCAGGGATGCTCATGCCAGCTGCAGCAGCTCCTGCATGCCATGTTCAATTGCCATCCAGTGATGTCCACCTAGGACAAGGGAGCAGAGTCAATACGTGTGACTGTCCATCCTCCTGCAGCCCACCCATTGTGCATGGCAAACAGCCATGGGTCACACCCCTGTGACAGTGTGTGACCACCCACAGTGAACACATCCACAAGACCTGCCTACACAGGTGCACACAGCCATGTGGACTGCTGCACACACCCACCACTCATGTCCTGCACAGCACCACCGTGGACATACAGTGACATGGCTATGCGGTGCAAAGGCAGTGGCACAGCCATGTACCCAGTGCACGTACGGACCACCAGTGACACTCACCCACACATGCAGTGCCACAGGACAGTGCTGAGTGTACCGTGTGGTGTGCATGGTGGTGGTGCCAAGGGCTGATGGTCATGCCCCACTGCCAACCCTTCAACACAGCATACACAGAAGTTGTTGGAAGAAAGGCATGCACCTGCACCCACAACAGCTGGGCACTGCTGTACCAAGACCACTCCACCATATCCCTGTTGCTATGCAGCATCCCTCTTGCGCTTTGCTCTTGCCTCCCTAGCATGACGTCGCTCCTCAGGGCCTAGGGTGCAAACACGGAGAGGGGAACATCAGTACAAACAGTAGCAAAGCCCTCCCCACCGGTGTGTGTGATCCCACACAGCCCAGCCATGCCAGAACCCCACCATCACCACCACCACCACCACCGCCCACAATGGACGGCCCCCACCCCCTGCATGGTGGGCACATGCACACCACAATACCTGGATGGATGGACGCTACCAGTGTACGGATGGAGTACCTACCTGGCTGTGGCATGGTGCCTTGCCTGGTGCATGCCTGTAGTTGGCCCAGCCTATCTGGGTCCCTCCGCCGGTGGTCCCCATAGTGGTGGCGATACTGCTCTGTGCTACAGGCAATCCCTGTGGCCTCCTCCATGGCCTTTGTCACCTCCTCCCACACAGCACTTCTTGGTCTGTCCAATGGGTCTTCCCCAAACAGGGCCCCAGCATGGGGCTCAACAATGGCCACAAGACTGGCCAGTTCTACCACGCTCCACTGTGGTGCTCTCCTGCGTGCCATCATCCATGCAGGCAAGATCACAAAATGGCGCTCTGTAGCGCACGTCCCCCACATGCAGATGCTGTGCAGTACAGCACTGCCATTCCCCATTGTGCTGTCACCGAACAGAGCGATGTGGTGCACCCATGCGGACACATGGTGCCTAGGGGCAAAAGTCGACTGCAGGGTCAAGGGTCTGTCACGCACAGACCGCCACAGCACTATTGGGACTCCCTGCTTGTAGCGCAGTAGGGTGCCTGTGTGTGATGCCCTGCAGTGGCCTACAGCGCTGTGGCACCATTGCACCTACGGCACTCCAGGGCACGAGCACCACACGTGAGAACAGTGCACTAGTGCCACTGGCACAGTGGTGGCCATGCCCTGCACTGCCTCCTGCACTCAGCACGTCATCAGCGTGGCAGGCATCAGTACCCCGGGCATGCACCGTGTGATGCCTATTGCACACATCACAGAGCTGCGCCATTGCCTGAGCACACTCAACACAATTGCACAAGGCGCAACAGCATGATATTCAGCCAGCATATGCAAATCAGCTCAGCAATTCCATGGTGCAGCCACTGCATTAGCATCCATGTAAAGTTGTGCTTCACCTCATTTGCATGCTTAGCGCTATATGAATGTGACATGGGGCTGCAGAGGACATAGTTTGGTATTGCAATCTATTGTGGTGGGTTACATGCTGTTTGGAAGTGTGGAGTGTGGTGTGTGAGAGATGCATGGGACTGCACAATCAAAGGTAACACCTGTCTTTCCCACAGACTCTATAATCGAACGTGGGGAAGAGGAGGAACAGGGATGTGGGAGAAGGAGGAGGCCCAACTTCACCCAGGTGGAATCGGATGGCCTGTTTGAGGCCTACCTTGACAGGGAACTGCTGCTCAGTGGACAGACGGGAACACCACAGGCCCATGCTGTGGCATGGGATGAGGTTGCGGGTGCTGTGAACCAGCATGGCAGCCACCAGAGGTCTGTGCAGGAGTGTAAAAAGAAGGACGGCATGGACAAGAGGAGGATTAAGGACAAGGTGGCTGCCATCAGGGCAGCATGTGCTGCAACCGGTGGTGGACAGCTGGATGTGCCATGCCTGATGCCACAACAGGAGCGAGTGGCTGGCAGCATGTGACGTTGTGCCATACAGGGCATTCCAGGTGGTGGCTTCCAGACGGGTGGCAGCCCATCACTGCATGGTAGGTCCTGTGCTGTCACTGTGTGGGAAGTGGGGGGAATGCCACAGAGTAGGGTGGAGACATTAAAGCTACTGTGTTCCCTTACAGCTCCTGAACATCTACATGGTCAGCAGTGGTGGGTGTGTCCACCGAGGGTGATGCCCTGGACACGGAGGAGTGCCCATCCACCTCCACAGGTGTCCTAGGGTCAGGACCACCGCATACCTGCCTGTCTGTCTGAACTGAAGATGGTGGTGCTGGTGCAGATGAGACCCTGCCTGTGTCCCAGTGTGACAGCGGCCATGGACTCCAGCATGCTGGGACACGGTCTGGTGCCGGATCCGGCACCAACGATGATGGATCACACATCCCGGACAGTGATACGTGTGGGATGCAGGATGATCCCACAGCAGGAAACGGCATGGGCGTAGCTGTGGGTGGTGCGACCATGGAGGCCTGCATGACATCACAGTCCCAGCCTGTGCCTGTATACCCCAAAGGGGCAGCACTGGTGTGCATCCAGGCCTGTGGGGCTGTTGCAGCAGCTGCGGTGGCACCGGTGAGCCCTGGCGATCGGTGGCTGGGGGAGCAGTGCCAGCAGTCAGCCAATGGTGATGGGGGGACAGTGCCGGGGGTGGCGTCTGTGCACCGCGTGTGGACGTGCCCTGGCATGGCTCTTGCGTGCAGTGCCCATCATCAAGGGTGCTGCCCAGCATGGCCAGGAACACCACGAGGGACAGCATGCTGAACCAGCGGATGACTTCTTTGATGAGCACAGCCGCCTACTCCAGGCTTCAGTGGATCAGCAGTTGAGGCTTGTGACGGTGGTGGATGCACTCAGTGCGGTTCTGCGCCAGGCAGAGGAGCAGCGCAGCAGAGACCACAGTCTATCCTGGCAGAGATGGCCCGGCAGAGGGAGGATGTGACTGCTGTCATTGACAGGCAGACACGTGCATTCCCAGCTGTCATGGCCACATTGGACACCCAGTTCGTTGCCCATGCGCCACAGACAATGTGCAGTGTCATGTCAACCCCCCATTCCTGGCATCATGCAACACCTTCCATATCGACACCGGGTTTGGCTGTGGGCATACCGAGCACGTCTGGCGTGGGCATGTTCGGTGAGCTGCAGACATGGTTGTGTTCCCACAGTGTCACCCCTGAGCGACCGTCGGTGCCACCCCATGAGGCCAATGGTCAGCCTGGCATGGCTGTCAGGTCTCGGTGGGGCCGCCCACTCATCCGTGGTGGCTGTGGCACTGTGCCACGTGACTGACCTGTCTCCTACCGTGGCCACTGTCTACTGCTGTCCTGTGTGCAGTGTGTTGTGCATCGTGCGATGCATGGGTGTGGTACCCGGCCCTGCACACACATGGTCCCTGTGCACACCCTCCCAGCTGCTGGCCACTGTGGTGTGTGCATGATGATGCCTGCGTTGCACTGTCTGCCAGTGTGCAATGGTGTTCAGCATCTGAGACACTCCCAGTGATGGCCACTGGGCGTGGTCATGTGTGGACCTGTGTGTGGCTAGGAGTTGCATTCAGGGTTGACGTGCCTTCTACCCCTTGTGCATGTCTTGTGGTGTGCATGTGTGTGTGTGTGTATGTGTGTGTTTGTGTGTGTGCATGTCGTGTTTGGCCCTGCCCATCCCTGGCGGCCTGTGCGGTTCCACGCTCAGACCCATTCCCTTGCCGCCATCCACCCCTGGGTTTCATCCATGCCTGTTTGTGGGTTGTGCCCTTGCCATTGGTGGTTGCACATGACCCTGTGAACTACCTGTGTTGGCTGAAGTGCTCCTCTGTGATGGTGTCCCGGTGCAGCTGTGACATCCGGATCAGGCGGGGGTCCCTTCACCCAGGGAGTGACTGCCCATCATTGTCTGGACCAGCATCCTTATTGTCCCCACCGCTGTCCCCCTCTTCAACCTCTATGGCAATCCCACAGTCATTGGGCATGTTGTGCAGGATGCAGCAGGCCAGGAATAGCCTGCAGGCCTCCGAGGAGCTGTACTGTAGGGCACCGCCAGATATGTCCAGGCACCAGAAATGTGTCTTCAGCATCCCGAACACCCACTCGATGACATTCCATGTTGTGGTGTGTGCCTCATTGTACCGTAGCTGCGATGGGGTCGCGGGGCACTGGTATGGTGTGAGCAGCTAGGGACAGAGTGGGTAGCCACTGTCACCTGTGTGTAGAGGGTGGACATTAGTATGGTGGTCTGCTTTGCTCTGCCATGGGCCGTCAAGGCCGGTACCCATGGCACCTCTGACTATGCACTTCCCCACATCTGCTCATGTCATTCTGCGTGATGTGCATACTCACCCACTAGGTGGCCAGTGGGGATGTCCCCACTCTTGAACCTGTGTCACAGTGTGGACTGGTGCCAGATGAAGGCGTCATATGCTCCCCCAGGGCGCGTGGCACAGACATTGGTTATGCACCCCCTGGCATCGCACATCACCTGGCAGTTGATGCTGGCATACCCCTTCTGGTTAATATAGGACACTCCGTCCGGGCCAGGTGGCGTGCGGATGACCACATGGGTGCAGTCAATGGTCCCGAGCATGCCAGACATACGTGCTACTCTGTGGAACTCTTGTATTTGTGCTGTGTGCTCTGCCTGTGTGCTGGGGAAATGGATGTACTCCGCAGCACGTGGCAGCAGTGCGCTGAGGAATTTTGTGAGTAGGCGTGACGCGGCCGACTGGGTTATGCCTGTGTCCCCTGTTGGTCTCTGGATGGTGCCCGTGGTGAGCAGGCATATGACAGCTGTCACCTTTGTCTCCACTGACAGAGCATGGCTCCATCGTGTGGGTGCCTGCATCTCATCATTGCACAGCTCACAGAGCCGCCTCAGGATCGCCCGGTTCAGGCAGTACCAGTCCACAATCTCTGTCAGAGTAGTGTTTGAAGGTGATGCAGGCTCGGTACCACCTGTTGGGGGTGTACTGCCGACTGGCCCTTCCATGGCCGCACCCCCCTGCTGCCTGCCTTCTCACACCCCTCATTACCACATCCATCTGGAAGGTGGCACTGGCCATGTCCCTGGCTGGTGTCCCCCCCGGCAGCTGTTATCCCGTTCCCCCCGCTGTCCATTTGTGATGCTCCCCCTGCACCAGGTACACCTCCGGCCTTTGGCTGTCCTGCCTACTGCCACTGCCCTCAGTCCACTGTGGCACTTCCCTTTCACTCCTGCACAGTAGCACAGGCTCCCCACTTCTGTCCTGTTCCTGGTTGTTTCCAGGTGTGCTCTGTCTTACTCCTGCCCAGTCCTGCTCACTGCTACCCTCTGCCTTGTTGCTGTCACCTCACTCCCACCTCTGGCTTCCCTGTAGCATTCTTGCACCTCTTTCTTGTTCCTTTTTATTTTGGATCATTTCCGCTATCGCGCAACTTCCACTAGCTCCCCTATTGCGCATGGTGCATGCTGTTGAATATCGCACTGCGCTATTTATTCATGGTTCTTCCCCCTACAGTTACGCATGCATTCATTACTATTGCACTCTTGTGCATTGCAACTTGCGCAGCTCAGCTGCCTCCCACTGAATATCGCACAATGGCGCATTTTTGTACTTACGCAGGTGCATCTGTGTTGCGCATGGTGCATCTCTTTTGAATATCTGGGCCCTTGTATCTAAAACCTGAGTGTGTGTGTGTGTATCATCTCACATGCTGTTTCAGTATTTCTCAAGAGAGACAGTCCATAACCCATTTTTGTATTTCCAAAAATAATACAGTGATCAGAACCAGCTGTCCATGTGTCACAGAGACATGTAAGCAATATAAGATGTGTAAATGGTTTGTTAAAAATAAAAGAAATCACAAGATGGAAATATATTTACAAGTGATTGATAAATCTGATCTTAGGAAGCCAAGTAAAAGTTACTGATTTGAATGTTTTACTAACCAATAGAAATCATATCAATACAATAAGAAGAATGAGGGTATCAGTAAATTGTGCATATGTAAACTGGGCCAAGATGACCTGATACACTTGGTTATCCTTTGTCCTTTATATAACAATTATAGGAAATCCCTCTTAGGAGAAATACTGGGCTCTCTGAAATATGACCCTCCCACACACGGTCACATGGTCACACGGTCACACGGGCTGCTTTAAAGCCATCTCCTCAACACTGACTGGTCAGTAGTGTTTGGGGCTTCTGACACTGATTACATGCTTGACCATTTCATCTTCCTATTCAATATGATCTGCAACACTCATGCACCCTTCAAAAAGCATAAAATCAAAGGCCATTTCAACCCCTGGATGAGCCCAGACACCCCTGAACTTATGAAAAATAGAGACTATCTCTGGCATGTAGCCAGGGCCACAGGGAAGCAGTCCGACATCCTGAATTACAAATGGGCCAGGAATAACTGTACCAGAACCATCCAAATAGCCCAAAACTTATACTATAAGGAGGCCCTAGCCAAGAACTGGCAGAACTGGCATGATGGTTGTAAATTCTGGGCAAACCTAAAGGAGGTCACCTGACGTGAGCCTAAAACGTCCCCCACCATGCTTAGCATTGATGGATCCCCCATTCTTGATCCTAAATCTATAGCCAGCACCTTCAACCTTGCTTTCACTAACCTCCGTAATGTCCTCCCAACCGACTTCTTCTCCCTCACCAATTCTGCTGCTCCTTCACAGTCCTCAGTGCATCCCCTTTTCGCTTCAAGACTGTTACTGTCGGGGAAGCCAGGAAATACCTGCATAAGGTGCTCAGTAAGGGGAGATACAGTGGAGATAACCTCAATCTGAAACTAATCTTGCTCTCTCTGGAATAAATCCTGTCTCCCCTTACCCATATCCTCAACCTATCACTCCGGTTCTCAGTATTCCCTCAAAAATGGAAAGCTGCAGTAGTTACCCCTGTGTACAAGAGTGGTGATCAGGTCATGCCTGAGAACTATAGACCCATCTCTATACTTTCACCACTCTCGAAGAACCTGGATCAACTTGTTGAATACCTGGATAAACATAAGCTCCTATGCCCTGAGCAGCATGGCTTTAGGGCAGGACACAGCACCACTACAGCCCTCCTGGAATTCATGGGCTTCATCCATAAATCTCTCAATCTTGGACAGCTTGCTGGGGCAATCTGTATCGATCTAACGAAGGCCTTCGATACGGTCAACCACGCCCTCCTAGTTGACCAACTCACTGCTACAGGCCTTGCCCCTGAGGCATTTACATGGTTCCACAGTTACCTGCACTGAAGCTCCCAGCAAGTCAGGATAGGTACTCTCCTCTCAGACAGCAAACCTGTCTGCTCAGGTGTTCTGCAGGGGTCAATACTGGGTCAGCTCCTATTCAGCTTATTCTTGAATTGTCTCCCCCAAGCCAGTCAAGGCCACATCCTCCTTTATGCAGATGATGCGGTTGTCTTCTCAAATGTCTCAGACCCCAGTGCCCTTGAGCAGCAACTACAGAGAAACTTCACCAGTGTAGAAACATGGTTCAAAGATCATAAATTGATAATGAACTACAAGAAAACAAAAACCATGCTGTTTTCCAGCTCTCTAAACAAACACAAAAACTATCCACTATGAATATGCAATAGTGGTGGGGTTTCCTTTGAACTTGTTCAACACTTTAAATACCTCAGTATCACTACTGACAACTCGCTCTCCTATACTCTCCACATTGACAACACGGCCAAAGCTATCAACAGGCACATAGGACTACTTTATCGTCACAAGTATAGTCTCTCCCCCGAAGCCCTCAGCATAGGTGTTCACAGTTCTGTGGGTTCCCTGGTGGACTATGGGCTGCCTATATAAAGTTCTCCCACAGATACTGCTCTCTGGCACATAAAAACTGCACTCAACAAAGCCTGCCGGCTCATTTTAGGTGCGCACTGACTGACCTGTGATCTCTATGCCAGGGCACATTGGCTCACGCTCAATGACTGACTAAAATATCAATCCTGCCTTCTGGCCAAAAAGATCTGCCTTGGTCAGCTACTGCCAGGGGTCCAACAAATTCTGGTTCTCAGCAATAATCCACTGCATACCCGTAACTCTGAACACCAGTACTTCCTAACTCTGAAATGTCAAACATCTCAAGGACAAAGGTCCTTTGCTTATTGTGTACCGCTGTGGTTCAACTCCCCCTAGGAGAACATTGTGCCCCTGCCCACACTGGGCACTTTCAAAATGAACTTGAAGCTCCTTATTATACATGAATCTTGATGTGCCTGCCATTGCTAGCACCACCTTCCACCCCCCATCACTACTTCCATTCCATGCCCCCTCAACCCTTCCCTCTCTCCTGAGTAGGCCCTCCTGCTCCCCCCACATACCTAGCACCCTCTCCCTCTACCTCCAGTCTAGTCACCTCCCTCTGACCCTATAGTTATACTGATATTACGTTCTCCTTTTGCACATTACACTTGGGCTCCTCCCCTTTACCCCCTTGTTTCTTTTTTTCTTCAGCACTTAGCAATGCTCCAAACAACCTCTTGTTTGCTGACAACTGACTGGTTTCACCACTGGGCACTGTAAATTGTCTGTTTTCCTGTGACCTGTACTGTGTTTGATATATAATCCTGTTTGTTTACCTTTGTATTTCTGCAATCCTTGTGTAATTTCACCTATCTGTTGTACTGAAATGTCCCGATGTGGAACCTATGTAAAGAGCTCTGTGCTTAAATGATTTTCCGAGTACTGAAATAAATAAATAAAAATAAACATTTGGTGACATATTTATTAAAAGCTCAGTCAAAAAACGTCTTGATCCCTGTGGCCTCCTTCCTAAAAATAATAGAAGGGAAACAAATTCATACAGAGAAAACTTAATAAGTAAATCATTAGTAGTATGAATTATCCCTAGCTAGTTTGTGCAAATAGGTTCTATGACTCCTATGAATCTATGAATGATATTTTAATATGTACAGGATGGTAGATGTTGTACTGGAAATTGTACAAATTTAGATAACTATTGTATTTGGTGCTTGTGTAAGAATGTATATAACTGTATTTATGAATTTCTAATTCTCTGTTCTTTACAATGTTCAAGTTATGTATTTTATACTTTTTGTAATGACTTGAACTAAGTCGAACAATAAAACGATTGACATATTCCTCTCTCCACACTTTCTCTAGAAAGACATCTGTGGCCAAATACACAGTTGTAAGTGACTGTCTCTAAGTGATTGCGGTGACACATTGCGACCCTGCAAAGAAGGGTTTCAGATCACCATTTATTGTCCTGCAGGGCCATTCACAAAGTATGGGGACCCTCATAAACCTGGTGGCAGATTTTAGTGATGCTTCTACCCCTGCCCTGTAGAACTGCTACATACAGGTAGTTGGAGTGTCACAACTATGCCGAAGCCCAAATGACTGGCAGGAAACAGACAGTGTCAAAGGTTATGAATTGGTGGGTGGCATTTGAGGGGCAGTGGGGCTAGGGAGGGGTTCCTCAGTGCCAGAGAGTGCCTGAAACATGAGGAGCAGGTAGCTAGACATGGAGCAACTGGACATCCAGGGTGGTGGCCTGTAGGATACAAAAAAGCTATGCCCAAACCCAGATGACTGGTAGGGGACAGAGAGTGTTGAAGGGTATGAAGTCATGGGTGACTTTGAGAAGGAACGGGGCTAGGGAGTGGTTCCCCTGAGTGCCAGGGAGATGGGGTGCAGGTAGTGGGACATGGGGCAACTAGTTGTCTAGGGTGGTGGCCTGTGGGCCACAGAAAAGGAAAGCACCTGGCCCATAAGTGGTTCTAAAGGTAAGGGAGAGAGTGGTTGGAAGGACACCTCTGTGCAGAGCATCCCACAACCACAGGCTTTTAGTATGGCATAACCACGCAACTGGCACTATACCATTTTGTATCTCTGTGGGAGTCACACACCAGCATGTTACAAGGCCCAATGCCTGTTTGCATGTACTAACATCTGAGTACCTTATTTGCATTGTAACAAAGTTGCTGGGGGGACTCCTCCCCCTGCTACTGTGTGCTAATTTTGAGTATAGTGCAAATGGGTGGCGGCTCAAGAGGGTGAAGGTCTGCCCATGTTTTGTATCATAGGTATCATAGGAGTTTACAGAGCAGGATTTAGACTTTCATCCATTATGCTCGCTTCTTACACTTTAATACTTGAATAAGTTTCCTGAATCCCTATAATAGTTGTCCTTTCTAGTCTTAAACAAGTGTGTGGTTGAGCTACTCACTATGTTGAGAGGGAGCTTGTTCCAGTCTTGTTCCACTCTCTGGCTAAACCAATTTTAGTTCCTTACTAATTTGGCTTTTCTGTCTTTTAGTTGTATAGGATGTGCATGGGTGTTGAATACCTGCTCTCTGGTTTCTAGCACCAGGTTCTCTCATATATCATTGTCAAACCATGCTTTATGAACGAAACACATGTCTCCCCTTTTTCTTTTATACTCTAAGGGGTATAGTTCCAGATCTCTCAGTCCTGATTCATAGTTTTTACCCTTCATACTCCTTATTCCTCTAGTGGCCCTTTTCTGCACCCTCTCAATCATAGCTATTGCCCCCTTTTTGTATGGGGACCAGACTTGTGAACCATATTCTAGGCTAGGTCTCACCAGGGAAGAATACAGAGGAATAATCACTTCTCTGTCTCTGCTCACTGTATGTCTAAATATGCAATTGAGTACCCCGTTTCCTTTTTGCACTATGTTTCTGTAGTGAGAAGTGAATTGCATATCCTGAGATACTTGCATCCCTAGGTCTCTTTCTTCTGTGGTCTCCCTCAGGTTTTTGTTATTTAAGGTGTAAGTATGCGAGGGGTTATTCCTCACCATGTGCTGCCACTCTTTGTGACTGTTGATGGAGCCCCACACTATTTATATTTATTGACACCTACAGAGCATTTGTCACTCATTCCACTTGCTTCAGGAGGTAAAGAGGTGAACTCATTTCTGACCTAGATTAGCTACCAACAGACACTGCTCCTTATGCTTATGGGATATGAAAGACATTAGACGAACTCCAGCTCACAAAGTCAAAGTTCCAGTCCAGCAACATTGTAAGAGAAAACCAGATTAAATGTGATGCTATGTAAGAAGACAGTTAATAGCACCAGTCAGCATTCGAGACATGAACAGGAATGCATTATGAGGGGTATTCCATGTTAACTCAGAGTGCTGTATTGGAAAAGCAATCTCCCATTTTTCATGCCTCTTTGGCCCATCGTTCATGATAACATGCACTGAACAAGTAAATAATGCAGTTGATTTATCTGCCTTAACACCCCAGGATGTTCTTTAGTGGAATAAATATTTAATGTATATTGGATTTTTTCTTTGTAAGTGCTCTTTGTAAATCCAGTTAGCAACTCATGTGCTATCAGAGTTGGTGTGTACTGAACATGATCTTTTTAATGGGTCAGAGACTGCTACAGAACACTACTGCATGACCTCTGCACCACTGCTCAGTTTCAGAATGAAGTCCCGGAATGTGGTGGTACTAGCCAGAGTCTGCAATGCCATAAACAGGGCCCCTGGTGTTCTGCGGCAGAATTTTCTGATTTCTGCAGCAGGGCTCCTTGACTTCTACGGCAACATTTTCTGATTTCTGCAGCATGATTTATTCATTTCTCTGGCAGAATGCAGTCCTGTCATTGGCTAAATATGATGTGATGTCATCGATGACATCATATGCTGAGCATAGAGGAGGGGCTTCAGGATAAACGAGGTGGGAAAGAAAGCCTGACACTATGAAAAAACAGTCTATTTATACGAAAATTCACCAAAAACAATGAATTCTGCAGCACTATATATATTCTGCGGCATGATGCAAATTCTTCGGCAAATTCTGCAACCGCAGAACTGCAGAATTCCAGGGGCCTTGACCATAAACTACTTCTAAAATGAAGCAGGTATATCATGTAGAACAAAATGCAAGACATATTCATTTGAAATTTGACTTTTGTACCAGGCCCATGAGGCAGAGATAATTTTTTATTATATTGCATGCTATCTCTGTAGATACAGTAGGGTGTAGATACCATGTTTAACAGGAATCTGATCTAAACTAAAATGCCCAGGCGGCACATGAGTCAAACTTTTTGATGACTAGACTGACAGACAGAAACTGACATCTTGATTCTCCTTTCCCCATTCAGTCTTCAGTTTCGCTTTAGTTTCTTGAGAAGGATTTGATGTTGATATAAAACAATTTTCTCATTGTCGTAAACTGTATTATGCCACATTAGGGCATTTAAGCTCTTTGGTGGTGGTGCACATAGAGGATTGTGTATGAGCAATCATACACAACAATGCTGTTTTTCGATTGAGATGTTTCCATGGTAACAAGAGACCTTGAGAGTGCAGCTCGAGAGGTCTCGTTGCCATGGAAGTGTCAAAATCGAAAAACTGCATTGTTTGTGTATGATTGCTCATACACAGTCTTTTATAATGTATGGGCAATCATCATTAACCTCTGGAGTCCAAAAAAGATCCTCTTCATAGTAAAATGGCCTTACTTTACTGCAGGCTGTAGCGGTTCTTCCCAGTGTCAGTCGCTTCCTTGGCCAGCTCTCACCGCTGTGGCCACTTCATCGTGCATGCATGAAGAAGTTTGATCTTGTTGTACTGCAGTAGTGATGTACTCAGTGCAGCACAACAATTTGATGTCACTACTGCAGCACAACAATGCTGTTCTAGTCATGGATTTCCATGCAGAACAGCATTCTACCATACACTATCAATAGCGTTGTAGTTAATTGACCTTTCTTTTGTTTATTATTCTTTTTATTGCCCTCCTTTCCTGGTTCCCCCATCCTGATCCCAATGTTCAGGACCCTCACTGCAGTACCCTTGCTCCAGGCAGTGCGCAAACAACTGCTTTCACTGCAGAGATGAATGACACTCTGTGACTGGCCAGTATAGGGGATGTGAGTCTACAGGGTAGGCTGTGCCCTTCCAGATTGGGAGTTGAGTTCCTCACCTTTGTGACATGCCCAACCCTTAACCACTAAGCAGCATCAGTTAAGGGTTCTAGGTCTACGTTCCCCCCCTCATCCAGGGCTTACCTGCAGTTGTCTCCTTTCTCTTCTCTATGCCCCCTGCTGCAGACTCACCCTCCAGTCCCTCAGTACTACAGAGGTGGAGACCAGCAAGGTCTGATGGACTCCAGAAGCCCTGGTGGGAGCCATGCCAGGGCTCTGGTCAGAATCTTCTGGGCTGGAGCTACACAGTGCACCTGTGTTCTTGGCCCCCATGAACTGCATTTTGAGGCTGAGATCAAGTGGAACAGTACCACTGGGTACAGGGTGCTGATTCCCCAACCCCAGGACATGTAGCTGGTCAAGGAACATGAAAGTGCTTGGCCATCTCTTCCAGCACTGCCATGCATGCATGGCAGCAATGAGCCATAATGAGCCATATTGACAGAGAAAGCAAGATGGTGGCCACGCTGGGCTGCTAGCAGTATGAGCAGAGCATAAGGGTTTAGTTTGCAATTAGCTTACTATTTTCGCTATTTTTTTGTGTTTGTTTTACTATTTTGTGCCTGTTTATTAAGTTTATTAAGTTTCACCGAGCTTACTGACTTAGCTAGTGATTAGGTGTAGGGATGGGATTAGGTGTAGGGATGGGAGTGTAAATGAGGGCTTCGAGTGAATAAGCGTTAGGAGGTAGATTGTTTTATTTTTAGTGAGGACAAACTCCGTGGAGCTGTATTTTACATACTGTACCTGTAATTTCTGGGAGTAGCAGTGCAGATCGTACCTTAGAGAGTAACAGCAGCAGAACTCTTGAGTGATCTGTTGTGGTTTTTGGAGCACTGGCAGAGGAAGGTGAAGAGAAATCCAGGAATCATCAGTGTGCCATGCTCCTGTAACATGGGAAGAATGACACAAGAACCTTCAACCAGTGAGCGGCCCTGTCGGTTACTAACAGACTGTATATTGTTGGGAAGTGGATAGGAGGTAATGTGTAGCTTCCTTAGTTCGTGGTGTTGAGTGTTTTTCCCCAGATTGCTGTGGGGAGGGAGACCCGGAGCTGCCCTGTCCCTGGAGGATTTTCTGTGAACTACTTTGTGGCTTTGTGCTTTCTTGGACTGCCATGAAGCAGTAGAGTGCTGAATTCTCCATGATCTGAACAGACTCTCAGTTTGCTGTGCAGTGTGCCTGCTTCCTCAGATTATTTGGAGGTAAGGGGTGAGCTTGTTTGCTGTTGCTGAGGTGTTGATGCACCCGGAAGTTAAAATTGTGATTGAAAGGGGCTGAACTTTGCCGGCTACATGTGTGGACTAGGACCTATGGATTTGCAAACTAACACAGAACTGGTATAAGGCTGTGAGAGGGCCTATACCAGTATCTGGTACCAGAGATTATCTGGATTGTGTGCCTGGATTGTCCGTCCAGAATATCAAAAGGTGATTTCGGCAATAAAACCATGGTACTATAACTCAGAGATGGGTGCAGAAAGAAACCTCAAACCGTGAGAGGGTTTGGGAGGCCCAATATATCTAGACTTCATTGAAAAGATTAGCCATAGGGGTGAGATACCTAATGTGGCTGGTATGATGACTATAATATCTTTTGACTCTCTCATCAGTGATTCCATTTTGGGAATCTGCTTTCTCCCAGAGATTTAACAGTGTATTAGGAGGTACCCTTGTGGGAGAGGAAAGTGCCTCCTGATACTGAAGCCTTTGAGGCCTAAATTGCTATTTTTGAAGAACTGCTTCACAGATTTATGGACTCCCTAGTGAAATAGTTTTATTTGTATTTTATTGGTTGGGAGGGTATGGGGTAGGCTTTGGGTGGTGGTGTGGGTAGAGTGATGAGTGAGAGTGTGACTGAGTGTAAGATATGTACGTCTGAGTGTGTTTAGGGGATTGGGTTAGGTAATATTTTAAGATTTGTTTAATTGTAATTGTTTGGTATATAGCTGGGATAGTAAAGTTAATGGGGTGTTAACATGTATTGTTTAATATCTCCTAGGGGAAAGTATAATTCTCCCTCCAGACTCCATGATCTCTGACCCTTTGAGTGCATCCACTGTCAGTGGAGGTGTATAGTTCGATGTAGGGCATTGGGAATCGCCTGTAGGGGAAGGAGACGGATACTCGTGGGATCCGATGTGGGGAATATGGCTGGGAGGAGAAGATTGGGGTGGTGGGAACTAGGAGGCACCCCTGGCAAAATGGGCCCAGGAAAGGAGTCCACCCTGCCTGGTGCCCATACCTAAGGGCTCCACAATTAGTGGGCAGGCAGCTAGACCAGCCTCATCTGCCTGTCCTTCTCGGGCAGTATTGTGCAATGCCAGATCTATCAAGAACAAGGCAGTAATTATTGCTGCTCTTGTTTCAACATCTGATCTGGCTTACATCACCGAGACCTGACTGGATGAAAATGCCAGTCCAGTTTTGTAATTGGCTATTTCAGTCAAGTACTCGGTGGCACACTGCCTGAGAAAGGATCATAAGGGTGTGAGTGTGGCAATATGTTTCAAGCTGGACTTAAAAGGCACAGCCTTACCAGTTGGAACGAGGTCCTTTGAATGTGTGGTCATTCAAGGGTCTGCAGGTGTAGGCTGCAATATCCTTCTCATCTACTATCCTCCAGTGGATGAGAAGGAATTCTTGCAGGAAGTTATGGACTTCATTGTTGAATTGGTGTTGGAGTCACCCAGATGGATTATTCTGGGTGACTTCAATGTCTGGGTCAATGACAGACTCTTGCAATTTGGTCAAGACTTTCTCCAGCTAATGTGTTCAATGGGACTGACTCAGGTTGTTACCTTTGCAATCCATATACACGGTCACTTGTTGGACCTCATCTTCCTACTGGGAATAGAGGTCATCAACCTTATGGTGGAGCCGGTCATTTGGTTGGACCACCACACTGTGAGGTTCTCATTTGAAGCCCCCCCAATAGACCTACCACTACGGAGATGTCCAGTACTGCCCTTTAAGGGGTTTGATCCCACAGGGTCTGACAGCAGTGCAGGACCTATCATGTTTGATGAGTGCGTGCGAGAAGCTGGGGGAAATTGGCTCTGGCCTATAACATGGTCATTACCGAGGCCCTTGACTCTATCACACCTGTCCGTGTTCAACCCCTCACCTTGCACCAGAGATCCCCCTGGTTCGATGGGACTCTCAGGGAAATGAGGATGAGGGGTAGAAGGTTGGAGCGGCACTGGCTGAGGGCCAGTTTGGGGGAGGACAAGATTATATTGATGTCTTATTATAGAGACTATCAATCAGTAATCTCCTGTAAGAAGGCAGAATTCCTGTCCAGGGAGATTGGTGCTGCAACTAACAGATCGGCTCAGTTCTTCTGCACTGTGGATAGGCTGTGTAATCCTGTCTGTCTGCAGTCCGGGGGAGCTTTTTCACAAACAAAGTGTGATGAGTTTGCTCTGTTCTTTACAGATAAGATTGCCTCCATCAGATCAGAAATCTGGCTATAGCCCTGTAATGGGGAGTGCAGTGATAGGCCTGAGGTCACAGGCAGTCAGTCTGTCTGTTCCAGCTTTGACCAATTGGCAGTCATGGATGTTGTGAAGGCCATCCATGAGTTACAGTCAACTTACTGTAGTTTGGATCTGGAACCAACATGTCTCCTAGTGGGGGTGTGTTGATGTTATTGTCCTGGTCCTAGCCAGGATAGTCCAGTGCTCCTTAGTGACAAGGGTCTTTCCTGGACCCCTGAAGGGAAGCAGTCATAAGGACACTCCTGAAAAATGCTTTACTGGACCTGGACTGCCTGACTAACTACAGACCTGTCTCTAACCTTCCCTTTGTGGGGTAAGGTTATAGAGAAGGTGGTGGCTGTTCAACTGGAGTCCTATTTATCAACTCACAGCATCTATGACCCTCTCCAACTGGGTTTCAGGAAAAGGCACAATACCGACACTGCTCTTGTTCGGGTGCTAAATGATTTCCTGGTGGCGAGGGATTGGGGAAGACGTTCCATCCTTATTCTCCTTGATCGCTCAGTGGTATTTGACACCATGGACCATGTGGTGTTGACGGAGCACCTACGGATATGTTGTGGACTGGCTGGTACAGTCCTAAACTGGTTTTGATCTTTCCTCACTGGCAGGATGCAACAGGCGGTATCTGGGATTTTTTACTCAGTACCTCTGCTGCTGCCATGTGGGTTCCCACAAAGTTCCATTTTATCCCCCATGTTGTTCGCTGTGTATTCTGCTAGGGGACATTATAAGATGTTATGGGCTGAGTTTTCACCACTATGCAGATGATACTCAGTTATACATGTCTTTTGCACCCAAGCAGTAGGAAATGGTTTTGGTATTTAACTGTTGCCTTGCTGAGATCCAAGACTGGATGAGGGCCAACTGGTTGAGGATGAAGACAAGACTGAAGTACTGGTGGTGGAATTGGGTCCCCCGGGGGTGAGGGTGCAATCTGGTCAAGTCTCAGGGCTAAGGTTAGGGGACTCCCAGTTGCTCATCTCTGATCGGGTAAAGAATCTTTGGCATTGTTTTGGACTGCGGCCTGACACTTAAATCGCAGGGGCTGGCTGTGGTCCAGACCTCATTTTACCATCTGAGAAACATCATCAGGATCAAACATCTCTGATACCCCTGGGTGATCTGCCAGCACGAGTCTATGCCTTTGTGACCTTGTGCCTTGATTACTGCAATGTCCTGTACCTGGGGCTATTGGGGGTTGAACTTCTCTGCCTGCAGGGAGTGCAGAATGCGGTGGCCAGGTTGTTGACCGGCTTATCTAGGTCATGTCATACTACACCTGTTCTGCGCTCTGTGCACTGGCTGCCAGTTAGATGGTGGATCTCATTCAAGGTCAGTTTGCTGACCTATAAGGTCCTATATGGCCAGGGGTCCGGCTACCTGCAAGACCTCCTACGACCCTATTGCCCCTCCCACTCCTTTTGCTCAGCAGACAAGGGACTTCTTGAGGTCCTAGGGTTGCTCTTAAAACATCTGGGGCCCAAGCTTTCTATTTTGTGGCCCCAACTCCGTGGAACTCTCTCCCTCTCCATATGCGAGAGAATCCCATGTTTATTGCATTTAAAACGGAGCTAAAAACATTTTTATTCAAGCAGGTTTTCTCTCTTACTTGATTGAGCTGGTTAACTTATACATAAATATAATTATTTATTGTTATGTCATGTTGTGTATTTTAAATGTTTTTAGAAATGTTTGCACAGTGCCTTGAGTCCAAATGAGAAAGTGCACTGTATGAAATAAAATATGAATGAATACAGAGATGGAACTCCATCTCAATACTGGGCTACATGCCTGCAACTGTCAAGAGTCCCGACTTCAGGGAGGGCAGCGGAGCCAGGATTGAAGCTAGTCAGTGCCGTTGGCACCTGGGAGGATGTTTTCTGACCAGGCAGGCAGTGGGCCGGGAATGGAAGAAAGCACAAATAAGGAAAAGTGCGCACCCATACCCAGGACTCAGAAGAACAGCTTAAAGGCCACCTCCCATACTGCAGCCTCGATGCAATAACTAGATAAGTGTCCAAGTTTATGTACACTTGTCTGGCCCCAAGACAGGCAGTGGGGCCAGGGCATTCTCACAACAGCCTCCCAGGAAGAAAAATAAAGCAGCAACAAGCTGCTGAAAGCTTCTACAGCCTGGCACAAGTATGTAAACAAACATGGTGGTGCCCATGCTTCTCCTTAGCCCTCTGACTAAAGCAAAGACTTCTGGGATAAGGTTGAAGGTCAGCACCCAAAATGCCAGCAAATTTTGGCCAATCAGAAACTTGCTTTGCTTCTCAGCCTGCAAGCAAGCTTAGCTCTGCTGAGCTAACATTCCAGATGCTGCTTGCCTGTAAGACTGACTGAGCAATAGGACGTTGAGTTTCATCCCCTATAAAAGGGGCTGTTCCCAGGGATCTGAGCAGTTCTGCCAGTGTGACAGAGAGAGCCAGTGAGCCACTGCCTGCTAGGAACTGCAGGACTGGCAGGCCAAAATAGTCTGGGATCCCAGCAACTGACAGATGACTCAGGGGAAGCCTACTTGCCAGCCAGAAGCATGTCTAACCATCTCGCCTATTTCATCATCAGGCACCAAATGTATCTTTGAAGCTACAAAACTGTGAGTAACCATCGAGGTTTTGGCCTCGCACCTGGGAAAATGCAAGGTACTGACTGAGGAGCCCTAGGCAGGATTTTGCCACTTTGATGGGCCCAGGCAGAAGACCTGTGAAGGCCATCTGATCACCAATTTTTGTGTGGATTACAAACAGGGGCCCCTTTTCAGCAGTTTAATTGTTCAGCAGCAGTCTGGGTTTTAAACTGTGTTTGTCTGCAACTGTTAAAGAGTGTCACTGATCTCCTACCCTCCTAGCAGCAACTGCACCCCAGTGAGATGCCCATTGCAGCTAAAAAGAGAGTTTTCACCCATTGTCTTTGGAGGATTTAAGTCAGGTGTTCCCAATTGGGTGTTGAAGGGCTGCTGGGGGGGCAGATTATGTGGGGTAAATTGTTGTCATTGCATAGTGTATAAGGATTTTACTGCTACCCCACTGTCCCCATTTTTTCTACTGTCCCCGTGTTCTTTCCGTATGCTCCCTTTTAAAGCAGCAGTGCAACAAACCAATTTCTAAAAAAAATGTTTTGTAGCTTACTCCTTGCACATATGTTGTGGTCCATCCGGTGCACAAATTTGCCGGTATAATTACAAATGGAGTACATTTAATATATTTTTTTTAATTATTTGTTCATTAATTCATGCAAATGATTTCATTGTCCGACATGTTTGTCTTATTGATTGAGCTCATGTATTGCAGTGCTTGCTCTGATCAGTACGTCCAACGTGCTCGTACTCGTCCTGTGGTGGGAAGTTTGTTTTGTTTTTTCCTTGGTGTCGGTTTTCCCTTCACAGTGACAGAGATATTGCACTCAGGGTTTCTTTGTGCTTTGATAAGCTAAATTAGAGTAAGCCTGCAGTTTTATTCTTTTTATTTGGGTGGTTTAATCAAATCACTCTTTTATTTATAAAAAGGTGCCTTTCTAGAAACCAAGGCACCTGTACAACATCTAATTAAACATCAATAAATAACCAATACAAAAAAGATAAAACAAATAATAAATAAAGATAGCAGCAGCATTTAAAAATCAGGAAATGCTAGGCTAAAAAGGTAGGTTTTCAAAGCCTCCTTAAAACTTTGTACAGTCAGGCAATCTCATACTCAATGAGGTAGAGAATTCCACAGGGTCGGGGCCATAAAATTAAATGCCCTTGCCCTGGATGTCTGCAAACAAACCCTGGGAATCTCTAGCAATCCCTCGTCAGTGGATCAGAGAGGGCAGAGGGGACAGTAGGGATGAAGAAGATCTTGCAGGTAACCAGGTCCCAGATCATGTAGTGCCTTATAGGTCAGCAAACTGACCTTGAAGGTGATCTGCCACTGAACTGGCAGCCGGTGCAGACTGCGGAGCACAGGCATTATATGACTGGTCCTAGGGGTACCAGTCAATAGCCTGGCTGCCGCATTCTGCACCAGCTGCCGTAGGCGGATATCAACCCCTAGTAGCCCAAGGTAAAGGGCATTGCAGTAGTCAAGGTGGGAGGTAACAAAGGTGTGGACCAAAGTTGGAAGATCATCAAGGGGAACCAGGTGCTTCACCCGGGTGATATTTCTCAGATGATAAAAAAAGGTTTTGTCGACTGCTGACACCTGTGATTTAAGGGTCAAGCGGTCATCAAACATAATGCCCAGGTTCCGAACCCGGTCTGAAGTAGTCAGCTGGACACCTCCAAGCCAAAGACCCAAGGATGAACCTGCCAACAAACTCGCCTCCCGACGACCTGGGTCCACAACCAACGCCTCAGTTTTTTCTGGGTTTAACCACAGCCAGCTCACATTCATCCAGTCCTGGATCTTGGCAAGACAGCTGTTAAAGACTGAAACAGCATCATCCTGGCTGGGCACAAAAGACATGTACAATTGAGTATCATCTGCATAGCAGTGAAAACTCAAGCCGTACTGCCTAATAATTGCTCCTAACGGCAGGATGTACACCTCAAACAACATGGGCGCCAAGACGGAGGCCAGCGTTATCTGCAGGCGTCAGCAGGGTAAGCAGGGTTAGTAGGATTAGGTAGCTGAGAAGTACATTCTGCAGCCTGTATAGATGGCAGTAAGTTCTACACACCGATGTTAGTAATGCTATTATTATAATAACGTGTGTGTGCCTCTATACAGTCATTGCAAGTCCAGTGTGGAATCCTGCTGCCTTGATATCGCTGGAGTCAGTTGTTTACCAAAGCACTGTTGAATTGCTATTTAGTGTGGCCCTTCATGGTTATTAATTACTTGGAACACTACTCTGTGTACAGGAAGAGGGCGAGTAGTTCTTCAAGTGCAACCTAGAACTACAAATTCGCCGATACACCTTATATTTATTACTTTCTGTTTGTGGACACTATCTGGCAAAATATATTTAATCCCAGGCTATTATTAGCTACTTTCAGCTTATTTGGGTGATTTTTACTGCATTTGTTCACTGTGTGACCTCGGGGATACTTCCGGATCACCTGACGACTATTTTTACTCAGCCTGCAGCGAGCAGGGCGAGCTGAGCAAGATTAGCGCGCTCATTGCACTCACGGAGACGTGAGTCAGGTGAGTTGGGAGCACAATATTAATGTAATAGCTACTGTGTATACAGCCTTGATTTTGTTTTTGTGTCAGAGCATATTCAACTATGTCTGAGTCCGGCCCCCAATAGATTAATATGTTAGGGAAACAATGTATTAGCTGTCTTATGTTTAGTACGTCTATGGTCAATGATCCCTGTGTAAATTTTACATGTGACAAATGTATGGAGAATGAATCCCTAAAACAATTCTGGACTCTGTTTAACCAGCGTTTATTAGAGCTGGAGGCTAGCCAAAGTCAAATGCAAGCTAGGGTCTCTATTATTGACCCAGAAATGCTCCCTACACCTAGCTCTACAGTTACCACTAATATTTGTTCACCTCTTATTGCCTCTTCAGACTATATAACACAGTCAGATTATAGTAAACCAGACCTCAGTAATGGTTCTAGGAAATGCCCTAGAGAGCATAAAGTTCTTAAAGATACCCGAAGAACAATGGTGTGTTGTTCAAGGTTATAGAAACAGCAAAAAAGGAAGCAAGGCTGCCCAGTTTTCTCTTCCTACTCATAATAGTTTTGAGCCCTTGTCAGAGAGTATTAACACAGAAAACAGTTCTGGGCCTCCATTGATTGTTGATCCCTCCCTTGTTTCAAATGATGGGCAGCATGTTGATAAGTCAGGTTCTCTCAGGGCATGTCCCCCCCATCCCAGACTCCGCTGATCCCAGTTAGTGTGTGCCCTATTAATTCCAGTCCACAATGTGTAAGAAATGAAGCTACTTTCTCTAATTCTAATGACTTTGTGATCAATACTTCTCCCCAGAGACAAGTTTTCACATTGGGTGACTCTATGAGTAAACATCTGGACCGCCCTATTTGTAATCCTGACAAAGCAAACCGAACTTGCTCTAGTTTTAGTAGTGCTAGAATCTCTAATATTATAAATATGGTCCCTGAAATTTTACATCAGTGTGGGCACAATCCATTGGTAGTGCTTCATGTAGGTACAAATGACTTTTGTTGTTCAGATCTTTTAGATATTAAAAAAGACACTGTTGCCTTGTCTAACATACTGATTGATATGGGGTGTGAGGTCACCTTCTCAGAGATATTACCTGTCCCTAAAACTAGTGAGTCCTTTAACAATAGAATACATGCTTATAATAACTGGCTGTGTTTTAGATGTCTCCAACAAGATCAGGTGTGCTTAACCCATTGGGAGGAATTTATTGATAGGCTGGAGTAATATTGCAGAGATGGTCTTCATCTGAATCATAGGGGCAACCATCTTTTATCTGAACATATACTCAAATACATCAACGAGCATTTAACTGCTTAACTTGGGGGTGAGTTATACCTCTCCCCCTAACCTACATTCTAGAAAGGTTTCTGCTCCTCTAGTCTCTAATCGTGTATCCTTCTTATATTTCAGTGCTAGAAGCCTATGTAATAAATTTGATGAATTGCAAGCTTTACTTGCAATAGATAAAATTGACACAGTTTTAATTACTGAGACTTGGGGAAATGATAATTATGACTGGGACTTTTCTCTTCCTGGGTATTATTGTTATAAACTTAACAGACATAATAATAAAGGTGGTGGGGTAGCTATCTTCCTTAAAATATCTCTTAATTCAGTTAATGTCTGTGATAAAATTTGAAGTTCCACTGATCTTTCGGAATCCTTATGGATTAAAGTGCAAATAAATAGTATAAGTAAGTTTGTTCTTGGTGTTTGCTATCTCCCTCCTAATGCTTCCTCAAATCAGTTGGACTGTCTTATCTCTGAAATAGATTCCGCCTCTTCCTTAGGAGACCTTTTACTTACTGGGGATTTTAATATGAGTGAAATTGATTGGGTAAAACATTGTGCTAATTCTAGTGCTGGCAAGAAGTTATTAAATGTTTGTCAGCAATGTAATCTTACCCAGGATGTGTATTTCCCCACTCGAGGGGAAAATATTTTAGATCTGGTATTGCATAGTGGTAATCTAGCATCCCTAAATCTAAATGTCACCCCTCCTGTTGGTTATAGTGTCCATTGCTCAATTAGGTTTCAGTTAGAACAAATGTCAGTTCCCCAAAAAAATAAATCTTCATTATTCTATCAGTATGATAAAGGTGATATCTCCTCCATTGAAAGAAGTTTGGATTGTATTGACTGGCTTTTCATTTTGAATGCAGTTAGCATTGATGTTTATTTTTCACTATTACGTAAACAAATAATCGAATTAAGGCATATATACATTCCGACCAAGAAAAAAAATGACTCCAGGTCGATATTCACCTAAATGGATGAATAAATCAATTAAATCATTATTAAAAAAGAAAAATAGAAGGTATGTGGTCTATCTAAAATCTTGAAGTCCTTCTGACTGGAATTTATTTAGGAGTATACAGACTAAATGTAAACGATCTATAAGAAATGCTAAAAAGTTACGGGAATATAACTTAGCGTCAAATGCAAAGAAGGATAACAGCAAAAGTTTTTTGCTTACATAAATTCTCTTAAAAAAACATCTTGTCCAGTGGGACCTATTTTGGTTGATGGTACACAAATTACTACACCCTTGGAAATGGCTAATTTTTTTAATTATAAATTTTGTAAAATATTTTCCGACCAACAAAGGGCAGATACTAGAAGTGACTTAACTGGAGGGAACATTAATATCTCCATGGAGGATGTACTTATTAAATTAATTTCTTTAAAAGGTAAGCTACGTTTATCCCCTGATGATATTCCTGGGCACTTCTTGTATTTACTTGCCGATAGTTTGGTATTTCCATTAAAATTACTGTTTGAAAACTGTATTAAGTTAAATTTTGTTCCCGAGCTATGGAGAACAGCCTATATTATTCCAATTCATAAAAAGGGTACCAAAAGTAATTGTGATAATTATAGACCAATTAGCCTGACTGCCCCATGTGTAAAATATTAGAAAGTTTAATTAAAGATATTATTTCTCCAATTCTAACTACACTTGACACAGAACAACATGGTTTTAAGAAAGGACATAGTTGCCTGACCAATCTATTATGCTTTTATGAGGATGTGAGTTTGCAATTAGACAATAGACTAACATATGATGTTATATATGTTGATTTTAGTAAGGCATTTGACTTATTACCTAATTGGGCCTTATTACAGAAACTTGTTTCTTTGAATATCCTTTCCTTTGTTGTCAGATGGATATTAAATTGGTTGAGTGGTAGAACCCAGCGGGTTTTGATTAATGGACATCTGTCAGAATTGGGTATAATTACTAGTGGTGTACCCCAGGGCTCTGTTTTGGGACCCACTCTTTTTTCAGATATTTATTTCGGATATTACAAAGAACTGCTTTTCTAATATCTTAAAATATGCTGATGACATTAAAATTGGAGGACTATGTTCCAGACAGGAACAAATTGAACAAATCCAAGCTGACTTAAATAGTATTACTAAATGGATTAATCAGTGGGGTATGAAATTTAATCATGATAAATGCAAGGTTATGCACTTTGGGGTGTTTAATCCTTGTCATTCATATATGTTAGATAATAAAGTGCTAAATACAACCAAAATTGAGAAAGATTTGGGCATGATAATTACTGAAGATCTTTGGCCCAATTTTCAAATAAATTCCATTATCTCAAAAGCTAATAGGGTTATCTGGTCCATCCTAAGGAATTTTAAATCAAGGGATAATAATGTATTGATGCCTCTGTATAGAGCTTATGTTCAGCCACATTTGGATTTCTCTTCTTCTTTATGGTCCCCCTTTAGGAAATATGATATATTGCATCTCAAAAAAGTCCAGAGGAATTTTACAAAAAAGATCAGTGGTTTACATTTTGATAGTTATGAATCCAGATTAATTAAATTAAGTCTAATGTCACTCTCTACAAGGTGATTAAGAGGTGATTTATTGTTCTTGTTTGATATTATGAATGATCCTTACTTGATCAACAATCTTGGATTGTCAGTTAAGGATGACATTTTTAATCTTAGAGGTCACCCAATACAGTTGAAAAGTAGGAGTTTTCATCTAATGCCCAGGAAATTCTTCTTTACCATTCGTATTATCAAACCTTGGAATTCCCTTTCTATAGAAATAATTTCAAATTGTTCAAAGGCTACATTCAAAAATAGGTTAGATAAGTATATTCAGGTTAGTTCTTTACTTTGTTACTATTAGTACCGGTAGCAGTTTTGGGCCTCACGGCTGACTTGCTACCTAACCACCTTGGTATTAACCTTAGTATGGAGCCTTGTGGCACCCTGCAGGGTAGGGAGAATGGAGCTGAAGAAAAGATCCCAGACACCACCCTCTGAGTACTACCCTCAAGGAAAGATCAAAACCATCTGAGGACCATCCCAGAAAGTCCACAGATGAACCGTAGGTGCTCCAACAGCACATCATGGTCTACGGTGTCAAAAGCTGTGGAGAGATCTAGAAGGACCAAAATGGAATGGGTCTTCCGATCTCTCACTATTAGGAGGTCATTTAGTACCCGAACAAGGGCTGTCTTGGTACTATGTCTCTTCCTAAATCCTGACTGAAGAGAATCATAGACATTGTGGCCAGTCAAATAGTCATCCAGCTGCGATGCAGCCACCTTCTCAATAACCTTACCCGCAAAGGGCAGGTTAGAGACAGGTTTGTAGTTAACCAGACAGTTCCGGTCCAAGTAGGATTTTTAAGGAGTGGTTGAACCACCACTTCCTTCAGGGGATCTGGGAAGATCCCCCTCTCCAAGAACATCCAGACTATCTCAGCAAGGACAGGGCTGTTTTCATCCACACAACCTACCAAAAGGTGCGTAGGGCCCGGGTGCAAACTACAGTTGGTTGGACACAAAGATTGGATGACCATCACAATATCATTTATTGTGGGCCCGCCAAAGTCACACCACACAAACTGGGCATCCGACATCTCCTGCCGACCACCTCAACTCCCATTAGGGAGGGACAGACGGATCTTGGACCTGATTGTGGCAACCTTATCTGCAAAGTACTGAGCAATCTCCTCACACCACTATTGTTGAAAAAGCAGTTCCAGGCTGAAGACAGATTGGATTGCACAATCTGTCCACAGTCCATAAAAGCTGGGCTGGTCGATTCTACGCAGCAGCAATTTCCATGGACAGAAATTCTGCCTTCTTATGGGTAATTGCTGATTGATAAACCCCATAGTGGTCCATCAAATTAAGTCTGTCATTTTCCAGGCCAAATTTCTGCCAGCACCTCTCTAGCCTTCATCCCACTCTCCTCAACTCCCTCAGAGCCTCATCAAACCAAGGAGACCTGGGGCATTGAATGAGGGGACGAACACAAACAGCAGCAATGGAATCCAGGGCCTCAGTCGCCGCCTTATTATAGGCAAGTACCAGGTCCTCTGGATCCAGACATCCACTCGGTATACCCAATAGGTCCAACACCAATATCAGGCCATCAGGGGAAACACCCCTCAAAGGGGGGTACCGGACCATCTCTATAGGGGTAGGACAACTGGGGGGACCAGGAAACTGTACTCGATGGTATGATGGTCAGACCACCTAACTGGTTCCACCACCAAGTTGGATATCTCCATCTCCATAAAGAACACCAAGTACAAAGAATGACCACAATATGGGTCGAGGAGGAAATAACCTGTGTGAAGCCCAGTGAGATCATTAACTGGAGGAAGTCCTGACCAAATTGTGAGAGTTCATCGTTGACCCAGGCACTGAAGTCTCCCAGGATCAGCCATCTGGGAGATCCCAATGTCAGGTCTACAATGAAGTCTGTGACTTCCCACAGGAAAACATGTCCACCTCCTGGTGGATGGTAGATGAGAAGGATCCTGCACCCCACACCCTCACCCAGGATACATTCAAAGGAGTTGGTGGTCCCTACTGATACCTCCATCAGGTTCAGTTCTGATCTAAAACAGATGGCAACACCCCCACCCCTACGATCCAACCTCAAACGGTGTATCACCGAGTATTCAGCGGGAATTGCTGATGCCAAAATGGGACCAGCATTCTCATCCAGCCAGGTCTCGGTGCTGCAAACCAGGTCAGATGAACCAACAAGATCCGCTATTATAGCGTTGTTCTTAATAGACCTGGAATTGCACAACACCGCCCAAGTAGGATGAGTCACAGAGGAAGACCCTATTACCTGCCTGCTATAAGTAGAGCCCTTGGGTATGGGAACCAGACAGGGAAAACCCCTTTCCTGAACCCATTTCACCCCAGGGCATCTCCTTGCCCCCACAATCCCAATCTGCCCACTCCTTTCAATTCCCCCATGAGGCCAGGCCTGCGCCCTCACCCTCCTAACAATCCCCAGAGCCTGGCACCTTCTGTATACCTCTGGGGATAGTGAGGGACAAGAAAAAGGGTGGAGGTCCCTAAGCCTGGAGGGGGAATAATGCCTGACCGTCATTATGCCACCCCAACATATCTTCACCACACTATGCAGCACCTAAACACACAATACTCAAACCAAACTCTCAGTCTTTCACACCAGTCCCACACATACAATACTCAATAAACCAACACCCCCAGCCCCACAATGCAAACAGTATACAGTAATATTCTATCACAGAGTAAAAAAGTGATTTCAGAACAGAAAAGAGAAGCTGCACAAGCTCTCCAGATGAAAGACCATTAATCTCTGAGGAGCTCTCACCTCCCCAGAGAAAAAAATGATAATAATTGCCTCCCAGCCTTGTCTCTCACCTAGGCCAGGACAACAGTCAGAAGTTTTAAGCAGATAATCAATTTAAACAGGGCACTCTCACTGCCCTCCAGTTTTAAGACAATAGCAGAGAAAAAGTCTAACCATCCATCAAGTGCTACAAAATGTCCAAATGCCTTAATAGGAAAAAGCTTCCCTTGGCACTGCTGCAACTCCCGGGATCCTAGGAAGACTCCCCTCAATGCACACTGCTTAGCCACCTGGCTGTCCCCTGAGGAATCATCGCCAACGGCTTTCAGCTGCAAATAGGCTTCCAGGTAGAGCCAGCTCTCCAGCCCGCCTCCCCCAGCAACCATGTGCTACTGGGTATCACAGTGCATGCTCTCCAGCAGCCCCAGACCCAGGCACCAAACAGCCAATTACCCCCAGCGATTCCTTCCCTGGGTTCAGGTCAGTGCCGCCATTTATCTCACCACATAGGCAGCAGGCCAAAATCCAGGAAGAACTTCCAGTAACCTTGTTCGTTGGACAAAAAGTGCCGACACGAAGATTCAGGTCCCAATCCATCTCTGACAAAAAAAAAAAATCGGGCTGTTCTACGTCGGTTCAAAATACCATCAGTTACTGCTCTGAGACCTGGGCAGGGTGTTTGTTGCAGGGCTGCCACCGGCGAAATCCTCTAAATGAAACTGTTCAGCACTCCTGAGCCGGGAGGTACTGGCAGTAACACCAATAAAATAAATACCAGTCTTGTTCAAGCAATTTTATAGTGATTGGGAATTCTTGCCACATAAAAATAATGTAGTCACAGTCTAAAGCAAACAGATTGTCTGTCTCAATCATTTACTTTAGACCGTGTCTTCCTTACTGTTATGTGGCAACAATTCTCAATAAAATTGCTTGAACAAAGACTGGTATTTACTTCAGTGGTGTTACTGATGGTAAATCCATGCTTGGGAGTGATGAGCAGTTTCATTTATGATGGCTGCTGTCGGAACTAAAAAAAAAAAAAAATGGAGAGTCGGGATTGAACCTGCATCTTTGAGTAACAGCATCAAAATGCATGAAAGACAAGCACACTCACCACTACACCAAACAAGCCACACATATGCAGAATATAGGAAAAGTAGCTGTTATGACAACATGGCTGGCTGACTGTTTAACACTGAGTGAATAGTGGCACTTTTTCCTCATCCCCTATTCATTCAAATTGAACTTTATCTCATATATGACAGTGCATAAATAGGAGATAAATCATAACAGTGTTCTAAGGAATTGAATTTGGCACATTGATAAAGCTGCAGTCAACGGGGAAACGAGAGTGTCTTGCCCACATAAACGGACATGTATTATCAGCAGTCTTTTCAGATAACAAGAGAAAATAAAGTGGAATGGTCTTTAATCAAGGTTTTGGGAATCAATAGTATGTTTTTGAACAACTAGTGGTTTTGCCTTAAATGACCAAATATAGCCCAAATGTTGATATAAGACCACATCACTTTATCCTGGGCTGCTATATCAAGACCACTTCCGTTCCCCGCTGCTAAGTCAATAAGTCCAGGACTCTGAATGTGAGGAATATCGTTAGTAAAACAGTTTATTCACTGGAAAAAAAGTGGAAAATGTTCTGCAGAACTTTGAGGTTGCATATTTATCATAAAACCAAAATACATATTCAATAATGCCTCCATCACTTCGGGAACCTATCACCAAAATGACTGACTAGTGCCGGCATCTTTACAGGAATAGAGAAAAAAATACAAGACATAGACCACATTACAACTTAATATTTACTTAAAATGTAGGTTTTTTTATGAACAATACACTCACTCTGAGTCTGAGTAGGTGGAACTTGAAACGTTTTTGCTACTACTGACGAGAGCCATGACGTTTACAACAGAGCGGTTGATACTAAAATGGGAGAATGGAAGCGTGCATGAATACCAACAAACTGTGGCAGGAAGGGATAGCTCCCATTGCATCATGGTAAGCCTTATGGCTCAGAAATATACCATGATACAACAGAAATAAAATGGCGATCCTGGTGAGGGTTTGTGCCAGTCTGATCATTATAACAGGACATACCAAGGTAATCCAATGCCATTCTTCCACCAGAGGTACAGAAAAGAAAATCACAAATACTGTACTTTAAAGATTAAACACATGTCAAACATGCCATTTTAATTCATTGCACTGCTGCTTTAAATAAGTTATTTCTTTGAACTGCATTTCTTGGTTTGGAAGTTGTTATTGCTGGTACAATGTCACTTGTTCTGGGGGCAGGACTGTGTGGGCAAGTTATGCACTGTTTTATGAGGGTAATACTAATAACCTTGTGTGTCAGCATCCAGGTACCCCATATTGTTTCCCCAGGAGGAGACACAGTGCCACTTTTAGGCTCAAGTACCCAGTGTAGCACAACATTAGGCAACTCAGGCTGGCCCCCTCGGAGTGTTTGGAGAAGCAAACCCTGAGGGACCTGGGTGGTCTGCTACATAGGGATAACTCATGAACCACAGTCAGTGTGATATGCTGATGCCACACCATAGGGCCAACCCACTGCGTAACCTTTCCTTCAAGTAAATGGACTGAAAAGCATTGTTCACTAGTCTCTTCAATTTCCTGCACTGTTTAGCCATCCCATCAGTGCAGCAGTAGTGCTACCACTTATGATGCTGGTGGCCTGGGTTCGAGAATGAGCCTGGATCATTAGCTACTGTCTGGTGGGAGGAAGACTGAACATCTTAGGGGACACTTTCCTCCTCCATGGTGGAAGCATAGCTGGCTCTGCCATGATGATGCCATGTGGGTGTCAAAAGCTGGCAGTGCAGTCGGGAACAACTATTGGAAGGACACCTGCTGGTGCTGTGCAATACATGCTGCATGAAAGCATTTGCACAACCTTGCTGCCAGTATCCTTAGAGATGGTACCAGACCAAGGAAGAATCTCAGGGCAGGCAGGAAGACTGGTGACTCAGGCACCTCCTCCATTGCAGCCAGACCACTGTGAGAGTTGTTGAGCCCTGACACACCCACCATGGGGGGAGAAAGTAAGCCGTGGAGAAACAGAAGTAACATTTTAAGTCCTGGAGAAGCTGGAACTGGGGAGACTGGCAGAATGGAGCATGACTGAAATAAGAGGAGAGACTGATACTAAAAAATATAATTGACTTTACACTCTTTTGCAAAGTCATTCTGGAAATCACCATTTCTATAGAGAAAGAGAATAACCACAAAAAAAGTCTGCCTTACTTTGCTGTTGGTGATTGCCATGTACTATTTAAGCAATAATACATAACAGGGTGTAGTATATCATGGGATATCATTGTGCCTTGGCTGAATTGTGAAGCAGGAGGCCACATCCCTAGTGTCTCGTGTGCCCAAGAAGTGACAATATCCCATGGTATAGCACACCCTAGCATGTATATGAACTGGATTAACAAATATGTGAAAAATGATTTTGGGGGGCAAGGTGTACATTTTAACAAAATAGTTCTTTACGAGGTTTTGTTCAGCAGCTGGTTCTATTGTAGTAGAAGGAGGTAGTAAGTAGTGCAGAGCATTTTTCTTATTTTATGCTTCATTTGTGCTAGAAAATGTGCTGGTGTGGTCCTGGTTTTTCCGCCTTCTCCCAATGGCACATGGTGGTTGCAAACATCTGTTGGTTTGATCCTTGTAGTCCCCCTGCCATGAGTGCTAAAGCCACTGCTTTTCTCCCTCTTTTTTCTAAGTTACATTCGTAGATGTACCTGTTTCATGGCCTGGATGTCAGTTACAGATGCAGCAACTTGCACACAAGAGGAAAAGGCGTCAGAAGGTACACGATGTCTGGAATCAGCTGTGTGTTTGTTTTGTTTGTGATCAAATATGCATTGCCTGCTATCAGCTGCATTTTTTTTTTCTTTGTGATCGAATGGACAGGATGTTTCCATTGTATTTGGATGAGGGGGTCTCTGAATATAAAATTGCTCACTCACAATCGGCAACAGTTGTGGGCACAATAGTGGAGTAAAGGACAGCAGTGAAGTGACAGTTTTTAGCTGTGAGTATACTGTTACAAGAGGGCATAGATGACTGTCTTGTGGGAGTGGGTGTTCCCGTGGAGGGGTAATGTTAAAATGTACAGCTGGATGACTTTGTTTTTGTGCATTTAAACACCAATAAATTGATGGCTGGCATGGCAGCTGTTTGTTTTGTGGAAAGTGTGGGCAGAGCACCAGAGTAACATGATATGAAGTAAAAAAGTTGTTGCCAGGAATGTTTTTTAAAGTGTGATTATGTGGTGACATTTAATAGCAGCTGAGAGGATCTCTCAGCCAATCAGGTAACTAGATTCTTTTTATGCAGTTCATAATTTCCTGTATGGTTCAATTACTGAGGATACGCTGCTTTAGATGCAACATCTTTGTCTTAGCAGGGTTCTGCTTCTGCCCAGTATTATTTTTCTGCTGCAAGGACCAAACCAATATTGGGTGGGGGGTTGTCACATTATCTACACAATATCATAACAAGTACCTGGGGCCCTATTTTCAAAAGAATTGTGACATAGGTACAGAATGGAAAAAAATCATTTTGAAAATAGATCTCCAGTGGTGGCATTAGACCCGAGTCTCGTGACTTCCAAACCTGTGCTCTATTACTATACTAACATACTAAAATGCCAGCAGAATAGGCCTAATGGTCTTTCGCGTCTGTTCGTTTGGTCAGCCCCATTCTGGGAGCTGACCTTGCTGCCCCCCTCGCCTTCTCTGGCTTCTCCCTTCCCAGTTCCAGATATTCTCGCTGCATTGGATTTTGCTTCCAGAACCCTTCCCTGTACCTGTCCCATCCCCTCTTGAACCCCTCCACGTTGCCTCCACCAGCCCCTAGGCAGCATTCCATGGCTCCACCACCCCTCTCAGTGAAGTAGCACCTCCTCCTTTCTCCCCTGAATCTACCCCCCTCCAGCTTCCACCCATGCCCTCTAGTGGCCCCCTCCTCCTTCCTTCAAAGCACCCTGACTGTTCCTCCCCTATTTACCCCCTTCATGTACCTGAAGACCTCTATCATGTCCCCTGGTCCCTTCTGTCTTCCAATGTGTACATATTTAGCTCTTCGAGCCTTTCCTCATAGGTCCTGTCCCCAAACCCCAAATCATTTTGGTTGCCCTCCTCTGGACCCTCTCCAGGAGTTTAATGTCCCTCTTTAAGTGTGGCCTCCAAAACTGCACACAGTACTCGAGGTGCGACCTCACGAAGCAGTTATACAGAGGAGTCACTTCCTCCTTCTGGAGGTGATCCCCCTAGCGATGCATCCCAGCATCCCATTGGCCTTGGCTGCTGCCCTCCTGCAAGTCTCCGAGTTGTTCATCTTGACATCCACCACCACCCCTAGGTCCCTCTCAGCCATCAAGACTTGTAGCATTCCCCCAGGGTGTACACTTGACCCAGGTTTCTGGCCCCCAGGTGCAGTACCTTGCATTTCCCTGCATTGAACCTCAGCTTCCACTTTCTAGACCATTTTTCCAGAGCCTCCAGGTCCCCCTGTAGGGCCAACCTCCCCTCCTCCCCATCCACCACCGCCCCCAGTTTTGAGTCATCTGCAAAGCGACTCATCTCACTCCTGATACCTGTCCTTATGTCAGAGATGTAGATGTTGAACAGGAGGAGCCCAAGGACTGATCCCTGTGGAACCCCACTAATGACCTTCCTTGGGGATGAGACCATCCCACCATCTGATCATCTGGTTCCCCACCCCCATTTCTCCCAGCTTATCCAACAGGCCCACGTGAGGAACACAGTCAAATGCCTTGCTGAAGTCTAGAAAGAGGACGTCCACTGGTCTACCCAGGTCCAAGGCATTCTTCACCCAGTCATAGAACTCCACAAGGTTTGTCTGACACGATTTCCCTGGGATGAATCCATGCTGTCTATCGTCCAGACACCCTGACTTTTCCAGGTCCCCCCCCCAGCCTCTTCTTGACAATGCCCTCCATCACCTTGCCCTATGCCACACTGTTGTTGACAGTTTGTGCTGTTGTTACTATATATTTTCCTAACTGGGACAAAAATAACAGATGAGCAAATTAGACAAATTAATTAATTAATCAGCCAATAACATTTCCATGCATTGTTCAGGGGTAATACAATTTATTTATCTTCACTTGTAACACAACTGTTGCTACAGTATATTGTTTGAATTTAAATAGCTTGATCATCTACTGTGGTCAGTGGTTACTATAAATGTGAAACCCAAAGATTTGACTACATCAAGTAATGCAAACTGCTATCTGGTATCTTGTCATATCTGCAAAGCACAGTTCTGACAGTTTCCCCCACCTGCACAACAGATGTTTGGAACTTGAAAGTTTCCATTTTCTAAAGCCTGTTTAAGAAAATGAATGGAGCCATTTTAGATTTATCATTGATGATAGAATGTACCAAAGAGGCTATGTAAAAAAAAAAGACTAAATGATACAAAAACATTGGCTGCAAATGGAGTATTTTGATTGATTTAAGGGTAGAAGCATAACATGGAGGTTACAGCACTAGGCTGTGATTTTGTTGTCCTCACAGACCTGTATTTGAAACCCACAATCACCACTTGCATATTATATAACCATGATCAAGTCCCTTAACCTCCCTGTGCTCCCAGGATGCACCTGGAAATTAGCCTTTGCTCAGCGTGCTTTTTCCAGCCAAACATTCTAAGACAAAAATAAAATAAACTGACACCATTCTAAAAGTGTTATGTTAACAGCTGGCAACACTCATGCGCAAGTAAACTATAAGGACAGTGGCGGAGAAGGGGTGGTTCCCTAAGTATGGTGCAGTCTGTTGGACCATTACCCATCCCCTACCCCACATAAAACAGTCACACTGGCACTGTCATAAAGAGATGGACAGCTACACACATTTGTCAAATTCTGTCTATTAAGATTTATTATGGTTGAAACAGCTGTTCCTGGTGACTCATTAACAGAAACATAAAGACAAGTCCAGCATTGCCTTGAAGAAGACATAATCCCATGAAGAAAAAAAGACTAGTTACTACAACATGGACTTTACCTATATGATGCTATTACTGTTGTCTGGTTACTGTCTTATTCCTGTGTGTAACACTTTGCTATCTTGTACACCAATAAACTGAGTTTAAAATAAATCTTTTTTTTTATGTTTGCTTGCACACAAGCACAAAGTGAACATAGCGATACTGTAGTGTAGGGGGCTGTGTAGGTGTGTATTGTATAAGTCAATGGATGTTGAAACGCAGGTGGCTTGCCTCTGAAAAGCCAGTGCTGAGAAGGCTGACAATGACAGTGTTCAGCTGGCTGATGGGTGCAAACTTTTTGTAGTTCAAAGGATAAAGCCCCAACAATCACATTGGTCTTCTGCCCATTAACCAGCTAGCAGACATCATTAGCCTCAATGTGTGTGTATATGTGTGTGTGTGTGTGCTCGTCCTCGTCCTCCTCCTAGTTACAGACAGGAAGTGTCTATCTGAAAGCACTAAACAGAGTTGGGGGGGAAACAGCATGCAGAAAGTGAATATAATTACTGACTCACGCTTTTTCCCACTCTCTTTATCATAAGATCCCCTTACCCTCTCCCAACCCCTCTTAAAGGACCCCCCCCCGGGCAGAGCATTCTTCCTGTCCACCACCCTTTCCATGAATCAATGCCTCCTGATTTATTTATTAAATTTTGGTGACCGGGTAAGCCCACTGGGCCTCGGAGGTCCCTTTTTCATGGGCGACCCAGAATTACATAACATAGGATAAATCACAGTGCGGTAAATGAAGAAAATACAGAATGATACAAGTTATACAGAGGTGTACAGTCAGCTTTCCCTCCTGAATCTTCCCCCTCCAACCTCAGCTGATGCCCTCTCATATATCTCCCTCTTTTAAGCTGGAAAATCCCTTCTGTATTAACCTTATTTATCCCCTTAAGGTATTTAAAGGTTTCAATCATGTCACTCCTTTCCCTCCTCTCTTCCAGGGAGTACATGTTCAGCTTGGCTAATCTATCCTTATAGGACTTTCCCTCAAACCCCTGGATCATCTCTGTCGCCCTACGTTGCACTTCCCCTCCAACAACTTGATGTCCTTCTTCAGGAACGGGCACCAGTACTGCATGCAGTACTTCAGGTGAGGCTTGACCACAGACCTGTACATGGGATGGATCACCTCCCTATTCTTGGAGGAGGTTCCCCTTGCTATACACCTTAGCATCCTATTGGCCTTTGCCACCACCTTCCTGCCTTGAGCCGAGTTGTTCATGCTGCCTGTTATAAGCACCCCCAGATCCTTTTCCTCCTCACTACTATCCAGCTTCACCCCTCCCAGCTGATAGCTCCTCCCCTGGTTTCTAGCTCCAAAGTGCAGTACCTTTCACTTCTTGGTGTTGAACCCCAGCTGCCATGTTACTGACCACTCCTGCAGTTTTTTCAGGTCCTCCTGGAGCCCCTTCCACACTTTGATGTCATCTACCACAGCTCCCATCTTCATATCATCAGTGAACAGACTGATCCTACTCCAGACCCCATGTGAAATATCAGCTATGAATATCCCAAACAACAACAGTGCCAGCACCGATCCCTGTGGCACCCCGCTAGCCACTTCCCTTGGTGATGAGTGTTCCCCCACCCCACCACCACCCTCTGCTGCCTTCCATTCAGCCAGTTAATGATCCAATTGACCATCTTTGTCCCCACCCCTATGTGTTACAGCTTTCTCCCAACCTCCGATGCAGCGCGGAATCAAAGGCCTTGCTGAAGTCCAAATAAAATAGTGTGGTGCCTCCACCCAGAGTAAAATGACAAGTGGGTCTGATTTTTAGCAGTACAACCCCCTTTGATGCTGTACTTCCCCACTTCCCCATCTCATCACCACGTATATGGATTACCATAAACCAGAAGCCAGATTTTCAATACCTTAAATGATTGATTTAAGCTAATAATATGCTGACCTGGGGTACAAATAATATGCTGATGTGGGGTACTAATAATATGCTGATGTGGGGTACAAATAATATGCTGATGTGGGGTACAAATAATATGCTCATGTGTCAAAGTTTGTGAAAATGGTTGACCAACAATTTATTCACAAAGGGGAGGGTTAGGAATGGGAAATTGTATGCAGAGGTTAAGCAACAGTTAGATTGGCATTAGGTAATAGCTTCAGAAAACAAGTACTTCACATTTTAAATGTAAACGTCTATCAATGCTGGCCATCCACCAACCTTAGGCTGGATTCTTGTTGAACTTTCTAACTAGCTAGCTGCTTTAACCATATGAATGGACAGACCCCCAAACTGGTACCAGTCCCCAGTTCAGATAAAGACCCCGCAATCCTATCTCTGGGTACCCAGTACTACACATTGCAGGCCTGATACTGTTGCAGCTGGTTGGCCAGTGCTGGCATGCTTTAAATTAAAACAAACTAAACTCTTACCTTTCATGGGTTACTTTGGCTACTTGCTAAACTTGGCTCTCTAAATAGGCCAGTGAACTCCACATTTTAGCAGCTTTAGAATTTAACTACTGAACTTGAAAGAAACATGATATCAACTATTTACAGTCCCCTTAATGCAAAGCAGAGTCTGCTTTACTCACGGTTTTTGTAGTCCGACTCTTGCAAACGCAGCCGAAATCCCATAGGTGATAAGGGTTGAGGTAGACATAATTCGTAGAACTTGACTTTACTGAGGTTGTGCAGCAAGGGCTTGCATCCTGCCCCCATTCATGCAGCAGGCTCTTGCTGGTTTGCAGGCTGGACATTTCTCTCAGCTTTTTCAGGAGTGACCCTTTGTTTCAGGCTGAAGTCACAATTTGGAACAGACCAGCACAGGGACCTGGGCTGGCATGCCTCAGACCCCCACATCCAGGCATGACCCCTCAGGAGGAGGTGCAATGGCAGAGCCCAGCTATTGACACTACCAGGCTGATTCCCAGCGCTGCCCTTCATGGCAGTCTCTTTTCTTTTACTGGCATTCAGACAAATTTGGATACCATTGGCATCTTCAGCCACACTGCCAGTATAACAGCTGTGGTCCTTTCATATGTGGAACACAGTCTCTGGACTTTCACTGGAAACACAGTCTCAGGGAGACTCAGGCACACACTATTGGCTTTACGGAAAGCCATTAACTTGTACTGAAGGCACTCACCTTTACTCAAACAGTCCCATCGATACTGGACATCACTTTCCTCACTGTGCAGGTGCTCACAAACAGAAAGAGGGTTTCTCTTTTCACTTTTGACTGTATAAACATTGGAGATCAAGGCAAATCTCCCGCCCAAACTAGATGCTTCTCAAAGGCGATCACTGGTGAGCTCCTTTTCTCATGGAGACTTCCATACTATTTTCTATAAACCAGGACCATCCACAGTCATTTCTTTCAGACAAATGTCCACCCCTCTCTATGATGCAGAGTCAATGCAGGGTAACAGACAGAACTGAGCACTTTCTGGAACTAGTGGCTACTCAGCCCCCAAGTGCATGTCTCTCTCTTACTGGAATTTCACAGTAAGCTTTATCACTCAGAAACATTCTAGGCAGTGCTCTCATTGCTGAAGTGTAGCATCTTCACTGCCCTCTCATAGCTGAAGTCCCAGGTCATTACAACTCTCTCACATTTGATGTTGCAAATCTTTACAGCTCACTCAGCTGAAGTGACCAGTCAGGATTCCTTAGACAAATTTCTCCAAATGTGGAAAGGGAACACACAGGCCCTGGGGGACTGGTATCTGGCAACCCTGGTAGGTCACTTTTAAACCTTGCAGCTACATTTCCCTAGCAAAAGGCCAGAGCACCCCTCCCTGTCGAGGGGCTCTCACTGCAATGAGCCTAGAACCAAAAGACCCTTTGCTTTTGGGAGCTCTAGACAGCTCCTGATTGGCTGAAACACTTGTTCTTTTGAAAAATTAATATTCAGCAGGCTCCTTCGATGCCTGATTGGTTCCCCAAATGGACGCCAAACATTGTCCTTGTAATTTTCCCCATAAGTCCATTATGCAGTCCCATAAGCCCTTTTGACAAATCCTGACCTTCCGATTGGCGAGGCTGGGGTCAAAGGCTGCAGACAATGCTGCTGAAAAAAACAGTTCTATGCAGTTCATATAGTGTTCCATCATTTAAGTCCTAGTACAGCCAGAATAAATATTTTTATTTATTAATTGCCTCACAGAATTGTAGCAGCCTCTCCCCTCTATCATCTGGCTGCAGAGTTTAATATTTTAAATGGTTTCCCCACCTGTTGCTAGTGCTGAAATTCACTGTCCTCAGGCACTAATTAGGCTTATTCATTAATTTTCATAATGCCTCATTAATATTCATGATGCAGGAGTGACAGCATGATTGGCACTCATTAAATAAAACATGTAGAGGCTCCTCTTGTGCCTCATCTGTGTCTCCAACCCCAAACCTGCCAGACTTGGGGACAGGAGCACCAGAGAGGCGTGCATTTTACTGCTACAGTGGACAGAAAATGATGATGCACTACTGCGCATGCACGAACCACCGGCTCACACATTTAAGCAGCTGCAGCATGGCGGTTCCACGGTTTGGCTCTTCTGACCTCATTTCTCACTGCAAATCATGCAGGGGCCAGATGGAGGCTTCAGGGGCACTACAGGACTCGGCCAAGTGGCGGGGGCATAGCGGGGGAACCGGAGCAATGGGAGGCAATCTGTTAAGCCCCCACAGGGGGTGTTACATATAGTTAAAACAAATCATTAAAACATACAGCAGAGGTGACCTCCTGTTGCCACCAATATTTCACACCAAGAGATAATGCTTTGTCAAAGTGCCTGAGGCTCCTAATAGCTGAACCAGTGCTACCAAGTTGGAAATTGGTACACATTCGCCCCCCCCCAACCTCAAAGGAGGAGGTCAAACGATGGATGGTAAATTCTCCAGTCCCCGAGCAATCTTGGTCCATTCCTGAACCCAGGTCATCATTGTGGTGGGAAGTGAGGCATCCCGTGTCTCAGCCCTCCTCTGGAGCTTTGATTTCCTTAGACAATATTGTTTCCGGCCCTGAGGTGGGCTGAACCTGCAACCCACTGTTTTACAGTTCCATGCTTTTACTCTCTGTACCATTCAGCCAGAGCTATATTTTTGTAATTAATTCCCCATTTTCTTTATTACTGAAGGAAACCTTTTCCTAAACTCCCTCCCCAAATCCTGCCCTGAACAAATAATCCTCTATGCCGACGATGCCGTGATTCTTGCCTCTCATAAAGGTCCGAACCTCTTATGCCTCAACCTTCAGCATGCTTTTTCCAAAGTTGAGATGTGGTTCCTTGAACATAAGCTGGTTCTAAACCACTAAAAAACTAAATCAATGCTCTTCTGTAACCCGCAAAACAAGAAACGGCAAGTCCCACTCACCATTAATACATACCTGGGAAATACCCTTGAACAAGTGCAAATTTTCAAATATCTTGGAATCAACTTCGATCAAAGCCTAACCTTTGCAACTCACATTGATAGTACAGCAAAAACTATTAATCAGCGAATTGGGATTCTGTATCGGAACCGACAGCTCCTTACCCATTCTGCACTGAGGATTGCCATCCAATCCTCTATCATCTCAGTCGTTGACTACGGCTTAGTTATATACGGGTCTGCCACTACTACAGCACTTAGTCGCATTACAACATCCCTAAATAAGGCCTGTCGGCTGCTCACTGGTGCACATCAACGTACCCACACATGTGAACTCTATGCTGACTCAGGTTGGTTGCAACTCTCAAACGGATAAAGTACCTTACCTGCCTGATGGCGAAAAAATCCACTCTGGGCCTCACTCCACCTTGTATCCAAGACCTGTTATGCCCGGCGCTAGCACCGTTTTACCAGAAGATCAGAACACCAGCCTCTCCAAGTCCCCCGATGCTGGACTTCTCAGGGACAAAGATCATTTGCCTATCGTGCCCCAGCTGGCTAAATGCCCTCAGCACTCATTACTGCCTCCACCTCTCTAGGTATTTTCAAATCAAGGCTGTTCTCTCACCTAGCCACCTCCAGCTCCTGTGACTGCCCTGATTAAACCTCCTATTTTCTTACTACCCACCCTGTTCCGTTATTTGACAAAGACATGTTTGGGAAACCTTTTCTCCTGCTATTGTCTGCTCCCCACACCTTTCACTTACCCTCTCTGTTCTGGACTTTTTCCCTATTTGTTTCTCCTAATCTGGCATGACCTATTTCTTGTAATAATAATGTGATTATTGATATCTCATGTCCTTTTGCACAAATGATTTGATATGTATTTGTATATGTTTTCTCGCTCTTGACACAGCACAAATTGTTGTGTTATCTATGTAACCTTTTTTGTACTGTACCTAATTGACGTGGAACCTTTGTAAAAGAGCCGCTGGCTTAAAGGTAGTAATTCCTAGAACAATAAACTAAATAAATAAAAAAAAATGACATAAAAACAAGATTACTGTCCCTTGGACTTTATTAGCTTTGGCTGCTTGTCTACTCATTATCTCCATGGCAACAGATTGGGGGTTGTCATAAACAGAACTGTGACTGCAGAAGTAGACAGGCAGACAGAGCAGATAGGGCAGAGATCCTGTTTCCATGCAAATGCCCTTAGTAATAAACAAATAAGGGTGGCAATTACAAAAAAAAAAGGTGAAATATAAGCTAAAATGTGTCTAGATATTACTTTTTTCAGAGTTGCCCCATGAACATCAGAGTCTGTTTAAAGCCCTGTTATATAAGTGGTTATTTAAAGCCCCATTACACTGCAAGCAAAATTCGGCATTGGCAAATGCTTGTTTTAGTTTAAACAGCAGCACTACATTTCAGCATGTACTTTCATAAATAAAATGTTTTGGCTATTACAATGTTGTTTTTTTCATTGTCCATGTTCCATTAAAGAGTTTGCAGCATATCTTGGTAGTCTATCTAAAAAGTATGTATAAAAACATTTGCCTCTCCTCCGTTAACCTTATAGTGCTTTTGTTTATGACATCATAGTGCTCACCATAACAATAGACTGTGATGTCACAAACACCAATTGTGTGGCTAGCAGGGGATAGTCAGATATGTTTCGAAGGACTCAGTGAAATAATTGCTGCATTATCTACATTATCTAAAAAAAGCAGAAAACACTAAAGTTAAATCATAATGGGTGCAAATCTAGTGCTTTTAAGATTTTTATTATAGTAGAGACTTACTCTTTAATAATAGCATTAAGGAACTCCGGGAGTCGGGTTACATGTGTTACTCTAACCCTATGGACATAAGGTACTCAGCATCACCTCATGACCCCCCCAAGCTTAGATCAACTGATGTTACAGTATAACATTTTTGATAATTTTATGCATGTTATAAGTGTAATAATCTACTTTGGGTGTGTGTCAGTGCTGCAATAAGCTCATGACCTGGGTGATTGAAGCCCGAGGTGCAACCACCCAGGTCATTCAGTAATTACAATATTGCAGGTACACCTGACCATGGATTACTCCTTACATAACCCAGCTCCTGGTGATACATTAATGTTTAAATATCGAAGCAGTAATTACTGTTATTAGCAACACTGGAAGCCAAGTAGAAACACCAGATGCTATTACAATATTAACGTGGAATGTTGATGGTATAAGGACTCAAATAAAGGGTAGAGAATGGATGAGCTTCATTACTAGTTCGGTATACTATTGATCCGGGAGACTTGGCTAACAAACTAGAGGCAATCTCTACAGAGGGAAATAAGATATACTTGGTACCTCAGAAAAGAATACATAACAATGGATGTTAGTGAGCTGTATTTCTAAACAATCTTAATGAAAGATCACATTGGTTATTTAGAAAAATGCCTGGCTGTTCAGACAAATGAACTAGGAACAAATTCAATATGTGTCTTCAATTTCTATTTAGTTATTTTTTTACTTACTTAGGAACATAGAATATGTCAGCAGAAAAAGACCATTGGTCCATGGTCTGATCTTTTTTACCTTATCCTACTTTAATGTTATTTAATTCATTAATTTGACTTTTATTAACTGAATAGGTACACTAAACAACTAAATGCCCATTTTCATGTATGGCCCAGGAGAGTACAATAGTATGCATTAAAAGGCATAGATACAATGTTAATACAACTTGAAGAGACATTGTAACAGTAGTAGTAGTAATTTGTTTGTTTAGCACCCAATACCAGGGGCTCTGGGTGCTGAACATAAAAACAAGTCATGGAGCTTAAAATAAAACACAAGTAAAATTACAGATAACTTAAAATGCAAATCTGCCAGCATAAATAACTATACAGAAATAACTAAAGCTGTACTGCTGGGGGATAACTCGGGTTAAGTGCTTGATTGAACAAGTAGGTCTTTAGGCCCCTCTTAAAGGCCTCCACCGAAGGGGCCTCCCTCAGAGATCAGAGAAGTGAGTTTCACAGGGTTGGAGCAGCCACTTCAAAAGTGCAGTCCCCTAATGTCTTAAGCCTGGCCCTGTGAACCGCTGGGAGGATCACTTTGGAGGAGTTGTCAGGGCGAGCAGGGCAGTAAAGGGACAGAAGATCACTCAATAACTTTGGGCTCAGTCCATGGAGGGCTTTGTAGGTCAGCAAGCCGACCTTGAAGGAGATTCACCACTTTACTGGCAGCCAGTGCAGGTCACGCAGGACAGGGGTCACGTGACATGACCTCAGAAGGCCCGTCAGTAACCTGGCTGCTGCGTTCTGGATAACAACTGAGAACAATTAACAATAGAGCAGTACAGTAAGAATAACAATAGTCACAAAATAACTTAGACAATGAATGAAAAACAGTTTACGGTTACATATAACATTTTGAAGAACTAGAAGGTGATGCTTAGATATTTTCACACCAGGATAGCCATATTTAGATTAGACACCTATGTTTCAAGAGGGTCCTGAGGGGGCAGTTACAAAAACAGAAATGGTAATGTACATGTAAGTTACAATATGGCTAAAAACAAAATGTTTTAGGGCCCTGTTAGAGACTTGTTCTCTCCCAGAACTCAGTCTGCACTGTTACCAGTTTTCACAACCCTTCAGATGTCTGAAAGGATTACCTGGGTATGCTGACAACACTCACTACAACCTCAGGGTATGTCTAGGTCTGAATCCCAGTAGAGCCATTGCTCACACTACAGTGCTCCTTACCAAACAGAACAGGCCCGTTTGCTGGTCAGAAAATGGGGGGGGGTTCTTTTCTGGTCAAGGTGGAACTGCAGGCAGCACAAGTTGTGCTGACATGTGAGAGAATCACCAAGAATGCAGGGTGTTGCATACCACACTTGCATGGCTGTATTCCCAGCACTACCAAACTCCAGCACAGTGCAGATTTGTGCTTTGGGGGGTCCACTGTATCACCAGGGAATAGAACTGTCATGGAAAGAGACAATCACTGAACCAACCAAGGATGGAGAGATATCCATGACTGAGGTGTTGCATACCACGCTTGCGTGGCTGTATTCCCATCAGCACTACCAAAGTCCAACACTGTAACACAGTGCAGATTTGTGCATCGATTGTGACATGCACTGCTACTTACACCTTATGTATTTATGGCAGAGTCAGAAGAGCACTAGTGACACAGAATGATGGACTTTTGTTTTCTAGGATGATTAATTACCACATGGCTCAAAAATAGCCTGTAAAAGTTCCTAGCACCCATAATCAGCAAGCAGTCACAGGAAATTTAATAGATAACAGTCAGGTGATGAACTGCACCAGGACAAGCCTGAATCTTTTTTTTGATTACCAAAAGAAAACAGGTGTTAAACTTGGAAACTACTTCAAAAGAAGGTGAAAAAATACTGCGGCACAGTGATATTAATTTTGACTGCGTCATTGGTGGTCAGTAGGTCGGACTGGAAAACTGCATGTAACCGTCCTCATATGGCTTTATTTTACCTACCTTGAGGAGTCCCATCACAAAAAACTTTAATTGGCACTGCAGGTAGGGTCTCACAGACTCACTCATAAAATAAATAACTTACCCCTGTGCTGACCGATTAGTGAGCACAGTGCAATTACAGGTGGACAGACTTTAAACTTTGATTCTCCAGCATGCGATCAGAGTAGCAGCAAGCACGAAGTCCTAGTGCATCTTGACGCCAGTGCACAGCCAATGCTCCCACTGGTCCATCCCTGTAACTGGCCTGGAGTGCCCCGGTGACATATGGTTTTCATTAGACCCCCCCCACCCTGCATTTGGGCCTGCAGAAAATGACCTACCCTTTCTGTTACAGCTGAGACCACTTTGCTTTAGATATGGTAATTGTAGCTTTCCTCTTCAGAAATAGATCAGAGACTTGTCAATTTACTCCTGGTTATCTATAACTGAAATGACTCAGTCACAGAAAGCATGAAGTATATAAACAATTATTTTATATGCCAAGATATTTACATAAGTTGCAGGATAATAATCTAAGATACTTACATAAGTTACAGGATAATGCACACTGAGACTATGGGGAATACAATATTTCTACAGAAATAAAAATAAAAACTTTTGAAAAAGATAGAGGATGCACAGAATAATGTAACTCCCAAACTATCTAGACTCTAAGTAAAGTAGAAGAAGCTTACCCCTACTAATGAGTTATGGCAGACTCGAACCCATGATGTTTAATAGTTTGAAGTCCTAAAACACAACTAAAGCTAAGAACAACCTCACACACAGATACCTTTGGCTGACCAGCCCCCTACACCTGTATCATCATACATGCCTCTCTGATATCACATCCTAGACCAGTCCTTTGAACTGTGAGAACAGGTCCAAACTAGATTTTTTATTTCAAGCTTCATTTTGTGGATTGCATTCTTGGTTCTTTTTTTCTCCCATCTCGCTGTCTGGCAGGAAGCCATCTCCTCTGCCTTGGCCTTGTTTACACTTGAAAACATGGGCTGAATTTTCAGAAGGCCCTTAGAGTGCCACAGGTTGTGTCCAACAGGTGGCTTGGGACAAAGCCTGGTGTGCCAGGTTCTGGTACAAAACTGATCCAAGAGGCCCAGAACTGCTGAATGCTGTCCTCTGAACCAAACAGCTGATGTACAGGATGAGTTTGGTGGAAGCTGTGGCTGGGGCATTCTGGAGCACCAAAAGCTTACCAGCACCATCCGAAACACTAGGGATGCCAACTTCATGGCACCAGGCGATAGGGGATCACCTGGCATGCCGGTGACCCAGGTTCATGCCCAAGCCCGGGATGACAGGAGCAGAGGCTGGCTGGGAGGGAGTCAGAGCATCCCTTGGATGCTTCCCTCTCAGGAGGGAGGGTAGTGCTGGACTGCTTTACTGGTGGCTCCTGGTGGTGGCAAGTGGTGTCATCCTAGGTGTTGTGAAGTACCATCCACTCCACCAGATGTCCCCACCCCAGGGTTGCTGCGTGCGGCCACCTGATTGTGGGAGGCGAGGGGGCAGAAAAGAGGAAAATCTGCCCACTTAGCTGCTGGATGATGGACACCTCATTCCCCACTACAACGCAGCCATCCTGACAGCCATCATTCTTCTGATCCCCCGGCTGCCCCGTGGCCAAGGTAGTGGAACGGTCTCCCTCCCTCCCTCCTTCCTTGGCACCCCGAAGGGTTACCCTGGGTCTACCATGGGTATGTGCCATTTTGGGGTCAGACAAATAGTGACAGGGGATGGTATGGGGGTGTGTCAATGCTGAAAGCGGTCCGAAGGAGGGGGCTGGATTGGGCACTGGAGCAGGCAAAATACAAAGGAACACTAGGGACGCTGGTGGTACATGCAAACTGGTGCATTCCTGTGGAATACAACAGCACATCCCCATGCTGTGCCCACATTGGCTATGTGGTGTGGAAGCATGGACAGTGTTGTGCCCGGACTGTGGGCACTGACCCGAGTGATGGAACCCTGGCCATGTCTTATGCCATTGATACCAATGTATTGACTGCCTTGCTGTGCTACAACAGGTGGGACACTACAGGTCCTGAAATGTGTGGGACAATGTCAGCCAGTTGGACCAGCCTACCATGGGCACCAGTGTTGGTGCAAAGGTCTGTTAAACCAGTACTGGCTTGTCAAAGCACAGGCTGGATCCTCAGGCTTCAGAAATTGGAATTAAGGGGATAGGGCAGCAGGGCCATGGCACAGGCCCCCTTTCTGCCATGACACAGCTGGGTTGGCAGCGCAAGTGTGGTGCAAGCCACTGTGGTCCTGGCAGACCTGAGTATACCGCAAGCAGCATACTAAAACTAGGAATGACACAAGCTCCAATGCAGTGTGCCCCTTGTATCATTTCTGTTTGATGCAAGCACCTTGCATCATTTCCTGACCTTTGAAAATAAAGCCCTTTGAAGTTTAACCCAAAGCATAAAGTCTTTTAGATGAAAAGTGGTGTTCATGTTCAGCACTTGATGTTTAAGTAAAACAAAAGAGCCTTTGGAAGACAAGAACTGTTGCTTTTCACAGCCAACCTCTGTGAGACCTCAGGAATGTTCACACAACTAAAATATTTTACAGTTAACATACAGTAGCTAGTAAGATGAAAAAATAATAATAAAAACAATGTCTTGTGTGTTGTATCTGTTACATCTCTAACTTCTGGAAAAATGAAAAACAAATTCTTTAGTGACTCTAAATGCTGTTTGCTTTTCATATTAGCAGGTATTCTCTACCTGTAATGTCCCCAGTTTTCTTTGTCTCTAACAAGTCATTAATTCTTTAAAGCAACTCCCTTTTTTTACTGTGTCACTGGTTATACAGACAAACCAGCTGCGTTGCCATGATGTGACCCACTGCAGTGCCTGATGTCTATGTTCTAGGACTGTAGCACCAGGCTCCATCTTAACAGTATGGGGGTTTGTCTTCTGATCTTATAAAGCCATATGAGGTGATTGTGGTCAGTGACCAGAATGAATTCCTTCCTATACAAATATGGTTGCATCTTCGGCAGAGCCTAGATAATACCCGGACACTTTTTCTTGATTGTGGTATTGGCCTTCTCTCTAGGCAGCAGCTTCAGGGTCAGATACATGACTGAGTGTTCCTCCCCCATGTGTCACCTGACTCAGCACTGCACCTAGCCCATGATCAGATGCATCCATGTGCACAATGAACCTCAGAGAATAGTCAGGGCTCACAAGCACAGGTGCCAAACACAATGTCTCCTTCAACTGGAGGAACGCTGTTTCACAGTGATCCATCCACTAAACTTTCTCCACCATTTTCTTCCTTGTGAGATTGGACAGGGGTTTGGCCATACTACTAAACTTTGGCTCAAATGTTCAATACTACCTTGCCATCCCTAGGAAGGCCCATACTTTCCTCTTTGTTGTGGGCAGGGCCCATCCCTGTATGGTCGCAGTTTTTACTGGTTCAGGCCAGATGTACCCACTCTTCACCATATGCCCAAGGTATGACACCTCTGTCATCCCTAACTGGCACTTCTCCACCTTGATTGTCATCCCTGCAGTCTTCCATCAGTGGAACACCTCGGTCACATGTCTGGCATGACCCCCCCCCCCAATGTCTGGCTGTAGATGGTGGTGTCATCCATGTGCACCAGAGCAAAGTCTCCTGACCCAGACAGAATACAGTCCATGAGCTGTTGAAAGATGTCTGGTGCATTTTTCATCCAGAACAGCATTACCTTAAACTCCCATAGGCTAAATGGAGTGGTGAATGCAAACCTTTCTCTAGCTTCAGGGGTACCTGCAAATAGCCCTTTGTCAGGTATATGGTGGGAAGGTCTATTTCTCCCTCTAACCTCTCTAAGACTTAGTCATGTCTGCGGTGGTCAAGTACAATGCTCCCCTAACCTCTCCAAGACCTTATCCATCCTGGGTATGGCATATGCATCTGACTTTATACAGTTATTGAACTTGCAGAAGTCAATGCAGAACCTTGTGGTCCCATCCATCTTTGGGATCGGTACAACTGGGGAGATCCAGGAACTACTACACTCCTGGATTAGTCTAACAGCCAGCATTTCCTTGATCTCTCCCAAAGTGGCATGTTTCATTCCCTTGGGGACTCAGTAGTGTGGCTGCCTCAGCGGATCCTGTGACCCTGTATCCACATAATACTCCACCAGTGTGGTATACCCTGGTTTCTCTCTGAACATTTCCCCAAATGTGTGCAGCACTCCATGCATTTCAGCAGCTTAGGCCAGTGTCAGCAGCTCTAAGAGGGTGGCAACATCAACTCAGGGAACTCCCTTAACCTCTCTCAGGAGCTCCACCAATGGGTCTACTTCTGCCTCCTCCTCAGGATAGCTGCTTAAAACCAGAACCATCTTGTCCTGGTCATGGTAGGGCTTTGTCATGTTTACGTGGTAGATCTGCTGCTTGTGCCTCCTATCAGGTAGCTCCACCATGTAATTAAAATCATTCACCTTCCCGACCACTGAGACAGGACCCTCCCCAGCTGCCTGTAATTTATTCTGTTGGGTGGGAATGAGTACCATCACCCATTGTCCGACTTCATTCTCTCGGGCTCTGGACCCATGGTTGTACCACATATTCTGTCTCTGTTGTGTAGTTTCTATGTGCTCCTGGGCAAACTCCATGATCTCCTTGAGCTGTGGCTTGAAACTCAGGATGCATTCCACAACAAATTCCCCTTGGGAAGCAAGATTGCCCTCCCATTCATTCATTACCAGATCAAGGGAACCCTTTACCTTATGGCCAAACAGGGTCTTGAAGAATGAGAACCATGTGGACTCCTGGGAGACTTCCCTATATGCAAATAAGAGATGGGGTAAGTATTTGTCCCACTCTGTTCCATGCTGGTCATTGAATGCCCTTAACATAGCCTTAAGAGATGCACTGAATCACTGGACCAGATCATTAATTTGGGGCTGGTATGGCTAGGCCCTGAGCTGCCTTACCTCACACTTCTCCCAAAGACTGGCCATTAGGGCAGACATGAAATTGGTACCCTGGTCCAACAGAATCTCCTTGGGGAAAATTCACCCAGCTAAATATCCTCAGCAGTTCGTCAGCCACTTTTTCATTCTCAGTGGAGGACAAAAGTACAGCCTCCTGGCACCTCGTGGCATAATTCATGACCACCAAAATGTAACTCTTGCCTGTGCAACTTAAGGTGCTGAGAGTCCCCACAATGTCCCTAGCAGCTCGCTGAAATGGCTTTTCAATTATAGGCAGGGGAATTAATGATATCTTAGCCTTGTCTCCAGCCTTCCCCATCCTCTGGCACTGCAGACAAGTCCAGCAGTAGTTTGACATTTCCTTAAAGATACTGGCCCAGTAAAAATTGTTGGTTAGCTGCCTTTTTGTATGGCTGACTCCTAAGTACCCAGAAAAGGGTATATCATGCACTGAAGCCAAAAGCTTCTTCCTATATTCCCTGGGAACTACTGTCTGATGGAGTACCTCTTCCCATGGTCCTCCCTTTGGAACCCACTCACGCTATAGGAACCCATTCTCTCTGTATACCTCCCTTTTCTTGAATGCTGAGAGTCACCTTCCACCCTGGCAACTAATTCCCTTAATTTCTGTAGGGATGTGTCTCTTCCCAGCTCTGCATGCCTGACCTTCCCTAAAATACACTCTCCTATGTGAGAACTGCCTGCTGCTGAGCTCTCCTCAGTCTGTAGCAGTGTCTCAGAACTGCTGCTCCCAGCTCATTTTTCAGCTACAACTTCCCCTGCAGCTGAGTGAGGGGTTGCTTCCAGCTGCACTGCCCCATCTCTATCCTCAGGAGCCAGTTCTTTAGCCTTACCATGGGTAGTGAGACACACAATTTTGGATTGATCATCAAAGTCATTACCCATAATTACATCAATGGGCAGGTCTGGTACAACACCCACCTTCTGTATGCCCTGGCCACCTTTGTACTGCAGAAAGATCCAGGCCACTGGCACTGAGACTGTAGGACCCATCGCTTCTATAATTCTGGAAACCTGGTCCACCCGTTTCTGTTACTTATGAATCAAATCCTGTTTTACCACTAAAATGGAGGACCCACTGTCTCTCAATCCCTTGGTTACCATCCCATTTACTAAAACAGAGTGCATGTGTGGAGTGGAGTTAATGGGAACTGCATTCTTAACTCTTAATGGGGGCAGATTTTGTGGACCTGACCAAGGCATTTGACTTTATTAATCATTCTCTGTTATGTTTAAAATTGGGTCAGCTTGGATTTTCAGAAAATGTGGTGGCGTGGTGTAGTGATTACTTAACTAGTAGATCTCAGTTTGTTAGTTTAGGTTTGGTAGCTTCATCTGTAGACCTATGGATCTTGGAGTTCCACAGGGGTCCATGTTGGGTCCCTTATTAGTTTCACTATTTATTAATCAACTACCCACAATTATTTAAGTCAGGTGAATGCTTATTATATGCAGATGATTTGATTGTATATTCTCAAGCGAAATCGATTTCTCAGATAACTTTTTTTTTGGAACAGGAATTTTAAAGCATCTACAGTTGGTTTATAGATAATTGCCTGATTCTTAATATAAAACCAAAACAAAACAATGTTGTTTAGAACATCTTAATCATTGAAAAAATGAACCAATTCTTTTGATTCATGACAAAAGGGGCAGTAATTGAACAAGTTAAAGAGTGTAAGTATCTGGGTGTTTTGTTGGACCCAGTACTAACTTTCCTACCCCAGGTAAAGGCAGTTTGTAGAAAGGTCAACCAAAAGATGGGTCTATATATAAATTTAAGAAACATTTTTCTGTTAAAATTTGTATGTCTATTGCAAATGGAACATTGTTGCCACATCTTGATTATGTTGCCAGTCTATATTTTAAGTTATCGACCAAAGAAACTAACATTCTTACTACTACATATAACAGTTTGTTGTTTTGTCTTGGACTCTCCTCCTTATTATCACCACTTTTGTTTATATCCAGAATTGGGTTGGCTATCTCTGAAATCTAAATTTACTGTATCTATTTTTTTGGCTGTTAAATATTTAAAACTATCTTTTTGAAAACCACGTATCCACTAAAGGACCTAGTTATTATTAGGTCTACTGCTCATACTTTATGTTCTTCTAGGGGTGTTCTTCTTCAGACTATTCCATATCATTCTAAAGCCAGATCTTGCTCTTTTTCAGTTGTTGCCCGCCTGTTCTGGAACACTTTTCTGGATAATTTATGCTCTTCGTCCTCATTGCAACAATTTAAACTTAATTTTAAGAGATATTTACAGTCGTTGGATGTTTGTATGTATTTTGTGTGACTTGTTTTGTACAGTATGTTAATTATGTGTTATGTGTGCATTTGTGTCAGGTCAGACCTAAAAAAGGACTTGTTCAGTGTTCCTAACTGGTTAGCAAAATTAAAAAAAAATAACAAAATTCTTGTTACAGGCCACTAGCTGCTGGGAGCTTCCACAGCTACTCCCTTCAGCTGCACTTGCTGCTTTTACTGTATTTTTGGACAGTATATATGATAGGTGTCCTATTTCTTGGCAGATATAGTACCTATGATCCCCTGACTCCTTACTTTTGAAACCATTTGGCTTCCCTTTTTCTTCAGACACAGGCTGGCTTGTCTTTGGTGCCCTGCCGGGGTTTCCTTAAAACCACCTGATGTCCCTCCCCCATTGTTTTTGTGCTGAGTGTATGGTCCACTGCATATGAACTGATCAGCCATCTTGGCTGTCTCCTTTATGTAGTCTGGAGTTCTATCCAGCAACCATATTCTCAACTCCCCTGGTACAGTCTTTAAAAACTTCCATGAGGAACAATTTCATCCTCAATTTCCTTGCAAACAAAATTATGGCATGCACTCACTTGCCTGGAAAAAAAATTGTGGCACATCCTCACTTTCCTTGCAGACAAAATGGTGGCACACCCTCACTTTCCTTGCAGACAAAATGGTGGTACACCCTCACTTTCCTTGCAGACAAAATGGTGGCACACCCTCACTTTTCTTGCAGACAAAATGGTGGCACACCCTCACTTTCCTTGCAGACAAAATGGTGGCACACCCTCACTTTCCTTGCAAACAAAATGGCGGCATGCCTTAACTTGCTTACAAACAAAATGCCAACTACACCAACAAATACTGACCACACAAAGACTCAATGCTTTTTAACATGCAAACAAATAACAGACCCACAGAGAAGTCAAAGGACTCCTGACAATGCATCTTTCCATGTGTGTTTGTTCAGCCACAACACCAAAGACAAAGAAAGCATGGTGTACACTGTGGCTGCCCTTGCAGAACAAACACACAGGAAAATGCATCGCCTGAACCACCACCTTCTTTTTAAAGGCACAGAACTAAACATGACCCCCCCCAACAATGCACAAGCAATACATGAAGAACAACATTTAAGGCCTCCAGATGATGAATTGTTCCAGCTGTGCTTATCCGCCACCCACCAACCAAAGAAAACATGGAGCTCAAGATGGCTGAACCTCGGTGAACAAACACACCTGGAAAAAGCCTTGCCTGTAGCGACCCCTCAGCATCTCACTTTAAACTAAAAATAGCACATACCACAATTCAACATAAGAGCTCCAGATGAGGCATCTTTCCAGGTATGCTTCTCAACCACCCCCCCCCAACAAAGAAAGGATGGTGCTCAAGATGGTTGACCCTCAGTGAATAAACACCTGGAAAAAAGCATCTCCTGACACCCGCCCACCCTGGGTCTCACTTTTAAATAAAACAGCACACAAATCACAGTTCAGCACAGGACTAAGACAGACAATGCATCTTTACAGGTGTGCTTATCCACCAGCCACCAAACAAAGAATACATGGTGCTCAAGACGGCAGACTCTTGGTGAACAAACACACCTGGAAAAAAAGCATTGCCGGTAGTGACCCTGCAGCATCATGATTTTAAATAAAATAACACAATAAAATAATAATTCAATGCACCTGGACAAAGCGTCAGCTGTAGTGAACCCTCAACGCCATGCCACCACAACAAACATAAGGCCCTCAGATCATGCAGAGGCAGCATGTAAGTGAAAAATCACAAAAATATACAAACATTTACATTATTTTTACCAGTATGTAAGAGCACAAGCTTGACTTGAATCCTATGGCACCCCTGCCTGACCCCACAGGTTACAAGCCATGATCCCACAGACCAGAAATTACTTGGCCAGGTCCAGTTGTGGAATAATGGGCCTTTTATAACTCCCAAACTAAACCAGATGAATCGGTGCATCCTGCCAGAGTTTATCAATCTAAGGGTAAAGCTGCAAAATAGACTTTTCCCCTGAAGAATTTTTTAAAAACAAAAACTGATGTACTACACTTCTCCTTTTAAAAGCTACAATCACATAAGAATAAATGCTCCATGCAAAATTACATGAACTGGATTAATGCATCAAGCAGTTTTGCCTGAATTAAGTAGGTTTGGGGTATGGAATCTTAAGAATTATGACAGGGAGCACTGTATTTCAGTAGCTACAGTAATCTTTGATTTAAAGCTACTGTCTGTTTTTAATAGTGTGCTTTCACACAGTGGTGGTGTGGCTCCTATGGGAGTCTCAACATCCCTACTGAGAAACAAAGTAACCCCTCAAAACAACAACAAAAAGGGGGCCAAATTAAAAAACACAGCAAAATAAGCATGTTGTTGTAGCCCTGTAGAAAACTTGTACCCCTCAAATTTGTGGCAACTCCCTGGGAGTGATAAATTGGTTCCTATAGGGTCTCAGCATCCCTACTGACACACAAATTTACACTCAAGAAATCAAAAAAGGGGGCCAAATTACAGAGCAAGGGGAAAGCAGCATGTTGCTGCAGCTGTTTGCAGATAATACATAGTCTTTAATTTTTCGGTGGCTACCTGGGGGCAGATAGCATGAAACATTCACCTGGGCGTGGAGCAGCAAACAGCATGGCACAGAACACAGCATGGCACAAAAAACAAGGAACGTGATTGTGGATACAGATCTCCTGGTTCACAAAAGTCTCGCTGGCAAAGGGTATGAAGGCAACAAAAACACAAGCTGTTACTGCCAACTGGAATCTGGCCACGTCTCATGTCCCAATCAATCCCGGAGTGGTAGTGGCACTCATGGGTCTGGTCCTGCTGTGGCACACACACATCCAGGTCATTAAGACACTAAACTGAGGCGGAGCACCAAATCGCGTTTTTTTCAGAGACCACACAAATGGAAGTAATGCTTGCCAGCCGTATACCCCAGCACCTTTTGCTAACTACTGGGGATACTTCAGTGAACATAAACACATCCACACAAATTTGGGGCATATTAAGTGTACTCCTTGCACAGGACACTGCATGTTGCCTGTGCCATAGCAATGTTCCCACCAAGGCTACAGTTCAGCTACTATTTAAATCAAGGGGAAGCATGTATACTTAAAGAGAAACACCACACAGTTATAAAAGCAATTTTATGTACAAGTAAGGCATGCTGAGCCTAACTACCACAACATGCAGTGATCTTGCATGCCATAATTTGCAGCTACCAATATGTGGCTTTTCAGAGATGGCCATCTAAAAAAATGACTGCAGCTAGGACTTTGAAACTCTATTACTTATCTGTGTATATGTCCATCTACAAAAATCAACATTATAATTGCAGTAGCTGTCTGGATTATTTTTTAAATGAAGGGTAAATCTATGTGACACATTGGTAACCCCCTATGAACACATGCTATGGCAATCAAAGATTAATGTTCTATGTGCTGTTTTCAGTGATGCAAGCTGAAAGCTCTGGAATAGCATTCTGTGTAAGGGTTCTCTATACTGTATATACTGTGGAATATGCATTAATTATTGAGCTCAGATTCTGCGGTTTATAGCATTCTGCAGTTGCACAAGGGTTGTCTATACATACCATGGAATATGTGTTACTCAGTGAGTTCAGATGCTGCAGTTTTGGAGCATGTGTCTGCAGTTTAGTTTCACTTTTGAGAGTATGCGAGTTGGACAGAGAGAAACAGTGTGTGAGACAGGTGATTGCATTCATGTTCTCAATAGTCTAGGTTTTTTTAAAATGAAAGTTTATTGAACTTTTTGCAACAACATGACATAGACATTACATAAAAAATGAATAATACAAAACATATGAAATGGAAAGGAGCAGAGAAGATGGGGTAGGGAACCTCTTTGGATTAGTCCATTGTGCTATAAAATAAACCAGTTGATCTTCCTGTGTGACATTTGTTAGTGTTGGTTTGCCTCCACACATAGAAAGTTATCTTATTCTTCTACAGACCCTGAAGTAGATGGGAAAGGTAGGGAAGCTAGGGAAAAAAAAACATTTACCAAAAGCAGAAAAAAAATATCAGACAGGTTGCAGCACATAGTTAAGTTAAAAATATAACCCATGGGGAGCTAGGAACGCATTACGACAGACCTTCCAAATATCTTTGTACAAATTTATGGTAGGTAGACAATTTGATCCAAAGCTGTAGTACCTTCTATCATTGCCGGGTAGTCAAAGAAGCATAACCAGTGGGATTAATAGTCTAGTTTTAGCGATGTGTAATGCATAGGGCTTTCAGGCCAGTACTAGAAGAGTTCAGCTGCAGCCTTCACAACACAGCAGATCAGCATCCTGGACATGGAATGACCAAAAATGCTGCACAGCTTACACACATGAACATTACTCAAGTGGGCCAAGATCCACTGAGTCCTTCAGCTATTTAGCCATGGGTATATCCTTTAACTCCAGAAGCATTCAAAAAATTGTCTAGTCTAGATTTAAATAGTAGATGATACTATGCTTGTCTAGATGTAAATAGTTCTAAAAATGACACTACCTCAATTAGTAATCTGTTCCAGAGTGATAGGGCAAGGGTCCTGGACTTCAGGGGGCCAGATTTTATAAAGATGGGTGAATGCCTCATGGGGTGACCTCACTGGAGGATGGCCTGAGTGGGGTGGATGAACAGTTGGCGAAGCTAAAAGGAATTACCATATATACTCTCGGATAAGCGATCCACGTATAAGCTGACCCCTCTAACTTGTGGCTTTATTTTCAGTATAAATCAGTGACCCATGTATAAGCCGAGAACATATTTTTTTATTACACATATAAATTCGGCACAATATTCTGCATCAATTCGATAGAACATTCAGCATACCAGTGCTGCATAAACATAAAATCCATCAGTGCAGATGTAATGCAAAATGTCTGAAAAAAGTCTCAAATGTGTTACCAGCCTTTCAATCTACTGCTGCATGTTTTCATTGTTGCCCCAGAACACATCCAGTAAGTCAGTCTTCCATTTCTTCATCCTCGTCCTCGCCCTGCTCAGAGTCTGAAATCCCAAGTGCTTACAGATTGTCTGACAGTAACTGCTCAGTGAGCAGTTCGTTAGTGTAGTCGTACAGTGGGACATTCTACAACATATGCCAAAACAAAAGAAAGCCTATAGAGGGGACCAACCAGCTTTCACTGTATTAGAGTAAGACCTGAATGACTGGGTGCTGGAGTGCCACTTTAGTGGCTACATAGTCACATGCTTGTCTGCGAGTACCACCCATCAGAAACCAAAAATGTGTCTGAACCTGTGGAGCAATATTTGGGCTCCTTCGACATCTTTAGTGCCTGCAGGCAGATGAACAAGTATGTGACTATGTAGCCACTATGGCAGCACTCCAGCACCCAGTCATTCAGGTCGGACTCTAATACAGTGAAAGCTGGTCAGTCCCCTCTACAGGCTTTCTTGGTTTTTGGCATAGCTTGTAGAATGCTTCTCATTGACAGAGAAGTGCCTTGGAGCAGTGGAGTTGTTTGCGGTCTCCGCGTAATCCAGCACTCGCAGCTTGAAAGCTGCATCGTATGCACTGCACTTTCACTTACCAGCAGTGCCAGCACGCAGTGTGAAGACATAGTGCATTGTGATGTATTCTGATGCTATATGCTAACAGAAACCATGGCAGCAATCTTGGCAGGCTCATTCTGGTTGCCACTACAATTGATGTATGAAAAGTGACTTGCGTATAAGCCGAGACCGCTAATTAAGAAGTCATTTTTAGGTACCAAATTCTGAGCTTATACACGAGTATATATGGTATAGTAAAGGCAACAAACCTCTGTGTCAAACAAGTTAGCAAAAGCAAGAGGAAAAGGAGACCACTATGGTTCTTGGAAGAGGTGGCTGAAAAGGTAGAGGCTAAAAGGGTAGCATTCAGAAGGTAAAAGGAGACACAGAGGGAGGAGGATAGGGAGGTGTATCATGGGAAGCAGGGGAAAGCAGTAAGGAGCACAAAGGCACAAACTGAAGAGAGAATAGCTCAGCAGGAAACAAAAAGGGACAAAACATTTTTTAGGTATATTAATGAAAAGAGGAAGATCAGGGGTGGGATTATAAAGTTAAAAAGGGAAGTGGGGGACTGTACAGAGGGAGACCAGAAAAAGGCAGACATCCTGAACACACACTTTTGTTTAGTGTTCACAGTGGAAGAAGAAGGGGGAGGGACCACAAAAAAGTAACAGAGGCTTTGAAGGGAGGAAGGTGGACACTATTTCCTTTTTGGAGGAGAGAGTTCTGAAGGGACTCACTAATGTGAAGGTGGACAAAGCAATGGGGCTAAATGGGGTACATCTAAGGGTATTGGGGGAGCTCAGGAAACAGAAGTGGTTCTGGAGGACTGGAGGAGGATGGGTGTAGTCCCACTACACAAAAGTGGTAGCAGGGAGCAGGCTGGCAATGATAGACCTGTCAGCTTAACATCAGTGGTGGGAAAGTTAATGGAATTACTGTGGAAAGAAAGGACTGTGGAATATCTTGAATCCAGCAGGTTACAAGATCTGAGGCAGCATGGGTTCACAGAGGGAAGGTCATGTCAAATGAATCTGATAGATTTCTTTGACTGGGTGGCAAAGGATTTAGATCAGGATGGAGTGGCGGACAGGTCCTACCTAGATTTCAGTAAGGCTTTTGACACCATTCCATATAGTAGACTAGTAAGCAAGCTGGGTAGCTTAGAAGTTGGTCTAAAGGTGGTAGACCGGATAAGAAATTGGTTAGGAGGTAGGCAACAGAGGGTGGTGGTAGACAGAGTTCACTCTGAGGAAGGGAGGATGACCAGTGGGGTGCCTCAGGATCAGTGCTGGGACCAAAGGGAAGGTCTGCGTCTTTACGGATGACACCAAAATCTGCACTATGGTGGACACTCCAAGGGGGTGGAAAGGATGAGCAGAGACCTGAGAAAACTGGAGCAGTCGTCAATGGTTTTGAAGCTGGGTTTCAATGCCAAAAAGTACAAAATAATGCACCTAGGGCACAGAAACCCAGGGACAGTTCACCCATGTCAGAGCAACAACCTTTTTGTCAACACCGACATGGGCACAGGGAATCTGCCACCTGGTTTTACAGTGCCAGGCAGTGCAGATCCCTGATGGCAGAGCACCAAACTGCTCTGCAAGGAAAACTGTTTTGTTTTGGGGGAGACTATGCCCCTGCAGCCCCCTGGACTTTATATAAGGGAGGGAGGAAAAACCTTTGGGGGGCAAAAGTCAACCTGACAGTGGGTGACCAGAAATCAAGGTTGCCCCTGTCAGTGTCAGCAAACGTGTCACTGTAAATGCTGCAATATAAATATGTCACAGCTGTAGCAGTATACCCCCAGGGACAGAGTACAAAATGGGTGGAGTGGTATTGACAGCCACCAATTAGGAAAGTGGCCTGGCAGTAATCATATCAGATGACCTAAAGGTGGCCAGGCAGTGTGACGAAGCAGTCAGGAGGGCTAGTGAGATGCTGGGGTGCATTGGGAGCGGAGCACCATCAGAATGAGGGAGGTGGTGTTGCCTCTGTATAGATTGCTGGCAAGACCCCACCAAGAGTACTGTGTCCAGTTCTGAAGACCACATCTCCAGAAGGACATAGACAGAGTGGAGGTGGTCCAGAGGAGAGCAGCTAAAATGGTGCAGGGTCTCCATCAAAAGCACTATAAGGAAAGACTAAAAGACCTCAATATATACAGCTTGGAACAGAGGAGGAAGAGGAGGGATATGGTAGAGACCTTTACATACCTCATGGGGGGTAAATAAGGTACAGGAAGGAATTAGTTTTCAAAAGAAAAGGTGCTCAAGAAAAAGGGGACATGCTATGAAGCTGGAGGAAGGTATATTCAGGATAGATGTGAGGAAGTACTTCACAGAAAGAGTGGTGGATTCCTGGAACAGCCTTCTAGCAGAAGTTGTGGGGTTGAAAACAGTGGTGGTGTTCAAGAATGCATAGGATACACACAAAGCAATCATAGTAGAAAGGAAGGGAGAGGGAGAAATACCTAGAGGAAAGGAAGGGGTGAGGGAGAAAGAGCTGTAGATTGGGTATGGTCTGTAGTAATAGTGTATATACTGGTAGGGAGGAATGGGCAGACTGGATGGGCCAAGTGGTCTTTATCTGCTGTCACATTTTGTTTCTATGTTTCAATTATACTACTCTTTGTGTAAGAAATCTTGATCACTTAGATGTTTTGACTGTATTCCCCTTCAACTGCAATGCATGACGTCTTGTGGAGATTTTATTTTGTGGTAATCTAATTCCTAATATCAAATTTGACTCTATTGAACCAGTTTTCATACAGCAATAGATCAATATCATAGCCCCTTAACCTTCTATACTCTAACATAAATAAGTTTAGATGGTCTATTCTGGACTCATAGTCCATATTTGCAGTTCCTGAAATTGTTCTAGTGAACCTGTGTTGTGCTCTCTCTAGTCTGTTAATGAGAGTTCCAAAGCAGTGCACAGTACTCCATATTTTGTCTCCCCAAAGATTTATGCAAAGGGAGCATCACCGCACTGCTTCTTGTTGCTATGTGCCTCTTTACTTTCCCAACTGTCATATTACACTTTTTAACTGTATTCTCAATATGGCTGTAACAAGTTTAGGTCTTTGTCAATAAAGACACCCAGATCTCTCCCCTGTTCAGGTACTTTTACAGGGCATTCTTATTGAAAACAGGGATATTATTCCAAAAATGTGTACCCGGATAAAAATAAAACTTTATCAATCAATCAAACTTTTAATGTTTTTCTGTATAAATTACAGGTTCTCATGGTATTTTCCTCCAAAATGTATCACCGAACATTTCTCAATGCTGAATCTAATTCCATTATTATTTGCCCAAACCTCTGGAATACTTAAAAAGGACAGGAAACCACTACTTATTTTCAGCTGTTTATAATGTTCCTATTTTTTAAAATAGATATTTATACCCTTTAATGATTTATACATTACTGTACCAGAATAAAAATAAAATTGATGTAAAAAACTGTATTTTGCATTGTTTTATTTTGATGGGCAACATCCTGTTATGGTTCTCTTCAAGGAACCAATAGCTTGGATTTTGCCTTTGTCACTGTTTGTGTATAGAGATAACTCTAAGCATGGTTCTGATTGGTCAACGGATCATGCTTAGCATTCTGTACACAAACCCGTGACATCGTAAAAACTTCAAATTACTAGTTCCATAAAGAGAACTATGCAAAATGTTGTCCATAAAAAGAAAACAATTGACAACACAGTTTTTAACAGTAGTGTTAGGTACAGTTAGATAGGGTTCATCTGAAGGTATGGATTACATTTATATAAATAAGAACATTGCTAAGTGCTTCCAGTTAATACAAAATTCCTATCCCCTTTGTCATCTTGTAATTATTGTTGTTGTTGTGTTGTATTTACAACACTATTTCCTTGGGGACAGAAATCTGCCTTTCATTGAACTGGAGATGATGTGGGCATAGATCAGGCCTTTGGTGAGTGGTGTTAGAGAAAGAGAGGCCAGGGCTGTCAACGTCACTGAGATGATACCAACCGCTGAGAGCCCCACATTCTGGAGATGCTGGGTGGTGTCATCCTTGTGATGGGAGGATGGAAAAGCTGTTGCACTGCTGCTGGTGAGTGTTATTGAACTTCTTTGCTGCAGTCGTATTGAACTGGAAACACAATCATATTATAAGAAAACTGTTTGAACAGTGGCAGGTTGTGAGGTGGTGCTGGTGCAATGGCTGTCTCTGGTCCAGCTGCTGACAGCTGTGTATCAATGTCATAGAACTGGTCTCTAATCTGTTTTTGACCCTGAGATTTTTTTGTTTGTGCTTCTGTTATTGTCTACAACTGGGTTTCATCTGTCTAAGTCACACCAGTCCAACTGAACACCATCTTTTGTTCCATGGTGCCCCTTTCAGTGGGTTTTGGGGGCAGCATGGAGTGGAGTTTGGCCCCTTGCTTCTTCTTTTGTCCTCTTCTATTACCACATTCTGAGCTCAACAGTATTTTTTTTACAATCCACCAGTGTCTACTCCACTACCTACCATCAAGGCCCCTAGTGCTCTGCAGCAGAATTTTCTGATTTCTGCAGCAGGGTTCCTAGGCTTCTGTGGCAGCATTTTCTGGTTTCTGTGGCATGATTTATTCATTTCTGTGGCAGAATGCAGTCCTGCCATTGGCTAAAATATGATGTGATGTCATAGATGACATCACCTGCCAAGCATAGAGGAGGGGCTTCAGGATAAACAAGATGGATACGGGAGCCTGGCACTGTGGAAAAACTACATATTTGAATGAAAATTGACCAAAAACAATGAATTCTGCGGCATAATACAAATTCTGTGGAAAATTCTGCAATTGCAGAATCGCAGAATTCCAGGGGCCTTGCCTACCATACACTCAGTCTATGGGCCTGGCTGTGTGCTCCTTGGAGACTTCAAGTCCCATCCACCACTAACAGCACCATCCATCTGTACAGTGTTGGTCCACCGTGCATGATCCAGTTGAAGGTTGCACAAACAGTTTTCTTCCTCCCACCTCCCCATGGCACTTGTTAGTGGCTTGTGACCACAGTCAACCACTTATGTACAAAGAAAACCAGTAGAGATTGTAGCCATCTCCCAGGCCATTGATATTGCTTTAGCACTAGAAACTGGAATAATCCAATCCTGCCACTTGGTATGTCTGCCATGTGTCAGTGGCACGTACCTTCCAGATTTTGCCAGACAGCCCAACTAGCTGAACAATAATTGACTGAGTGTAGAAAATGTTTTTCTCTTTGTATAACTGTTGGAAAATTGAGAAATAATCATTCCAAATGTCTTATTGTTGTAATATTTCTCTTTTGTGTTGGTAGCCATTTGTCAATCAGAAGATGTTGATGGAGGAGTAGTGGCCCATTGGGTTCTGCTTGGAGTGAAGAAGGTATGACTGTCTCAGTAGGAGAAGCTGTTGAACCTCCTACCTCATCTTCAGGCACTTGTATGAGATTTATGTACTAAATTAATGATGAATCATATAATTTCAACAGTGAATGAAAAGGACTGTAGGACATCATGGGTATGCAACTCCTTCTGTAAGAGTGTGGGCATGGGTGTGTTTGTGGGCAGGTGGGTAATCTGAACAGTAAATTTTAACTGGCATTGCTTTCTGAAAGCCATTTCAGTACTCAGATCGCACCACAAATTCATGCACCGTAAACATAACAATAATCTTTAAAATCTACACAAATGAGTACACATGACTCCAAGAGGCACTGCAAGCTAAGGGAGTTATTATGTCCAAAAGGTCTTGTACTGTGTGAGGAAGCACCTGGCATTGTGCTATGTGAGCAGGATCCCCTGGTGGAACTCTAAAGAAACAGCCTGTGAGAGTTGTAAACATGTTGGTGGCAGCGTGATAAAGTAAATCAATGAGACCGCCCATGTCACGTCACCCAAAGCTCATGGGAGTGTTTATTTTTTATTTATTATTTGCATTTTTTGATCAGAAAAGGCACACAAAGCTAATATTGGACCCTATACCAAGAGAAGACTTCTCTTCACTTTATGGTTACTTGTCGCCCATCTTCACTTTATAGTTACTAGTTGCCCATGTGGCTAACACTGCACCATCCTTCCCCAGGCTGGGGGTAGTTCTGCATGGCAGACCCATGCCCCCAGCCTCTGTCCATCCAGCTGGCTCACTAAGCTCACCCCGATCTCTGTTCACGGGCATGGGATCACAAAGCACTACCTAATGGGCCAAAGGATGGCCCTGCACACATTTCCTCATACCTTTTTGTTTGACATTTTGACCCCATGTCATGAACTTGGTGACTAGAATGTGTTAAATCCCACCCGAAAGGTGGCTTCACAGAGCAACTGCAAAATCACCTTCCGGGCTGTATAGGAAATTGTCACCATCGTTGTTCATGAGGTAGGGTCATGTTTATTTATTTATTTATTTTTTGAAAGTCAGATTTACAGCCTTTGAGTCAGGGACTCATTTACAAAGGTACCTCATTGCAGGGAGGGTAGACATGGTTACAGTGTGAGATACAATAGTGGTAACATACAGGTGCAATACAGATATCAAAAGAACACAATATAACAGTGGTTTATGGAATAAAGTTACATGCAGTAAATAGCAATCGTATAAAGTATAAAAATAGTAGAAGTCACAACCCTGGTCATACCGGGAAATACCTATGTGGAAGGGTGGGGTGGGTGGAAACAGGGGTGAGGAAAAGAAAAAAAAAGGGGGGTAAGCAGTCCAACGGACATTGTCAAGGCTATGGGCCAGAAATGAGGAGGGACCACAACATTAGGTTGATTAAGGGCAACTACAGCTTCGGGCACCAAAGAGGTGGTTACAGAGAATGACTTTAAAGGGACCAATTTTGGTAGACTTAGTGACAGAGGGCGGGAGGGAGTTGAACCATGTGGGAGGCACGGTAGTGGAAGGACCTTTGGGCTAGCGAGGTCTTGGTACGGGGCACCAGAAAGGTGGCCTTAACTGAGCTACGGGTGGCAACAGATGGGGATGCAAATCACAGGGACATGGTGACCCCTGGGGGGAGAGTCCTAGCAGGGATTTTTTGGCAAATAAGCAGGTTTGATAGCACAGGCACTTCTCCAAGGTGAGCAGGTTGGCGGTGGAATAGAGCAGGCAAGTATGGGTGCGGAGGGATGTGCCAGTGAGGAGCCTGCAGGCCTTGTTTATCGAGGTCTGGATTCTGGTGAGGGCGGTATTGTCAGCTGCAGTGCAGATAGGTAGGCCGTAGTCCACAAGGAACAGGACGGAGGAGTTGATGGCCAGTCGGAGGGCGGTTTTGGGGAGGCAATCTCTGTGGTGATAGAGAAGGCCAATCCAAGAGTTTATGGCTGAGGACAGGGTATTGATGTGGGTGTGGAATGTATGAGCCGAGTTGAAGGTGATGCCCAGGTACCTGTAGGATGACACCTGCTCGAGAGGGTGAGCATTACTGGGGAGAATGCAGAGGGGGACATTTTTGGCCTTATTCTGGTGATGCAAAAAAAGCATAGATTTGTTTTTTTGAGGTTAATGACCAGCCAGTGGTCAAGGAACCACTTTTCAGCTTGGTTGAATGTGTGCTGCAGGGATTCCTGTAGAGATGCGGGGTCAGGGTGGGAGGCAAGGAGAACTGCATCATCGGCATAGAGTAGCATATTGCCCAAGCAGGAACTGTGGAGGGTGTTGAGAAATAGGCTGAACAGAACGGGGCCCAGGATGGAACCCTGAGGGAACAGGCTGGGTATTGGACAGGGTGACGTGTACCTTCACGCGCTGTGATCTGGTAGAAAGGTAACTGGTGAACCAAGCCAGTGGGCCAGGGGAGATGCCAAGTTGGTGGAGGGAGTCAAGTAGGAGGGGGTGACAGACAGTGTCAAAGTCCTTGGAGAGGTCAACCAACACTGCACCCACAACATGGCCAGAGTCGTGAGCAGAGTGGAGGTGCTGGGAGAACTCCAGGAGGGCTGTAGTGGTGCTGTGTCCAGGGTGGAATCCATGTTGTTCTGGACACAACAGGTCATATTTGGCCAGATACTCAGAGAGCTGAATGGCCACTATTTTTTCTAGTGCTTTGGAGAGAGGGGGGAGAATGGAGATGGGCCTGAAATTGTTAGGGGAGGTTCCATCTCCACTCTTATGGATAGAGGTGATTTCTGCAATTTTCCAGGCACTGGGAAATTGACCAAGACATAGTTACCGGTTTAAAAGGTTGGTGAGAGGGGCTAGTACAGTATCTAGGACTAATCGGAGAATTCTGGAGTCAAGGGGATCACAGCTGGGGTTGTTGCTAGCTAAGGCTTTTTCCAGATGAGGCCTGGCTTCAAGGGGTGATATGGCACACAGGTAGAAAGAGGGGTGATCAGAGGTGGAGGGGTAGAGGCAGGGATAGGGTTGAAAAAGTAGTAGGTGAGGACAGAGCTTAGATCTGAAAAAGCCATATTGAGGCACTCAGCTATGTGGGGAGGATCAGTAGTGATGGTACCATCTATGGAGAGTTGTGATGGTGGGGGGGGAAGTGGGTCTTTCCATTGAGCTCTTTCATATTGTCCCAGAAGGCAAGGGATGAGCCCCAAGTGGATTCAAAGGTGACTTGATAATATTTGGCCTTAGCCTGCCTTATAGCCCAGGTGCACTTGTTACGTGCTGCATTATAGGCTTGTCTGTCATCCAGTTTGCCTGTCTCGACAGCAATATGCCAGAGATTATCTCTTTGTTTCAGTGTTTGGATGAGGGATGGGGAGATCCATGGGACATTGTGTTTCTTGGTATGGATTCTGGTCAGGGGGTGAAAAGGTCGCAGGCCTTGCTGAAGACGCTGGAGAAATAGGCTAGGGCAGAGTCAGTATCTGTTGCGAGTAGGACTGGGGACCAGTCAAGCTGGGCTAGGTGTGTTTTTAGCTTTCTGAGACCCCTGGAGTGAAAGCACCAGTGCGAGGTGACCTGGGACACTGGTTTTGGTGTGGGGGATGATCAGTGACAGAGGACAGGTGAGTGGTCACTAAGAGAGTCTGGTAGTACATTAATATTTCTGATTTTATGGGGGCGGTTCAACAGAATTACATCTAGGAGGGTGCTGGAGCCACCTGACCAGTTAAATCTAGTGGGTGAGGTAACTAGTTGGGTCATATTTGGGGCAGTGAAGGAGTCCTTGATATGGGGGGCAGTGGTACTCAGCCAATTGACATTAAGGTCACCTAGGATGAACTGTTCCGCCTTGTGTTGGAGTGTGGTGAGGTAATCAATGAGGGAGTGGACAGCTGGTCCCTGGTCCCTCAGGAGTATGTAAGAGACTATGAGAAAAAGAGGGCCCCTGGCTGGGTCAGGGGTAACCTTAAGGGTGAGGGCTTGGGCACTAAAACTGAGCTTGGGGGCAGGGAGAGCATGGCCTAAAAGTGTGTCACGCATGAAGACTGCACACCCACCGCCACATTTGCCTATTCGGTTTGCCTATACGCATGTAAAGAGTATATTCAAAATTTTGGACTACAATTTTATAAAACAGCCAATATATGAGCAAAAGTATATGAGGCAGAAAAAAACAACATTTTTATGTTGTGAGCCAGTATTGCTCTGCTTTTTTTGTTTTTCAGTTTGAAGAAAATAATTCTTGGGTCAGACTTAAATGTGTGAGCAAAGAAATAATCTGGCAGAAAAACAAGCATTCTTGGGTCCCACTTAAATGTGCAACCCGTGAATTTGCAGCTCACAACACAAGAATCAACCATCTTGCTAAACTGATTGCCAAAACTCTTTTTTTTTCTTTTTTTGACATTTTGACACTACATTATGAACTTGGTCACAGAATGTGTTACATCCCACCTGAAATGTGATTTCGCAGAATGACTGTGAAATCACCTTTTGACCTGTACTTGACAACTTCCACCATCCTTGTTTATGGTGTAGGGACATATAAACTGTATATTCAAAATTTTGAACTAAAATTTTGTAAAACAACCAAGTAAAAGTATATGAGACAAAAATGGAATTCTGGTATTGCACATTTAAGTGTGTCCCAAGAATTTCATTTTTGGTGTGCACAGAATATTTTAGTGTCACATATTTTAAGTGTTTCACTTTTAATGTTGCACTTAAATGAGCGACATAAAAATTCACTGCTCACGACACATAAGTGAGCCATTTCAGTAAACTGACAAAGTCCAAAAGAGGTATTTCTGGCTCATTTTTGGAAAAAACAACAGACTCTTATTTAACAGTTCCTGTTTGGGAAGATTAATACGTTTGCTTTTTCAAATAACTAATTTTTATGTTGTTTCAATTTTTTTTACGTCCGGAAGAAAACAAGATGGCGGTCATCGTGACACAAAAATTTTTCCTCGCAACATGAAAAACAGTAATTTTGCAAAAGTGAAACGGCTCAAAAAAAGGTAAATTTACTAGTATGTATTGTATCAGAAACCCTACGCTCAGAAGCCAAATTTCAAAACCTTATAACTTTGGAACCGATTAATATTCTTTTTTCATAAACCCTTTGAAAGACATACTCTTGGTGCAAGCCCCTTCAGCCCTGAAAGTTTCAGAACAAAATTCCATATCATCTAGGCTGTACATGAGAGCAAAAACAAACAATAAAACAGCCACAAAGGGCCAAAAGTGATGCTTTTTGTGTATTGGTGACATATCTGGATCTCACAATCTGGATAAGCAGCCATCTCAAAACTTTCCACATCTTGAGAACTTGCCATGATGCATGTCAAATCTGGGGCAATTTTGTTGCACACCACTAAGGTTTTAAGATGCAAAGATATAGGTTTTACCCTGAGACCTCCGCTCAGTCCTAACTGTAGTATACTTGCGCTACTGGGCAAGTATAATTATGTTTTCCCAGTGGTAACTGCTTGTCTTAAATACCTCTTTCTTTGCATACAGCACTAAGGAAGAGCTGATGCCATATTTGTATTAGGAGATGTGCTGTAATTCAACACTTTATTATTCTTGAAATTTACTAAAAAGCTCATAATAAATAAACAGACAAGTAGTTACAAGTTGAATCCAGACAAGACTGAAGTACTGGTGCTGGAATCTGGCTGCCAGGGAGGGCGAAGGTGCAATCTGATTGAGTCTCAGGGCTGAGGCTCGGGGACACCCAGTTGCTCACCTCTGACAGGTTAAAGAAATCTTGGCATTGTTTTGGACTGGGGCCCTGACACTTAAATCACAGGTGTCGGCCATGGTCCAGACCTCATTTTGTCATCTGAGAAGCATCGCCAGGATTAAACATCTGGTACCCTCTGATGATCTGCCAGCACTGGTTCATGCCTTTGTGACCTCTCGCCTTGATTACTGCAGTGCCCTGTACCTAGGGCTATTGGGGGTAGATCTTCACCTCCTGCAGCTAGTACAGAATGCTGCAGCCAGGTTGTTGACTGGTCTGTCTAGGTCGTGTCATATTACACCTGTGCTGAGCTCCCTGCACTGGCTGCCAGTTAGGTGGCAGATCTCTTTCAAGGTCAGTTTGCTGACCTATAAGGCCCTACACAGACAGGGGCTGGGTTACCTGCAAGATCTTCTGTGATCCTATGGCCCCTCTCTCTCCCCCTTTACTCCGTAGATGAGGGATTGTTAGTGGTTCATAGTTTTTTTTTTTTTTGAAAACATCAGGCATGCATGCTTTTTCTTTTACAGCCCCAACCCTATGGAATTCTCTCCCTCGTCATATCTGAAATATCCCATAAGACGCATTTAAATGGTAGCTAAAAACTTTCTTATTTAGGCAGGCTTTTCCTCTGAATAAGGTTAGTTTTACTGATCATAGTTTAACTGATAAACAAGAGTGTTTTATTTATTTGTTTGTTTGTATCTCTATTGTATTTTAAATGTTTTAGAAATTTTATGTAAAACACTTTGAATCAAAATGAGCAATGTGCTATATTAAATCAAATTTGAATGAATGAATAAATGAATGTTTCTAAAATGGATTACTTATACATGAACAAAAGCATCTGTTGTAGTCCAGGCAGTTAATACTTTCTCTTTGATCATCACCTTTTTCTAATAACCATTTTCACAGGTGCTGTTACTGCCTTACTGGTTTCTAAGTCCCTCTTGCAGACCATATGTTCAAATAAGACCATTAGAAGGCTAACTGCTGGGGTGCCATCCATCTCCTCTAAGTAATTTGTACATGACAGCCATCTTGAGTGACATTAATCCTTTTGTAATAGGAGTTGGTGGGTGACTCTCTTCATTGTTTGGTGATATCTACCCATGCTTGAAGCATGAGGCAAATATCAGAAAGTCACTTTACTGCAGCTGTAATTAGTATCTGCCATAAATACTTTCTCTTTGCCCCATTTATTCCCCTATGTGGTTATGCTAGGATCCAATGGTCTGCCTCTACTGAACTACTGAGGTGGAACATTTTGCTAACAGCTTGCTTTATACTTACAATCAGTTGTAATACTGGGCATCCTAAAAGACATGCAGATGATCCTTGTCTGCCCCCATTTTCTTCAACATTTGTTTGTGTAGATTGTGTGAAAATGATGTGTGAATGAGTGGGTTCTGAAGAATTTACTTACAGTTTCCAGCGGAACTCTTGCCAGATGCTTGCTACCATCAATTTAACATTTTTATTTTCGATCAGTCCAACCGAACTGTTGGGCCACATCAAATCACTGCTACTTTATAATTATAAACAATTAGGAAGATTACCCTCTAGCCTTTCCCAGTTATCCCGGACTAGTCTTATGGCCACTCTTTTCCCTACCTTTAGACACTATACACCCTCCTTCCCCCTCCTCCGATATTCTTCTTGTCTTTCCATAGAGCTTTTCTCTGTCATCCACATCATCATCAGCAATATACCCCAATCCCATAGATATGCCCAGTACAGGCCTGGTGTGCCCCTGTCCCCTGAGTCCAGCCACCAGCTTACACCCAAGAGCTTTCACAGCTTCCCGTCCATGGGTAGGGGTTAGGGGCTCTTGGGGAGGGACACCCCCCCCCAGAGGCAGTACACTAGGTGGACAGGATTCAGTGTTGGGGACAACAGGTAAAAGGAGGTACTACTACCTCGATATAGATCCCTGGTTGGGCTGCATCTGGAGTACTGTGCTCAGTTCTGGAGTCCTCACCTAAGGATGGACAAGAGAAGGCTGGAGATGATGCAGTGCAGGGTGATGCAGGGTAACCAAAATGATTCAGGGTCAACAGGGCAGATATTATGAAGATTGTCTGAAGGCACTGAACATGTACTCACTTGGGACCAAGTGGGGAGTATGACAGAGACCTTCAAGTTCTTGAAGGAAATTAAACAAAGTGTACTGTGGGGAACTATTTAACAGTAGTACAGAGTCATGAACTCAAGGTCATGAGTAGAAACTGGAAGGGGGAAGGTTTAAGAGGAATGTGAGGAAGTTCTGTTTTATGGAAAGAGTGGTGGAACCATGGAGGTAGTGGGCGCCAAAACCATAAATGGTTTCAAGCATAGCTGGGACAGTGTGAAGGGTTTTGTGGTTGCTCAGGTTGGTAGAAGTAGGGAGGGGAGTAGGGGGGTGGACCAGCAAGGATAAAACCCCATATGGACAATAGGTTCCAGGGCAGATAGGGAATTTGGGGAAGATTAGATGGACTATTGGTCTTTTCTGCCATCACTGTCTATGTTTCTGACTCTAGGACCCCGGGGAACCAGAAATGTCATCCATCACACAGTCATGGGAATTTATCTCCTGTTTTCTCCTCTGTCCTTCTGCCTCCCCTGGCATGGGCGGAGCCTTCTGCTGCCCTCCGATGCATGCAGTGATGATTGTTGAAGGAACAACCTCCCCTGGGCTACTATAGGAGATTCTGCAGTGCCGGGTGCCTGATACACTATGCCAGGTGCAGAGTTTTTTTTTAACTGACTAGATGAAGAGGGAAGGGTCAAAGAGGTTGGGATTGACTGCAGTGGGTGACGGGTGGTGGAGTGGGGCCTTTTTCCCTTACTGATAGCCTGCTTTATCCCCATACCAAGTATCCATAGTGTCTTTGGCCAGAGTGATGAAGCTGAAATAAAGACAGGGGGTACCAATGAAAGTCAAACTGAAGCTGACAGTTTTCATATTTATTTGCCCTTATCCAGTATTAAGGTTACAAGTGATAGCCTCTTAGTAAATACTATAACCTATCATTGTCTGAAGGAATTCCCAATATGTAAGCATTGTTGCTCAGTTGGTTCTGTTCTAAATTTAAATTTTCAGCAGGATGATGAATTCTTTTGAGCACCATCCTGTCTATTACATTACTATATTACTCTTTGCAAAAAACTTTGTTAATGCACCAGTTAGGGTGACGTAATGCCACAAAAGTAGGGAAATGTGGCATTAAGGTTTCCAACCCTAACTCTCCACCCTCACTCCTTCCAAGCAGCAAAAGGAAAAAACATTAGAGTTTAGGATCTCCAGAGTCTTGACAAATCAGTGGTGGGGGTCTTTCTTGGAGTTGTGAACCTTAATGACCACCCAGTTACCTGTGCAAATGTCACACGTGATCTTTTTTCTTCTCACAGGGCCTGCAGTGCCATGTGTAAAGAAAACTATAACAAACTGTGTTTTCAACATGATGTGAGACATTCTTTTTTACCTTTGAAAAATGCATCACTATGAGGCACTGGCTTGGACCTGTACTTTGTTCTTCAGAGTGGAGGCTATGGGCTGAGAGGGAGGGGTGAACATTAGGATTGACAACCCCAAGGAAGACCCGACCACTGATTCACCAACGCTCCAGAGACCCAAAACCCTAATGTTTTTTCCTTTTTCTACTTCTCACTGGCAGGTGGGGGAAGGGCTAAGCAGGGAGAAGAGGTACTGGAAGTGGAAATCACAGCAGAGAGAGTGAGGGAAGCCCTCAGCTCCCTTAAGACAGAGAAAGCACCGGGGCCGGATAAATTACATCCTAGAGTGCTGAAGGAACTTGCAGATGTCCTGGCGAAACCCCTGGCAGAGCTTTTCACCATCTCTCTGAGGACAGGGTGGGTGCCCCAGACTGGAAGGTGGCGCATGTAGTGCCTATCCACAAGGGGGGATCAAGGAAGGTGGCAGGGAACTACAGGCCTGTCAGCCTGACATCAGTGGTGGGCAAGGTGATGGAGGCATTGTCAAGGGAGGCTAGGGGGACCTGGATAAGTCAGGGTGCCTGGACGATAGACAGCATGGATTCATCCCGGGAAATCATGTCAGACAAACCTGGTGGAGTTCTATGACTGGGTGACAAGTGCCTTGGACCTGGGTAGACCAGTGGATGTCCTCTTTCTAGACTTCAGCAAGGCATTTGACTCTGTTCCTCACTGGGCCTGTTGGATAAACTAGGAGAAATGGGGTTGGGAAACCAGCTGATCCGATGGATAGGCAATTGGCTCCAGGACCGGACCCAGAGGGTCGTAGTTGGTGGGATAGTCTCTTCCCCAAGGAGGGTCATTAGTGGGGTCCCACAGGGATCAGTCCTTGGGCCCCTTCTGTTCAACGCCTACGTATCTGACATAAGGACAGGAATCAGGAGTGAGATGAGTCTCTTGCAGATGACTCAAACTGGGGCGGTGGTGGATTGGGAGGAGGGAGGGTGGCCCTGCAGGGGACCTGGAGGCTCTGGAAAGATGGTCTAGAAAGTGGAAGCTGAGGTTTAATGCAGGGAAATGCAAGGTACTCCACCTGGGGCCAGAAACCCAGGCCAAGTGTACACCCTGGGGGGGGGAATACTACAAGTCTCAATGGCTGAGAGGGACCTGGGGGTGGTGGTGGATGTCAAGATGAACAACTCTGAGACTTGTAGGAGGGAAGCAGCCAAGGCCAACAGGATGCTGGGATGCATCGCTGGGATCACCTCAGAAGGAGGGAAGTGATACTCCTCTGTATAACTGCTTGGTGAGGCCGCACTGGAGTACTGCGTGCAGTTTTGGAGGCTGCACTTAAAGAGGATATTAACCTCCTGGAGAGGGTCCAGAGGAGGGCAAACCAAAATGATTTGGGGCTTGGGGACAGGACCTATGAGGAGAGGCTCGAAGAGCTAAATATGTACACTTTGGAAGAGGCAGGGACGGGGGACATGATAGAGATCTTCAGGTACATGAAGAGGGTAAATAGGTGAGGAACAGTGAGGGTGCTTCGAAGGAAGGAGGAGGGGGCCACTAGAGGGCATGGGTGGAAGCTGGAGGGAGGAAGATTCAGGGGAGAAAGGAGGAGGTGCTACTTCACTGAGAGGGTGGTGGAGCCATGGAATGCACTACCTAGGGGGCTGGTGGAGGCAGAGACAGTGGAGGGGTTCAAGAGGGGGTGGGACAGGTACAGGGGAAGGGTTCAGGAAGCAAAATCCAATGCAGCAAGAATATCCGGAACTGGGAAGGGAGAAGCCAGAGAAGGCAAGGGGGACAGCAAGATCAGCACCCAGGGTGGGGGCTGACCAAACGAGCAGACACGAAAGACCATTAGGCCTATTCTGCTGGCATTTTAGTATGTTAGTACTTGGGGGTGGGGAGTTAGGGAAACCCTAACACTACATTTCTCTACTTTTGTGGTGTTAAGTTATCCTACCTGATAACCAATGTTTTTTCAAACAATTTCCCTTCTGTTTGAGATAGTGGAATTGTATCCTCATTTACATAGCTCCCTTCAGGACCTGTGTGAATGGATGCAGATGTGCAGGACCATCTGGGCCATGCACCAAGGGAACACTCCATCTGCCTATGGAAGTGCAGGACCACACTGACCCTGCCCTTTTGTGCAGTGTCAGATGTCAAAAGTTACCAAACTTATAAACGTACATAGAAAAATGTTGACGCACCTTCGTAACCGTTTTATTTTTTAATATTTTGACCACAAATGTTCACGATAACTTGTTACAAACCCACATCATGAATCCGGTATGTGAAAATGTTGAAATCTTGGCCAAAATGTAATTCTGTGGTACATGTGCAAAAGCACATTTCAGACAGGTTTTGAAAAATGACAGTTGTCACATTCATGAGGAGATGTGAAAAGATGGCCATGTTGAAAATCTGGGATCAAAATATTTAAAATTACCAAAGTTATGAGCAAGCATTGCAAAATTTCAACATTCACTCGTAACTTTGTCATTCACAACCTTCTTATGACCTCACCTCATAAACAAAGGTAGTGAACATTTTCAAATCCTGCTTGAAAGGTAGTTTCATTAGGTGACCACAAAATCACCTTTTGAGCCTGATTTGCATAATTCCACTGCCATTGGTCATGAGGTGGGGTCCTAAAAAGGCCATATTGAAAATGTGGAGTACAAATATGGAAAACTGACAAAGTTATGCATCAAAGCTCAAAACCCCATTCAACTACATTGAACCACACTTACCTTACCGTAGTTTCTTATACTGTAGTTGCCGATTCCAGAAGCAAGATGTTTCTTTGATCAGAGAGTGGATCTATGCTGTGGGACGTGTTCAGGTGAGTGAGCGCATGTGTGTGGGGTGAGGGGGGTGTATGGTGCTGGGTGCTGAGTGGGAGGTCGGGTTGGAGGGGTCACATCATCAAGGGACCATTTTCTTTTTTACAGCATTAAAAAACAAAAATTACAACTTTTTTTTTTAAAAGGGGACTTATCCAATACTCGGGATTGGGCACCCCAGTGTTGGGTGACTGTTCGATGGCACTGGTGGTGGGGACCCTGGTGCTGCCACCTATAAAACGGGAATGGGGTGGGCAACCTGGGGGGGAGAAGAAGTGGTACTGGAGGTGGGCACCCTGGTCTGCATGCATAAGAGCAGGAGACTTGAAGAGGATAGGGGAGAAAGAAGTGGTACTGGGGTTGGGCACTCCAGTCTACTTAATAAATATGAAAGTGGATAGAAAGCTAAACAGCTATCAATCAATCAAAATCTTTATTTAACCAGGTGATCACCATTGAGTGATGCTCATTTTTGAGGTGGACCTGGGTTATTCAATAAGAACAGTATAACAAAAGAAATATACAATATACAATATACCAAGGAACAAGAAATCATACAATATATACAATAAGTAAACAGTAGGAGGCATTGACATTAAGAAATGTATGTAAGGATATAGGTCAAAGAAAACAATACTTATAAATGAATAGAAATGTACATGTATATATATATCTATATCTATATATATATATATATATATATATATATTAGAGCCAAAAAACTCCATTTAATGCATTAGTTAGGGTTGTTCCACAGCGACAAAAGTGAGAAATTCACTGTTAGGGTTGAAAATCCCCTTGGACCCCCTGCCCACCCCCAACTGGCATTGGGGGTGCGCATTGAGATCATCAGCCCTAACTCTCACCCCATGACATGTGTAAAGCAGCAGAAGTATGGGAGAATGGAGTGAGAGTTAGGACCCACGATCCCAATGCACACCCCAATGCCGGTTGGGGTGGCTGGGGTCCAAGGGGTTTTCAACCCTAACAGCGAATTTCCTCACTTTTGTCGCTGTGGACCAACCCTAATTAATGCATTAAATGGAGTTTTTTGACTCTAATTTCCTTTCTTTTTGAGAATGATAATGAGAAATAGTGAATGTAATGCGGTGGCGGGAGTGCGGGGCCCTTTGGGCCCCACGCTCCCGCCACATGATGTCTTGTGGCATACTAACTGGGACAGCAACGCAAACAGAAATGCTAACAGTGGTGCACATGGTAACACAAGTGCAAATGAGAACAGAAAGGGTAATGCACATGGTGGCGTAGACAGGAATGGTCTGCGACGTGATGTGTTGTCACATAGTAACATGGTGCCTGCAAACAGAAATGTCAATGGGCATGGTGACGTAAAGTGAAACAGAAAGATAAACAGTACTGTAGACAGAAATGGCAAAAAATAACAGAAATGCAAGCGCAAATGAAAGCGTCAAAGGATACGCACATGGTGGCGCCAGGCGTCAGAGGTAAGGAAGCAGGTGCGGAACATAAGCGGAAAGGGCAACAGTAACAGTAATGTAGCGCACAGGCTGGTTTTCCCCAAAACCTGCATAGAGAAAGACAGTGAGTACAAATAATGTATGCATAATAATGAGTATCGGCGCAGAAAATGAGAACTTGGAATACTAAATACGTTATATCGCAGGAACCGTTACAAGCGTAGAAAATAAATTTAAAAGTCATATTATTTACAACTGTCTGGCTAATTTAGTACTTAGCACCCATTAGGGGCTAAATTATTCTGACGAAAAGTCCGTTATCTCACACGTTTCGAGATAAGGGCCCTGAAAAGCGCTTGTGACGTAATGCTATCCTATGGGAGAAAAAGAAAAGTTCGGAGTGCCATAACTTTGCCTTCCTGTAATGTTTTTTCACCAAACCACTGAAAGACACATCTGTGGGTTGTTGGCTGTCTTCTCTCCAAATTTCAGGAAAAAAGACCAAACCGTTATTTTGCAGCAGGGATCCAAAGGATTTCTGTAATGCGTCGGGCGCCGTAATGTTATCCTATGGGAAAAACTGTCAATTTTGGAGTGCCGTAACTTTACCGCCGTGTAATATTTTTTCACCAAACCACTGAAAGGCACATCTGTGGGCTGTTGGCTGTCTTCCCTCCAAATTTCAGGAAAAAAGACCAAACCGTTATTTTGCAGCAGGGTGCCAAAGGATTTTTGTAATGCGTTGGGCGCCGTAATGTTATCCTATGGGAAAAACTGTCAACTTTGGAGTGCCGTAACTTTGCCACCGTGTAATATTTTTTCAATACAACACTGAAAGGCACATCTGTGAGATGTTGGCTCCGTTCCTTCCAAATTTCAGCCCAAAACTCCCAACGGTTCTTTTGTAGGGCAGTGCCAAAGAATCGCTGTCACTTTCCCACAGATGGAAAACTACTGTCGCAATTTGCGAAAGCTTTCGCAAAAAAGTTCGACACTTTCGTGAGCATGAAAGTAATTTGCGAAAGTACTTTTTCCAGAAATTTTAAAAACATATTTCTGGGGTGTTTTTCCACAAAATAAAGACATGGCAAGCATCCTCAGGGTCCGACTAGGTGAATACAAAAATAATTAGGTTGCTAGAGGGTCCCAAATTTAAATGCTAACCATTTCTCTGATCACCAACTGAAAACAAAATGGCTGATTTGCAAAAGTAACAGGCCCATTTTCGAAAGTAAAAATGCATTTGCGACACTGTCAAACTTTTTGTTAACTTTTCCCATTGACTTATAATGGGAAACTATTTTTTGAATAACTTTTGAACCGTTTAATATTTTTTCACAAAATCTTCAAAAGGCACATCAGGGACCCCGGTCACATGTTCCTTGAAGATTTCAGGGCCGGTCGCGCAAACCGTATGACCTGTAGGCGCGACCGTAGAATTCCAGAAAAAGCGTAAATGCGCGCACAGATCACGTTTAATAACTCCGCAGCTGTATATCCGACCAGTACAAAACTAGGCAGATCCCAAGGCCTATGGTTTTTGATTAAGTATTCCAAATTTCAGGCAAATCCATCAAACGGTTGCAAAGTTATTAAGGTGCAAAGTTTTGGGGTTTAACATAGAAATGGCTCCTCAACCGTAACTATAGTGGCACTACCGTGCCACTATAATATATATATTATGGTAGCATGGTAGTGTTACCATAGTTAGGGTTGATTTGCACTTTTAAGGTTAAAGGGTCAAATTGTGCACCTTAATAACTTTGCCACCATTCAATGGATTTGCCTGAAATTGGTATGCATGATTGGGCATGGTAGATCTTGGGATCTGCCAAGTTTCGTACCAATCGGATATACAGATGCGGAGTTATTAAGCAACAATGAATTGCGCAATTACGCTTTTTTGTGATTTCTTTGCTCTTGCCTACAGGTCACACGGTTTGTGCGACCGGTCTGAAAACTTCAGGGAACGTGTGGCCGGGGTGCCCAATGTGCCTTTCAAAGATTTTGTGAAAAATATTGAACAGTTCAAAAGTTATTCAAAAAACAAGTTCCCGTTATAAGTCAATGGGAAAAGTTAACGAAAGTTCGACAGTGTCGCAAATGCAGTTTTTACTTTCGCAAATGGCCCTTTTACTGTCACGAATCCACCATTTTGTTTTCAGTTGGTGATCAGAAAAATGCTTGCCATTAAAATTTGGGACCCTCTAGCAACTTAATTATTTTTGTATTCACCTAGTCAGACCCTGAGGATGCTAGGCATGTTTTTATTTTGGGGTAAAACACCCCAGAAATATGTTTGTCAAATTTCTGGAAAAAGTACTTTTGCAAAGTACTTTTGCACTTGCGACACTGTTGAATGAATTTGCGAAAGCTTTCGCAAAGTTCAACAGTACTTTTCCAGGCTATGGCAAAATGACAGCATTTCTTTGCCACCCTGCTGCAAAAGAATGGTTTGGTCTTTTGGGCTAAAATTTGGAGGGAACACAGCCAACATCACTCAGATGTGCCTTTCATTGTTTTGGTGAAAAAATATTACAGGGTGGAAAAGTTACAGCACTCCAAAGTTGACACTTTTTCCCATAGGATAACATTACGGTGTCCGCCTCATTACAGGAATCCTTTGCTGCCCTGCTGCAAAATAACGGTTTGGTCTTTTGGGCTGAAATTTGAAGGGAAGAAAGCCAACATCCCACTGATGTGTCTTTTTGTAGTTTGGTGAAAACATATTACAGGGCAGCACAGTGACGGTACTCCGAAGTTGACTCTTTTTCCCATTGGATAACATTATGGCATCCGTCGCGCCTTTCGGGGCCCGTATCTCGGAAATGGTGCGAGATACGGACTCTTCATCACAAAAATGCTTAGCCCCATAAACAGGAGCTAAGTACAAAACTAGCCATTAAAGTCATAATTGATAAGAAATTAACATTTTTTACTACGTCGTACGGTTCCTGAGATATAAACAATTTAATATTCCAAGTCCTCATTTTCTGCTCCGAGGCCCATTGTTATGTATACATTCTTTGTTTTCACTGTGTTTTCCAATGCATTTTTTGGGGATAAGAAGGGCGTGCCCTTTTGTTACTGTGCCAGTTAGCGTTTTCAGTTGCGTTTACATTACTGTTTGCGGCACCGTTACTGTCTACGCCACTGTGTGCGTTACGATTTGCGTTTTTGCTTGCACTTGCAACCTTATTTCTATTTCATTTGGCGTTATTGTTGCTGTTACCATTACCTGTTTCATTTGCAATTGCGGTACAGTGCACATGCATTACGGTTTGCGTTTCCGTACGCGCTTGCGTTTCTGTTTCGTTTCTGTTTCCTTTGGAGTTATTTTTGCTGTTACTGTTACCACTTGCATTTACAATTGTGGTAGTATCACCATGCATGTAATGGTTTGCATTTCTGTACTCACTTGCATTTGCATTTCTCTTTCCTTTGGCATTATTGTTGCTGTTACCATTACCATTTGCGTTAACAGTTGCGGTACTGTGCCTGTGCGCATTTTGGTTTGCATTTCCGTACATGCTTCAGTTCCTGTTTCTGTTTCTCTTTCCTTTGGCATTATTCTTCATGTTACCTCTACCATTTGCATTTACTATTGCGGTACCATGCCTGTGCACGTTACGGTTTGTGTTTATGTGTGCGCTTGCATTCGCGTTTACGTTTCTGTTCCCTTTCACGTTCTTTTTGCTGTGACACTTAATATTTCCATTTAAAATACTGCTGCCATCACTGTTCACGTTACCAGTTGCATTTTTATACGCGCTTCAATGTCCGTTTGTGTCACTGTTTGCTTTGGCGTCACTTTGCACTTGCGCTTCTGTTAACGTTTCCTTTACAATTTACGTTTCCATTACCATGTACGCCACTGTTGGCACTTCTGTTTGCATTGCTGTTCCTGTTACTATGTCACAAGACATCACGTGGTGGGAGCGCTCCTGCCACTGCATTACTTTCACTATTTGTCGTCATCATTCTCAAAAAGAAGGGAAATTAGAGGCAAAAAACTCCATTTAATGCATCAGTTAGGGTTGTTCCACAGTGACAAAGTGAAGAAATTTGGTGTTAAGGTTGAAAGCCCCTTGCCCCCAGCTCACCCCCCAACCAGCATCGGGTGCGCATTGGGATCATTGGTCCTATCACCCATTCTCCTATACCTCTGCTTCTTTACACATGTGATGGGGTGAGTTAGGGCGATGCCGGTGGGGGTGGGCGAGGGGTCCAAGGGGTTTTCAACCTAACACTGAATTTCTCACTTTTGTTGCTGTGAACAACCTCAACTGATGCATTAAACTGAGTTTTTGCTCTATATATATATATATATATATATATATATATATATATACACACACACACACACACAGGTCAACAAGGTGCTTCAGATATAATCACACACAAAACACAAATATACATGTACATATATATAATATATATATATATATATATATATATATATACACACATATATATATATATATATACACACAGGTCAAAGGTGCATCAGGTATCATCAGAACATAATACACAGTATATGTAATGATCCAGGATAAGGGTCAGTATTACAAGGCTAGCCTAGTAGGTAATTTATGAAGAAAGGGATTCAAGAGATTAGTGATAATAGCAGGAACAAGGGCAGGAGGATGATAAAGGGAGAAGACAATAAAGGGTTAAAAAAATGAGGGACTGCCACAAGGGTTATAAATGCTCAGCCATTGCAAGAGTTCAAAACAGAGCAATCAAAACAGGGAAGAGAAGGATAGAAGGATTGGAAGGTTGGAAATTCTATACGGTACCAAGGTGCAAGTGATGTGGAAGTGGTCCAAGGTGCAAGTGATGTGGAAGTGGTCGAAGGTGCAAGTGATGTGGAAGTGGTCCAAGGTGCAAGTGATGTGGAAGTGAAGGATGTGGAGAGTGAGGTAAGGGGAAGGGGAAGGGGAGCCAGCTGCTGACAGTAACCAATCCTAACTAAGCCAGTAACAGCATGGACTTATAGTGCACTAGGATAATTAGAAGGTCGTGAGTCAGGGGAAACAAGTACAAGGTTCCTTAATATGGCATAGGTATAAAGATTTGAAAGCTGCTAAGCTGATGGGATAAGTTAATTTCAAGGCTTTGTGCAGCTTATTCCACATTTAAGGTAATATGTAGCTTATGGCTGCTCTGCTAAAATGTGATTTTGCCTTATATACATACAAGGAAATATAGGAGGTACTTCTCCCAGCATACTTGCCAAGAGCACGTAATGGTAGACAGGCAGAGATATACCAGGGCAATTTTTTATAATGGCTTTGTAAATACAGAACGCAGCACTTCTCCATTGTCTATAGCTAAGGGATGTTCATCCCACTGCAGTATACAAGGAGCAGTGATGAGTAGAGTAGGGAAGACGTGTGATAAACCTTAAGGCTCGGTGATAAAGTGTGTCGAGTTTGGCTAGTGCACCGGCAGGACCCTGGCTGTACAGTACATCTGCATAGTCTATTAAGGATAGAAAGGTAGCTTGGGGCAGTTTTAACTTGGCGCCTTTTGTGAGAAGATTGTTGATCCTGTAGAAAAGACCAAGTTTCTGTCTAAGTTTCTTTGTCAGCTGTTCTATGTGGTCAACAAAGGAGAGTCTATTGTCTAACCAGACCCCCAGATATTTGAACTTTGTTATGTGTTCCAGCTGCTCACCTAGGATAGTGGTGATCTGTGGGAGCATCCCAGCAGTATCACGATTTGATGCATAAGAAGAGGGCAAGAGGAACATTGCTTTGGTTTTCTTGGCATTTAGAAGTAACTTCTGGTTTAGAAGCTGAATCTGCAGCAGACTGAATTCACTTTGAAGGGCTTTGCAGGCAGCGTCAGGGGTAGGGCTTCTAGTGTAATGCACTGTGTCATCTGCAGATAGATGTATTTGTGCTTCTTTAATGGTGGCATCAATATTGTTAATATAAATAGTGAAGAGTAACAGACCCAGAATGGAACCTTGTGGTACACCCAACAGGGGTTTTAGAGGAGAAACTTCCCTTTCCACCTTTACTTGCGGAAGTCGGCCAGAGAGGTAGTCAGCAAATCATATTAGGGATACAGAGTCCAATCCAATGTTCCGGAGGGATGAAAGAAGCCGGCCATGGTCAACAGTGTCAAACGTCTTACTTAGATCCAAAAACACTGCACAGACAAAGTTCTTATTATCTATCTCATGTTGCCAGTCATGGGTCACTTTGGCTAGAGCTGAGATTGTACTATGCTGTGCTCTAAAACCTGATTGTAATGGATTGAGCAGCTTCACCGATTCCAGATGGTACCATAACTGTGCTCACAATTTTCTCCAGCAGCTTAGACAGGATTGGAACTAAGGAGAGTGGCCTGTAATTATTGAGGTCATTGGGGTAACCCGACTTAAACAAAGGGACCACAAGTGCAGTTTCCCAGATGGGCGGAAGGTCACCCTGAGACAGGGATAGGTTAAAGAGATGTATAATTGGGACTGCAAGGACACGGTAGCCAACCTTTAAGAAGTATGGGTCCATGAGATTGGCTGCAGCACTTTTCCTAGTATCTAACTATATAAGGAGATCTTCAACTTCTTTCAAAGATGTAGGCTGAAGGTAGAATAATGGGCTGGAGATGGGATTATCTTGAGTATTCACTCCAAGTTGATGGCAGAGAGTGCTGGCGGGAGAGGAGTCGAAGACTAGCCGGCAGTAGCAAAGTTATTGTTGAGAGAGTCAAGGATAGATGGCCTCTCAGAGATTACAGTGTTGCCAATTAATATTTTAGCAAGTACGGGATTTTCAGGGGTATGGCCTTCAATATTTTTGATTGTACTCCAAAATTTAGATGAACACCTAGAAGATATCTCCAACTGTGAATGGTAAAAATTTGCTTTAGCTTCTGTAACCACCTTGGTACAAAGGTTCCTTGCCCTGCTGAATAGATACCAGTTGTTAGTGAGATTAGTTTTTTTGGTAGTTTTCCAAAGCACATCCCTGCTTCGCAGAGCATCCTTCAGGTCCTCCGTAAACCACCGGCAGGTTTTTTTCCTGATTTGGACTTTCACCAGAGAAGCGTGCTTATTCACAGCCCCTAACACAATGTTGGAGAACATGTCATATGCCGTGGTCAGAGACTTAACTAAATAAAAGTCCTACCAATGCAAGGAGTCTCTTAGCTCTGCGATATACTCATAGAGATCAAAATTACGTGTACATCTTCTAACGGAAAATTTAGGTGCAGTTGTAACTTTACAGGTTGACCTTACACATGCGATGAAACAGTGGTCACTAATGTCAGAGAAAAAGACACCAGTATGAGAAAATAAATGGCGTTTGCTAACTAAGGATAATATCCAACAGAGTACTGTTATTAGGGTTGGTCTTATTAGGATGAGTAGCTCCATTTATAAGCTGTGACAGCCCAAGGGATTTACAGAATATTTTAAGAGGAGTGGATGCGCTAGAGAGCCAGTCTAAATTAAAATCCCCTAATATAATATACTCTGATGAGGCTGGACCTACAATGTTGCCTAGGTGTTTCAGCAACTGCAATCCAGCTGACGGGGGCCTATAACAACTTATTACACAAAGTGAAACTCTGGTTGCAATTTCAACTTTTAAAGACAGACTTTCAAATTCGTTTGGGACAGTGGTGGAGTCGATAATTTAGACAGGGAATTTATCCTTGAAGTATATGGCCACATCACCACCTCTAGTCCTCCTGTCAGCTCTAAACAGAGAGTAGGAGGGTAAGTTTACTTTATTGTTATTGGTAGCCAGTCCAAGCCAAGACTCCGTGACTACCAAAACATCTAGGGTGGTGTGACATATCCAAGCCTGTATTGGTGTAATTTTTTTCAATAAACTGCACGTGTTGACATGCAAGAAACTTACTCCCTTCAGACTTTGTAAATCAGCTGGGGATTCAATGGCTACTGGGGGGTCCTGGATTAAGCTCAACATTACCTGAACACAACAGAAGCAATAGCAAAAGTTTCCTGCACAGATCTGATAGGAGTTTGGACATTTTAGCTCTCTTTTGTTTGCAGGGTTCATAAGAATTAGTTGGTGTAGTCATAAGGCTCACTCCTCCCTGACCTAATGCTGCATATAATAATACCTAGGCAGAGAAAGACCAGGGAAGTCTGGGAACTAAAATGTAAAAGGATGTATCCCTAGTGGACGACTCTATAACAGTTCCTACGTGCCATGGTGGATGAAGGACCTACTGCAAGACGGGGGATTTTATGGCAGATATAATTTGTTCTACATGGTTGAGAATATCCCAGCAGGCCAACATGCTGTGAGAGCCACACTCTGTCCTAGGAGATGTCTGTGTAAGTGAATTTGAACCTAAGAAACATGGGATGAGCAAGGACAGGCAAGAGAACAGATAAAGCACCTTCGTTATGTAACTAGATTTTAGCTTCAATAGGGCAGAAGAGTATGGTGAAGCATGTAGCAGGCTGTGGTACTTAAAGGTGATGTGAGAGGGGACTAATATAAACAGTGATTCACCAACAGCATTTAAAGGTGGCCTTGGGAGGGGTTGGGGGCGTGGGCAAAAAACTAAACAGAACAGAGGTCAGTGTCTATCTCCACTGGGGAGCACTGCGGCTTGTGTGCTGAAGTCCGTATCTGTTTTCTGATCTCTGGGGGCGGGTAGTGCAGGCTCCAATGCTCCAAGCATTGTGGAGGCACTTTGGCTTTACTCTCGACTGCGGCAGTGGTCACAGCCCGGGGGGCTAATGGGCACCTGCAGAAAGAGGGACAGACAGGATTTAGTTAAAGTTTGGAAGTGGTGGGTGGGTTCCACAACACAAAAGGCACACAAAGGAGCTGTACACTGAATTGTGTCCTAAATTGGGGGACGGACTCAGATAGCAGCAAGGTGCCAGCTAGTTCTGAACATCCGAGGGCACACAAAAGAACTGGGGATGGGTAGGCCAGGGAGATTGGACAGAGAAGGAGTGAAATAAATTACAAATTAAAATTAAGTTCAAGGGCTGGCACCGTGAGACTCCAGGGAAAAAAAGAAAAACATGTGACACAAGGTTAGACCCAACTAGAATACATACACACTTCATAAACCTGACATTTGCAGATTAAGATATGAAAACAATTAAGAGCAGCTTACAGTGCAATAGGAGCTACATATTAACAATTTCCATGCAAACACTATGTCTGCAATTGGGATTTAAATAATTTACAGCCGTGGATCCAGCAAGCTGAGGTGGTGGAAATATCAATAGAAGAAAAGCTGCAACGGCTCTGGCGAGTTGCCATACACAATAACTCTCATACATTTTAGAAGTCAAGTACTTTATTTCTGGATATAAATTCAGATGCCCCTGCATTTCATCAGGATATGGCTTCTTCTGGAGGACTGTAAAAAAGTATTTTGACATTGAACTTTACTTTTTTGGTATTGTACAGCATTGAGATATTTTACAACAATAGAACAAGTTTATCTCAAGTATACACAGGTAAAGAACATGAAAGAAATATATATTTTTTTGACTCCATTTTAGTTTGGTTTTTACTTTAGAGATTTAATTGACGTGGCATTTAACTTATTAATTTTTCGGTAATAAGGCAATTATAAGCATACAAGTATATAAATGATTGTGAAAAATTGCATTAGATGGTTCAGAAATACAATAAGTTAATATAATTTATAGTCTATTTTGGAGCTCCTGAGTTCAGTAGAGAAAGAATACTCTTTTTGGAAGTACAGTATTTCAAAAAAATGATTTATAAACATATGTCTATTGTTTCAGTTTGATTTTGAGTAAAAACATGAAAACTTAGGAGGACAGTGAAGCATGAGCACAGCTCAGTTACAAGAAAGGTAGCTGATTTTTGGCACCATTCATATCTTGTATCGCCTTGTCTAGCACCACAGCATTTTCATTGTGCACTTATAAGCTGTAATAATTATGCTTTATAAAATACATTAATTTTGTGTTAATGTCTTATAGCAATTGTGGAATAATATAATTGATTTTGTATATATGAATACTTTTTTACAGTCCCACAGAAGAAGCCATATCCTGGCAAAATGTTGGGGCATCTGAATTTGTACCCAGAAATAAAGTACTTGACTCCTAAAACGTATGAGAGTTATTGTGTATGGCAACTTGCCAGAGCCGGTGCAACTTTTCTTTTTGTGATTACATTGTACACCATGCATCGAGCTCCACAGAAAATTGGATTACTTATTATGGAGATTTCGCTTGGATCCACGTTTTGGGTGGAAATAGCAATGCCTAGCTGAAGGCAGCTCACAGCATGTCAGAGAGAATTGGGTTCAGCAAGGAGCAAGCATAAAGTTAACCAGAGAACGGCAAAAGATTTAGGGGAAAAATAAAAACTGTACAAATTAGCAGAGTTACACAACACAGTCCAGCTAGGAGGCTTAAAATTGTGGGCAAATGTAGCGGGCCAGCCAGGGAGCTCTAAGGAGGCAAGCAGCCAATAAGAGCTTACCCCTGAAACAGTGCCGGATTTAAAAAAAAAACAGACAGAACAGAGGTCCGTATCAATCTCCACTAGGGAGAGCCGTGGCTTGTGCGCTGAAGTCCGCACCTGTTTTCTGGTCTCTGGTGGTGGGTAGTGCAGGATCCAATGCTCCAAGCACTGTGGAGGCACTTCAGCTTTACTCCTGACTGTGGCAGCAGTCACAGCCCGAAGGGGATAATGGGCACCTGCTTTCTGGTCTCTGGGGGCGGGTAGTGCAGGCTCCAATGCTCCAAACGCTGTGGAGATGCTTCAGCTTTATTTCCAACTGCGGCAGCAGTCATAGCCCCAGAGTGCTAATGAGCACCTGTTTTCTGGTCTCTGGGGTGGGTAGTGCAGGCTGCAATACTCCAAGTGCGATGGAGACACTTCGGCTTTACTCCCGACCGTGGCAGCGGTTACAGCCCGAGGGGGCTAATAGTCACCTATCTAGCTAGGTTGCCTAGCTGGAAAGAGACAGCTAGATACACAGATAGATAGATAGACAGACAGATTTATTTGTTCCACAGATCCCGGAACAGAAGAAACAAGAGACTTTCACTTTCCCAATTCCCATTCCACAGGATTGCAACTTCTGGGCATGCTCTGCACATGCGGTACGTTATCTCCAGTCTGTAAAATCCAGCCTGATTCCATAGCACTAAAATCCAATTTTTCAAATGAATATATCTAAAAAAATACAAAACTCCTAAACATCAAACCCCACTAGGAAATCCTTCCCAACCAGTAACCACAACCATACAACATTTTATTGTTTAAACATTTATAGTTTTTTTTCCTAGATGAGAGCAAAAATTCAGAACAAATTACCACTGAAATGAATGGCAAAATATGTTTTTTTTCATACTTCATTATATCTAAAAATACAAAACTGATTTACGTAAAACTTTCAGGGATTGTAGATTCTGTCACGTACAACAAATCCTGAAATTTTCATGTAAATCTGTTTTTCCGCAAGCAGCAAACAAAAAATCAGGTTCAGTATCTCTTTGTCAATGATATAGAGGGGGTTGGCAGGAGGAACAACCTCATCCTCTATGCAGATGACAGTGTCATCTACTGCAGTGATCTGCTTCCTAACGTAATCAATACCAACCTCCAGGCTAGTCTAGCTGCACTGGAAGCCTGGTTCTCCTCCGACTCACTTGTAATGAATGAAGTAAAAGCGAAGGCAGTCCTGTTCGGGTCCAGATGCCTTGGTTCAGACCAGCATGGCATCCTTCAGCTTCATACTGCCCAAAGGAAGAGAATAGAGGTCACGGACAAGATCAAGTACCTTGGGGTCCTGCTTGATCAGGCGATGACCTTCCAGCCTCACATTGACTTTGTTGTTAAGTCCACCCACCAGAAGTTAGAACTTCTGTATAGGCTGGGAGACTCTTTTTCTCTCGAGGCTCATTGTGCCATATCAAACTGCACCCTACTCCCCTCCCTCCTCTATGGGGCTCCCCTGCTGCAGTCCCTAAGGGAGGGTGAACAAAGAAAACCTACTACTCGCTACCAGAGGGTGACTTGTTTCACTACCAGCTCCTCACCAAGAAGGCATCACTCTGAGGTACTTGTTGATCTCCACCAGCCTTCTATGTGGTATAAACTGGCCTACTCCTCTTTGAGCCTGACCTTCAAATTTACCACTGTTGTCCCTTCTCCTCACCTGCGTGGGCTGCTCAATCCCAAAGTCTGGGGCCGGGACCTGAGATCCTCCACTGGCCATCCCCTAGACATCCCTCGTGTCTGAACTAACTACGGCAAGCGCTCCTTTTGTTACGCTGCCCCACACTTATGGAACCTTCTCCCTGTGGACTTGGCCAACTGTTGTACTATTCAGGGTTTTAAGTCGGGCCTGAAAGTATACCTGTTAGAGCTTAGTCTCTGTGGCTGTAACTGCTAGCCCAGTACTTAGTCTCAATGGCTGTACTTGCTTGTCCCACGGCAATCTGCCTACTGGGTGGCTATATATATCCTGCATATTGCTGGTACCACCTCTCCCCTAAAGTATTGTTGGTTAAGATGTCATATGTCTGATTTAATTGCTATATTATTTAAGTATGTAACTGACATGCTCTATAATGTACCCTATACCCTATCCAATATATGTTTAATCTACTATGTACTCCTGCCAATGTATGTAATCATTGTCTGTAACTAATCCGGGTTGCTCCTGAAAAAGGGACCTCCAGTCTCAGTGAGCTTACCCGGTTATCAAAATTGAAATAAATAAATAAAAATATAGAAGTCACCAGCCACCCTAACTACAAGAGTGCTACCACACCCCTATATGTATTTTGACTCTGGTTTTACATAGTTGACTTTCCTATGATTAATGTTGTGTATCATGTTTTGTGATGGATTTACTGACTTGGGCACCTTTGAAAAAAGGCTCTTAGAACTCAAAAGATCTTCTAAACACAAATAAATATATAAATAAGTAAATGAAGTACTGTATTCATATTTATTTATGTAGTAAAGTTTCTGCAGTGGTACATAATAAAAACAAAGAAAATATCAGAAGAGCCCAAATGTTCTTAAACATCATAATTATTTTTTAAAGGAGTAGTGCACTCATCTTTGTTAAGTTCTTCTTCCCTTTTCTCTTAGGATAAACAGAACCACTTTTGTTGGTCAAAAAATCACACTGTACACTAAGTTTTCCTGGATGGCAACTTGGGGTAAGCAGTAATTTAAGCAAACTGTTAACCCGTAACTTCATTTCAGATGTTACATTTCCAGGCTGCAATTCATAAAACTGTACCCATTAAGAAATCACTCAAGACACAGACGTGACACTCCAGACATAAAGTTGCTTGCAAAACTCTAAACAAGAATTTAAACAGCCATGCAGCTTGAAGTAGTAATGGCAAGCTTACGACCAGCACTCCAACAGCAGCTCCTATTTTTGTTCCAATAGTCAATTAGTAAACAGCGGCCGGCCTGGTGGTGCAGAGGGTTGAGGCACTGGACACCACACCTCGCGCTACAACGGCGACCCAAGTTCAGGAGTGAGCTCGGGACTCCGGAGGTCAGCAGCGGGGAGGGCATGGACTTGGACTGAGCTGCTGGCTGGCAGCTCTCCTTTCCCGGGGAGGATGCAAAGACTCTGTGCAGCTTTAGTGACTCCTGGTGGTGACCAGATGAAGCAGCTCACAGGGCTTGGGATTGGGGGCTAGGAGCTGCGGCAAAAACATCCTGCAGGTGGGTGCAGGAGCGTACCCAGGAGCGTGCCCATGATGAGCTGGAAGTCATTGCATGCTGCACTGCTTGAGAGGGAGGGACAAAATGTACAAATACCCCCTTCCCATTGGTAGGTGAAGGTGGGTCTAGGGGCATCAGGCACCACGTCCAATTCTGGGTCCTAGGCGTCCTCCAGGTTCTCCTCTCAATCCATCGCCTATCCAGATACTCTAGATAGAGCACCAGTAAGGAGATGACGGTCCTTGCTCCTGGGGGACTTAGATCTGGGGGGGCTCAGGGGATGAGATGAGGTGGAGAGGTGCCCACCTTGGGGGGGGACACCAGGACTTCAGGAGGGATGGGATAAGCCTGCTAGCCAAATGACCCAGCTGGAGAGAGTCCAACAGGTAAGGGAGAAGAAAAAGAGTTAAAAAAAAATAATTATGAATCAGCAATCATAACAGAAACTTAGAATTTGCCAGCATATAAGGACCATTTGGCCCACCTAGTCTGCTCATTTTCCCTGCCTATAGTATCACCGCAGATCCTACATGATCTCCAGCGTATTCCCCCTCCCTTCCTTTCCCAAAGATTCCCTTATGCCTATCCCATGCATTCTTGAACCCCACCATTTTCACTCCCCCAACCTTCGCTGGAATACTGTTCCAGGAATGCATCACTCTGTCTGTGAAGTACTGCCTCACATCTCTCCTGAATCTATCCCCCCTCCAACTTCTTATCATGCCCCTTTTGTCCTTGAGCATCTTTTTTTCTGAAAAACACTTCCGTCTTCTACCTTGTTTACTCCCATGAGGTATTTAAAGGTCTCTATACGGCTTCTGACCCTTTACTGTTTTAGTTGCGGTCCTCTGGATGACTTCCACTCTATGTCCTTTTTGAGATGTGGTCTCCAGAACTGGACATAGTACGCAAGAAGGGGTCTTACCAGTTATCTATACAGAGGCAACATCACCTCCCTCTTTCTGCTGGTCATACCCCTTCCTATGCATCCCAGCATCCCACTTGCACTCCCAATTACCTGGTTACACTGCCTGGTCACCTTTAGGTCATCTGATATGATCAGCCCCAGGTCTCTTTCCTGCTTGGTGGTCATCAGTACCAACCACCCATTTTGTACTCCACCCCTGGGTTTCTGTGCCCCAAGTGCATTATTTTGCACTTTTTTCACATTGAAACCTAGCTGTCTTACCCATGACCACTCCTTGAGTTTTCTCAGATTGCTGCTCATCCTTTCCACCCCCACCTGGAGTTTCTACCTATTGCAGAGTTTGGTGTCATCCACAAAGAGGCAGACCTTCCCTTCCAACTTCTCTGCAATGGCACTTATAAAGGCATTAAAGAGGACTTCCAGCTCTGATCCCTGAGGACCCCACTGGTCACCCTCCCTTCCTCTGAGTGAACTCCATTTAGCACCACCCTCCGCTGCCTCTCCCCTAACCAATTTCTTATCCAGTTTACCACCTTTGGACTCACTCATAAATCATTCAGCTTGCTTACTAGTCTCCTATGTGGAATGGTGTCAAATGCCTTACTGAAATCTAAGTAGGCTATGTCCATTGCTCCAGCCTGATCTAGTTCCTTGGTCACCCAGTCAAAGAACTCTATCAGATTCATTTGACATGCCCTCCCTCCAATGAATCCATGCTACCTTAGGTTTTGTAACCCACTGGATTCAAGACATTCCACATTCCTTTCTTTCAGTAGTGATTCCATTAACTGTCCCACCATTGAAGTCAAGCTGACTGGGATATAATTGCCAGCCTCTTCCCTGCTACCACATCTGTGAAGTGGAACTACATCTGTCCTCCTCCAGTCCTGTGGAACCACTCCTGTTTCTAATGAGCTGCTAAATAGGGCTGTCAGAGGTGCAGCCAATGCCTCCTTGAGCTCCCTCAATCCCCTGGGGTGGACCCCATCTGGCCCATTGCTTTGTCCATTTTCAGATTTGCGAGTCCCTTCAGGGCTCTCTCCTCTGAAAACAGATTAATGTCCACTTCCCTCTCTCCAATGCTCCTGTTACATTTGTGTGGCCCTTCCCCATCTCTTTCTTATTTGTTCAGGATGTCTACCTTTTCCTATTCCCCCTCCGAACAGTGCCCCCCTTTCCCTTTCTAACCTTACAGTTCCACCCCTGGTCTTCCTTTTTTTGCTTATATACCTAAAAAATGTCTTGTCCCTTTTTGTTACTGCCTTGGCTTTTATCTTTTCAGTTTGCACCTTGGCACTTCTCACTGCTCTCCCTGCTTCTATCTGTTTCCCCGATACACCTCCCTATCTTTCTCCCTCTGTGTCTCCTTGTACTTGCTGACTGCTACCCTCATATCTTTTACTTTTTCTGCCACTCCTCTTTCCTTTTCTCCCTTGCTTGATACAGAGGATTGTTGCCTTCACTATGACTCTTATTTGTTTCCCCACTGTTCCATCTTCCACCCCACACAGCTCATCCCCCTCCGAGGCCATCCCTGAGGCATTCACCCATGTTTTTAAAATCTGCCCTTCTGAAGTCCAGTACTCTTATCTTTGTGTAGTTCGATTCTGCAGCCATCCTTATATTGACCCACACTGTACGGTAATTGCTGGTCCCCAGGTGGCCTCCCACCTTGACATCTGCAACACTGCCCCTGTTGGTGAGTACTAGGTCAAGTACTGTCCTATTACATGTGTGTTCACTAACTAGTTGTCTAAGGAATGCCCCCTGCAGGGAGTCCAAGATTTCCTTGCTTCTAACTGAAGCCACAGGTGTGAGGCTACAATCTACATCCAATAGACTGAAGTCCTCTACCAGCAGCACCTCCCCCTTTTCTGCCATCTTGCTAGTGGCTTCCATCAGTACCTTATCTATTGTAGCTCCTTCTCCTGTGCTGGAGGTATGTAGATCACACCAGTGTGAATAGAGGCTCCATTTCCCATTTCTAGGGTGATCCACAGTACCTCTGCCCCCCCCCTATTCCTCGTATCTCTGTTGTTTTAATTTTGTCCCTCATATAAAGTACCACACCACTTCCATTCCTTCCTGCCCTGTCCTTCCTGAACAGAGTATAGCCTGGTATGGTCATGTCTCAGTCATGATTTTCAGTGCACCATGACTTGGTAATGGCCACAATATCCGGACTGGCCTCGACCACTGTGGCCTTTAGGTCTGGAATCTTATTTCCTAGATTTCTTGCATTCGCACAACTGGTTTTCCAGGTTTTGTTACCACTTCGTTTGTTAACCCCTCTTCCACTTTTTTCCTTTTCAATTTTCCTCCTTCCCCCTCTTTTTTTAATGCACCAGCTCCTATCCATCTTCATTCCTTCCACTCCACTTCCTGTATTGTTTTTTTTTTTTAATTTATTGTGCCCTACCTTCAGCACCACCCTTCTGGCACCTACCTCGCTTCCCCTAATGGCCGTACCTCCAGGATACCCACTGGCTTTCCCCCCAGGGTGGGTCCACAGCATCTTCCAGGTCCATCTGAGACAGGAGAAGGTGTTGGCAATAGCTGACATTGCCTTTCTGGCTTTCCTCCCAGAGCGGGGTTCGGGGCCCAGGGATGCCATCGTGGGACTGGGACAGGTCGACGGAGAGGCAGGGTAGCTATTGAGGCCAGGTGTCGAGGGGCGGCAGTCATCCATGGTGGCCAATGATTTTTTCTGTGTTAACCCCAGGGGCAGGGACATGCAATGATGACCTGCATCTGGCTAGCCTCTCAAACTTACAGTGCTGAATGCTTTGTGGTTTCCCCCTGCCTCTGTCAGGAGTCTCTCAAGTGGCGGACATACTACCCCTCCCTGCCCCCGAAGAAGGACAGCAATCCTGGGGATGCTCAATCCTTCTCCCCCGGCTGGCCCTTCAGCTTCCTGGGTCCATTCCTGAACCCAGGTCATGGGTGTCGCAAGTGGAAATCCAACCGCTGCACCGGCAGGCCAGCTCTTCCTGTATTAAGTTGCTTCCTGGTGGATTCCACTCCTCTCAGGTTCCCCCCACTCTCTACTTCAGCCTTTGGAATGGTGACAGTTTCTGCCTCCTCAATCTCTTCTCCTACTGCCCTTTGCTAGTTTAAATGTTCATCAAAGCAATGTTTGAACCATCCACCAAGGACTGTGGTTCCTCTCCTGGATGGATGCAGGCTATCACTCCTGTATAGGCCCTTATCATCCCAGATGAGTTCCCAGTCCCCAGTGTAGCTGAACTCCTCCTCTGTGCACCATTCCTTAAGCCATGTGTTGAAGCTCCTGGTGTACAGATCCCACTCCTCCCCCCCGTCATAGACAAGCAGCACCTCAGAGAAAGTCACTGAACATGCTACCTAAGACCCCTCCATAACTCTCTACACTCCCCCTGAACTATCCCAGCCCTGTCCCTAGCCGGGTCATTAGTCCCCAGGTGTTAAATGACATCCAGCTCTGCCTCCCATCCTGCTGCCTTAGCAATCCTTAGGATCTGCTTCCCATCCCTCTGGGCTGTGGTGATGTGTGAGCACCCAACTCACCTCTCCCCTCCCCTTCCTTTCCTATTCCCAAATCTATCCCTCTCACAATCAATTCTCCACCAGAAGTTGCTTCCTCCTCCTTTGGGGTTCTCTTCCACTCCCCTTGGGCTCACCACTATGGAGGATGTCCACATCCTCCCTGGCCTGTACCACGGGTGCCTCTTCCTGGCAGTCCTGCTTTTCCAGAGCTGTGTAGGAACTGCTTAGAAGTACTGGTTTGGGAATGTGCCTTTGAATCACCACAGTCATCCTTCCTGAGCCTACCACAGTCCAGCCGTTCTTCCTCCCGAGCAGCTTCTGAGGCAACAGTGGCTGACTTGGCCCCTGGGTGGGGGAATCCCAGTCAACTCAGCCTGGAGTCTAGGAACCTCCTCCCTCAACCCAGAGAGGTGTATGCAGATGGGACACCATCGCAGTCTCCAGAAGGTCTCTCTGAAAACTGCTGTCCCACAGCCACTACACTGCACCACTCCCAGCATTCCCAACTTCTATTCTCCCTGTGTTACCTGGAAATATTTTTGTACCCTTACCCATAGGGTTTTTTTAGGTTTCCGCTTTTGTTTGTTTCTTTCTTTTTGTGTACTCTCAAGCCTTTATACTCCTATTCTAGATAAAGTGCTGCTCCTATTCCCAGTTTGGCCTACCTTTTACCTTCCACCCTTCCCAGAAGTGATTGTTACACAGTAGTGAACAGGTGTCCTACTCTAGTCGACTGGCAGAGTCCCCTGCTTCCCTGCTTTCTTCTGCTGACGTCTGCCAGTGCCTAAGATGCCAATCACCTGTTACACTCCTTCGCTGTTCCATTCACTCGCAGTGATGTAAACGTAAATGGCAATAATCACATTACTGCACAGTCCCCAAGCAACTGGTTGCAGGTTCGATTCTCATTAGCAACAAATTACATTCCAGCATATTTACAGACCACTTCTATGACACATTTTGTTGCCAGTATTTACAGGTGACATTACTTAAGGGGGCTTTACCAGTTACAGTTGTTTTTCCTTCACAGCTGTGCGTGTGATACAGGATGTTGGGATGTACCTGGCCTTGTTAGGCACAGAAATACATGGTTGGAGCCTCTGTTAGAGGTCAGTATGGAGGCCTTTACCCTTCTAGAACACATACTGGAAGTTGGCGTGTACCTGGCTCTGTTAGGAACAGAAATACATTGTCAGAGCCTCTGGCAGAGGTCAATATGGAGGTGTGTACCCTTCTAGAACACATACTGGAAGTTGGAGTGTACCTGGCTCTGTTAGGAGCAGAAATACATGGTCAGAGCCTCTGGTGGGTCTATGTGATTACAGCAAGCGTAAAATAGTGACTCACAAATAACGATGACAAAATAGCAAGGGCACGAACAACAACCGTGGTTTTTATGGGGGAGCTACACCCCCCACATTCCCCTTTGTGGGGGACTTTGTCCCCCAACACCCCCTCACTATGAATAACCAACTCAAGGAGGGGGAAATGTCGAAGTTCCCTTTGTGGGGGGCTTTGCCTTCCACACCCCCATTACTATGATTAACCAACTCGACAAGGGGGAAATGCTGAAATCACCAAAATGGCAATTGCTTTTTTGTCCTCGCCATTTTTGTTCCTCACTGTTTTGCGCTTGCTGTTGTTATGGAACACCCATCTGGCAGAGGTCAATATGGAGGTGTGTACCCACCCAGAACACATACTGTGCCCAGCTTGGACATTACACACTAATGAACTAAATGTACCTCTTGCAGCCTTCCCCTTACCCCGTGCCTCCTTGGGGATTGGAGTCAGCACCTTTCATGATCACAGCAACAGTGACAAACCAGATAGATCCATCCCTTGGCCCTTGGGTACAGATCATTGGCTACCAACTGCCCTGGTCTTCTAACGCACACACAGATCCAATGCTTCAGGTCACATGCCCTTGTCAGAACAGGGTTCTTATCTGTTACTTCTTCATCATTAACAGGAAACCAGGAAAGATGTTGCAGAAGCCATCAGGAGGCCCTCCTTGAGGGTGAACCTCCAACATGTCACCATAGTCCCAAATCTCAGATGCCAGTCAGGGCCCGAGCCTTCAGAGACCTGTACCTTAGGGATCCAGTGCTACCTAGAACCAGGAACCCTGACACCATTCCTGGGCCTCCAGGCTTACTCCCTTTGGTCACAGCCAGAGAAGTGCAAATAGAGGTACTAAAGCTGGGTCCTGCACACACTGGCCCCCAACTGAAATGCCAAAACTAGAACTGCATTTGTTGTGCTGGAGTCTCCATTTATGTGCACCTAGTGGGAAGGAAAATGGGTCCAGAAAACCTCCAGGCCAATGGGCAATTGCTTTGAATTGGCACAGAGACACTTAGTCACCGGGCAGAAACACATTTCAAAAACAGGATATACCTCTTTAACTTTTAGAACATTCTAAGACACATTAGAGCTGGGATAGCTTAACACTTTAAATGCAGAAACACAGACACATTATTTTTAATTTGGCCTATTGTTACCTTATTAGTGCAATGCCCTTAGTACAAAATAGTTTTAATCGTTGGTCACTCGTAATCCCTTTCTTTGATAGTCAGGTTACAAGAGGATATGGCAGATGTACTGTCACATCTTAAAGTAGCACAGAAACATAGTAATTTAAGGTCAGAAGAGACTTTTATCCACTCACGTCACCTCACAGGCAGGAATGAAATAAGTATGCTATGCAAACATCTATCAATTTCTAGAGATTCCCTACCCACTTCACTACACCGGGTACCTGTTAATTCCCTTAGTAAGCAGAAATGTGTTCAGATTTATCTTGAAGGCCTGTACTGTCTTCAGTTCCACTGTCTCCACTAGTTTGCTGTCCATAGGTTCTCTGTTCTGTGAGAGAAAAAGTGGCACGTAACTTTATTTATTTATTTTATTTAGTTTTTGTTTACCAGGTAGGTGCGCTAGCCAGAGAGATTACTATTTTCAGGCACGACTCGGGAGGTTACAGGGTAGCATTACAGAGGTACAACAAAAGGTGGTTACAGCAAGGTATAAACAATGGTGTTTCACAGCAGGTTATACAAAATACAAGGTGTTGAGAGCAGGGAACAGAACAAAGCATTTCAGTTTTTACATTGGGATGAGGCAATTAGGCAGTTAAAGCAAAAACAGTGAAATCACAACATGCAAGGAATAAACTAGAGACAGGTGAACAAAATTCAAAAAGATAAACATGCAGTGGGTATACCCTTGGAGGAAAACAATTTTATACAGATCCAAAAGGTATGGGAACAAATCAGATAAGTGCAAAGGGGGCTAGATGCAGGGGATAGGAAAGCTGAGGTTGGCTGTGTTTGGAACAGGGTGAATTTCAGAGATGCTGGCCAGGCAAGTAGGGGGAACGGCTGGGGACAAGGGCGTGAGAGGATTAACATTGCAAGGGTATATAGGCAATTTTGTATAGATCCAAAAGAATATGAAAACAAAAACAAATGAGTGCAAAGGGGGTTAGATGCAAGGGATAGGCAAGCTGAGATTGGTTGGATTTGGAACAGGGTTAGTTTCAGAGATGCTGGCCAGTCAAGTAGGGGGGTGCGGATGGGGAGAGGCAGAAGAGAGTAGAACATCACAAGGGTATTTTGGCAGAAAGACAGGTTAAGAACTGCAGCAAGGGGGGGAGGACAGAGAGCTAAGGAGGTTTAAAGCAGGAGCATTGATTAGATGAGATGAGGTAATGGCAGAGTGCTTTTTTAAAGGTGTCATGAGTGGGTGCTAGGCAGACATCTAGAGGAAGGGCGTTCCATAGCCGAGGAGCATGGTGGGCAAAAGCACTAGAACCTTTGTGGGTTGAACATTTTGGCTCACATAAGAAGGATTTATCAGTTGAGTGCAGGCCGTAGTTAGAGGACAGTGGAGTGAGCAGGTCCGACAGTATTTTAGGGGTTTGAGACCTCATGATACTATTTATTGTGGAGCCAAGGAAGTAGAGTCTCGTTGCATTAGAAGATAGCCCATTTAGATCAGCGTAGCGGAGGCAATGGTGCTTCAGCCTATGGGATGAGGCCCTGTACCGACAGATATTATTATAGGAAATGTCCCATCTATGGAGATTTGATTTAGGTATGGCAGCATATGAAGCTACCTCATAGGTTAGGGTTGGCAGGAGTATACCTCTGGCAATAGCTAATCTCGCTGAGGGGGTTAAAACATAGCTAGTACGGTATGCTACACCTAGTTTGGAGTTCACCGACTTACATGTGTTCAATATGTGAAGTTCGAAGTTTAAGGATTGATCCAAAGTGACTTCTAGGTACTTCAATGATGTAACTAAGCCAATGGGTGAGCCATCTAAGCAGGAGACCCTAAAGTGTTTTTGGTATGATTTGAGTTTTGAAAGGGTTCCAAATAGCATGGACTGGGTTTTGGCCTCATTAAGAACCAGTATACGATCTGAGAGCCAGGTTTGTGTGCGTTGGAAGTCAGTAGAGAGTCGTAGATTGATGTCAGATGCATTTTTCACACTGGTGTAGAGGACAATGTCATCCACATAGAGTATGGAGGAGGTGGCAGAGAGATTGGAGGTGACGTTATTAATAAATATTGAGAATAGAAGTGGCCCCAGGGTACAGCCTTGGGGTACTCCAATATTCCCTGTAGCCTGATTCGAGTAGGATGAATTAAACGTAACAATTTGGACCCTGTTAGACAGGTAGCTGCTGAACCAGCTGACTATGTTAGATGCAAAGCCCATAGATTGTAAGGTGGCGAGGAGAAAGGAGTGGTTCACTAGGTCAAAGGCCTTCATCATATCTATGAAAACTGCCCCTGTTAGAAGGCCTGAGTCCATAGCAGTGAGAGTGTCTGTAGTAAATTTAAGCAGGGCTATAGAGGTGCTGTGACCTTTGCGAAAGCCATGCTGGGCGGTTGTTAGAAGGTCATATTTAAGAAGAAATTCAGTGGTTTGTGTAGCGACTAGTTTCACTAAGATTTTGCTTAGCACTGACAGGATGGCTATGGGCCTGTAGTTCGAGGGGTCTCTGGGGTCACCCTTTTTAAAGACAGGGGTGACACTCACTATCTTCCAAATGTCGGGGACACTACTTTGACACAGGGAAAGAGTAAACATTTTGGCCAGAGGAGCAGTAGGGAGCGGGGCAGCTATTTTTAGTAGTCTGGGCTCAATGCTGTCTGAGCCTGTGGCTGTACTATCTGAGATCAAGCTAAGAAGCTTTATGCCTTAGTTTCCTCTCCCTCCCCTGAGCGTCAGGGTGTGTCCTCACATCCTGCTCCATCTCACCACATCAAACATCTTTGACTGTTCTATCTTGTCTATACTCATGATTCTGTGAGACTGAGAGCACGTCCTCTCTATAAATACATCTAAGGTGACAGGAAACCATGTTTATACAATTTTATGTCGTCCTGTTTTCCTTTTACTGTCTATTCTGAATTTTGATATGTCTGACCATTTTTTTTTCAATGTATCAACTAATTTTTATTGCCTTTGTAACTATCTTGAATTCCTCTCTCCTCAGCAGCAACTGCTGTCTTTTTTTCATATTGCCAGAACATTCTGTGACATCGGTTACACCATTCTGAGCCATTCAGTTGAATAACATGTAATGTTGTAACTGATGGTTTTCAGTGTCCTAGAAATATGAAAAGAAATACATTAGCAATAGCTGTCATACAGTATTGCCTATCACCTTAAAAACACTGTAACACAAACAGAGCAGTTGCCCAAGGCCTGGTGGCAAAAGTCAACAGTCATAATAGAGCAGAGGTAGAAAATCATTGTCACTAACCATCAAGAAACAAAAGTCCACTGGAACATGCTGAATTGCTATGCAAATGATGTGGCACTTTATTTAAGAATAAGGATTTCAAGCAGGTGTACAAACACTGGAGCACAAATCCCCAATGTTTCATTCCCTCTCTACAGCTTTTTCAAGGAAATGGTGCCCCTTCAGTTCATGTGGTATAAATACTCCTGAGGTTGTTTTTTTGCCCTCAGTGTGGACATGAGGGCAGCGCTGCCCCACAGGCAGTGTGTTTGTCCCACCCACTCCCCATGTCTATTGGCTAAAGTGTTCTACTTAGCTCTTGTTTCCATTGGTTAAAGAATGCTGCAATACCATTGGTCATGGGTTCTGTGATCTGCAGCGTTGCCCTGAGGGTACCTGGTTTCTCCAATTTCTGTTCTCCATACCTTGTAGCTATTTCTTCCTTCTGTGTTTTTTTTTTTATTTTGAGTACTGCTCAGTATTCACAAAGGAAGAGGAGGGGGAGTTACCTAAACCAAACAAGAGAAACACTCTGAAGACGGGGGTCGATACCAGTCCATTTACAGAAGAAAGGGTTCTGAAAGAACTAGTAAAATTGAAGGTGGACAAAGCAATGGAGCCTGATGGGATTCACCCACGAATTCTAAAAGAACTAAGGGTAGAACTAGTGACATAGCTGACTACTCTCTTTAACAAATCATGGGAGGATTGGGTGGTACCGAGGACTGAAGGAGGGCAGATGTGATTCCTCTTCACAAAAGTGGGAGCAGGACAGAGGCAGGAAACTACAGACCAGTTAGTTTGACCTCAGTGGTAGGAAAATGATGGAATCACTTCTGAAGGAAAGAACTGTTGAGTACCTAGAGGCCAGTGGGGCACAGGACCCAAGGCAGCATGGATTCATGATGGGAAGGTCATGTCAGACGAATCTAATAGATTTCTTTGACTGGGTGACCAAAGTAGTAGACCAGAGAGGGGCTGTGGACATGGTCTACCTAGATTTTAGCAAGGCATTTGATACAGTCCCACACAAAAGATTAATACACAAGATAGCCAGCCTTGGAATGGGTCCCAAGGTGGTAGCCTGGATAAAGAATTGGCTAGACAACAGGACGCAAAGGGTAGTAGTAAATGGAGTACACAGTGAAGAAAGGAGGGTTACTAGTGGGGTACCACAGGGTTCAGTACTGGGACCGGTCCTTTTTAATATCTTTATAAGTAACATTGCAAAGGAACTGGAAGGAAAAGTATGTCTCTTTGCAGATGACACAAAGATCTGCAACAGGGTTGATACACAAGATGGAGTGGAAAGGATGAGAAGGGACTTGGCAAGGTTGGAGGAATGGTCAAATGTATGGCAGCTCAGATTCAATGCAAAGAAGTGCAAGGTAATGCATGGAAAACAAAACCCAGGGGAAGCGTACACAATGGGGGGTGAGATACTGACGACAGTGAAAATAGAAAGGGACCTGGGAGTAATTATATCAGATGACCTAAAGGTGGGCAAGCAATGTGAGAAGGCAGTAAGGAAGGCTGGGGGGATACTGGGATGCATAGGAAGAGGCATCAATAGTAGAAAACAGGAAGTTGTTATCCCTCTGTACAGACAGTTGGTGAGACCCCATCTGGAGTACTGTGTGCAGTTCTGGAGACCCCATCTCTGCAAAGACATAGACAGAGTGGAGGTTGTCCAGAGGAGGGCAACCAAAATGGTGCAGGGTCTGCACCAGAAGACATACGAAGAAAGACTAAAGGAGCTTAATATGTATACTCTTGAGGAAAGAAGGGAGAGAGGGGCCATGATAGAAACTTTCAAGTACCTTAGGGAATTAACAAAGTCCAAGAGGTAGCATCTTCCAGAAAAGAGATGTGCAAGAACAAGGGGCACAATTTGAAGATAGAGGGGACTGCTCAGGGGTAATGTGAGGAAGTATTTTTCACGAGAGGGTTGTGGATGCATGGAACAGCCTCCCTAAGGAGGTTGTGGAGTCAAGAACAGTGGGGAACTTCAAGAATGCATGGGACAGGCATAAGGCAGTCCTGGGGCGGGTAAGAGGAAGTAAGCTGTTGGTTAACTAGGATCTGCAGCTTATCTGTTAGGTAGAAAAATGGGCAGACTAGGTGGGCCAAGCGGTCCTTATCTGCCGTCAAATTCTATGTTTCTATGTTTCTATGTTTAACTAGCAATTTTCCAGATTTCTTCTGGATGAGTGATGAGTAATGTTAGAATTGTGCTGTAGGCCAGATATTAAAGCAGATTTCCAAAGAACAAAATTTTTGTGATGTGCACTGTAGTCATTAGTTCTGCCCCCTGGTTTTTCCGATTTCTGTTCTGCCACCATTATTTTAGAGATTGCTACCCAGTTTGTCTGCTACCCATTTTTTTCATACTTTCTGAGTATTGATGATTGCTTTCAATGAACTACTTGCCCATTTTTCAATGCTCTCCACTTCAAAACCCATGTTATGCTAACCACAGGTACAGAGCCTCCAGTTTTCTTGCTCACCAGTTTGCCCTAAGGGGTGACCCAAGTGTACTGCTTGCCCAGTTTGCAGTCCGTATTGCCCATGTTGTAGTCTCTTAGGACAATTAAAGATCTGCTGCCTTTGGGGTATCACTCAGTCATTTGTTTCTACCCCGAGGCAAGCAGTGCCCTTGAGGTATCACCTAGTCCTTATTTTCTGCACGTAGCCTTTTAAGTTTACTTTAAACAGCCCTCCAGCCTTCAGGAATTGATAAGCTGGGTTGCTTTACTGTACTTAACTTTAGTGTATTGCCCTGTTGTGCCTTATTACTAGTGCGCTTAGCCTCTAGTGCTCCTAAAGTTGTGATTTTCCTTCTAATGTAGCCATTCCTACCACTTAGGTGCCAGTTCAACAGCAAACTGCCAGTCCACCTCTTTGCTCTTGTTTTTCTGAGAGTGCCCTTTCTGTGCTCAGCATTTGATGCAAGCTGGCAAGGCAGCTGCCAGCCCAGCTCTTCATGCTCTTTTTCTGTGAGTGCCCTTCCCCCGTTTAGCGTTTTGTCATGCTGCTTGTCCCAACCTCATGGGGCTTAGGCACATGTGCCTTTGAGATGCAAGGGGGCATGTGCACAGGCCTAAGATGCATGTGCACAGGCCTTAGATGCATGTGCAGACATGATGACTTCACATGCGTATCCCCTGGTTGGATTTTAACACAGTACCAACAAAAACCTCAGATTTTCAATCACTTTGAATAACAATGCAATTTTCTAACAAATTAGAGTCACTAGAAATGAGCCGAAGCCATTTCAATGTCCCGATTGTCCCAGTCAGCCACAACAGTGGTAAGGAGTTGCAGCAGTCAATCAATTTAAATCAGTCCTCACCCACCTCTTCTCCAGTAACCTCCTCATCCAAACTGGGCCTCTCCCGAGAGGCAAACTCCTTCTCGGTCCCCTCCAGCCATCGCCCAGCGTCCTTTGGCTCTGAGAACTGCCATGACTTCCCAGCATATGTAATCTTTAGACGTGCTGGCAATAAAAAGGAATAGATGATGCCGAGTGCCCTTAATTTCTGACAGACTCCATTAAAGCTCTTTCTTTGAGTGCGGGTCTGGAATGAAAGGTCTGGAAAGCACTTCACATCTGAATCATTTATAATAAGCGGGTAGGTCACCCGCACTGCTAACAGGACCATATCCTGTATCTTGGCTCCTGTTGTCCTCACTTTTTCCCAATGTAGAATAAGGTAGGACGTTTCAATTGTATTATGGAAGGGGGCCTTAATGCAGGCTGCTTAGGTACTTATGGTGATAAGCACCACTCTTGGGTAGTTTCCTTGCCTGCTCAGACTTGAGGGGAAGTTTTAAGCCCTGATACCTTAGTTCAGCCTTAGTGAGTCAGCTTGCCTGTTGCACCGACTTGGACTTAATATATTTTGAAGGGGGGATGTTTAATATCCCCCAAAGTTCATATTTGTAAGCTTAAGATTATTAACAGAAATGTTTGCATAGATAGCGATGTGTAGTATGCTTAAGGGAGCATAATTATTCCTGTTTTAGTACACCAAACTGTGAAATGGATAAATAGCAGTTCATAGTGACTACAGTTAACATGTCTTTATAAATTCTACCTAAACCAGGGACTCCCCATAGCCATTGAGATGGCTGGCATTTTGAGAAAATATTTTGTTTAAATATACCCAATATGGAAACCACCACTTCCTATTGTAACAGATTACAGGGGATGCATACATGTTTATCAACTGTCTGATTAGCTGTATTGCTGAATCTGCTTATCTCAGTTGCCCTGTATGAGGTATTATGTACTTGTTTTTTTATTCAAAACAATAAACATAAAGTAAAAAAAAAATCATTTTTTTTCTTGACCTCTTAATCACAAGAGAAAGTGATGGCAACCTATCTACCACTATTTTCAGAAAAGCCACTGACTACAATGCCACTCTGCTTGACAGCAGCTGTCACCCCTAAATATGGTCCTCCAGAGCCAGGTGTTATGTGTCCGCAGGATATGTAGTAATGAGCAGTCTTATCAGCAACAGGCTAATATCATGCAAAAAAAGGTTTGAAAACAGAGGTTACTCAAGAAACACTGTTCAGGAAGCCAGAAAACAAATGTGATTCCCTGGATAGGGGAACTTTATTGAGCTTTAACAGACCACCAGAAAATGAGCATAATGAAAAAAATTATTTTGTCCCTACATTCTCTAAAGAGCATGGCAGTCAGGCAAATCATTGAGAAAAACTGGTTTGTACTGGCATCTGAACCTTAGTTAGTGGACATGGCAAAGTCACCCCCGAGGACAGTGTAAAGATAGGGCTAATAACTTACGAGACATTTTTGTCCATTCTGTACAACTCAGTGAAAACATTTTTTTCCCACCGCTGCCACCTGAGTGTAGGGGATTCAAGTGTTGCAAATACTGCAATGTCATTAATGAATGCTCTTCATTTGAAAATCCCACAAGTGGTAAAGACATACCCATCCATGACTTCATAACCTGCAACACCACCAATGTAGTATATCTAGCCACATGCAAATGTGGAGTATTCTATGTGGATGTGACTGGCATGACTGGGACCATGGACAGCATTGGGACGTTTGTGGGCCATGAAATGCTGAGTCAATAAGCAGCATTGTGAGGTGGTTGAGCCAGGGAGTGTTGGAGGCTGGAGCAGCACTGGGAGGTAGGTGACTCACTCAGGGCAGGGGGATGAAGCAGCAGTATTTGGTGTCTGAGACTGGCAGGGCTGGAGTGACATAGGCAGCAGTGGCCGTTAGATCAGCCAGTTTGTGTGGTCTACTGGAGCAGCATTGTGAGGTGGGTGAGCCAGGCATGGCTGGTGGCAGGAGCAGCATTGTGCTGTTGGTGAGTCAGGCAGTGCTGGGGGCTGGTTCTGCAGTGGTCGGCTGGAGTGCCACTCAGTGATTAGGTGAATAGCAGCAGTGGGATGTGGTTCAGTCCGTGCTGGGTGCAGGAGCAGAACATCATTGGGAGATGTGTGAGACAGACATTGCTGGAATGAAGGACTGGAGCAGCCCTGGGATGAGGGTTGGACAGCAAGATCTTTGGCAGGTGCAGCAGTATGAGTGGGTGGGAAAAGCAGGGCTGGTTGCTGTAGCAGGATTTGGTTGTATGTGGGCTAGTCAGGGCTTGAAGCAGTAGCAGCAGTGTGTGGCAGAAAGGGATCTGAGCTGGAGCAGCAGTGTGAGTCAGTGGACAAGGCAGGCGGGTGGCAGTAGCAGGATTTGTTGGTGTGTGGGCCAATAAATGCTTGGTGCAGTGGCAGCAGTGGGAATTGGGATGTACAGGCATGTGTGTGACCATGATCAGGACTGTGATGCAGGTCAGTTAGGCAGGCCTGGTGGCAAGACATGAAGTGGGAGTTGGGTGAGCCAGGTAGTGTGGTCTGCAGGAACATCACTGGGATGTGTGTGACAGCATGGCCCGAATGAGGGGATGGAGCTGCCTTGGGAGGAGCATGGACTGGCCAGGGCTTGAAGCAGTAGCAGCAGTGGGAGGTGGGTTGTCTAGGCATGGCTGTGATCATGAGCAGCAGTGGGATGTGGGTGAGTCAGACTGTTCTGGGGCCAGGAGCAGCAGTGGGCGTTTAGTGCCCCACTTCATGTGGTGCATGAAAAGCAGTGAGAGGTGTGTGATTGAACCACACACCATTGCTGTCGACTGATACATCACAAATTTGGTGACTATTACTGACAACCATGTCTACTATTGCTACCTTAGGGGTGTGGTGATACTACTACAGGTGTGCCAGGAATTTCACCAGCATGGCATCAGTTATGTCTCTGAGGTATATTCCGCAAAGCAATCACCACACATCAGCAGAGACAGGAGTGATACCATGTGTGGAAACATTCATTGTCACTGTTCTGAAGTTAGTGTTACACTTTATAATGAATAGTCTGTCACACTGCACATCTTACAAGGGCCAAGGCCATTCTTTCAATCCCATCATTTCATGACAGGTGCTCGTGTGGAAATTGTGCATCCATGCCTACCCCAAGGGAGAATCGTTGCTGCTGGTACTACTCGGCTGTGTCTGAGTAATTTGAAGAACTTGACAGTGTGCATTGTGTCACCGATGTTCAAGCATTTAGGAATATGTGCCTTAATGAGGATGTGTTGATGTCATGCTTGTATGAGTACATTGAAATTGATGTGGGTGATAATGAACCGAGGAATGAGTGAGTACGCCTTATAAAATGGATAGGCTATATCAGCCAATCAGAATGCTAGCTACCCATGCATGAAATCTGTTTCATGTATGGGTAATAACTAGTACTGAAAAGCAGAACCGCATCACATAATCAGTGTGCCATTAGAACGTTGGTTTATTGAATGCCGCCATTTTTTACTCTCGCTAAAGCTGCTTGCACGAACTGAATGTGAAAACGCTTGTGCTGTTCCCTCTTAGCTTCTTTCCCCTTTCAGGCAAAAGTGTGAAAAAATGAACCCTGCTGTGTCAGTTTGCTTGTGATTGAGAGACACACTTACCATTCGTGTCTCATCCTTGAATCAGAGTGCTGGTCTTGCTCTGTCTGCTGGTAACTGCGCTCCCACCTCGCAGCAGGAAATGCTGTCTCTGCTAGCAATTGCACTCACACCTCACAGCATTAGTAAAAACAGTTTAAGCGAATATTATTTTATTTTAATAGTGTCTCAGTCACGCACAGTGTTGGGGGGATTATTTCACACACTCACCAGGAAAGAGAAGAGCCGCGCTCCATTTGTGTTCTACCCACTCACTGCCATACTATAAAGGAAAAAAAAAGTTTTCTCTTTCTCTTCTATCCTGTGTCCTGAAACTCATGTCCATTTAAAAAAAAAAATCACAACAGCCGCCTGTGGGGGTGGGGGAGGGGAGGTAGTGTTCCTGCAGCACTTTATCCAGCACAGAAATAATATTGTGATTGTGACGTCATTCTGTGGTAGGCGGAAGGCCTAGTTTATGTTAATTCAACATAGAAAATCTTATTTTCCACATACTAACATACTAAAATGCCAGCAGAATAGACCTAATGATCTTTCGAGTCTGCTCGATTGGTCAGCCCCCACCCTGGGTGCTGACCTTGCTGCCCCCCTCGCCTTCTCTGGCTTCTCCCTTCCCAGTTCCGGATATTCTTGCTGCATTGGATTTTGCTTCCAGAACCCTTCCCTGTACCTGTCCCAGCCCCTCTTGAACCCTCCACCGTCTCTGCCTCCACCAGCCCCTAGGCAGTGCATTCCATGGCTCCACCACCCTCTCAGTGAGTAGCACCTCCTCCTTTCTCCCTGAATCTTCCCCTCCAACTTCCACCCATGCCCTCTAGTGGCCCCTCCTCTCCTTCCTTCAAAGCACCCTGACTGTTCCTCCCCATTTACCCTCTTCATGTACTTGAAGACTTATCATGTGTCCCCCGTCCCTGCTCTCTCCAATGTGTACATATTTAGCTCTTGAGCCTCTCCTCATAGGTCCTGTCCCCAAGCCCCAAATCATTTTGTTTGCCTCCTCTGTACCCTCTCCAGGAGTTTAATGTCCCTCTTTAAGTGTGGCCTCCAAAACTGCGCAGTACTCAAGGTGTGGCCTCACCAAGCAGTTATACAGAGGAGTATCACTTCCTTCCTTCTGGAGGTGATCCCCCTAGCGATGCAGCCCAGCATCCTGTTGGCCTTGGCTGCTGCCTTCCTACAAGTCTCTGAGTTGTTCATCTTGACATCCACCACCACCCTCAGGTCCCTCTCAGCCATCGAGACTTGTAGCATTCCCCAGGGTGTACACTTGGCCTGTGTTTCTGGCCCCCGGGTGCAATACCTTGCATTTCCCTGCATTGAACCTCAGCTTCCACTTTCTAGACCATCTTTCCAGAGCCTCCAGGTCCCCTGTGAGGGCCACCCTCCCCTCCACCCATCCACCACCGCCCCCAGTTTTGAGTCATCCACAAAGAGACTCATCTCACTCCTGATTCCTGTCCTTATGTCAGAGATGTAGGCGTTGAACAGGAGGGGCCCAAGGACTGATCCCTGTGGGACCCCACTAATGACCCTCTTTGGGGATAACAGTTATTTTTCTAATTTTTGTTTTAAAAAAGGAGTCCATTTTATAATCGCAATGAGACACTCCAGGATGTGCATGGAACATATTTTACTGCAGGCCAGTGGCTAAAGATCACTTGGCCAGGGGCCTTGTGCCTTATTACGCCCCTGGCCATGTGGTAAAATACGTTCCATGCACACCCTGTCATGTCTTATTGCTTACATACAGTTCACATTTCATAAAGTGAAATCAATCATTTGAGTCAGGCAGGTCTGGGTGAAGGAGCAGAACTGTGAGTTGGTTTGGGTGGGCCAGGCATGGATGGGACCAGGAGCATCACTGTGAGTTGGATGAGACAGGCAGTGTTGGTGCCAGGAGCAGCACTGGGACGTGGGATAGACAGTCAGTTTGGGGGCCAGGAGCAGCATTGGGACCTGGGATAGACAGTCAGTTTGGGGGCCAGGAGCAGCACTGGGACCTGGGAGAGCCATGCAGGCAGGAGTAAAGTAGCAGCACTGGGAGGTGGTTGAGTCATACAGGTCTGGATGCTGATGCAGCAGTGGAAGGTGTGATTGACATGCATGGCTGGGTTCAGTGACGGCACTGGCATGTGTGAGAGTCAGACGTGGCATCTGCAGAAGCAGCATTGCTAGGTGGGTGGCCAAGGTGACAGTGAGAGGTGGGTGAGCCAGGCAGTGTGGGGTGCAGTAGCAGCATTGGGAGTCTGTACAGTCATGCAGTTATGTTTGCTGGAGCAGCAGTAGTTGAAGGTGGGAGGACAGGCAGGGCTGGTGGCAGGAGTGACCCTGTGGCATTTGTGAGTCAGGCCGGTGGTGCCATGAGCAACATTAGTAGGTGGGTGGGAAAGGCATTGTTGGGACCATAAGCACCAGTGGGAGGTGGGTATTACAGGCATTACTGGTACCAGGAGCAGCAGTGGAACGTTGGTGAGACATGAAGGGTGACAGGCAGGATCAGCATTGGGGGGTGGGTCAGTCAGGCAGGGCAGTGTGTATTACTAGCATTTGAGAGGTGGTTCAGTTGTGCATGGCTGTGGGCAGGGGCAGCAGTAGTACAGTATGATCCTTCTTTATACCCTCCAGTTGCTTGATTGTTTCTGTAAAACTGGCATTAATGAAAGGTCACATGACAACTTGCCATTGGGCCGAAAGTTTCACCTGACCATTCATTAACGCCCTTGTAGACCAACAATTGACATGCTGGTAGTTAAAAGATTTAGATTTTTTGGTTTTTTACAACCAGCTAGCACGTTGTATAAGTGTGATAACCCTCTCCATCCCAATGGTGTTTCAGGTCATTAATGCAGTTCCAGTCTTGTTGAAGTTACTCGGGCAAGCCCCCATGCCTCACAAAGCACCCGTTGCATGCATTGATGCCCCAATACACCCATGGTCTGTCAAGGGTCATATCATACATATCACGTGCTACCTCTGTCTCCTCTCCTCCAGGATGTATACGCTAAGCTCAGATGACCAGTCTTTATAATGCTAGTCTAGAAAACCATGCATCAAGTTTTTATCCCTCCTCTGGACTACCTACAGCCTGCGTACATCCTTATGGTGATGTGATCTAGTGAACTGTACCCTATATTCAAGCTTAGTAACCTGCAGCAATCTCTACAGTGGCCCAAGCATGTCAAGTATTTCTGATGGCGATACACCACCCAACGCACCCACACATATGTTCATAGAGCTTTGCTGACAGTAACTCAACCCCAACCCCCCCATACACACACTCACTTAGTATACCTGTCCTCAATTTCTGCTCTAAATATTCATGAAAGTGCAGTTTTTGTCATTGATTCAAAATGGCAACATTACTGTCAATTTCAGGAAACCTCTCCTAGTCCCTCGTCATTATTTAATTTGCCTCTGTGGTGTCTACACAATTTGGCAGATCTTGTTGTGGTCTCCCATAAAAAACATAAATTATACTAAAGACAAAAACGAATGTCAGTTAACAGGACAGATCTCCGTGTAACCCTGGTGGCAAGCTCACAGTTTTCCTTTTAACGTGGTGTGCAACTATACATACAACTAACGTGTCATCTATGTTTGTATTCACATGCAGTAAATACTGTTTCTGCCTTCTTTTTTACCTTGTCACAGACTACTGCGATACATGGCTTACAGGCATTTTGTTTACTGTATATGGCAATGACTAGGGAGAAGAAATTGTAAGATACTGCCAGCATGTGCAGTCATCGCAATAAGTAACCAGTTCCCCTCTGATACATACAAGAGTTTCCACAGTGCCTAGGCCGATCACTTGATAGGTACGGATGTCTGATTCGGATATCCTGTTACTAATGATTGTATTTAAAGTAATATAAATACATAGGGCAAGATTTTATAAGCACCCCTATGAATGTCGTAAGTTGTGACGTGCAAGGGGCGCAGTTGCACCAAGGACCCTACACCCGATTCTGTAAGGGCAAACGTGGAAACCTGGGTTTGAATCCCACAGCCCCCACTTGCATACTGTGTGACCTGAGCAAGTAACTTAACTTCCTTGTGCTTCCAGGTCACACCTGTAAACAAGCTTTCAGCTTAGTGTGTCTCTCCTGGTAAAAAGAAAAGGGGCAAAATACCTGAGGCTAAGTGCTGTGACTTGCGACATTATGACAGGTATGTTCAACCAAGGGTGTACCTGAGGGGCACATCGCAAGCTGCATCCACAGTCCTGAAGGACACAAGTGCCCAACCATTCCCCTTCCCCGGTAATGCAAAAACCAGAACCACAGGGCTTCGTAAGCCCCCTGATGCCCCTATCACAGAACCGTCATAAACAGCAATCCTCATGCCATGCAATACCCAACAATCCACGGTAGTTTAGTGGGCACCCATCTCCCCAACCGGTAATGCCAGACCACCCCACTCCCAACCCCTACCCAGACGGCAACTGGCACAGCCCTCCTCTTACCTCCACTATCAGCCACTGACTGAGCCCCATCCATGTATGTACTACTGTACAGTACAAAGTATGCACTCTAGTCATTCACTGGGCACGTACTATGTATTGTGCAGTAGTACACACATGGGTGGGCCTCAGTCGGCAGCTGGTGGCGGAGGTGAGAGGAGGGTTGTTATCGCCCGGCTGGGTAAGGGTAAGCAATGGAGTGGTCTGGCACATTGGTGTAAGAGGGACACTAGACTACTAGGATTGTTGGTACTAGCGCAGGGAGGGTTGTTATTTGTGGTGGATTGTGTCTTGGGGTGAGGGAGGAGACATGCTCGGCACTGTGTGGCTTGTTCTCATGCATTTCAGGGGTCGGGCATTGGGGGGCATACTAAGTCCTTCAGGGAGTATGATTGACAATACTGGGGATCAGGGCATTTGGGGGACAAAGGCAGCCTCTCTGGGCTTACTAATTATTGTGTCTGGGATCAGGGCATACCAAGCCCTTTATGGCTTACTAATTACTGTGTCTGGCATTGGGGCATTGGGGGGCATACCCAGCCCTCCAAGGCCTACAAATGTCTGTAGTGTGTTACAGGGCATTTTGTGGACATGCTATGTCCTGTGTGGCTGTTTTTACACAACTTTGGGAAGGGACATTGGGTGGCACGCTGAGCCATGGAGGGCATTGGTGGTGGAGTGTGACATGTCCTCTGGGGATGGGCTGGGGGCACAATGCCGCAGCCCCCGGAGTGCATAAGTACAGTTACACCAGCTAAAAGCTGGTGTAACTGTACTTAGGCAGATGTCCTCTGGGGTTGTTAGAGAATAGCGCCCTTGGGGACTTTGTTGCTGCCCTTCCAGAATAGGGCACAACTGCTGCCATAAACCCCCTAACACCATGTCGCAGGGGATTTAGGACATAACTGGTGGTGTAAGTCCACTTTGGTACAAGCAGTCTGTGGCATGTCACAGGCTACTTTTCAGAATACCAATTGTCACAACTGGTGGCGTAACTTGCTACTTGTGCCCTTTTATGGGGCCTAAGTCAAGTTACGCCACATGTCAGCTTTTGAGAATCATGCTCTCATTCAGCAGATAAAAAATGGATGATGTGTGACATGAGTTTTTGATAAAATACAAAAATGTTTTCTGATTGTGCTGTGTTACACACTACATCAAAAGTGACACACTCACAAAATACCATCATCTGGTATGATATCTGCTCATAATCTGGTATAATATTTGGTATAATATCTGCTCATTTCTTTATTCATATATTCAAGTACTAATATGTTATGCCTCAAAATCAGGACTAGACAGTTGTGTGGAGTACACTGAGTCATCAGCAAATGTGTCATGGATAAATAATAAAGGTTGCCACAATCACAATACAACAATTCAATATCATACAATCAAAACAACATAGATAATAACAGTACAGAAAAAAGCATCTAATTTAAGCACTTTAAAATTTAACATGTGTACAGAAATTAATGTCATACATATTTGATATCAGAACCCAAAACTCGAGGTGGATATTGTACATAAACATTTTTCAAGACTTGTTTTGTGAGCTGCTAAGGTTTGTGTAACCGTGTTGATTGTGGAAGCATGGGTGCACCATGAGATGATGATATATGTATTCATAGGCACAATGGGTAGGAGTAGGCGATCTTCAGACAGGTCAGAGGAAGTGATGAGGTGATGTAGTCAGGTGCAGCATGGTTTTCCACTTTCATCTGGTGGAGGTGATGATAGATGGTGCGTTGACCACAAATACAGAGTTGGCTGACATGGTGGTCGAAGCAGGGGTGGATGGTTTTGTTGCTGGTGGGCACGAAAGGGCAGACACTGTGGGACAGAACAGGGATCATCATCGGTTACAGGGTATTTGTGGTGAGTATGGTGATGTGGTGCTACTGATTGGGTACTGTATCATAAAGGGGATAAGCTGGAGAGGGAGTTGTTAATGTCAAAGTTCAATATGGGTGGAATTCATACCAGTCTGACTAACGGATGGGGAGGAGCAGGCTTTGCTTTGGTGTTAGTAGTGTAAGATAAAAACCACATGTGGTGGTGCAGTCTGCCACTACCAACCTGGTTGATTGCCCAGGTGAGCTGTCCGTGAATAGATTCAAGGATCTAGGGAGGTTATTCATGGAGTTTTTTAGCTCGGTGGCCTAACAGGAATTGATAGCAGGATACCAGAATAAAAGGTCAAGAAGCACATGATCTTGTAGTTCATGCTTATGGGCTCATGTGAAAAAGTATGTGAAGACATGGGTCAACAGTGTTCCATACAAACCAGACAGATAGCACGTTATTAGGGCAGTGCTGGGTTTCTGGGAGCATAAGCGGCAGGAATACAGTGCCTGCAATTGCTTTTCGTACTAGGAAGGGTGGGAGGTGAGTGTGCAGCTAGCATTAAAGGTATGCAGATCAGGTACCATAACGAGTTGTGACACCATGCAACAAGTGTTTGTTACAGATATGGGCAGCAAAGGAAGGGTCAGGAAGAGGGGACTGGGATATGGAGAGGTTGTGAACTGGGTGTATGGTGCTGTTGTTGAAAGCGATGAGCATGGCCAACCAAGTAGCTGATCTAAATCCTATGCTAAATGTGGGCTGCCCCTACCTGTAAATTTAATTGTTAGTATGCATGCTGATACTTAGTACCTCCCCTTTTTTTGTTCACAGGGAAAATAAATATCTGACAATCCGGCTCATCTGGACACATTGACAGGAATGAAACAACATTAAAGTCTTCAGCTACAAAAAAAGTTTATTTTATTTATTTATTTAGTTTTTGTTGACCGGGTAAGTGCACTAGACAAATCCTGCCTATTTTTAGGCATGACCCGGGGGAGGGGGATACAGATGAATGCCAACCGACCTTGAATCAGATCAAGCTGTTGGTGGTATGTTTAGTGAATATTAAGTTAATATTTTAAACTGTTTGAATGCTTTTTGATGTCATTGCTGTACATAAAAAAGGATAGTTACAAATAATGATTAAAGTTACAGTGCCTACACATCATTTAATTGAAAATAAACAAATACATTCAAAAAATTTACTGTATCTGTGTATTTTTCATTACACGCTACATCCCAGTATATCAGTTCTTGCTTGAGAAACATTATGTATCACAGTTCAACATATTGAATGCTTGGTTCAGCTGATTATGAAAAAAAAGGAAAGAACTTTCTATTTTCCTTAATAAATGTCAAAACAATTTGTGGTGTAGATACTAAATAATGAACGTACTACTTTTAATATATTTGTCAAACAACATACATCATGTATGGTCATAAGGCTGAAGTCCATCTGCATGACAGCAACATTGCTGTGAGACAATGTAACAATGTGCATGTTGGCATGCAGTGCAACACTGCAGTATCGATGTCCAATTGATAACTATGATATGCAGGTAAGTGTATCATGGTCACAAGTAGGTATTTGTTTATACCATACTAAAAACAGCAGCTGCTAACACACCGTAAGTATGGCATTCAGTTCAGGACACTTTCATGCCACGTGGACATGGGTATTGTACAAACTGCACACATGTGGCATACAAAAATGGTGCAACAAGAACTGTTATAGCGTACATTGCTTCAATTGTATTCCGTGTAGCTGACAAGTTCAGTGCATGCCCAAAATGTTTGTACCAGAGTCCTATATATTGATAATTCACAGTCTCAAAGGCTAACTGTAAAATGGAGCCAATGAAAATCACATGTAGAGTAGCATCAATGCATCAACTCATAACAGGACCAAAATAAGATTTTAATTTTTGGTTGCCCAGGTGTATTTCTTTCTTCAGTATGATACTTGTGATCTAATGACCGTAAATTCTGGTTAGTCGTTTTGTCATGGAGTTCTCAGTCCTTATTTGCCAGCCTTATTAAAACGACTTTTGTGCTCTGACACCAACTGCAGTTTATCGTGTTTCTCAAACTTTGATACCACAGGTGGTGGCACATTCCTGTTGCTTTGACTCTGGTTTGCAATTCTGTAACATGGATTCTCCTCCCGCAGCTTAAAAACTTCTTCAGTCAATTCATCCACATAGCCTCTTTGAATAATGAAAGAAATGTTTTTCAGGTTTCAACATGTGAAAAAAGAACAAAATAGCAGGTTGAAAAGTCAAAATTAACCCTGTGACAGTGACAATTTCACCATAATTATTCATCTGTAATGTTTATACGAACATACAAAATGCCAGCAGAAGCAGGCCACATGGTCTATTGAGTCTGCTCGACTGTGCAGCTAGCCCTCAACTTGCAGCTGCCCCACCCTCCCTCCCTCCGAACAGTCATCCCACCCCTCACTCTGTCCCATCCCCTCTTGAAGCAGCCCACCATCCTACAGGAAACCACATCCTCTGGTAGAGTGTTCCATTTCTGTACCACCCTCTCCGTGAAATGATGTCTCGTGATTACACTCATCAATTTTCCCACCTCCAACCTCAGTTGATGCCCTCTAGTATCCTTCCCCCTTCAGAGCATGAATATCTCACTTGTATTAGTCTTGCTTATCCCCTTCAGATACTTAAAGGTCTCAATCCTATCTTCCCTATCCCTCCTCTCCTCCTGGGAATACATGTTAAGCATGTTCAGCCTTTCTTCATAGGATTTTCCCTCGAAACCCTGCATCATCATAGTCGCTCTGCATTGCACACCCTCCAACAGTCTGATGTCCTTCTTCAGGAATAGGTGCCAGTACTGCACGCAGTATTCCAGGTGTGGCCTGACCGGTGACCTGTGCAAGGGAAGGATCCCCTCACTACTTCTATAGGAGATACCCCTCGCTATACAGCCCAGCATCTTGTTGGCTTTTGCTGCTGCCTTCCAGCATTGAGCCGAGTTGTTCAGATTCCATATTATAATCACCTCCAGGTCCTTTCCTCCTCTGTGTTACCCAACTGTACCCCTACCAGCTGATAGCTCCTCCTCTGGTTCTTTGCTCCAAAGTGCAGTACCTTGCACTTCTTGGCATTGAACCACAGCTGCCATGTTACTGACCACTCATGTAGTTTAGTCAGGTCTCCCTGCAGTCCTCACCACCTGTTGATGTCATCCACCACAGCTCCCATCTTGGTATCATCTGCGAACAGACTGATGTTACAGTGGGTTCCATTTGAGATATCTATTATGAATATTCCAAACAGCAGTGGTGCCAGTACTGACCCCTGTGACACCCTGCTTTTTACTGCTCTTGGTGATGATAGTTTCCCCTCCACCACCAACCTTTTGCTGGCTGTCCTTCAGCCAGTTCGTGATCCAATTGCCCGTCTTAGTACCCACCCCTACATCCCCCAGCTTCCCCCATAGCCTCACATGCAGCATGGAATCAAAGGTCTTGCTGAAGTCCAAGTACAGGACATCCACTGCGTGGCCCCTCTCCAGTTGCCTGGTCACACAGTCATAATACTCAATCAGGTTTGTCTGACAGACCTGCCTGTGACAAGCCCGTGTTATTGTCCATCTTTAAGAGTATTGTCCTTTAAAAATGTCACTAGTCTCCCTTTGCAGATTGTCTCCATGAGTTTCCCCACTACCAATGTGAGGCTTACTGGTCTGTAGTTCTCTGGATTGTACCTGTCAAAGGCTCTGGGATAACGGATGGACACATAGACTGATGACAATTAAGCTCCAGCTTTGGAATTTTTATTAATAGAACAAAATATAAGTGAACTTGTATGACAACAAAAGAAATAATTAAAGAAAATCAACAGGCTTGCAGTCAGCATTTCCAAAACATAAATAAATACCAGGCAGTACTAGTAGCAACTAGACTGTGTGGGTATGCTACCTTCAACACCCTGCTTCACTCTGCCTTATCGTTCCCTTTTGAGCAGTATATATAGAAGGTAGGACTCTGAGATTGGTCCGCCCACTTGTCACTCATGTAATGATTTTTAATCTTTATGTATATGTACATATTACATTATATTCATATGCTATACATTTTAAAACAGTGTCACATTTGCTTATATGGCACTAAATGAAAATAATAATGTCTGGATCCAGATTTAATATTGCAGACTCGTCAGTAAGCACTTCCCCCAGCATGTCTCTGTATAAAGTTAGTTAACAAGAGGCTGTCCAGCTCTATAGCGAAGGACTACTGGGGAGGTACACTGAGGATCTTTGCTCTTATTCACCCTGTAAGAAACAAACCTTTTCTTGGGGTAAGAATACATCATATCTATTCCCAAATAAAAGCGTGTGTAAAATAAAAATGAATGTAGCTCTATTTAGCTAATTACATATTTAGAAACCTACAGCAGTCGCTCCTTTGAATTCTTGCTTCACCGTAGTGGAGCTTGCAAACAGCATGCAAGTATACACCTTTGAGAGGCAGCACCAGGAGAAACCTTAGAAAAACCACACCACTGAGAAGCAATAAATATAAACAGATGCAACCTCCGGTGGCAAATTCTCTTACTGACTCTTGTATATATTTAGGTTGCTGGCTTGAAACTTAACAGGCTTATCCGAGCATAACTCTCGCTTTTTTGCATCCAGTTTACTTCTGCACCAGTCTACAGCTGGTTCATCTGGCGGTACTTACGCTGTTTCTAACAGGAGAAAATTCTTAGGCTTCGTCCACACTGCAGCAGTGACCAGTACGAGACCAGTACCGCCAGTCCATACCTCGGGAATCGCGTGACCGTTACCTCGGTGCCCAATCCCACAATGCAGCCTCGCACTGCACTCACAGACCCCTGCAGGGGCATTTTATCCACACTACCCAGTAACATTACAGGCGAGACCAGTTTCATATTCTGTTGAAACCACTCATATGTGGTTTCAACAATGGTTATGAAAATGCCTTTTGTAACATTACAGATGTAAATGCAAACTGTTGCTCTAACGGTTTGGGCACTCTGTAATGTTACAGAGGCATAGTGTGGACAGGGCCTTATTCACTGGCCTATTTGGTTTCAAACAGCTGTTTATATCGTAAGAGAACTCATGCAAAAGCCAATGAAATAAAAAACAATTCCTAACCTTTATTTACTAATTTGAATGCGCAGGGCACGAAACCCAGTTTTGTTTTGCTAGCCTGTGCTATCCCTACCTGAATACTACAGCAGTTTGGGGGTACTTGTGAGGAGTAGCTATCTTTCTAAGGGCATGCACTAATACAGGGGTCTTTAACTTACCAATATGATAGCAGCTTCTAACAATAAAGCCCACGGGAAGCAAACTAACGTAAACTCTGGCTCCAGAAGCTGCTCAGCCCCAGCGGGACTGTCGGGGGGGGTAAAGAAAGACCAGACAAATGAAGAACACAAATATACATGGGTGGCCAGCCCATGTAAGACATACAGACATACAAACAACCACAAAGATATCAAACATAAAACACCTCAGACAGACCCATTTTTTTCCTGGACAGGGGCCCTTACATATACTCCTCTCCACCTCAGATAAAACCAGCATGGTTTTGTTCTTTTATTTCTTTTTCTGATTTCAAGTGCTACACCTATTCATCAGAACTCTCACAAGGAGAGATGCAGCCTTAGCCCACCCTCTTTTAAGGCTTTACCTCGGGGTCCCTATACTTAACTTTCTTAAATTGTGGAAGGAGCTTTTCTTCTGCAGTCACTTTCATCTTTACCCTGAGGTCTGATGATAGGTGTTTTATTTACTTCTGTCCCACATCTGGACATGTAATCCGCATTACAGTGCACAGCACCTCTACGATGTTTAATCGTAAAGCGATAGAGCTGTATCGACAGATACCAATGCATAATCCAAGGATTTCTATCCTTTATGACACAAAGCCAACATAAAGGGTTGTGATCTGTCCATAGCTCAAACTCAACTCCCCAGGTATAAAAAACTGAGCGCCTCAATAGTCCATCTTACAGCTAGACACTCCTTCTCTATTGTGGAGTACCGTGCTTCCCTTTCATGGATTTTTTGGCTCACATAAATGATAGGATGTTCCTCTCCATCGATAATTTGAGTCAACACTGCCCCTATACCACAGTTGGAGGCGTCTGTCTGTAGTATAAAGGGCTGTGTAAAATCAGGGGTACGTAACACCGGTGAGAAACATAACCTAGCTTTAATAGAGCAGAAAGCTTCCTCACATTCAGGGGTCCATACTACTTTTTCTGGTTTGTTTTCTTTATTAAGTCAGTTAGGGTACTGGCTAGTGCAGAAAATGTGGGAATGAAATGACGGTAATAGCCTGCTAGTCCCAAGAAGGATCTTACATCCTTTCTTGTGATGGGCCTAGGGTTATTAGGCACCGCATCTACTTTGCTTATGTCAGGCTTTATCTAGCCTTTTCCAATCTGAAAACCCAGATATTTATTTTCCTGCATTGCTAAGGTACATTTAACTGGGTTAATGGTTAGTCCAGCTCCTGCAATGGCAGATAACACTAAGGAGAGATACAATTATGCTTGGCCCACGAAGGGCTAAAGATAACCACTTCATCCAAGTATGCCATGCTGTAGGCGGCATGTGGTGTTAAGATCTTGTCCATTACACTTTGAAAGGTGGCCGGAGCACCATGCAGGCCAAAGAGAATTACCGTGAATTGAAAAAGACCTAAGGAGAGGATCACGTGTTGTGCTCGACCTGCTAGCTGCTCTGCCTGGAAGCTCCCACTCACCTCCCTAGTAATCCACCTTGATCCGTGCCATTTCAGAAGTTTACGACTGGCTACAGTGCTATATATTCTGTACGCTACATACCAGGAAGCATTCTGAACTTTTCGCATCGCAATCGGCTCTTTTTTCCCCGTGATGGAAGCAGAAATGCGCTCGGCCTTGCCCAGGTATACACCACCGGTATCACCTGAAAAGCAACCCAAGAAGTCGAAACAGCACCAACAAGCCCAGCCAAGCAACTGAATTCCCCTCCAACTCCACTACCACTAACGGAGGAACAATTTCTTTTAGAGCTACTACCATTCAAAAAAACCCTGCAAGACATTGCGTCCAGTTCTGCGTCCGGTCTGCAAGAGAAGCCATATGAGGAGAGACTAAAGGAGCTAAATATGTATACCCTTAAGGAAAGAAGGAGAGAGGACATGATAGAAACTTTTAAGTACCTCAATTGGAATCAACAAAGTCCAAGAGGGTAGCATCTTTCAGAAAAGAGCGTTACAAGAACAAGGGACACAATTTAAAGATAGAAAGAGGCGGTTCAGGGGCAATGTGAGAGGTTATTTCATAGGAGTGGATGCATGGAACAGCCTTCCTGAGGAGGTTGTGGGGTCTAAAACTGTGGGAGAATTCAAGAATGCATGGGACAGACATAAGGCAATTCTTGTGGGGGGTAGGAAGAAATAGGCTGTTGGTTAACTAGGATCTGCGGCCTATCCTGTAGGTAGGGAAATGGGCAGACTAGATGGGCCAAGCGGTCCTTATCTGCCGTCAAAGTCTATGTTTCTATGTTTCTAAGTTTGAAGTCTGTAAAAAGTGAGCGGAGGGACTTAAAGACCAGAATCTCAGATACGGAAGCCTGTACTAATTCCCTTGAAACCTGGAGGGACAGATCTGAGCCTGAGATGACTAAACTTAAACAACAAATTGCTAAGCTGCAACTGAAAACCGAGGACTTGGAGGGGAGAAGCAGGAGGAACAATATTTTAATTTTTGGCCTACCTGAAGGTGAAGAAGATTCCTCTCCGATCACCTTCATCCAGAAACTACTCATCAAGGTTGCTGGTCCATCTCCACATAACCCCACTTATCTAATCAAGAAAGCGCACCGGTCTCTGCGACCCAGACCCCCAGACAAATCCCCTCCCAGACCAGTAATTGTGCGCCTACTAAACTACCTTGAACGGCAGCATGTCCTGTCCAAATCCAGAGAGCTGCAAACCATTCTATGGGAAAATAATAAGCTACGTATCACTCAAGATTTACCACTAGAGACCAGGCAGAAGAAGGCTACTTTCCACCCCGTTGTGTGCAAGCTAATCGTTGTGGGTATCAAATTCCGCATGGCTTATCCAGCTCGTCTACAAGTGCTGGTGGATGGGACCTGGTCATCTTTTGATTCATCCTCTCAGGCTCAAAAAGAACTCAGCTTGAAAATGCCATCCCTGTTTAAAGTCTCTTGAATCTGTCTCGGAATACTGGATTTAAAGCTTTCACCTTGAGTATGCAAATAATACACTAACTTGTTTTTTTTTCTCTTTTAGATATTTCCTGAAGAAGACCTACGGTCGAAATGTAGATTTTTAACTCTATTTTCTATTTTCAGCGTGCATTTAATATAACCCATTTTGTTTTGCTTTTAGACCACATGCTGAAGCAGCGCCTTGTTTTTGTTTTTTACAATTTATATGCAAATAATAGGTGTTTACCTGTGTTGTTGTTGTTGTATGGCCTGTTGCCGCCTGAATCTTGCTGATCCATTAGACATTACGCAGAGAAAAGCACCCTTCAGAACCCTGCATCCCTTGGCTGGTGCCTAGGCCTCACAGTTTAATCTGAAGAACGCCTGACTGCTATATCTTAACAATGGATGGTTCCAATTATCGTAGATCGGGTTTCCAGAGGACCTATTTTTTCATGTTGCACCAGTCTGTCCTGATTTGGTCTCCCCAGTGGACTAATCCATTTGCGATTCATGGCAAAGGGGTTTTAAAACCATTGTGTCAAGCTTATTATTATTACACTGTTTATATCTCAATTTATTATTGCTGCCTCCGCTGCATTGTCATATCCTCAGCTCCCTGCCCAGGTTTTGCTCATCGGGAAGGTACTGTGTTCAGGACCCCCTCTTTCTATTCCCTCTATTTCCCTGCCTCCCAAATTCCTCCCTTCCCTGGTGTCCTTGTTTTGAATCCCAATGGCAGCACACTAGTACTGCTCCCCGTATCTTCTCCTCTCTCTTTATAAGTGACCTGACCGGATTACCTCCCGTGGTTGTTTTGTCTGGACTTAGGTAGGGAGCTGAATTCTTAATTTCTTTTATACTGTGGTGCGTGAGGTTTTAGGGTATCTCATGGATCTCGGTTGGTGGCGGGGAGGGGGCGGGAGGGTAGGTAGGTAGATAGTGGCTAAGCTAGTCAGCCTCATGTACTTGATTGTTGGGGAGTTGGCCCTGACAGTTCATAGGCTCCAGATATGTCATTATGATTTTTGCACACTACTAAATGCTCTGTCTCAGGCCTTCCACTGCCTCTCAATCTACTATGAGGAGCAGAAGACTCTCAGGGCCACAGGGAATCTGTTTCCCGCCGTTTCTGGTCACCTGGATCACAGAACCGTATTAGATGTGGGGATATGTGTACATAATTTTATTGAAATATGGGAGGGGGTTATTTGTTGTTGGAATTGTGAATGCTTTAATGCTTCAGTATATACACAAGTAGTTTTTTTTTTTTGTATGTTTGTCCAACTATCTTTGGGCTCAGTAATATTCACATGTTAATTTGGTTTTCTGTTTTTACGCTACATGCTGAGACTGAGCTGTCTCTTTTCATTGAGGAGGGAGGTTCGGGGGTGGGAGGCAGGGTATGTCCTGTAAAGTTGGATCACTGTTTTTTTTACGTATATACATTGTGTTATATGTTGGGGGCAGGGCAGGGGGTGGGCTGCGAGGTGTATATGGCAAGATCCGATTAACAGTTTTCTTTTGCAAATATGGCAAGCGTACTGACTAAATTTCTCACATGGAATGTCAGTGGTGCCTGGGAATGTCTGAAGAGACATCAAATTATTAAGCACTTCGCACTTCAACATGCCAATGTTTCATTTATACAGGAGACTCATCTCCTCCGCTCTGAAGCCACCAGCCTCCAAAGACAGGATATTGGCCAAGAATTTGCTTCCGGAATATCAAGTGCCTGTAGAGGGGTGGCTATTCTGGTAAATCGCTCGGTGCCTTTGCAGGCGGAACATTCTATAGTGGATCCACAGGGGAAATACATCTTGGTAAAAGGAAGGATAGGCCATATGGAATTGGTGCTTGGTAGCATCTACGGCCCAGTGGATGGTGACTCTGCTTTCTTTATGGAACTAATTGACAAATTGTCCCCCTACTTGACACTTCCAATGATTCTGGGTGGGGACTGGAATCTTCCCCCCACCCAGGATTTGGATCGATCCAACAGCCCTCTCCGACCTCCATCAGCAGCCCAAAGAACCTTACAAGAATTCTCAGACTCGTTAGAGTTATGCGACCCTTGGAGGATACTGAACCCTCTATCCCGCACCTTCTCCTTTTATTCCACAGTCCATTACTCTTCATCCCGCCTAGATTATATCTTGATTAGCCATACTTTGTTCCACGGCCTCTGCACTGCAGGAATAGAACTTATAGTCATATCTGACCACACAACAGCTTGGGTGTCACTGGCACTGGACACTAATTTTCAGAGGGATTCATCCTGGAGGCTGAATACCCAGCTCCTCAAGGATAAATATGTATTGTCCAGAATTCCTGTCCTCAGCCAAACTTTTGTAGACAACAATCTCAACTCTGTTCCAAGAATAGATCATGAATGGCGTGCCCTGAAGTGCTTTCTTAGAGGAGAATTCATAGGGCTTTCCTCTGTAACCCAGGGCTGGTATGCCGTTTGTATCTGACAGCCATACCAGGTGGGCTGGGTTCGGGGAGGAATAGGTCACTTGGCACAAAGGCTAGGTTTGGCTACTCTGCACAGGGGCACCCAAGTAATTCCGAACACAGGAAGCAATAACTATAATGTCCAATACCAGAAGTGGGATTCTAAAGTGTGGCTTTTATTTACATCCAAACAGAATAAACAAAGCATAGATGGACCCCCACGGGGCTACACTCCTGGTAATGCAGATTAAAAGAAGCAAGAACACTTCCTCAACACTTTAGCCCTCAGGCTCTGAACCCACCGGGCACATAGCCCAGACTGGCATGCTGCTTTGGGTTACACAGCCCAAACTTGTACACTGTTCTGGGTTTTCTCTGGCTCGGCTCCCTTGCCGGCCACTCGGACACCTTCCATACTTCATGGAAACATTTTCTGGTGGCTCCCTAAACCACCTAAGAGCACCCCGTCTTCATCAGGGATTTCATCCTTTCAATCCCATGTCTGGGTAATTTCCTCAGGCACTGGCCAAGTACCTGAGAGAAAGTAAAAGGTGTCTCTGAGCAAATCTGTAGAGGTGAATTTGGTTACACTAATGGGGAGTCTCCCACCTCTCACTCCCACAATTCATACCGGGCCATTTCTCTGGACAGTAAACACCTCATCCTGTAAAACTTTGCAATGTAGTTTCTTGCTAAATGTATATCACATTCCATCTACTTGTCTTGCTTCCCATTTGTGCTGGACTTGAACATACTTTTAAGTGGCATTGTCCATTTCTGTAGACCTCCCACTGAGTTCAGCAGTCCAATCCCCACTTTCTAACTGTTCAGGTGAAAAAAAACACTTGGCCCTTTTTCAGAGTGAACTCACCCTTTGGTTGTAGGTGCCCCAGAGGCAATTCTTCCACAAATAATGTATCTCTCAGAGCTTCTGGTGCCTCAGCACAACTTGAATAGGCAGCTTCTTTCCCTTAGCTGGACACAGGGGGGTTGCCCCTGGAAAACAGGCAAAAACCTTCCCCCCCATCCACTCAGGGATGGGGCTCTTGCACCATTGAAAGCGGTCTCCACCACTTCAATTACCAGTTCCTGTGTTCCTCTTCAGGTGGAAACACACGCATTCCAAAAGTAGCTCTAAAACAGAGCTTAAAGCTCTGAGAGCCTGCACACACTCAGCTGTACTACTGTCTCTCACTCAGACTGCACACAGACTGAATTCAAAATCCCCAACGTTCTACACTAACCTCCAACTGCAACATTCCAGTGTGGCTTGTGTAGCTGCGACAGTTCTAAGATGATGTTATCCCTCAGTCTCAGCTGAGACTGAGAACAGAGTGAGACAGTATGAAATCTATTTAACTGGAATTTCACAAGCTGCCTTCCCTGCCTATCACTAGGTCTTACTGGGATTCTAGTAACCCCAGGTAATGGGGGGTTACACCTCTACATGTAAGCATCGAAGGGAAGTAGAGGCCCTCTCCTTGCTAGCCCAGATCCGAACTCTAGAGCAGACCCTCTCCTCATCTTCTTCTCCTGACTCCCACAATCCCTCCTCTCATTGCGGAACAAATATTTTTCCCTTTTACAGGAAAAGGTGGAATTGGCCATTTTAAGAACTAAGGCACATTATACAGAGCATGGGGAAAAGTCAGGTCATTTATTGACACTGCGCCTTAGGAAACTGGAAACCTCCAGGAACATACCTGCAATCAACACTCCCGATGGTATAGTTAAAACTCACCCCAGAGAGATAGTCACTGTTTTCGGGCAATTTTACTCTTCTCTTTATGGTCAACGTATATCTCCTCCGAGGAAAGAAGACCTGATAACATACATAAACTCTGCAATGTTACCTACTTTGCCAGCTCCTCACCAAGTTTTCTTATCTACCCCTCTATCCCAGCAGGAAGTAGAATCCGCCATCAACTTGTTAGTGCTGAACAAAGCTCCAGGCCCTGATGGGTTCCCATCCAACTTTTATAAATGCTTTACCAAAGATCTGGCCCCCATGCTTCTTTGGCTATTTCATTACATGTTATCTGGTAAAGCCCTGGACCCTACTCTCCTTGAAGCCACCATTATTCTCCTTCTCAAACCAGACAAACCTCATTCCTGCCCAGCCAGCTACCGGCCAATCTCACTATTAAAATGTGACATCAAAATTCTAGCAAAAATCCTGGTCACCAGAATTAAGAAGGTCAGGTCCTGTCTTCTTAGTCCAGAGCAGGTAGGTTTTGTTTCTGGCAGATCCTCACTTGATCACATACATAAAATCTCACATATCTTTCAAGCAGCAGAATCTTCTCTCTCGTCAATGGCATTAATCTCTCTTGATGCAGAGAAAGCCTTTGACAGAGTGAACTGGGATTTTCTGTGGGCAGCACTGCATTAAATGGGCTTCCTCTCAGAATTTGTTCACTGGATACAGGCACTGTACACCCTCCCATCTGCTAGAATTCACTGTAATGGAGTTCTCTCCTCCCTCTTCCTCCTCTATACTGGTACACGCCAAGGATGTCCTTTGTCCCCTTTCCTATTCAATCTTTATCTAGAACCATTAATCAGGTGCATAAAAGCCTCTCCCAGTGTCATCGGAGTTCCTATTGGCAACACCATACCGCAGATTTCGGTCTGTGCCAATAATATTATCCAACACCTGTCAAACCCCATCTCGTCTTTGGCGGACGTTTTGAGAATAATTGATACCTTTGGCAAGTATTCTAACTATAAGCTGAACTTAAATAAGACCGAAATATATCCCCTCAGTCGTCTCACTTATAGTCACTAGCATTAAATATCTGGGTATTTCTCTTTCCTCAGATCCCTCCCTTACGTGCAAGCTTAACTTTGTTGATCTATGGAGTTCCATCCAACAGGACCTGTCTCATAGGAGAACCCTCCCGCTCTCACTGTGGGGTAGGATTAACATAATTAAAATGAACGTCCTTCCCAGAATCTTCTATCCCATTAATATGCTTAAAGTCTAGCTACCCCTATCCTTTTTTAAATGAATCTATGCTGATATCACTTCCTTTATCTGGTCAAATAAAGCGGCTAGGAGAGCTTATCTAAAACTAAGTATGCCTAAAGAATCTGGGGGACTCCGCTTACCTAACTTCTTACTCTACCACTGGGCAAGTCACCTTTATAGATGTGGGAAATGGTTGTCTATACCCCAGCTTCAACATCGTATAGACTATGTCCCCATCTGGTTACAGATAGAGGCCGATCTATTTTCCACCCACAAGCTGAATCCCACCATGATTCTATTCTCACCCGTGAAACTCCTGTCAAAATCCCTGAACCAGTCCCCAATCGGTATCTCGCACAAAGTTTTGGCGCAACTATACAGATATTATAAAATGTCCTCTACCACAGATTTCTCTCAGCCCATTCTCTCTAATTTAAACATAAAAATAGGGGGTAACCCCATCCTCACGGCATGGCTCCCAATATCTCAAAAACTTAGAGTTTTCAACTTCTACTCTCAGTCCTCTATTTTAACTATTCAGGAAATACAAAATAAATTCGGGCTGACGTCAGCATCTATTTTTAAGATATACCAACTTCGGCACTTGCTGATCAGTTTGTTTTTGGCTCCAACCACAACCCTCCACCTTTGGAGACTTCCTACAGCAGATCGGTGGCCTAGCTTGCAGACCTCACGGAGTCTCTGCATTGTATTTACTCACTAGTCCACAGTCTCCCTCGTCGGAAGGTTCCAAGGTATGGAGTACTCTCTTACCTGATCTGGAATTTAACTGGGCCCAAATCTGGAAGGATCTGTATATTTATATTTCGCAGGACAGATATAGGCTAACTCAGTACCAGATCCTAAACAACATGTATTACATCCCGATTAAATTAGCAAAAATGGGACGCCTCCCTTCAGCTTTATGCTCTAGGTGTGGTATGGAGGAGGGCTCCCTCTTACATATCTTCTGGTCCTGTGAGAAAGTATCTCCCCAGTGGACATAAATAGAACAAAAAATTGACCCACTTCTAGGCCTTCAAGGACTATTCTTTCTGGCTATCTGCATCATCGGGGATTTTTTCCAAATTCAAGTAAAAGAAAGAAGGTACCACATGGCGCTCATCTCATTGGCAGTTAAAAAACTAGTGCTTAGACCCTGGACCAACCAAACATCCATTACTTATTCAGAATGGCTACATGAAATATCTTTTGCCCTTAAAACTGAACAGCTAATTGCCAGTGGTCATCATCGTAAAGCCTCATTCACCAAAAATTGGGGGAAACTATACGCCCTTTACCTATCCTCATTTTTCTTTGCTGACAAACCCAGGTAACCCTTTGATCAGCTTAATGGACACTACTCAGATCGTATCTGGTTTATCTTTCACGGCTATACAGACTCTACTGACATCACACCTCGCTTGGGGTGGGGTTGGGGAGGTAGGAACTGGAGGGAAGGGACCTATTTTATCCAGTTAAAAATGTCTGATATATATGATTAATGTTTTGTTGTTTATTGTACGAATTATTGCTAAATCAATAAAACTTCTTTGATTTAAAAAAAAGAAAAAGACCTAAGGGGTGATAAATGCTGTTTTCTCCCGGGCATCTGGATCGAAAGGAATCTGCCTATAGCCTTTGGTTAAATTCAAAGTGCTGATATACTGTGCATTACCTAAATGGTCCAGGATGTCGTCGATGCATGGCATTGGGTAGCTGTCAAATTTTTAAACAGCATTTAGACGACTGAAGTCTGGAAAAAGCTGTACCCCCCCTTCTTCCCTACTACCACCATGGGGAAGCTCCACTGACTATTGTAAGTGAGGGTTCTATAATGCCTAGTTACTGCATTTTCTTTATTTCTTGCCCTACATTCTCCCTGAACCTTTCTGGAAACCTGTATGCCTTTTGTCTAATGCACATATCCTGGGTTAGAGAGATATGATGTTTCACATCCTTTGGTCTTCCAGGAGTTCCTGCAAATGTTTTCTCATAGGTATGTATTAAGGTATGTAACTCTGCTACCTGCAGGGGTGTCAAATCAGGATTAATGTTCAGGTTGGCTGTTTTCCTGGAGCCTTCCAAATGTTGATATATGATATTCAACTCACTGTCTGTAGGCTCAGGGTGAACATAGTCACAAAACTGAGGGGTTCTATCTACCCATTGTTTAAGCAGGTTAGCATGATAAATCCACCTTCTCTGTTTCTTGTCATGTAGTTCTACCTCATAGGTCACAGGTCCCATTCTCCTAGTTATTGTATAAGGGCCCTGCCACTTCATAAGCAGCTTGTTATCAGAGGATGGTAGTAATAACAAGACCTTGTTACATTCTGTGAATTCCTTCTGCCCCGTCCCCTTATCATATTGCATCTTTTGAGTTATCTGATGTTTCTGATAGGTATGGTGTGCTTTCTGTATTTTACTCGCTATTTTCTGCCGGAGCTGTTGCATATACTCAGTGGGAATCATGCCTTTTGGGGTTTTTCCCTCCTCCCATTCCTCTTTAATTATATCCAGGGGACATCTGGGGTTACGTCCGTGAAGTAGCTCAAACGGGGAAAAACCTGTAGAGGCTTGGGGTACCTCCTTATAGGCAAACATTAAGCATGGTAGGTAAACATCTCATTTATTCCCTTCTTCCTGCACATACTTCTGCAGCATTTCTTTCAATGTTTGGTTGAAGCGCTCAACAAGGCCATCCGTTTGAGGATGGTAAGGTGTAATGTGTATGATCTCAATGCCTAATGTCTGGTAGAGATGCTTCAATAGAACAGAACAGAAATTACTGCCCCTATCTCTTAGTATTTCCCTAGGAATGCCCACCCGGCTGAAGACTTTATTAGCTGGTCCGCAATCCTAGGGGCTGTGACGCTGCAGAGGGGAATAGCCTCAGGGTACTTTGTGGTGTAGTCACAGACCAAGAGAATAAATCAATTACCCTTCGAGCTTTTGGGAAGAGGACCTGCAATATCCATGGTAATTCATTCAAAGTGATTTGTAAACAATGGCATTGGGAGTAATGGCACCCTGTACTTTTTACCAAGTTTGGCAGCTTTCTGGCATTTGCAACAACTCTTGTAATATTCCATAACTCGTTCATGAATGCCAGGCCAGAGAAAATGGCATAGAAGACAATTAAGAGTGCGGTCTCTACCCAAATGCCCTGCTAGTGGTATGTCATGAGCTATCTCTAGTAGCTGTTGTCCATATGCCTGGGGTACCATTAGTTGCTCTACCTCTTCTCTGGTCCGGGGGTTGGTACATATTCTATATAACAACTCTTTATGTATCATGTATTTGTCTTGTTGAGAACCCTCAGAGCCCTTAACCTGTGGAAAAAGACATTGCAGTGTAACATCATTCTTCTGAGTGTTCTTAAACTCATTACCCTGTACACATTTGGGATCAAAAGATACTTCATCAACATTACATTTATTTTGCGTCTATATACGTTTCTCTTTTCTTTCCTGATGTCGGGATTTCTTATCCTTCCCTACTGTCCCATGCAAGTCCTCCTCAAAACGAAAAAGTTGTCCCACTGCATCCCTTTCCTTGGATTGGGCCCTAGTGACGACAGCACAGACATTGGATGTTAAAAGTGACTGAGAGGTAGGATGATCATGTCCAATGAGAATCGGAACTGGTTAATTCGGTAGAACACCCACCATTAATTAATGAGTTTTGCCTTGTACAGTGAGAACAGTATCCTGTAAAGGATAAATTTGTACATCGCCATGGATGCAAGTCACCCGGTAGTTGGTCTCCTGTTACTAGAAGACTGTTCAATACATTGGCTTGAATCAGTGTCTGTTTACTTCCGGAATCCAATAACCCTGGTACTGTTTTATTTCTGATTTGTACCGGAACTGTATATTAGCCCCAATCTGCAAGAGCCAGGTATGTGGGTTTGGTCTTTTACTTTGGAGAAAACCGGGCTATATGTCCTTTCCTGTTATAATCCTGGCAGATTATGTCTGGGTTGTACCCCCTTCCCTGTTTACTGTTATGTTTTATCCCAGAAGTATTGTTACTTGGAATAATGTTAGTAGTGGTAGGTCTTACCGTGGACTGGTGGGTACTGGGGTTCACTGTTCCCTTTTGGTTGTGAGGTCTGGCTGCCAAATAGTCCTCTGCCAGATGAATAGCAACATCAGTGGCCTCTGGGCGGTGATCCTTCACCCAGAGTTGAACGTCCTGTGGAAGGATTCATATAAATTGTTCCAAAATAATGGATTCCAACATCTGGTCCATTGTTCTTGTGGCTGGTTGTAGCCACTTGCCACACAAATCCTTCACCTGTGTATAGGCATCCTGAGGGTTATCAGCAGCATGGAATTTATAGGTTCTAAACCTCTGCCGATAAGTTTCAGTATTAATGTCATATTGTTTTAGGATGGCCTGTTTTACCCAATCATAATTGCTGGAATAAGCTACGTCAATGTTGTTGTAAGCTAGCTGGGCCTTTCCAGTCAGATAAGGGGCCAGACGGATGACCCATTGGTCCCTTGGCCAGGCACAAGTGGTGCCCACCCTTTCAAAAGTCATGATATATGCTTCCATGTCATCTGAATCTGATAGCTTCACTATCTTAATGTCTTAATGTCTTTCTGGCCCCCTCCCAGGAAACCAGGGGGTCTGGTAGTGCCCAGGGCTTGTATGGCATGGAGAGAGTCTGTCCACCATGTTTCATTCTCCCTTCAGTTTCTTTCTCGCTGCATCTCTAGATCCACTTGACACAAGCAGAGCCATCAAAGCAGTTCATGTGACTCCTCAGGAGGGGCTTCCTCCTCTGGTATACCCCCACTTGCTTGAGCCACCTCCTCTTTCTCACCCTCCATCTTTGGTTCACCTTCTGCTCTCTGTTTTCTTCTGACTACCGGATCGAAACCTGGAAGTAATGGAATGTGGCATTTCTCTATTGTATATCTTGTGGACACACCAGGAAGTTGTATACTGTCCGTCTTGTCCTGCAGCATCAGTTGTCCACCAGGGCCTTAGGTCAGACCCTCCAGTCGGCTAAACTCTACTAACAGATCCCACCAGTGCCACCATGTATCCAAGGCTGTGGGGTAACAGATGGACACATAGACCGATGGCAATGAAGCTCCAGCTTTATAATTTTATTAACAGAACAAAATATAAGTGAACTTGTACGACAACAAAATAAATAATTAAAGAAAATCAACAGGCTTGCAGTCAGCACTTCCAAAACATAAATAAATAACAGGTAGTACTAGTAACAACTAGACTGCGTGGGTGTGCTACCTTCAACACCCTGCTCCACTCTGCCTCATGGATCCCTTATAAACAGTGGGCCAGATATTCAAACTGCGCCAGGCTGTGGCGCAAGCCTGGGCGCAGTGCAACTGGGCTGCGCAGGGGTGTTAACAGGGTGATATTCAACAGGTCTACGCCATGGCACAGCAACGTTGAATATAGCACCTTGGCCACCCGCAGTGAGCATGGCGCAGTGGCACTGCACCAGCGCAAGTGACCAGAGTGGAGCAGGTGGATGTGCTAGCGCAAGTTCCATTGCGCTAGGTGCAACAACCACGATATTCAAAAGTGCACATGCAAATGGGGCCATAATGTATGCAAGGTGCAAATGGGGCCATTTGCATGTCATTATGGCCCTATTTGCATGCAGGTGTGCTGCTCCCTGGCGACCTGCGCCTGGCACCCTACCAGGCAGCAGCCGTCGGGGACTGATGCCCCCTGCACAGCGTGGCAAAATGCCCCAATGCCCGATCGCGGGCATGTGTATGGTGCAGAACACGTCCAATATCCCTGGTGGTCCAGTGGACCATTTGCAGCCCTATCGCAGGCATAAGTATATCTAAAAATAGTTAACTCTCTCCCTGGTGGTCCAGTGGACCGCTCGCAGCCTGATCGCGGGCATAAGTATATCTAACAATAGTGAACTCTCTCCCTGGTGGTCCAGCAGACTGCTCGCAGCCCGATCGCAAGCATTTGAAGTAGAATAAAAATCCTATATCCCTGGTGGTCCAGTGGACCACTGAGCTCCTTCGCGGGCATTTGTTATGAAAAATGACACCCCAATCCAACCCTGGTGGTCCAGCAGTACCCCTCCCCACCGCCCACTGAGCCCCACCGTCCTGCTCCCCCCATCAGTGGCGGTGGCTTCCCCACCGCTTGCTGCCCACGCCCACCAGCGACCGTGCGGTGGGGCTGTATGCCCAATGGTCCTGGCGTGAGCCAATGGGCGTGTAATATACCGTACTACACAGTTCAGATATGTGAATGGATCCATTCACATATCTGGACTGTAGTATAGTACAGGCTGCACGCCCATTGGCTCATGCTGTGGATCAATGGGCGACAGCCCTACTGTATGGTGTCAGTCGATGAACGGCGAGGCCGCAAGCGGGTGGGGAGCTGCCACCGCCGCTGATCGGGGAGTGGGCGGTGGGGCTCAGCTGGCTGGTGGAGAGACTGCTGGACCACCAGGGTTGGATTAGTGTCATTTTTATAACAAATGCCTGTGTTCAGGCTGCAAGCGGTCCACTGGACCACCAGGGATATAGACCTTTATTTTACTTCAGCCCGCGCATCGGGTGCGAGCGGTCCACTGATCACTAGGAGAGCTAACATTTTGAACATACCTATGCCCGTGATCAACCACTGGACCACCAGGGATATAGGACTTTTATTCACTGTAAATGCTCATGATTATTATGACAGTCCACTGGACCACCAGGAGAGAGTTAACATTTTGAAATATACTTATAGCCGTGATCAGGCTGCAAGTGGTCCACTGGACCACCAGGGATATAGGACTATTATTCTACTTCAAATGCCCGTGATTGGGCTGCGAGCAGTCCACTGGACCACCAGGGAGAGAGTTAACATTTTGAAACATACTTATGTCCGCGATCAGGCTGTAGGCAGTCCACTGGACCACCAGGGATATAGGACTATTATTATTCTACATATGCCCATGATTGGGCATGGGAGGGCGCCACCAGGAAGGTGCAGCCGGAGCTCAGGTGGCCACCCATATGTGGCAGCTGCCGTGTTACGCCCTGCAATATGACAGCTCACCTGTGGGTGGCCAGCTGTTGCTCCTTTTTTTTGGCTCACCTGTGTGTGGCGCAGGTAGGGATTGCACATGCATGGGCTCTGTACATCCCGGGCTGAAAATCGGGATGTGCGGAGTATGCATGGGCACGCCCCTACCTGCGCCGATACATTACCGATCGCTCCGGCACATCGAGTTTGTCTGGCTCAATCCCCTTGAATATCGGTACAGGGCTCATCAGTGGTTGTGCATGGCGCAACTGTGTTGCGCCATGCACAACCCTTCTGAAAATCCGGCCCAGTATACAGTATATAGAAGGCAGGACTCTGAGATTGGTCCGCTCACTTGTCACTCATGTAATGATTTAAAATCTTTATGTATATGTACATATTACATTGCATTTGTATGATATACATTTTAAAACAGTGTGACATTTGCTTATATGGCACTAAATGAAAATAATAATGTCTGGATCCAAATTTAATATTGTAGACTCGTCAGTAAGCACCTCCCCCAGCAAGTCTCTGTATAAAGTTAGTTAACAAGAGGCTGTCCGGCTTTATAGTGAAGGACTGCTGGGGAGGTACACTGAGGATCTTTGCTCTTATTCGCTCTGTAAGAAACAAACCTTTTCTTGGGGTAAGAATACATCATATCTATTCCCAAATAAAAGCTTGTGTAAAATAAAAATGAATGTAGCTCTATTTAGCTAATTCCATATTTAGAAAATTACAGCAGTCGCTCCTTTGAATTCTTGTTTGACCACAGTGGAGCTTGCAAACAGTGCGCAAGTGTGCACCTTCGAGAGGCAGCACCAGGAGAAACCTTAGAGAAGCCGCACCATTGAGGAGCAATAAATATAAACAGATGCAACCTCCGGCAGTGACTTCCCTTACTGACTCCTATATTATTTAGGTTGTTGGCTCAAAACATAACAGGCTTATCCGAGCATAACTCTCGCTTTTCTGCACCCGGTTTACTTCTGCACTTCTACAGCTGGTTTATCTGGCAGTACTTGTGCTGTTTCTAACAGCAGAAAATACTTACTTACTGGCCTATTTGGTTTCAAACAACTGTTTATATCAAAAGAGAACCCATGTATTGCACCATTCATGCACTCCCAGGCAGAGGATGAGACCTCTGCTGGGAGTGGGTTCTGCCGAGCAGCTGCCGTGGTTCACTGGACAGAGCCACGGCAGCAGGAACCCAGGCGCTGCGCCTGGGACTAGGTTTGATTCCCAGAAATTTAATTTTTTTACTAACTTTGTGCGCTCTCCAAGTTGGACCCCCCTGGAGTTAAGAATCTTTAGATGGGGGTCTGGGGGGGCGCAGCCCCCCGCAAGGGGGTGTGTGGGGGGCAGAGCCCACTACAGAAAAAAGAGTTATGTCGCATGGCATAAATCGTGCTGTATTGGCAGCACGATTTAGCCATGTGGCATAATGTCTTGTGACATTATGACCCCGTGCCCACAGATAACAGTGTTATCATTAGGCTCCCAGCCAGCAAGTTTTAGTGCCAGGGGCCCACTGTTTCCATTTTTTAATGTCTTTTGGAAATCGATAAAAGCTACGAGTCTAGCCTTTCCCATTTTTTTAGCCAATTGCGCAGCAGTACTTCATATGATCTCACGACACTGAATCATTTAAAAAAAAGTTCAAAAATGGCAAGACATAGTAATACTGAAGTAACATATCAGTATGAGTACTAGTGCATCAGCACAACACAGGATGTAATAAGGTTATGACACGAAAGGTACAGTGAATCACAAAGGGGTGTGGTAACCATCAATACAATGAACATGTGACATAATGAAGGGATGGTTAGTTGTATGCTGCAGTGCATAGGCAGAGGTCTAACTAGATGAAGGCAGGTGCTTTTGATGTCAATGTATAAAACATGGTTGAAGCATCACCTATGATACCATGTAATATTCAGAAGGCAGAACCTTATGAAGGACATGGACAGGGTGTGGACGGTCCGAATAAGGGAGAGTAAGATGGTACAGGGCTTGCACAACAAAACATATGAGAAGAGATGAAAGTGCCTTAGTATGTGCTAGATGGAGTGCAGAAGTGAGTAGGGGAACAGGATAGAAACAAACAAATACCATAACGGCATAAACAAGGTGAAGGTGTGAGACGTTCCTAAATCAGAGAATGACAAGAACGTTGTGGCATGATATGAAATTGGATTGAGGCAGGTTACGGGGAAATGTGAAGAATTATTTCAGTCATGTACCACACTCAGTCATGTACCCTACTCTCCATCCTCTCCTATAGTGAATACATACACACATAGCAATTGTCAGCAGATAAGGACTGCCAGGCAACTCAAGTCTGCCCGTAGGCCCTATACATTGTATGTTGCCAGTGACCAGATGTGATCGATGGCTTTTCATCACTCCCTTCCCTTCTGCAGCTTCCCTTGTGCCTGTACCAGGCATGATTAAACCACTCCACCGTGATTGCCAACTCTACCACCTGTGGCAGACTGTTCCAAGCGTCCACTACCCTTTCTGTGTAGAAAAACTGCATTACATTGCGTATGAATCTCAACCCTTCCAATTTCACATTGTGCACACTTGTTCATGTACTTTTTATACATTACAATAGATAACCCACTGGCACCTTGTTTATGATCTTGTGGTGCTGGGGAGTTTCAATCATGTCCCGCCGCTGTCTACTATCCTCTAGAGAGTACATACTGACGTCCCTTTGTCTGTCCCCATATAGTTTGTGTTGCAAGCCCTGCACCATCTGAGCTGCCATTCTCTGGATAGTCTCCAACTTATGTATGTCCTTGCGCAGGTGTGGCCTGCAAAACTGCAAACAGCACTCCAGACGAGGCCTTACCAGTGTTGTATACAATGGCATCACTACCTCATGCCTCCTGCTACTGATACCGCTGCCTATGCACCCCAGCAGGCCACTGTTCCTCCCTGCTGCCTTTGTGCACTGCTTTGATCTATTAAAGTCCTCAGAGATGATAACCCCTAGGTCCATTTTCTCTTTGGTGACAGTATGCTGCTCCACCACCAACCTGTAGCTCTCCCCAGGGTTCACTCTGCCAAGGTGCATTATTTTGCACTTCTTTGCCTTGAACTTCAGTCCTGGTGGCAAGTGTGTAACGACGTTGTCTGATAATCAGACCAGCGATAAAATGTGGTGTGAGGGGCAGGAAGGGGGTGGTGGCTTTTGTTACAACTCCCAGCTGGGATGATACATCATGGTCATGATAAACTGCGAAGAACAAAGTTGTAATTGGCGATGTTGGTATACATAAAATAATTGGTGTATTTTTGGGAGTGTGTGGGGTGTGTAGGGGTGTATTGGGGTGTGTGGGTGTGAATTATTTCCGTATCCAAGCAGGCACTGTGCAACATGCATGAAGGAGGAGACTGATACATTGGGTGAAGTAAGGCATCAAACAAAAATGCATTCAGAACGATGTGTCTTACATTATAATTAACATAAGTAATCTAATTATGTGGATGTAAGACTGCTTCACATGGTACTACAAAACAAATAAGAATTATGCCAAAAAAGAGGACACATGAAAAAATTATGAGGTGCCATCAATAATATATTACACATTGGCAGTAATAAAAATGCACGTTACAGACTTAGACATGGAACAAGTAATCATTATGTGAAATTGGAAACATTTTCAAGCGAGCAGTGCTTTACTTTGAATCATTGTAATGGTAGTATCTACAATACATAAAACATGAGTAATAAATGAACAACTGAAGAACAGTAGTGTTGTTTGCATGTAAAACATATACAGAAATAAAAAAATACGTATTAAAACAGACAGAACCCGTGGGATTTATAATTTAGACAGTTATCAAGTGGACCTGTGGTAGCAATACATAACAGGGCTGTGCTAGAGTACATAAAATGCCCTGTTGGAAGATGTCCCATGTAAAAATAGCAATATAATGTAAGCTGCTTTGAATGTTACTATTCATAAAACCACACAGTACACTACAGAGTTTCCAGCTGCAGTTCCCTTGCGATCAACAACACGCAGTGTTAGTCACAGAATAAAATATTTCAAAAAGTAGAGCTTCATTGTTGCATGCAGGAGAACAGAAACTTTATCGGTCACACAACTTCACACAAACACCATGGCACAGTGCGCGGACTACAGACAGAAACTAAAGATCGGGAAAAGAAAAGTAATAGAGCGGCTGTTTACACAATCAATATACCGAATACTGCTGGCCCAGTGGTGCTGAGGGTTGAGGCGCAGGACGTCACACCTTGCGCCATGCCGGTGACTTGAGTTTGGGAGCGAGCTGGGGCACCAGGGGTCGGCAGGGGAGGGAGAGGATCAAGTGCCCGCAGGGCTGCTTTCCTCTCCCAGGGGGAGGATTAGGGTTTGTCCAGCATTCCAGCATCTCCCGGTGGAGATTGGGGATGCTGCAGAATGCAGGCAGCACATTCAGTAGTGTGGTTGTCGCAGGCAGGGCTGCCGTGTGCCTTGACATCAGTCGTGCACCATGCAAGGGGGAGGGAGGAGGGAGCAATTCACCAGAACACAGGAAAAACCCGGCTCTGTGGGGTAGGCAATGGCACCTGACCCCCATGCCCACCACCAGATCCATCTCTCCCGGCCTTCCAGTTCCTCCACCCGGGCCCTCACCCTGCAGCCAGGGTCTGTCTCTACACTGCACCCAAGAGGAGGGGCGGCCCCACCCTGGAGGGGTTAAGCTGGGGGAATTGGCTGCGGGAGGAGGGGGAGAGAGAGGAGGCTTAGGATGGAGAGGACCTTAGGTGGGCAGGAACAGCCAGGATGCCTGAGAGAGGCTCTGCAGGCTGTGACCGGAGGGAAAAAGAGTGTAAAAACCAAAAAAGGAAATATACCGAATACTAACAGAGATCAGTTTCGTGAAAGTGAAATGGGAAAACTTTCAGATAAAGTGACTGTCCATCTGTACTGTAAGCACCATCGGTAAAGCTAGGCACAGGAAAGCAGGCATTTGACAGCAATGTGTTAAAGTGGGATACCGCCTAATGATGTCATCACATCACATGCTGTACCATGGCAAACGTGAGGAGCATCAAAACAACATCAAAAGAATCGAGAGGCATACAGACTGGAATCAAAGATCAGAAAAATAGTTTTTTTTATATTTGACTAGGAAATACAACATACGCGGTGCTATAAGGGGGATTCTTTAACACATATAGCAGCTATAAGGAACGTTGAGAGCTTTATATTTGGTCTTTAATACAAGCCTGGCATTTAATTTTATTATTTCATGGCAAAACCAGGCACTTCTAACATGTAGTTAGCTATGTTTTAACAATGTTTGCAACTATTAGTGCATATGTTTATTGACATTTCTTTTTCCTTTTTTGATTTATTCTTTTTGCGTCCCTCTTCACTGCCGGTAATCCACCCGGTCATGGACCCCTTCTTGCTGTGGCTTCCCCATATCAGCCACCCTCCTGGGACCTCCTGGCTTACCCCCCCAAGGTGGGACTGTGGCACCCGACCTCCCCTTGAAGGGCACCATGGTCAACGGAATAGGGTGGGAGATGGCCTGGGAGCCAATCATAGCCAAGGGCAGGCACCATTAAGGCATTGGGAGGGCTAATTTTTCCCCATTTGTGGGGGGTGGGAACATGCAATGATGCCAGTGTTCATCCTGCTCCCTTGATTCCTTGCTGTTGCTGGCTGTTGTGGGGTCCCCCAGCCTCCGCCAGGGTTCGCCAAGTGCTGGTGACACCCCACACCCTCCCCCAGAGAAGGAGAGCAGTCCTGGGGAAGCTCAATCCTTCTCCCCCCTGCCAGCCCTCTGACGACCCAGGTCCATTCCCGAACCCGGGTCATCAGCGCTGCAAGTGGAAATCCAACCACTGCACCGGTGGGCCAGCCTTATTTATTGCCATTTCTAACATGACTGTCTGTTTAGTGTTTCCTTCTGGTTTTGCACCATAACTTTGCACTACCACTTTACATTTTGTGTGCACTTTAATTTATGTCTGCATTTTTACCACATGAACTGAAGGGGTGCACCATTCCCCTGAATACACTCCAGAGAGAGAGAGAGAAACAAAGGGGGTTTGTTCTTCAGTGTTTGTCCCACTTATTTTTAAATAAAGTACCACAATATTTGCAAAGCAATTCAATGTGTTTCAGTGGACTATTGTTTCTTGATGGTGAGTGCCAAGGATTCCCTACCTTTGCTCCACCTTTAAAACATATTGGAGCACAACTGATGCACTGCATCATATTATTAGGATCAAGTACCTAAGCAGAAAGAGCAATTTATAATTGGAAAATTTTTACCTGACCCATAAAACAAAGAAACATAGAAAAGTGACAGACAGAAAGAGTCCTGAACAGTTTGTTCAGTCTGTTTCAAGATGCCCTACTTGGAAATGCTCTAGTCTCCATCCTTCCTCCCCGTTACCTCTTTCCCTCCCTCCACTTCCTGTCTGATAACTCCTTTGTGCAGTGGTAGCAAACTGCTTGTGATGGTGCCACATACCAATACCATTTGCAAAAGAAGAGTGTGGCTTTTGCTATATGGAGCTTTTAGCCCGTGGACACAATGGCACAAGATGGCAAGTCATTGTTCTTGGTTGCGCTGGCTACCACTGTATGTGTCCTACTTCCACCTGAATCCCACTAGTATCTTTACTTTACTTTACAACTTTGTCAGGAAGTTCATTCAACCCATCCACCACCCTATCCATGAAGTAATACTTCCTAATATCCTTTCTGAATGTTCCCCCCTCCAGATTAAATGCATGCCACCTGGTGAATCCACTGTTTTTTAGTTTGATTAAACTTGCTGTTGAACCCTCTCATGAACTTGAAAGTCTGTATCATGTCCTCCCTCTCCCTTCTGTCTGCCAATGAATACATGTTCAGACATTTCAGTCTCTTGTCGTATGCCTTGCCCTGTTGGCCATGAATCATCTTTATGTCTTTATGTTGCACTGTCTCTGTTCTGTCCCTGTCCTGTATCAACCTCTTGTCTCTATCCCTGTCCTGTATCAACCTCCTGTCTCTATCCCTGTCCTGCCTTACCATATATGTAGGCCCTAGAACTGGATACAGTATTCCAGATCCAGTCTCACCAGTGATTTATACAAAAGCAATATTACCTCCCTTCTTCAGCTAGTAGTCTCTCTCTCCCTATGAATCCCAGCATTCTATCAGCCCACCCAACTCCCTGTTGCCTAAGCAGCCTAATTTAGGTTAGTGCTGACCACCACTCTCAGGTCTGTCTCCTCCTCCATACTCTCTACCAGCATTCCATTAGTATAGTATACTGTTCCAGGATTTCCCCCGTATTGCATGTGCATCACCTTGCACTTTTGGCATTGAATTTCAGCTACCCAATACTGGACCACTTCTTCCGTCTCCTCACATCCTGTCTCATAATATTAACCCCTTGTTCACTATTGACACCCCCACATAGCTTGGTACCATCTGTGAACATGCTCACCTTGCCCTGGATTCCCTGTCCTACAGTATGTCATAGATATACATATTTTTATTTTTTTTTATTTTATTGAAATCTAGGATTACAAATACCTTTGAGCAGGAACTGCTCATTTACAAAGGTTCCACGTCGAAGGAATGGGGGGTATACATACAAAGGTCAACATAATAATACATCGTTACACAATAAAAAGAAGTAAGAGACTGAGGCATAGGAAATTCCAGTAATTCAAAATGTGCCAAATGTTAGGTAGCATGACATACCAGCCAAGGGCAATCTTAGAAGTAAGCACTGCAGGTGGAGGGAAGGGGTATGCAGGCAGGAAGGCCATTGTCGGGTAGAGGGTGAGGTAGGCTTTAAAGGTGAGGAGGGAGGGATAAAAGTCAGGAAATGCCGGGGAGGAAAGGAGAGGGGCAAGGGGTAGGCAGGTAGAAAGGGGCAAGGCGGGAGAGGTAGCTGTCAAGACTGAAGTGGAGGCAGGGGCGGTGAGTCCCTGATTAGGCAGGCAGTCACAATGACTAGTTGAAATGAGATGAAGTCGGAGTTGTCTCTTAAAAGGGCCAAGAGCAGCAGCAGTAAGAGTTTCTCTGTCGAGAGTATTGTACCACTGTGGTGCTCTGTGGGCAAAGGCCCTCTGGCCCATGGTAGTCCGGCATCTGGGGACAAGGAAGGTTTGTTGTTGTGAACTTCTAGTTCGCTGGGTGCTGTGGTGGTCAATGAGGAGCTTTTCAATGCCTGGGGACATGACCCCGAGGAGGACTTTTTTGGCTAAGAGGCAGGTTTGATGCTGTATCCGACTGATGAGAGGAAGCCATCCTGCCCCAGTGTGCAGGTCACAAGTGCGTGTAAGTCGGTCAGCCCCAGTTAGCAGCCTGCATGCTTTGCTGAGTGCAACTGTAATTCTGCAGAGGGCAGAGGCGGAGGCAGAGCCATAAATTGCTAGCCCGTAATCGATGATGGAGGTGACAGAGCTGTTGATAGCCAACCGGAGAGTGTCAGGAGTCATGCAGTGTTTGTGCCTGTAGAGCAGGCCTATACAGATGTTGGTGGCTTTGGCGACAGAATCTATGTGCCGATGGAAGGAGAGTGAGCTGTCCAATGTGACACCTAGGTATTTAAAATCAGGAACGTGTTCAAGTAAGGTCCCTGTTTGGTTTAGGATGGTGAGGTCACGGGATTTGTACTTGCTCCTGGCATTGTAGAAGATTATAACCTTTGTTTTGCTGTAGTTCATGACCAGTTTGTGTGACTTGAACCATTCTTTGATGCGCATGAATTCAAGCTGTAATTTTGGCAGAATATTAAACATGAGTGGGCCCAGGACCAGCCTCTGCAGTACCCCACTAGTCACTGCTCTGCCCTCAGAGTGTATTATTTTTTATGCTCCTTTATTAAGTCTATATCACGTGTACAGTCCCATGTACAGTCCGAGACAACAATCACATGAGAACACATGACATCATATGAACAACCAGGGTAAAAAATGATAAATAATATAACTGAGTTACATGTTAGCAGGAGCTGTACTATAAAGATTCCCAATTAGAAAAATACAATTTTCAAACAGGAAAAGAAAGCAACCCTATATCTGGAAAAGAAATAACAAACTCTTGCCAGTTGTCGTTCTCCAGTAAAAACATATTTTATAGCATCTATTAATCAGACTACCTAATTTAAAACATGACCCACCCACACATTTACAGATATATTTAAGAAAAAGACTATTGTACTGATAAGTGTCTGAGGCAGAGAATCAATTAAGCACATTAAATATTAAAATATACATGTTCGCTGTTCATCTAAAGATGGTTCCACCACAAGTATTTGCTTATATACTTAGTGGTTCTCAAGAAAATCACTGTACAGTTCCTATCGTGTCCATCTATTAATATAGGCCATATATCTATGTTGAACGGAAATGGTGATATGCTCCATGTCTTGTATTTGCCTCACTATTTGTAACTAATCAGATTCCTCAAGGGGGATTGGCTTGCAGCCATCGCCTAATGATTGCTTTCAATGCGGCTATTATTAAAATGTTCCATAAATACTTCGCTTCCTTCCCCTTTAAGGAGCCCAGCAAGATCCCCCAATAACATGTTTTTCTGACCCAACCTGTCTGTTATACCAAAAAGACCCTTCAGGTGATTCATCACCACCTCCCAGAAGGGAGAAAGCAACAAACATTGCCCAAAAATGTGAGCATGGGTAACTTTAGACTCCCCATACAGCCACCAACAGGTTGGTGCATGATGGCCCCATTTAGCCTGTACTGTTGGGATTTAAAAAATTAATGTACCCGGACCTTGCATCAAAATTTCTTAATTTTTTCTTTATAAGTTTTTCCTTCCCCTCTTTGGTAATAACTTCCATTTACAAACAATTGACATCTATATCACTTACGTGTGTATGCCTGCATATATAGTTATATAGAAAAAAGTAACAGAAGTAACTAGAGTTCACATTTTTGAAAGTTAAAAACTTTTCTTTTTAGATTTTTTTTTCCGATATGGCAATGGTAGGCATTTATTGCTGAAAAATATGTACCTATTAAGAAAAAACTTATAAAGAAAAAATTAGAGCTTTGTGAGATTGTTGCTTATCTTTTACTATGATGCTATGGGGTGCATACACTCGTTCACACATATTAATTAATGATGAAATGTTAAGTCACATGATTGGTGTATCAATTTAATGAATGTGTATAAAACAGGTATCAACCTGAAGTACTGTTATTCTCTGATGAAGCCTTAGGGCAAAACATAAGAACTTCCAGTTTCTCTTGCGTTTTGTACAAGATGGGTGAATAAAAGTCATTATGGACTAAATGTTCATTTTCGTCCTTTTTGCTGGGGTAAGTGTAGCACTGAAGATTTTCTAAAATAACCTGTCTTCTAAACCAGGGGTCTAATTTGGCTGGTGGAAATCCAAGATCCCATGCCCACCATTTATACCGCAAGAGTGAGTTAGCTGTATGGCCCCTAATAGTCCCCCACTTCCACTCCTCCAAGGCAGTGACTACTCCCTAAACTTGGTGAGCTCCTCTTTAGGTGTCTGACTTTGATAAAATGGTATTGCCTGTAGGGGAGGGTTCTGAATCATCGACAATACTATAGTTTTCCAATGAGAAAAATATTGGGAGTTCTGGTACAGCAAAATTGTTTTTATTTGGGTAGCAATTCAATATCCCAGCAGATAGGGCAGCACTAACCCACCATGTCACTTTGGTGAATACAAAAATTTGTTGCTTTATATGAAGCCTCTTTGAGCACAACAAGAAGGATAACAATTGCTTCTGCCAAGCAAGAAGTTCCCGCTAAAAAATGAAGCAAGAAACGCTCTAAAAAAGATATAAAAACCTTGGCAGAATGTTCATCTTCACTGTCTTGACTCTAGTATGAAATGACAGTGGGAGAAGTGCCCGCCATCTGTAATCTTGTTTAACTGCGATCACCAGGGTAGGGTAATTATCTTTAAATAAGGAGGAGGTGGAAGGGCCAGGATATATCCCCCAATATTCCATTTTAGAAAGGTAACATCTCATAGGATACATACACTGCAATTACATGGTAACTGGGATCGAGAAAGACAGTACCTCAGTTTTGAAGTATTTAGTGTGTACCCAGAGATTGCAGAAAATTTCTGAACCTGCTCAAATAATGCCAGTAAGGAACAATCTGGGTTCCCCAAAAAGAGTAAAACATCATCCGCATATAACCCCAAATTATGATCTGTCCCACCCAATCCAATGCCAATAATTTTCAGATTCATATGAATACTCTGGGCCAGAGGTTCAATATAAAGGATGAAAATGAGAGGGGAAGGGGGCAGTCTTGACTGGTCCCCCTTTTTAACTCAAAAGGTGCACCAATAGAATCAATAGTGCTGTTCAGGACTTTTGTGTCCTCTATGGGCAGGGGGACCTCTGGCTGGATTAGTAAGTACGTAAATGACACAAAGACTGCTACAATAGTAACAGACCGAGAAGGAGCTAGAAATCTACAGGCTGACTTGAATAGTATATATGACTGGGCAACATTTAGGGGTATGACGTTTAATGTGGATAAGTGTTGTGTGATACATTTGGGAAATCATAATGGTATGCAGAATTATTATATGAACGGTAAGGTGTTACGAAACTCGATTGAAGAGAAAGATTTGGGAATTCTCATAGACCATAAACTGACTTTCTATTCACTTATAAATAAACAGATTGTAAAAGCTAAACAGGTATTACACAACATCAGGAGACATTTCAGGAGTCGAAGTAAGGAAGTGATTATGCCCCTGTACAGGGCATACGTCAGATCGATCCTGGATTATAGGGCCCCAGTGTGGGGACCCATAACCAAGGGGGCAGTAAATCATATTGAAAGGGTTCAAAGACAGGCCACTAAAATGATACATAACTTGAAAAATCTCCCCTGTGAAAGGCACTTGGATTACTTAAAACGTATGCCCCTTCAGACAAGAAGGGTTAGAGGAGATTTATTGCTGTGTTATGATATAATGGGAGATGAATACCTACTAGACGAATTAAACCTTTAATTTAAAAATGACGCTATGGGTACAAGAGGTCACCCTCTCCAGTTTAGGCACATAAAGTATAATACTAATAGAAGGAAGGCATTTTTTACAAAGAGAGTGGTGGCCCCTTGGAATTGTTCTAAATCAAAGATACTTTTTAAAACTCAGCTGGATAGATATTTTATGAAGGAAGGTGACATGATTACGTAAGGGATATTGGATGGGAGCAGCTATGTCTATTCTTTACTGTCTGGCCTCCTCAGCTCCCTTGAACCTTTGTATGAACCTTTGTATTAACCTGAACATAACGCCAGGGATTAGTATACAGCTTGGCTATTAACCGACAGAACTGGTCAGTGAATCCAAAGCCAGCCAGGGTCACCTGAAGATAAGGCCAAAGAACCTTATCAAAGCCCTTTTCTGCATCTAGGCTCATCAAAAGAGCAGGATCTAGATAAGTGATCTAGTATATTCACTGCATGCCAAATATTGTCTTGGGCTCGACGCCCGGGTGCAAACCCTGTTTGGTCAATATGAATAAGTTTAGGCATGAGTCCTTCCAATCTTCTGGTAAAAATGCCTGTTAATATTTTGTAGTCTGTGTTCAGTATTAAAATTGGGTGGTGTGACATGCAATGTATAGGGTCCCTGGCCAGCTTGGAAAGCACTGCCACTATCGCCTGCACCCATGAGGGGGCTATCTTTCCCCCAGGATCCAACAACGAGTTATAAACCCGGAGTAACAGTGGAACCAAAGAGTCCCAGAGGGGTTTGTAAAACTCCCAAGGGAAACCATCAGTCCCCAGGCATTTACTGGTCTTTAGGCGAGCAATTTCTGCATTGATTTCTGCAGAAGTGAAGGAAGAGGTCAGCATCAAAGCTTCTTCCTGGGATAGTTGAGGGAGCTGCAATGGGGCTAAAAAATTATGCATAAGGGAGGGATCGGGGATAGAATCAACATCATACAATGTTTTATAATAATCAGAAAACACTTAAGCTATCTCTAATGTAGACGTATGGGATTGTTTAGTATGCAGATGAAGAATTGCCCTCAGAGAATTTAGCATTTAGGACCAGCCTCTGGGTTCTATCCATCAGACAGTTTTTGACCCATCCAGTTATCTCTTCCCATATCCCCAGATCACACACCTTCATAACCAGTCTCCTACATGGCACCGACTCAAAGTTGTTGTGAAAATCCAGATATAGCATGGCCACTGCCTGGCCCTGTCTGCCATTTGTCTCACAACAATAAAAAAGGCAGTTAAGTTAGCTTGACATGACCAGTGCCTAGTGAACCATGCTGGTTCCCATCCAGTGAGCTCTTTTCCTCTAAGAATGTGATTACTCTCTCATTATTAATTGTCTCTGAAAGTTTATTCATTATCCTTATCAGTCTTACTGTCCTTTAGTTTCTTGGATTTTCCCCTATCACACCTTTTGGAAGGGAACCATATTTGACACCAACCAGTTCTCTTGCACTGCATCTGTTGTTTCTGATTCTCTGAAGAGGACCAGTGACTTCACTATCATCTGCTTTGTATCTTTCACCACCCTAGCGGGAATCCTGTCTGGCCCTGGTGATTCATTGGTTTTTAAATTGTTCTCCAGTCCTTCTAATATCTATTCCCTTGTAATCCTCCCCATCTCAGATCTGCCCCTTTTATCACCACTGAATTTTTCCTGCTGTCAGGGCATGGGCTTGCTTCCTTGACCATGAACACCAAACACAAGTATTTAGCATAACTGCCTTCTCCTCATCACCTGTATGCACCCAATCCTTCTTTACCTTTTGTATGTGATCCCTTGCCTTTTTCCATTTATTACATCAAAAGAAGTATTTGCGATTCTCCATCACCCTTTCTGCAAGCCTCAATTCTGCCGTTGCCTCTGCCTCCCTGATAAGCTTTTTGCTTGTACCAAGTTTCTCCTTATACAGTGGTATAGAAACATAGAAACATAGAATTTTTATGGCAGATAAGGACTGCTTGGCCCACCCAGTCTGTCCATTTCCCTACCTGATGGATAAGCTGCAAATTATAGTTAATCAACAGCTTATTTCCTCCTGCCCCCCACTAGACTTGGCTTATGACTGCCCCATGCATTCTTGAATTCTCCCACTGTTCCTGACTCCACAACCTCCTCAGGAAGGCTGTTCCATGCATCCACAACTCTCTCTGTGAAAAAATACTTTCTAACATTACCTCTGAGCCGTCCCCCCTCTATCTTCAAATTGTGCCCCCTTGTTCTTGCACATCTCTTCTTCTGAAAGATATTACCCTCTTGGACCTTGTTAATTCCCTTGAGATACTTGAAAGTTTCTATCATGTCCCCCTCTCCCTCCTTTCCTCAAGGGTATACATATTAAGCTGCTTTAGTCTCTCCTCGTATGTCTTCTGGTGCAGACCTTGCACCATTTTGGTTGCCCTCCTCTGAACAGCCTCCACTCTGTCTATGTCTTTGTGGAGATGGGGTCTCCAGAATTGCACTCAATACTCCAGATAGGGTCTCACTAACTGTCTGTAGAGAGGGATAACAACTTCCTGTTTTCTACTGTTGATGCCTCTCCCTATGCATCCCAGTATCCCCCCAGCCCTCCTTACTGCTTTCTTACATTGCTTGCCCACCTTTAGGTCATCTGATATAATTACTCCTAGGTCTCTTTCGATTTTTGTTGTTGTTATTAACTCACCCCCCATTGTGTATCTGCCAGAACTGGATACCATGTCAGTTTGTCAGCTTCCTACATGACAACTGTAGTTGAATTGCAGAAATCTGCAGGATCTGGTGTCTGAACTTGATCAGTGCCACTGAACCTCTCTCTCTCTCTTTCCCTCACTCTATTCTCCCTTGTATGTCCTAATGCCCCTTTTTGTTCCTAACAGCTTGCCCTACCTGACCACAGGGGCGCCAGGTTTTTAAAAATATTGTGGATGCTCAGTGTAATTATAAAAGGCTGGGGGTCTGGTAGCCGCCTATGACCCCAGAAGGTATAGGGTTTTCCATGCTTTGTGGTGCATTTTGGGGGTAGTTTGATACATTTTGGAATGCATCTGTAAACATCAGTGAAACCCAAAAATGTAAAATCTTTTACAGTGAAAAAATAAAAGCCCAATCATTTCCCCACTAAAAAGATCCACTGCTACAGTATTTTAAGTTTTTAATAGGAAAGAGGACAGGGTGTGAGAGCCAATTTATATTTTCATAAAGGGAAATTTGAGAGGATAACATTTTTCAGCTTCTAGCAACTTACTTTAACTAAGGAAGATGTAGAAGCCACTCGTACAAATAAAAATAGGTATATAGCCAAATAAGAGTAGGGAAAATGCTGTACTGTGATTGGATGAATCTGATCACTTCAGCAGTTTATATCACGTGATATAGATACTGTACCTACCTACAGTTCAGAACTCCTTTCTATTTTCAAATCTTATCAAATCTTAAATGCTTTCAAAAAACACTACATCATTCTTTTTCCCTATGGCTGAAACAGACATATTATTCAAGTCAATTACATTTTGTTTGCCCCATAGGTGCCAGTAGCTCTCTAAGTGATAAATAGTTGCCTAACACAGTATTTAAGACTTTAGTAATGAAAACTGAGAAATTATGTAGCAACTACTAAAATGTTTCCTGCCGTTACACTGTCATCTCCTTTCTGTGGAGCTAAAGTTTGTTTGTGGAGCTAAAGCACCTGAGGTTAAGGAAGGATCAGGCGGGGAGGGAGCGAATCCCTGGCTTCCCATAGAATTGAGGGTGCTCACTTAAACTTTATGGGTGCTCAAGCATCTGAGCACCCGTGTTGTTGCCCAGATCGCAGTTAAAATGCCACTAATCAGTGAGAGACCATGTTAATCAACTATTGAAGAGGTGATTGCTCTAGCTGCAACATTAGTCAGACTGATAACTAAACCATTTATACAGGACATCCACGTACTTCCTCAACCAAAAGGATATGACAGACAAACACTGCATCCCTTAAGCAGGAGGACAGATTTAAAGCAGCAGTTAGGGTAAGGAAAAAAATTAAACTAGCACTCACTGTTAGTATCTTTCTTCTGCACATTTTAAAATTGCACCGAGTTTACAGCTTAATCACTGCTACCTGCTGATTGACTGACCTCATCAGCAGTCATATCTAAATATATACTGTATATGAAAATGCGCTTCCAACTTTGAAAGATTTTTAAAATAGCAACAACATTTTTTACTGTAATGGCTATAAGAAATATTGAACAAATGTAGTATCTGTTTTTCATATATAATTTATACCTGTCCCCTCTCCATTTATTAATACTCCTGTAGTAAACTTGATGTTTTCTGTTAATACCAATTTGAAATCATCTGGCCACAACGCTCCCCGACTTGGGAACTTGAAAGGAAATTATTAAGCAGGCACTTAAAAGGGTTGAGGCACCCCCTGCACACTTTTTCTCGGGAGCTTGACCAGCGAACTGGCATTCTGGTGACCGCAGAGATGACTCATTCGCTGCTGAATCATGGCATGGTGACACTGTGGCATGAGGAGACTCATTAAATTCACATAGTGACTCTGTGTCAGTCAGCCACCATGCATGATGACGTTGCGTGCCTGTCCATCCCCCTATCTGACACGGATTGCTCCTGACTTTCTGATGACTAAGTTCCTCAAGTTCCCCAGTGACTACCTTGTAAAAAAAATGGAACAAAACAGAAGTCAGGGTGTCTTGCGGGGGGGGGTCTTCCAAACCCCCCAGCATATGGGCCTGCTTACAATGGGGGGGGGGCTGAACAGGCTGTCGGAACTCGGGCTACCTCCTCCTGGCTACAGCACTAAAATTAAAGGTTAAGGAAGGATCAGCAGGGAGGGAGTGGATCCCTGGCTTCCCATAGAATTGAGGGTGCTCATTTAAACTTTGTGGGTGCTCAAGCACCTGAGCACCCATGTTGTCGGCGCCCCTGCCTGACCATATAACCATAGGGATTTCCTATATTGTTGGGACTTTTTGTGCTCCTGATGCAGTCTTGGGTGATCTTTGTAAAAGCCTTGAGTAACGCTGCCTACTCCCTCTCTATCCCTTTGATCTTATTGAAGTCCTTGAATGTTGCATTTCCACCCCCATTTTCTTGAAATCAGCTTTCCTTATGTCCAGCACCTACTGTATGTGTCACCAGCCACTTGTTGCAACCCCAGATTCGGCTTCCTGCTAAATATCATCATATAATGGTCACTCTGGCCAATGTGGGCCTTTACTTTAATGTCCCTAACAATGTTCAGATTGGTTCTTCAACAGCACTTTGGACCTTTTGTGGGCATATTTTGTGGTAACTTGGTAATGAAGACTCCTACAAAACTTGGGGTACGTGGGGGAAGGGGGTGGGTAGAAATGAAATCAAGACCACTGGTAAAAAAAATCCAATAAATTGTTGGGCTGGCTGAAACAGGATAGTTGCACTTTTGACACTACTAACTTTATTCATTGAACCAAGTAATATTTATAACTCTTTCAAGGTCTTTTCTAGACACATGCTTAATTTCACTCATCAGCTCATTTTGATATAATACTGTTGATGAACTGCACCACTGTGAAGTGATTTCGTCATTGCTACTATCTCATCCCAGAGTTCTCACAGCCACAGCTGTTGGAGGCAGCCCAGTGCCATTTTAATAATGTATTCTACCTGCTAAAAGTTAGGCAACTGGAGTTCCCCCCGCACTCCCTTACCCCCTGCCCCAGGATAAAGAAGACTGATTTATCATGTCATGGTTCCATTACATTACTTTTCTTAAATTAAGAATGTGAAGTTAATGTACTGTAGAATACAACTACCGAAGGCACTGGTTCAGATCTGGTAGCTTAACTTTTCCCTTGCACAAAAACCACAAGGTAACCTGATCACGGGTTTGAAAGATCACTCCCGAGGTCATTTAAAGATGAGAACAAGTTTAGTTTTTTGTCAAGGTGGTTTGTTGGATGAGGTACTACAGGAATATCAAGTGATACCACAAGGGGTAATGGAATTTTTTTTAGCTACCCTGGAGACATGTTAATGCCAGCTACAGGAATATTAGGTTACAGTGAGAAAGGGGATTTTGCTGCTGAATTTTTTGATTTTGTCACATCAATTGATGAATTACAACTTTAGTCACTCAAGCATTAACGTATCAACAGCTTTTAATGTCATGTTTTTCCAACCAAATTTAAAGGGGAAGGCTGAGTGGTCTGGTGGTTCCAGCACACTACAGTAAATTAAGATAGTCCTGATTCAACCAACAACAGCTGCTGGCTCACTGTGTGACCTTGAGCAAACCACTTAACCTCCCTGTGCTTTAGTTTCTCCCAGCTGTAAAGTGGACAGAAGTCATGCTGTCTAATTGGCCCAATGGGTAGCATTCTGTTGACCCAGATTTGCAGACAGACTTGGCAGCTGACTGGGCTGCCCAGGAGGGTAAGGAAGCTCTTCTATGGGGTAGCACTCCCAGCCAGGAAGGGATAGTGCCAGGTTCTTACACTGCAGTGACCCCTGTGGTATGCCAGAGAGCATGCATCCATATCAAGGGACCATTACATGATGGCGTGGCCTGCCAGGGCACTGTCTGGCTTTGTACTGGTGGGCAGAGTTATGGGGGGTATGAGAACTAGAAAAATCATCAAGTCTAGATAACAGATGCTAGTACTCTTGGACCTTGTCCCATGTGACTCCCTGCTGGTCTGATGGTGGTGGGAGTGGTGGAGAAGGTTGAGTGGTCACCAGCAGCAGACAGGAGGGAGCAGATCAGCAGCTACAGGACACAAATCTGGATGAAAAAACAAATGACAGAGGTAGGGCCCCACAGAAAATGAGGTGTCACTTTTCAGTTGGGCTACCTTGGGTAAAGAAACTGTAGAAATGAAACAAGAATTCACCATCTTGTAGTCACCCATACAAGACATGCATGAGAATATGACCCTTGCACCCACTATATTTCTTTTGGTCAAGTATACTAATTTCCTTGATCTTTATCATGGAAACATAGAAAGTGTCATTAGAAAAGGGCTAGTAGGCCAATCTAGTCTGTCCTATTGTCCCTGCCTAATGCTATACCCTGGACCCTACTTGGTCACAGGAGACCCTCCTTCCCCCTTACCTCTACTTAAAATACCCATGTACCTATCCCACACATGTCTGAATCTCCCCACTGCCTTCTCCCCTACCACATCTTCTGGCAGACTGTTCCAGATGCCAACCACACTTTTTGTGAAGAAGTCTTTTTTCACATCCCTCTTAAACTTCCTCCCTCAAGTTTCGTAGCATGCCTCCATGTGCTGGTGCTCCTCCTCCTTTGAAAGAGGCCCCCCTGCCTTTTGTTGACCTCTGTGATCTACTTATAGGTCTCAATCATATCCCCTCTTGCTTTCCTCTCTTCTAGAGAGTACATGCCAAACTCCCAATGTCTCTCCTCATATGCTTCTCGTGTAAACTCTGCACCATTTTAGTAGCCCTCCACTGGACTGCCTTGACCAATTCAATGTCCTTGTGGAGGTGCAGCTTCCAGAACTGGATGCATTTCTCCAGGTGGGGTCTCACCAATGAGCAATACAGAGGCAACACCACCTCCTTTCTTCTGTAAGATGTCCCCTTCCTAATGCATCCCAGCATCTGGCTTGCCTTCTCTACTGCCCTGCCACCTTGAGATCATCAGGTATGATCACCCCAAGCTCCTTATCGTGCTCAGTAACTGTAAGTACCTCCCCCCATCTTATACACCGTCCCCGGCTTACCCCTCCTCTGGTGCATGAGTTTGCACTTTTTGGCATTGAAACCCAGCTGCCACACTCTATACCTCTCCTCTAGTTTCTCCAGATCCTTTTGCATTCTTTCCACCCCTTCCTGGGTGTTTACCCTGCTGCAGACTTTTGTGTCATCTGTAAAGAGACACACCTTTCCCTCTAGTTCCTCAGCAATGTCACTTCTGAAGACATTGAAGGGGATAGGGCCAATTTCTGTGGTACACCACTAGTCACTCTCCTTTCCTCCGAGTGGCTACCATTTACCATCACCCTCTACCTGCTATCTTTCAACCATTTTGATGCCCAGCACACTATGTTCTCCCCCACCCCAAGGCTGCAAAATTGTTATAGTCTCCTGTGTGGTACAGTATCAAAGGCCTTACTGAAGTCCAGATAAACCGCATTCACTGCCCTCCCTAATCTACCTTCCCAGTTACCCAATCAGAGAAATCTATGAGATTTGTTTGACATGACCTCCCCCCATGAAGCCATGCTACCAGTGATCCTGCAGCCAATATGTTTCCAGCTACTCCATCAGTCTCTCCTTCAGTAGGGACTCCATTAACTTCCCCACCACTGATGTGAGACTGACTGGTCTGTAATTGCTGGCTTCCTCCCTGCTGCTGCTGCTGCTCTTGTACAGAGGGACTACATCAGCCTTCCTCCATTCCTCTGGAACTACCCCTGTCTCCAATGAGGTGCTAAATACTATTGCCAGAAGGACGGCTAGCACTGTACTAAGTTCCTTATGTACCCTTGGGTGGATCCCGTCTGGCCCTATCACCTGGTTTTCCTTTAGAGCTTCCAACCCCCTGAAGACTCTGTCTTCTGTAAATGGACTTGTCTCCACCCCCCCACCCGGTGCTTGATGATACATATTGGCGTGTCCCCCTTTCCACTGTGAATACCAGACAGAAGTATTTGTTTAAAATGTTAGCTTTTTTTTCTGGTCTTGCTCTGCATAGTCACCCCCTCCTGGTCTCTTAATCTTCACTATAGTACACCTTGTTTTTCTGTTCTCACTCACATACCTGAAGAAAGTCTGAACTCCATTCTTGACTTCTTGTTGCGATCCTTTCCTCAGTTTGAGCCTTTGTTGTCCTTACCCTCCTGCTTGTCTCCCTTTGTTTCTCTAGGTATACCTCCCTCTCTGCCTCCATTTGGGTCTACATGTACTTTCTGAAAGCTGTTTTTTCTTCTTTACCACTTTAGCCACCTCCTTTGGGAACCAAAGTGGCATCTCTCTCCTCTTACCCTTGCTTATTACCTTTAAATAGCTTACTGTTATGTCAGTTATTCCCTTCTTTATTCAGTTCCATTGTGCTTCTACCCTCCCTCCCGACTAACCCCCATCAAAGTATTTCCTATGGCAGTCTCCCATTTCTCTAAAATCTGCTCCCCTGAAGTTCAGGACTACTGTCCTAGTGTGGTTTTTCTCCAGCCCAATCCGTATGCCAAGCCAGACTGTATGATGATCACGTGAACCCAGGGGGCTACCCACTGTGACGTCTACTATGTTGTCCCTGTTTGTAAGTACCAGAACCAGCACACCCTCATCTCTAGTGGGATCTGTAACTATCTACCTGAAAAATGCTCTTTGCAGGGAATCTAGGATGACCCTGCTCCTAGTCATATCTGTGGCTACGATTCTCCGGTCCACATCTGGCAAATTAATGGCACCCATGATTACTACTTGCCCTTTGCTTGCCATTTTGCCTATAGCCCCCCAAAAAAACTCTGTCCAGTCTGTACACCACCTGCACACATATGAAGGCCCCAGGCCCTGTTTCTAAGCCAACCCAAAGAAAGTCCAGCCCCTCCCTTTCCCTGCTTTGTCCATATAGTTCTGTGGCCTTAATACCTTCTCTTACATAAAAACAACTCCCCCTTTCTCCCTGCCCTGTCCTTCTGAAACATGTTGTAACCTGGTATGGCCACCTCCCAGCTCTGGTTGTCTGTGCACCATGAGTCTGTTATGGCCACCAGATCCAGGTCCACCTCACAATGGTAACCTCAAGGGCAGGAATTCTGTTTACTAGGCTCCTTGAATTGGTGCTCATGACTCTCCACTCCTTTCCTCCCTCCCTGCCTTACTTTGCCCTCTCTTCTCAAGTACATTCCTCACTCTACCCTTTTCACTGGCACTGTCTTTCTCCTTTTTATCCTCCCTCTGCCCACCCTCCCTGGTGTTTTCTCCAGCATCAGTTCCATCTCTTGATCCACCCATCTCTTCCCCCTTTCTCATACTACCCACTACCCATGGCATACCTGTCAACCTCTGGTCACTGAAATGAGGGACACCAACTCTTGAAATGAGGGACAATCAGGGACACCACACCCTGAAATCAGGGACACCATGAGGGACGTCATCATTTTGGCACTTTAATGATTTAGCACACTGTTTAAGAGCATAAAATAACCTGAAACAGTGAAACTCAATATAATAGCACTAAAGAATAATCTTGTGCATAAAATTAGTCATTTTATTTGAAAAAACAGCAATCTGTAATAACAAATAAAAAGTTAATAGTCTCTGTAGCAATAGCCGCCTCAAACAGAATGGCTGCATGAGTCTAAATTTGGACCAGTAGTGGAGGTAAATTTAGGCTAGAAAATCAAATCCATATTTGTGTTGAGACCATTCCTTATGTTATTAAAGAGGAACACTCTTGAGTCATGCTTATCATAGTCTGAAACCACATAAACGCTGTTTTAAATGAGATATTGGCTGGGCATACCTGTAGCTGACAGAAGTCCAGAGCTATCAACATCTATGCCTGTCCCATATCATTTAGTATCATATTTAGAACCTCAGCTATGATGTAACTAACAATAAAGCAGGGGCTATAAAGATATTTGCACTAGGGAACGTGGGATCTGTACAACAATAACTCTGCCAGAGAATCTAAAGAAGGTGCTCCTCTAACTACATCTGTTTAACTATCCAGTATATCTCTGCTGACAAGGCAACTATAAGACCACTGCATTAAGAATGAAAAAAAAAACACAACCTAAGTGCTGAATCTGAATCTAGAAATGGAACTGGAATAAATGTGCAGAACAGAAGCCCTAGCAGTAGCAATTTAACTTACCCTACCTCACCAGCAGCAGCACTCGTGCTCCAGTCCATGCTGGCGTGACTCTGGTCTCCTTTTGGGCAGCAGCCAGCAAATGACTAACTGGCTTGTTCAGCAGGCAGCACAGCAGGGGCTTTGATGGGGTGGGTGCCATGTGGGGCTGTGCTTGCTCAGTTGAAGCATAATGCTCTCTCCTCTGGATGGGCAGATTCGGGGTGGGGGGCTGCTGCTTCTGGCATTCATTCTAGGCTGCAGAACTAAGAAGCAAGGGAGCCAGGAGGCTATTTTCTTTAGGGCAGGCAGCAAAAGCTAACGGTGGGGCTCCAGGGCCAGATCCACAAACAATAGACGGTCACGGAGGATTGAGGCCTTTTGGGGGGGAATTGATAGATCCTTCAGAACAATCAGAGGACAGAGTTCCTTCCAACTTGAGGACATACAGTGTCAGTCAGACTCACACTCTTGTGTGTGTAGCTGAAGCACCAAATTCAACCTGCAAATTTTCTGTGATTGGCCAGAGTGAGAGTCAGTGACGTGGCACATCAGAGGAGGAATGACCAAGCTGATTCAACTTACTATCCACATGCTCACTCCCGATGGTTCCAGGAGGTCAGTTTTGTGTGTTTAAAGGGCCTGCTGATGTCAACACTAAATCTGGGACAATGACAGGTGCTGGCAGGACAGCATCAATAAATGGGGGCAAATACGGGATGTCCCGCACAATGCAAGATACTTGAGAGGTATGCCCATGAGGATTTTATTTCCCTTTGGCTTTTCTTCACTGCTGCTGCATTATATGTATAGGGGCGGGGGGCATTTGCTGCCTACCACTTTTCTTCTGCCTCCCTCCTTGGCAAGATTTAAATGCCCATCAAAGTAGCATTTAAACCTTTCTTGCAAGACTGCCTTTCCCCTCTTGAATGGATGGAAGTCATTCCATTTGTATAGGAATTATCCCTCCAGGTAGGACCCCAGTCCCTGAAGAAACCAAAACCTTCTTCCCTGCACCATGCCTTCAATCAGTTGTTGAAGACTGTGGTCCAGTATCTCTGCAGCTTCCTCTAGCCTTGCACAGATAGCACCTCAGTGAAGGCCACCGTGCATGCTACCTGCTTCAAGCCCCCTCTCCAGCTCCTTAAATCTATCCTGCAGTACCCTGGCTGCATTCCCTGCCAGGTCTTTTGTCCCCAGATAGACAACAACATTCAGCTCCCCTTCCTTCCCCTCTGCCCTAGTGATACTAAGGATCTGCTCTCCATCCCTCCATGCTTAGGCACCGGGTTGGCACCTAACCTCCCTCTTTCCCTCCCATGGTGTTCCCAAAACTACCCCCCCAATTACTGAGACCCCTATTAGAAGTTGCTTCCTCTGGGTTCCTCTCCCTCCTGCCTTGGGGCCTTCACTCTGAATGACCACAATATCCTCCCTTGCCACTTCCAGGGTGCCTCATCTTGGCTACCTCATTCTGCCAGGCTGGTGAAAAAGTTCTTTAGTGGCACTGACTGAAAAATGTATTCCCTTACCTGGCAGACCTTCTTACACCTGCTGTCTCAGTCGGCTCCCTCTGTACCTCCTTGCGATTCCCAGGACAAGGTTAAAAACTGCCGGTGACAGAGCTTTTAGTGTCGCTGGCCCCGTCCTGTGGAATTCCTTCATCTATAAGAGAGACTTCTTCGGTGGAGGTATTCAAGGCATGCCTCAAGGCCTTCTTGTTTGCGCAGGCTTTTCTTGACCTAGTTTTATAAATATTGCCCTGTTCTGGCTCACTACACTATCTGTCCCTAATTTTTATTTTTATTTATTTACTGAATTGTATTTAATTGGTATTATAGTTTTTATGATTATTGTTATTTATTGATGAGTACTTTATGGTTGGTTTTATAAACAAACTAGAACAGAGTGCGCACAAAGGCTGTGGTGCTCTCAAAAATCAATATGTAGTTGTAGACAAGTAATTCAGGCACTCACCACCACATATGATGCTGACACTGTATGTTTAAGATGAGGAAAAATTTATTGTATCCATAAAAACATAGTAGCGCCCACCTGATGTATTTCTGGTCCTAAACTGGACCCTTTTTCAAAGGCTATAGCGTTCCATCTGAGTAAGTGCTTTATATACAGTTAGATAAAATCAAGACAAACTGGCTGCATAAATTGATGAATTGTTTCAGTGCATTAACAATCAAATATTTAAGACAAAAAAGAGACTGAGTGCTCTGGTTCCTGATAAGGACCTATTAATCACACCATGTTCTCTACTACAACAACATTACAAACAATAACCTCATATTAAAACACTCTACTACTTAGCTTTATACTCTGAAGGAGCTGGAAATGATACATATATATTATATACACACACGATACAATTTGCATTTAACTTCTATAGAGATATCTTATCTATGTTTATATACAATTAAAGAACCGGGGATCAGCCTGTCAAAAATACCATAACACATATATACATCAATTATTTCCTGTCTTGTAAATATGGTTTAATTTCAAACTCTGTATTTAATCCTGGTATTCGGGTGGCTTTCAAATTAATGATCCAAAATGTTTCTCTTTGTTGTGCTGTGGCATAGGTATTATCCCTGATAAGGGGGATAAAACATATGCCACAGCACATCATAACTACAATAATTTAGTTTTAAAAAGAGAAACATTTTGGATCATTAATTTGAAAGCCACCTGAATACCAGGATTAAATACAGAGTTTGAAATTAAGCCATATTTACAAGACAGGAAATAATTGATGTATATATGTGTTATGGTATTTTTGACAGGCTGATTCCCCCCACATAGATAAGATATCTCTATAGAAGTTAAATGCAAATTGTATCGTGTGTGTATATAATATATATGTATCATTTCCAGCTCCTTCAGAGTATAAAGCTAAGTAGTAGAGTGTTTTAATATGAGGTTATTGTTTGTAATGTTGTTGTAGTAGGGAACATGGTGTGATTAATAGGTCCTTATCAGGAACCAGAGCACTCAGTCTCTTTTTTGTCTTAAATATTTGATTGTTAATGCACTGAAACAATTCATCAGTTTATGCAGCCAGTTTGTCCTGATTTTATCTAATTGTATATAAAGCACTTACTCAGATGGAATGCTATAGCCTTTGAAAAAGGGTCCAGTTTAGGACCAGAAATGCGTCAGGCGGGCGCTACTATGTTTTTATGGATACAATTAATTTTTCCTCATCTTAAACATATGGAGTCAGCATCATATGTGGTGGTGAGTGCCTGAATTACTTGTCTGCAACTATGGTTGGTTTTATGGAGGGTGCCCAGGGCCTCCAGGATTGGGCATCTTTTAAATAAAATTTGCCTTGCCTTACCCCAGCCCCCACTCTCCCAGATCAGCATGGGGTCATAATGTCACGGTTAAAACCACTCACATGAAGAATGCGTGCAGCATAATAATGTTGGCACAACATGCTGACAACAACAAATACGGCGCACAGCACAGCAGCATCTTGGTTTTTGCAGGACCCTGACATGGGGGGCTTCACCCGCACACACCCCTGGACTAAATATAATCAGCTCTGGGGGGTCGTGGACTTCAGGGAAACAAAACAAATCAGAGCAGTGATTTTTTTTGTTTCCCCCCCAAAAAAGCCACAGCATAGTGGGACCTGGGGAGTACTGAAATGCAACCTCAGGTCCCTGATGTCACCGGAGGCAGGTGCTCTAGCCACCCCACCAAGGGAGCGGCTTAACCGCATGCTTAAAGGACCCCTGTCACTGTAAGACCAGGGTGGTATTCCACGCATGGTTCTGTGTGCACTATATTCACTTGGTACCTCCCAGATCCCACTACAGTACAGCCAACCCTTTTTCTAGGCACCCTCTGAGACAATGGCAGTTGACTTGGTGGCCTGGGGGGAAGAGGCACACCCAAATCCTAACCATTTCATCCTGGAGTCTAGAGACCTCTTCCCTCAACCCAGAGAGGTGCACAAAGATGGGGTATCACCGCAGTCTCCACAAGGTCTCCCTGAAGACTGCTGCTCCACAGCCACTGCACTGCACCACTCCTGTCATTCCTAAATCAACTCCTCCTATTACCTGAAATTGAATTTATACCCTTACTTTAGATAGAGTGTTTCTTGATTTCCCTCTTTTGTCTGGATTACACCCTGTTACTATACTCTAGTTAGTAACTACTTTGCTTCCCCCTTAATCTTTTAAGTAGACTTTTATTTGCTTATCCCCTTGGTACCCTGACCCTAGATAGGGTGTTATTAAATTTCCCCTGATCCCTAGTTTGGGTGTTGCACCTATTTATTACCTATGCAAATTCAAACTGCCTCAGCCTGCATCAGCCACTGAATACAGTATATTCCAACTTAAAATATGAAATGTTTAAATTAGAAGTACACCTGTTTTAATCTCCCTTCAACTTAACTCCAAATGTATGTTACTTCTACCTCCCCTTTAGACTAAATTGTTTACGGTTTTAAGTCACTGGATTACTTACTGTGTATTTGATGCAGGTTGCTGTCCGCTGTACATTTCAGAACCACCTGCAAGTGATTTATAGCACACTTAAAGAGCAGATTTTGAGTAATAATAATTCTCCCCTCCAACATATGTAATAGCTTCCCCTCCAGTTAAGAGATTTATCCATAAAGAAAATTTTCTTTCCATGTACTTTTTTTTAAAATAACACTCGTGAAATGGTTTTGTGGAGTTGTTAGGCAAAATGCTCATATTCCCCAACTTGGAGCCACGCCCCCATTCTTGGACATCATGTTATGTCAGTAAAAGAATGGTATGGGGCGCGCTCCATAGACATCAATGGGGGCAATTTTTGAAAGCTGCTTTTATCATATTATGTGCTGAATTTAAGAAAGGAAGGCCACCACTCAACTAACAAAATGGTATTGTAGGTAAGGGTGGCACACCAGGGGTGTAGTGTCTCCTGTCGACTGCCAACCCATGCTGTTGCTCCCAGTGTATTGCCCACAAACTTGGCTTTTTAGCTTGAGGACCAGTAGGGAACACTTAATTTAAGCTTGTAGGATGACACACTGCTCCAGTTTCAAGCCCAAACATTTGCCAGCCAAACACAACAGTAGGCTGTAAATCCCTGATTGCTTCTCCTTAGGTGCCCCAGATGGTAAAGGCTGTTGCGAGAGGGGTCAGTTAACAACAGGAATCATGTCGAATAACAGCGTGCATGCTCTTTGTTTTCTGTGATCCCACTTTTTAGCTTACTTTGATTACTGTTTGGATGTACTTACCTTTACAGTTTGTTTCCTGCCTTGTATGTTTTAACCTTATGTAACTAATCCTGCTGGACTATTTTAATCTGTTTACTGCTGCTGTTCTCCCTGGGAAAAAACATGCTTCATCTCCTGGGGTTATCCTAGTTAGAGTAATTTCAAATCAATCAGTCAATAAGTAACTAAATAAAGGAATATAGACAGAATCCTGTGTTTTGTTTAAAACAAGGAGAGCGCTCATCACTATCTACTTGATGAAGCAAGGCATTACCATTGGTGTACAGGTAATTTTTAGAGCTGGAAAAAACTCTGATACATCAAAGTTGTGAAAATGTGCAGACAGACCCGAACAAATTCAAATTCTCTATGAATGTTTTATCCAATTTGACACTGAATATCTCTCAGAGTTTGAAACCCACTGGATGGGGGTAGATACCTAGGGACTAGTGCACAGCCAATGTGGTACCCCTACACAAGAGCGGGAGTACAGTACAGACCTGTCAGTCTGATGTCTAAAGTACCAAAGCTGCTGGAAAGTTTGATAATGGAGAGGCTAGTGGGCTTTCCAGACATGAATCAGGACTTCAGGATAAAAGTCAGCATGGGTTCACAGGTAGGGGACCTCTCTGACTGGGTGACAAAGGTGGTGAACAAGGGGCAGGCTGTTGACATACAGAAGCTTGGTTTTAGCAAAGCCTTTAACTCTGTCCAACGTAGTTGATGGGTTGAGAAGATGGGAGACCCAGGGATAGGAGATAAAATCACAAAGTGGATAAGAAATTGCCTGAATAACCGAACTCAGAGGGCTTTGCTAAATGGGAAATATTCCAAGATCTGGAGGTCACCATTAGGGTGCCGCAGGGATTGATCCTGCAAGCAGTTATCTTTAATATTTTTATCTTTGATACTGGAGTGGGGATGCACAGAAAGATTGGCCTATTTGTGGATGAAACAAAGATATGCAGAGGAGTGGATAGTAAGGAAGGGGTAAGAAATATAAAGGAAGACTCAGAGACAATGTAGAACTGGTCAAGGATGCAGCAGTTAAAATCTGATCCCAAAAAATGCAAGGTACTGAACATTGGGGTGGATAGTACAAAACCAGAATATAGAATAGAGGGGGTTACAGAAGAAAGTACAACCAAACAGAGGAACTTGGAATAATATTCTGACAATCTGAAGGCAACAGCACAGTGCAACAAGGTAGTGGGAAAGAGGACTTGGATGCCGGTTATATAGGAAGGGGTATCATCAGTAGGAGGGGTGATGTGATTATTGGTGCATCCTCAACTGGAATACTGTGTGTGGTACTGGAGTGCACACTTGAAGAAAGACAGGGACAGGATAGAGACAGTACAAAAGAGGGTAACAAAAATGATCCAGGGTGAGCAGGAAAGGACTTACATGTAGAGGTTGGAGGATCTCAACATGAACATACTGGAGGCAAGGAGAGGGAGGTATGACTGAGACACAACGTACAAATTCCTCTATGGGATTAATAAAGTAGATGGTGAGAGTTGTTCATGCTGAGTGGAAACACAAGTAGGAGGCCAGAAGGGAGGGGTCGACATGACAGAGACCTTCAATTACTGAAAGGGTTACACGAGAGGAACTGTGTGGAGCTATTCAACAGGAATAGTGTATCAATAACAAGGAGGCATGAGTGGAAGCTGGTGGGAAGAGTATCAGGAAGGATTGAGAAAGTTTTACTGCACTAAGAGGGTGGTTGACTTGTGGAACAGCCTACTGCCTGAGGCGGTGTGGTAGCAAAAATCATAAATGGATTCAAGCATGGCTGGGACAAAGTTTAGGATTTAATAGTTAAGTGGGGGGGGTAGTAAGACAGAAAAGAAGGATTTTTGAGGGCAAAAACCCTGACTAGACAATAGGTCAAGGGGTAGGGTAGGGTAGAACGGGGCAGACAGGATGGACCAATGGTCTTTTTCTGCTGCCAGTGTCTATGTTTCTTTGTTGCTAACTTCCTTGAGACAACAACACATCCAGCCACATGCATATCATATTATTACCACACAAGCCCATGCCATTGCACAAATTAAATATGGCATGGCCCCAACAAAAAAGTGCATGAGTGCTACTTCTGCCTGTTTCTGCAGCTGGCTGCATTGTTGCATTGGGAGGTTAAATGACTTGTCAAGGTTACACAATGAACGTTTGATAATACTGTATTTGGCAATAGTGGGGTTTGAACTGTGATCTCCCAGTTTCCAAGCTGGTACTGTAACCAGTAGCACACTGGCTCCTAGTAAGAGATACTCCTGCTATAAAAACTCCTTCCAATGCACCCCAACATTATGGTTGCCTTGCTGTAGTCCTTGTTGTATTGGCTAGTTTGTTTTAGGGAGTCGCTTATGATGGCTTCCAAGTTCTTTTCCTCTGAATTAGTGGCCAGCCTGACCACCATTCAATATGTTGGGAGTCAATGGGCATGCGCAACTTGGTGAGGAGCTATGCATGTGCAGCATTGTTAATAGTCTGAATTGAATGAGTGTGTTGTTTGACTGATACTTTTCTCATTCGCACTCTCTGTCCCAAGGGGACTACCATCCTGTCAGGGTACTGTGAAGGCATAGAAACCCTCTTGAGGAGGGCTCCATCCCTAGAGGTGCCACAGGAACATAATTCCTTTAGGCTAAAGGTACCTTAGGAAGAAGCCCCGAGGAGAGAGGTGCTCCACTGGAGGAGTAGGGTAGGATGGCAAGGCAAAGAAACATTGTTTCTGAACGAGGCTGGAGGAAGCTGGGTTAAAATAGCTCAGGATGGGTGTGTGTGGCTGATAGCTCTCAGCCACTGAACTGCAGGCATTGTTAATAGTCTGAAGGTAATCAAATAAATGTGTTGTTTGGCTGTTATACACAGATACTGTGTTTGCACTCTCTGTTCCATGGGGGACTACCACTAAGTCAGGGTACTGTGAAGACAAAGGGACCTTCTTGAGGAGTGTTCCACCCTAGAGGTGCCATGGGAACATCATTCCTTTAGGCTTAAGTTACCTTAGGAAGGAGCCCCAAGGAGAGAGGCATGTTATTGGTGGAGGAGGAGGGGAGGATGGCAGGGTAAAGAAACCATACTTCTGAATGAGGCTGGAGGAAGCTAGCTTAAATAGCTTGGGGGGGGCTGTGGCTGGTAGGTCCCACCCATTCTACTGCAAGCATAGCCTTTGTGTTCAGTTGGCATGCACATCTTAGTGAGGAGTTATGCTTGTGCAGCATTGTTGCTAGTCTGAAGGTAATCAAATGAATGTGTTGTTTGACTGTTATACATGGATACTTTGGCCATTCGCACTCTCTGTGCCATGGAGGACAACACCCTGTTGGGGCACCATGAAGGCAAAGGAACCCTCCTGAGGAGGGTTCCACCATTAGAGGTGCCACAGGAACATAATTCCTTTAGGATAAAGGTACCTTAGGAAGGAGCCCAAAAGCATTGTGCAGCAGGTTGTGAACACAAAGACTGAATGGAGTGCTGACTGACAGTTGCTAGTGACGATTGGTAACAAAGACTGACTGGAGCAATTACTGACAGCAACTGGTAACTGAGAGCAGACAGAGGCATGACTTCCATAAGGAGAGAGGGAATGGCAGGATTGAAGGATAAGAGAGCCACCATCCAATCTCAACTCACAACAGAAACCTACAACTAGCATAAAAGCTGCTATACTTAAATATGTATACTACCTTATACCTTTGGCACTTAGGAGAGAAAAAACATCCTGTGGAGGAAACCTCTGGAGATCCATTGTCTTGGCTGCCATCTCTCCTGACATTGGAACTTATTATTGTGACAGCTCAGGATGCTAATTTGGAGTTTGAGATTCTGGGGAAGTTTTTGGAGAGATAACTCTCTGTATCCCTCTAATAAGTTAATGCTGTGGGGTGCTACAACTTGATATCAGCAGCTAAAGGAAGTTCCCCACAAAGGAGGCCCACCCATCAAAGCATGAAATGAGGAGAGTAATGACTGCTGAAAGACTATCACATAGCCTCTAGACCATGAGGATGCCTATCCTTGAATGGAAACTAAAGGAAGGGAATATGGGAATGAGTCTAGGTGGACCTTATGCAGACACAGGGAAAATAGCTTTCAGAAGTGCTGTCAGTGTGATCTGCACAGCTAAAGGAACCCCAGTGGACTCAAGGCCCCACTGTCTGGCAGCTGAAGTCTTCAGTGCTACACTTTGAGGTGCAACCAACTGAAGGTCTGCACAGCTAAAGCTTCTCCCAGATTGTTGGACCTTACCACCCAGTGGGACTGCTGAGAGACACTGCAGGAGACAAGCAACCTATAGAGAAGGACCCCCACCCATGGTGAGAGAGACTCACCCTCAGGATGTGGACTTCAAGTAGAGCAGGAGCTGTCTACCCACAGTGAGAACCCTAAGAGTAAGATTCTAACTGAATTCTGACTGCTGAACGGAATGACTGATACTGATGGAAAATACGACTGAAAAGATACTGAAATCTGGACACACATCAAGGTCAAAATGAGAGGTAAACCCAGCTGAAGCAAACTGACTGAGTAAACTAATTGAAATGACAGAGCAGAAATGGGAGTAGCTGTCATGCTAGGAAGCCAGGTGAAAGGAATTGAAGGAGGTATGCAGTTGAAATTAGAGATTTGCAAGTGGCCTGGTATGAACAGCAAAATGGAAAAGCCTGAAAAAGCACAAGTCAAAACAACAGAATGACATAGGGAGGACATACTGTGGAAACTAGTAAGCATACCAAGAAAAAAAATCAGAAAGAAATACAGGAGTTACATGAGGACAGGAGTGCAGCAAGAATAGCTGACCGTGAAAAAGAAGGAATCATAAACTGCAGCCAGAAAAGGTAGAAAAAACAAAATACTGACTGAGAAAGCTGCTGAAGGCACAAACTGAACAATCAGCAGACAATCACGGGGGGGGGTGTTAAGAGCATCTGGCTGCAGCAAAGAAACAGTGCTTCCAAATGAGGCTGGGGGAAGCTGACTTATATATCTCAGGAAGGGGGGGTGTGTGTGTGTGGGTGGTAACTCATGCACATTGAACTACAGGTATAGCCTTTGTCTTCTTATTCCCTATGTGCATCACCTTGCACTTTTTTGCATTGAATTTCAACTGTCAAACCTTGGTCCCTCTGCAACTGTCTCCCTCCCCCACTGTCCACCCACCCACAGAGCTTAGTGTTGTCCATGAAGAGACACATATTGCCCTTTATCCCTTCCCCATGTTGTCAATGAACATATTTAAAAGGACTGGTCCTAGAACTGACCCCTGCGACAGCCCACTTGTGATCTCTCTCTCCCCTGATTTGACGCCATTAACAACCTCCCTCTGCAGTCTTCCCCCAGCCAATTTCCTACCCATCTAACTAGGTCCTTGGCTGATCCCAGGTCCTCTAGATCACTAGTAAGATCCCACCATGAGTACTGTGTCCAGTTCTGGAGACTGCATATCAGTAAGGACATAGCTAGAGTGGAGGTGGTCCATAAAAGAGCTACTAAAACTGTGCAGGGTCTGCATCATAATCCCTACAAAGAGATGCTTAAGGAGCTCAATATGGACACCCTGGAGGAACTGAGAGATAGAGGATATGACAGAGACCTTTAAATAACTCACAGGAGTTAATAAGGTACAGGAGGGGAGTGTTTTTTAGGAAAAAAGGTAATCTAGAACAAGGGAACATGCTATGAAGCTGGAGGGGGAAGGTTCAGGAGAGATGAGAGGAAATACTTCTTTACAGAAAGAATAGTGGATTCAAGGAACAGCCTTCCGGTAGGTAGTGGGGCCAAAAACAGTGGTAGGGTTCAACAATGCATGGGACAGGCACAACAGAATCATAGGGGTAAGTAAGGGGGGGAAGAGATAGCACCATAGATCAAGTGGGTCTACAGAAATAAATAATATGGGCAGACTGGATGGGCCAAGTGGTCCTTATCTGCTGTCAGATTCTATGTTTCTGTTTCTATGTTTCTAACTTCTTCTGCAACCTTCTGTGTGGCATTGAGTTGAATGCTTTGCTGAAGTGTATGTAGAGTAAATCTACTGCTTGTCCCTTGTGCACCACACTTGTAACCCTGTCAAAGAATATTATTAGGTTGGCCTGACAAGACCTCCCTGCCACAGATCCATACTGCTTACTATTTTGGAGCTCACTGCACACAGCTAGTTTTGTTAAAAAAGAACTTTTTGAGAACAATCAAATCCCAAAATGAAATGATAACGGGTTTCTATTCTGAAGAGAATATTTGCTTTGTCATCCACCTACAGTGAGATTATTATGATATTCTCATTGTAGGTACCTGTCAAATACATATACTCTTGATATTTGTGAGTTTTTATTTACACTTCCATTACATAAATATATTATGCTATTTTGGGATAAATATTTATTGTGTGTGGAGGAATTTTATTCTGCATGGAAGTCCATGCCTGGAATACGGTTGTTGTGCTGCAGTAGTGCAATCAATATGCTGTTGTGTTGCAGTAATGATGTCACTACTGTAGCACAACAACTTAGAATGCCACTGCACAGCTGCTTTCCTCTAGCCAGTTGAGCTAGAAGCTACTTTTTTTAACTTGAACTTACAGAAACATCTGCAGTAACAGTCACTAGCTGCACATTAAATTACCAATTTGATCCCACCGCCAACCTCAAGTGCCTCCCTCAACTGCCAGTCCACTGAAAGGAAGTGGAGTATCTGAAATAGGCATAGATGCCCATACACTATAAAAATAATATATGGGCATCCATACACAGACAATCCTGTGTTTTCACCTTAAGCTTTCTATGGCAACCAGGGAACCACTCAAACATTGCTCTTGAGGTTCCTGGTTGCCATAGAAACCTTTCAATGCAGACACAGACTTGTTGAGTATTGCTGGCCATATATCATCCTCTAGTTTGCTCAATTTTTTGCGGATAAGGTTGCCAAAATCAGGTCAGAGATTGGATGTTACAGTCACCCAGTCTGTCTGGTTTGACTTTGACCAGTTGGCGAGCATGGATGTTGTGAAGATTATCCAGGGCTTGCGACTGACTTACTGTAGTTTGGACCCAGGTCCAAAATGCCTCCTGGTGGGGGTGTGTAGAGGTCATCAGACCAGTCCTGGCTGAGATTGTTGGGTGCTCATTAGAGACTGGGGTGTTCCCAGACACCCTAAAGGAGGTGGTAGTATGCCCCTTATTGAAGAAACCTTCTCTCCACCCTGACTGTCTCATCAACTACAGGCCTGTCTCTAACCTACCTTTCGTGGGCAAGGTTATTGAGAAGGCAGTCACATTGCAGCTGGAGGAGCATCTTACCACCCATGAGATCTACAATCCTGTACAGTCTGGTTTCAGGAAGAGGCATAGTACTAAGACAGCATTGGTTCGGGTACTTAATGATCTCCTGATAGCGAGAGATCGGAAGACTCGTTCCATCTTAGTCCTCCTTGATCTCTCTGCAGCATTTGACACCATGGACCATGAGGTGTTGCTCGAGAACCTGCTGTTACTCTGTGGACTGTCTGGGACAGTCCTCAGATGGTTTAGATCTTTTCTCACTGGCAGGATGCAGAGAGTGGAGTCCGGGGTTTTTTCCTTGGCCCCTCATGCCCTGCCATGAGGAGTACCGCAGGGTTCTGTGCTGTCGCCCATGTTGTTTGCAGTGTATATGCTGCCCTTGGGAGACATTACAAGGCAGTGCAGGATGAGGTTTCACTGCTATGCAGATGACACTAAGCTGTACATGTCCTTTGTACCTGAACAACATGACACTGTCACGGTCTTTAATAACTGCCTCTCTGATATTCAAGACTGGATGAGTGCCAGTTGGCTCACGTTAAATCTGGATAAGACTGAGGTGTTGGTTGTGGACCCAGCTCATCGGGTAGAGGGGTCACTGGCTGGGCAACCCTCTGGGCTTTGGCTTGGAGGGAACCAGCTGCTGACCTCTGACCAGGTATGGAGTCTAGGCATTGTACTTAATGATGAACTGACTCTTAAGTTTCAGGTGTTGGCCATCATCAAGACCTCTTTTTACCATCTGAGGAACATCGCTTGGATAAAGCACCTCGTCTCGCCTGATGATCTTCCAACCTTGGTCCACGCCTTTGTGACCTCTCGTCTTGATTACTGCAATGCCCTATACCTAGGGCTCCCTGGGGTGGACCTTTGCTGCCTACAGCTGGTGCAGAACATGGCTGCCAGGTTGTTGACTGGCTTGTCAAGATCTTGTCATGTCACATCTGTGCTTCGTGGATTGCACTGGCTGCCGGTGTGGTGGAGGATCACCTTCAAGGTCGGGTTGCTGACCTATAATGCTCTACATGGACAGGGACCGTGCTATTTGCAAGACCTCCTGTGCCCCTACTGCCCCCTTTGTCCACTCAGTTCCACCGATGAGGGATTGCTGGTGATTCCCAGGGTCTGTTTGACTATGTCCAGAGCTAGATCTTTTGCCTTTGTAGCACCTACCCTGTGGGATTCTCTACCTCATCGGATTAGACAGTGCCCATCCATTGAAGCCTTTAGAGCTGCCTTAAAGACCTATCTTTTTAACTTTGCCTTTTATGAAGTTTACCTCCGACTAATTTTATATTTGATTTTAAGTATTTGTTTTTATTTTTTTTTGTAGTTAATCTTTTTATTGAGGTATTCATAAGGTAAACAAACAAACATTCTCCATTACATTGCTATATATGATCATAGAGGAAAAAATAGAACAGCATATTGACTGAAACGCATGTCAATAATAGTATGAAGAACATATGGTTAGAGATCAGAGCTAGGCAGTACAAACCATGTAGTTAAAGGAAGTTTAGTATTTGTAATCAAGAGTGAGGGTAGGAAGGGTAAAATGAGACAGGTGTTATGAATAATCATGGTTATACATTGTTGTGTTATGTAACAGATTACAGTGCTGCTAAAATATATAGAGGAGGATTTATGGAATAGTAAAAGATCATCTAAAAGAGTAATCAAGAGAAAAGGAATGTAGAGAGAAAGAGAGAGAGAGGGAAGGATATAGTATAAGGAAAACAAGAAGCGAGACCACAACAGGAGGTTTGTGTAGTATTTGTTTTTATGATAGTTGTGTTTAAATGGTGATCATGTAGAGTGCCACGGTCTTCTGGAATGGCATTTTATAAATAAATTTGCTTTGCTATATAGGGTATAGTAGAGTGTTGTTTTGTATAGAATTCCATCCTTTTTAAAATGCTGTTGTACCATAGTTCAACAGTCATGGAACGAGACAGTACCCTTCTGTGGTACAACAGCATTCTGAAACCTCTAGAGACTGCATGACTCAGTTTCATTTTGAAAGTGAAAGAATTGACACATGCACATTTCACACAACACTGAGTCAGGTAACTGATTTGTGGGCAGGGAGTTCAGCAACTTGATGGTGCGGCATTTGCATAGACACAGAGTGAAGCTGCAAGTGGGGGGGAGTAAGCAACAGCATGGGGAACAGCAAACACTATATAAAAAAACTACAGAATGAGCAACTCTATGCACAACCTTAGTGTTCTGCCACTTCAGGGTTCTGATTCCTATGGACCTCTTGAACTTCACTGTCAATGTCAGAGGGAATCAGATCCCCTCTGTAGCCAAACACACTGATAATGTATGGTGAGCCCTTATTACCACTAAAAAGCAGCAAAATGATTTCTTGATAATCCCATCGCTATGACGTAAGGGGTTATAAACCTCTCTTGAGTACGTCATAGCGATGGGATTACAAATGGAGCCCATCTGCGCATCCACGTACCTTTTATCTCATGCACTGATGGCCTTCCCGAAACTGGTGCAGCTGCAAGAAAATGACCCAGAATGTCAGCGGCAGTGCCAAAAGTAAGGAGCCTTTGTTTTTTCCTGCCAGTTTATGGGGACCATACACTGTAAAATATAATGTATGGTCCCTCTATCGTTAACTGGTTTGTGTAACGTCTCGAGGCTGCCATGTCGACGTAACCCTCTCGAGCTTCTCTCTCAAGGTTTACATGGTCACCCAGGCAACCTCTCAATGGTTAACAAACCGGTTAACAGTAGAGGACCACACATTATCCTCTATGTTGTGCATAGTTGCGCATGCTGTATTCTCAATGTATTCACACAGAACACATGCTATTTCACTTAGCACATGTTATTTCCACTTAGAATCTGGAAATAGAATATAGAGAACAAAGGACCAAATACAGCTTATACAATGTAAAGAAAGGCAGTTTTTAATTTAAAACAAAGTAAAACACTCAAAAAAAAATAATAAAATAGTGTGCTGTACATCAAATACATAATGGGCTGCAGTGAAATAAGGGGTTCAGAGAGTTAAGATGACCCCTACTCCTAATAAATAACTTAAAAAAAATCCCGGGAGGGATTTGGCTAGGCACATCACAACACAATGGAATGATGAGTCACTTCTAATGCCCACAGCTTCAGTGGTTCTAATGCTTGCTTCAGTAATCCAAGTCACAATCTAGTCTCTGCAGTGATCCATCACCCTAATCACCTACCTTAAACTTATCACATCCAGTGACTGGGCTGTTTTTCTATTTGGCTATTTTTGGTAGTCTTGTTTCCTTTAGCACATGTTCACCTTCCTGGTTACCTCATGCAGGGTGGAAATGTGTAACCAAACTGCCAAACAAGCACATTGCACAAGCATCTGTACATTCCTCATAGACTGCCCCAATGACCAACTATTATGCATTTGTAACACAATTATGTGGTCTTACTGGGAAATGAACACAGGCCACCGGATTACCATCTCTGAACTCTACCAACTAATCTAACAGGTCCACTTGGCTAGTTTGTGCTTACTGCAGTCACTTTTTCAGATTGCAAATACTGTAGCTTGAAACAACCGATATCGCAATTAAAACTGATGTGTTAACCACTGCTAAGCATTTGAAACAGATATTTTAATGAGAGAGCAACAATTTGACCAGTTGGCCTGAAAGCTCTGTAATGCCATAACTGTATTCCAGGTGGCCTGGGTTCAATCCCCAGGTAAGCCACATATGTTCTTATTGAGAGTCATAGTAGTAACTTGAGCTGAAGTTTCTAAAGGCACTGCCACAGTGACTATACAGGACTGAACCTGTTGGAAAATGTAAGGTACTCCCAAAACAGTTCTGGGTACTGAACCTTTTCTCTGCTTGTGTTTCCATACAGAAATAATCATTTTAACATCAGATATGAATGGAAGTAACAACAGTACAGAAATGTGTCAAGCTGCCCTATGCAGAAGTAAATGAGACGTGGCATCTTAGCTATGCTAGCTTTTGTAAATACATTACTCTTAAAGCACGTGGGATGGCAGTGCATGATCAGTACTACATAAATGTCAGTTCTATACTATGACTTTACCCATCCCAGATGATCCTGCCTAAACTCAGTTTCCTTATACCTTGGTTTCCACCTGCACCAGCATTGTGACTACTCCAGGCACATCTTCCAGGTAGTAACCAAGCCATACACCAAGCTGGTTGCCCTATACAGAGTAAAGGGATGCCTCCATTGACTCATCAGAAAACAGACTGTGGAGCAATCAATCCTTTCTTTTATAGACTACAGGGACATAACCTACTCTGGTGCTCCCTCCATCTCCCATGATAGAATCAACACCCTGTTCAATGCACTGTAAAGATTTGCCCTGGGCCGCTCCCCCCACTCTCACCAATGCAGTATGTACAATGAACTTGAGTGATTACCCTCTTCCCTCTGTGAGACAACTGATGCAAAATGCCATCTGGGGTTTCATGTATTAGTTCAGTAAACTGCCCGGATATCTGTCCAACCTCTTCTCCCCTGCAGTGAACCCTTCCTATCTGCTCAGATCCAAGGCAGGATGCCACCTACATGTCCCACAGTAGAAGCACAACCTAGACCAAGCTTCCATCAGCTACAGGCTCCCTAACACCTGGAATAATCTCCCAGTCAATGTCGTTTGCTCCTCCCTCACATCAAGCAAGGCTCTGACCAAGTCCACTACGAATCCCTGATGGCATGCCCCCAAAGCCAGCCCCAGCGAGCCTGTCTAACATATCTACCCAATCCATATCATATTATGCCAGTGATGTACATTGTGCTAACTGCTATCATCCTCTGTGGGCCAGCTGTAGTTCTACCCTTTATTTTCATTCCCCGGGGCTACCCTGTCATGTTGCTGTAATTTACTGCACCAGGATGTGCTGCTTATCATGTACTTGTTTCATTTGTTTTTGGAATGTGTTATACATGTAATGTATGAATGCTGTAAGATTCCTCACTGTCCTGTTCCTCCCCTCACCCCAGGTTGCAACTGGAAACAAGCTCCAGACTCTGTGCTTACCTGGTAAAGCATGTTTAAAATTAATGTTTCAGTCCAGGTACTACCAGCAGTTAATCAAAGTGCCAATGGTACTGAAATGTACCAAGTACTATGTCACTATGCAGAATGTACCATAGCCCGGCTATGCACACAAAAATGTAACATTAGTCTTCTTTATAAAATGGGTTGGGGAAATCCTGGCTCCTGGTTGGTTGAGACAGTCTGGCACTATAGCATTTATCTCAGCCCAACGCCCAGATATGAAAAGCACCTCTGTCAGCTTTCCCCATAACCAAACTAATCAATGTGCCAGCTTAGACGTGAAAGCTTTTTGTATCTGCCATGTTTCCCACTCACTTAAAAAGAGTCACATTGTGTACCCCCCTCATCCAACTAGCTTTGTTAATATCAATCTGGGTCTCAAAACACATTCAGCTCCATAAGGAGAGCTGAGGTAGAGCAACTGGAGGGCCTTATAGCCCCTGGAAGGGCTGGTATAGCCCAATACCGCCCACCCTGGAGGGTATTACTGCACTTAGAAAATGGGTACTGTAAAAAAGTTAGTTTAATAAAAAAAAGTTAATAACAAATATGTTTAAAATTACTTTTGAAATAAAAGAGTTCCTCCGCCTGTATTATACTGATGTGTTTTTGTCCTAAAGGATCCTCCATACTTATGACTGGAGCTGGTTGTCATGGTTATCTTCTCCCACACAGAAGTACACACACAGGCAGAGATACGTGTGTCACACTTGCATAGTTTGAGAAAGTTGACTGGCACCCCCCCCAACACAACACAACACAAGACAGGGTGGGGGGGGGTGCACTCCCAGAGAAATGCAATGGACCGGCATTTACAGCAGTGGGTACAAGATCACTATCAGGAATCTGCTGAGCGCGGCTGGGAGAAATTATGAATTGTGTCTCTCTGACCAAATGAATATAAATGGCAGGATCGACAAGTCAAGATGACAGTGGCAGACAGTTGTGACTGGGAGCTGTTGCAGTTGGGATCGACTTGGGAAGACGGAGACTGTCAAAGCGCCGTCAGCTAAGTGAGCATAGTTGCGGGCTCGGGAGGGTGGGTGAGACTAGGAAAGTGGTGACGCTAGGAAAAGGGGAGTTTTTTTTTTATTTAAAAGAAAGCTTTGGCATGCTGGTGCTGCAAAAATAGGGGGGGCCACACTGAGCAGCTGAAATTGTGGTTGCGATCCAGCGATTGTGGTAGGGAAACTGTTACTGTATGTAGACTTCAGAAGCTGTCTCTCGCTCTCTGTGCAGTGTTTTACAGTATGGGAGAGAGGAGGCTAATTTTAGGTTCAGTGTGTATGAGCAGGTCATTCTGCAGTACCTTGTCTCATCCAGCGGGATTCGCGCCTCCTACTCTTTACTCTTGGGAGCGTTGCTGTCCCTCTCTGATTTCTCTCAGCTACTGCTACCCAGCTCTCTCTTTTCTCCAGAGACTGCAGCACACCTGGCCATGAGCATTCCCTAGTCTATCCCACCAGCAGCGGCTCACAGAGCAGCTCGACGATGCCCAGGGAAGAGTCCGTCACCACTGCCATTGAACTTGAGGGAGGCGGGAGCAGGTTCACACGCCAATTGAGTGAGAGGAGGGGGTGTTGTATGTCTCACTAAGTGAGACAACATGGTGGATAATTCAAACTTAAAATTCTATTGCACAAGGATTTCAGAACGTAATCAGGCAACGGAGACTGGGGCTCATTATTTCCTGATCTCTGTCGCCTGATACCGGACTGGCTGATTGGTGTCCTTAGCCAATCAAAGCATAGATTGCTCCCTACCCATTTTCTAAGCTTTGTTAATATCAATCTGGGTCTCAAAACACATTCAGCACCATAAAGGGAGCTGAGGTAGAGCAACTGGATGAAAGGAAGATGACCTTGCCTTACCTGACTTGTGGAATTGCCCTCAGCTCTGCAGACTCAGATGGGTCTAAAAGTGACGGCAAATTAATCAGAAGGACTGGGCTCCACTGGGAGCAAGTCTAAGTAGGACGACCCAGATGAGTTAACCTGCTGTCTGCAACACAAGGAAAAGAAACCTTCAAGTGATCAAGGGAGGATGAGGGTGCACAGTCTCACTTACTGTCCTCAGAGCAAGAAGTGTGGACTGGGAAACAAGAGTGGAGAATGGCCACAGGCCGCATTGAGGGACACTTAAAAAAAAATGAATGGATAGATTACATTTTTATTTTTATACAGGATATACAAGTCATTAGGGAAAAAGATCCCCATTTGCAATACAAAAGATAAAATGAGGGACAAACTTAACAAACCCCCCCCCCCAAAAAAAACTCCAGTCCTCAGAGTAGGCAGCAAAGACTGGGGATCAGCAACAAGAAGAAGCTGGAAACCACAACGAGGGACAAACTTAATAAAAAAATTAAAACAAATAAAAAAGTCACACCACACACTGTTACTCGTAATCCTCATTGCAGGCAGTGAGGATTGGGAATCAGCAATAAGAAACAGCTAGAAGCTGCAACAAGGAACGAACTTCATTAAAAAAAATAAAAATAAAAAAAAGACAAAGTCACTCACTCCCAGTAATCAGAGCAGGCAGCTGGAACCAGAAAACTGCACAGCAAAGATGTACATAACAACTCCAAATATTGACAGCTAGTGAAGGTACCAGATACCGTCAATACCTTGAAAAAATAAATGCGTGGTTGAAAACCACGTCGCCAAAACAGCGAGCGTGGTTTGGAGTTTATTTATATTAGCACAGTTTTCAGCTGTGCACTTTTGGGGTCTTCGTGCAGCGAACTTTTTGACCACACAGTTTTTGACCATGCATTTATGTGGTGGACACCGAAGGAACTATTTTATTATGTTTACCATGTGTGCATGCGCAGTGAACATTTTGCTATGAGAGTGGGTTTTGAGAGGGCTGTCACTCTCATCCAATGCAGGGACAGCCTGTGAGGGGCTGGTCAGTGTCACACCCATCACCAGTCAGGCTGACCATGACACTGTTCTGACTTGCAGGTTGGTAACTTTGTGCAGTTCAAAGGAAAGAGCTGACCCAATCATAGGGCGTCTCTTTCCTTTGATCTGCATGCATCCTGATTAGCCTGCCTCATGTTCCTCCATTTTTAGTTTGCTCAGACTCTGAGCCATTTTCAAGTACAGCCTGGAACACTGCCCCAACGATGAGGCTTGGACAACTACTTCAGTGTTAATTGCAACCACAGGAAAGGACTCCTCAGATGAAGGACTGATTAACAGCAGTGTTGGCAAAAGTGTCACAGGCAGGACTGCGGACTGACACATAGCTGTTTCTAAATTCTCAAAATAAAAAGTGATACAACCTTGGCTCTCCAATTCAGTACCCCCTTCCCCAAAAAGTGGGTACCAAGTACTGCGAGTCCTGATCTGGTGCAGGCAATGAGAGGCTGCCAATCATGTGGCTCATTCACTCGGACAGCTAATTGGATCAACTACCTTCAGAGCCACTTTGTAACCAGTCTCAGCTCCTATTTAGCTATCTCTGGATTTAGTCCTCTAATTGAAGTTTATTTAAAACAAGCCAAACTCTTAGTGCTTTCAGTATTCGCTGACATGGCTTTAACAGCAGATGAAATGGTATAGCAGTGCCATAACAATGTTTTTCTGAGAAAACATGCCATACCTATGAAGTGTGCATGAAATATTAGCTGTGTGTGTATGTGTTTGTTATGCATATGAAAAACCAATAAAAGGATAAAAAAAAAGTTGAATGGTAAATTTGGGGATATGAGTTCCTTCATCATCCTACGATGCCCCATATATGTGTAAGCTCCTGGTCTGAAATCTGCCTTTCATGTTCTGCAGTTTATTTTCAATCCACACCTGGCGATGGTGCAGGTGGAGAAGGAGATCAGCCATGCAGTCTGTGCGGATTGTTAGCGCTGTTGTGGCAAACTGCAGGTCTCAACGCTCTGACTTAATTGTGTCAAGTTCCTGGTGCATTACCACCGGTGAGTCTTATACTGCCAGTTGAAAAGCAAGGAGCTCCATCAGGATCTGATTGTTGGTAATGTCATGTGGGTAGCCCTCCCAATGAAGGAGAGGAGGCTGTAGTATCAGATAACTGCCTGGTCGAATTGTAACTTCCTACCAGCGACACGGGTCATGGAACTGCCACCGTTTGTGCTTTTCTGAGCCCTTCCCTATTCCCCCCACCCCATGCACCAGCACTTACTACACCACTAGACCCTTCTGGTATGAAGTTACTTTAAGTACTTTTTTTAGTGATCGGTGGGACAGAGTTATAAACTCGTGTGGCCATCTAAGGAGGTGAAATCACTGGAAGTCCACAGTTCACAATCCTAATTGAACTGAATGCACATAGGATGTTGCCTCTCTAGTGACGTTACCAGGAGAAATAAAATGCAAAATAAAGGGATTCTCTTCTATCTCTCACTGTCTGTGAACTATATGCATCCTGATCAGCCTGCCTCACATCCCCCACTTCCAGTTTGCTCAGACTCCGAGCTATTTTCAAATACAGCCTGGCACTCTGCCCCAATGATTAGGTGCAGACAGCTGCTTTTGTGTTAGTTGCTGCCTTAGGCAAGGACTCTGTGGATGAAGGTATGATTAGCAGCAGCCTTGCAAGAAAAAGTGTCGTAAGCAGGATTGCAGACTGGCGCAGTTCTCACAGATTGATTTGGCATTTTCCCTGTAACTCCAGAGAGATTTTCCTGCATTTTCCTGTAAATTACTTTATCTCCTATGAAATCAGAATTGCTGTTTTCCCATATAACCAATGCAACAAGTCTGTGGGAACAATTTCCCTGTAAATAGCTCTGTTTTCCTCTAAGGTACATGAATCCCCGTAGATCTGGGAGCCCTGCATGTTCGTCTTCTAAATAATATTCTCAAAATAAAAGGAGATGCAACCAATTCAGTACCCCCTTCCCCGGAATGTCAGTACCAAGCATTGCGAGTCCAAGTCTGGCACTGGTGAAGGGAGGTTGTTAATCGTAGGGCTCACTCGCTCTCACAGCTAATGTTGTGTGGGAAGTCCCCCAACCAAGGACAGGAGGCTGTACTATCAGACAACCACTCGGTTGAACTGTGACTCCTTGCCAGCAACACAGGTTGTGGAACTGCCACCACTTTTGCTTTCTTGAGCCCTTCCCCGCCCCCCGATAATATACAAAATAAAGGGATTCTCTTCTATATCCCACTGTCTGTGCATTGAAGAGGGCTATCTGGATGCCAAAGAATCCAGGTCCCCAGACACTGCATTCATAACACAAAAATATACACTGGCTTAACACCACACACACACACACACACACACACACACACACACACATATACACACACTCGGCCCTCTGTGCCGGGGACATGGACTGGGTATACTAAAGGAGGGTGGCACTCTACATCAAAACACAGTCACCTGGGTGATAATGGTGTTTATGAAATGGGTAGAAAGAATGCTGAATTCTGATTGGCCGAGAGCTGCTTTCAGCTAGGCCGTTATCCCAGCACAACGGCCCAGCTGAAAGTATTATGTTTAAAAATGCATAACATTTATTAAAAATGACCCATTTCATAATCGCAATAAGGCACTTCAGGGGGTGTGTTATGGTGGGCTAACAACCCTTCTCAGGTGGTGGAAGCCCTTGGCTATGCCTCGTGCTTCAACTCAAACTGAGGTGGGCCGTTATCCCACCATAACACACCTCCTGTCATGCCTTATTGCTTATTTACAGCTATGCTCCATCATCCTTTCTGGTCTACAAGAATCATTGCTTCTCAGATGGTCACAGTCAGGATTTCACTATATGTGAGTAAACATAAGGGGAAGGCTCAAAGTTGGTCTATACAGTATTTATTTATTTAGTTAGTTTTTGTTTACCGGGTAAGTGCACTAGCCATGAAATGACTATTTACAAATTACAAGAAAATTACATATAGCTCAGGTCAAATAATCAGTAAAAATGATACATTCAGCCAAATAACATAACATGACATCAAAATGCACATAGAGTCAGGGTAAATAATTTGCACAGTAATGGAGCAATAACCCAATAAGGAATATTGGTTAAAACTGGTCATAACAATGAAGACACAGATGTCCTTGTTATCTTTAATACTGTCTAGGCAGAACTTGGATTAATGAAAACTCCTCCCTCTGTCACTGTTAGACACAAAAATGCCATTAAAATGACCCTTCTACCCCAATTTTTGTATGTACAGTATGTATTCTGGGTCCTTACTATATATATTTGCTCCTAAAAGTTTATATCGAACACTCAACTGTTCTATGCAATCTGTTTTATAGCAGCACAGGATCCTGAGAATAAAACTGTCCACATTGACGTAACCATTTTGGGGGGAGGGGTGGCCTCCCCAACATGTACATATATTATTGAGAAGTAAATATATTATTGAGAGGTACAACTAGCAGGAATAAAGGTCTGGTATGACTGATATTTAGAATATGGAAATAAGTATATAATAATAAAACCCATGGAGTTAATATGTACTTAGCTTCTGCAGAGGAGGACAAACTGAAACTGGATGCAACAGAAGTTAGAAATAGAATGCTGAAGTTGGATACAAACAAGGCTCAGGGACCAGACGGGCTGCGCCCTCAAGTTATTAGGAAGTTAGCAGGGGAACTGGCTGGGCCAGTGACAGCTTTATTTCAGAAGTCTATCAACCTGGGGAAAGCACTGGAGGTTTGGAGGAAGGCAGATGTGGTGCCAGTATACAAAAAGGGTACAAAACAGGATGTGGGTAATTATAGGCCAGTCAGCCTGACAGCTGTACTGGGCAAAATTCTTGAGGGCATTATTAAGGATCACATAACTGATTCTATGCAGCAGCAAGAGGACATCGATTATTCGCAGCATGGGTTTAAAAAGAGCTGCTCTTGCCAGACCAATCTTTTGGAATTTTATGGCAAAGTGAGCAAGGCACTGGACAGTGGGCATTCAGTTGATGTCATTGTTCTAGATTTCTCTAAAGCTTTCGACAAAGTCCTGCATGGTGAACTGATAGATGTCCTAATAGAGCATAAAATTCATGGCAACTTAACCCATTGGATAAAGTCATGGTTGACAGAGAGGCAGCAAAGAGCCTTCATTAGAGGAACATACTCGGAGTGGAAAGAGGTTACTAGTGGGGTCCCCCAGGGGTCTGTTTTGGGCCCTTGCCTTTTTAACATTTATATCTCCTCAATGACTACAAAAACTGTAGTCTGGGAATCTAAATTTGCAGATGACACCAGGATAGGACAGGTAGTTAACAACTCAGACGAGGCTAGCATCTTACAAGTCGGCATTGGGAGAATTGGAGGAGTGGGAAAAGTACTATAAACTCACTTTTAATACTGAAAAATGCACTGTGATGCATCTTGATAATAGAAATAATCATTTTAGATATACCCTGGATGGATCAATACTGAGAAAAGTTATAGACGAAAGAGATCTTGGCATTACTATAAGTAATGGTCTGAGCTTTAAACAGCATAGCAGTCAGGTGCTTAAAAAAGCTAGTAACATACTGTATCATATCAGGAGACACATTAAGTGTAGAGATAAAGAGGTTATGCTTCCTCTGTATACTTCTCTGGTGAGGCCGCATATGGAATATTGTGCCCAGTTTTGGTCACCTGGAGGTAAAGCAGAAGTGAAAGCACTCGAAAGAGTTTAGAAGAGGGTAACATATGAACATACGAAGAAGCCAGCAGAAGGCCATTTGGTCTATCAAGTCTGCTCATATTGCATGGTCCACAGCTTGAGCTAATGTCCCTGCCCTCCCTCCCTCCCACTCCTCCCATCCTCCCTACCCAGGATCCTTACCTTCCCCCATGCCTATCCTAGCCTCTCTTAAAGCTGCCCACTGTCTTCAATGAGATGACCTCTTCTGGCAGCGCATTCCAAGTGTCCACCACCCTCTCTGTGAAGAAGTGCTTCCTGACCTCCCTCCTAAATCTCCCATCCTCCAGCTTAAGACTGTGCCCCCCCGTGTTATGGTTGCCACTCAGCTTAAAGAGCCCAAATTCACAACCAAGTGTTCCTTTCGAAAGTTCAAAACCCTGAGTTACTTGACCGACCTTAGCAAGGTCAAATGGCAAGATCTGTACCTCTCTAAAACAGTCAATGAGGCTGTCTCTACCCTTAATGAAAACTTCATCACCTTGGCTAACAAGCATGCCCCCTTTATTAAGATGCGTACGCGTAAGGTCTCCCACCTCTGGTTTACACCGGAGCTCAAGACTGCACTTATAAACTGAGATAAACTCTGGGTTCTAGCTAGGCAAACTAAGAATCCAGTAGATTGGCAGGCATTTAGAGCAGCTAGGAATGCTTGTGTAAAATGCATTCACTCTACCAAAGCAAACTATTACGTTTCCACTTTGGAACAAGCCAACGGAAACTCACAGAAAATCTGGAGGACCATTAAGACCATCGAAGGATGGCCAGCTGCTCCCTCCATCCCATCTAAGATTCGCATAAATGGCACAGTTATCAAAAGTGAGCACCAAATCCTTGAAGAACTAAATTCCCACTTCGTCACAGCTGGTCTAGCCTTTGATGCCTCACCATACGCATCTCGTACCAGCAACCATGATAGCCCTATCACTGCTCCGGAAACTGGAGCCCACCCTTTCCAGCTGCTTCCCCTCAGCTTCAAAGAATTCAAGGATTCACTCACCAAGCTAGATACCACAAAAAGTGCCGGAGATGACGGCCTTGAACCACTTTTCTTAAAACTTGGCTACCACTACCTTACTGCCCCCATTCTCCATATATTCAACCTCTCTATTTCAACTGCCTCAGTTCCATCGTGCTGGAAATCCGCTCATATCATACCCCTGTTTAAATCAGGGGACCTATGTGACTTAAATAACTACAGACTGATCTCAATCCTGCCTATCCTTTCAAAAGTCTTTGAAAAGTTGATTTATAAACAATTGAAGAACCACCTCTAAACCTACTCTCTCCTCAACCCAGCTCAATCAGGCTTTCACCCTAATCATAGCACCATTCCAGCATTGGCCAAAGTCACCAACGACTGGATCTCTGCTAAGGACGCTAAGAAAATCGTGGGCGCAGTATTCTTTGGCCTAAGCAAAGCATTTGACACCATTGACCACAAACTAATTGTGAACAGCCTGGCCAATATAGATGCCACCCCATTCACTTCCCAGTGGTTCTCCAGTTACCTAACAGGAAGGATGCAGACAATTAAAGCAGGTGGGCTGTTCTCTGCCTCTTTACCAATTACTAGGGAAGTCCCACAAGGCTCCATCTTAGGTCCTATACTCTTCTCTCTATACATCAACAACCTCGATTCACAAATAACTAAGTCTACCTTGCATTTCTTTGCAGACGACACAGTCTTGTACACATCCAGCTCAAGAGTCAGGGACATACTTCAAGCCGATTTTGCACAGTTAGAAACAAATCTTATTAATACCAAACTTCTAAACGCAAAAAAAAAAAAAAAACAAGGCCATGATTTTCTCCCCAATACCTCCTCCGTTTCCCCTCCTGACCCGCCTAAAGACTTCATTGTTACCTCCCTAGGCGAACCGCTGGATGTTATCTCTAAATTTAAATATCTCAGCATCTGCATAGACAACAAACTCTCCTTTAACGAGCACATTGATGACCTGTCCAGAAGACTAAAAGCTAGACTAGGCTTCTTCTTCTGAAATAGTTCCCTCTTTCCCCTGTAAACCAGACTCAGGCTTGTTCAGACCACCTTCCTCCCTTTACTGGATTATGGGGATATGATCTTCACTTCTTCTGCAATTACCAACCTAAATAAACTGGACATCCTTTACCACCATGCCCTGCACTTTATTACAAACTACCCACACCAAACCCATCACTGTGAGTTGTACGCAGCTGTTGGCTGGACGTCACTTACCACTAGACACACGCTCCATGCTGGTATCTGGACCCTAAAACTTCTCCTGAATAAATTACCGAGTTATTTAACAGCTCTCATCCGTACCTCCCACAGTCCATGTTCCTTCAGGAAATCAGATTTTACTGTACTTGACGTGCCTAGGACTCATACCTCCTTTGGTAGACAAGCCATCTCAAGTGCCCTACCAACTATTTGGAACCAGCTGCAATCTATTCTCTTCAAACTTCTTCAAAAGACTAGTTGCCTCAAAAATAAGACACCTGTAACTGCTTTTAATCTCCTTCTCCACCCTTCTCCACACCCCCTATGTGTCCTCTTAATACACTGCCATTTTTTGAATCTGTACTAGGTATCATATCTTCTGATTGTTGACATGTGTATCTTTCAGGACCAAGTCCACACTTAATGTTATGTTATGTTATTACCTATATGCATTGTGTATTTGATTGTAAATGTGCCCCAGGACCTCCTTGTGAATGAGCTTGCTCAATGGAGTTTTCCTGTAAAAAACTTGAACTTGAACTCTCTTTATCAACCTTATTTATCTCTTTCAAGTGCATGATGGTCCCAATCATGTCCCGTCTCTCTCTCGCTCTCTCTCTCTCTCTCTCTCTCTCTCCTGTCTTCCAGGGAGTACATGTTCAGTGCCCTCAACCTCTCCTCGTATGCCTTACCCTGCTGACCAGCTATCATCTTTGTATCCCTCCTCTGGACCTTCTCCAGCAGGTTAATGTCCTTTTTGAGGTGTGGGCACCAGTACTGAACTCCATACTCTAGATGTGGCCTTACCAGTGACCTGTACAAGGGCACACGTATGATAAAGGGCATGCAGGGTATGGAGTATAATGAGAGGTTGAAGGCTCTGGGGCTGTATTCCTGTGAATATCGGAGGCTAAGGGGAGACATGTGTCTCATACTCAAGGCCATAACAGATGAGGGACTATGGGAACAGCTGGGGTTGGTTTTCAGAGAACAGAAATACTGCACAAGGGCCCACCCATTACAGTTAGCAAAAGAAATGTACTACTCTAACAAAAGGAAATATTAGTTCAGTTTAGGGGTGGTAAAGGTGTGGAATGAGCCCCCTGTGGAGGTAGTGGTCAGTAACAAAATGACGGATTTCAAAAATAGACTAAATGAGCATCTGATTAGCAATAGAATCCTGGGGTATAGTTAGATCTCCTGGCAAGCTAAATAGGACTTTGTATTTAAATGCTCTGTATAGACCTGTGAGACCTAAGTGTAAGTCTTGAAAATGATTGGTGGGAGCATCCGGTACTAACTGATATGCTATTTGCCTCACAACTCGACAAACCATAGTTTTACTGAATAAAACACTCATGATTAATTTGGTGAAACTCTGGCACAGGAAACATGCCTAAATGGAATCTTCTGGTAAATGTGCTGTGTTTTGGCCCTTAAGAGATAACCTCATTGGCCCCTGTTCGAGACAGAATCAGGGTTGCAATCAAATACAACCGGGACAGTGTATCCACAAAATGGGGCACCTTATATGATCAAGAAACAATCCTCTTGTTTGACCAATTCATTAAAAATATGATACACCCAGACATCACTTGTTTTAAATACACACATTCAACATTACATTGTTTCCCAAACTAATCAATCACTGAAATTTGGAGAACCTTCAACTATTGCTTTGAAGTCAGAGGAGATTCATGATGGCAAGAAGCTGGTGTCCAGAATGTATAAAGCATTACTATTTCACTGTAAAAAGGGCAACCTCAACATTAAAAAGAAACTCCAATAATATCTGGGGGATATGGCATTACAGAAAAGGATTTAGAAACCATCCGTGAGGTGGGCATGACAAGGTTTTTACATAACAAATTCAATATAAAACAATATGTTCCTCCAGCAGGCTTACTACATGCTAGAGAAACTGACCAAATGTTCCTGTAGAGTCTCAGCTAAATACCCTAGATGTACTAAGGACAAAGCCAGCCTGCCACAAATGCTTATGCAATGATTGGAGCTAGGATCCTGGTGGTTCCGAATTCAAAGCAGTAGTATTTGTTAGTTGGCAGAGTTTTTTTATCATATAGTTATTTTTTTCACACAAATGTATGTCTTACATCCTAATGTTAATCATTAGCATATTTTTAATTATCTCAGATATTTGTAAAACTGCTTTTATAACTTATAATTTTTTTTCTTACTCCTTTTTCTGCCCTGGCTCCAGTCTGCCCAAGTCCTCTGCACATCCTAATCTCCAGCCACCATCCGTTGCCACCCTGCTCCCTTGGGGACCCTCGTCTGTTACCCCTGTGGATTACCCCCCACAGCAGGGTGGCAGAGAGACCCTCTCAATCGCCGCCTGGTCAGGATCCAGTGTTCGGCGATGTCCCCCTGAGCCGGGTGCCCCATAGGACGGCCATCAAGCTGCTGTGACGGGTCACCAGATTCCCCCCCCTTTTTTTTTCCTCCTACCCTATGTGAGTGGGGCATGCAAGGGTGCCAAGGGAAGGAGTGCACACGCATCCACACGCACTCCCTCCCAGCGCTGGCCCCAACTCAGCCCCCAATGCATGTTGCCAGTGCACCACTCCCAGCCTCCTTGGGGGGCCAAAAGTGCACTGACAGCTGGGACCCCCGCGGAGAGGAAGAGCAGTCACTTGAACACTCCATCCCTCTCCTACCCCTGCCGACCCCCGGTGACCCGAGTCCACTCCCGAACCCAGGTTGCTGGCATGGAGTGAGGTGTGGCATCCAGCGCCTCAACCCTCAGCACCACTGGGCTGGCTATAACTTATTTTTAATTAATGACTCAAGTCATTAAAGAGCCCCTGACACCGTTAGAAAAACGTGGAAGAAATGTAAGATTTAGATAGTTCATTTTATATTTCATGTATTTTCTATAATTATTTACCTTTTTTTTTTTACTGAAGACAGATGAATGAAAGAGGCTTACTGTCCCTTTGACCTTATCTGCTCTTTCTGCTATCCTACATATGACATCATAATCCAGGTTGCACCTGGAAACGAGCTTCTGGTCATGGCGCTTTTTCCAGTTACCAACTTTTAAATAAAGAAATAAATAAAATAAATAATCCCCCATTTATGGCATCATAATTATCCCCACAGCAACAGACAGTGATGTCATAAACAAAACTCTGATGTCATATGTAGGCAAGCAGCCAGAACAGATGGGGCAGTGATCCTGTTTACATGCAAATGTCCTTAGTAATAAAGAAGAATGAGAAATACAGAAACAATATTAAAATATAAGCCAACTTGTGCTAAACATTACATTTTCTCAAAGTTGTCACAATGGTGTCAGGGGCTCTTTAAAGATGGCCGCCACTCAATAATTTTTAAAGATCTCTATTGCCGAGGTCACCTTTTGAAGGCACATACAACAGTCATACTGTACATGTATTAGAATGGTGATACCACTTATTTATGGTGGCAAACAGCATAGCATTACACCAATATATTAGTTTTTTCCTGGCGTGCATGGTACAGGAATGGGAACTTTTAAAAACTTTAACAGCCCTTATCTCAGTTCAGGAATAACAGAACATGAACAGAAATATGGGTATATTAAACTTTTGCCAGGACTACATTATTGCTGAAAAACTACACAGTAACTAATGAATACTGCTGCTTTAACCCCTCTAAAATCTGGTTTTGGGCATTAGATTGGTATTGTTCCCTACAACAATTCATTAGGGTGATCTACAGTAGTTGAATACACAGGTCTTACTCAAGGACACTATAAGCTGGTTTCCCTAGCCCTAGTGGGAATGAAGTAGGGAATTCTGATATTGTTGGAGGATCAACCCCCCCCCCAACCCGGAACTTCAGTATTACTAGTGTCTGTGGAAACTGTTGCTACTAGTTTATAAATTCTTTTTTTATGAAGTACCTGTTTGAATCTACAGAAATAGTTTGATGTTATCAGCATATTAGACTCATTTAATTTTGAATGAGTGGTTTACAAATACATGCACTTAAAAGCTTGTATTGCACACTTATCTGATTGAATTATCAACTTGCATAGTACATGGAATTGTGCCCTGGGGCACTGACCAGATTTTGTGTATTTGTATCTTTTTTTTATTGAAATGAGCTAGTACAAGCCATTCATGCATAAAACTGAATATGGTATGAGAAACAAGGCACTTCTGATTAATTCCTCACCGCACTTTATGTTACTTTGCACCAAGACCTGCACTGTTGTTTGCACATTAATATTGGTCTACACAATAAAATACTGTTTTGCAGTTTGAAAGACCTGCCTCCTTTGAACAACTATAACCTAATAATTTTTCTACATTGACCTGTTAAATGATTGTAAAGCAATGCAAGCGGTGAAAATTTGGCATTGATAAATGCTTGTTTATAGGGGCAAGTTGTTTTCCTTTTCTTTTTTTTAATTAAACTACCTAGTCCCCATTTTATCAGCACAATAAACACTTCAGGGTTGGCATTATGCTGCAATAACTGCCCTTCCGGGGCAGTAAGGTCTCCCGCCTGCAAGATTAGGTCTCACTACACCCCTGGGCAGGTGGTTATCTCAGTATAAGACCCATCTTGTCATATCTTATTGCTTGCTTAAATCAACACCTTCAAGAACGGGGTGAAATATGGTAAAGGTAAAAAAGTCCCCAACTACAGTTAACATCTGGGAAGCCAGGACCTGACTCTTGTGAAAAAAGGAGCTCCCTGCCTGCTGAAAAATTCTCTTCAATGCTAGATGAGTTCAGTAGTGATGGCTATTATTGATGTTTCAGCTGCCTGGAAGCAGATGCAATTAAAAAGCACCTTTACTGGTGCTCACACCAACAGCTATTTAGAACCTTTACCTGCCCCAATGCATATGGTGCTAATCTCTGCATTAGTATTTTCCCTATTTTGGAAGGGAATGGATCGCATTTTTGATCCACCGAGCTGAGCCGCTGATCCCTTCCACTTTCTGATACTGCAAACCACCCCCGATCCACCCCCGTGCTAGCACATTTTGTGATGTCACAGATGGAGAGCGTGGGGGTGTGCCATTTTTATAACTCCATTTTTTCATATTGTAAATGACAATTGTGAACAGATCAAGGGCACTGCTCAATTAGCGCAGTGCCCTTGATTTGTTCATGATGGTCATCTACAATATGAAAAAATGGAATATAAAAATGTCCCCATTCATGTCTATGAAGTGTGTTCCTGATGTCTCCATATAGTGACATCACAAAACGGGGCCGATCGCAGTATCAGGAAGTGGAAGGGATCAGTGACTTGGCTCCACAGAGCCAAAATACAATCCCTTCCCTTCCAAAATTGGGGAAAATACTAATGGAGAGATTGGCACCATATGCATTGGGGCAGATAAGGTTTCTGAATAGTTCTTGGGGGGAAATTTGAAAAGTACTAGGAAAGGTGCTCTTTAAACGCCTCTGTTTATTATTGTAGGGAGTGAGTGAAGAGGTGATGTCATTAAAATGCTGACAAGAAAGAAGAAGCAGTATTGTAGGAGGCATAGGTGATACAAGAAGGCAAATACTTTCCCATGTGTGGTTTCTGTAAAGACATATACAATCAAAATGATCAAACCAAGCACAAAGCATTATGAGTATGCAAATATGAGTGTGTTTATTTTGTGTAAGCCAACTAGAAAATTATTCAGCTTGTGCTACATTCTGTTTGACATGCCACTACTCTGGCCTTACCACAGCCAAAAACAGATGATCCAGCTCAGCCAACCTCAGAATAAAATGACAACACTTATTCATGGGAGAAGCCTAAGCCAATCATGGCAATGTACAACCAGAGAAAAGACTGGACTCTGCGACTCACTCACCACAAAATTCCACTTTTAATTAAGTAAAAAATACTAAAGCCAGAAGTGTGGTGCATATACATCTACACAAATCAACATTTCGGAGCGGTAGGTGCTCCTTCCTCAGGATTACTGGTCCGTATTTGCGTTACATAATAAACAGCGTACTGTCTCTTTAAGGAGAAATTTCCAAATGCTTCATAATCTTCACTCGAGTGTAGACTCTCAGTATTTTAGTATTTTTATTTCTTGTCAGTTGCAATTTAAGTCAGCAGCATGACCTCCGCACTTGCTTTCCCTAAAGGCTGTGGTATGAGTACACTGTTTATTATACAACACAGATATGGACCAGTAGTCCTGAGGAAGAAGCACCTGTCACACTGAAACATTGATATGCATGGTGTATACACTTACCAAAGCCAACTCACACACACTACATACAACAATAATCTTGAAAATCTGCAAACAACAGTATGCATTAAAACAATAGGCAGAAGCTATCGCCAGCAGCCTAAAAACCAGTGGAGAAAATAAACTTCTCCTTGTTGAAGAAGTAAATCATATAGTAAATAAAGTCTGATTTTCACCAAACTTTGCTTATTAGTAGAGCTTGACATGATGTTTGAACTCTGAAGCCCTTAAGGAAAAACATGTCATAACTATTTTTCCAGTGTCGGTACATATCTATGATACGTCACATATCGGAAAGCCTGTTCAAGACAGAAGCATTAACCTTTAGTACAGTGTGGAAAAAGCTAGGCTTTGAAGCAGAATGCTGCGAGTTCACTTCCCTTGGTGGGCTGAATTTTTACAGCCATCAATATTATTGACATATGTGTTCCTTAGAAGTTTGTGGCTGATTCAGCACTTTTCTGGAGTGTAATGGCAAGGAAGAGAGACTTATAATACAAGGCTAAGAGTTCAGTTCCTTAACTGGTAGAATTTTCATGAACATTTGTAATGATTAAATGTAATTTTTATACAAGTTTAAGGTAGGAATATATTTTATGGACTAAAACAGTAGTTTGCTGAGGTCAATAATGTCATTACTTCTAGAGATATCAGAGTTTGTTAGATGAACAGTGAAGTTGCCTCCCACTCTCCACTATGGTGCTGAACTAAAATGCACTTGTACTCTGAGATGTTCGTCCAGTGAAAGGAAAAAATGGTTGATGGTTCTTGGTCTAAGCACCATGTGCCTGACAGTGCACAGTTCACAAATAGAAACCAACACCCTGTCATGCTTTATTGCTTACTAACTGAATATCAGTCCTGATTCTGCTTCAAGTCATTTTGATCCTTGAGTATTGGTAGATGTTTTCCTTTACACTGCAGTAATAAAATTCAGGAGGACTGATCAGCTTTAAAACAATATACTGGCCTTGATTTTCAAAGGTCGGGAGTAGTGCAAGGAGCTCTTTGCATCTGCACCTTGTGCCAGTCCTGATTTTCTAAGGGATTGTGTGCCACAGGAGGGGGAATGCCAACACCAACTGGGCTTGCACCGTCCTTGCGACGGCAACACCAGTGACCCATGGTGGAAGAGGACTTGTGCAGGGCAGGACTGCAATATTTCCTACCCTGGGATTTTGCAAGCCCCCCAAGGGGTGCACAGACCAAGCAGTTAGACCAGTCTGGAGCTGGTCTAAGCTGCCATGTGCCATTGCTGCAGCCCTCACTGGGGGGGGGTCACCCTGTACCCCTCTGGGGAAGGCACCCTGACAGCCCCCCAACATCTGCCAGGCCACCACTGGTACGGCCAGAGCTCTGTGGCAGGTGAGCACCCACAACCCCCCCTGTGGTGGCACTGGTGTGTCCTCCCCCCCACGGACCCACATTAGCCCTGCCATCTCTCCATTGGGGCAGTTGTCACCCCCTCAACCCAGCTGGACCTGTCACACACTGCCCTGCAAGCCAGAACAGCTTCCAGATGACCCAGCAGCCACCAGGGTGACTGGCTGGTGGGTCACCAACACTGGCCACCAATGCTGCAAGCCTGAGCTGCAGCTTGCACCACTCTCCTTCTCTGCACTAATTGGTCAGCACATGGGTTGACTTGCAGCAAATTTGGGTACTCTGGTGCCAGGATCCTCATTCTTGGAAAATATGAAGCAGGGTCCCTGGCGCACCCGAGTTTGTTGCAGGTGGCAGTTCACCACACAGTGCACCAGTCTTAATCTGCTTCTGAAAATTGAGACCATTAACTCTAAAGAAGTAAGTCTGAGAGCTTGATTTTCAAAGCCTCAAGAATGCCACAAGCCCTGGTGCACCGATCATTTGGAGCATGGGGCTTGCGGAATTCTCCCAGCTGGCAATCGGGATTTTCAATCTCAAGTGCCAAATTCCACAAGCTTGACCAGCTTGCCTGATGTAGCTTATGCCATTTGAGGGACCCTTTTTATGGAGCTTGCACCAAATCTTTGGGGCAAGCTGCAGTAAACTGAGGAAACTGTGCAGCTTCATGGAACAATATAAAAGTGGGTGCAGTTGCAACAAAGAACTTAGGTACAGCTGGGCCAAAAAATGGCTTTGACTCAGGGCTTGATGTAAGCCACGTGTCAGCCTTTGAAAATTGAGCCCTGAGACTAAATATTCTTGTCCTTTTTCATTTCTGTGTGCCTAAATCCATGATGCAGTTATGAACACAGTAAAGCCCTATAATATACTATACTAGGTACTATAATAGGTAGGTAGACAGGAGAAGGCAGTAGCCCATTGAACCTGTCTCCGGCACTGCAGGGATGAGTATTCCATCTGTTGGTATAGGTATTCATCAAGCCTTAGCTTAAAGGATACCTAAACAACATTTTGACAACAAACTATTCAAAAATCTGACTCCGAAGGTGACTAAAGGAAAGGTTGCTGTATTCATTAATGCTAAAACTACATTTATATAATTTACATAAATGTGGTTCTAGAGCATTTGAAAATTGTAAAATCAGCCTTCCAATTTCAAAAAACTATCTTACCTGCTTCCTAAAATGGCCAACAAATGTGTTATGTGATGACATAATTGGAGCCAAAATCAGAGAGCTGTATGGCTCTCTATAGTGCTAACGAGTTCTTTTTTTCCTTTATATAGAATTGTTTCACCCAAATGGTCAAAAGCATGTGCATTATTTTGTATAATATACATGTTAGGCTATGGTTCTGTTCATTTTGTTTACTTTAACATGCTGAAATTTATTTTATTTATTTAGTTTTTGTTGACCGGGTAAGTGCGCTAGCCAACAAGTGACTATTTTCAGGCACGACCCGGGAGGTACAGTTACAGAACACAGTGATACATAAGAGATTACACAAAGCAGGATACATTTGCAGGATACATAAGAAATTACACAGAGCAGGATACATTTGCAAAGGACAAAGTCACACAGTGTAGTCAAGCATAGCAATAAGGATAAAATTACATGTATTCAGTTGTTGAGAACTAGGGGAGAGTGGTAGGGGACAGGTGTAAGGGTAGGGCAGGAGAGACGGAGACAGGGGTGGTAGGCTTAATAGCAAAAGGGGATGACAGGAGGGAGGTTAAGGTGCCAAGTGCGGGATTAAGGGAGAAGGTTTCACCTGTGGCCAGGACGGGAACCGGAGTTGGCAAGAGAGACGGAGAGTCGGGGAACAGGACAGTGAAGCTATAGGTGCAAAAAAATAGAGAGGGAGAGGGTGATGTGCAGGGGAGGCGGTGGGGGACTAGGTGCAAGGGTGAGGAGGATTTGAACTAAAGGAATGGGGGAGGGAAGGGTAGGGTGGGAAGGCAGGGTATAGGGGAAAAGGGATGAAGGCACGGAACAGATAGGGAAATGAGTGGGGAGGGAGATAGAGTGCACCTAGTAAGAGCAGAGGAGCAGAAGAAGGAGGAGGACAAGAGGCAGGCGGTGAAACGCATTGGCGGGTAGAGTAGTAACCTGTGGCTGAGCCGTGGAACTACGAGACGGCAGGAGAGAGAGGAGTCACGCAAATTGGTGGGAGGTGGGATAAAATAGGAGAGGGAGGGGTGAGGACTGAGCATAGGGAGAAGAGGAAGAATAAAAGAAGGAGGGAAAGCTGGCAGGAGAGGGCAGAAAGGTGAAAGAAGGTAGGAAGGGTGGCGGCAAGTTACGGCATTAGCGGTACAAGGTAGCAACCTGTTACCGGCGGTGGAACCGAAAGATGGCAGAGAGGGGAGTGGAGGGCAGTAGGGGGAGGAGGCGGCAAAGAGCAGGAGAGGGAGGGGCAGGAAAAGGGAGGGGTAATGACAGGGGTACTGGAGAAATGGCTAAGTTGGAAGGGAAGAGAGCGGGCTGGGAAAGTAAGTGTTACAGGAACAGAGGTGCAGGATAAGGAATGAAGGTGGGGAAAACAGCTCAGGAGCGAGGGCAAGCTAAGTGACTAGGCAGTAATTAGAGAGCTTTACAATTGGCATCAGAACAACAATGTTATACAGTATCAACAAACATGAAACCTAAAAGCAAAAACAACCAAGAATAAAAAGCTCAAGTGCCTATAATACATAATAGAGGGAGGAGAACAGGTTAGGAGCATGGGATTCAAGAGGATCAAAACAAACACATTTGTCCATCGAGGTAAGGAAAGCTCTGAGATTGTGCTTAAATGCATCGTGAGAAGGAGCATTTCTTAGTCCCTGGGGCAGCAAGTTCCAAAAGTGAGGGGCAGCATAACTGAAGGCTCCCGAGCCCTTTTTTGTGCGGCAGAGAGGAATATTCAATAAGGACTTGTCAGAGGATCTAAGGTCCCGTGAAGGTATAACCGGTTGGAGTAGTTTTGAGAGCTCAGCTGGCTTTGATGCTCTGATGATGGTGTCCGAAAGGTTGCAGAGGTAATATTGCCTGGTGGAGGAGGGAGATAGTCAGCCCAGGTCTTTGTATAGCTGACAATGGTGCTTCAGGCGCGGTGCTTTAGCCGCATACCTGCAAACATTGTTGAAGGTGGTGTCCCATTGGTGCAGAGCAGTTTTGCTGGCCATGGTTAGGATGGGAGCACCGTAGGTGAGGGTTGGTAACAGGATTCCTCTAGCAATTGCCAGTTTAGCGACAGGGGTAAGCAGGTAGTTAGTCCTGTAAGCAGCCCCTAGCTTACAATTGACAGATTTACAAGTTTCCTGGATGTGCAGCTTTAGGTCAAGATTTTGGTCAAGGTGAATGCCCAAGTAGCGAAAAGAGCTAACAGACTCCAGAGGGTTACCATTAATGTCAGGCACAGAGAGAGAGAAGAAGAGCAGGTTCTTAATTTGTGTGGGGATCCAAATAACATGGCTTTAGTTTTATTGGAGTTAAGGACAAGGCGTTGGGTGTGTAGCCAGCGCTGCACCAAGTGGAAGTCTGTGGTAAGGGCAGCATTCAGGTTGGTGATATTGTCAGAGTGGGCATAGATGACCAGGTCATCAGCATAAAGTAGTGAGTGGCCAGAGGTTACTACATCAGGGAGATTGTTTACAAATAGTGAGAAGAGGAGAGGACCGAGAATGGAGCCCTGAGGGACGCCAATATTGATAACAGCACTGTCAGAGATCGCCGAGTTGAATTTCACTGCTTGAGTCCTGTTGGCAAGGTAGCTGCTGAACCAGGTAGTGACAGGGTAGGAGAAGCCCAGATTTCTGAGGGAGGCAAGTAGTAAAGGATGGTCAACAAGGTCGAACGCTTTAGTGAGGTCGATGAAAACAGCCCCTGTTAGCTTCCCTTTGTCCATGTTGGTAAGAATGTCAGAGGAGAATTTTGCTAGTGCAGTCATGGTGCTGTGGTGTTTTCTAAAGCCATGCTGTGCTGTATTGAGTAAGTTGGAGTTTTCAACGAATTCGGTAACTTGAATAGAGACTAATTTCTCAAGGATCTTGCTAAGGACTGATAGTATAGCAATTGGTCTGTAGTTGGTCGTGTCATTTTTGCTGCCTTTTTTAAACACGGGAGTAATTCTGGCGGCCTTCCAGATTTCAGGGACAGAGCCATTGGAGAGGGATAGGGTGAAGATTCTAGCTATAGGTCCAGATATGAGGTGAGCAGCCATCTTTAATAGACGGGTTCCATTCCATCAGAGCCGGGCTGGTATTGTCAGAGATAGCCTTGAGCAGCTTGAAGACTTGATGCCTGGTGACCGCTTTGAAGTAGAATGGTTTAGATGAGGTAGGTGAATCGCCAGGGAATGTTGAGTTCAGTTGTGTAGCAGGAGATTGAAGGAAGCTGTGTAGGCAGATAGGTCGGAAAACTGCTGGTTAAACGCGTGTTGCAATAGTGAAGGAGTCATTACAGTGGACACCTTGCAGGACCATTTCTGAGGGGTGACAGCTATGTGAGATCCCAAAAAGTTTTAATGTGGCTCCAAAATTTTCGAGGGTCGTTGGAGGAGTTAGTCAGCAGGTTTTGACAGTATATGCTTTAGCCTGCCTGATGCACCTTTTGCAATCATTTCTATACTGCTTGTACAGGATAAGATCCAGGGGAGCCCAGATTTTTGTATTGTTTCCATTGCTTATCACGGACTTTTAACTTACTTGAGGAGTTCTTTATTTAGCCATCTTGACTGCTGACCTCTGACTCTTCTTTTACCTTTGGCAGGTGTTTCTTTGTACTTCGCCAAACTTGGTGAGAAATATGTTAAGGGCAGTGTCAACATTGGAGGTGGAGAAAACGTCAGTCCAGTCTATGTCAGATATGTCAGATAAGAAGGCTTGTGTATCGAGGGCAGCATAGTTCGTGAAGGTAATCAGTCGTGGTTGAGGAGCAGGCGGTGGGCAAGAGCGCCAGTGACAGAGCGTTGGTGAGTGATCTGTGAGTGAGTCAGCCAGGACGGTAGCTTTGGAAACATGATCCGGTCTATTTGTAAGGATCCAGTCCAGTAACGACCCTGATAGTGAAGACATGGTTCTAGTGCAGATAGTTATAAGTTGGTGAAAATTGTGCTTCTGGATCAAAGATGCAAGGAGATTGTGATGTGGGCCCAGCCAGTTCAGGTTCAAGTCACCGAGGAGGAGTGTTTCATTTGTTTTTACATTTTGAGAAACGTATTGCAGTAGGTTCTGGAGACCGTTCAGCCCACTGGTTGGCGGGTTATACACACAAACGATATGTAGGTGTTTCGACCCGAGTGTCAGGGTTGCATGCAGCGCTTCACATAGCATGAGGGAATCAGGGTTAGGTAGGATGCTAAGAGACAGATGACTTTTATAGTAAATAGCGACCCCCTTGGACCCAGATCGATCTCGCCGAAGAATATTATACCCAGGTAGAGGGCAGGAGGTATCGGATACAGTAGGTTTCAACCTGTGTTTTAATCCAACAGACTTTCTCTGTGGAAAACCACATCTTGAATAACCTGGTTGTCTAGTGGTTATGGTGGACCCAGGATGCTACAATGGGGGTGTTGGGGTGGTGAGCTTGCTTAATATGCACTTTTTAACATTTTTATTAAACCTTTATATTTTCTGCTATGATTCTTTTCTAGTATGTTTTTGACAGAACCTACAAATGTAATCCATAGTTTGAATGTAAACATGTGTACAATCAATATATCAGACTTCTTCAACACAGTGAAATGCAGCAGCAGCAGCAGCAGCAAGCAAGTACGTTACTGTGTGTGTGTGTGTGTGTGGGGGGGTGCAGCTACCCCCTAGAGCCACCATTTTTTTGTAGCAAAGTTCTTGTGCAGTCCAATGTTAGAGTTCATACCTTCTCGAAAATCAAATATATGCTTGTCTTGTCTTCTTTTTCCACGGGAAATAATAAGAATCAGCATTTATATAGTGGTGTTCATACACATTGTATCCCAAAGTGCTTTACAAGCAATACTAGACTGGTAGTGAAATGACTGAATGTGTAGTAGCAGCCATTTCATATATTAATATCCACACACAGCCTTGGACAATTGCATGAACTGGTTTTATGGGAAGGGGAATGCTGGCCAGGACAACGGAGTCAGGTAGTGATCAAGGTGCTGGCAGCCCTACATCTTATTTCTCACAGTAATCTGCTCATATTTCTCTCCTTCTGACCTCCCCCTTCCCTGAATATAGCAGTACCTTGCAAGAGTGGCCTTCTCAGTCCCCGTCTGGTATTCATTCTTCACTATTCCTCCTCACACCGAAAACTGGTGAGCTCATCACCCTTCTGCATCATGAATGCAAATAGTACAGTCCCCTGTTTTATTTTGACATATCAAATATAAACATATCTTTCCAGTAAGTCAGGCTCAGGAGCAGGAAGAAGGGAATGATGGGCTTTCCTATCCTTAAAAGATCTAGGCTACCTTTGATTAGGCACTATTAAATGATGGGTATGCATGTCATTATGCACGCCATATAACAGTGCCTAATCATAGGTGGCTTAGATCTTATAAGGGTAGGAAAGCTTATTTTTCCACTTGTGCCATGCTGCTATCAGCCTGGCTTACCAGAAGATCATGTGTATTATTAATATGTAAAAATAACATGGGAGACTGTACTAACCACATTCATGATGCAGAAGGGTAGTGAACTCACTGTTTTTTGGTGTGGAGAGCAGGTGAAAAGAATGAATGCCAGAGAGGGACTGAAGAGGCCATTCTAGCAGGGTTCAGCTATATTCAGGTTAGTTGAAGACATGAAGGAGGACGTTGAGCAGATCACTGTGAGATCTAAAATGTGGGGCTGCCAGCATCGTGCTCACTAGCTGACTGTGGCTGAGAGTAGCCAGCAATGACAAATAGTCAGAGTGGAAGGACTGCACCTAAACTGGTCCTTGAATTCAGTGTAGAGAAATTACCATCGGTGGGTGGGTGGGCTGGGGGATGTTGACATTTGTTAGGACGGTATTGAGGAAGTTGTGGATAGCTCATTAAAGATTTGGAAGGGTGGTAGCCAGCTAACTTACATTGTGGAGTACAGCACAGAAAAGCACTGGAGTAGAATTGCTGGGAACTGTCCTGTGGGGTTCTGCAGATCACAGATAAAGGAGTAGACTGACACTGGAAGTCGGGTGGATTCGATCAATGTATTAGTATGCCTCTCCTGCTAATAATATTATTATCCATTGTAAGTGCAGCCCTTATGAGGGCATGAACAGCAGTTTTTCTGGTGGTTCATGATGCTTATTGCTTGGACCTCCAGGAAGACCTAGTTGATGGTTAATGAGGTGGGAAAAAAACACAACAGGGGAACTGTACATACTACCTTCACTGTGCGGAAGGGTGGTGATCCACTCAGTGTTTCCTGTGAGAGTAGTCAAACATTGAGAATGTGGACTGGAGAGTGATTTGGGAGGCATTTTTTAACAGTGTCAGCTGATGATGCGTAATGGTAGGGGTGCACAACTCTCTGAGGTACAAGATTACAATCTGAGGTATGATAATTCTCTTCAGGAAACTGTAAGCACATATGCGGCCCCAGGCAGTACTAAGGACAGGGTATGGATGGTGGGGTGTTCAACAGAAGGCAGGCTAGTGTAGGGGGTTCACGTGGAAAAGAAAGCCTTATTTGTGGATTAACAAGACAGCATGAGCTTTGGAACTGAACCAGACTGGTAGTTTGCTGTGTGACCTTGAGCAAGTCACTAAACTTCCTTGTGCTCCCAGGCCACACCTGTAAACAAGCTTTCAACTTTGTGTGTCTCTCCTGGTTAACAAAAAAACAAAATTCAGTGCATCACATAACCACTAGATCATCAGGTATTTGAGGTGTTGTACTGTACTGTACTGCAGTTTGCCAAAGAAAAAGTCATCTGGATTGCAAAACATTTTCCGCAAGTTAAAGTAAACAAAATGAACAAAATCATAGCCTAACATGTGTACTGATCAACATAATCCATGAGTTAATACATGGTGTTGATCATTCTGGCACAACAATTCAAAACAAAGAGGGAGAGAAGAACTAGTTAGCACTATATAGGAATATATGTGGGTCTCTGTCTCTGGCTCCGATGATGTCATCATGACTCATCACTTAACACACTTCGCAGACATCTTAGGGAGAAACCAAGGCTGTTTTCTGAAAGTGAAAGGCTGATGTTTACATTTTTCAAAAGCTATGAAACTGCATTTATGTTATTTACATAAATGCAGTTTTAGCATAAATGTAAAGAGCAGCCTTTACTTTACTTCGCTATGAAGCCAGATTTTGGAGTTTGCAGTTTAAAAAAACTGCTTGTTTAGGTACCCTTTAAAGATTGTAAATAATTTTGACAAGACCGCTTCTTTTGGAAGAGAATTCCATAGTATGGCGGCTCTATAGGTAAAGAACATAAGAACATGTCGGCAGTAGGGGACCTTATGATCCATCTAGTCTGCCCAGATTGCCTACCCACCTATTCTGTTCTTCTTCCAAGATTACCGCAGTACTTGTCCCATGCTAGCTTAAAAGCAATGACTGTTTTGGCCTCCACAACCCCTGGTGGTAAGCTATTCCAAGGATCCACCACCCTTTCTGTGAAGTAGAACTTATGAAAGTTGGTTTTAAACTTATCCCCTGTTAGTTTCAAACTGTGTCCCCTCGTTTGTGTGGTCTTGTTTCTGTGAAAGAGGTTTTCTGCTTGTACCTTAGTTATGCCCATTATGTATTTTAAGGTTTCTATCATAATCTCCTTGTTTCTCCTTTGCTTGAAGGAGTACATTTGCAGTTGCTGTAGTCTAGATTCATATTGCTGCTTGTGCAGTTCCTGTACCATTTTAGTAGCTTTCCTCTGTACAGCCTCCAAGTGGTCTATGTCCTTTTTTAAGTGTGGCCTGCAGAACTATATGCAGTACTCTAGATGTGGTCTCACCAAGGACCTGTACAGAGGGAGTATGGCCTCTCGCTTCCTACTTGTAATGCCCCTGCCAGTACATCTGAGGATGCTACTAGCCTTCTGCGCCACCTTTTCACATTGTCTACCCACCTTTAAATCATCATAAATAAGTACTCTGAGGTCCCGTTTGAGTTTTGTTTCTGTTAATTGTTCACCATCGAGTGTGTATGTTTTCCTTGGGTTTCCTTTACCTAGGTGCATGACCTTGCACTTTTTGGCATTGAATTTCAACTGCCCATCCCTAGACCATGCTTCTAGGCTCTTTAGATCTGCTTCCATTGCTGCCATTCCTTCAATTGTATCTACCCTGTTACAGAGCTTTGTGTCATCTGCGAACAGGCATATCTTACCCTGCAGGCCATCAGCAATGTTGCTGATGAACATATTGAAGAGGATTGGGCCAAGGACAGATCCTTCAGGCACACCACTGATCCCCCTTCCCTCACTAGACAGTGTTCCATTGACTATGACCCTCTGTGTCCTATTGGGGAGCCAGTTTTGAACCCACTTGACTATTTTGTACCCTAACCCAGAGTGCCTTAGTTTATTGGCCAATCTTCTTTGGGGGACAGAGTCAAATGCCTTGCTGAAATCTAGATAGACTATGTCTGCCACCCCTCCCTGGTACACTGTTTTGGAGACCCAGTCAAAGAGTTCAATCATATTCATTTGACATGACCGTCCCACTGCCGAGGTCAAGCTCACTGGCCGGTAGTTTCTGGCCTCCTCCCTGCTTCTACTTTTGTGCAATGGTACCACTGTGGCCCTTCTCCACTCCTGAGGTATTTCCCCGCTCTCTAGAGACTGTGTGAATAATTCTGCCAGTGGGCCTGCAATTTCCTGTGCCAGCTCCTTCAGAATTCTAGAGTGGATTTCATCTGGGCCCATTGCTTTATTTGCTTTTAATTTGAGAAGCTCTTTTAGGACACTGTCTCTTGTAAATGGTCCAGCATCTGCTTCTATGGTGAGTCAGCCTGCGTTCTGCATTTTGGGTCCATTGCCATTGTCTACTTTTGTAAAGACTGAGCAGAAGAAACTGTTTAGAATCTCTGCTTTTTTGTGATCATTTTTTGCCTGTATGCTGTATTTGGTTGCTATTCTTATAATGCCTCCTTTTGTTTTCCTTTTTTCTCTGATGTACAGTATCTATAAAAAGTTTTGTCACCCTTCTTCACTTCTCGTGTGATTTTTCTCTTCTGTCTGGGCTTTGGTTGTCCTTGCTGCCTTCCCTGCTTCTTTTAGCTTCGTTTTGTAGACTTCCATATCTGCCTCATTGTTAGTATCCTTGAATCTCTTGAACGCTTTCCTTTTATCCATTATTTTTGTTGCTACATCCTTGGTATACCGTAGTGGTTTCCTCCTTTTTCTTGACTTAGAGATCTGCTTTGTGCACTGGCAGTTACTGTGAGTAATGCTTCCATCGGGGCTTTCCACCTCTGTTCCACTGTGCCCCTTTTCCTTGCTAAGTATTTGTTTTATGGAAGCCCTCCTTTGAGTAAAGTCGGCCTTCTTGAAATCCAGGACCCTGAGTTTGCTGTGGCTGACTTCCTCTTTACTGGTGATTTTAATCTAGATTGCCCTATGGTCACTGGTACCCAGATTGCTGGCTACCGTTGTGTCAGAGATCCTGTCGCTATTTGAGAGCACGAGGTCCAGGATGGCCTCGTCTCATGTTAGTGTAGTCACCAACTGTTCGAGTCCTGCTCCCTCTAGTGCTAGAAGGAATTCTCTGCTCCTTTCCGTAGAGGCCGTGTGTGAGGGCCAATCCACATGCGGTAGATCGAAATCACCGACCAGCAGCAGTTCTCCTTTGTCTGCCATCTGTAGGATGGCCTCCAGGAGTTCCCCATCCAAGTATTTATCCTGGGCTGGGGTTCTGTATATAACTGCAACTCGGATAGGGTACTTATTTCCTGCTCTGAGGGTGACCCAGAGGATCTCTGCATTGCTGCTGTGTCCCTGGGTTTCCATAGCATTGATGCTGTTTTTTACATACATTGCTACCCCTCCACCTTTCTTATCTTTGCTGCCTCTCTTCAGAATAGTGTGTATCCTGGGATAGCTACATCCCAGGTGTGGTTCTCAGTGAACCATGCCTCTGTGACCATGATCCAGTCTAGGTCTGCCTCCGCTATTATGATGGTGAGATCCGGTATTTTGTTCACCAGGCTATGAGCATTGACGCACAATGCTCGCCTTCCTTGGTCAGAATTGATCACTGTGGAGCTTCCCTTTTTCTGTATATTTGCAGGAGATGTTGTCTTTATACTAAGTAGCCTTGTAGGGTCCTTAAGTGTGCCGATAAGGTGAGTGTTAGTGTTGTCTTGATCTGGTTGTGGGTTCATAGGTGATTGTTGGGGAATGGCAACAGTTGTCTCCTGTGGTTGGCTTGGGTGCTGCTGCCCACTCCCCATTAACTAGTTTAAATTAGAAATGAAAATGTCAGATTTCTGGCCTAGCGCCCAGGTGCCCTCCTTGGTGAGGTGAAGGCCATCATATTGAAAAAACTGCCTTTCCCAGAACTTATTCCAGTCCTCCATGCATTTGTAGCCCCTCTCTGCACACCAGTCTCTGAGCCAATTATTGAGCTCAGAGATGTCTTTATCTCCGATCTTCTTCCTGCTAGCTCCTTTTTCCCATGCTGGAAGAATAGGTGAGACTCTATTTCCTGAATCATAGAGTCCCCTATGACTAGTACGTGATTTGCAGTTATGTTCTGTGTCTTCCTGTATCTTGTTTTTTTGCTCACATGAGCCTTGTGGTAGGTCTGGGCTCCCTGTGACCTCTGCCTCAATGAATGACATGGGTGACAGTGGCTCAAATCTGTTTGACGTTTTTTTTCAGATCGTTTGTCTTATGGTATCATTGTGCAGCTCGACGGTTTTTGACTGTCTGCCAGCCCTCAGGTTTAGTTGCCCTCTGTGGTAGAGGTATCCATCACTGGTGTGTGTACTTAGGGGCTGGTGGAGTATAGTGCTGTGTGGTCTCCTGACTCTTTTCTCTAAAAAAGGGGATTTCAGCCCAAGTGGCATGGAGCTGGTTTCTTAGATGTCACAGAAAATAGCATGTGGGGCAGTGTCCTATATTTATGGGCAATTGTTTGGCTGAATAGAGTCCCACAGTACCTGCAGTGGACATAGTCCATTATGAGTTTGTTGAGAACCAGATGGAAGAAGAGGTGATGGTCACTACTTGTGAGAGAGCAGTGGACGAAGGAAGATAACCTTTGTTTCTGCTACCTGTAAAAACAATCTGTGATGTTTTGCCTTTTATATGTACCAAGACCTTGTTACGTCAACTGCACATAACACCAAAGTACACACGGAACTTATAGGTTGGAAAGGAAACTTATTTTTATGTTAAGGGGGCATGGAGTAAGTGTTCCAACAGCTCCTTATGCTGAGAGAGCAGCCGCTGACTGGGTCTGAGCAAAGCGAACAAGGAGAGAAGCTGCCTCAGCAAAGAAAGGAGCCAGGACTGTGCACTATAAGGGGGATTCAGTTAGAACCGCTGTCAAAGAATCTCTGCTTCTGCACCTGTCGGAGTCTGCCTTCCCTCCATGATTGGCCTCTCTCTCACAGTTGGTGAAACTCAGTGAAGCTCAGCAGACAGTAAGACTAGGGGCTGGATCGCATTTGGTGTATGCCTCCTAGGGGTGCCCTTCGTGTCTGAGCTGTTGCTTCTGGCTGAGAGCTTTCTATTAGCTGACCACTATTTCAGTAGTAGGTATAGCAGTACAAATGCTGACTTATGTACAGCAGCCTGGAATTCTGGGTAAGTGTTCCAAAAACTCCTTATGCTGAGAGAGTAACCGCTGGCTGGGTCTGAGCAGAGCGAGCGAGGAGAGAAGCTGCCTCAGTGGAGAAAGGAGCCTGGACTGTGCACTCCAAGGGGGACTCAGGTAGAACCACTGTCAAGGAATCCATACTTCTATACCTGTCAGAGTCTGTCTTCCCACTGTGATTGGTCTCTCAGTTGGTGAAGATCAGTGAAGCTCAGCAGACAGTAAGGCTAGGGGCTGGACTGCACTTGGCGTATGCCTCCTAGGGTTGCCCTTTGTGTCTGAGCTGTTGCTTTTGGTTGTTTCTGGTGGAGAGCTTTCTATTAGCCAACCTCTATTTCAGTAGTGGGTACAGCAGTCGGTGAAGATCAGTGAAGCTCAGCAGACAGTAAGGCTAGGGGCTGGACTCCTCTTGACGTATGCCTCCTGGCGTGCCCTTTGTGTCTGAGCTGTTGCTTCCAGCTGAGAGCTTTCTATTAGCCAAGCACTATTTCAGTAGTGGGTATAGCAGTAAAAATGCTGATTAACATACAGCAGCCAGGGATTCTGGGTAAGTGTTCCAACAGCTCCTTATGCTGAGAGAGCAGCTACTGGCTGGGTCTGAACAGAGCGAGCGAGGAGAGAAGCTGCCTCAGTGGAGAAAGGAGCTCTTTTGTTGTTTCGCTTGGCATTTTCAACACAAATTTGTTTATTATGACATCTTAGCTTGTGCATTCTTGTGTTTAAATTTATGTTCATACTAGACATAAGTTAATTGCACATAATTTTATACATTTGAAGCATGTCACCTCTGTGTCTTCTCATTTCTAGAGTGTACAGTCCTAAATCCCTCAATCTGTCATCGTATGTCTTGTGTCCCAGCCCTGATATCATTTTTGTGGCCCATTGCTGTATTCTTTCGATGTTGTTAATGTCCCTTTTTAAAATAGGGCTCCACAAGGAGGCACAGTAATCTAGATGAGGTCTTATGTAAGTTTTAAACCATGTCATGACACAGTTTCTATCTCTAGAAACAAATGCGCTTCTTATACAACCTAAAATCCTGCCTGTTTTTTTGAATAATTTTATTGCACTGATCCTTAAAAGAAGGTATCCAGTGAACATGGCGACCATGATTGAGCGATACAAAAAGGGTGACTCAATCACTGTGCCTGTGTTGTGGGCTACCTGGCAGGGTAGTGACTGGATACAGTGGTAGGCGAATACTGGGACAGGATGTCGCTATCTATACATATGCGCATGGGTGAGGGACCACTCCGCGTGACGGGCGGAAGGGGAGGGAGGGTATGTGGGGTGTAGTGCGGTGGTCAGTTGCTGAGCCAGCCATGTGGTGTGGTGGGTAGATGGCAGGCTGGGGTTGGGAGGGTGTCGGGTTGGGTTCTGGGGCGCAATCGCTTTTTGCATCGGGTCAGGTTTTTCTTTTTCTTAAGTTTTACACCCTCCGACATGCACCCCCCTAGAGTTGAGAATCCTTAAGTATGGGGGTGTGGGGGCACAACCCCCTGCATAACATAGAAAACCAGTCACCGGTTTCATAGTGGCTGTGAGTGTACATTGCCACTATTTATTTTTGGTGATGTACACTCACCCAAATTGTGATTGCTGTTCCGTGATCACCATTATCACATAGAACCCCAAAAGAAAGATCTTTATTTATGACTACTCCCAAATTGCTCTCTGTGTTTACTTCTCTCAGCCTCTGACCATTTAAACTATATGTAGTATTTGTGCTATCCTTTCCCAAATGTAAGACAACTCACTTGCCCATATTTAGGCTCATGCCATTATCAGCTGCCCATATATCAACTTTTTTAGGTCTTCCTTGAGATTTACCATTTGCTTATGTGTTCTTATTACTGCCCCCAGTTTAGAGTCATCGGCGAACTTCACCAGTTAGGTCTCAATTTCCTTGCTGATATCTAAAATGAATAAACTGAATAGAACAAGGGACCAGCATTGGAGACCCCACTGATCACCGCTCCAGTGTCTGATTGGTTAGTTCTTATTCTTACTTGCTGAGTTCGGTTGTTTAACCAATCCTCTATCCATGCTATTATGCTTACGTCCAATCCCAGATTATATAACTTCCTGATAAGTAGGGCATAAGGAACCTTGATGAATGCTTTTTGGTAGTCTAAATATATGATGTCTACTGGTTCATTTTTGTCTATGGCCTCACTGACCTTCTCATAGAAGACCAGCAAATTTGTCAAACATGATCTGTTCATTTTGAACCCATGCTGCCAAGTGTCACTAATGTTCTTGTTTTTCATGTCTGATTTTAGCATTTGTTTAATTAATGTTTCCATTATTTTACTGGGTACTGCCATCAAGGAGGCAGTATAGTGCAGTGGTTTAAGGCTCTGAGCTGCAAACCTGGAGACCTGGGTTTGAATCCCACAGCCCCCACTTGCATACTGTGTGACCCTGAGCAAGACACTTAACATCCTTCTGCTGCCAGGTCACACCTGTAAACAACATAGAAGTTGACAGCAGATAAGGACTGCAAGGCCCATCCAGTCTGCTCATTTCTATTTCTACCTTATAAATGTGCCATCGGCCTTTGCTCTGTTAATGGCCTATCTATTTATACTCATCTGTATTGCGCCCTTATGTCTATCCCATGCCTGTTTGAGGCCCTGCACTGTATTCATATCCACCACTTCCTGAGGTAGGCCGTTCCTTGCATCCACAACCCTTTCTGTGAAAAAGAACTTCCTCACATTACCCCTTAATTGTCCTCCCTCTAATCTCATGCTGTGTCCTCTTGTCCTGCTATTTTTCTTATATTGAAACATGTTAGACTCTTTCACCTTGTTAATGCCCTTAAGGTGTTTGAATGTTTTGATCATATCACCTCTCTCCCTCCTTTGCTCTAGGGTATACATTTTGAGCTCCGTTAACCTGTCCTCATATGTTTTCTGTTGCAGTCCCTGCACCATTTTGGTTGCCCTTCTCTGGACTGCCTCAGTTTGGTTAATGTCCTTGTGAAGGTGTGGCCTCCAGTACTGCACGCAGTACTCCAGATGGGGCCTAACCAGTGTCTTGTAAAGAGGGATTATTACCTCCCTCTTCTGACTTGCGATACCCCTACTAATATACCCTAACATCTCCCTAGCCTTACCTACTGCTTTAATGGTCTGCTTGGATGATTTCAGGTCATCGGTGATGATGATGCCCAAGTCTCTTTCTTCCCTTATGACTGCCAGCAACTCCCTTCCCAACCTATAGGTGGATTCAAGGTTTCTCTTCCCTATGTGCATGATCTTGCCCTTCTTTGCATTAAACCCCAGATGCCACTCTTCTGACCATTTTGCTAGTTTATCGAGATCTCTTCTCATTCTACCCACCCCATCTGGATCATCTGCTCTGTTGCAGATCTTGGTGTCATCTGCAAACAGACAAACCTTACCCTCCCGTCCATCTGCAATGTCACTGATGAAGATATTGAAGAGGACTGACACCAAGACTGATCCCTGAGGTACCCCACTTGTGACTTGTATCTCTTCTGACTGTATACCGTTTACCACCACTCTCTGTTTTCTGCCCGTCAACCAGTTTACCACCCAATTGACCAACTTCTGACCCACCCCGAGCCTACCCAGCTTATTAATCAATCTTCTATGTGGAACAGTATCGAAAGTTTTGCTGAAGTCAAGGTAGGTGACATCAACTGCTCCCCCTTAGTCCACCACTCTGGTTACCCAGTCAAAGAAATCTATGAGATTAGTTTGACAGGACCTTTCTTTTGTAAACCCATGCTGTCTTGGATCCTGTGCTCCTATGGATTCCAGGTGTTGCACTATCCTTTCCTTAAGGAGTGCCTCTATAATCTTGCCCACTACTGAGGTAAGACTGACTGGTCTGTAGTTCCCTGCCTCCTCCCTGCTACCACTCTTGTGGAACGGAATCACATGAGCCCTTCTCCAGTCTTCTGGGACCTCTTCTGTGCTCAGAGACTCACTAAACAGTTCTGATAATGGCTCTGCTAGTTCCACCCTTAGCTCCTTTAGTACCCTGGGATGTATGCCATCAGGTCCCATTGCCTTGTCCACCCTGAGCTAATCGAGCTCTTGCAGGACCCTTTCTTTTGTGAAGGGACTAGTGCACACCTCCCTCCCTCCCTCCTGTGTCCATGGTGCTGAACTGTGGGCCCTGCCCTATCTTCTCAGTAAATACTGAGCAAAAGTATCTGTTTAGGATAGATGCTTTTACATGGTCCTCCTCTTCCTCACACCCCCCCCCCATCTCCTTTGATCTTAGCAATACCCTCTTTGGACTGTATCCTTTCACTAATGTATCTATAGAAAGTCTTGTCACCTTCTTTTACTGTTTGTGCTAGTGTTTCTTCAGTTTTGGCCTTTGCCTGCCTTACTGCCTTCCCTGCTTCCCTTAGGGAAGTTTGGTATGCCTCCTTATCTTCATCCCGCTGTGTTCCCTTATATTTCCTGAAGGCCAACCTTTTGGCTCTGACCTTTTCTGCTACTGTATTTGAGAACCAAAGTGTTTTCCTTCTTCTTTTGCATTTCCTTTTCTCTCTAACACAATGGGATGTTGCTTCAAGTATTGCACCCTTAATGCTTGCCCACTTTGCCTGTACCCCCTCACCTGTATTTGTTTTTGACAGGGCTAGCTTAACTTTGTTGGCCATCTTATCAAAGTCAGCTCCTCTGAAGTCCCATATTTTTGCCTTGGAGTGGGATGATTTAGTTGTAGTGGCCAAAGTGAACCATACCATATAATGGTCACTGGCTCCCAGGTGACCTTCTACCTGGAAATCTGTGATCCTTTCCCTGTTAGTCAGTACTAGATCTAGGATAGCCCTGTCTCTAGTGGGTTGTTGTACCAGTTGTTTTAGGCCTTCCCCCTGCAGGGAATCCACCATGTGTCTAGTTCTGGCAGATGTTCCTGCTGGTATTGACCAATCTGTATGTGGCATGTTGAAGTCTCCCATTATCAGAACCTCCCCTTTAGCTGTCATGTTTTGTATATCTTCTAACAGTAATGTGTCTATGCCTTCCCCCTGGTCTGAGGGCCTGTAGACAACCCCAGTTCTTATGGCTGTTCCATTTCCTGTTTCCAGGGTGACCCACAGTTCTTCTGGCTCCATATGTGTATTCTGAATTTCTGTAGCTTTGATATTTTCATTGACATACAGAGCCACTCCACCTCACCCTTTCTGCACCTCTCTCTTCTGAACAATACATAGCCAGGTACTGAAGTCTCCCAAGTGTGGTTACTTGTAAACCACGTCTTGCTAATTGCTACTATGTCCAGTTTAGCCTCTGTCATTATTGCCTACAGGTCTGGGATCTTGTTTCCCAGACAGCGAGCATTTGTGTACATGATTTTCCATTGGCCAGATTTTGGTGTGCTAGTTGCTGGGTGAGGTCTGGTGTTTTCCCTGTGCATCGTATGGGGAGCTGGACCTTTTTCCTTACCTGGTGAAGCAAATGAATTGCAAATATGCTGAACTCCTGTTTGACCACTTGCTGAGGGGGGGAGGGGTGTTCTTCCCATTCAATGTATGGGGTGCTGCACCCCTCTCCCCATTTGCTAGTTTAAATATTCTGCAAAGACATCAAACTTCTGCCCCAATGCACTTACTCCCTCCTTAGTCAGATGCAGTCCATCAAATTTAAAGAACCTTCGCTCCCCAAACTGTTGCCAGTTCCCTACAAATTTGTGTCCTTTTTCGTGGCACCAGCCCTTGAGTCACATGTTTAGCTCCCCTATCTCCCCTTCTCTGACCTTCTGTCCATCTGCCCCCCTTTCCCAGACTGGCAGGATCTCAGAGAAGGTGATGCCGGATGAAATGGATGATAGTTTGTCACCCAGCCTGGTCAGGTGTTCCTTGGTCTCCACAACTGACCAGTTGGCGAGATCATTAGTCCCTATGTGTACCAGGACGTCAATGTTTTCTCCTGCTTCCTGAACAATTTTAGCCATGTGGTCAGTGTCTCTCCATGCTGATGTACCTGGGAGACATCTGACATTACCCCTGGCTGGAGATGGGTATCAACTCCCCGAATCATGGAATCTCCTATGATCAGAAGTTTTTTGGATTTCCTTTTTGCTGTTTTTGTTTTGGTTCCTGTTTTGGGTGAGTTTTGTTGTGCTAGCTCCTGTGCTGCAGTGTCCTGCTCTGCAGTGTCCTCTGCCACTTTGTTTGATTTCGGAGATAGAGGCAGATACCTGTTTGTAGTTTTTATATGGTTTGTGGAGGTGATATGTTGGAGACCACTGAATGATGGGGCACCCGATTTGCCCCTCCTAACCACCTGCCAGCCTCCCAGACCAACTACACTCTGCGGTTGAGGTGCTTCTGTTGGATGTTGGGGAAATGGTGGGTGGTTCTTATAATATATTTCCACTTGAATATGAAATTTGAGGTGCACAATCTCTGCCCATGCTGCCTGGAGCTGAGCCCTAAGATCTCCAATGGCCTAACATGTAGGACAGTGTCCTAAATCCTGTAAAACTGCCCTTCTGAAAAGTGTTCCACAGTACCTGCAGTTAATGATATCCATTCCAGATAATTTGAAAATGAAAACAAAAGTTTGATTTAGTGTTTTGTTTGTTTGTTTTTGTTTAACTTGTTATGACAAGTTAAATTACTAGTGCCCCTGTAAATGAGGTCACCATGTGGATACCCCACTGATCCGCCCCTTCCTGCTTTGCCACAGCTTAGTGTGTCTCTCCTGGTTACAAACCCCCCCACCCCCCAAAAAAAAAACAAAAAAAAACTAGTGGGCCTATAATTGGAGGGTTTGGTCTTACCTCCCTTATTAAAACTTGGCATGACAGTCGCCCTTTTCCAATCATCTGAAACAATTCCTGTACTAATAGATAATCTAAACAGGGCAGTCAATGGGGCTGTTAGCCATTCTCTCACCTTCCGTAGTAAACTAGGGTGTAGTTTGTCGGGCCTAGCAGGCTTGCAGTGTTTATTTTATCTAATTGTTCTCTCACTTTAGTGCTGTTGATATAAATATCTAGCAAACTATTCTGTATATTGCCCACTACCTTTTCTGTTACTATAGCATCATGATATGATTGATTGACCTTGGCATATACTGAGCTGAAATAATTATTAAATGTATCTGCCATTTTTTTTGGATCTGATATCTTTGATGAATCTATCTTTAGTGGCCCCACTGACCTATCGTTCCCTCTGTTATTAACATATGCAAAAAAAGACTTTCTTCCATCTTTTGTATGAGTGATCCTAAAATCTATTTTTTCTTTCAGTCTTTATTAATGTTTAACTTTTTCTGAGTGCTGCTTTATATTTTTCTATGTTGTAAGCATTACTGTCCCTTTTCTTAGCTTTGAATATCCACCTGGTCTTTTGGCTAAAGCTCTTTTCTTGGGAACCAAGAGACCCAGGTTTGGATCCCATCCCCAACAGCCACTTTCTCATTGTAAATATTATCTTTTATTCATTAAAATGTTAACATAACTGAATGTGCTACCTATGTGCTACCTAGTAAATATGAACAGGAACAATCCCACATCATTGAAGTGGAAACATGGACATGAACACTCAGGGAACAAATGAGGGCTCACTTCCTAAGAAGATGGCAGCACTAGAAAAGGAAGAGGCACTATTGCAAGAAAGCCTGGACTCACAAGAAAATCTCCAATGCAGGAACTACCTGCAAGTCCGAGCATTCCCTGAGGGAACAGACTGCTTGGACGGTGGGGTACTTGGAAAAATGGCTGCTGACAATGCTGAACTTACAATGCACAAAGGGCCAAATCAGAATTGAGCAGGCACACTGCACGCTGAGTGCTGGCCCCCATGCCTCCTGAGGATGTCCCACCCAGCTAGCAATCCTAAAGCTGCACAACTATTCTGATACACAGAGAATCCTGACAGCCTATAGGAAGATGGGTGAGCACTCCCTCTATATTTTTCCAGGTTTTTAAAAAATAGAGCAAGCAAGGTTCCTGGTAATCCCAGGAGATCCACTGGAAATGTTGCTAGTGACTGCTGCTGCCACCCAATGCTTGTACTTTGGTATGGAACCCAAAAATGGGGGGGGGGGCATGATTTTGAAAAAGGAGTCGCAGTGCCAAGTAGTTGCTAGTGTCAATATTCTTTATTAAATATTTCATGCAGGCAAAATTCTCAACATTTTACTTAATTATAACAGGCTTCTTCAGGAGAAATTGCGATTTTATCTATTAAAAAACATAAAAAATATATGAGCAACTGCCAGTCCATTCCTGTGTTGTTTTCATCTGAAAAACCTTTGTGCATATTACTTACAGCTTTAGAAGGCTTTAGAAACCTTGTTGCTAATTTTTGTAAATGTTTCAATTAATGAAAAACCTAAGGACAATATTGGAATTACTGTTAGAAATACAATAAACTGATGTTCTCATCACCATGCCCCCACCACCAATGCTGGAAATTTATTTTTTTAATTTGCTACTCTTTGTGTCTCCCTTCAAGACCAGCCGCCATTGGCCAAGCCCCATTCCCAGCCCCTCCCCACCATGGATTCACCAAACCAGAGTTATGCTCTGGCTTGCCCCATAGAGCGGGACTGCAAGAGGGAGCCCACCCACCCTTCGGACACTGGTATATGGCCCCGGTATGCTTCAATCCTGGGCTTATACCCTGGCTTACCCCCCAGAGTGGGACCATCAGGAGAGGGCTCATCCTCCCACCAGACACTGGTATACATCTCTGGTGGTGGTGTCAAGGGTGGTGGTGTGGGACCTGCAGTGTCGGGGGGAGGCATTCTGCTCATTCCATTTGCCTCCATTTTTGCCCTGGAATACAGGATGTGCAATGATGTCAAGCGCGCACATGCCATCTGTCCCACCTCCAGTAAATGTATAGTTGCTGGTAGCTGCTCCCCCCCCCGGCCAATACCAGAGGTCAGTCATGTGCTGGGCACATGACTCCCCCTCCATCCAGAGAAGGAGAGCAGTCCCTTGGATGCTCAAGCCTTTTCCCCCAGCTGGTTCTCTGACTCTCGGGTCTGTTCCTGAACCTGGGATGTCGGCGTTGCGGGTGGAGGTATTACCGCTGCACCATCAGCCCAGCCACAATGCTGGAAAATTTTGAAAAATTATTTTTTCACAAATTATCAAGGTTTTTATTACCTTCATTCTCAAATTCAAGATTTATGATAAATAATTTTTATGTTTGTGGAATAACAATAGGGAGAGATGGGATATATAGTGCCTGTATAACTTGTAGTACTTTTTGTGGCTTTACTCTATTCTCACCCTTGAGTAGTAGGTATGTAGGTAGTCATTTGTAGGGAGTAGAAGGCCCAAAAAGATACCTCCTCCAATTTATGGAGAGTATGATCCCCTGGCACTCAGGAGAGGAAAATCCCCCAGGTGGAGGAAACCTCTGAGGACCCATGGTTGGAGGTCTGCCCATCCTCTGGGCATACTAAATGGAGCAGGACCTAGGTTCTAGTAACCATAGCTAATTTGAGGTTTGTGAGCTGCTTGGAGAGATGATAATCCATCCTTAATCCATGGATGATGCCGATCGCATGATGATACTGAGGTTGAAGAGTAGGTCTCTTCTGAATGCGGGCAAAGGAAGGTGAAGGAAGTCCAAGTTTCCAAAATGATGAATGATGGTTGTCCAATAGAATTGCAGGGTATAATGGGCAGAGGGACCATGGCTGGATTGATAAGGTACTAAACTTGGAACGGTGGAAATGCAATGGTAGAAGAAGTCATTGGTGAAGGATCCAACTTGTGTAAGGCTTGAATGTAAGGGTATGGTCTGGAGGCTAGGAACTCTATTGAACAAGGAGTCACTACGGAAGCATCCATAGAGTAGAATAGTAGAAGAGACTTTGATCGCCCTGGAGATGATGGTTCATTCTCGATCAAGGAAGATACAGACTGTATGATGATCCTGAGGATGAAGGATACATCTTTTCCATAGGGATGGTAGAACCCTGTGTGTGAAGCAGATCCAGTTAAAGAAGGGCTAATGTAGTCCATGTTTCCGAGCTGACAAAGGATGCATGTCTAAAGGGAGTGTAGGGGCATAATTAATTAATGAATTTATTTATCAAGTCTAGGATTACAAATACCTTTGGGCCTTGGCTCTTTTACAAAGGTTCCATGTCAGAAAAATACAAATTATGGGGAACATCAAGGCAGACATTACAACAATGTGGACATTGCAAACAGAGTACAGATTAATACAATTCAAGGGTAGCATTGTAACAAGGCAGCCAGCGGCATTTGTCAGAGAAAATAGACAACAGATAAGAAGTGCCAGAGTCATAGGGAGAGGGAAGGGGGGGAGAAGGAATGTAGGAAGGGTAGGGAGAGGGTGAAAAGTGCAGCATTGGGTATACCAAGATGTGAGGGTAGAATCCAGTGTTGGGGAAGGGGACAACTAGAGCAGAAAGGGAAGTGGGGAAACAAGGTTAAGTTGGGCAGTCACAAGAGCTGTTGGTAGTGAGATAGTCCCGGAGCCTAGTTTTAAACATACTAATTGTTAGGGCAGAGGAGATGGTTGGGCTGCGCCATTGAACCAGAGTGGCACTCGATAAGTAAAAGAGCATTGTCCCTGTGAAGTGTGACAGTGGGGGACTTTCAGTAGCTGTAGCGTGGATCTCCTAAGGCACCATTTGTTAATTCGGTGTTGTAACAGAGTTGAGACCCCAGAAGGTGCAAGGCCAAGGTAGATTTTTTTTCACTGTGGAGCAGGTGAGAAACTTTATGCAGTTTGATAGTTGGAGCCAAGTGATCTGAGTGTACAGGTCACATGTGTGGGTGAGTCGGTGAGCACCAGTGATGAGCCGACATGCTTTATTTAAGGCAGTTGAGAGGCGTCTAAGGGTTGTGGTTGTGGCCGAGCCATAAATGATGAGACCATAGTCTATTAGTGAGTTAGGAGAGCAAGATTTGGTTGATATAAGCCCAGACAGTACACTGTGGGAGCTGTGATGCTTTGTAAAGGTATGGGTGACTGATCCAATTCATATAAGATTTGATATTCGAGGTAGTTGGGAGGTAAAGAATTAATTAGTGAATGATAAGTTGCTAGGTAAGCATCCCAGAGTAAAATAAGTAGAGGAGATTTTGAGTGCCTGATGCCATAAGTGATTAGTAAAGCACTAGAGGAAGATTTGCAGAGCCATCCAGATGGTAGCCTAATATATATGAGGAATGATTGGAAATTTGGTATGAGGAATAGATGGATTCTTTAGTCATGATGTTCATGACTTTATATTCAAATCCTCTGCTGGTACGCTGCCTGAAGTAAGTATGGGTATTCCTGTGGTGTGATCCTATTGTCCAGGCAAATGAGATTCCATGAATGATTGTGAAGAATTGGATGGGCAGTATAAAATTCTATGATAACATACTGTAGGAGTCTATGGGGCATGTGAGCCAAGGAAAGTTTTCTGGCAGTAGTATTACTCCAGAGTAATGAACTAATGATCCGATGAGTAGTGGAAGGGTTCTGTTAGAAGGGCTGGAGTAGAAGTCGGGGATGGAGTTTATGGAAAAGCAGATGACTGGGTAGGAGTACTGGTCAGAGATAGGATACAAGGCCCAAATGAGCTACAGCAAACAGTGTGATGCCCCGAGCCGGCAAGGCGAAGACGAGAAGGCAGCCATGCAAAATGGGAAGGAAGTCCAGACTGGGTCCTGAAGAACTGAAGAAATAAGCAGAGGACGCCATGGACTAGGTGAAGCCAGATGACATCCAGCACAGTAAGGAACAGAACCAGGTCAGTGCCAAGGTGAACAGCAAAGAATTGCAGAAAAGCTGGAGCAAGGCATCAGATGATGATCCACAGAAGGCCAAGGAGCCAAGCCAAGCACCAGAAGCAACAGGAGCACCACATCTGACAAAAGCTGGAAACAACCACAGGAATGATGGACGTCGTTGGAGCGATGAAGGACGAGGTCCAAAATCTGTAAAGAAAACAAGTTCATATGACATCCAAACTGGTGACAGTGAAGAAGCCCTCGAGGCAGTCAACCGGGAGTGAGAAAGGGACTGAATGAGCCAGCAGGATCCAGATGATGAGGGAAAGGGGGCCAAACAGGCTAGAGAATGAAGGTCCAAGGAAGAGCGGGATGGTGAGTGGAGTCATTCAAAGCAGAAGGGATCTGTGATTGAAGGGAAGTGGCAAACTGGCAGGATGGAGGTAAACAAGTCGAAGAGGTGCAGGTTCCACAGTCGAAGTCGCAGGCAGAAGTAGGAGATCCAGGTCCAGAAGGGTCGAGGCATTGGGTAGCAGGTGAAGAAAAACACATGTGAAGCAGCGGAATGGAAGGACATGCGTAATGATGGAATTTTCGAGGCAAGATGATCTGGACTGGATTCAGCAGGTGAATGTAGAATGATGAGAGAACTTGGTTGAAGAAGTTCCATTTCTGAATGGAAATGGCAATCCACATTGGTGTAGATGCAAACAGTGGAGACAGTCCATGTTAGAGTCAGGCTCCTGGCCATGGAAGTCAGCAAATAGGATGAAGAGTCTAGGCTGCAGATGAGATAAGATGGAGAAGCAAGTCAGGCAAAGTCCTGTTCCTGAAGGGAGCAGCAGCCGGGTATCAGGCTGAGGACACAGAAGATGAAGCAGTAGACTGTGGATTCAGGCACCCATCAGGGACAGCAGCGATGGATGGTGGTGACCTGAAGCAGCATAAGCAGAATGATGAGGGCACGCAGAGTGCGAGAGTTCCATTCCCAAAGGAAAGCAGCAACTGACATGAGGTAAAAAAGGTAGGGTATAAGTCTGTAGATTGGAGACATAACTCCCATCCCTGGTAGTCGGGGCAATCTAATCGGCACTCGATGCTGCCAAGCAGAGATAGGGACAGAGGATGTCGAGTTGGTAAGTAGGAGGTAGTTCCGTTCCCGAAGGGAAGTGGCAACTGGTACAAGGTAGGCAATTGGTATGAGGTAGAGAAGGTATGGTAACAGTCTGTGGAATGTAGACTTGGTTCCCAGCCCCAGTAGACGGGGTGAGCTAGAGGTAGTGGTTGTAACAGAATCCCATTCCCGGTGGACAGGGGAAGCCTACCTTCGGTCAGCACCTCAGAAAGTGTGAGCTAGGGATGGAGACTGGAATACTGCTGGTATGGGCTGGCCAATGCACAACAATGCTGTAGAGAGAGTAGAGAAGTGATGGAGCAAGTATAAATAGTAAAGAAACATTGGACAAAATGGCAGGTATAGAGGTAATGGACAGAATGGCAACATAAAACAAGAAGGTTTGGTATAGATAGATGATGGCATGAATAGGATAAACTCAGGATTAATGTGAGGAGAAAGTTGCACGAGGTTAGGTAGATAAATATGAGCTATACTATGGAGTAGCAGATCCAAATTAGTGTTCTGTGCTGGAAAGGCTTCGCTGCATGGTGGTTCGGGTCGCTAGGCTAAGGTATTGAGAGACATGAGAAAGGTAAGTTGAGCTTGCATTATGCTGTAAGGTAAGGAAAGGCAGATGAATTGAACCTCAAGAGATAATTGTCCCTAGGCATCCAGGCATAAGTAATATAAACATGGGACAGGGCCAGGTGAGAGAGCATAATCCAGGTAGCTATGAGGGGCCTGAACCACTGAATGAGCTGCAAGCAGCGGCTATAGTAAAGTACAACCATAAATGTCACCCCCCCCCCCGATGGAGAGAGCAGTGTCTAAATTGTGAGTGAACAGTAGGGTTAGGAAACAGACACAGTTTATGTGAAACCATATGCTAGTGGGGACCCTAAAAGAGTTTTAAGCCCCGGGTAAGGACCACCAGTTATGGAAATACAGGATAAATCCAGTAGATGAGTGTCCCAGTGACTATCCGTTATAACCAGCAGACACCCGCAAGTACCATGACTGATAGTAAGAGGGTGATACTTGATTAAAGTAATAAGTGCCACGTAGTAAGAAAATATGTACAATGCTGTCAATGTGGCTGAGATGAGATGAAACTGGATACTTACAGGCGCCGTAGGTGCATGAGGGAAAGTCTTGGTGTGGCTGTAAGGTAAATGCCGAGAGAGAGGAAGGGGAGATAAATCCTGACGGTGGGCAGTCTGGGTTAGCGTCAGGTCCGTGCAGTCCAATTATGTAGAGGAGCATGGGGAAACTGCTACATGATCGCTAGGGAGCGAGTGGAATGGAGCAGGGAAGATGGCGATACAATCAGATGAAACCAGGCTGGAGCCGAAGAAGGAAGTAGCGCATGAAGCAGGGAAAGGAGGAGGCACTGCAAGTGATGGGTGCAGAGAAAGACCAAAAAGAAAATGGGACAAAAAGGGAAGAGATGGGGGAGAGGCATCAGCAGGAGATAAACAGCAGGAAAAGAAGCTACGGAGACCAAAACAAGGTGAGAAATGAAACACAAAATGCAGGAGGGTAGAGGGGAGTGAAAACAAACCAGAGCAGCAGTGAGATGAGGGAGCAGCCACACAAGCCACGCAGGAGCTCAGGAAAAAAACACTCTCTAAGCAAGGGAGGTGTGTTAGAGGAGGGCTTAAGTAGAGGCTGTGGGAGGAGCTATTCCCCACATTGAACCTCGGGCAAGCCCTCCCAATATGAGAGTGCCTGAATTTTAACTTCCCAATGTTATCTGTCTTAGTTCATTACTAAGTCTTTATTCTTTTTAATAGGGATGGGGGCACAATTCCCCCCCCAACAATTTTGGTGATCACATTTGTCAGCCCCAACATTCAGCCCCTTACCTTGCTGCTGCTGCCTGCTGTGGGCTAGGATGGACTACGGAGTCTGCTGTGGTTGGGGAGGTTCGGGTTTCACTGGTGAGAGTTGCGAGAGAGTGACAGACAGAGAGGCGGGTGAGGATGACAGAGTGGGGGGGGGAATTGTTTCACAAACTGGCCTGACTGGAACTGGAAAGAGCAGGACTGAGTTGTGGCAGGAAGGGAGAAAGTGACAGACTGCAGTCACCGCACCTGGAAGTAGTGTAAACATGCACTGCTGCCAACATCGAGCGAGGAGTCAGGATGAGCTGGCGTCAAGACCATGGTGCTGTCATGTTTGGTGCATCCCATCTCTCCTGTCTGCCTTTCTGAATGCTGCCACATCTGCCTGCCTCATTCAGGAGCTACCTATACTACTTTGCTTGCCCAATGCCTCAAGTTGCCTGCTTCATGTGGGACTCGGGAGTCAGTCAGTCAGGCAGTGGTGCAGCAGGGTGGGGCCCGCCTGCTGTGAGTGACTAAATTTCGGTTGGTTGGTCGGTCGGAGTGTTGGGTTGCACTGAGTGAGCCTGTGGAACTGTCTGTCTGGACACAGAGGCTGGACAAGTTTGGAACAGAGAGGAGAGGACAGCAGACTGATTATGAGGCAGTGGCTACAAGCAGCAACTAACTGGTAGGACTGAGTCTGGTTACTGGTTGTGTTGCCGCGGTGGGCTGTGGGTGGGGTGAGTAGTGATTGGGGGCAGCAGCAGCAGCAATAGTCATGCCATGGGGGGACTCTATGCACAAAACTGCTGCAATAAACAGAGGAGGTGGTGGAAGGGAATTCCAGTCTGCACAGTCGGGGCAATTCTGAGCTGGCAGGGACCACACTATTGGCCATTTAATTTGGTGCCAGTCAGGGTCAGGGAGTGCCTGGGAAAAGAAGCCTGCTGCAGTCTGCAAGGCATTCTCTCTTCCTGCAGTGCAGTGTGTCTGGACAGGAGTGGGACAGTGGCTCTACGCCTCTACCAGTGACCACCAGCACAGAAAAACAGCACGATTAGCTACTCAACTTGATCTAACATAGCTCTAATGTGCAAGAAGGCAAGGGTAGGCGGCGTTTAATTTTAATTATTATGTTTATTGGTGGTCTTCTCTGTTGTGCTATGTTGATCCTGTCTACTGTCTGTAGTCAGTCAATACTGTGCTGTCTAGTATCTCTCCTGTGTGCCACCTGACTCTGAGCCAGTGTACCGTTGTAACAGCGATGCAGTTACAACGAACCCCTCACAGTGACACAACCCATTCGACAACCACATTGTTGAATGGATTGTCGCAATGAATGTCTGAGATGCCAACTGCCAGTGTTCACCCCTCTCCCCGACATCTGCTCCCTCCGAAGTTAAGAATCTATAATTCTGGGGGGCACAGTGGCAGAGCCCCCCTGCAAACACTAAATCTTGTGTGGAACTGTTGCAGTCCTTGAAACGTTACTACGTCGATGTGATCACTGTCGGCAAACTATTGTCACTGTCAAGTCCTTCGACAACTTTGTTGTTGAAGCGGCTTGGTACAGCTGACTGAACCCGATTGTCTGGCTTGGTAGGGCTGCTGTGTTGTGCTGTGCTGGCTGAGTGGGTGTGGAGGAGGGGGCTGGGCAGTTATATGGTTAGCCTAACATGCAACTCCAGTGTTTTCTTCTATGTTATGTTACCTGAGTTAAAGTAATTAAAACTAAATCAAACCCTGCAGGTGAGTGGACTGTGGACGAAGTGGGGTAGATACTGTTGGAGAGCTTGAAAGGTGGGGTATTTCGTTTTTTGTTTTGCAAACAAAAAAAAAAAAAAACTGCCCGGTGTAGGTGAACCATAGACTTGGACACATAGATAAGGACTGCTTGGACCGCATAGTTTGCCCATTTCTCTTCCTATTGGATAGGCCGCAGATTCTAGTTAACCAACAGCCTGCTTCCTCCAGCCCACCACTATAATTGCCTTATGTCTGTCCCATGCATTCTTGAATTTCTCCACTGTTTTTGACCCCACGACACCCTCAGGAAGGCAGTTCCATGCGTTCACCACCCTCTCTGTGAAAAAATAATTCCTCACGTTGCCCCTGAGCCATCCCCCCTCTATCTTCAAATTGTGCCACCTTGTTCTTGCACATCTCTTTTTCTGAAAGATGCTCCCCTCTTGGACTTTGTTTATTTCCTTGAGGTACTTGAAAGTTTCTATATGTAGCTGTTTCTACTTCCAGAATATGTTTAAAGCAGCAGTAACTGCTGCTTTAAACACAATGAAGAGGAGCAAGCAGCCAGTGACAGCACTAGGGGGTTTAAAACATGCGTTGAATTGGTGACCAACCCACCCTACCTAATGGGCTAGTGTGGCGGGAGACCATATGGCAACCAGCAATGCCCACCTCTCACCTCCTCAGTTGGCCACCGAATGGGAACACATGGAGCACATGTCCAATGTACATTACATGGCACGCATGCATCTCCTGTATTGTACAGGGAGTGCAGATGGATCATGCACTGTACAGAGAGAGTGCGGCCTGCGCACTGTACAGGGACCACACACTCTGTATAGTACACAGCCCACCCTCCTTGTACAACACAGGAGATGGACATGCAGCCTGTACTGTACATTGGACGCATGTTCCATGTCTTCCCATTTGGCGGCTGGCCAAGGAGGTGAGAGGTGGAATGTGCCAGTCAGCATATGGTCTCCCGCAGTGTCTTCAGTGTTTTCCCTGTATGTATTAGCTTTCAAACGTATGTTGATGGAAATAATGGTATTTTTCCATAGAAGATTTACATTTTGGTGGGTAGCACAGCACTCACAATCCAAGGCTGGTTGAGAGTAACGTTGTCCCCCCCAACCTTGACAGTAAAATTACTCCTCTGCCATGTCTGCTGTCCTCTGGTCACTATGGATCACCCCTGTTGCCAGCAAGCAGTTGAATAGGTCTGCAAGTGGCTCTGCTATCACTTCTGCTATCTCCTTCAGCATCCTCAGGTGTAAGTCGTCAGGTTCCATACATTTATCTACTTTTAACCCTGTAAGGTTCTTCAGCACCTTTTTCTCAGTCATTTTAACCATGCCCCTTGAGCCCTTGCTCTCCTTTCTTCCCCTCTTAACCCCACATTCTGGCAGTGGCCCATCCTTATCCCTACTAAATAAATATATCTATGTATGTATATATATTTATGCAATAGTCATGCATCCAAAAGCCATTACATAAATGCTGTTATTTAAGCTACTGGATACATACATTTCATTTATATGCACAGTAGACTCATCATCAGCATTCATGTACATAGTAGCTATGTCAAGTAGCATTTATGTTCATAGTGGATACATCATCATGAAGTGTCTCTCCCTCCCACCCATCCAACCAGCTGACACTTCTTCTTAACATTACACTGTGCCATACAATCACACTGATCCTCCCACTCACAGTCACAGGTTTGTTCCACAGTACCCAGCTCAACAGCAGATAAACTATCACACACCATCACTCCCAAAAAAAATTCATTCTTTTTATGTTGGCTTGCTGCGCTTGCGCGCAAGTCAACATATTGGGAGAGTGGAGATTTGGAGGCGCGGCTGCTGTTGGGCGAATGCAGGGCATGCATCAGTAGGTGCGTCCTTCATTCCCCAATAAGCCAGCATGCTAGCGCTGACACCAACATTATGTAAAGTGGACATAATGCCACAGCAATCAGAGACAAGCTCGCCATGCAGTGGCATAAAGACATGTCTCCCATACGTGCCTTTCCAAGTGAAACATTGCGATAAACATGGCGCTGAAGCCGCCGCCACTAAATCTGAAAGGAATCCAACATCAGGGGTACAATCCCCATGTCAGTATGTCCGGCTAGTCTGAGTCCCGTGACTTCCCTCCCACCAAGCCTTCCCCATGCCACGCTGGGTGCCCACCCCAGTGTGGCAAGTCATTGAATAGACAACGGGGGTGCCCAATCCCCCATTGGCTCCACTGTCCTCCCCCCCCGAGTACAGGGTGCCACGCTGGGAGCCCACCCCAGCGTGGCAACTGATGCCATGGCTGATGGGGGTGCCCAATCCCCCGTCGGCTCCACACCCCCACCAGCCATCCTTCTGCATGCTGGAGCCCACCCAGTGTAGCAAACGTTCTGCATCACAATTAAAAAAAGTACCTGAAAATTAAAACGGTCCCATTCAGTCTCCTGCCCTCCCCCACAATCCGCACCCACCCACTGCACACCCTGCCTCCCCACACCCCCTCACCCCATACTTACCTCCGGAGTCTGGTGCGACGATCTTTGGTGGACCGGGAACACGTCTGCACTCCTCAAAGCCAACCGCGAACTGAGGAAATGCCGGTAAGCTGTATAATGGAGTGAATAGGGTGTTTTCAACTTTGTTGCATATCTCAGGCATTTCTTGGAATTTTTGCACCAAATTTTCCACGTGGTGTTTTTGGGGCCCCTCCTCATGAATTCTGTCACTGTCATGGCGTTTATCTGCCTCGAAAGGTGATTTCGTAGTCACTGCACAAAATCACATTTCGGGGCCCATTAATGAAATGACAGTGGCGGTGTTCATGAGATGCCCTCTTAAAAAGCCTAAGTTCCAAATTTGGTGGAAAAAATCCAACAAATGCCTGTTTTACGAGCATGCATTGCGCAGTTGCTAGGCAGGCTCGTAACTTTGCGCATTCACAATATTTTACTGCTGGATTTTCAGCATTCATTTTGTACACCTCCTTGTGAGCAGTACAGCTGTCATTTTCCACATCCTGCCCAAAATGTGTTTCCGCACTTCCGGTTGCACAAATGGCGCTGTCGCTGTGGGAAATCAGTGTTTGGGCCAGATAATGAAAATGACAGTGACACAGTTCATGAGCAGAGGACCTAAAATGCCTATGTTGAAAATTTGGTGATGATACTCCATAAAATAACTGTGTTACGAGCATGCTTTGGCAGATTGCATGCTCGTACCATCGTGCATTTGTGATATTTTCAGTCTGGATTTTCACCATTGCCATTTTTCCACACCTCTTGATGAACAGTACAGCCGTCATTTGACATATCATTCCCAAAATGTGTTTTCGCACTTCCGGCGCAGAATAGCATGGTCGCTGTGCGAAATCACTTCTTGGGACACTTTGAGGAAATAACAGTAACACTGTTCATGAGCAGAGGTGCTATAATGCCTATGTTGAAAATTTGGTGCTGAACACCCATAAAATGGCAGTGTCGCAAGCGTGCATTGCATATTTCCCACGCACCCTAGTAGCTTCACAAATTTGGTATATTTACATGCCACATTTTCAACACTGGCATTTTTTTCCACCTCCTTATGAAATGTGCAGCTGTCATTTCTCACATCCTGCCCAACATGTTTTTCCGCACTGCACTACCAAACACCCAAAGGGACACCCTAATGCTTGTCATTCTCTGCAGGGTGGGGGTGGGTTGGCATCAGTTCAATACTTCACTGCCATTCCTATGATACATCTGTCTAACTCCTGCACTACCAATGCCAATGCCAGCAAGCCAACATTCGGCATTGACAAATGCTTGTTCCTTTTACTACTTATGTATTCCTTTTCTGGCTCAAACAACATACTACTGGTTTCCTCCAGCCTGCCTGCCCAGCAGCTCACTCCCCTGCCTGCTAGCTCGCTGTAACACTCATTTTGTTTTTCCTGGTCCTTCACATCCTGCACTCTGAATGAAGAATTAAAAAAACTTATCTTTTTTAAGTAAAATTTTTTTTTTTGCACCAGCACTTTTGCCAGATTTTCAATGCTGCTATTTACGGCAGCTGGCATCGCTTGCTGTTTGTGGCCACTCTCTTGCTCAGCTCTTCAACACTCTCCACTGCTTTTACATAAATAACTAAATAAATAAATAAAAATGAATCCTGAACCGCAAGTTGATAATGGCAACTCCTTTAAGCACAGGAACCAGGGTTCAATGCTCTCTAGGAATTTTATATCCTTTGTATTTTTAAAAAGGAAAAAGGGTGTGAATTCTGGCAGTGACTTGAAAGGTTTCTTTTGTGCTTCGGTGATGGGCTGCCAGAATCCACCCTCCTGCCATACATAAGCCACGCACTCACACACCTCCTTTCCCTGGTGTTTTTCACATGTAGTCTTACCTGCATTTTGCTTGTCTCCTAAGTTGCTGCTTTTTGTGCTTTGTCTTCCTTGCTGCTTCCTTCATTTACATGCCAGTACTGCTCCCCTGAGGAAGACTCCTCCGAGTCGATATGTAGGGGTATCTGGTCAATGGTACTTTGCAACAATAAATTGTTTATATATTACTGTACCAGAAGTGTGCTCTGTTTTTTTTTGTTTAATTTGGATTTTGATGAAAGTACATGCTGTGGCTGCTGCCCTGTTTAATGTGGTCTATTCTATGCTGTGTGTTATCAGATCTACAGACCTTTGTCATTTTAATGTGTGGTATCAGATAGAATCCACAGTGAATTTAATGACCACTGTGTCTGCTGCATATATGTGTCCCTCATAGGAATTTCTACTAGCTGTTTAATGGGTCAAATACTATCATGCTGTACATCATCAGTTTGAATCCATAGAGGTGAACTGAACTTCTGTTACCTTCAATGTCTAGTGCTGTTATATTTCAAAGTCTTCTCATTATTAAAGCAGCTGATGATCAGTAATTGCTGGGTATTGTTACTTCTTCCCATTGCTGTAAATTGGTGCAGTACCATGGAATACAAAGGGATCTGCTCTGGCCCCCATGACATGTGGTCTATTCCTGTTGCCCAATGCCTTGTTTTGTGGAATAATTGCTCACCCAGAAAATAGTCATAAGAATAGTGCCACCTACTCTATCTCACCCCCACAACAAAACTATCCTATCGCTGGGCTCCTCTGCAAGAAACATATCCGTGCCCTGGGCTACTGTTCCTGGACACCAGTTACACTAAGCTTACTCAGATACGTTCTCCTCTGCTGCTCATTCTCCAGTATCATTATGTTACAATCTAGTCATATAGAGACTAACCCTGGCCCCCCTGAAAACATCTGTACGCCACATTGGAACTGGGCTGGTAACAAAGGTCTGCAACTTGTGCACCTTAATGTTAGAAGCTTTGCCCCCAAACTTCTTGAATTAGAAACTTTTGCTTCATCCCACAAGCCACACATCCTGGCATTATCAACACAGAAACATAGACTTTGATGGCAGATAAGGACCACTTGGCCCACCTAGTCTGCCCATTTCCCTACCTAATGGATAAGCTGTAGGTCCTAGTGAATCAACAGTCTACTTCCTCCTAACCCCACTAGAATTGCCTTAAGTCTGTCCCATACATTCTTGAATTCCCCCACTGTTTTTGACTCCATGACCTCCTCAGGAAGGCTGTTCCATGCATCCACAACCCTCTCTGTGAAAAAATACTTCCTCACATTACCTCTGAGACATCCCCCCTCTTTCTTCAAATTGTGCCCCCTTGTTCTTGCACATCTCTTTTTCTTGCTCATCAGAGAGCTGACTCACCTCTAGGGTGAAGGACTCTAAAGTTGCACTTCCTAATTACAAATATATTTTGCTGTGATAGGTGTAACAAAAGAGGGGGCAGAATTCTGATCTACCTGGACTCCAACCTCTCTGCAGAAGTATGCGATAGCCCTTACGTACCCAGCATCACTTGAGAGCGGTGACCATTAAAGTTAAACTGGGCCCAAAAAACATAATGATTTGCTGTGTGTACAACCCGCCCAAGGAAGGGCTTGAAGGCCTACTAGATTTCATGCAAATGCCTGGTGGTTGCTCACACATTAAATTGATTATACTAGGAGACTTCAACTTAAACTGGTTGCCCAACGAACCACAAAACAATGGCATACTCAATACCTGCCAACTTAATCAAACCATTACAACACCAACCAGGCTTAACCCACAGTGTTGCAACCATTCCTTGACTGACTGGATTTTCGTAAAAAAGGTAGAAAGAATTTTACTCTCGGGAACCTTAAGTGACTCAATCAGTGATCACTTCAGCCCTGTTTACACGGTGGCGTTTGTACTGTATTAACCCGTGCACTCGTGTTGCTGCACCACAAGACCCCCAGTGTGGACACTTAACATATAGTCACAAGCCAATCAGTACTGCACTCCCACAGCTGCATCCAAGTTGGAACTATGAAGAGTATTATTCTGATGAAGCTGCCAAGTAGACTGGAACCGTTGCATGTACCGACGCAAAGCACACACTCCTATGATACTTTCTTTTCCGACCCCATTCCCCTCGAGTTCCTGAACAACAACAGGTGCAGCTTGCAGCAGAGCATTGGACTGCAGTGTGAACAGGAGCAACACACCAGTAAAAGTACAAAACATTTTACATCGGCTGAGTTTGGAGTTGGATCAGTCATGTAAATGTGGCTTTAGCCACATATTGCCTCTGGCGCAACAGGGCACCTAAAAACTCCCCACCTAGGCTGATTATCTACAGGAAATGCACCAACTTCAACAAGGCACCTCTGTTTGACTTGTCACTAATTGACTGGACATACCTAGACATATAGAAAAATAGAAATGTAGACTTTGACGGCTGATAAGGATTGCTTGGCCCACCCAGTCTGCCCATTTCCCTACCTATTGGAGAAGCTGCAGGTCCTAGTTAACCAACAGTCTACTTACTCCTACTCTCCGCTATAATTGCCTTATGTCTGTTCCATGCATTCTTGAATTCCCCCACTGTTTTTGACCCCACAACCTCCTCAGGAAGGTCGTTCCATGCATCCACCACCCTCTCTATGAAAAAATACTTCCTCACGTTGCCCCAGAGCTTCCCCCCTCTATCTTTAAATTGTGCCCCCTTATTCTTGCACATCTCTTTTTCTGAAAGATGCTACCCTCTTGGACTTTGTTGATTCCCTTGAGGTACTTGAACATTTCTATCATGTCCCCCCCCCTTCCTCGAGGGTATACATATTAAGCTTCTTTAGTCTCTCTTCGTATGGTTTCTGGTTGGACCCTGCACCATTTTAGTTGCCCTCCTCTGGACTGCTTCCATCCTGTCTATGTCCTTGCAGAGATGAGGTCTCCAGAATTTCACGCAGTACTCCAGGTGGGGTCTCACCAGCTGTCTGTACAGAGGGATGACAACTTCCGGTTTTCTACTGATGATGCCTCTCCCTATGCATCCCAGTATCCCCCCAGCCCTCATTACTGCCTTCTCACATTGCTTGCCTAACTTTAGGTCATCTGATATGACTACCCCAGGTCCCTTTCCATTTTTGTTGTTGTTAGTACCTCCCCCCCATTGTGTACTCTTTCTCTGGGTTTTTGTTTCCCAGGTGCATTACTTTGCACTTCTTTGCATTGAATCTAAGCTACCATACTTTTAACCATTCCTCCAACCTTGCCAAGTTCCTTCAAGTTCTTTCCAACACTCCCCTGCATATCAACCCTATTGCAGACATAACACAAGATGCAAATTCTGCCTTTGACTTCTTCATCACAAAATTTACAACAGTACTGGATAAACATGCCCCCCGCCACGCACATGCAGGGTAAAGCACAAAAAATCCGACTTGCTCACACATGATATTTTCACTTTCATTCACAAAAGAGATGACTCCTGGGACAAGTACAAGCAAACCAAACTCGTACCGGATTGGAACACATATAGACAACTAAGAAACAGATGCAAACAGGCAATACACCAGGCGAAATGTCAGTATTTAAAAAAAACAGCAAACTGCAGACTTGGGTAATCCTAAAAAATTTTGGCAGACCATAAACTCTTTTCTGAAAACCAAAACACAGTCCTTACCTATCTCAATCGACCTGGATGGAGACATCTGTGCTGAACCTTCTAAAATAGCACACCTCTTCAATGTTCTTCTGCGATCTGAATAAATTCAGACCCCCTGGACACCCCAAACCTAAATCTACTAAGGAAACGTAGAACCTGAATCGACTCAATTTCCATCTCAAATGGGTCACATGTTTGGAAGTTGTTAAATTAATTACCTCCTTAAAAATAGACAAATCAGCTGGATCCGGTGGTTTGCTCCCAAAGTTCCTCAAACTTGCTGCCCCTCAGATAGCCCCACCCATAGCCAAAATCTTTAGCCTATCTTTTATGACCCACACCATACCCGACCCCTGGAAAATAGCTATAGTTGTTCCACTACACAAGAAAGGGAAGAAGATGCTGCTGGAAAACTACTTCCCTATTTCCATTTTGTTAGCTCTAGCCAAACTGCAAGAGAAAATAGTGCACACACAACTGACCGAATATCTTGAACAACACAAGCTAATCTTCAAGGAACAACATGGGTTCAGGAGGTGTCACAACACTGACACAGCCCTGGTTGAATTCACAGACACAATCTATCGTGCAAGAGATAAGGGATTGTTGACAGGAGCTGTGTTCGTAGACCTGACCAAGGCTTTTGATTTAGTTGACCATGACGTACTAATTAGCATATTACTCGAACTTGGCTTTGGATCCCATACTCTGGCCTGGTTCAGTGATTATCTGAACCACAGAAAACAGAGGGTGAAAATCAGTAACACAATCTAATTCACTAATCCAATATAATTCACAGTGGGGTCCCTCAAGGCTTCATACTGGGGCCTCTTCAGTTTTCAATCTTCATCAACAATTTGCCAACAATCTGCAAACCCGTACATACTCTTCTCTATGCAGATGAAATGATTCTATTCATGCATATCAAAGACATCAACAGAGATAATCGTGTACTGGGAAACAGCTTCACAAACTTGCAGGAATGGTTCATTCTAGAATAAATGGTCCTGAACCTACGGAAAACCCAATCAATATTGTTTGGTTCTTACTACTATCTGAAAAACGCAGTCCCCAAGTTCTGCATCAATGCAAATAATGGGAACTGCCTGGAAAAAGTCAGTTGCTTTAAATATCTAGGAGTACACTTAGACTCTACCCTTACTTTCGATACCCTCATTCAAAACACTACCAACCTGCTTCACCAAAGGCTTGGCTTTCTGTACAGAATCCACAAGTACCTAATGCCCGAATCCAGACATAGAATAGCATAGGCAAATCTGCTCCCTATACTGGACTATGGCTCCTTGGTCACTGATGTTGTTAACAAAACTATGCTACAGAAGAAGCACACTATCACAAGGTTGCCAGATTTGCAACAGGTAGCGAAAGCAAGACGCATCACTGCATTTCTCTGAGCACTTCAAACTGGCTCTCACCAGAGCTCAAATCCAACCTAACACTCATAAGATTTATTAAAAGAACTATGGTTAAAAACTCCCCCATCTATTTAGCTTAACAACTCGAGTTTGTCAACTTGCCCTCCTCTCAATCCACCTTGAAACATAACTTAAAAGTTCCCTTTTTTTTGAACAAACACTGGACAACACTCCTACAGCTACCATGCCTCCTCACTATGGAATACAATCCCTCCCCCCATTAGAGAATCACCAACTGTCTCTGTTTTCTCAAGCAATGTGAAAGAATCTATCACTCAGTGTCTGTGACTGCTTTATGTAAATACCCCTTGTTCATACCCCTCTACATCTGCACTCAGTGAAGTATCTGCACTAATCAGCTGTGCTTTCTAAGTGTCGCAAGTATGTAATCAAGTACGTAATTTTCAATCAATGTGCGTATGTTTCATTTTCTTCAACAAGCACCCAAACATTTGTATGTATGTCCTCAAATATCTGTACAATTGCATCTGGGTCATGACTGAAAAGGGCATTTGGTGCCAGTGCACTTACCCGGTTACCAAAGTGAAAATAAAATTAATAAATACAAAGTACAGCTGCACCTTTGGGAGTCCGGTGTGCTCCTGACCTTCTCCCTCTGCTTTTACTTCCTTCATTGTTTCCTTCCTTTCTATGCCCTTCTGCTCTTCCCCTTCTTCCTGTGTCTTTTCTTTTGTTGTATCTCCCTTGCTTGCTGCCCATTTTCTCCCAGCCTTCCTTGTGTCCTTTCCTCTCCTGTTTGCTCCTGCTACTCCACTTCTCCTGTTTCAGTCACCTTTCCTTCTTTTCCCTGTTCCAATTTTTTTCCAATTGTTTAACCAGGAGTGGCACACTAAACTGAAAGCTTGTTTACAGGTGTGACCTGGGAGCACAGGGAAGTTAAGTGACTTGCTCAGGGTCATACAGTATATGCAAGTGGGGGCTGTGAGATTCAAACCCAGGTCTCCAGATTTGCAGCTCAGAGCCTTAAACCACTGCGCTATTCTGCCTCCTGTTCTTTCCCTTCTCCACCCCATAGCTTTGCTGCTCTCTCTTTCACTGCTCTTTCTGTTTTTCCTCCTGCCACTTCCTCTCGCAGCTTTACCACTTCTGTGCTCTCCTTCCCCACCACATGGCTCTGCCACTTCATACTCATGTGACTCTGTTGCTTTCTCCTTTCCCCTCCCTCCCTCCTCTGCTTTCCCCCCCATGGCTCCACCTCTTCTCATGTGCCTGTGCTCCTTATTCTCCCTTCCCTTCTATGGTTCCACTGCTGCTTCTTCTATGACTTCTGCTGCTTTCAACCACTCTGCTCTGTCTGTCCTGGGCTTTTTGTTATCGCAGCTTTCCCACTGTCTGCCTTCCACTGCCATTTGGAGTCTTGGTGCTGGCCTGTCAGCATTAACAGCACCTTGCAGCTCCCTGCATCTCTTCTAACAAACATAAAATTAGCATCTCAACCCTTGCTCATTCATAGACTTTAAGTGGCTTTTCTTCATTGGGGGGGCTACTACTTTATGTCATACATCACTTAAGACAGAGAATTCAGTGCACACCCTCACCCTCTTGGCAAATCTTTCAGATATAATATTCTTTCTGTCACAATTGACTACCTACTTATTTTATCTACTGTGGCAGTGAGGGTATCTTAGTGTTCATATCAGCGCTCTGTTGTGAAATTATCCAATTACCAAACGTCATGGTGGAACACCCACCAACTGGTGTTGGTCCCTGTTCTAAAATGTAACTGCCTGAATTGGCATCTTTTATATAACTTGCACTGCCTAACTTGACTTTCTTTAACTAAGGTTCAACCCCCAGCCAATGTGCAGGTAACTGGTGAGAAGCCTGCTAACAGAGTGAGACTAATACCACCCAGCTGATGGGTGGTCCACCATGCAGGATGATAGCTGTGCAAAATCAGGTGGAAAATCCCTGGCCAGCAGAATGAGAGCCCTCAGTCTCTTGACCCACCGACTGGGCATGACTCAATCTGGATTTACACTGGGGGGCTTAGGCAACCCCTGGCTCTGCAACGAGGGATGATAGTCATCTGTGGAGTACATCTGTGTTGCAGCTCTCACCTGCTTGTTGTTTAGCCTATTTTTTAGCTACAGTTCAGGTTTGTTACCTGGTGATAGCAATTGCTGCTATTCACCTGTTTAGCAGATCTGATTACTACTCTGCCTACTTGTTATTTGCCTACCCAGCACTATGTGAGTCATTACTAATCTCATTTTGAGCCAACTAACTGAACCTGCCATTGTGCAGTGTTAAACTACTGTGGTTATTGCTTCCCATTTTGCTCTTGCCTCCCTCCTCCTGGCCGTGATGTTCCTTGCACTCCTCTACTTGCTCTGTTTCTCCCTCCTCCTTTTACTCCTCCCTCCCCTCCTTCTGCATCCAACTCTTCTACCCTCCCTTCCCTCCTGACCCACCCCTCACTTCCTTCCCTCGCCCTCTTTCTCTCTACCAACCCTGATCTCTTTCCCTCCCCTTTCCTCAACCTTCTGTTTCTCCACCGTTCCCCCCTCTGCCCTCAATGTTCCTCTTCTCCCAGCTCTCCTACCCGCTCCAAGGGTACTAAGCCCCACTTCATCCTTATGCTCATTCTCCTGCTCCTCCTCTTCCTGTCTGGTGATATGGAGTCCAACCCTGGTCCCTCCCCTGCCTCCCACCCCTCCTCCACTATTGCCAAGGGTCCTAGAATTTACCATCTGAATGCTAGGTGTCTTCTCCCTAAACATGACATTCTCTCTGTTTGGGTTCATCTACACTCTTCTGATGACTTCTGTGTTTCTGAATCCTGGCTCTCCTCCAGGACTCAGAACTCAAGCTTGTCCCTTCCTGGTTATCGGGTCTTCAGGCAGGACAGGGGAAAATGTGGAGGGGTTGTTGCCTTCTATGTGCATCAGAGTTTCTCATGCACTATGACCATCAGGGAGGCCATACCTTTCTCCCATGAATTACTACTAGTCAGGCTCTCATTCCTCTCTTCTGTACCTATATTCATTGGGGTTGTCTATGCCTCTTCTAAGATCTCACACTGAGCACTGATTGACTGTCTTTCCTCCATCACCTCTCATTCCTCCACAGGTGAACTCATCCGTCTTGGGGATTTCAAAGTAAATTGGCTTTCCCTGTCCTCCACATCTACCATTCATAGGACTGCATCCCTTAATTTGTCCCAGGTTATTTCAGAACCCAACTGGGTCAATTCCAGCTCCACCAACCATACCCTTTTGGAATGGGTTCTGATTTCCCAACCCCACCACACTGTTGCAGCAGGTATATTGAAGATTCATTTAATGACCACTGCATGATGTTCTGCATCAGAAAAATCTGGCGCCCCCTCCTCACCAAAATACATCTGGTCCAGGTCTTTCTGGCTGCTAAGCATCAGTGCTTTACTGAGTAATCTCACTGCAACAGACTGGTCAGCTATCCCAACTGCTTCTGGCAGTGACATGGCCCTCGCCTTATTCCACTCCAAATTTTCCTCTGTCTGGGACAAGCATGGCACCCTCAGGAAATCCAGAGTCAAAACTTCCCACCACCTCTGGATTACTACCATAATCATCGACCTGTGCAAGTCCTGAGATCTTGCTTATACCTGCTATAAATTATCCCACTCCTCTCCTGACTGCGTCTCTTAGAGGGCTCTGAGGAACAACTGTATGAAGGCTGTCTGGGCTGCAAGATCACCCCATTTCAAGACCAACCTCCAAAAAACCTTAACTCCTCAGCTAAATTCTGGAAGGTTACCTGCTCCCTTTTTGACTCCCTGACCAGTACACTCCCCCAAATCCTCATAGTTAATGATTCACCTGTGTCTGACCCTACTTCTGTTTCTGCTCACTTCAACAAGTTCTTCACAACCTGCACCCTCCCTTCTTCTTCTTCTCTCCTGACTCCTTTCCTTCCCCTCCTCCTCCTCCTCCTCCCCAACCCCCTCCCTCACCCCTCACTGAGTTTCCACTTCCCTCATGTCACCATCCAGGAAATACTGCTTGCCCTCTTCTCCCTCAGCCCTTCAAAGTCCAGCTCTAATGTTCTGGACCCCAAGCTCCTCCACCTCTTAGCTCCTATCATTGCAGCTCCCATAACTCACCTACGTAATCTTTCCTTCTCCCTCAGTGCTGTTCCTCAGTCCTGTAAGTTGGCCAAAGCTATTCAACTTCATAAATGGGGTGACCCCTCCTTCCCTGGCAACTTCCATCCCATCTTCCTCCTCCCCTCCCTCTCTAAGCTGCAAGAGAAACTAGTCCATTCCAGACTCCTTGACTTCCTTTTATCCCCCAACTTCTTCTTACCCTTCCAGTCTGGTTTCCAGAAGCACCATTCCACTGTTTCCTCCCTGCTGCATGTCACTGATTTAGTCTTTGCTGGGATGGATCAGAGGCACATAATGGCCACTAATTTCATTGATGTGGCCAAAGCCTTTGATTCTGTGTCCTATCCACTCCTCCTGGACAAGCTGAGCTCTGCTGGCCTCTCAGCTCCTGCTGTTGCTTGGTTTCATTCCTATCTCTTGGGTTCTGAACAAGCAGTACAAGTAGGAGGTATCCTGTCACCCTCACTTTTCATCCAGGAAGGGGTTCCACAGGCCTCCATTCTGGGTCCCATCCTCTTCTCCATTTTCCTGAAAATCTCTCCTCTGCCTGTGCCAACTTGCATATCCACATGTATACAGATGATGCCATCATCTTAAGCTCTGGTCCTTTTACCACAGCTGTGGAAGACCTGCTTCAGCGGGACTTCAACGACATCCTGCACTGGTTCCAATCCAACCAGCTCAAGGTCAACACTAAAAAAAAAAAGTTTCCATGACCTTTGGTACCAGTTAGAAACTGGCCAGACCTCACTGCCCTCCTCCCAATTTTCACCACACTGGACAGCATGCCACTTGAAGTAATGCAATCCTTCAGATACAGTACCATGGTGTGTTGCTAGATAGTAAGCTTGACCTCTCAGCCCACTTTGATGCTATCCATGCAAAATGCTATCTCCAGCTCAGTGCATTGTTCCCCAACAAAGACTGCTTATCTCTGCATGTCCACAGGGAGCCGGTTATCAAAATAATGCTCCCTGTCTTTGACTATGTGGATGTGGTCTATGACACCACCCCTTCCACTTTCTTGCCAGACTGGACACCCTCTGCAACTCCTTCTGCTGCTTTGCTACAGACTCCCCCCTCCTACCCACCACTGTACCCTGTATTCTTCCCTATTCATCCACCCTCTGCCCTCATGTCACCAGGCTCACTGTACCTGTTTCATAGCCAAATACTGGTTTGGTTCCCTTCTCTCTTACCACTCCTCTCCCAATCCCCCCCACTTCCTCTTGCCTCCATTCCAGCGACCATCACACTTTCACCACTCTTCATCCCCACCCCTCAACTGGGCAATCTGCCTTTTCCTGTTGATTTCCTTCACTTTGGAACACATTCCCCTCCTCCTTTCACTTCTCCCCATCCTCTGTCTCCCTCCAACCCCACACCACCTGTTCCTGTTACACTACCTCCCGGGCCCGAATCTTAACTGTTCTTGGAAGGCAGCTGGCTGGATCTCCGCTACCTGCCATCTGGTTTCACTTCCTCACTACCTCTGTTTCTCCCTTCATAATGAGACCAAGGCAAGAATTCACCTACAGGTCATTCACCTTTTGTCAATATTGTCTTGTTCCTCGTGTATTGCTGCACTTCTACATTTACACTTGTATAGGTATTTCTTATTGAGCTGCAGCTGTACTTTATTCTCTGTACATACAGTTTTTGTATTTATTCTAATTTGTACCAACTTTCATTTAATTTTTCTTGACTGACTTATTATTATGTAATGTACTGCTATTCCTCTGTTCCCTACCCTGGGTCACACCTGGAGACAAGCCTTGGCTCACTTTGCCTCTCCTGGTTACCAATTTTCAACATATGTACATAATACATGAGTGATCCTTGGAGGAAGGTAATACCCAGAGATGGCTGGTGACAGGGCTGGGTGCGCTGAGGCAGGATGGGGGTCAGTCAGCAATAGGAGCATACAACCTTGATTAAAAAAAAGAATTCAAAATTCTCTGGATATTAGCCTTGAGTGATGTGGTTAAGCAATATCCCCAGTGCTACTGAAATATCTTTCTGAAGTGACTGATGTTGGAGGGCACCCAAGAAAGCACAAAGCAAGCTTACCCAGTGCTGGCCACATGGCTTGCCTGTCTTGCCAGAATTTGACTGTAACACTCACTATTTCTACAAGACAGCAACTCTACTAGATAAGTCTGCATCATTTACTGTGGTAGTAAGTCTGTCTTCCTCTAAAATGTCTGAATAGTGCATGTCTTCAGTATCCCAAAATCCCCAAATGCCCTTGGTTGTCACAGGATTGTCATTTTCCAAGTGTTCAATGTCATTTCACTCACACCTAGCACTGGCACTGGCACTATGAGGAATATCAGAAGAGGAGGAGCAGTATGTCCAAAATGTTGTGCATGTACATTCTTGCCTTGGAAATTTATCAGAGGATGAAGTCTGTAACCATGACATTATAAAAATGTACTACGATAATATATAATGATAGCAATATGATAATTCTTACTACTTTTATTTTTATTTATTGTTTTTGTGCTGAGAAAACATGGTTTATGATATTGGAAAGAGGAGGATGAAGAAGACGAGTTGTTTGCAGGACCTATCGACATGTATGGATTTTATTTATGTAATTATTAATATTAATTATTATTACATTTTGCTTTATTTATATGCCAAGAAAATATGATTTATGATGAACGGAGGAGGATAATGATGAAGAGGATATGTTGGATTCGGAACCGGTCAATGTATATAGTTTTTATTTAAATGTAATTATTATTAGATACTATTTCCAAATGTTGCTTTATTTATTTACTGAGAAAACATGACTTGTGATGGAGGAAGGAGGAAGAAAATGTGTTGTTTTCAGACCCATTCCCAAGTTTCTGGCCATGCTGCAGTCTAACTGAAGGGGTGCAGTAGGATGAGGTGGCTGCCCCCCAGATCAGTCACAAGCAGCCAATCTCCACTGCACTACTAGAGAAAACACACATCCAGTCAGAGTTCTATGTCAAAAGCTTATTGTGTGCCCACTGAAAAACATCCAGCACTTTGTCATAAAGGCATCATTAAGGGGTGGAGACTGCTAGTCATTTTCACATATTTAAAGGTCTTATTTCATGGTGTCATAATTCAGAATCACTAATAGTGTTTACTCAAAGTGCAAACATCCCTCTAGTACATAAACATAGTAGAATTCCAAAACAATTATTTTAGACAATGTGTAAAAAATACACATCACAGGCAATACATTTCAATCACTTGATTCCTCATACTAAACAATAATTGTCTAGTCCATAACAGATCAGAAAAACAGAAATGATGGATATAAACTATAACGCCATCTTAATGCCTGTCACAATTCTGTGCTCAACCTCATTTAAAAGGCAAAGTCCCAACTTCTCTAGTGATCTACAGGAACAAAACTGGGCTTTTTTTGTAGGGTATCAAAAGAGAGAACAGATAGAAATCCACAAGGGGAAAGGTACCTGAAATTAAAAATAGAAAAAAAATAAATTGCTTTACTGTATTTTGTAATTCACTAATATTCAGAAAAGCAATAAGGAACTCAGGGACCAAAATCTATTCATGGAATCCCTCCTGGGTCCCTAAACCAATTAGTTTCAACAGGCATGTGGCAAAAGAAGGAAAAAAGACAAGCAGGTAGCTAAGAGAGAGGAAGAGGGGGAGGCTGTTTTTTGGGGGGCGAAGTGGTCTGAGCATCACTGTAGTACCAGAGCTCACCGTCGAGCACCCCTGGCTGGGGTCAGCAAATATACAGCATATTTACCTGTGGCAGACTTGACTGTTTGCCACAATATAAACTCTGGTGGGGGGGGGGGGAGAGAGAGAATGAGGAAAAGTTTAGTTTGTATGATATTAAAGAATTAACTATCTGTCCCTCAAAAAGGCTTAAAATCCGTATTCATTCAGCCCCCCCCCCCGCACTGATTGACTTCAGTTTAAATATCCAACACTCTCCCTTTTCAATAGTAAATTCAACCTATCACCTCTCCTCCTGGGGGCTTTAACATGCTCCAGTCCCATAAATTTAAGATGGCTGAGGTCACTTTCATGCTTCTCCAAAAAGTGTCTCCTCACTGGGGTATCTAGTCTTCTACTGGCTATGGATCTACAGCAATATGTTCCTGTATTATTTATTTTAAAGTTCTAATCATTCTGCCTACGTAACACAAGTTATAAGGTCACCATTGCACATATTGTACATTACGAAATTCATAGAACATGATATGAATTCTCTGATGTTACATTTCCAGAGCACATTATTGCTTTTAAATTTCTTGCTCTGAATCCTATACTGGCACACATTTCATCATTTACATTGAAGAAAACCTTTGGGTTGTTGCGGGACCAGCTTGTTTTACTCCCACCAGGTATAAAAAAAATGGCTGTATACCAATTTGTCTTTCAAACTTGATGCTTTCTTGAAAGTAATTCTTGGGGTTTCACCTACCACTTTTCCTAATGTGGCATCACTATATAAAATGTGCCAGTTTCTCCAAATAATCTTGCCAGTGTGCTGCTATATTGCTGTACTTAGTGGAGAATGTCACTGGACCCCAGTTACTCCCATCTTTCCTTTGTATTTCCCTTACCTCAAAAAACTCATCCATGGCTTTGCATCTCACCTCAAGGTATGCCTTTTCCAAAAGACCTTGCCCATATCTACTTTCTAAGAATCTCTTTTTCAGCTGTTTACATTGTTTGTCAGAGTCTTCTAAGTTTGAACAATTCCTCCAAATCCTGAGGAACTGACCATAGGGAATGGAGTCCTTAAGAGCAGATGGGTGGCAACTGTCACATCTTAGGAGACTGTTAGTAGCTGTTTCCTTTCTATACCCCAAACTCACCACACTCTTCAATCAAAGAAATCACTATATAGCACTCAGATTGAGGGGTTCCTCTGTTCAGCATTTGATATGGTACCTTACCAGGACTGTGCCCCTCACTGTGTATGCCAACAATAGCAGTTATTTTAAATCATTCTCATTATTTAAATACTATACAAATACTCCTAAGCATGCTTTGAAAAAATCTTATTTGAATAACATTTTTTTTTATATACTTTATTTCTCTCCTTGGCCCCGGGCGGCAGTTCCTCTTGCCTGAGCCCCCAGCCCCATCCCCCACTCGTAGCTTATCCTCTCTCCAGCAACCCCATGGCTTGCCCCCCCCCATGATGGGGTGGTGGGGATCCCTCAACCTGCCTCACACATGAATCCAGAACTGGAGAAGGGTTACTGCTCATCGTGGAGGTGGCATCTGTGAGGCATGCCCGGAGCACACTTTTTCCTCCTGTTTTTTTTTGTCCCTGAGCTGAGGCATGCAATGACACCACAAAGAGGGAGTGCACACGCATCCGCATGTGTTCCTCCAGGCGTCTGCCTTAGCTCTGCCCCCTTTGTTGCATCGGTGCACCAACCCCCAGCCTCCACTAGGGGCGCATACATTGACTGCAGAGTCCCCCCCCCCGGAGAAGGAGTGCAGTCCAGCGTACGCTCAATCCTTCTCGTTCCCTGCCAACCCCTGGCAGTCCGTGCTCATTCCCGAACACGGGTCACCAGCATGGTGCAAGGTAAGGCATCTAGCGCCTCCGCCCTCATCACCACCGGGCTGGCAATTTGAATAACATTTAAAAAAAATTGTTTTATACAGATCATTCCTAGGGAAAAGGCATCATATTACAAGGATAGTTGCTTCAAAAATCTCAGAACCTATTTAAAGTTTTTTTTCAGCTCACAGAAATACAGTATAATCAGTCTTGTTCAAACCATGTGGGGCTAAAGTATTGAACACATATATCCAGTGAGCATCTAACTGTTTAAGCTTTCTCCCTCTGTTTCCTCCTCATTGTGGTGGTTGCACTCCATCAAATACAGCATATCTAAATGAAGACATATCCCCTTTATGTACCTCTCTAAAATACAATGGGGGCACAGTCCTGGTAAGGTACCATATTTAAAATATTTTTTTCTAAAAAATGGAGCATTGCCTCTTTAAGAATATAAATATGGAATATTTAAATGTATTCTAATTTATTTAAATTAAATACTATTTTGGGGAGCCTAGGGACTACCCTCGTATTGAAATATCACCCCAGATGAAGTTATGATTTGATCACGAAGTGCCGGGTATTTTTGTCCACTGTCTCTGCACTTTATTTGAACAGTTTGCTACTACCTTGAAAATCATTCATTTTTTTTAATTGAAATGTATTGACTAATATGAATGAACTGAACTGAATTGAACCTGCTTGTTATTGTTACCTACACTGCTTCTCCCTGTGAGGGAGAAGTTGTACATGTTTGCAATTGCACTTGCTGAATTAAACAAATATTCAATGTTATCTTCATGATTCTGTGCCATGTTCCTTTTTATACCCCCTAGTAATAACTTTACTTTTCACTATGTCCCCTTCCAACACCAAATTTAAAAAGTTTACTGAAAATGGACTAATAGTAGCAGTAAACTTAAAATTGATGTCATTCTGATTTATCCATTTTACAAAATCCTACACTTCCTCCTTGGTTCCCTCCCCCACACAGACACAGTCATCAATATATCTGCACCAATACTTCAGGCTGGTTATGAACAGGTTGGTGTCCTTGTTGTAAATAGTTTTCACCTTCCATAGACCAAGAAAGAGATTTGCATAAGCAGTGGTCAATGCTGCCCCCATTGCTGTCTCATAAACCCAAAGAAAAAAATCATTATTAAATTCAAACACATTGTGACTTAGGACACACTAAAGATTTTCTAATGAAGTCCAAAGGCATGACTCTTCTACAGGAAATACATGCAGGCTTCAAAGCCATCACTGTGGCAAACAGATGTACACAAGGACTCAACTTCCACAGTTAGCCAAAACATTCCTGGTTGGAAGTTTCCAAAGTAGCTGCTGCACACTGTGTAGGCTGAGGAGAAGCTGCAACAGCAGGAATTGCACAGGCATACTTTTTTTTTGTTTTTATTTATTTTAGTCTTTGGTAACTGGGTAGGGCCCACTAGGCACAAGTGTTTGTTTTCAGGGTCGACCTGGGAGAACTGGGCGGTTAAGTGACTTGCTCAGCATCACACAGTATGCAAGTGGAGGTTGTGAGAATCAAACTCAGGTCTGGTCTGCTGGATGTAGCAAGCTCGTTCACACCTCGTTCCTCTAACCTCTAGGCTATACTTAGATTTATAGCAGGTACACCACCATTGCCTCAATACTTTTAAGTGTTACAATCCTTTCCAGTATTTCATGTGCAGCCTTCTGGAACAGCGATACTTGTTAGTGCATTTTTTTCCCATTTTGTAGGAGAAGAAGTCCTGGCAGTGGAGGAGGTGGCACTACTGGCTGTTGAGAGGCAAACAACCCGGGGGGTGTTGAGGTGATGGAACAGGAGCCACCGAAGATAGTTTGGGGCAGGTGGAATCACCAGAGATGGAGAGACAGAGACACTACAGTGTGACGGAGTTCGGAGGAACGAAACATGGAAACTCAAAACCAGAGAGAACAAAGTGAAAGAGCCACTTGATCCCCTAACACCCTTCTGAAATCACTGTTTGGGAAAAAAAATACTTACTAACAGGAATGTATTTTGCCCCTTTCTTGGACTTTTAGCTTAAATGTCTGACCTTCACTTTAAAGAGCACTTAGGGTATTTTAATTAACAAATGTGGGGCTCATTAAGTAATTTGTTGTTTTGCCAAAATTGCTAAGTTATTTGTAACCCCCAGGTGGCGCTGTCCCAAGGGCTACTACCCCTGCCTGCTTGACTACTGACAGGTTGAGGGGCCTAGGTTCTATGGCGGGTGCCTCCACACAGAGGTCAGAGTTTGTAGTGGTTAGACTAGCTTGGTCACAGCCCTCTGGGACACTGAGACCCCCCTTTTATTCCATCTAGTGGCTCACACAGTACACAGGAGTTACAGCCCCAATACCCCATGTATACACACTGTTCACTCATAAAGTACCACTTACCATCGAGACTGATTTTGCAGCATGTCTCTGAGGACCCCCTGTAAAATAAGGTTAAACAACATACACAGCAAAATACAATACTGTTTCCATAACTACCAACACCACAGACAGTATATAGTATAACAACAACAACTCTGATTTATTTAGGGGATAGTAACACGGGAGGGGGCAATCAGGTTAATTGGCAGAATTAAATCACAGTGCTGTGCACACATACAGGGTCTGAAAAGTCACACTCTGGGTACCCAGGTGGGGGGGGCTAGCCAGGTCAGTTGCCCAGGGTTGGCCGGCAGGTGCAGATGGACAGAGCCCTGTAGAAGAAAATATATGCACAACACCCACTTGTAATCCGGAGCCAGATGGCTCAGTCCATGAAGAAGTGAAACAACAATAATTAGATGACACTCTTGCAACTGAAAACAGGCTGCAGAGGAATACCCTGATTTGTACTCACAATACCCAAGCTGAGAACCGGATGGTGGATGTTCTTCTGGGTTGCCAGAACAATAGGGCATGGAGACAAGGTCCTTGTGACTGGACCCCACTGCAGTAGATAGCAAACGGATTTAGTCCGAGACAAGCTGGGGTTTTCTTCCAGCTTTAACACACAGCACACAGCACAGGGGATTGGGAATAGCGATTCTCCACAAGCACTACGCACATTCATATATAAAAGGAAAGTACTATACTAGGCAGGCTGCTCCTAGATCCTGATCGCAATTACTGCAAAATACCCGGGAGCACACACAGCACCTTCAGTTCCTGACAGACCGAGCGTGATTCAACAATTTCTCTAGTCTTCTACAGGGTGAGCCTGGTTTCCACTCTTCAGATTTCCTTCTTTCTCCTCACAAATCAGATTCAGTCCGAACTGGCACTTACAACGGCTGCAGGCCGAACCCCAGGGCCTCACATGCACTTCCCATGCGAAACTATACACCGTAGAAGCACAGAACTCCTTCTCTCTTCACTGTCACAACTGATCTGATCTTTCCAGTCACAGAGCAGGGCATTTCCTTTAGCTCCACACCATTCTGTTGGCTGGTTCGGCTGTCACTCACAATGAGACTCCCTCTGTTGGTGAAAAAAGGCACCAAGGTCAAAACTACATTTCCCAGAGTCACTGCCTGTACAATCCCCTTGTGGCTGGCTCAAAATTGAGAGTCCAAGTTCCGATTCGTCCACAGGCTCCATTTTAAGGAACCCTTCCCCATTGATTGGTCCATTTCAGCAGTTCAGGGACCAAATGAAAGAGCTACACTGAAACAGTTTGTGCTGAAATGAAGACAGGTTAGGCAAACTACATTTTCTCAGTCACTCTAAATGATTTCTGGCAAATAATTTTATCTTTCAACAAAGCTCCCTCTGCACATGTAGCGACGGCAGAAACGGAGCGAATTGACAGCAGCTCAGTGGGATTCAAGCATTAAATACACAGTCCCCCCATACACACTAATTAAGTCTGCAAGCAGACAGCTCTTAAAGAGACAGTACGTGGAGGCTCAAATAGCACTCACTTGGAACCACATTTATACAGCTTAAACGTCGAACACCGCCCAGACTTGGAGCATTCAAGCAAGCTCCTGGAAGACTTTTGGGAACCCCCATTTGCAGGGGGGTTACACCCTTCCTGGTCAGGAAAAACATGGCATCTACATCAAGTAAGTACCCCCATAAGTTTCAATCTAACCATATACATTTACATCAGTATCACATTAGGCTTATACATGTAATCATCAGTCAACATATCACCTTACCAGACACACATTTCTGAAACTTTGCAGTACATCACTTTTCACACAGTATTATACACACATTGTACTCAGGTTATTACCTCCTGTACATGAAACTTGAAAAGAGCGGGCCCTTCCCTATCAGCTACCTTGGGGCTGGATGAGGCAGGGGCACCATACCTAGAGAGCAATACAAGTAACTTGGAGTTAGCACTGATGTTCAGTTTGGGCAATGAGCTTGGGGACACATACACTCCTTTATGGACAACAATGAGAGGCAAGTCCACAGGTCTGCCAGGGGATTCATAGCTTAAGTGTACCACAGGCTTCATAGCTCGACCAGTCCTTCTAGGGGGAACCGTTATAGTCTCTGTGTTTTTATCCTCACTTTCAGCAGTGTCTTCACTTGTCGGGGGAACTTTCATTGGGGTAGAGAGACTAGAGCTGGGGACACTCTCAGCTCCAGGAGTTGCAGTCTCTGAATCCACAATACCTGGCTCATATGGAGAGTTTTCTGATACTGGCAGTGAACTGTCAGGGCACTCACCACACTCTTCTTGTTCTGCTGTATCACCAGCTTGTCCCAGTCCATCATTTTCCTCCTCTGAAAGCTCAAACAGTTCAACCATACACAATGATTCCTTATCATCTGACTTGATGCTTTGCACGTCACTTTCTGGGAGCATTGGCTCCAGTGACAAAGCTGGGGGCTTAGACAGTCCAGAAGGCCCAGCTTTATTTCCAGGATTGTCTAGGGGATTGCCTCGAAACAATTGACTCAGTTCATAAGAAAAGTAGTATTCAAAGCCACACTCACTTTCCTCTGACATGGACTGACAGTCATGTTCAACTGGGGCTTTTGGAGGGGAACACTTTAACTCAGCTTCTGTAGGTGCAGACTTTCTTGACTTTTGCTCAGCAGTAGCTCTAGTCACTGGTCCAGAGGGGGAATTTTCTGGGGGTTCAGACTCAATCAGGATTTGTCCAACGGGCAGTAAATGATTTCTATGCATTGTTTTAACATCTTTTGAATTATTCTCAGGCCTTACTTTCCACACAAGCAGATCATCTAGTTTGCCTACCACAATGAGGGGGAGATGGTGCCACCTATCAGCAATCTTGTGTTTGCCATGCAGTCCTAGATTTCTTAGCAACACCTGATCTCCCTCCTGGAGTTTCAGTGCTTTCACTTTTTTATCATACCTTTCCTTGTTGGCCAGATTTCTTTTGCAGCCATGGTTTGAGCCAGTTGGTACGCATGATTTAGTTGGGCTTTTAACTTTTGCACATACTGTAAATGGTTATCAGCTCGAACCCCATCAGGAGAAACTCCAAATCAAACATCTACCGGTAGTCGGGCTTCTCTTCCAAACATCAGGCGATAGCGGGAGAACCCAATGGCATCACTTTTGGTGCAGTTGTAGACATGTACCAGAGTGCTAATTTGTTGGCTCCATCTAGGCTTGTTCTTTGGGTGGAGGGTGCCTAGCATATCTAGCAAAGTGCGGTTGAAACTTTCAGGCTGTGGGTCCCCTTGGGGGTGGTAAGGGGTGGGTCTGGACTTTCGCACTCCCCACAGAGAAAGCACCTGTTTGATCACATGACTCTCAAAGTCCCTCCCTTGATCAGAATAGATTCTTTGTGGTGCCCCATAGTGAACAAAAAAGTTTTCTATAAGTACTTTGGCCACAGTAGATGCCTTCTGGTCCTTGATGGGGAAAGCTTGGGCATATCTCATAAAATGGTCTGTGACCACCAGCACATTACTGGTATTTCTTTGATCTGGCTTCAGACTCAGAAAATCAATACAGGCCAGCTCCATGGGGGTGCTGGTGGTGATGTTAACTAGGGGGGCAGCCCTCTGGGGCAAAGCTTTCCTCTGTAAGCAGCGACTACAAGTTCTAATGTGTTGTTCAACATCAGCCACCATCTTAGGCCAATAGAATCTGGATCTCACCAAGTCAAGTGTTCTGTCTATGGCAGGGTGCCCCATGTGGTTGTGTAGGGACCTCAGCACCAACTCTTGAAAGGCAGTGGGCAAAACTGGCTGTTGTTTATCTATTTGTTCCCCTCTGTCTACTGTTTCTCTGTATAACTGTCTATTAATCAGTTTCAACTTAGGACCTTCCTTGTATAACAATGCAGTTCTCAAACAGTGGAGCGTAACTTGGATACATCTATCCCTGCGTAGAGGGCTTCTAGAGCCGATTTGATCATGGGATCTCGGGATTGAGCCCGCTGAATACTGTCATTGTCCAGCTGAGGCAGTGCACCAATGTCTATTGCAGAAAAGTGGCAATATACAGCAGTTATGCAATTCTCAGAGGGTCCCAAACAATCCACCATATAGTCCACTCTGTCCGTGGACATTTGTTCCTCCCTGTCAAACTTCTGGCAGAGTGCTTGAATATCAGGTTCTGACAGTCTGACTCAGTCATTCCGGGGAACAGGCCTCCATGAGAGAGCATCAGTGTCTATGTGGTTCAGCCAGACCTGCTCTGTATTCAACAGCATAGTCATATGTAGATAATGCAGAAAGCCGCCTATGTCCAGTAGCATCCAACTTAGCTGAAGTCTGCACTTAGGTCAAAGGATTATTGTCAGTTTTTACTAGTATCTTAGCCCCATACAAGTACTAGTGGAATTGGTCAACAATGGCCCACTTCAAAGCTAGGAACTCTAACTTATGTACAGGATAGTTCTTTTCAGATGGGGTCAGGCTTCTACTGGCAAAGGCCACTGGTCTCAGGCCATTCTCATGCTCCTGGTACAACACAGCCCCCAAACCTTGCAAACTAGCATCAGTGTGTAGGACATAGGGTTTTGCTGGATCTGCATAGGCCAGGACAGAAGCGTGGGTAAGTTGATATATAATCTCATGAAAAGCATCTTCACAATCAGGTGTCCATCGTGCCCCAAAAACTTCATTAGGATGGAAATACACTCTCTCAGTCTCAGGGGGAGTTGACTTCATGTATTTTTTGTGGGTAGGAGGGTAACCTTGAGTAAGATTAAGTAAAGGACGGATCACTCTTGAATAGTCCTTGATGAAACGGTGATAGTAGCCACAGAATCCCAGGAATCTTTGCAGTTCATTTAGATTGCGGGGCTGTGGTCAAGTGGTCAAGGCCTCAACTTTACTTGGGTCGGTCTCTATTCCCTCGGTGGAGACTATATGCCCCACATACTTTACAGAGGTTTGGAAGAACTGACATTTATCGATGGACAGTTTCAGGCCAAAGTCTTCCAGTCAGTCCAACACCTTGAATAATCTGCTCTCATGTTCCTCCAGTGAGCTGCCAAACACAATAACATTATCTAGGTATACCAGGTGCTCTAATAAGTTCATGTCCCCCACTGCACGCTCCATCAGTCATTGAAAAGTGGCTGGGGTGCCTTGAGGCATCCTCATGAATTCATAGAAGCCAAGCGGACAGATAAAGGCTGTCTTCTCATGGTCTTCTGGGGCCATCGGGATCTGGTAGTACCCACTGCGAAGATCCAGCACGGAGAACCACTTGCTACCATTCAGGCAGTCTAAAGCATCCTGGATGCAGGGCATTGTATACTAATCAGGGATAGTCTGCCGGTTCAAGGTGCGATAATCCACACACATCCTTGCTGTCCCATTCTTCTTTCTCACTACCACAATAGGTGAAGCATATGGGCTTCTGGATTCTTGTATTACACTAGCAGCAAGCATCTCTTGCAGATGCCATCTCACATCATCTATGTCAGCAGGGGCCAGGCGTCAAGACGTCTCATGAAATGGTCTTTCAACATGCAGCCAGATGTGGTGCTCAGCTCCTTGCACACACCCAACGTCCCATTCCTTTAAAGAAAACACCTGGTCTCTCTGGGCAAGTTTTCTACTAATTCTAATCTTTCATTCAGCTGGCAATGGGGAGTCCCCAAAAATCAAACAAGTCAGGCGTCACTCTGTCATTCTCCCCCGAACACTTGTTACTGGATAGCACTGCAGTATCTGCACAATGTATATTAGCCAGGATGCAACCTCTATTTACTCGAATCTCTCTATCAGACACATTATGAACTTGAACCATTACCCTTCTGGCATAAGCATGGACTCTGGCAGACAAAATACTTGGCTTGACCAGCAGTCCTTCCGGCAATTTCCCATTGCCTGGTGCATCCAGCATGAGGATTTTATTCTTGACATCCTTTCTGATATGGACTTCCCCCTGTAGGGTACACTGGTCATTTGGCACCAGGATCAGAGACTCAGGATCCTTCTTCCAGACAATTCCAACCGGTTCCTCTGGTTCTATTTTTTCAGCATCTCTCTGTGCCTCATAGGCCTTCTTGATCAAGGCCGGAATTCTTAAAGCTCTACCTGTCCTTGACCCCTGTTTTTCGTAACACAACTGCACCAACCATCCAAACATATGCGCATTCATCCCAATTAGTAGAGGAACCCCATCACACAGTCCAGTAGGGGGACACACTAAGGCCAGGGTCTCTACTTGCTCTCCGACTCCAGCCATGGAGGTGGGAAAAGACAGCCAAATTCGGATATATCCAGAGTAGGGGTAGGCCTTCTCACTTAACCCTCAGACATGCAGCCCCTCCAATGGTTGTAAGGGTACATCAGACAAATGCTTCTGATACCAGTCTTGGAACATAATTGTCACTTGGGAGCCACTGTCTAATACAGCTCTGGCAGACACTCCATTCACCATTACAGCGGTCTCCATGGAGGCACCCACTATTCTGGACCAGTCTGGAGAGGCAGTAGCAGGGGCCTGGGCAACTGACCTTGCCACAAAGGGATGTGAGTTAGCATTTCTGAGACCCTCACTGGAATCATTTCATGCACCTCATAACCACTGATTTCCTCTCTGAAGCTCTCCCTGTAGCCTATATACCACTTTGTCTGGGTCCTTTGGGGACCGGCACTCTCTCTCTTCATGTGCCCATCCTTCCCACAATTATAGCAAAACATACTTTCTGGAGTTTGAGCTGGCCGAGGCGTCACACTGGGGGCCAGGTCAGGGGTACTATTAACTGGGAACCTTGGGGCCATCTCGGTCGGTGGCATGATAAGCATTTGGAGGTATCTCATCAATTTCTCCACTTCCATGGTCAAGACATCAAGTTTTGAGCTGTTGTCAGCAGGAGATGCATGGGTGGGTACCCCCACCCCCATAGCAGATGCAGTCGGATGAGGGTCGGGGCCTGTACTTGCAGGAGCGGCCTTCATAAAAAGACTGTTTTTTATTTCCCTGAACTCTCTCAGCAGTTCACCCCATGGTGGCACACCCTTTTCCTTCTCAGAGCACTCATTAACTGCCATCCTCTGCCCCTGAACTTCACTTGACGGGTCACCCTCAGTCACTCGGGTCATAGCAGTAGCTATTGGTGCAAGTCCCTCCCGTGGTCGCCTTTTCTCAACCCCTCAAATTTTTCTCATTAACTCATCATAGGAGGTTGGGGATTCCAGTTGATTGGCCAGGCGTAACTGAAGCAACAGCTGTTCTGAGAAGAGGGCAGACTTAAGGATCCTGTCCAGCCTGGTTTGGTCCAATTCAATCACTGGCAAACTACCCTTTCTGAGGCATTCTTGCAACAATTTTTCCAGCCGAGATACATATACAGACAACAACTCCCCTTGGTACTGTGGTGCATTTCTTACTCTAACATTTACTCTAACAGCTAACATTTTTCAAGTCAAACTATCTCTGGCTGGAAGCTGCAATACTGAACATAGGATTTGCAAGAAAAGCGAGTTGTGCTCACAACAGAGGGAGGTGAACCTTACAATTGTCTTTGGTTTGGAGCAGATATTCTGCAGGTGGAGGCTACTTCTAACTGAAAGGTGAAATAAGGAACTTAGAATTATCAGGAAAAGACAGTCTTTGTTACAATTCTTAAGATTTTCAGTGCAGGAAGAGTTTAAAGCACAGCTGCCTTATTTTGGGGCTGACTGCTTTCAGAGCACAAACCACCAGGCTGTTTTGGGGCTGGGGAGGTTTTACCTGTGTCTGACTTGGATGTCTGGATTTTTCTCTGATTAACAGGGTATTTTCTCTGTCAAATTGTTGTGTAGGGTAACTTGCTGACGGGAAGGCACTCATCGCAGCGGTGGGTCAGAGCTCTTAGCTGATTGTTTTGTGAGGGCACAGTTTAGGCCCAACCCCTTCCCACCCCTCACCCCACCCACCTCTGGAAATAGTTCCTTTATACCTGGGGTTCTGACATCATTTCCTCAAGAGTGCAAGGTGCGTATCACTGTCATATCCTCTCTAGCACACTGCACTGACAATATAAGCATACACATTGTATAATATGTATATATATATATATATATATATATTTTTTCTATATGACAAATCAATCACACACACAAACACACACAAATACCAAAAAAAAAGTAGATAAACGTGGGGAGTAGTGCAATGTAATGGCTGTGAGGCAGCAGTCTTCCGGGAGTCTTTCTGGAGGCTGAGATGCTGCCCTATTTGCAGACAACTCTCTGCCCTGAGGGAGGAAGTTGCCCGTTTTCAGGCCACACTGGACAGTAGTAAGGGAACCTTCCCCCAGGCCACACTGGATGGTAGGAAGGGAACCTCCCCCATCCAGGGAGCACCAGAGCCACCACCATTACCTCCAGAGGTCTTGAAGAAAGCACAGTAGTTGGACCACAGTGGGCTCAGGGAGGGTGAGGATGGTAGAACAGAGGCACACCCAGTCAGTTGTTCCACTCCACAATCCATACATTCATTCTGGGGAGCATAGCCCCCATGGACACGCAGGAGGAGACTAAGGAGGCTGACAACTATCACAAGGGAGGCCCACAGGAAGGAGGGCAGAGGACACCACAAGGAAAGGAAGCAGCTCCTGGTGGGGACTCAATTATTAGGGGATAGAACTGGGGAGCAGGGAAAACTGAAGTAAGGTGCCTGCCTGGTGCCATGGCTTGGAGGGAGGAAGCGCATCCTCAGGATCACGAGAACAGCTGTACGGGAGTCTGAGCTGGATGTCATTGTCCACCTAAGGACAAACTGACTTGGCTCAACATGAGAGTAGAGCAGTGCAGAAGGACTTTGTAGAACTGGGGAGGCCTAAGACAAGTAGCACACACAGTATCCTTCTCAGAGGTGCTGCCTGTCAATGGCATGAGTGAGGCGAGGGTACTTTGTACCATGCAGTTTAATAATGGTTAAAAAAATGGTGTGGAGAACTGGGGTTTGGCTTCATTGGGGACTGGGGTTCCACCTGGAGGGACACCAGCCTATACTGGCAGGATGGTCTGCATCTGTCCAGTAAGGGAACAAGTCTTTTGAGCAACAGGTTTAAATGCTTCATTGGCAATCTTTTAAACTAGTCAAGGGGGGAGGCACTGATATGCAGCAAGAAAATCCCAGCCTCTCCCTACAAAACAGGGTACTAAATGAGAAAAAGACCGAAGTAGAAAGGTCAGTGGGGGATGCTGCAACAGAAGGTAAAGCCATCAAAAATGGAGAGCAATGAGTACCAATGCCCGTAGTCTGAGTAACAAGCTTCCTGAATTAGTGGCCTTGATGGAGGAGGAACATCTGATATCATGGCAGTCACAGAAACATGGTACACACAAACCATGACCGGGACGTAAACATACCAGGATACACTATCTGCAGGAGGGACAGGGAGGGTAAATGAGGAGGAGGAGTAGCTCTTTACATAAGGGAAGGAATCAAAGCAACAGAACAAAAGGGAAAACAGGGAGGAGAAGAAGCACTGTGGGTAAATTTGGAGACCAGCAATGGAATCACAATCCGCACAGGGGGTGTATACAGACCCCCTTCTCAGGGGGAGGAAATGGACAAGAAAATGATAGAAAGTATACTTAGAATGGCAGAAAAAGGGGAGATATTCCTGATGGGTGATCTGAATATGCCAGATGTTAACTGCAGTGCAGTTACAGCAGCCACTTCGAAGAGTGGGGTTATTCTAGATGCCCTACAGGGGGCATGCCTTAGACAACTAGTATTGGTTCCCACTCGAGAGGGAGCAATCTTAGACCTGGTTCTCTCAAATGGAGATGAAGAGAGGATCACAAATGTAGAAGTGGGTAGCCATCTGGGAACTAGCGGCCATCGAACAGTATGGTTCACAATAAACACGGCAATAGAGTCAAGTCATACAAAGGCAAAAGTACTGGACTTTAGGAGGGCTGACTTTGCCAAAATGGGTGAGTGCCTAAGGAATGCACTAGCAAATGGGCAGGAAGGAGGGTGGAAGAACAATGGGGAATAATAAAAACTGCCATCACAGAGGTAACAAGCCTTTGTGTGAAGCAAATAAACAAATGAAATGATGTAAGAAACCACTATGGTTCTCAAAGGAAGTGGCAGTGAAGGTTCAAGAGAAAAAGAAAGCATTCAGGAAGTACAAGGAATCACAGAAGGAGCAGGACAGAGAACTGTATCAGTTAAAGCAAAAGGAAGCTGAGAAGGCAGTCAGAACAGCAAAGGCCCAAACCGAGGAAAAGATAGCCAACTCAGTTAAGAAGGGGGATAAAACCTTTTATAGGTACATCAGGGAGCAAAGGAAGACCAAGGGAGGGATAGTGAGGCTTAATAAAGGGGAGGGAGGGTGGGCAGAGGGTGACTGTGAAAAGGCAGAGATACTAAACAAATATTTTTGCTCAGTATTTACAAAGGAAGAGGCGGAGGTACCTAAAACAAACAGTAGAAACACTCTGGATACAGAAGTTGATATCAGCCCATTTACAGAAGAAAGGGTTCTGAAAGAACTCTTAAAACTGAAGGTGGACAAAGCAATGGGGCCTGATGAGATTCATCCCAGAATTCTAAAAGAACTAAGGGTAGAACTAGTGACACCACTGACTACTCTCTTTAACAAATCATGGGAGGATGGGGTGGTACCCGAGGACTGGAGGCGGGCATATGTGATTCCCCTTCACAAAAGTGGGAGCAAGGCAGAAGCAGGAAACTACAGACCTGTTAGTTTAACCTCAGTGGTAGGGAAAATGATGGAATCACTTCTGAAGGAAAAAATTGTCGATTATCTAGAGGCCAGAGGGGCACAGGACCCAAGGCAGCATGGATTCACAGCGGGAAGGTCATGCCAGATGAATCTGATAGATTTCTTTGACTGGGTGACCAAAGTAGTAGATCAGGGAGGGGCTGTGGACATGGCCTACCTAGACTTTAGCAAGGCATTTGACACAGTCCCACACAAAAGATTAATATACAAGTTAGCCAGCCTGGGAGTGGGTCCCAAGATGACAGCCTGGATAAAGAATTGGCTGGAGAATAGGACACAGAGAGTAATAGTAAAATGGATCACTCTGAAGAAAGGGGCATTAGTGGGCACCGCAAGGTTTTGTGATAGATCAGGTCCTCTCTAATGTCTTTATAAGCGACATTGCAGAGGGACTGGAAGGAAAGTATGTCTTTTGCAGATGACACAAAGATCTGCAACAGAGTTGATGCACAAGGTGGTGTGGAAAGGATGAGAAGGGACTTGGCAAGGTTAGAGGAATGGTCAAATGTATGGCAGCTTAGATTCAATGCTAAGAAGTGCAAGGTAATGCACCTGGGAAACAAAAACCCAGGGGAAGAGTACACAATGGGGGGTGAGATACTAACAACACAAATGGAAAGGGACCTGGGGGTAGTCATATCAGATGACTTAAAGGTGGGCAAGCAATGTGAGAGGGCAGCAAGGAGGGCTGGGGGGATACTAGGATGCATAGGGAGAGGCATCACCAGTAGAAAACAGGAAGTTATTATCCCTTTGTACAGACAGCTGGTCAGACCCCATCTGGAGTATTGAGTGCAGTTCTGGAGACCCAATCTCCGCAAAGACATAGACAGGATAGAAGCTGTCCAGAGGAGGGCAACTAAAATGGTGCAGGGTCTGCACCGGAAGACATATGAAGAGAGACTTAAGGAGCTTAATATGTATAGCCTCGAGGAAAGGAGGGAGAGGGGGACATGATAGAAACTTTCAAGTACCTCAAGGGAATCAACAAAGTCCAAGAGGGTAGCATCTTTCAAAACAAGAGGTGTGCAAGAACAAGGGGGCACAATTTGAAGATAGAGGGTCGGCTCAGAGGTAATTTAAGGAAGTATTTTTCACAGAGAGGGTTGTGGATGCATGGAGCGGCCTTCGGAGAGTTGTGGAGTCAAAAACAGTGGTGGAATTCAAGCATGCATGGGACAGTCATAAGGCAATTCTAGGGGTTGGGGGCAGAAAGTAGTAGGCTGCCGGTTAACTAGGATCTGCAGCTTATCCATTAGGTAGGGAAATGGGCAGACTGGGTGGGCCAAGCGGTCCTTATCTGCCATCAAATTCTGTGTTTCTATGTTTCTATGTTTCTTCATCACAGGTTCTCATTGGAATCTGGGCTCCCATACACATTCTCCAAGGCCTCAAGATAGTCCTGTCCAATCGCTTCAGGGTTGTTGACCCGTTTGGCACAGATGGTAGCCAGGGCAGGACCTCGGAAGCTCTCACTTAACTTCTTTCACTTTTCTGCTTCCGAGCATTGCCATTTTAGCACTTGAGGAGCAACATAGTCTATCCAGGTCTCCCAGTTATCCTCCCCTTGTGGGGTGGGGAGAGTGCTGGAGACAATTTTCAACCTGCGGTAAAAGTTGTGACTATTGGCAGGTACAGACATAGGGGCTAGCACTAGCACAGAAGGAGGGGCAATAACGGGTGCTGGAGGGGGAGACGGTGTTGGTGGAGGAATGTTCTCAGGTGGCAATAATAGTTTCTTTAAATCCTTCACAGTTTTCCCTGCCTCCAGCAACAATTTAACAAATTTCTTCTCAAAAGTTTCAGATAGTAGGGGGCTCATCCCCCTCAGGTCTTTACTGTCCTTAGTTATCACTCTCCAGGCAGTGAGGGCTTCCTCTGGGGTAATAGTCTGTGGCACTTTGGAGCTATCTATGGGGTCCTTATACTCTACTAGGGCCATGAAAGTGTGGGTGAGCAGATCAGCATGTCAACCCACCAACACAGGGTTTTGTAAACCTTCCACCTTGGAAAGTACTCCCTGTACAGTGTCCGTATTGATACCCAGGGGGATGTCCAGCATAAGCATAGCATTTTGGGGGTTGATCTCCTCCCCCGTACACCACTCCACCAACCGGTGCACAGCCACTTCTGTTGGGGTACCCATTAATTTTTTTAACAGTGGTTTGTAAATGTGACCACTAGAGGACACAAAATCCCAGCGGTGAGCCTCCAAGATGTAACCCCCAGGTGGCGCTGTCCCAAGGGCTACTACCCCTGCCTGCTTGACTACTGACAGGTTGAGGGGCCTAGGTTCTATGGCGGGTGCCTCCACCCAGAGGTTTGTAGTGGTTAGACTAGCTTGGTCACAGCCCTCTGGACACTGAGACCCCCTTTTATTCCATCTAGTGGCTCACACAGTACACAGAGGTTACAGCCCCAATACCCCACGTATACACACTGTTCACTCATAAAGTACCACTTACCCTCGAGACTGATTCTGCAGCATGTCTCTGAGGACCCCCTGTAAAATAAGGTTAAACAACATACACAGCAAAATACAACACCCAATTGTAATCTGGAGCCAGATGGCTCAGTCCATGAAGAAGTGAAACAACAATAATTAGATGACACACTTATAGTTGAAAACAGGCTGCAGGGGAATACCCTGATTTGTACTCACAATACCCAAGCTGAGAACTGGATGGTGGATGTTCTTCTGGGTTGCCAGAACAACAGGGCATGGAGACAAGGTCCTTGTGACTGGACTCCACCGCAGTAGATAGCAAACAGATTTAGTCCGAGACAAGCTGGGGTTTGCTTCCAGCTTTAACACACAGCACACAGCACAGGGGATTTGAAATAGCGATTCCCCACAAGCACTACGCACATTCATATATAAAAGGAAAGTACTATACTAGGCAGGCTGCTCCTAGATCCTGATTGCAATTACTGCACAATACCTGGGAGCACACACAGTAGCTTCAGTTCCTGTCAGACCAAGCGCGATTCAGCAATTTCTTCAGTCTTCTACAGGGTGAGCCTGGTTTCCACTCTTCAGACTTCCTTCTTTCTCCTCACAAATCGGATTCAGTCTGAACTGGCACTTACAACAGCTGCAGGTCGAACCTCAGGGCCTCACATGCACTTCGCGCACTAAACTGTACACCTCAGAAGCACAGAGCTCCTTCTCTCTTCACTGTCACAACTGATCTGATCTTTCTAGTCACAGAGCAGACAGCTATTAAAGAGACAGTATGTGGAGGCTCAAATAGCACTCACTTGGAACCAAATTTAAACAGCTTAAACGTCGAACACCGCCCAGACTTGGAGCATTCAGGCAAGCTCCTGGAAGACTTTTGGGAACCCCCATTTGCAGGGGGTTACATATTGAATTCATAGTTTATGATACCTGGGAGACTCAGAAGGTGGAGTGTGGATCGTAGGGTTTCCGTTCTTTCTCCCGACTGGTACTGGTCCTAGCTCTGGAAATTGTGCTCAGGTTTTTATTATTTTTGTATGCTTTTTTTTGTTTGTTTGTTTTATTGAGCACCGTTTGTTGTCAGTTGGATCTGAATCCCTTTCCCACTTCAACAAAATTTAGAGATAGGCACTGGCTAAGAGTTCCCCCATGACAATTGTTTGTATCATCAAATTTGTGATTGTTGATTGGACGAATTGGACAAATGATAAAGTTCCAGTTGGCCTTTATATGTAACAAAAATAAAGTAATCTAGCGAGGGGTCCGATTTTAGTGAATTCTTTTCAACTTTGATGTTAATTTTAAATACTAAATAGAGATACTATATATTAAATATACCATCATATACTCTTAAATTTAGCACCCGGTGGGTCATTTGAATAATCCGACTGGTGAATAAAGCGCATGCATTGGTGTTCCAAGTTTAGATCCACCATTTTCTCTTGGACCATGCAAAAGAATGCCTTTATTGCATCTAGGACCTAGTATTTGATTTAAGATTTAACTTTGAATTCTTGTTGACACGAAGTCAGACTAGAGTTGACTATAAGTTTGATATAACTCCATTGATGGTCTTACTGATCTGAAAAGAGCCAGTAAGAGTTAAGCAGAGCACAGAGAAGGAATGTAATCATTTTCATTTTCTGTGGGAGAGTGGAGAAAAGCTAAAAGGGAATACAGAGTTAAATAACAGAAAGCAGCTTCCCTGATCTGACATTAAGGTTATTGCAGAGATTTGAGAAATGAAGTCAGGGCTGTAAGTACATTTAAATTTAAATTTAAATTTAATTTAAAGCCAATTGCTTTGGACTGCTTTTATATTTATTTTTACACTATCAGTATCAGTATTGGGGGAAATTGAGTGTTGAGGTCGCAGCAACTACTATACAGATCACAAACAATATATTCTCCTTTTATTTTTCCTTCTTATATAACTTCATTATATCACAGTTTTGTACCCAGTTCTGTACTTAGTTACACAGAAGCAGAGAAACATAGAAGTTGACGGCAGATAAGGACCGCAAGGCCCATCCAGTCTGCCCATTTCTTTTTCTACCTTATAAATGTGCCATCTAACTTTGATCTGTCAATGGTATATCTATTCCATACTCCTCTGTATTGCTCCCTTATGCCTATCCTATGCCTGTTTGAAGCCCCGCACTGTATTCATATCCACCACTTCCTGAGGTAGGCCATTCCATGTATTGACCACCCTTTCTGTGAAAAAGAACTTCCTCACATTACCCCTTAATTGGCCTCCCTCTAATCTCATGCTGTGTCCTCTTGTCCTGCTATTTTTCTTATATTGAAACATGTTAGACTCTTTCACCTTGTTAATGCCCTTAAGGTGTTTGAATGTTTCAATCATATCACCTCTCCCCCTCCCTCCAAAATAGCTCAAAATCTCCCCAGCTTCCCTCAGTGGACTTAAATAATCTAAAGAAACTATGAACTAGGGTACTAGGTGTAACATCTGGGTTCCCCTGGGGTTACTAGAATTACTAGAACTCCTTCAATATAGTGCAGGTAAGAGGGCAGCACACAAAAAAGGTTAAAATCCATGTAGGTTCAAATAAGCCCTCTGTTTAGTGTTGCTGATCAGAGCGAAGCTAATTTGCATATGGAACTCTCGCAGCCTTATAACCCCTGGGCTACAGAAGCTGCAGTGTTCCGACTCTTTAGTTAGTAGTAGTAAGAGTTCTGAGTGGAGTTCAGAGTGTGAACAGGTTGGTGCTCTGTTTGTTGTGCAGACCAACCTCAAAGGGAGAGACCCTCTTGACTTTTCTCACCCTAGAGTGTCAACAAATTGGTCTGTATGCCAGCTTGTGGTGGAGATCTTCTGTTTCAATACCCCATGGGTGTGAATCCCTTCACATCTGTGTGAGATCATCTGGAGTTGGTATCTGTGAGTACTGTAGGGGCAATTCCCCATAGCATGTCACTTCCTAAGTGCTGCCCAGAACAGACACTGTGTGTTTTACAACCAAAAGCTATAGACTTGCAAATGTTAATCACTGGAATCATGTCATTTAAGTTCAGTATTTCAAATAGCCTTACAGCTTGAGGCTTAATGTTAACTACTGCTGTGACATTCCAAGTGTGCTGTGGGTGGGTCTGTGGAAGAAGACCCCCTGCAGAGTGTGGGAACTGTGTAGTTCTGTGAGATTTCTACAAATGTCTTGTGGGTACAACCTTGCCTAGTATACAAGATGCATTTGAGGTTCAATTTTGGGTTTGCTGGTGACTAGCCAGGAACCCACCCAGGTTTAAAAGCAGGTTCACTGGAACCCTAGCACCAGATGTGTTGTGTGACTGTCTTCAGAGGTCAGGAGTGCCTAAAGAATCTGAAATGTGAAATGTAATTGCAGAGACAGGCTGGCTTTGGCTGAAACTGAGCTGACCACTCAATCAAGGTTGCAAGTGGACTTATCTGGTTACATGGTCAGGGTGGTAACGTAGTTCACCCATTGTCTGTGCTTGAAATAAGTGCTGTGGCACCCATCACTGTATTATGCACTTGTCTGTGCATGGTCTCTGCTTGAAATAAGGGCTGTGGCAACCCCCACTTTAATATGCACTTGAGAAGTTGGAGGATTTGGGATGCCTTATTTGTCCAGAGGTCTCTAGTGAAAGGGATGGATGTTCAAAGCGGAATGTTCTAATGTAACAAGTCTCTGTACTGCAGAAGGAAAGTGTTCTGTGTAAGGAGAGTCTGTATCTGCAAAAAAAGCCTGGGGGCACCACCAGTTTCTGTGTAACATCTGTTAGGAATAAAAACCATACAGTACAATCCCATTCCTGTTTGTGGGCATTCCATCTCTGCGTGACCTTTGTGCAATTTTTGGGGTCCCCTCAGACTTAGTTGACACACCATAGTTGAGGAATCAAGAAATGATGATACTATTTAAGCCTACTACCACAGTGACATTCTGTTGACTAGTACTAAGACAGGTGCCATTTCTGAATGGATAAACGACCCATGAGCATTGGAGTCTAGTGTTTTGGATAATTTGGACACAGCTTATGACCATTTCTGGAATTTTCATTCAAAGAAATAAGAGACCTTAAGGTCTTAAGACTTTACAACAAATCTTATAATAGGACTGCATTTACAAGAGTCTTGGTGAAAAACCAATAAGGGAATTGAATGTGTGTTTCTTACATAGAAACATAGAAACATAGAAGTTGACGGCAGATAAGGACCGCAAGGCCCATCCAGTCTGCCCATTTCTTTTTCTACCTTATAAATGTGCCATCAGCCTTTCCTCTGTCAGTGACTTATCTATTCATAGTCATTTGTATTGCTCCCTTATGTCTATCCCATGCCTGTTTGAAGCCCTGCACTGTATTCATAGCCACCACTTCTTGTGGTAAGCCATTCCATGCATCCACCACCCTTTCTGTGAAAAAGAATTTCCTCACATTCCCCCTTAATTGGCCTCCCTCTAATCTCATGCTGTGTCCTCTTGTCCTGCTATTTTCTTATATTTAAACATGTTAGACTCTTTCACCTTGTTTATGCCCTTAAGGTGTTTGAATGCCTCGATCATATCACCTCTCTCCTCCTTTGCTCAAGGGTATACATATTGAGCTCCATTAATCTGTCCTCATATGTCTTCTGATGCAGTCCTGCACCATTTTGGTTGCCCTTCTCTGGACTGCCTCAATTTGGTTAATGTCCTTGTGAAAGTGTGGCCTCCAATCACTGCATGTACTCCAGATGGGGCCTAACCAATGTCTTGTACAGAGAGTATTACCTCCCTCTTACGACTATGATACCCCTACTAATACACCCTAACACCCCCTAGCCTTACCTACTGCTTTAGAGGTCTGCTTGATGATTTTAGGTCATCAGTGATGATGATGCCCAAGTCTCTTTTCTTCCTTTGTGACTGCTAGCAACTCCTCCCAGCCTATAAGTGGCTTCAGGGTTTCTCTTCCCTATGTGCATGATTTTGCACTTCTTTGCATTAAATCCCAGTTGCCACTCTTCTGACCATTCTGCTAGTTTATCCAGATCTCTTCTCATTCTGCCCACCCATCTGGCTCATCTACTCTGTTGCAGATCTTGGTGTCATCTGCAAACAGACAAGCCTTACCCTCTAGTCCAGGGGTTCTCAAATGGTGGGCCTCCCTGGAGGCCTTGGCCTCGTTCAGGAGGCCTTGGAGCGCAGTGATGCAATTTCATGTTGGTATACCGTGCTGTACCTTCAGCATCTCGGATCCCAACCAGTTCAATACTGCAGCTAGAGTAGTAGGCAGGGGATTCTGAGCCAGCCAATGCCTGTGCAAAACAAGGTCTCGCAGACCAATAGAAAGCCCAGAATATGTGCCCAATCAGAGAAGTGGCTGTATGTATCGGTATTGTGCATTTGCAGCCAATCATCACCCGGCTCCCTCAACCAATAAGCAACCGTAACGTGCGCGCAGCGTCATCAACCCGGAAATAAAATGCCATGCACCATGCGGCGGTTGAATGGAACTCCGACGAATTATATTGCGGTGGTTTTTGATCCTACCGGTAACTTTCGCGGCGCGTCGCTTCCGACTCCTGAAGCGCTACCTGCCGACTCCGCCTGTCAACTACCGCCGCCTTCCAGCTGCTATAATACAGCACCATGGAGCGCTGATTGCACGAGACAGAGCTCCTGAGACTACTGGTGACATCCTTGCAGACGAGATCCTTCCTCAGACTTCAGGTAAAAATTCTACTGTACTTTTGGAAGCTCTAATGGGTTTGGTCTGGCTGGCCTCACCGAGGGCGCTGCCTGACGGCCTGACTTGGATGTGGGGGGTGCTGCTTGATGGCCTGTCTGGGAGGTTTGGGAGTGCTGCCTGATGGCCTGTCTGGGAGATTTGGGGGGTGCTGCCTGATGGTCTGTCTGGGAGGTTTGGGGGTGCTGCCTGATTGATGGCCTGACTGGGAGGTGGGGGGTGCTGCCTGATGGCCTGACTGGGAGGTGGGGGGGTTCTGATGGCCTGACTTGGAGGTGGGGGGTGCTGCTTGATGGCCTGTCTGGGAGGGTGCTGCCTGATGGCCTGTCTGGGAGGTTTGGGGTGTTGCCTGATTGATGGCCTGACTGGGAGGTGGGGGGGTGCTGCCTGATGGCCTGACTGGGAGGTGGGGGGTTCTGATGGCCTGACTTGGAGGGGGGGGTGCTGCTTGATGGCCTGTCTGGGGGTGCTGCCTGATGGCCTGTCTGGGAGGTTTGGGGGTGCTGCCTGATTGATGGCCTGACTGGGAGGTGGGGGGTGCTGCCTGATGGCCTGACTGGGAGATTGGGAGGGTGTTGCCTGATGGCCTGACTGGGAGGTGGGGGTTCTGATGGCCTGACTGGGAGGTGGGGAGGTGCTGCCTGATTGATGGCCTGACTGGGAGATTGGGAGGGTGTTGCCTGATGGCCTGACTGGGAGGTGAGGGGGGGTCTGATGGCCTGACTGGGAGGTGGGGGGTGCTGCCTGATGCCCGGCCTGATGTGCCTCATGCCTCTCATGTGGGGGGAGGAACTAACTGTATGTGCCTCACAGCTGATCTGGCCTGGTGGGAGTTTGGGGGGCTGATGCCTCTTATGGGGGATGATGCCTCTTGTGGTGGGTGTGGTAGCTTGAGCAGGTGTTCGATGCATACCTCTCAACCTCTTACTCATATATCAGGGACAAGGCTTAAAAAAAAAAAAATCGGGACACATCTTCAAAATTCGAGAGATCCACCCATAAAGCTGGTAGAATATGGGGCTTAGTGTAAAATGCATTTTTCTAAAGAAGAAGTCAGTAACTTTAAGACTTGACCTTGTTCTGTGCTTATAGTTTCACTGAGTCACAAAACACAAATTTTAGGAGGAACACAGTAAAATTTTGAGGCAAAATCAGGGACGTCCGTGAAAATCAGGGACACTTGAGAGGTATGGTTCGATGTGGTGATTGGGGGGGGACTGATGCCTCTCAGCTGGTCTGTTCTCAAGCAAGGATTTGCAGTGTTGGGGATGTGGGGAGGTGCCTGTACTGCCTCGCTGGTCCAGTCTGGTGGGGGGGCAGTTATACGAAATGTCTCTTGGCTGCTTTGCCCAGGGGTAATGCTGCTGCTAACAGAGCCTGGGGAAGGGGAATGCATTTCATGGTCGTGGTGATGCTGCCTCAGTGATAGTTGGCAAGGTACAGTGGTAATGATGCAAAGGTGACCGAAGCATAATTTAGTCCAATGTGCAGTCGCTAATGATCAATTTTATCGATTACTGCCATATGCAAATGAGGTCATGACTCATGGGGAGGCCTGGAAGTCTTCCAAGTCCAGTAGGGAGGCCGCCATGGCAAGGTCTGAGAACCTTGCTCTAGTCCATCTGCAAGGTCACTAATGAAGATGTTGAATAGGACTGGCCCCAGGACTGATCCCTGAGGTACCCCACTTGTGACTTGCATCTCTTCTGACTGTATACCATTTACCACCACTCTCTGTTTTCTGCCAGTCAACCAGTTTGCCACCCAGTTGACCAACTTCTGACCCACCCGAGCCTACCCAGCTTATTAATTAATCTTCTATGTGGAACAGTGTCAAAGCTTTGCTGAAGTCAAGGTAGGCAACATCAACTGCTCCCCCTTGGTCCACCACTCTGGTTACCCAGTCAAAGAAATCTATGAGATTAGTTTGACAGGACCTTCCTTTTGTAAACCCATGCTGTCTTGGATCCTGTGCCCCTATGGATTCCAGGTGTTGCACTATCCTTTCCTTAAGGAGTGCCTCCATAATCTTTCCCACTACTGAGGTAAGACTGACCGGTCTGTAGTTCCCTGCCTCCTCCCTGCTACCACTCTTGTGGGCGGGATCACATGAGCCTTCTCCAGTCTTCTGGGACCTCTCCTGTGCTCAGAGACTCACTAAACAATTTTGCTAATGGCTCTGCTAGTTCCTCCTTTAGCTCCTTAAGTACCCTGGGATGTATGCCATCAGGTCCCATTGCCTTATCCACTCTGAGCTTAGCAAGCTCTTGTAGGACCCTTTCTTTTGTGAAGGGAGTAGTGCTCACCTCCCTCCCCCCTGTGTCCATGATGCTGAGCTGTGGGCCCTGCCCTACCTTCTCTTCAGTAAATACTGAGCAAAAGTATCTATTTAGGATAGATGCCTTTACATGGTCCTCCTCCTCACATGCTCCCTTTTCTCCATTAAGCTTAGCAATACCCCCTCTGGACTTTCTCCTTTCACTAATGTATCTATAGAAAGTCTTGTCACCTTCTTTTACTGTTCGTGCTAGTGTTTCCTCAGTTTGGGACTTTGTCTGCCTTACTGCCTTACCTGCTTCCCTTAGGGCAGTTTGGTATGGTTTAGGAAACTGGGGAGGGGTCTCAAGCAAGTAGCTACTTCTGTCACTTTCTCAGAAGTACTACCTGTGAGAGGCAAGGGAGAGCATAGGAGTGCATGCACCAGGAACTTTAATTCATGGTTGAAGAACTGGTGCTGTGAGGAAGGTTTGGATTCATTGGTGACTGGGGACCCACTTGGAGGGATGGAGGTTTGTTCAAGCCTGCGCCTGCATCCATCCTGGAGGAATCCAAGCACTCAATGATAAGTTTAAATGCTACATTGACAAGCATTTAAACTAGCAAAGGGGTGGCAGGCCAGCAAGGACGGGTACCTACTTGCTCACCCCACAGCTAGTAGTGGAACCAGTGAACCAGAGGAGTGGCTATCTCTGCAAAGCAGTGTGCAAAAGATGGAGATTAGTGTCCAAAAGGTGGATAAGCAGAAAAGGGGCAAAATTCAGCAGAAGAGCAAACAGCAAGGAGAACCAGGGATAAATGACAACCAAGGAAGGGGCTGGAGTAGAACAGTGAAGCAGTCTAGGGAGGTCAAATAATAGAAAGCCATGTGTGCAAATGCCAGGAGCCTTAGCAACAAGATGGAAGATCTGGAGGCTGTCATGGTACAGTCAGACCTGGACATTGTGGCCATCACTGAAACTTGGTGTAATGATAACCATGGCTGGGAGATGGCCATACCTGGCTACAACATATTCAGAAGAGACAGAGCAGGCAGGAAGGGAGGAGGAGTGGCACTGTATGTGAAAAATGACATAAGGGCCACACAGATCCAGGAGGAACAAATTGGGGGAGAGATACCGTGGGTTAAGCTGGAAAGGAAAATTGGGCCAGCCATCCGCACAGGTGTGGTCTATAGACCACCAGCCCAGGAGGAAGAAACAGATAGGGAGCTGATGCTAGCCATCCAAAGGATGGCAAACAAAGGTGAGGTAGTACTGGTTGGAGACTTCAATATACCAGACGTGGACTGGAGCATCCCAGCAGCAGCATCAACTAGGAGCAGATTTATCCTGGACTCCCTTCAGGGTGCCTTCCTCAAGCAACTGGTCATGGAACCAACTCGGCAGAGGGCAATACTGGACCTTGTGCTCACAAACAGGGACAGTGTGATGGGGTAACAGTGGGGGAGCACCTGGGTAACAGTGACCACCAGTCATTGTGGTTTGAAATCACAGAAAGAGCAGAACCAAACCACACAAAAACACGTATCCTGGATTTTAGGGGGGCAGACTTTGAGAAAATGGGGAGATACTTGAAAAGAGGCATTAAGGGAATGGGACAGGAATCAGGGTTGAGGAACAGTGGGCAGTATTTAAAATGGGGATTATAAGAACAACAGAATTATGCATTAAGCAGGTTAGCAAGAGGAAAAGGAAGAGGAGACCATTATGGTTTTCAAAGAGGTAGCAAAGAAAGTGAAAGCCAAAAGATTGCATTCAGGCAATACAAAAGACACAGGCAGAAGGGATAGGGAGAAGTACCAGGAGAAACAAGGGAGGCAGGGAAGTCAGTAAGGAAGCCAAAGCTCAGACAGAAGAACACATTGCAAAATCAGTGGGTAAAGGGGACAAAACCTTTTACAGGTACGTAAGTGAAAAAAGAAAGACAAAGGGAGGGATAGTGAGGCTGAAAGGGGAAGATGGGAGCCGCATGGAGGATGACAACAATAAAGCTGACATATTGAACAGGTATTTCTGCTCAGTCTTTACTAAGGAAGAGGGGGGTAATGGGTCTGAAGGGAGTACAAGGGGTGAGAATGGTGCAGAAATGGACACAAGTCCCTTTACACGAGAAAGGGTCCTGAAGGAACTGGAAGTAATAAGAGCTGATAAAGCAATGGGGCCAGATGGGGTGCACCCCAGGGTCCTTAAAGAACTAAGAGGTGGTGGCTGAACCTCTGGCTATCCTGTTCAGCCAATCACTGAAACAGGGAGGTACCCAAAGACTGGAGGACAGCAGATGTAGTCCCCTTATACAAAAGTGGGAACAAAGAGGAAGCAGGGAACTGCAGACCAGTCAGCCTCACCTCGGTAGTGGGAAGATCATGGAAGCACTACTGAAGGAGAGATTGGTGGAACATCTGGTTGTCAATGGACTACAGGACCCAAGGCAGCATGGTTTCACCAGGGGGAGGTCATGTCAGACCAACCTCATTGAATTTTTTGACTAGGTGACTAGGGAGGTGGATCAGGGAGGGCAGTGGACATGGCCTATCTGGACTTCAGCAAGGCCTTTGACACTGTGCCACATAGAAGACTATTACACAAACTGGGGAATATGGGTGTGGGCAGAACAGTAGTGTGGTGGGTAGGTAACTGGCTGGGTGGCAGGACACAGAGGTGGTGGTAAATGGCTGTCACTCCACAGAGGGAAGGAAGTAAGCAGTGGGGTACCACAGGGATCAGTCCTGGGACGGTCCTATTCAACATCTTCATCAGTGACATTGCACAGGATCTAGAAGGCAGAATTTCACTGTTCGCTGATGACGCAAAGCTCTGTAACAGAGTAGACACACCAGAGGGTGTAGACAGAATGAGAAGGGACCTGCAGAAACTTGAAGAATGGTCAAGGGTTTGGCAGTTGAAATTCAATGCAAAAGTGCAAGATAATGCATATGGGGCACAAAAACCCTGGCACAATATATCAGTTGGGGGTGAGGATATAGCATGCACCAAGCAGGAAAGGGATCTTGGGGTTGTCATCTCTGATGACCTCAAGGTAGGGAAACAGTGTGACAAGGCATCAGGTAAAGCAAATAGGATGCTGGGATGTATAGGCAGGGGCATCACCAGCAGGAAAGGGAGGTCATAATTCCGCTATACAAGACACTAGTGAGGCCCCACCTGGAGTACAGTGTACAGTTCTGGAGACCATACCTACGTGAAGGACATAGACAGGGTAGAGAAGGGTTCAGAGGAGGGCAACAAAGATGGTGCATGGGTTGCATCACAAGTCCTATGAAGACAGGTTGAAGGAACTGAACATGTACTCCTGGAGGAGAGGAGGGAGAGGGATATGATAGAGACATACAAGTATCTTACAGGGAGGAACAGGGTGCAGGAAAACACTATTTTAAGTGAAAAAGATGTTTCAGGACTAGAGGGCATGGGATGAAGTTGGAGGAGGATGATTCAGAGGAAACATGAGAAAGAATTTCTTCACAGAACGGGTGGTGGACAAGTGGAACACCCTGCCAGAGGAAGTGGTGGGGCTGAAACAATCAGGGATTTAAGAATGCATGGGATAGACATAAAAGAATTCTAGAGGGCAGGGGTAAGGGAAACAGACTTCTAGGAAAACAAACTGAACTTACAAGCTCAAATGGGCAGACTAGGTGGGCCATAGGCCCTTATCTGCTGACACTGTCTATGTATCTATGTATCTATATGCCTCCTATCTTCATCCCGCTGTGTTCCTTATATTTCCTGAAGGCCAGCCTTTTGGCTCTGACCTTTTCTGCTACTGTATTTGAGAACCAAAGTGGTTTCCTTCTTCTTTTGCACTTCCTTTTCTGTCTAACACAATGGGATGTTGCTTCAAGTATTGCATCCTTAATGCTTGACCACTTTGCCTGTACCCCCTCACCTGTGTTTCTTTTTGCCAGGGCTAGCTTAACTCTGTTGGCCATCTTATCAAAGTCAGCTCCTCTGAAGTCCCATATTTTTGCCTTGGAATGGGATGATTTAGATGTAGTAGCCAAATTGAACCATACCATGTGATGGTCACTGGCCCCCAGGTGACCTTCTACCTGGAGATCTGTGATCCCTTCTTTGTTAGTCAGTACTAGATCTAGGATAGCCCTGTCTCTTGTGGGTTGCTGTACCAGTTGTTTGAGGCCCTCCCCCTGCAGGGAATCCACTATGAGTCTAGTTCTGGCAGATGTTCCTGCTGGTATTGACCAATCTGTATCTGGCATGTTGAAGTCTCCCATTATCAGAACCTCCTTTAGCTGTCATGTTTTGTATATCTTCTAACAGTAATGTGTCTATGTCCTCCTCTGGTCTGGGTGCCTGTAGACAACCCCAGTTCTTATGGCTGTCCCATTTCCTGTTTCCAGGGTGACCCACAGTTCTTCTGGCTCCTTATGTGTATTCTGAATTTCTGTAGCTTTGATATTTTCATTAACATACAGGGCCACTCCTCCCCCTTTTGCACCTCGGTCTCTTCTGAACAATACATAGCCAGGTACTGAAGTCTCCCAAGTGTGGTTACTGGTAAACCACGTCTCACTAATTGCTACTATGTCCAGTTTAGCCTCTGACATTATGCCTGCAGGTCTGGGATCTTATTTCCCAGGCTGTGAGCATTTGTGTACATGATTTTCCATTGGCCAGATTTTGGTGTGTTAGTTGTTGGGTGAAGTTTGGCATTACCCCTGTGCATCGTATGGGGAGACAAACCTTTTTTCTTACCTGGTGATGCAAATGAACGGCAAACACGCTGTATTCCTGTTTGACCACTAGCTGAGGGGAGGGTGTTCTTCCCATTCGACGTATGGGGTGCTGCACCCCTCTCCCCATTTGCTAGTTTAAATATTCTGCAAAGACGTCAAACTTCTGCCCCAATGCACTGACTCCCTCTTTAGTCAGATGCAGTCCATCAAATTTAAAGAACTTTTGCTTCCAGAACTGTTGCCAGTTCCCTACAAATCTGTGTCCTTTTTCCTGGCACCAGTCCTTGAGCCACGTGCCTAAAAAGAAGAACCACAGACGAAAGAACAAGGAGGTAGGAGCAGAAACAATCAGTCAACAACAAATGCAGTAACCCTGAAAGCTTATCCTAATGTTAGATAAAACTGTAAAACCTGTAAAGCACCACCTGTAATAATTTCAGAGAAGATATACCTGTAAGAAACACTTTGCTCCAGAGAAAAAAAAAGCAGTAACAGAAGATATACCTTGCAAAAGACAATTTGAATCAGAAGATTACAGCAGTAATCTGTTAGCACACACCTGTAGGCACACCTTGTAATAATGCAGAAGAAGGTATACACAGCAACAACAATTTGAATCAGAGAAAAAATAAAGCAATGAAATGTTAGCAACAAACAGTAGCAATCCTGTGAGTAGAAAATAAAAACACCACCACACAGTAAATCTGCTTAGCCAAACTAAGTCTTAATCCTTCTCCTTGCTCTGGTAAGTTTCTCTACTCTGCCTTTCAAGCAGTCTTAGAAGGAAAGAGCTCAGGTGAAGCTAGGTGCCTTGGCCAGCAAACCAAGTCTTCTACCTCCAAGATATCAACTAACCTGACTTTTTAACCCTTCTTTCTGTTGGAAATTACTGACAGTTTGCCAGCTCCACCCCCACATACACACCTAATCCTTTGGAAGAGCGGTGGGAGGAAAAGCAATTAGCTCCTTCAATTGAGAAGGAGACTGAAACACCTCTGAGACAACAAACCTTCATAAACAAGAATAAAATAAAACACAGTGTCAAACAGTAATTTTGCTTAGCCCAATGATAAAAAGTCACAAAATGTAAGCTCCACCTGTAATACAGTAATTTCAGAGAAGATATACCCTGTAAGAAACACTTTGCTCCAGAGAAAAATAAAAGCAGTAACAGAAGATATACCTTGAAAAGACAATTTGAATCAGAAGATTACAGCAGTAATCTGTTAGCACACACCTGTAGGCACACCTTGTAATAATACAGAAGAAGGTATACCAGCAACAACAATTTGAATCAGGGAAAAATAAAGCAATGAAATGTTAGCAACAAACAGTAGCAATCCTGTGAGTAGAAAATAAAACACCACCACACAGTAAATCTGCTTAGCCAAACTAAGAGTCTTAATCCTTCTCCCTTGCTCTGGTAAGTTTTTCTACTCTGCCTTTCAAGCAGTCTTAGAAGGAAAGAGCTCAGGTGAAGCTAGGTGCCTTGGCCAGCAAACCAAGTCTTCTACCCAAGATATCAACTAACCTGACTTTTTAACCCTTCTTTCTGTTGGAAATTACTGACAGTTTGCCAGCTCCACCCCACATACACACCTAATCCTTTGGAAGAGCTGTGGGAGGAAAAGCAATTAGCTCCTTCAATGTGAGAAGGAGACTGAAACACCTCTGAGACAACAAACCTTTTCAACAAACAAGAATAAAATAAAACACAGTGTCAAACAGTAATTTTGCTTAGCCCAATGATAAAAAGTCACAAAATGTAAGCTCCACCTGTAATACAGTAATTTCAGAGAAGATATACCTGTAAGAAACACTTTGCTCCAGAGAAAATAAAAGCAGTAACAGAAGATATACCTTGCAAAGACAATTTGAATCAGAAGATTACAGCAGTAATCTATTAGCACACACCTGTAAGCACACCTTGTAATAATGCAGAAGAAGGTATACCAGCAACAACAATTTGAATCAGAGAAAAATAAAGCAATGAAATGTTAGCAACAAACAGTAGCAATCCCTGTGAGTAGAAAATAAAACACCACCACACAGTAAATCTCTTAGCCAAATTAAGTCTTAATCCTTCTCCCTTGCTCTGGTAAGTTTCTCTACTCTGCCTTTCAAGCAGTCTTAGAAGGAAAGAGCTCAGGTGAAGCTAGGTGCCTTGGCCAGCAAACCAAGTCTTCTACCTCCAAGATATCAACTAACCTGACTTTTTAACCCTTCTTTCTGTTGGAAATTACTGACAGTTTGCCAGCTCCACCCCCACATACACACCTAATCCTTTGGAAGAGCTGTGGGAGGAAAAGCAATTAGCTCCTTCAATGTGAGAAGGAGACTGAAACACCTCTGAGACAACAAACCTTTTCAACAAACAAGAATAAAATAAAACACAGTGTCAAACAGTAATTTTGCTTAGCCCAATGATAAAAAAGTCACAAAAATGTAAGCTCCACCTGTAATACAGTAATTTCAGAGAAGATATACCCTGTAAGAAACACTTTGCTCCAGAGAAAAATAAAGCAGTAACAGAAGATATACCTTGCAAAAGACAATTTGAATCAGAAGATTACAGCAGTAATCTGTTAGCACACACCTGTAGGCACACCTTGTAATAATACAGAAGAAGGTATACCAGCAACAACAATTGAATCAGGGAAAAATAAAGCAATGAAATGTTAGCAACAAACAGTAGCAATCCCTGTGAGTAGAAAATAAAACACCACCACACAGTAAATCTGCTTAGCCAAACTAAGTCTTAATCCTTCTCCCTTGCTCTGGTAAGTTTCTCACTCTGCCTTTCAAGCAGTCTTAGAAGGAAAGAGCTCAGGTGAAGCTAGGTGCCTTGGCCAGCAAACCAAGTCTTCTACCTCCAAGATATCAACTAACCTGACTTTTTAACCCTTCTTTCTGTTGGAAATTACTGACAGTTTGCCAGCTCCACCCCCACATACACACCTAATCCTTTGGAAGAGCTGTGGGAGGAAAAGCAATTAGCTCCTTCAATGTGAGAAGGAGACTGAAACACCTCTGAGACAACAAACCTTTTCAACAAACAAGAATAAAATAAAACACAGTGTCAAACAGTAATTTTGCTTAGCCCAATGATAAAAAAGTCACAAAAATGTAAGCTCCACCTGTAATACAGTAATTTCAGAGAAGATATACCCTGTAAGAAACACTTTGCTCCAGAGAAAAATAAAGCAGTAACAGAAGATATACCTTGCAAAAGACAATTTGAATCAGAAGATTACAGCAGTAATCTGTTAGCACACACCTGTAGGCACACCTTGTAATAATGCAGAAGAAGGTATACCAGCAACAACAATTTGAATCAGGGAAAAAATAAAGCAATGAAATGTTAGCAACAAACAGTAGCAATCCCTGTGAGTAGAAAATAAAAACACCACCACACAGTAAATCTGCTTAGCCAAACTAAGTCTTAATCCTTCTCCCTTGCTCTGGTAAGTTTCTCTACTCTGCCTTTCAAGCAGTCTTAGAAGGAAAGAGCTCAGGTGAAGCTAGGTGCCTTGGCCAGCAAACCAAGTCTTCTACCTCCAAGATATCAACTAACCTGACTTTTTAACCCTTCTTTCTGTTGGAAATTACTGACAGTTTGCCAGCTCACCCCCCACATACACACCTAATCCTTTGGAAGAGCTTGTGGAGGAAAAGCAATTAGCTCCTTCAATGTGAGAAGGAGACTGAAACACCTCTGAGACAACAAACCTTTTCAACAAACAAGAATAAAATAAAACACAGTGTCAAACAGTAATTTTGCTTAGCCCAATGATAAAAAGTCACAAAATGTAAGCTCCACCTGTAATACAGTAATTTCAGAAGATATACCCTGTAAGAAACACTTTGCTCCAGAGAAAAATAAAGCAGTAACAGAAGATATACCTTGCAAAAGACAATTTGAATCAGAAGATTACAGCAGTAATCTGTTAGCACACACTGTAGGCACACCTTGTAATAATGCAGAAGAAGGTATACCAGCAACAACAATTTGAATCAGAGAAAAATAAAGCAATGAAATGTTAGCAACAAACAGTAGCAATCCCTGTGAGTAGAAAATAAAAACACCACCACACAGTAAATCTGCTTAGCCAAACTAAGTCTTAATCCTTCTCCCTTGCTCTGGTAAGTTTCTCTACTCTGCCTTTCAAGCAGTCTTAGAAGGAAAGAGCTCAGGTGAAGCTAGGTGCCTTGGCCAGCAAACCAAGTCTTCTACCTCCAAGATATCCTTCTCTACTCTGCCTTTCAAGCAGTCTTAGAAGGAAAGAGCTCAGGTGAAGCTAGGTGCCTCTTCTCCTTCTCCTTCTCCTTCTCTTGGACTGTCTGCTGATTACTGATTGTTAAAATTGTATTTTACTATTAATAGACAATTTTTTTACAGATCATGAATACCAGAAGTGGGAAAGTGGTTTGTGCTAAAGAGAAAAACAAAAATGGGAGTGTTTTCAAAGAAGCCCTTCAAATTACTACCACAACACCAATAGAAACAAAAACATCTCCAGTCAAAAACTCAGGGGAAATAATGAATAAAGGGAGGCAAGGCTTCTCTTCAAATTATTTCTTCCAATCAGAATAGCCATACTGATAAGAGAAACATAAATACAGATGGGTTAAGTTTCAACTTAGTAAAGAAAAAAGAAGAAAGCTAAAAAGAAAAAGAAAATAGATCAAGAGGCTTCACAGAAAGACATAGCAGATTTTGTTTCCTGTAAACATATACTTAATTAAAAACTAGAAGTCCTGGAGCATGCTAAGGAAGTAAATTGGGACAGTTAAGATAGTTCTCTTAACACTCACCCAAATTCCCCAGTGAGCAATCAGCAACTAACTCACACTACGGCTCATACTACAGCTAGTGCAGGAATGAAAGGCATGATTGCCCATAGTGGTTCCCATCCAATTTCCTCTACATATGATACATTCCAGTTGTTAGGATACACCAATCCAATCTTTGCTTAAACTGGGACTGGTTTTACCAATAATAATCTCTAGCTGGAGAGTATTCCATGTCTTCACAATTCTCTGTGTAAAAAAATGTACTCTCTTATTAGTATTGTGTCTAAATTTGTGCAATTGCAAAGGATGTCCTCTAGTCTCTTTTTTATCTTGCTTATAGGCAAACCCCATATCAATGAAAAGTTGTGGATCATTGATTACATCCCATAACAGTAGTTGGTCCCCCCTCTCTCTCTCCTGGTCTCCAAAGACATGATTCATTGCCTCTAAATGTTTATCATATTCAAGATTTTGTATATCCCTTATTTGTTTAGTGTACCTTATTTAGATTTTTTCTAAATTCCTTATATCCCCCCTTTCATAAGGGGACCAGAATTGGGAGCAGTAGTCAATATGTGGGTATACATACGTGCGGTACAACGGTAGGAGAATTCTCTTGTCCCTGGAGCTTATATTCTTTTTTATTGACCATATGATCCTATTAGCTTTTCCTATAGTTTTGTTTGTTTGTTTTGAGAAAGCCAGATCATTTGTTATAACCACCCCCAAGTCACGTTCTTGTATTGTTTGTGTAAGGACATTGTTTCCTAAATAATACTGGTGTTTAATGTTTTTTAAACCTAAATGCATGACTTTACACTTGTTTGTATTAAGAGACATGCCCCATCTAACAGTCCATGCCATAATAGTATCAAGATATTTCTGTATAGAATATACATCTTCTAGAGAACCACATTCACCATCAATTTTCAAGTAATTAGCAAATGTAATGCTATTGTTTGCAGTACCATCATTTAGATCAGCTATGAATAACTGGAAACTCAAAGAGCACATAAGACTAAACTAGAGCTCTGTAGTCCATTGGAGCTCTCTACTAACTCATGTGTTCTAATCTCTCAAGAACAGGTACATAATAATGTTTCAATACTGGCAGGTTCTCTGAATACAGTATTTCAAAAGTTAGACAAAGAAGTGGAACAAACAGAGCTGGAAACATATTTTTTGGCTCAATGTCCTAATAGCCTATCGAAATACACAGTAAAGGTCCTTGGCCATCTAGTAATGTCTAACGTAGTTCTATTGGAGGCACTTAATTATATAAGAAATAGATTGATGATTTCACAAATCTTGTACAATCACATATAGAAATAATGAATAAGAAACCGAGAACATCAAACATCAAATGAAAACACAAAAACTAAAATTTTCTACAATTTACATTCCAGATACTCCCAAAGAGAAAGGCAAAGCAAAAAAGGAAAAAAAAAAAGATAAAATATATTAAATGGACAAAATATGAATAAAAATGGGAAAAAAGGAAAAAAGAAGGGCAACATTAATGGATGATCCTAAGATCCCTATACAAAGAAAAACAAAGTACTCCTCTTTGATTGATTGTCTCATTAATATCACAAATTAAAGTAGAAAAAAATACTATAACAATAGACAACCATTCAGATAGAGAAAAGTCTGAACTTAGAAGTCCCCATAAAGTAGAACTAACCGAAAAACACAGAGATGGGAAAAAGGAAAAAGCTCTGAAATTAAAAGGAAATGAGACCACAGTGAGGATTGGTGGCCTTTTTCTAAAAATGAATGAAACATTGGATTCCTTTAAGGAATTAATTGAATATCTTTTTACAGCAGTGTTAGGTATTCCTCATGCTAAAGAAAATATACTAATGACTTATAGAAATATAAATTAAGATGTAACACCAGTATATGTCATAGTACATGATATGGAATTTACCAGACATGTTTGGGCCAGGCAGCATAGGCTAAACTTCCTTGGATTAGAGGTTTTTCCCCCAGTTACTTTGCAAACTATTGATAGAAAAGTTCCCAAAAGGAGGAATATAAGAGAGTATGTAAATTGGGACATTTTTACTTATAAACTCTCACATTAAAATGGAACTTTCAATTGGACACTCATAATACTCAGACTGAAGAGAATAATAACACACAAATGCTGTCAATATTTGGCATAGATAGATTACAAGGGGAAGATAAGGATATTTTAGTAGCTTTTATTTTATGCACCGCTATCAAATATTTTGGAAAAAATATCAACAAACAATGGGTTGAAAAGATTGAAAGAGTGTTGCCTAGAGAGACTGGTTATCAGATAAATCTGACTTGTGCATCATTTGAAATCCACCAGCAGCTACTAGTGGGGACACATAAATTTGATCATGCTAGTATTCTGATGGTGGACATGAATGATTTAAATCAAAACATTGAAAGTCCCTCCTCGAGTGGAAAAAAAAAAGACTGTCTGGAACAAAAAGATAAGGAATCTCTTAGCAAAAGTACTGTAGTAGGTCAGCTTGCTTGTGCTGCAAATGTACTATCCTGGAATATTGTAGGCCTAGAGGGCAAATTATCAGATCAGGATTGGAAGGTTTTTATTGGAAATTTTGAGGTTATACTTTTCCAAGAGTTGTAGTCAATCAAACCTGTAAACATAAATGGATTCCAGATGTGTTTTAACCAGCAGTTAAGTCTAAGAAATATGGTAGACCAATGGGAGGATTAGCAATTTATTTCAAAATTGGGAGGGATATAACAGTTTTGGAAAAAGTCAAAACAGAACAAAATTATATTATTTTGGTCATAAAATGGGATCACCAACTGTTTATAGTTATAAATGTTTATATTTCCCACAAAAAAACAAGTACACCCCCCCAAAAAAAAAATATGGGAGAATCTCTTGAAGGACATAGATGCTACATTCAAAAAATTCCTGAATGGTATAATTGCAACTGCTGGTGATTTTAATGCTAGGATAGTGAATTATGATAATTTTAAAGTATTAGTGACACAGATGAATTTGGGTGATTGTAGAGAAAGACAGAGCCTTGATAAATATAATAATAATTATGGAAAAGAACTACAGAAACTAGTTGAAGAAAACACATTGCTTATATTGAATGGTAGATTACCTGGGGATCTCAATGGAAACACTACATACTTTTCTTTCAATGGACAGAATGTGACAGAATATATACTTTGCAATCCAGAAAGTTACAATCTATTCTCCAGTTTAACTATTGAAATGGATCAGAGATTGACCATGCCCCTTTAAAACTTAAAGTAATAATTAATAATAACTTAACACTTCAAGAGGAATTAATGAATCCTCTTTCTACACTTAGCATAGGAAAACACACATTTAACCACACTCAGTTTACTGGAAGGTCATTAACAAATATTTTAAATAATTGAAAATCTGGCCTTCATTTTCAAGAAAAGTCTGAGGTAATTTCTGCTGAAATCTTTGAACAAAAATTAGGACACCTAAACACAGTGATAAAAAATAAGATACGTGTAAGTAATAACTGGGAATGTAATTCAGAGAATAGCTCTTGGTACGATTCTGCTTGTAAAAAAGCTAAGAAAGATACATACATACATACAAGCCAGCAGAGTAGGCCTAAAAGTCTATCAAGTCTGCTCAAAAATCAGCACCCAGTCAGGACACCACTGCTGCCTTCTCTGCCTCCCTCAAACCCCCACAACCCCCTCCCCATCATAGTTACACCTCTGGATCTGGCATCTCTCAGCTTTATCTTACCCTTGTACCTGACCCAGCCCCTTTTGAACCCCATCACTGTACCAACAGACACCAGCTCCACAGATAATCTGTTCCAGGGGTCCACCAGCCTCTTAGAAAAGTAGCATCTCCTAGTCTCCCCCGAGCCTCCCACCAGCTAGCCTCATGGAATGCCCCCTGGTGGCCCCTTCCTCTCTCAGCTGGCACACCCTGCTTGGGCTGACCCTGTTCAATCCTTTTAGATATTTGAAGACTTTGATCACGTCCCCTCTGTCCCTCCTCTCTTCCAGGGAGTACAAGTTGAGCCCCAGAGCTAAATGAACTAATGAAGTGGACCAAAAAGCATCCTTTAAGATCTAACTTTATCTATTTAAACAAGCTAGGAAACAATAAACAAAATTTTTAGAGTCAAAAATGTTGGAATTTCAATACAAACAGTGGGACAAAATGTTCCAAACAATTCAAGTAAAGGACATTAAATGCTTTTAGAAATTAGTGGCAAAGGAAATAAATGAATATCAACCTTCTCTGGCTGTTTATATTCCCAAAGAAACATAGGTATAACACTTTAAAGTATTTTTCCAAAAATAGACTCATTAGAAGTTGATTCAAAAACAGTTAATGGTATTAAAGACACTCATCATACTCCACTATTATTCACACAGGAAGAGGTAAAGACAGCCATTCTTAGATTAAGAAATAATAAAGCACCAGGTCCAGATTATATTCCTGCTGAGATTTATAAAAAACTACAAATATTTATGGATACCTCTCTAACCAGTTTCTTCAACACATGTTTAAATCAAAAATACATTTCAATATTATGGAAAACATCAACAATACTTTCTAAATCATGGACCAAAAATATAATATTTACAATACATAAAAATGGGCCAGTATATAACTGAACTAATTTTAGACCAACTAGCTTATTAGATATAAGTTCAAAGATTTCTTTCCGGAATCATATTAGACAAATTAACAAAATGGATGGATGAAATCTCATGTGTTATCACCTCTTCAAGTTGGATTCAGACATGTTTTTTCTACAACTGAGAACTTATTCTGTTTTCCCATATTACAGAAAAATATTTACACCTTAGAAAAACGAAACTATTCACTTTATTTATTGATTTCATGTCGGCTTTTCATTCTGTAGACAGAAACACCTTCTGGGAAAAATTAATCAAAAAAGGCATTGAGTGTTCTTTATTATTACTTATCAACTTGCTATATACCAATACTTCAACTAAAGTAAGATACAATAACAATGGAAATTTAACAAAATGTGTTAATACTAACAGAGGGGTAAAACAGGGGTGCCTTCTAGGCAGTATAGTGCAGTGGGTTAAGGCTCTGAGCTGCAGATCTGGAGACCTGGGTTTGAATCCCACAGCTGCCTAGGTGCATACTGTGTGATCCTGAGCAAGTCACTTAACTTCCTTGTGCTCCCAGGTCGCATCTGGAAACAAGCTTCAGCTTAGTGTGCTACTCCTGGTTAAACAATGTTCCCTTTCCCTTTCTTGCTCCCCCTCTTTTTAACATAAATGTTAATAATTTATTAGAAGTTGAGGATCCTTGTCAATATGATTCCCCAAAAATAGATAAAATGTCCTTACATTCATTGGCCTACGCGGATGACGTAGTATTATTTTCACTAACAAGAATGGGCCTTCAGAGAAAATTTTATCACTTTCTCCAAAAATGTGAACAGTTACAATTAAAAATAAATAATAATAATAATAAAAAAACAAAGATGATGATATTTGGACATAAATCAAAAAATGGAACAAATATAAAATTTATTTAGGGACTGAAAGAATTGAAATTGTGAAATAATATTGCTACTTAAGCATTACATTTCTCTCTAATACATGTTGGACCCACCATATTAAAGATCAAAATATTAAAGCAAAACTGGCAGCCAAAGCCCTATTGAAATTTAACTATCAATATGGAGGAAATACCATCATCCCTGCTCAAAAAACCAGAGAGGCAAAAATAACTTTAATCTTACTCTATGGGGCTGAAATCGGGGGAAAATATGAATCTGATAATTAGGAGAATGTACTTTTTTTGCTATTACAAAGCTCTGTTGGGAGTTCCAAGCTCAGCCCCCAATGCAATGGTGAGGGCTCAGCTTGTTAGAATTCTGATAAAAACTATAAAATAATTGAGATTAATCACTTACTGGTTAAAGATCATCAATAACACATATATTAATCTTCCAAAAATGTGTTTCAGAGAGAAAATAAAATGGTTAAATGAAGGACTTAGATTAAAATGGTTAAACTCATTACATAACATAATAGATAAAATAAACATGCAACACATATGGACAGAATCTAATAGAAATATAAACATATCAATACAATATAGCAGAGTAATAAAAAGGAAACTGTTTAACTAACTGTAGCTCAGAAAACTGACATGGACATTATTAATAAACAAAGATGCTCCCCTTGGTATAAGAAGAATAACATAGGACATTTTTTGGAAGAGTATCTGATAATTTAATTGTAACCTGAACAAAGGAAACTCTTAACTTAGGCAAGATTTGAATTAATAGCATCTTAATATACATATTATAATAGAACAAACAAAGTAAAGACTAATCAAATAAGTAATCTTTGTCCCTCTAATAAAGGTTTCAAGGAAACTATTCAACATGTCATCATAAACTGTCCATTATACTCCAAACCAAGAACTCAATACTTACTTAACATGTTGACAAGTTATGTAAAAGTTAATTATGATCCTGTTTTTGTACTACATCTGGAATATATTGAAGATGCAGAAATGATAACTACATTTCTGGCTTCATTTACCAGGGTAAAAAAGAAAAGATACAGGTCTAGAAAATATATATATTGAACAATAATAATGTAACTGGAGTTCCCCCTTGGAGTCTACCCAAATGAAGTGATGTTAATTGTAATTTAACTGAGACCAGATACTTCTATTTATGCTATTTTTATAGTTTAGGAAAATTTTATATGATGTATAAATTATTTAAATGTTTGTAATAATGTTGTTATGACCATAATGTTTGCCCATTGTGGTTGATCAATAAACTTTCATTCATTCATTCCTGGTTGCCACTTTACCTCACAGAACTTTATCAGGGTATCCACTGTATCTTTCAGATAAGATGGAAGACTTTGGACATATTGTTTTAAAAAGAAATTCAAGAAAGTACACAGATGGTCCAGCCTTTGAAAAAGGAGTTTTCTTACTCTGAAACATGTCAGGCATGGTGCTTTTAACACAATAAAATGGAAGTTGCACTTTACTCCTGTTGTGGCGTCCTACTTATAGGCTTGGTGTGTGCTTGGAACTTTAGTTTATGGTCCATTAATGACTCCACTCCCAAAATGATGGTCTCCCAGGTGGGTCCTTCGAATTTTTATGACTTTTTGGAAAGATATAAAATGTAGGGATAATTGGTGACTCACACCAAATATATTGGAATTCTTCTTTGGTTATTTGCCCTGTCAATAGGCCCTCTTGTAATAGCTCCCACAACTCCCCTTTAAAAGACATTATCAGGTTATAAAGCAACTTTCTGTAACTTTCTGTATCATCCAACAATTTCATGACCACTTTCCTATAGTGTTCCCTGTTCATAATGACTTTGTTGCCCCCTTTATCACCACCTCAGTATTTTCTGATAGAGATTTTAATGCTTGCAACTCCTGAGGTTTTAAATTCTTTGAATTGTTGCCATTTTTCATAATTAATTCATTCATCTGTCTAGTTACTATTCTTTCAAACATCTGGATTGAACTATTAGCAATAGCTGGACAGAAATTAGATTTTTTTTTCTTGAAACTCTGCTTCCTAGCTAACTCAAATTTTTAAATGATATCCTGATTAACATCTCCCGTTATAATCTCATTTATAAGTCCTTTGAGTGTTTTTCATAATTAATTAATTAATTCACCTGTCTAGTTACTACTCTTTCAAACATCTGGATTACACTATAATGCATGGTAAGTGCCTATTAACCACCATAATCAGCAGTCACACAGCTTTGTTATGCACTGTTTAGAATTTCAAAAGTTGTTAACCACACTTTGGAACTTCCAAACAGTGGCATAAGAAAAAAGAATGCACCAGAGTTCCATAATTCTCACACATAGAATGCAAACAGTGTTTTTTTGACCACACACTATAAAAGATGATGGCTGGGGATCGGGTGACAACCATGCTGAAATTACCTCTCATGGTTGCTAGGGCTACAGTAAACATCTCAAGCTGCGCTCTCGAGGTTTACCATGTTGCCCTAGCAACCACTCGAGCTGATTACAGTGTTGTTATCACCCGATCCCTAGCCATTATCCTCTATATTAACAATAGCTGGACAGAAATCTGATTTTTTCTTAAAACTCTTCTTCCTAGCTAACTCAAATTTTAAAATGATATCCTGATTAGCATCTCCCATTTTCAAAGTTCTGTTTGTCCAGACTGTTGTTAAGAGCTGTATCCAATATATTCACTACATCCCTACCTCGAACATCATTTCCCAGTCCTTTTTCAATTTCCAACAGTAAGTCCAAATCTTCAGCAACATTATTCTTTGTATTTTACCCCATTATTTCTTTACTGAGGTCTCCTGATGCCTTGCTACCAAAAAAGTACCTTAATTAGATTTTTCTAAAAAGTTTTAATAAGTCTACATTGATCTGAAAATCACCACTTTTGGTGCTGGTACAAAATGTAGTCCCTTCTGTAATAAAGCAATCTCCTCCTCCGAAAGAACCGTGTCCAAAATATTAATTACTTGTAAGTTGTCACCTTTTTCTCTCTCAGTTTCCATCCTGCTCCTCTGTCATTTTCTGCCCCCTCTCTATCCACTTCTGGTTTTCCATTTCTTGTTTTGTTTTTCCATGCCCTGTTCTGCTTGTCTAAAAAAAACTATATTGCTTGTATCATTTGTAGAGTCAGATGTAGATGATTCAAAGTTATTTCTACCCCAGCACTACTATTTAAATCAGTTTTTTCCTGTGTATTGCTTGTGATGTTACATCTTACTCTTGAACACCCTCTGCTCTTGGAGTATGAGCACGTGTGCCTCCTGATGTCTGGGCCCAGGAAAAAACGTATTCTGGTGTGTTTCTGGATTGCTCAGGATGGTTTCTTCAGCAAGTGCACTGGATGACCAGCAGGGAAGGCTGCTTGCACTGCAGTAGGAGTGTAGCCACTGTGTTTCTGGTGTTAATGAACCATGGTTTCTTTGGCTGTACTGTCATGCACCCAGCCCATATCCTCACAGTCACATGGCCATGACTCCCAATCTCTTTCTCATCATCACCAGCTCCTTCTCCAACACCACCTATGGAAGAGCCAATGCTGAATTTGCATTTGGCAAACATACCAAAATCTGGCTAGCAGATCCAAAGAAACATGGTTTTATGTTGGCATTTCAGCATTTTGATGTCATGATGCAGTACTTTTTACAAGGAGCACACACAGAGCATGTTCAAGTTGTTGGCAAGCCACATTCCTGCAGCAGTCAATCAGTGTTGCTGAAAACAGAGATCTAGGGCTGGGTGGACAGTTCTTTTTGAAATCAGAACCCTCACCAAATCCTGCACTTACCCACAGACTTAGATAAATATGGACTTGGTCTACTGAGTCCGTGTCTAAATCCATGGGTAAGGTGGGGAGCAGCACTGCGAGGTGGGGAGAAGCTGAGAAGAGATGCAGTGAGCAGAAGACAGATGTGTGAGCAAAGGAGAGATACATGAGCAAAGGATGGGACTGGGTGAGTTAGGGTAATGTGGGAAGGAGAAGGGACATTTTGCTTGGTGTCTCATGGGTGGGGGAAGGAGGGAGAGAAGCAGAGAAGGGGATGACCGAGCGAGTCTGCTGCCTTGGTGGATGCGGGTGGGAGGAGGGGACTGGGTGAGTTAGGGTGATGTGGTAGGGATGGGAGGAGAAAACAAAGGATGCGGTGCCATAAACCAACCTTAGCAGATGGAGAGTGGAGGAGGGGGACTGCACAATGTGGGGAAGGGATTGACTGATGCAAAAGATTGTTGACAGCATGCCAGTGGTAGTCATAGCCACAGTCAATAGCAGTAGCTGGCAGGCAGAATGGTCACGTGACATGGCTCAGCAGTGTAAATATTACTGAACTGTGCAACAGACTCAGCTGAAAGAGTGTAAGAGGTGGCATGGGAAGAGTAAGAGGGGAGACAGGTAGTGGGAGGGAGGGATGGCTACTAAAAACACAGGAAATCTACTTAAAAAATAATTAAAAAACAACAGCACTTTTGGCTGGCTGCTGAGAAGAAGGAGTAGAAGGGGGGACAGACAGTGAGAAAGAGAAAGAGAGAGAGAGATTGCAGCACTATGGGGGGGGGAGGGGGAGTGCCAGGTTCCAAAACAATCCAAGAAAGACTACTTAGTTGCAGTTTAAAAAGGGCTTCTTGTGGTGGCGGAGCATGAAGATGGAGAGAGACAGAGAGACAGAAGAGAAGACTGTACTGTGGGAGACAGCTAAGGGGGCTAACAAGCAAGCAAACTACTAAACAAAAGTTACCATTTATGCTACAAAATACCCCTTAACATAGGAAC